>OX439473.1:89547104-90865221 GCA_949320105.2 Crepidodera aurea | reverse complement strand
GCAAAGTTTTTTAAAATAATCAACCAATTTTAAATGAGAAGGAATCCCCCCAAAATTATATATGCCACTGGAAAAAGCCAGCCTATTTAAAACGATTATTTCTAGTTACAGTGTCAATTGGCAACATTGGATTATTGTACATGCTCGCTGATCTGTCAGGC
Organism: Crepidodera aurea; assembly: GCA_949320105.2. Taxonomy (NCBI): domain Eukaryota; kingdom Metazoa; phylum Arthropoda; class Insecta; order Coleoptera; family Chrysomelidae; genus Crepidodera; species Crepidodera aurea. The sequence goes on along the minus strand of OX439473.1, from coordinate 90,865,060 downwards.
GCTGTGTAATTCCAGGGAGAAGGTTGAAAAGTTTAATATTTTGGGTTTGTATAAATGGACCTAGAATCTACCAAAAAAATTCAAAAAAAAAAAAATTTGGTTTACGCCGAATGAATTTTGTCTAAGAAACGATTGGCAATGTCAAAATTACCGAAAAAAAATGTTTGTCATTTTTGAGGAAAAAATTGAGTTTTTTAGGATATAAATGGACCTAGAATCTACAAAAAAAATTAAAAAAAATTAAAATTTGGTTTACGCCGAATGAAAATTACCGAAAAAAAATTTTTGGGCCATTCTACTTTAATATATAGCTCGGGAGCCAGAGAATATTTCTCGAGTTGATAAAATCGAAACATGCATTCACTAAGATATAATCGAAGCGACTAATCGCTCAGCCACCTGACCAAATCATAGTTTAACTGGTCCTGGGCAACGTAGCGGCATCCTTTACGGCAGTCTCAAAGGATGCCGTTATGTTAGAAGTGTTTTGGTAGCAACAAAGACACGAACTATACAATGAGCACATAGCTGTAATATTCGACTGGCCTGATTAACTTTTGGGAAAAGTACAATATATTGTTTAAATTTCACTTCTATGTGTACTATTCTGAACTGCTTGGTGTATAAAGGTTCAATCGGTCTCTTTATGAATCGCGTTGTCGAGGACTGCTAGGAACCTCCTGACATCATGTAACTTTTTTTTAATTATCTCGCTTAAAAATTATGATTTAAACAGCATTATCATGACTAGAGCTGTACCAAGTAAACATCAAGGATACTTTTTTTGAATTGATACTTCGTTTTTATGATATTGGCATGTATAACTTAAAAAACGGGCTCAGAGCCAGAAAATAGAACGTTGCCACAATGTATCTTGTGAATTGGAATCAAAATATGCATGCCTACAAACTAAATGATGAAGTGGTAGAAGCGGGGAAGTTTCAAAATCATACTTGATGATGTCACAGCGTACTGTATCAACTTAAGTGGAAAAAAATTAATTTTTTTTTTAAAAACTGTTAAAAAAAAGACGAAAAGGCAAAACCAAATTATTAGTACATCTAGAATCAAATCAAAAAATATTGACACAAAACATACCTATATACAGGGTGCGCCAATTATTTCCACTCGATCTCTAGCACCGAAACTAAAAGAGATATCAACAAGATTTTTTGTAGGGGTAGACAGTGTCACTCGGACTACAATTTTAAAATATTTTTTTAAATTGAACACCCTATATACGATTATGTCTTCTGATTCTACTTCATATTAGATTTACGGTAGTTTTTTGTATTTGTAAATCCGACGCGGCGTTGACAAGTTATTCCTATTTTAAGCAGATTTAATGAAAAAACAGCACTTCAGAAATATTAGCAAAAAAACCACATTTTTTAAAAAATTCCTCAAAAAAGCTACTATGATGTAAATGGAACATGCACCTATCACAATAATCACACAACATCTTCACCTGTTGCACAGGGTGTTTGCCGATGGCGTGCCCATAGTCTAGTTTTCAAATGGCAATAACTTAATTTTTTCAAATAGGACACCCTGTATATTTTTCTTCAGTTACAAGCTCTCCCTAATCCGCATTAAAAAAATATAGGGTTTTGCACATCTAACTTTACTATTTACTTTAATAATTGACGTTAAGTGACAAACAACATATTTTACACAATTTTTAATAAGTACAAAATTTTACAAAGTTTAATCGTAAGAAAACTACAATAGTGAAAGTTAAAATTTATAGTACGTGTTCAAAATGTCTTCCAGTTTCATTTATACATTTTCTTGCCCTTTTTTTCATTGATTTACGCACATCTCTTAGCATTGCCGGCGTCACCTGTCTAAATGCTGCAGTAATTCTTTCTTTCATATTTTCTTTTGTGGTAACCTCTTATTTTTTGCAAATTGTTAGGAAAGGTGTTTAGTTCAGAAGTAGAAAACTTTCGATAGTGGAGTTTTTTCATCAGAAAGTGAGGGAAAAAAAGAAAATAATTTTGCGCAATCGATAAATTATCCTTTGTTAATGATTTAATGTTAAATACAATTTTTCATGAAAATAAACACCTCCCGAGTTATAGGGCGTAGAAAATTACGATTTTCACCATAAAAATCGTACATTTCTAGTGTTTTAAATATAACCGAAAATCTGATATTATTACCTAAAAATTGATATGAACTAATTTTATGGCCTTGAGCTACAACTAAAATGATTTTTTTTTAATTTTTCTACGATTAATACGAAGGAAGATCTGGCAATTGAAAAATGGGTGTTTAAAGAAACTGGATCGTTCTAGCGCAGGGGTTTTCAAACTGTGGTACATGCACCACTGGTGATACAATTTAACATTTAACGTTTAGTTTTCAGAAACACATATATTTTTCTTCAAGTTTTTGACTTTAACGGCTATAGCTTTAATATTGAAATGACGACTTTTCCAAAAACTTCGAACAATTTCGCGACACATTGATTTTTAACGGCGAAATGCTTTTATGGTGGTCCATATATTTTTGTTTCATATTTATGTGGTACAAAATTTGAAAAGTTTGAGAACCGCTGTTCTAGCGTAAATATCTGAAAAAATATGACTTCCACAAAAAAATGTATATCTCATCTTAATGAGAGAACAACATTGGAAACATTTTAAGACAAATCAGAACCGTTTAAAAATAAATTTTTTTACGCCATCTAGACTGTGGTATTTGACAAAAAAATCCTTTTGCAGAAAGTCGTAACAATTGTCTAGTAATTTTTAGCCCTATGGATAATTATTTTTTAAGTTTTGGTCTGTTAAAGTTGAGATAAATTTTTGTTTTTTACGACATTTTCAATTTTTGGTCAATACCGTGAAAAGTATTGATTTTTGAAAAAAAAAATTAAAGAGACAAGGCTTTGAGCAAATGTTCTCCCGAATAATTACCATTTTTTTATCTTTGCATTTATAACCGTCAATGTCATTTTTTTCGGGTCAAATATTGAAAAAACGGTCATTCCAATGAAAAAGTTTGTCATAACATGATATTTCGGCGATATCCTAAGTTTTAAAATGGATTATTATACATTATTTAATATTATCAGCCAAAAAAAAGTTATTGGCAAAAAATACATTTAGAAATGTACGATTATTGTGGTGAAAATCGTAATTTCCTGCGCACTGTAACTCGGGAGTGAACATTAATTCATTAAAAAAGGTAATTTATCAATTACGAATTTTTTTTTCTTTTTTTTTCACACCCCCACCTGTCCCCACTCAAAACGCAACTAACGAAAGTTTTCTACTTCTAGACACCTTTACTAGCAATTTCAAGTCGATCTGATCAGTTACTAGTTTCTGCTCGATATTACAAAAAAATTTATTAGCTTTCTTCGACTACTTGGTAAGTTTTACCCCTCCCATAAAAAAAAAGCTAAATCCGCCCTTACTCCTCTGTCGGATTAGTTTTCCTAGCCCGACTGATCGACGCCCTTAATTTAAATTCGTATAAAATCGAAAAATAAATATTTTAAAATAAATATTTAAAACAATTTTCTCGATAATGTTGTTTGTTACTATTATAAATTAATTCAAATCAATGAGTTCGAGACTTTCTCGAACACTCATATTAAATTAAATATAATGAAAAAAGTTTAAAAACAAATAAAGTTTAAAAAAGTACTAACTTTAAAACCTTAAATAAAGTTAAAACAAAAAATCAGTAGCAAAGTATTTCGGAAGGTTTCAGTTTTTGGGAAAAGTTCAACTGATAACGCTACAATCTGTCGAATTATTGAAGGGGCTTCAAAAAAATCAAATCAAATATTGAAGCAATATATTGACCTGAACGACCCTTAAATCAACACCATTATTTGCAACTGTTGGATAAAACAATAATATCCTGTCATTGTTAAAGCCTGCTAAAAACTAATTACTAAATAATTCATTTCTTAAAAAAGTTTTTTAATTTTTGACGTTTCGACTTCCTTGATCGGAAGTCGTTTTCAAAATGACATAACAAAATATATAATAAAAAATTTATTATAGAAATATTTATTACCGTATTTAAATTTTGTTCTGAATTTCTAAGGTTGTAAATATTCGTAAACTTGCTAAGCTAGATAAGATTTTAAATTATTTTGGTCGCAATTTCAAATTTTCATAGGTTTTTTAGTGTCACTTTTATTTCTTACTCTGTTTATTTCAGTTGATTTCTGATGGACTTTGATCTTGAAATTTTAGTATCTAGTAAAATTATCTTTGGAAAAATCAAAATTACGTCATTGGATTCAATTTTTTGTTTTCTTTTTAAGCACGTAAATTATTTTTAATAAATCCGTTATACAGAATGTCGTTTGTCAATTTTTTTCTAATGTAGGTCTAAATTTTTTGTTAATACCCTAATCGCTTAAATGCCTTAAAGAAAATAACTGTCAAATATGACAAAATGTGCTGGATGGTTCGTAATAAAATACAGATAAAGAAAATACTAAAATGTATGAGAAGAAATTAAATTCTCGTAACATTCTTGTAGTCGGCAACAAATTGTTAACTCGTAATCTGGTAAATTATGCAAGTTATGTGATAATTTCCTTCGGAGTTGTCCAAGCATTTTAGGAATTGCTCATATTGTCATCCCTGTTTCTGCTATTTCAAGAATTACATGCACGGTTAGTAGATCCCAAATAGTAATTTTATTAAATAGGTAATTGGATAACATATATTTTAATACTGATTTTTTGTGTTTGTATTATTACCGGAAATTTTTTTCTAGTCGAAGACGAGGGATAATTTTTAAAACATTCGTGGTCCAGAAAAAATTTCCTGTTATTAATTGAAGCAAGTGAGTGGATTTAGTAAGAAAATTTCACACCTAAAAAATTTTAAAGTAATTAATTTTAATTTGACAATTATTTAAGGACATGAAGAAGCAAATGCTAGTTGGCCATGAGTGTTTGTCGGTATGTCAAAAATTATATAAAGTATCTAAATAAAATCGTGAAAATAACAATGTTCCATTGATTTTAGTTTAATAAATTTAGTAGCAATTGTTTAAAACAAATTTATTTTACAGTTATAGCCTAAGCTAGGTCCACTAAAGTAGGTGAAACGTGTTTTTTTAAATTAATTTGTAAATGCTGTAATTCCCATTTCCAAATACCTAGGAAACAAATAACAGCTTAGGCGGCTTTGGAAAAATTGTAAACGATTATTTTGCTTTTCAACTTATTGGCAGTGCAGAATAATAACCTATAAATGTAATTTGTGGCAGAAGTTTTGTGTCATTATTAAAAAAATCTTGGGAAATCGAATTAATATGGAAAAAGTTTAAAAATATACGTTATTCAAACATTGTAGCAAACCTGTGATCTAAAAGTTTTCTCGGATTTGTGAGTTTAACCTGGAGGATAACAATTTCCGGAAAGATATTGAGTTTCCATGGAAACCAAACAAAAAAATAGATTGGCTTAGAAATGGCGGCGTAAAATATTCCCTAAAATAAATTCTTTCAATTTGTGTTTTAAAATAATTTCTAAAAAAAGGAATAAAATATCCATTGAAGTACGTACATAGATAAATCTGAATATGAAATAATCCAATTCTCGATTAAAAACAAAAACTTACTTTATCTCTGGTTAGTGCTATTTAAGCAGCTATTTTATATTCGTAAGATTCACCGAATATACACTGGGAGACTGTCAATGAATTCCGTTAGGGAAACCTAAAACTACACTGTAAAAAATATTTAGTGATTTTACGTTTAATTACGGTGATAACATATTTAAACCGTAATTTAATGTAATTTTACTACATCAATTGTATTTCTACATAAACTGCCGAAAAATTACATATTGTTTTGTAATGAAATTACTCTTCTAATTGTTGTGTAATGAATAATTCTTCTAAATAGTTTAACAATTTTTATTTTTAAATATTCAACTTTTACATTTTTTCATAATTCACATAAACTTCAAAACTTCAAAACACGTCAACACCACTATCCCTTTTTTTAAGTATTTTTGACATATTTTTTTTTAATTTATTTTAAAATACACTTCCAAATTTTGCCACATTTTAACTTCATAACAATATATAGTGGTCAAATTACAAATGAAAATTACATTAAAATTCTGGATTTTTACAGTAAATAAACCGGAATATTACATTAGTTTATTATGTAAAATCACCACTAAATCTCGGAAAAGTAGGTTTATCAACATGGATTTTTACTTTATTATATGAGTAAATTTATAAAATATTTCAGGTAAGAAATAGAAAAGTTATGTTTTTTACTACATTTTTATCGCATTTATAATGCAATTTTAATGTAAAATTTTTTTTAGTAACTTTTCTCTGATTTTTTCAGTATTGTTTTGTTATTAGGTAGTTATGAATGGAAATAACAATTTAGGTACATATATATTTTAAAGGTTTTAACTTTAAAAAAAATATTAAACAAAACTGTATTATCATATAATATGTATATCAAACAAAAAAATAATATTTTTACATAAGTACCTATTGGTAAATTTATTAATTCTATACCTACAGGGTTTCCAATGCTTACATAAATTTATTTTAAAAAAAGGTTAATTATTTACATAACTTAAATTAAAAAGTATGTTTCCTAGGAGACCCTGTAGGTATGACACTGAATATCTATAAACACCTTGTACATGGTTTTCATGTTAAATTATTATTTAAATTTGTCAGTAAAAAAATAAATAAAATTAAAAAATACTACACTAACTGAGATTTACAATAAAACAATGAAATATTACCATATAATTCCAAGGATCACTATCATAGAGATTTTTTCAAAATCTTGGATTTCTTCTAGTGTTTAAAGTGGAAAAGGGTCTGGAACATTTTCAGGAGGAATCAGTTTTTCAGCATTTGCCAAGTTTAGTTGGAGCTTTATTTTAAGTCAGATAAAGCCTTTGTCTGACTTAGGATCAACGAGTTATGTTCTACCACTGCTAATAATTTTGATAAAGTTGTCAACACTGTTGTTTCAAAAGCTGAAATAAATAATATATGATAAATTGAATAAATATATTTTATTTTATACCCTATTTCAAATTACCTGAATTAATATGGCGATTAGTATTGTCAACAATATCAGAGTACATTGGTGTGAGAGGTGGAGAAGAATCACTGTTAACAAAGTAAAGTAAATTTTATTTGACTACGTTACATATTGTACACGTTTGTAGCAAGTCAAGGAAAATACAAAATACAATCAAAAGAAACAAAATTTAAAATTTAAACTTACACAATAGTATATATAAATTTGTTACGTAGAATAAAATAAAATACTTCAGATAAAGAGGGGTGAGCATATACATAAAAATAATTTAATTTTAAAAGCTATGAAATACATTTAAAAGTTAAGAAAGGGATTTACACCGATCGATGTATTCTTCGACAGAATAAAAGCAATATTTTAGCATAAATGTTTTTAATTTTTTTTTAAATGAACTAAACCCCAGCAGCCCGAACTCAGATGGCAATAAGTTATAAAGGCGTAGGTCTAGCGAATTGTTTTTTGATTTAATTAGTCGATATCTATTTGTTCTTAAGTTGTTAGCTTGTCTGGTGGGATAATTGTGAATGTCGGATTGCCTAGGAAAACATGATAATTTTTTATAAATTTCCAAAAGGACACTAAATATGTAAATACTTGGTAGAGGCATTATTCCTTGCTGAAGAAACAAGGGCTGACAATGGTCTCTAAATTTTGAACCAGTTACGATTCTAACAGCTTTCTTCTGTAACCGAAAAATCAAAGTCGCATCTGAACTGTTACCCCAAAGTACAGTAGCGTAATTAATGTGTGAATGGAATAGAGAGAAGTAAGCTCTTCGTAATATGTTGTGATCTGTTATAGTTTTAAGCTGCCTTAACATAAATAATGTACTGCATAATTTGGGTTTTAATTTATTTATATGATTTCTCCAAGTTAAATTACTGTCTAACACAACTCCAAGTAATTTAGCACTAGTGCAACCTTGAGAATCGGTAACAGAAGAAAACTGCAATTCCTGCGATTTATTTTTGTTTAGCATTAGGTTATTAGCCAAGAACCAATGTTCTGCTTTAGCCTTAATAGTTTCAGAAGTATTTTTCGGCTCACTTACATTGTTTTCTGAGTATACAAAAGTGGTGTCATCTGCAAATAAAACAGTTTTAAAAGGACTCATATAAGTACTTAAATCGTTGGTGTAAATAATAAATAATAATGGCCCTAAGACGGAGCCCTGTGGAACTCCGTGCTTAACAGAATTGAAGTTTGATTTTTTGTTTTGAAAGGTAACAGCCTGAAATCGTCCAGATAAATAAGATTCTAAAAGTTTAAGCGCACTTCCTCGGACACCATAGTAATTGAACTTTTCAATCAAGATGTCATGTGGTATGCAGTCGAAGGCTTTCGACAGATCGCAAAGAGTAACTGCAGTGTAACTTCCTTGCTCAAGGCCAGACACTACTCGATGAACAACGTCTATTACAGCTTGAGCCGTTGATTTGTTGGTTCGAAAACCAAACTGAGTGTCACTAAAAAAGTTTTTTATCTCAAAATAACCATAAAGACGTGATTTAATGATTTTTTCAACAATCTTGCTAAATACAGATAAAATTGAAATTGGACGATAGTTGTCCACAACATTCTTATCGCCTTTCTTATGTAATCGTATGACTTTCGAATACTTAAAACAATCTGGAAAAACTCCAGTACTAAATATTATATTTATGAGATTGGTTAACGGATCTAATAGGAAATCAGTAGTTTCTTTTATAATTTTAGCGTTCAGTTCATCGACATCTAGAGAATTAGAATTTTTTAATGATGTTATAGTATTTGAGGTCTAATCACTGTAACTTTTGTTTTCCTTGGTTTAGCTGTAAGTACATTTTTCGTTGCTGTTCGGAGAACTTTTGTTCCTATGTTCGCGTCATTTTCATCGTCTGACTGAGATTCTGTGTCAGATTCATTTCCTACACACTTTTGACAGAAACTTGCATTACTTTCTGAAGATTCGTATTTGTCACATGCCAGATTTTCCCATTTGGCCTTATCATCATTATAACTCTCTAAAAATATGCATATTAAACCAATCTTTTAAAAGTACGTCAACGTTTACCTACAATTGCGTTCTGAGATCAACAACAAAAACACCAATGAATCTTAAGGGTTTTTAGACAGGATTTATGTACACACAATTTAAGATTTTTGGCCACTTCAATTAATTACCATACTTTATAGAAAAAAATCATGTGATACTTAAATCAATCTTACCTTTAGTACGTTTTTTTATTATAAATCACAACTAACACCATTCCTGCTGTTTAGACAACTGTCGCTTACTTTAAGCGCCCCTAGAAGCGCAAAAATTATAAAAATCAATTACATTGATTAAAAAATGCAGAAGAGTAACCTGAGTTTGCATTTGCGTTGCCGAAAAGAACGAAAAAATGACCGTAAGCTAGTGGTACAGGGTAAACTGACGTCACTTAAATTCCTATGACCAAGATAGTACTCGCTGATTGGCTGAGCTTTCGGAAATCGAAATATTTATTATTTTATTAAAATATCATTAAATACAACGTATTTTATTTTATAACGTAAAAATACGTTAAAAATTATATTTTTTAGACAAGTTTTTAATGTAATTTTCACCCTATTTTTTACAGTGTGTTTCAAAAGTTGTAGAAAATCTGGCACGAAAATATTTTATTGAGTAAACATTAAGAAACAACAACATTTTACTTACCATAACCCACTGGAGTATCAGTAAATAAATCATTGGCAAAATGAATCCAACTGGTATTTTTAGGATTCAGATCAACCCCACTCCTTCCTTTAGCTAGATGATAAAAAACTTTCGCTGAAACTGTCTTATACTATGATGAAACCGATTTAGTAGTTTAAATATTAAAGGTCAAGTTCGTAGAAACATCGAAAACATTGCTTAATTTATTTAAAAAAAGTAAATTGTTTAAGATCTAACATCAAACAATTCACCAATAAAAATTAAAATTCATACAATCCACTTCAACTAAAACTACGCAACAAAAAACCAACAGGAACTTATTTAAAATTATACTGACCGACAATTTATTACTGAATATACAACTAATGTTCAGTACCGGTCCGCGATTCCAGAAAGAATTGCAGAAAAGAGAAAAAATCTGTTGTGTCGCCACAAGACTTTCCCAGCAGTTATAAAATAAAAATTAAATAATTAATTTGGTGTTAAAATTTTTTAAACTCAAAATCAAATGGTATCCCAAAAAACAATTCCTTCCAAATTATTTTAAAGTAAAAATGACATTTGAAATATAAAAGGAAAAACATTTCACATGTCAAAAAAAAGTAAATAGTATATTGTGCAACGAGAGCGCAAAGGGCAATCAACAATGCTGCAAGAGTTGCAGCTACTTTTTTTTTACGAATGCGGGGATACAATGAGAAATGAAGTAGGTGCTAACGACAAAAAAATCAAAAATTAATCAAATAAAAAGTAAAATATTTAGAATCAAAATAACTTTTTATTTGTAACGATAACTAGGAAACTAAAAAAGGCAATTAATTATTTTTTTTCACCTATGATATCGAAACATTTGAACAATTGGTGAAATTGAAATTTATATTTTTAGAGATTCTAGAGGAAATCGTATTCAAGTCAATATTTTCTTTGTCTTCGACACTGACTCTGATGGGTACTTGACGTCTCGATATTTGGGTTGATTTGGTGTACATTTTCACGTGAAGTACTCGTAGATGGTTTGTCCAAATAGCCAAAATTGACGATCGATTCTTCAACGTAACCTTCAGCGACAGTGTTAAATTTCGGGTGGTACGGATTCATCGTCAGAACTCTCATCAGTCTCTCATCAGTCTCCGGTCATAAAGTTGAAACTCATTATTGTAAATTTTAATTTTTTAATCCCTCAATTTATCTGTCACTTAAACGTCACATTTTTTTGGGGGTCTGTATTGTCAATTTCCGTGCGAAAAGTAAATTTTGCGGGCGCAAAGATAGTACTTTGCCCGCATGAGTAAAAAAATTTTTTAAGGTCGGAATTTTGTTTACTTTTTCTTTGACATGTCAAATATCATTTGGATTTTAAACTTTAAATTTTTTTTTCCATTGTTTAGTTTTAAAATTAAGGAATGAAAATTTGCGGATGTATTTACAAGCCAATAAGGCACCTAAATACCAAATACAAACTTTAGGTATTTTATTCATTCCGCGATGATCCGATACCCACATATCAAATTTCAGCTCAATCGGATTAAGCGTGCGGACGCTATCGTGGAAGAATACAGACAGACACAAATCGTTTTAATCGTCTCAGGGGACCTCAAAATGGATATATCCGTCGTTATCTCAATTTTTTTTAGCGCGTTCGCAATACTTTGGTTTGGCGAGGGGCCGGAAAACTAAAATGGTAGAAAAAAAAACAAAAACACAAATTTAAATTATTCTTTACGGAAGGTTGAAACGAAAATAAAAAGCCTCAGTATACTCAAAGATCTGCCTGTATGAACTGTATGAAATTAAAAATACAGTTCTAGTTAGTAATATTCCACAATTATTAATTTAGTAGGATATTTAAGTAAAATTTTTTATTATTTTATTAAAATATCGTTAAATACAACGTATTTTATTTTATAAAGCCTCAGTATACTCAAAGATCTGCCTGTATGAACTGTATGAAATTAAAAATACAGTTCTAGTTAATATCTAACGGGGTATCACAAGGAAGCGTATACCGTCATTGTACCTAATGTCTAATATATACATCTAATTTTTCGAAATCTTTCTACAGAGTTATAGAAACGAATGCGAATGACACAACTTCAAAATCATCCAACAAGAACCCTCAGTGTTAAAAAATTACACTCACACGAGTTTTGAACCCTCTGATCCGTCTCCTCAGACAAGTGAATGGAACGGGTTAACGATATAAATTAAATTGATTCGAATTAAATCATTTTAAAAGACAAAAACGTGTATCTTTTGGGCGCGTTAAGAAGTTAGAACAAATATATTCAAGTAGTCTGGTTCACAAGAGCAGGAAATTTCCTAAAAAAAAGTTGTACCAACAACCCTTATAATTTTAATTAAGCGGCGAAAATAACGGTAAAAACGCGTAGTTCGGCTGCCGCGTGCATCGCCCCAATCTGACACGTGAACTAAAAAAATTATTTTAACTGATTAAATATTAATATTTGGATACCTATTTTACAAAAAGAGTTAATTGCAAAAAGGATACCCTCTATATCGGGATAGTATCATAAGTTTTTATCTGGTTTTTTCTTATGATAATATTAATAAGAAAACTTCATTTATGACGAAGTATAAATTCTCTTATAATATGCAAATGCGCTATCCTTTCAAAAATTCGTTCCCAGAAACGTCACAAAAATATGATTGAAACAGATTTTGACATCTTCAATCTCAAAATCTTATTCTATGTATACTATGTTGATGTCATATTTTTGCAAGATTATCAAGTGTTCTGTTTCTAGTAAATTTATTTATTTTATGTCATTTTGATAACGGCTTTCGATCTGGAAAGCCGAAACGTCAATAAAAAAACTTTTTTAACAACTAAGTGGTTTTAATCCAGTGGAAAGAGAGAGAAATTAATATTAAGGAATAAAAAAATTTGGGTACTAAGTAGACATATCAATAAACAATAGTCCGTCAACAAAAAATTTTTATCACAATTTTTTTATTAGTTATGCTTTTGTTAATTAGTTAATTTTCACCATTTTAATGTTAACATAAAAACGCTGATTATTTCAAAACAAGAAATCTAGAATTTTTTTGATTTTTTCGAGCTAAACTTAAAAGAGTTTAGAAGAGATCCCCGTTGGAAAAATTCGAAAATTTTGATTTTTCGTTTTTTTAGTAACAATCAAAGGCATTAAAAAATTATTTATATAAAGCCATTAGGAAATTTTTTTTTCCAATCATTGTTAATATTTTGTTTTCTTATTGATAAAAGCCATATAACAATAATTTTTTTTTATTTTTAACTAACATTATTTAAATAATTGTTATAAACAAATGCATTGTTTATAATATTTTTGAAAACTTTTTCTATGGAATTTCATCCTTGATGAAAATAATGATTTAAAAAAAAATCGATCCTTAAAAAATTTTTTTTATTAACAAAAATCGCACTTGTTAATTAACAATTTTTTTTGTTACTAAATATTAATATTAAGGAACCATTTTTTTTTAAATCATTATTTATTATGTTCTTTCGTATTATAAAAAAAAATAATTTTTTTATTAACTTTTCATTTGTTTATTAAAAAACCAATTTGTTATAAACAAATGCAATTTTACGCAATATTTTTTTTTAAATACTAAAAAATATTACAAAAACAACCATATATATTTTTTTATTGAAAAAAATTTTTTATTATTTTTTATTTAACTTTTAAAAATATTGTACTTTTGCACTCGTAGTTTTCTTTCTGTTTTTACTCATGCCTTTGATTGTTAATAAAAAAACGAAAAATCAAAATTTTTGAATTTCTCCAACGGGTATCTCTTCTAAACTCTTTTAAGATTAGCTCAAAAAAATCAAAAAAAGTTCTAGATTTCGGTGGTGGCGATCAGGTTTCGAGGGAAATGGCACTTGTGAACCAGACTATAGTAGGTAAATTTTTATCCATTTTTTTATGTTTACTTTAGATTATTTATCCCAAAAAATCAATTTACTTACTCTATCGTGATTTTGAAATTAATATTTTTCTCGAATCATCAATAAACAAGAAAAGTACCTTTTGTTATCTGGTCGATAATTTTTGGTCTAGAATTATGGAATGACGGTTTTATTGTTCAATTCGATTATGTTTAAACATACCATAACGTTTCTTTTTACTATAAAATTTAAGAAATTAGATCAATTCTCTATTTTGTGCAGATTTTTTTTTAGTTATTTATTAATTCATTTAAACATAATTAAAACATAATACCAAAAATGTTTCATCATTATCATAATCATACATTATTTTATATATCATAAATTATTTTTTTTGCACCTAGGTGATGCACCTGTATGGACAATTTTACAAAATTTTTAACATATTATAACACATTTTTTATGAAATTTCAATACAATTACAATATTAGTAAATAATAAAAATTAATAGTTAAAAGTATAAGACATGTTAACAAGTACCCATGACAATTAGATAAAAAAAACAAGAAAAAACAAACATTATAGGTATATTGCTAATTTATTTTATTATTTAAAAATCTCAGCGAACTGGTTAAAGTTATATCTCTTGCATTCTTTGCAAAACTATTTTCTTTGTTATTCCTCTTATTGCGCAAGGTAGCATGTTATAAACTTTAGGCGCTAAATAGTTAAAAAATTTAAGGTTTTGCGGCTTATTGGGATATTTATATTTTTATTTACTTTAACTCTTGTAAGGTAGCCGTGATTTACAATGCTTTATAGGAAATTCCTTGTATGTATGCAGTTGCATATTGTTGACATGTAAATAGTTCTGACATTGCAAGTATCATATGTAAATAGTAGTTCTGTTGGATACATTTTGTTTTTACCATAGATGATTTTTAGAACTTTCTTCTGTATATTTCATTTGTATAATGTATTGTCATACAAACCACCCCAAACCAGGAATCTACATTTTCATCTATAATAAAGATAACTCGATCATCATTTTCACTAACATCGATGTATTTAAAGGAAATTAATGAATTTAACATGAAAATTTAATATTATCGAGAAAATTAAGGAAAATCTGCCACTAAACCCATTTGTAGAGTGAATTTTTATTTGAACGCAATGAAAATATGCGTACGGCACTGACTGTTAACCTAATGTATGACTCACCTCCTTCTAGTTAGCCCGCATTCCTGTAAATTCTCTTCTCTGTTCCTGCTACGACTTGAGATGAAAAAACAAGCGGCGTGGCAGAACGTCGTTCCGTCTCTTTCCAGCTTCTGCTAGGCCTGCTACATACACACAACCCGTCCTGTTCGAGTCCTGCTGACCGAGGGCTATTTGGACAGGCCGGTGCTGAATAGGCGATTAAACAAGAGGGAAAGCGGGGGAGTGCGGCATCGGGGGGTTGTTCCAGAGAATGAATTTGCTTGCCGTGAGATGTATTCTAGATTTAAAACTAACATGGGATCTCTTATTAGAAATAACAATGTGCTGGTTTAGGAGCCAACGTGTAATTTTGGAGGGACGTAGTATTCGACATCTTAAGGTGTGATTTTAGTTTGTGAAATATAAAAAATAAACATTCAATTATGAAAGAAGCCAAAATATATTCTCTCTCAAAATAATTTAGCTATTACAAAAACCTAACATTAATAAATACTAATAATTTAGTAATAATAAGGAAAAAAAAATTACTGATACAATTAAGAAATATTACAAAGTAAAATTAACATTTAATGACAAAAAAGTGCTTCAGGACTAAATTTCAGTAATACTTAAATTTATATGTGCATTTCCTGACATAACAGAGCGAGAGAGACGGCACGATTTGTTGTTTTTTAGTTCATAATTTATGAATAATAACAAAAATAAAATTATTAGATATAAGATAATACAGTGCGTTGATAAAGTATGGAATTATTTCAGTTGCTGATTGACTTTTGCAGAAATCCTGAGACAGATCGATTTTTATTTATTTTGACACATATAATTATTTTGTTGTATAATCAAAAATATTCAGCATGAAAGTTGTATATTATGAAAAAATCTTCAACTTTTGAAGGGTCACCTTTTAACATAACCTCAAATTTTTCTTTTCTTTTTATTTCCGAGAAAATAATATACTTTTAATGAAAATTAACGAAAGTACGTCTTTCTGTATCAAAATTCTATAGGGAAAAATCATATATATACGTACAGGGTGCTGTGATATTCGACCGACAACGCTTTACAGGTGATAGCCCTAGACAAATGATGAAAAATGAGTTAGGTACATAAGAATCTTTTTTAGTTTACGAGATACAGGGTGTTAAAGTTGAGAAATTAAAATTATTCTTATTTCTCACTAATTATAATAAAATTTCCTTTAATTAAATAATATCGATCTGTGTGTGTGAATAGCTTTTTTGTGTTTATGATTTTTAAAATTCTGACTTGAGATTTTGATAGAGCATCAAAAAGTAAGCTTAGGGTTTGATGTGCCCCTCCGTACCTCCTCGAGCAAGAAAATTTTGAAGTTTAAAATGACATTGAATTTAAAGTACACAGTCAATGACGATTTTGATAAAAGTGAGTAGACTGTGGCTGTGATTAGAATAAGAACTGTCAATCTAAAATTTTATTAATACTGTCATTACAATTTGTTCGGTCTATGGCAATGCTAGAAGAGCATTCTCAACTGGTTGGTACTACTTTTGGTAGGGCTTTTACTTCTGTTTTCATTCATGAATATTCACCGAACAAATTGTTCAGTATCTGAATTCGATCTGTATGTATGTGTGTGTGTAGCCTTTTTGTGACTTCAGATTTTGATAGAGCATTAAAAAGTAAGCCTAGGGTTTGATGTACCTCTTCGGGAACACCTTCAAAATCGGGTCCAAAATATAAAAATTTTGAAATTTGAAATGACATTGAATTTAAAGTAGACACATAGTGAATGACGATTTTGGTAAATGCGTGTAGACTGTGGCTCTGTTGATTAGAATGAGAACTGTCAATCTAAAATTTTATTAATACTTTCATTACAATTTGTTCGGTCTATGGCAATGCTAGAAGAGCATTCTCAACTGGTTTTAAATATTTATGGCATACAGGGTGGTAAAAAATATTAAATTGCCGAAGCGTGTTATTTCTCAAATGCAAAGAATGAATACATTTTGAAATCAAAATGCCTTAAACAAAGACAAAGGATTGAAATTCTTATTATGCTTGGATTTGTCAATCAAGTACAGGCCTACCGAAAAATTATTATTTTTTTGGGCTAATTTATCATTTCTTATAGATTATTGATGCACTGAAACCTGATTTTAAATAAAAAAAATAAGGTTCTTCTGTGTGGATTTGTCAGCAACACGTTTTAAACCATGATAATCGTGTTGTATGTGAATTTTTAACTCAAAGTTAGTCCGAAACACAACCAATGATTCTATTATCAGTACTGATACCTGATACCTGCTATCGTCGTCTCTTCTCCTTCAAGTCCTAGTGGAACGCAAGATAGAGACATAAAAATTGAGCAGAAAATTAATAAACTTCGGTACAAAGCAGATTACTAGAGATAATAAAAGGATAGCAAAAGAAGAAGAAGAAGTAATGTTAAGGAAAAGTCCAAAAGTGAAAAATATTTATGTTCGTTATTTCTATGAAGTCTCTCAATAGACTCATGATGGCATACAGCTGAAACTAGTTGTATACTTGTTTTAAAACAATTATATTATTATAGGAGATTTTCTTTACCCATAGAATACATACATAAAAAATCTAAAACCAGAGCCACAAAACCACCTTCTACCCTATGTAAGTAAAAAAGTTTTAACGTTAATTAAAAATGCCATAAACAGATAGCAGGAAACAGATAATATTATTAAAATCGGAAATAAATATTTGGTACATACTGAAACTGAAACAAATGTTCGCTAGTTATTAATTTACAAGAATCTAGAGCTGGCGAACCTTAGTTGGGATTAGACATAATTCCAAATATAGTATTTATTAATTTAGGTGAAAATAAAACAATAAAATATAAAATGGAAAAAAATATGGACGACATGCACTGGATGAAACCATAACCAGTCAAAATTAAATCAGCAATTTAAAAAAAACAAAGATGTAAATACTCTTAATCAATTTAAACATTTGGGAGCAAAAGTGAAATCCGACATCGACAAGTCGTACAAAAACTACGCTAAATCTGCCGAATCTAACATGAAAGCAGATCCTAAAAAATTTTGGGCTTTTGTCAATAGCAAAAAAGGATCAACGAATTTTTCTGACAGAATGACGTACAATGGCCAAACACTTAATAGTCCCACAGATATACTTAACGGCTTTTCCGACTATTTTGCAAAATCTTTCTCAGTTAGCACACCTCTTGTCTCCCATGATGACTCATTGACCTCACATGTTTTAAATATTGTGTCTTTTCTGGAAGATGAAGTCCTTATAGCCTTAAAACAATTTACGAATAAAATGACAACAGGACCTGATTTTATTCCGGCTTTTATTTTGAAAGATTGTGCGCCTGTACTTGCTCTGCCTTTAACAATATTGCTTAACACATGCCATAAGACTTGCACTGTTCCTAACATCTGGAAGTTATCGAAAGTTATACCTATCTACAAGCATGGCGACAAATTTGATATTGGCAATAATAAATTAAACCATTCTAACCTTCCAATTAATATATTTATGTATACCTAAACTGACTTTTTAATCATAATCATAATCATCTTTATTATGATGAATAAGGCAAGTCAAAGCAAAAAATATAAAAAGTTAGCAACACAGTATAAGATAAATAACAAATCAAAGCAAAAGATATGCAGTACCAGTAATTAACAAAATTAAAAATCAAAGTAAAATATATACAGAATTAGACAATACAGTGAGACAAATTACAAATCAACACAAAAATTAAAAATATCATATATCCGTATTTATGTTAAACAAGCGTGATACTCATCTTTTTAAGATCTCTTCGAAATATTTTTAGTGATTTAAGTTTTTTTAGGTTTTGCGGTAACTTGTTATAAAATAAAGAGGATAACAGGATGATTTCTTAAAGTTTGCATGGTTATGCGGCGTCAAATATATCTTTTCAGCATTTCTAGTGTTATATCCATGCACATCGCTGTTCTTCGTTAAATCATTCATTTTATTGAAAGTGAAAGATAACAACTTGTACAGATACAGGGAAGAAAGGGTCATAATATTTGTCCGCCTATGTTAAAAACTGATCTAGATTTATGGATAAGACACAAAGATTCAAGGAAGATATGAAATCAAACATAAACATAAGTATTAGA
The DNA here is from genome assembly GCA_949320105.2 of Crepidodera aurea. NCBI lineage: Eukaryota > Metazoa > Arthropoda > Insecta > Coleoptera > Chrysomelidae > Crepidodera > Crepidodera aurea. The sequence continues at coordinate 90,846,057 of OX439473.1, read as the reverse complement.
ATTTTTTACAATTTCTGAATATAAAGCCATAAATTATCTCTGTTTCGGACAGTTTGAGTTAAATTTATTGTAATAATATAAATTATAAGCAATGAAATTATTTTATGAAAATAACTTTTAGAACCAAACAATCGCTTTTCGTTGCTGAGAATTGAATTCACCGTCGAAAGACCTTAACATATATCATCATGAATTTCCTGAAAATTTATGCCATCCAACTTAACATGGTGCCGTTGCTGGCGTATCACCCCGCAGAGATGATACCAAAAACAAATGCCTTACTAGTACGCAGTGCACACAGTAGTAGCATCAGGGGAGCCGAGATAAGGGGCTAATTACCCGCTGGACCACGGCCGTCTTTAATCAATAGCACGAGCCAAGTCGTGTGTGCGGCCCTCGTCCTTCGGCCCCCTTCGCGCTCCCCCTTATCCCCGACTCACCCCCTCACGGCCCAGCGACACTAACTTCATTTGCATGCCTAGAGCTCTCGCCCACCAGAGTAGAATATTGGATAACCTAATGTATGACTCAAGGGCGTTTAAGGGACGGAGGGGGATGGACGCGGGAGATGATCTCCTTAATGAGAGGGGGAGGTCAATTGAAAATACACTATCCTGCGAATTGAAATGTATAATTAGAAAATGTTCCAAAATAAAGGCGTTCATAGAAATACCGGCTGTAAGAATCGATAAGGATTAAAGTGACCAAATTCATCATAACAAAATAACTAAATCAAAGGCGGAAACCAGAAAAATACGTCGGGGAATTTGTAACCTACATATTTTAAACTCAGTTTTAAAGCACGGGACATTTATATTTTCACTTTCAAAGTATATTGGTAGTTTTGTCTGAAAATAAAAATTATTTTTACATCAATTTTAAGATTCGACATAATTTTCCATATATTTTATCCATTTTCGTGAATTTTCACTCTATTCCCACTAAACATTTTGTTTAGGTAAATTTCAATATTGTCAATTATTTTTTCATTCCAAATAACAGACTCAGTGTGGAATTTAAGTTTGTACGATTTTCGGAATAGGTTATAGTGAATGTCTAACAAAAATAAAAGTAAAATTACTTTTCCTACGACCACATAGGAAAGTAACAGATATCGCACTCTGTACACCGATGGAAAGTGGTACTTTCCACACGTGTGCGGAAAGTTACTTTCTGCACACGTGTAAATTACTTTCCTATCTGTTCTACGAGTTCATAGTTTTGTTTTCAAATAAATGTTAATTATCAATATTTGTATTTATTCTACTACAAAAGTGATAAAATCTGGTAAATACAAACAGACATAGAACCTGTCTCAAATAAAACCATCACATTTCACAATATTTGGTAAAATTATAGCGTGGTCGTAGGAAAAATAGTGTATATAACTTGTGCGAAAGTGATTTTTAACACTCGTTGGATTGTCGCACTCGGCTTACGCCTCGTGGGACAATATTTCCCACTCATGTGAAAAATGTCACTTCCCGCATTCGTTATGTAATATACTATTTTTCTACGCTCGTGCAAAAAGTTACTACTTTTTGCACTATCAACAACTGTGTTAAAAATTTTACTTTGATACTCTATAATTAGGAGTTCGATCTGAAGAAAACATTTTTTCCTTGTAATTTGAGTATAATTATAAACGAGGCAACTGTAGGTACTTAGGTACCAAGAAACATTTTTTACTGTAGTTTTAATTAATCCAAATCTTGTCACTAACGAAAGCATATTCATAGTCAACTATGGATAGCGTCTGACAGTGGCAGTTTACGTAATTCATTTCAAGTTTAATATTTTCTTTTAAGTTGTTAAAAATGTCTGATTCGAATAGTGAAGAAAAAATTAATATTCATCGATTATCACTAATTTTTTCTCTATTTTCAATTTAGCATTAATCAATTTCCTATTTATTTTAGATTTCTTGGCCATTTTCAATCTATATTTGTACTCCTCCAGATTTAATTCAAACAGCAAATGAACCCACAGCAGATTTATTACCCGAAAAATCCACAAAAAATTTATGAAATTTGTTATAAACGGGTGTGACACAAAATGTATTAAGAACACTACACAGAAGAAAAGGTGTACTATATTCCAGATGAATGGTCTTATTTCAATGGTTTGTTGTGTTTAAATAGCCGCAAGTAGTACTAGTCTCAATTTAAGATTATAGTAATGCTTGTTCAACAATAGAGAATTAATTTTTCTTCAAGATTAAAATCAAGTTGCCTTAACTAAAATATCTCCATTTAATTTAAGACTATCTGACATTCAATTGCAGTATATTCTAATCTTAAATGAAATACACTTAAATCTTCTTTAAATATACTTTATTTTCATTCAAGAAACTATTATCTTAAATCTAGTACAACTAAGTTTGTTTCAAAAAATGTTAATACTAGCTATAAAATATATTGATTTTGGTTGGATATTACCACTGGTAAGCTTGATAACTCTTTTAATTCTTTCCACTTTTGTAAAAATTTAATCCTCTGGCCTATAATTTGGATAAATTCTTTAATTAACTCCTCATCCAGTTTGAAGATGTTCTCAAGATTTATTTCATGTGCTTAAAAAATAATAAGACATTTTATTTATTGCAAAGCATTAGGCAGGTATAACCAACAAGTTAAAGTAGAACAAGTAAGGTGTTTTCTCAAATAATTGTATTTACCTATCTACAAGTAAGTGAACTCAATTTACTTACATTTCAATATCGGTATTAGCTCACCCAGGTCCCAAGAAGTCAATAATTCTTCTATTTCAATTTCACTAATTTCTCTCAAAAATACAATGCAATCTGCACTAATAGGAAAGAACAAAGAACTGTCTCGAACTGGATCTTGTTGGGACATTGAACGCGTGATGCTGATGAGTTTATTCTCACTAGTCTTATGTGAAGTACATAGATTTTTGATTCGAATTTTTAATTCTTGCTCTGAAATTTGAATGCTTAATATTAGTTCCATTTGAATTTAATACCATTATAAAATTGAATTGAGTCCTAAACCATTGGATCAAGTAAGCATTGGTCAGTTTTAAGAGCAAATTATATTTACAACAAACTTAAAATCATTCCTGGATTTGTTAACAATTCTACAATTGGATGAAATAATTTAGTTTCAGATTAATTATTTTAAATCTTAAAATACAAGATTAAAAAGAAATATTATTTGCCGCAAACTGTGCTTTACTTTAAAGAAGTATAATCTTCTGAGTACAAAGCTTTTCTTGAATATAGATTTTAATTTTTCTCTGTGTAGTGAAAACGTCCTCCTAGCGTATTTGAAAGAAAAATTGGAGATCCTAAAGCCATCGACCTTATGGTCAGAATATTCAATGGTGAAGGCTGATAGTGGCAGTTTACGTAACAAGTATGAAGAAAAAAGTAAATAACTAGTTTAAGGAAATTATAGTTAGTTTAAAATTAAATGATATAATATATAACTGTTCATTTTATTGTTAGAACTATTCCTCAGTTTTTAATTTTTAATTTAAAATAAAAACAGATTTATTTCGATTGTAAAAAAAATGTTGTGTGCTACACGTGCAAAAAGCATATTTGTTTCACTCAGCACTTCGTCTCGAGCTGCAATCTTCATGCATCGTGCAACAAATATACACTTTTTGCACTAGTTACACAAATAACTATTCTATATCATTGTCTAGACCAGGGAACGAACAGATCACTTTATCGTACATACTGAAATGTTTGACCTCTGAATCAATTTTATTATATGTGGTTTTTGAAAAATCTTACGTATTTTTTAATCTGTTTTTGAATTGCAATAATCCATTTTATAATTTATAAATTAGTCTATAAATTATAATAAACTAATTAGTGGAATTTTTAAGTTTTTTTTGTAAGTTTTATTAAGAAATATGAATATTATAACATAATCAGTAGTACTACTATAAGTACTTCAAAATAATCAGGGTATAACCGTATTTATTTTGAAGTACGTATTGTATTTGATAGCTCGAGTGGTGTTGTGAAGAAATACATCGAGCGAGGAGGAAGTATAAAATATTATAAACGTCAAACGTATTGTTACTATGACAAACTTTTCAAGATGGAAGGATGCGAAATACAAAAACGATTATACCACGTCGTCAAGGGTATAATCGCTTATCCATACATGGTAACTAAGTAGAAATTGCAATTGCTATTGGCTAAATTTATGATGAGTTGTATAATCGACAGTAATATCCCAAGACCTTGACAAATAGTCGACTATTTTTATTGCATCTAAATTTCCGAGATCAATTCGTCGAGACTTAATTTTGGCATTAATAATCTCAATAACTCCCGAGAGCTTTAGCTCGAGGGAGTTATTCTTTGATTATTAATGCCAAAATTGTCGAGACAAATTGTAAAATATACGAGAAATTTAGTAGCAATAAAAATAGTAGCTAATTTGTCAAGGTCGCGTTATATTTAATAAGATTATTTCCCGAGTCAAAAAAAATTCTGTACGTACGTATAAATACCGTCCTTCAGGTGAATATTGAGGACGATGATCAAATAGCCGAATATTTACCACCAAGGTGAATAGTCGCTTTATTTTGTTTTGATTGGCTGCGTCAAGCACGTGATTGGTTAAAAATTGATATTTGACAGGCAAGGGAAATAATCGAAATTATACGAGGTAACTTAACTAAATTGAACGTTCTGATTGCTTAAAAATTACACCAAAAAATAATCATTAAAAATCAACAGATAGAAATACACGAAAAATATATTTTTTTTTGAAGATGGGTCTTATTCTGTCGATAAATGGGGAAAACAATGAATATGCATAGAATATAACGAATTTGAACAAAGTAAATAAATGTCTAGTAGTTTAAACACCAGATTTTCCAGGATTTGTACAATTTTTTGAAGAAAAAAAAAATTGACCCAAAAAATCATAAAAAATTAAATTCCATACGTCCTGTAATTTTGGATGAAATTGGAAATTGCTGATTTGGAATCTATGATTTGAAAAAAACTTAAGAAAAAAAGGAGGGAGGAAAAAGAATTTCTGAAGAGAACTTGTGTAAGTGAACTTTTAAACAATTCAAACTTTAATAATTTTAAGTAGTTGGGGGGAGGGGGGGTTCAAACTATTGACTGGTTGGTTATCTTTTGTTTGTCTTTTTTATGTCTTATAAAAACATATAAAATGTAAATGATTACAATTTTTTATATGAACTCGCTTTTTGACCCTGAGATAAAGAGTATCAAGTAATTATAAATTATAAAAAAAAAATAATTATAAAGTAAAACATAAAATATAATTGGCGCTCAACAGAATATATTTTAAATTGGACGCTGTTATGCATAAAGCATCCAATCCACATGATATTGAATCTGAGATATTAATGGTTTTGCAAAACGTTATATAAAAAAATCAGGAGCGTACAATTATCGGATATTAATTTTCTATAAGATAAATTAATTTTTGATGTATTAAACGTAATTAAACCATAGTCATTTACAAAAATGTGAAATACTGCAAAATCAATCCTAGTATTTTGGATCAGTTTTGCGGATTTCCTTATATTTGAATTTGGAAAGTGGATTGGATAAACAGTATATTTTTAATAAAACTAATGATAAAATGGATTGGGTATTTTTTGTAAAATAAAAATAGTTATTTTTTTGATAGGTTGGACGAGTTATCTTATATTTTAGATATTTGTGGATTGGATCGTTTATGCATAACAGCGTCCAATTTAAAGTAAAAAAAGTATAATAATAAAATTTAATTAAAATTATAATAATTGAGCCTAAGAATTCTATACAGTATTATTATTTATTAAAGTATTTTTTGAAGTATTGTTTATTGTTATGTTATAATTTTATAACGCCTTCCTTTTGCTAGGCTTTTTTCGCCGTGCGACTTTTTCCATATTCAAAAAACATCAGCCCTCTTAAAGTGAAAGAAACATGTCCCTACTACTCGTATTAGCTTCATTTACACTGCCAGGAAATCTTGAGAGCGGTCACAAGGGTCGGAGGAGAGAAAGTATATTTTTTTCGTCGAAAATGAATGTATATGGATTCCAGGAATGGTAAATGTCGACACAGCAATTCCTTGAATGTATAAGCCATAGAAAGGGGATAAGTCCAGTTAACATATCCGTCCACTATCAGTTGGACTCGGATCGTAATAGGAGCTAGGACGATGCAAATCGGGATTTGCGCTATATTTTATCCACCCTTCGTTCTTTTATGAGCACGGGGGAAATGGAGGAGAATCAGATTCCCGCTAATATAAGTAATCGTATCCAGACACGAGTTATTAAATTTCGTTTTGAAAACTTTTTTAACGTTTTCATATAATTAATAATTAAAATATATGTTACTCTCATTGTGTATTTTATAAATAAAAATTGTGAACAGAAAACAGGAGTGTCACGATGTCACGTCAGACGCTCTTTCGTAGACACTAATTTTTTATAGAGTAGAGGGATTATCATTTTTCTTGTAAAACAAAATTGTATAAACTAGAAAAATTCGTTACCTACTCGTCTTCTTCATTTTTTATTTTAGGATTTGAGGTAAATTTCCACATGATAACGATGACACGAGTGTAACCTGGAGTAGTTCTGATATGCAGACATTATAGACCAATGCAGATAATTTTTGAAACCAAATAAAATAATAGTAGGATGAAACTCATTGGAAAAGGAAGAGAATATGACAAAAATGATAGGAAATAGTAGTTTACCTAACAAGTGCGAAAAGTGATACTTTTCCGCACGCGATTGCAGATGGCCGAACGACGCGATAGCGGAAACTGTGGCCCGTATATAATTCAGGATTTGGAAGCTTCAGATAACTTGCAATTTCTGATGGCATTTTTCCGAAGGTGTTTATTCCGATACATTGTACAGTGCAAGTTCCTTTCTTATATTTCACGAAAAATCGCTTATGTGGGGTTTCAGGCTTTCTTAAACTCACATACTTTCTAAACAAATTTAGCAATTTTCCATTTTCAGCTTCCTCAGAAATCGCAAAGCTTCTGAAAGAGTGGTTTTTTGTGTCTGGGATATTTATCAATAAAATATTTCCTTTGTCATCAATATGATCTAAAGACATCTTTGTTAATTCTTCTCGCCTACATGCGCCCGCCAAACAAAAAATCGTAGCGACTTTTGTATGAAGATAAATTTTGTCAGGCGCTTCATTTATAAACTTAAAAATTTCTTCTTTTGAGAAAATTTTTGCCTTTTTGGGTCTAAATCCAATGTTTTGTTTTTTTTATATATGCCGTGACCTTGAAAAACTTGCTTAAATCGACGTCTTTTTTGAGTTTAATTACACTTTTCAACATTGAGTACCTGGACCAAAGAGTGTTTGGCTTGCATGTTTTGGAAATTTCAGTGAAATAAGCCAAAAAAAACGTCTTCTTTAAAAGTTTTAATTCCCTTACTCTGGCACCAGTTTTAAAACAAAATATATTCCTTTTCATACCTATAATGGGATTTTGATGGTAGTAGACCCAAGTTTGCAGTTCTAACTGCTTCCAAAACTGACTCTGGCAAATCTTCGTCTGAAGAATCCATGAAAAATTATCTTCTAGAAAAAGATGCGACGGTAAAATTGGTTTTGAAAAGGTAGTGTTTTGACTGACAGGTTTATTTTTTCTTTGTTGCTACGGTGATTCAAAGTGACAAATAAAAAATGTCAGATGTTTATTATTATTTGACATTCATTTGATGAGGCTTATACCAGGGCCATTAAAAAATTATTGAAACGTACGTATCTTTTTATTAAAAATTATAGCAGAATTCTAATAAGTTTCTTAATTTTTCAGTCATTTTGTAAACTACAACCATACAAATATATATTTTAAATATTCAAATGTCAGTATACTCCCCAAAAACTTAACAAATTTACTAGTGCGGAAAAGTTACTCTTAAATGTTGAATCAAATGTAGTTTTTATCTTGTATTTTAAGATTTAAAATTATTAATCTGAAACTAAATTGTTTCATCCAAATGTAGAATTGTTAACAAATCCAAGATGCTTTTAAGTTTGTTGTAATTATAATTTGCTCTTAAAACTGACCTTTGCGTACTTGATCCAATGTTTTAGGGCTCAATTCAATTTTATAATGGTATTAAATTCAAATGGAACTAATATTATGTTATCTTAATTTAATCTTAATCTAAACTATTTAAACTACATTATTTACATTTCTATTTTTAAACATTTTAAAATTTACCCTATTGACCTTTTTAAAATATAACTTGAAATAATTTAAAATATTTAAATTGTTTACTGAATAAAAATGCAACTTCCTATAATTAATCTGACTAAATATTGCCATTAGTTACCTTTTACATATAATATTTAAATGTAGGTTCTGAACATCAACAGTCATTTTATTTCATGTAACATTTTAATTCAACCAACAAAAGAAAAACAAACATTTTTAATACGGTATTTAGATGATTTTTTAAAATTTTAATACTTACATTAAAAATATTCTCATTTATTTGCCCGTTGAATTAAAATGTTTGGTGAATACAAATGACACTCGTTTTAAAATGATTGTTGATAATTTTTATTCGGGATTGTAATGTTTGTTGCTAGAGTCATCGGGCGCTACGAAATAAGTAAGTTGGCAACGTTGGATTTGAAACAAGTACTCTGTAGATGTCCTACATGTTCTGAGGTAAATAGGACAAACCCTCCAATGACGTCATACAAGAATAGCCTTACAAGCTGCATCAAAAACCAAAACAAATTTAACTGACACCTGACACTTTCCACAAACATTGGACGTTAAACAGAGTTCATCCCCTACGCTGCCAAATTCATTTAGTAGTTCTAGTAGCACCCGCTTACTACAACGCCCAATTAAAATTATCAACAAACATTTTTATTCAACAATCATTTTAAATTAAGTAACATTTTAATTCAACAAACAAATAAATGCCTATAATTTTAATGTAGGTACTAAAAAAAACATTATTTAGAACGTTTGTTATTTTTTTGTTGGTTGAATTAAAATGTTACATAAATTAAAATTACTGTTGATAATTTTAATTACGTACAATACTTGATGAACTTGGAATAGAAGTAAATAACAAAAGATCCCAATACTGGATAGGACTACAAGGAATAAGGCAGGCCAAGACACTACTGTGAAACTATAACCAGAAGAGATTTGACGACTGCATCAGTAAAAGTAAAAATAAGCTCAGAATACTAACGGTTATCCTAACAGGGCACTGTCGTATGAGAGGCCACCTAAAGAAACTCGGATTAGTAGACAAAGAAGAATGCAGATTTTGCGAGGAAGAGGAGGAAACCTATATCCACATTCTCTCAGAATGCATTACCCTGCAAAATCCAAGGGTACGATACCTCGGAGAATATCAAATAGAACCTCTCTGTCTCTGTCTCTGTCTCTGTCTCTGTCTCTGTCTCTGTCTCTGTCTCTGTCTCTGTCTCTGTCTCTGTCTCTGTCTCTGTCTCTGTCTCTGTCTCTGTCTCTGTCTCTGTCTCTGTCTCTGTCTCTGTCTCTGTCTCTGTCTCTGTCTCTGTCTCTGTCTCTGTCTCTGTCTCTGTCTCTGTCTCTGTCTCTGTCTCTGTCTCTGTCTCTGTCTCTGTCTCTGTCTCTGTCTCTGTCTCTGTCTCTGTCTCTGTCTCTGTCTCTGTCTCTGTCTCTGTCTCTGTCTCTGTCTCTGTCTCTGTCTCTGTCTCTGTCTCTGTCTCTGTCTCTGTCTCTGTCTCTGTCTCTGTCTCTGTCTCTGTCTCTGTCTCTGTCTCTGTCTCTGTCTCTGTCTCTGTCTCTGTCTCTGTCTCTGTCTCTGTCTCTGTCTCTGTCTCTGTCTCTGTCTCTGTCTCTGTCTCTGTCTCTGTCTCTGTCTCTGTCTCTGTCTCTGTCTCTGTCTCTGTCTCTGTCTCTGTCTCTGTCTCTGTCTCTGTCTCTGTCTCTGTCTCTGTCTCTGTCTCTGTCTCTGTCTCTGTCTCTGTCTCTGTCTCTGTCTCTGTCTCTGTCTCTGTCTCTGTCTCTGTCTCTGTCTCTGTCTCTGTCTCTGTCTCTGTCTCTGTCTCTGTCTCTGTCTCTGTCTCTGTCTCTGTCTCTGTCTCTGTCTCTGTCTCTGTCTCTGTCTCTGTCTCTGTCTCTGTCTCTGTCTCTGTCTCTGTCTCTGTCTCTGTCTCTGTCTCTGTCTCTGTCTCTGTCTCTGTCTCTGTCTCTGTCTCTGTCTCTGTCTCTGTCTCTGTCTCTGTCTCTGTCTCTGTCTCTGTCTCTGTCTCTGTCTCTGTCTCTGTCTCTGTCTCTGTCTCTGTCTCTGTCTCTGTCTCTGTCTCTGTCTCTGTCTCTGTCTCTGTCTCTGTCTCTGTCTCTGTCTCTGTCTCTGTCTCTGTCTCTGTCTCTGTCTCTGTCTCTGTCTCTGTCTCTGTCTCTGTCTCTGTCTCTGTCTCTGTCTCTGTCTCTGTCTCTGTCTCTGTCTCTGTCTCTGTCTCTGTCTCTGTCTCTGTCTCTGTCTCTGTCTCTGTCTCTGTCTCTGTCTCTGTCTCTGTCTCTGTCTCTGTCTCTGTCTCTGTCTCTGTCTCTGTCTCTGTCTCTGTCTCTGTCTCTGTCTCTGTCTCTGTCTCTGTCTCTGTCTCTGTCTCTGTCTCTGTCTCTGTCTCTGTCTCTGTCTCTGTCTCTGTCTCTGTCTCTGTCTCTGTCTCTGTCTCTGTCTCTGTCTCTGTCTCTGTCTCTGTCTCTGTCTCTGTCTCTGTCTCTGTCTCTGTCTCTGTCTCTGTCTCTGTCTCTGTCTCTGTCTCTGTCTCTGTCTCTGTCTCTGTCTCTGTCTCTGTCTCTGTCTCTGTCTCTGTCTCTGTCTCTGTCTCTGTCTCTGTCTCTGTCTCTGTCTCTGTCTCTGTCTCTGTCTCTGTCTCTGTCTCTGTCTCTGTCTCTGTCTCTGTCTCTGTCTCTGTCTCTGTCTCTGTCTCTGTCTCTGAGCAACAATAATCCAAAATCAAATGTTAATCAAACACCAACTTGCAAAGTTGGAAGTAATCCTTGATTCACTAGCTAGTACTAACATATCTTTAAGCAAAGACAATCACAATAAAAATAATTCTGAAAATAATAACATTACAAAATACAGGTATTTTAAATGAGTATGTGCAAAAGTTTAGTTATATTTGTGGAAAACAAAGAAATTGAAAAGGAATAGACAATTGCTATATTTTACTAGATGTACTTTTCAGCTGAAAATTATTAATCTTATGTTCTTGGGCGCTATAGAGAAGAATAGAGAAAAAGCACAAATTAAGATATATAAAAATACCTTAATCCTCTTCTTCAAATCAAAAATATGTGTGAAGATTTTTTAAAAAGTGTTCTGCTAAACTGCTTAAGGCCTTTTGAGAGCATGCACACAAGAACTTCCAGAAGTAAATGAAAACATTTATGCTCTAAAGAAAAAATCTCCAAACACATAATGATCAAAAAAATCACTAACGGTGAATTACCATTTCTTAGTAAATTTTTAATTTAGTATATAATATATTTCCAAAAGGACTCTTCATTGAATTTATTAAAATTATGTTTGCAATTCTCCAAAAAATGAATACGGGGGGTGCATCTAATAAAACACTTTTTTTCAAATATTTAATAAATTGGACGACATAATTGTAGTGATATACCTAAACCAATCTATCACATCAAACAAAACAACTATAAATTGATTATAAAATAAAATCATTAAAGTAAAAATATATTGACTCAGTAATAGTAATACAATTGTTTTATTAGAAAATCATGCAACATCATAAAATATATTTACCATAATTATATAAGTGTGCTATATTTGTTGTAGAATTTCATTAAGAAATAATTAAAGAACGAAATTATTGCTTTACAGTTTATATCGTATAAGTGTAAGTCTTATAAATGTTTACATAACAGTTTTGTTAGAGTTTTAAAAGTAACTGTATAATTCATTTTATAAACGTTCTTAAAACTTAATAAAACAGCCTTTTACCTTATACGACAAATTCTTTTTGTAGAGCTTACATAATTAAATAGTATTTTAAACGCTGCTATAAAGCCTTAATAAAAATGAATAGCTCTATTATTTGAAGCTAATAAAACACTTTTGCCAGTTAAGCACTCATCCAAAATTTAAGCAAATTTCTTCATAACCGCTTCCCAGGCATCTATTCTCCAATTGTGTGAGACCCCCATCCTAATGACAAAGAAATAAACAAATTTGTATTTTTTTTATCTAACTCGAATTTAATAAAATACATCATGGCTTCTACATTCTTAATTGCAAATAATTAAGATTCCACCCCTAATTCAACATATTTTATAACAGTAACGTGTACAATAACATATTCGAAGTGAAGGTTGTCTGACATAGAAGCAGACCTTCCAGCAGTTATTTTGAAACTCCCCTTCCTCCACATAATCCCACAAACCTTTTTCTGACAAAGCAAACATAGAAAAGATAAATCAAAGCATAAAACAGTTTATTGCAGAATTCAACACCAAATTAAGTAAAACCGTTGCAGATAATATCTCTAATACTTTTAAAAACCACTTTAACTTCAATAAATTACCTCCTTCTATAAATAAAAAGATCAAGATCACAAACAGATACCGGGAATATCGACAGAACAATAACCGTAACCTAAAGAGAGAAATCAATGAATTCAACAAGAATATTCAAAATATGGTTAAACAGTTCCAATCTGTCGATTGACGATTTTATAACACAGACATAGAGAAAATTAAAATATACCAAGACAACTTCAACAAAACCAAGCCAGCTTACTGCCAATTACAAACTAAACTTGTAGACAAATTGGACGAAGACTTTTTTAATACAAGGGAAAGAAGCGATTACAATCAGGCAATGAAGAAGACTCTTCGAATCTTTGTATAAGAAGAAAAACTCGACACCGGGTTATGACAACATACCTTGGATAATACTAAAAAAATCAGATTATGAAATAAGTACATCTAAATCGCCTAAACAATTGAATCAGAAATCTGCAGCAGTTTTCCTGGATATCAAGAAAGTGTTCAACAGCGTTTGGCTCAAATTTTTTTCTTCTTCTAACTTCATGAGGGAATTCTTTGAAAATCGCTCTTTGGTCTTAAAAATCAATAACTCTTCTTCGACTCATTTTGTTACATTCCAAGGTGTTCCGCAAGGATCTCCTCTATCCCATTATTGTACAATATTTTCTGCCATGGCCTTTTTCATTTTAACATACCTATGCATATAATTTATCTCCATTTATAAAAGACAATTGACAACATATTCTCCAATTACAGCGAACATTGTGAGGTAGAAGTGCATCTCAATTCGATTTCTGATCATTTAGCTCAGAGTCTTAGTTTTAAAACTGTGCAAATGACATTATACCTTTAACGTATGTAGTTAGCATATCATTCAAGATGGGAGTGTTTCCAGATAGATTGAAATTAGCAACTATTAGGCCTCTGCACAAAAAAAATTACTGACCAATTAGCCTTCTGCCAAGTTTCTCAAAAGTTTTTGAAAAATGCATGAGCAACAGATTAATGGAGTATTTATTACTAAATGACATTTTCAATACAGGTCAACATACATACCTAAAAGGAAAGGGAACCCACACAGCACTTTATCAATTCATTGAAAACATCTTGCAGAGAAATGAGGTTATAATCGGTTTATTTTTGGACTTAACAAAAGCTTACGACTGTGTATATCATCAACTTCTGGAAAAATTAAAACTATATGGAATAAATGGGTTGGTCTATGCTTGGCTAAACTCTTATTTATCAGGAAGAGCCAAGCAAGTAATAATTACACATCAGGAGAATTTGTTAAAATGGGAATTCCACAGGGTAGTATAATCCGTCCAGTAATATTCATATTGTATATAAATGATAGGCCAAACTGTATAATAAATACAAATTGTTTTCTGACTAATTATGCCGATGATACCAACATTTTAGTAACTGCACAGGATGTTGAAACTATACTTGATAACACAGAAAATATATATACAGCAGTATCAGAGTGGATCTCGAATGAAAAGTTACTACTAAATGAAAAAAAGACAAATTGTCTAATGTTCAAAACAAGTAGATCACAGTTAGAATATCCAAAAAACCTGAAATCAATATAAGTGCCGAAACAAAACTTGGGAGTAAAAATAGATGCAACGCTGTCATGGGAAAGTCACATAGGAGCACTCGTAAAAAGATTAAATTCAGTCTGCTATACTTTGAGGGTAATGTCACAGAACTTAAATGCAGAGATCTAAGGGTTATTTATTTTTCAAATTTTGAATCTCTTGTTAGATACGGTTCAAAAATATTCATATGCCAGAAAAGAGCACTTAGAATCATTAAAAAACTTAGTTTCAGAGCTTCTTGCAGAAGCAATATACATTGAAGAGTGTTTAATGTTTCTATTTAATAATATAATAATATATAAATATAAGTAACATCAAGAGCCAAACCTTTTCGATCCCATAATCAAGGAATCTCCTCATCAATGGCAACCAAAATGCATTTTCAGACTACTTCTGGAATATAGACATATAATAATAATAAATGTAAGAAACCCAGCCATGCATATGTTGGAAATTACAGAAAAAAGAAACCGTGAAAAGGAAAGAAAACCACACAACACGCTACCTTCTGAAGAGATTTTATTATATTAATCTGCCCTCTTCGAATAGTTTTCGAATGTTTATTACGTAAAGTTTACAAAATTTACAAAAACAAATTTTTTAAACAAGTACAATCATTAAGAAATAAACATGAGACGGCCACAGAAATAAACTTGTGTGTGGCATGATTATTAACAAATTTTAATGTAAAATCAGTAACAGTATAGGCAATATGCAAAGATAATGTATTACTCCTCACAAGGAAAACCTGTACGTGCAGGGAAAGACTCTTTGTTATATGTTTTTTTTAACTTTATATTTAATATAATTTAATTATAGGATCTAAAATTAAAGTTAGGTTTTATTTTTTTATTAAAGATATTTAGTAATATTTAACGAATCAAGAATTTTGAATAGGACAATTTACATTTAATACTGTTTGAGATTGGACTTGACTGAAAGTTAAGAATACAGACAGTATCCCTCCATCATTTAATGGATATTGTCTCTTGGCTGCAATTCAATCCAGGATCTAATTTACTTTTTAAACAATAGTTTAGAATTTATATTTTTCATTTCAGCGGGCAGCATGTTATAAATTTTTGGGCTAATATACCAGAAACTACGTTGAGTATTTGCTTTTTTTACTTTAGGTAGGTATGTTTTGTTTATTTTTAATCTAGTATTGTACTTATGTTCGATTGGTTTTAATTCTGATTTATTTTGGTATTGTCTTAATAAACATTCACAAAACAGCTGACGAATGTCGTATACTTGAGTTTCTTTAAATAATTCTTTAGAAGGGTAAGTAATTTTTTTTATAAACTTTAAAGATTTTTGCGTAGTTTCAAGACTGCGTCAAGCGCTTCTTCCCAAGCAACTATTCCATATAGTGTGATTCTGCTAATGAGTAATATAGTGTTACCATTTGTCTAACAGAAAGAATTCGGGATAAATGTCTAAATTTATAGAGTACCATTCTAAGCTTTTTAGTGATATGAACATCCCATTTTATATGTTGCTCTAAGTATATTCCCAGATACTTTATGTATGACATGTACGAAATCTATATAGCACTATTTTCCATTTTAACATTTATTTCTTTTAAATTAAGAAGGCCTTAAGAATCAGAAGAGAAGGAGATATAAAATGTTTTATCGAAATTTACCGTCAGTAACTTATCTTGAAACCAACTGAAAATTAGGGCTAAATCTTCTTTAATAATTCTTTAATAAATCCCAGATTGGTGCATCGTAAATAATTGCTGTGTCATCAGCAAATCTGAGTATGTCTCCTTTAGTTGGAATCTCAAAAAGGTTATTCAAATAAATATTAAAAAGTATAGGACCAAGAACCGATGATTCTGACTTTGCTGACCACATCGGTCATTACTACAGATTGCTTTCTTTGGGACAGATATGAATGTAAAAGATTGTATGATTTTTCTCTGAACCCTAAGTCTTCCATAGTGTTTTAAAAGTTTTTCATGGCTGACCGTATCAAACGCTTTCGCCAAATCAACAAAAACTCACAACGTAGGAGTGGTGCTATCGACATTCTCCGTTATTCCTCTTATTAGATTAGTTATTGCATCTTGCGTAGATACGCCTTCCTTAAATCCAAATTGTTGGTTTGAGATAGTGTTATTTATATTTAGATAATTGTTTATTCTAGTTTTTAGAATTTTTTCAGATATTATAAGTCATAATAAATTAAAAAATGGATAAAATGGAGAAAACACATGTTTTCTTGGTTATACAGGGTGTTTTATTGGGAGAGGGAAACATTTTAACAGTGGATAGGTGTCACTGGGGTGATTCCAAATAACCTATATTTTATGGGTCTAAAGTCTCTCATAGCTGAGATACAGAGTGTTTTGTACATTTTGGTCATTTCTTCATTGCCTCCTGTGCTTTTAACCACTCTGTATAATTCTATAATATTTGGTACACATAGTCTCTGTATCTTACCAAATTAATTGAGATATTATTAATATTGAAAATCCAGGCACGGCTTCACTAAAAGTTGACAAATTCGTTCCGCTTATAAACAACACCCTATATGTTAAATTTTCAAAAATATTTTACCATAGCTAAAAAGAGGACAAAAAATTGAATTTAACGATATACTTTTTATTTTTGCACATATGATTTTACTACTAAGAAATAGTTAAGTTTTCTTAAATTTTTGGGACACTAACTTGCTTAATTAATCCTATTAAGTTGTAATCAATATTATTTGACCTAATTATGTCTATTTTTATGTATGAGAGAGTAATAAAACAGCATTTCTAATGCAAAACTTAGTACGGTCATTTTAAATATCTTTACGGAATAATCTAAATATTTCCTAAAATTGTCATAAATGTACCTGAGCTAATACAAGTTTTGGGTCTTTTATTGGTCTTTTATAACCATAAGCTGTACAGAACAATAGAAAAAGGTTTGGACAGGCCAAAAGCCCTGTGTATTAAAGATAACATAGCCGTATCTTAAGATTATTTTCAATAAGTACCTATTTGCCAATTTTGTTTTATTTTAATTCCAAGAATTTCTTACAGTAATCGAATTATAAGTAGATAATTCCCTTACCAACAAATTTCACCGAAAATGCGATTGTAGGTTTTCCATTTAGTAAGGAGGTCCAGTTGTTTATTTTTGACACCTTACTAAATGTCGTTTAGTTGCAACATGCAAGGTGCAGTGTGCAGTCTATTGTGAATTCTAGTGTTATCATGGAAAATTTGGAAGTACCGCGTAAACGACAAAAAATCGGTCCTTTAACAGTTAATGAAAAAACATTAATATTTAATTGTTTTAAATCATTTACAGACAAACATTTATGTAAAAGTGTTGATGACACAGTGGAATTAGTTAGTAGTACGCTTGGTGTTGGGAAATCTACGATTTACAGAGTTGTTAAAGAAGAGAAATGTGGCGAGTTTCAAACAGCACGTAAAGCTTCAGGAAAACCAAAATTTCAAATAGAAAATCATTTGAAAGAAAGACTTCGAAGGAAAGTGCATGCGTTCTTCTTTAGAAAAGAATTTCCGACAGTAGACAAAGTTCTTGCCACGGTTCGAGATGATAAGGATTACCCTGAAATGAGTCGAAGCACACTATGGAAACTTTTAAAAGAAATAGGTTTTCTATGGAAAAAGCATTCCAGAAAGTCTATTTTAATAGAAAGAAGCGATATTGTAGTATGGAGAAGAAATTACCTAAGGACTATAAAAGAAATGAGAAACCAAAGAAGAAATATATTTTATTTAGATGAAACATGGATCAACGAGGGACATACACCAAATAAATTTTGGCAAGATGAAACTGTTACAAGTCGAAGACAGGCTTTTTTAAATAATTTATCTACTGGTTTAAATCCACCATCAGGAAAGGGGCGCAGACTGATAATAGTACACATCGGTAGTTCAAACGGTTTTGTTAAAGGTGGTTTATTGACTTTTGAATCTACTCGTACCGGTGACTACCATGAGGACATGAATGCTGATGTCTTTAAAGATTGGTTCGAACAAATGATAGATCTTCTTCCTCAGAACTGTATAATAGTAATGGATAATGCAAGTTATCACTCGAGACTTACAGAAAAAATGTCCACAACCAAGTGGTAAAAAAAAGATTTACAGAATTGGCTAAATTCAAAGAATATTAAGTTCCATCCCGGTTCTGTGAGAAGAGAACTGTATCATTTGTGTTCCCTTCATAAAGAGAAAATATCTGGACTAAATTTGGGTTTATGTATATATCATAATAGGACCCGAGTTCAACATTTTATTTTAATTTAATTTATAACATTAATTATTCTACAAATCAGAACACGCTGAACAAAAAATAAAGGAATGTAGATTGATTAAACGTTAGTGATTGTTGTGAATATTTATAGTAGTATTAAATCTTTATTCCATTAACTTTGCGTGCTTTGGCTTTTGCTTGAACTGTTTTGTCATAATTCTTATTTATTTTTCCCTCTAAAATCCGAAAAAAGTCTATTGTTAATTATATCCAATCCCTAAGTATTTTTAACATGGTCATATTATTATCTGCCTCGAAGGTTATTAACAATGTAGTAGAAGTTACTTGTATATTCTTTGGTGAGTAATTTTAAATATTTCATCCGCCATTTTCTGTATTTAAATAAAATATACTTAAGTAGTATGTTGGTCTAAAAGTTTTATATTTTCTGTAAAAGTTTAAATATTCCGTTACTACAAAAGACCGTAACTTGTTGGTTTTCGTATCCACAAGAGTAGGTAATAAATAATTTGTCATCTTCATCTTCAATTCGTTTTCATTCGGTATAACTCATCACACCTAAGTACATGTATATGCAACCTAAAATGAGTAATTATATATCGTGTGGAGACCATCTAATTGGCATAACATTACAAATAATATTTTAAAGACACTTTATAAACAATCACATAAAAAAATACGTCAATAAAATGCTGTCCGGGACAGTAAAACTGTTACTTCTAGGCCTAGTTTAACAAATACCTATTTTGTGACATCGATAAAAAAGGTGCATCCCTTTTTATCGGACGTCACTTTATTTGTCATCTTTAGTTATAATTTCATAGCAATTACTTAAGTGTAAGAGTTGGCAAAACTGCAAAAAATATCAATGAATACTCTGTCAAACTTTTGAAATTTAATACATTGTTAGTGATTATTATCGTTTGTTTACAAAAAAAAAACATACAATATGAATCGGTTTGTAAATGTCTTTGAACATCACAAAAATCTTGTTAGTAATTTAAGAGACTCAGATTAATATCAAAATGAAAATACATGTATAGAAACCCAAGAAGAAAATATTAAAATAAGTACACCAATCCAACCAATCTATAATAATTGTGTTTTGAATAACTGTTCTTTTAATTAATTGTTCTGCTAAATTATTAATTGTTCAACAAAAATAAAGTTTCTGTTTTTTATTCTTATATTCTGTTGTTAATTTATCTTATCAAAAAACACGCGACCTTTTCTTTTATAGATGTGCTACCATCTATGGTAAGAAGAGAGTATTGACATTAAATTTTGACTGAATCTAGTCAAGATGTCACTCTCTTCTTTTTATCCCTTTCAGAGATTAATACAAAGTGAGTAAACCAGTAAGGAATTTTAATTTATTAGATTCGACATCCTAAGACCGGTTTCTGTCTTTCGACTTCGTCAGTTAGGCTTTTCGAATCCAATAAATAAAAATTAAAAAAATATGAAATTGATGAAATTGCAAAAAATCGTGGGATGACGGTGGTTAGATCACCACCATATCATTGCGAAGTAAACCCGATTGAACTGATATGGGCACAGATAAAGGGAGAAGTTTCAAGAAAAAATAATTCTTTTAAAATGAGTGATGTTAAACAGTTGTTTTTGGAGGCTGTAAATAATGTGAAGCCTGAAAACTGGGAAAAGGCAGTAAATCATACGATTAAAGAAGAAGAGAAAATGTGGAAGTTGGACAATATTACTGATGAAATGATCGAGCCACTCATTGTAAATATTGGTTGCGACAGTTCATCTTCTGATTTCGATTCTGATTTGGATTTGTAGGTAAGAAGTAGTTTTTATATTAAAATTATCTATTATTTATGAACGTAACGTTGTTTAAAAGTCAAAGTTTAAACCCTTATACCTACATAACCCGTTTGACACAATGTTCTTAACATACCTTGTGGAAAAATAAAATATTTTAGAAAAAATTGCACTTTTTTACCTTCAGCTGCTTAGAAGTTATAAGCAGGTTAATTAGGTGAAAATATAAGTGTACACCCGATATATTTATTATATTTATACAAAGGTTATTTCATACAAAAATACTCGAGGTATAACTTCACAAAATATTTTAACTGTCTACTAAAAGAAGTGGTACGCCTATGGATTACGAACGCTTTATTATTTTAATACACTCTCATATATAAAAATAGACTATAACTATTTGGTTTAAAAGTATGTTATATCAAAAATTTTTATAATCATATTTACCTATATTATATTTACCTATACAACACTCATTTTATTTATTTTTTTAACTTTCCTTATGAAAAATTATGTAGTTTGGAGTAGAAGAGTAAAAAAACTAAAATCAAATTTTTGTAAATGATAAAAGTACATAAAAAGTATTGTGAATGTGACGCGTTATTTATTTAAAGTTGGTAATACCCTGTACTATTTGTGAAATTAAATAGATACGTCAACAACACATGAGTCAAATAAATAAAAATCATTTTTAGTTAAATAATATCTTCTTGTTAAATTACAAACAAAATTCAAAAATTACACAACACTTAAAAGACTAGAAAAAACACATAATCCAATTGCTACCATCAGGGAAGCTCATTAGCAATATAAATTTTCGGTAAATCTGTGGTGTAGTGTTTTTAACAATAAGTTAATTGGACCCCATATACTCCGTCAGAGATTAACTGGAGGGGTTTACTTATATCTTCTTCAAAATATTTTACCAATTTTGTTAGATGATAAAGGTGTAGACATCAGCTGGAATTTATTTCCAACTCCTCATTTTAGGCTAATTGTACTGGATTTTTCAAATGAAATTTTCCTAATAGGTGGATAGGTAGAGGTGGTACTATACATTGGCCTTCAAGATCACCGGACTGTAGTCCCGTCGATTACCATATTTGGGGACATTTAAAGTCCAAAGTTTATTCAGCTCAAATAAATGTCAAGAGGACATGCCAAGAGCATAAAAATAACGAAAACATCATTCGAAAATCTGTAAACCAAATTATTAAGCGAGAAAGAATGGGGGTCATTTCGAACAATTATTATAATTTTTTAAACTTCAGTGTTTTTTCTAGTCTTTTAAGGGTTGTGTAATTTTTGAATTTTGTTTATAATTTAATTAAATATTATTGAAATAAAAATGTGCTTTTATGTATTTTTATCCTTTACAAAAATTTAATTTTAGTTTTTTTTACTTTTCTACTCCAAACTACACAATTTTTCCATATAAGGAAGGTTAAAAAAAATAAATATAATGGGTGTTGCATAGGTAAATCTAATGTGACATTTAGTTCCTACTACGGTCCTGTAAATCAGTTTTCATGTGCCTAGAAGACTACAAAAAATTTTGGAATAACATAATGTTAAACCAACTAGTTAATTAGGGCAAATAATATTGTTTACAACATAATAGGATTAAAAGCACGTTGGTGTCCCAAAAATGTAAGAAAACTGAACTATTTATGAGTAGTAAAATCATATGTGCAAAAATAAAAAGTATATCGTTAAATTCAATTTTTTGTCCTCTTTTTAGCTATGGTAAAATATTTTTGAAAATTTAACATATAGGGTGTTGTCTATAAGCGGAACGAATTTGTCAACTTTTAGTGAAGCCGGGCCTGGATTTTCAATATTAATAATATCTCAATTAATTTGTTAAGATACAGAGACTATTTGTACCAAATATTATAGAATTATACAGAGTGGTTAACAGCACAGGAGGCAATGAAGAAATGACCAAAATGTACAAAACACTCTGTATCTCAGCTATAAGGGACTTTAGATCCATAAAATATACGTTATTTGGAATCACCCCAGTGACACCTATCCACTGTTAAAATGTTTCCATCTCCCAATGAAACACCCTGTATATATTAAAAGACCCAGTAAATATATAAGTATACGCATTTAATATACTGTATTTGAAAATCAAGAGAGAGTAAATTCCCAGAAATGTTTTGCAGTTATCAGTGTTAAAGGCAGTAAACCATAGACGTGCGTTTTCAAAATTAAATTAATATGGAAATAGAAATATTTGATTTGTTTTAGTTATTTATACCTAGATTACCAATTTTAGATAGATAAACATAATTCGTAAGTAGTAATTTAATTTGGGTAAAATGAAGAAAAAGTCAATATTATTTTAGGCATTTTGTTTTAGGCATATGTTTATTTACAAAATATGTATATAATATGTACAGATAATTACAATTATTTATAAATTAATATGAGGAGCTAAAAAACAATTAAGTAGGTATATGAGAAAAAAAAAACCAACCGCAAGGATAAAATTTGACGAGCAACATGCAAAAAATACGACAATATTAAATCTTAAAAAATAAAAATCTAAAAATAAAATTAAAGTACATAAATTAATAATTTTAAAGTTATGGTTCCTCGCACTCTGTGTCAGAAGATTCACCATCTGATTCTAGAGAAATTACAATGGGCTCTATAGTAATATCAATTATGTTATCTAGCTCCCACATTTTTTTTTCTATTTCTGTAACGTGTCTAATACATTTTTGCCAATTTTCACTTGTTACTTCAGATATTGCCTTATTGAAGAGATTTTTAACATCTGATAATTTAAAAGTAGTGTTATTTCTGGCAACATAACCTTTAACTTGAGCCCATATTAATTCTATCGGATTCAGCTCACAATGGTAGGGTGGTAAACGAAGGATTTCAATTTCTCGTTTTTTGGCTATCTCCTCAATATTATATTTTTTATAATTTTGCTTATGTTTTTTAGCAATAGTTAACAATTCTGCCCTCAGCATTGTATTGTCAAAGGCTAAATTTTTAGAAGATAACCATTTTGCAATTTCACCCTTTTTCCATTTAGTGGTTGGTAAAGGTTCAAGTAATCTGGAGTGGTAACTTGCATTGTCCATTACAATAACCGATCCTTTTGGTATGAATTGAATCATCTGTTCAAAATATTCCTCAAACACGTCTCCATTCATTTCTTCGTGATAATCAACGGTTTTTTTTGATTCAAATAAGAGTAAACCATTCTCAAAAAAACCGTTTGTACTGCCTATATGACAAATAATTAATCTTTTACCTTTTCCTATAGGTTCCTTAAAACCAGTAGTATATCCTTCTAGAAAAGCTTGATGGGATGATTTTATATTTTTGTCTTTCCAAACTCTTCCTACACAATGTCCTTCATTAACCCATGTTTCATCTAAATAATAAATGTTTTTATTTTGAGCTTTAACTTGTTGTATTCTTCTGAGGTACTGTCTTCTCCAACAAACAATTTCTTCAGAATCAATTAGCATTGAGTGTCTGCCCATTTTTTCAAATTTAAAGTTTAACTCATGTAACACTTTCCATAGTTTATTCCGGCTTATTGTGGGTAAATCAACATCATTCGTAATGGCTTGCAAAACTTTATCTAAAGTTGGTATTTGCTTGTTTATAAAAAATGAGTGAACAAGCTTACGAATAGCATTTTTAAAAAACTCGTCCACGTTGACTTTTAATAGTTTTGGTCTACCTGGTTTCGGCTTTGGTGAGGTTACTCCACCTGATTTTTCCTCCTTTAGAACTCTATATATTGTAGATTTTCCGTATCCCATTGCCTTAGATGTTGTTTCAACTACACTGTCAATAGTGTTTGAGGGATTTTGATGTTTAAAATAGTGGTACACATTCACTACAGCACTCTTTTCATTGAGCGATAAATGGTCTAGTTTTAATTTTTTCACTGGCGTATACTCACAAACTGCTTCCATTTTTAGTCACTACTATTTGTCACGTTTATCGAAAATCAAATAACTGCATTTCTAGAAACTATTTAAGTCAAAATATCTGTCATTAGAAGCTGTTGCCATTCGGAGGTCGTTAAATAACAATTATCCCTTTCTATTCTGGTTACGCCTATGACGCACGTTAATCCTCTTAGGCCTACTGTAGTAACAATGAAAGATCATAAAATAATGTGATAGTCCAAGAAATTTAATAAATTTTGTACTGAAATTAGCAAAAACAATTTAGAATGCATTACAAATATTGAAGTTTTACCGCACGTACTGTACTATAGTTTTGCATACCGAATTACTTTTTATTCTGGGAATTTACTCTCTCTTGATTTTCAAATACAGTATAGTAACAGAAATAGTAACAAGAATTAACCGAGTTTTTCTAACCGCCCAATTATTCATTTCTATTCTCGATTACTTCTAAAATGGTCTCTACTTTTAGTAAGCAGTACGCAGCACCCCAAAAATGTGCCGCTCCGTATTAAAAGTTGGATGGATATCGAATATATTGCCAAATAGCTAGAGGGCCGTAAGAGGATGGGGGCCGTCAACTGAAATAACGGCTTGTAACAAAAGAAATCCTAGGATGCGCCGGCCCGTGAAGATAGATGTTATCTAAACTAGAAGGCCATTTAGATTCAGCTCGGATTTTTTTTAAATTACCCAGATTTAATTACACCTTTTGTGTCAACTTTTCTACTAAATTCGAGTAGGCTCGTTCAACTTTACTAAAACTTTTCAAATTCACTAGGTTACATTTCCCTTGATGATATTAAGGAAGGCTTATTTCGAAGTTTGCGCGTTTTTAGAGTGGAGAGAATTTAGGCATTCATAAATAATGATGTTCTTAGGAGCGTATGTGCCCGCTTTTTACAACCTTGTGACATTTTACCTTAGATCCCAACAAAAACAAATATATTTTCTTTACGGAAACGATACATTTTTTATTTATCTATAAACCAAAGTTTAAATATTTCATGTACATAGTACATAATAAAAAAACTGAATTATTATACGCAGTGTTATAATAATTACTAATAAAAATGGATTTTTTTTAAAACAATCTTACAACCAAAAAATTTCTTGTGAAATTCCCAAAACAAAGGTTGCCGTCGAAAAATTACTTTTCTTTGTTGGTTACTTTGAATTTAATTTCATTTTAAATGAGTATGATGAATAAGATTTGAAAATATAGATCAGAAGTTATATTTTTCAGAAAATCGGGAAAAATTGAGACATTTTACATGCTATCGATAAAAATTAGAATTATAACTAGAAAAGGAAAATATTTCATGGTTATCAACATTTCACAGTTCAACACACAGGTAAGGAATAAGATAGAGGCACAACAAATGAACAAAATGAACCCATTTTTTATTAGGTGTTGACAGTAATTAATCATTATTCACTGTTTTTTGTCACACTTCTGTCATATTTTCATTGGTAACATGTGATTTTATCATTTTAACAGTAGGATACGAGCTGTCACTTAAAAGTCAAATTACTTATTTATTTAAAACGTCAAGTTTTAATTGTTAAGAATTGATTATTTCAAAACAATGGGTTCAGAAAATGAAATGTTATTAAGAGGGGCCTTGCCACTGCCGACCTCGTTTTCAGTTGGCAATACTGAATATGCATAAAAATTTGACGATTTTTTGGAGAGTTAATCTCGAGAACGGAATTTTTGTTTGTAGAAATATTTATACCCGTTATAGCTTATACCTTGGAATAGGACATCTCCTTTTTTGAGTCAATTTTAAGGATTAATAAAAAAGATATCAGCCATTTAGTGGAGGTGTGTTTTTGATAGTTTTGACAATTTGTGATCACCAATTTTAACGTGAAAAGGAGATGTCCTAAATGAAGGATACAGAATTAATTTCCGAGAATACCAATTCGCAAAACTTTATAATTTTTGAGATTAACTCTCCAGAAATTTTTTTTTTATGTAAGTTGCCTATATCCCAGTAAGATTTTCTCTTTCCATAGTTCAGGCGTTTTCCGCCTGACACTTTGAGACAGTGGCGCTTTTTGGTTTTATTTTGAACGATGTATGCAACCAGTTTTACGAATACGAAGTTAGGAAGAAAGAAAGTTTAGATGTTTAGAACTGACATTTTTTTTTTTTTTTTTTTGTATTTGTTTTTTATGTTTGTAGCTATATTTGATATATCTTATTTTATTTATTTTCTCTTGCACATGAAATGTGATTTGTACTTTGACGACTGTCAGCATATGTTCATTGTAGACCTGAAATAAATTTCTATTCTATTCTATTCTATTCTATGTTGGCTAATTTATTCGTGTGTTTTGCAATTTTTTTTAATGAGTAAATTAGTATTAACTAAAACCAGTTCTTCAATTTAAAGTATTTCAATTAATGCCGTATACCTCATGTAGAACATGTTTCACTTTAAAATTGGTGATCACAAATTGTCAAAAGCACACCTTCCACTAAATGATTAATATGTTTATTATTCTTTAAAATTTGTTGAAAAATGGAGATGTCCTATTCCAAGGTGTAAGCTATAACGGGTAAAAATATTTCCACGAACAAAAATTCCATTCTCGAGAGGCTGTTCAAAAAATCTTCAATTTTTATGCATATTCGAAGGAAGTGTGAAAGTGTGCAAAATTAGTGATTAGTAATATGGAGAATGTGCAATTCAACTATAACAGTTTTTTGTGATTTTATTCGTGCATTCAAAATAGTGTCTGCATAGTTGGGAATCACAGACATTTGCAGAAATTAATATTTACAGTATGTCTCACATATTAACCCGTCCATGGGACTCTTGATGTAGGTTTGTTACACACTTTATTTGCTATTATGTCTTTTGTCCATTGCTAAAAAGCAATGCAGTTTTTTCATAGTGTATTGTTTTGTTTTTGTTTTAGTGAATAACTGTAATTAGGTACTTTTAAATAAAGAAATAATTATTAATTGTTCAATTTATTTTCTTACAAAAATGATTTTATAATATTTAATGATTTACAATAAAGTTAACATTAAAGAAATGAGTTTACAATTAATACATGCAAGTATTAGAACTAAGAATCTGAAATAAATTTGTGATTAATAAATGCAAGTACTCGAACTGAAAATCTGAAATAAATTTATGATTAATAAATGCAAGTACTAGAAATAAGAATCTGAAATAAATATATGATTAATAAATGCAAGTACTCGGTACTAGAAATAAGATTCTGAAATAAATTTATGATTAATAAATACAAGTACTCAAACTGAAAATATGAAATAAATGCAAGTACTCGAACTGAAAATCTGAAATAAATTTATGATTAATAAATGCCCGCAACCTCTAAATTATCAATTACTAAAAAGCTGTTTTTCACTTTTTTAAAATAAATGTACATATTATATTTTCCATTTAAAATATTTTGGAATGTAATATAAAAACGCTTTTCATATAAATTCATATCGTATATTGATAATAAAGAAATATCTAGGTAGGTATTTTCGACACTGTTCTGATGCTGTGGTAAATAAAGTATAAAGTTTAGTATGGATACTAAATACGTGGTTTTTTGGGTAAAATTTTAAAGTAGGTTTATATTTGTATATTATTCTTATAGGAAAAATCACACTGAATACAATGGTGACATTAAAAAATTTGTAAATAGCCGTCTTCATTGTTAAAAGCGATGGTTTTTGGTGAGCATTTTAATTTTTCAACCCTTTTTTTTGGACTTTTTAACGAAAACAGTGACACGGACAAAAAAAATTTCAAGGGATGAAACATGAACAATTTATCGTAACCCATGGTTTAAGACTTGCAGCGATTTTTTATCTGTAACCGTTCAATTGTTATATACAAATTAATGTTCCAACATTAACAATTTTTTTTATAAAAGGACTTGCAGATAATTTATTGTGGTTACAATGTTGCATTTTGTTCATAGAACGCAGTTTTTTGTGTCGATAACTCATGTATTCTGCAATTGTTTAAACAAATAGATATTGATAAAAACATTTTGCGTTTGGGGCTGCCAATTATTTATTAATTCATTTTTTAAAAAAATTCTTGCTTCACCCTAAAGATTATACATTTATATAATTCTCAATTTTCGTATGAATCCATTCATGTTTAAATATTTTTTTTATGTTAGAAATATTATTTTCCGAGCTCCATTCCTATCTGATGTATTTAGTGAGATTAGTCGCGTGGCAGCGCTATTCATATTAAAATAAACGGATTTATACGAAAATAATTGAAAATTAATTAAATTAATAAAATATAAACTCTATTTTGATGCTAGAAAAAAAATAGTAAACAAAAAAAATGAAATTTCCTAAAAATAAAAAATAAAATTTCTGTCGTGGCTGAAGCCGGTATCGAACTCATGACAAATGGATTATTAGCGCTCTCTGCGACAAGACTAACCGTAAAAATAAAGAAAATTTATTCTCTCAGATTCCTTAGATATCCCAAATAATATATTATATTTTAATACTAGCAGCGCCACCTAGCATACAGGAGATTCACTGAAGTCTTAAGATATCTATCTCTCTTCATTATTGCAGAAAGACAGTGATAAAAGATAAAGATAAAGATAGGGATTTTTGGTGTTTGTACTTTGGCATACCTGTCGCGACGCCCCTCTTAACACTGCCGAAGGTGAAAGAAGCTGGGGAAGTCGTATCGTTAAATTTATTGCCAGAAAAATCAAAAAAGTTATATATAACTGCATATGAATCGTTTTTATACTGGAGAAAAGAAAAACACATCAAATGGTTCTCAGAATCAGTTTTCTTAGTTTACTCTACATTGTGGACCCATTATTCGATGCTAAGGAGCACAATTAAGAAGCAGGTGTTTATATAATAAAGGTGTTATTATTAATGCAAAAAGTGATTTGCTATTGTTAAACTACCAGAAAGGTAAATGTATAAGCCAAAGGATTGGTAATCATAAATTTACTAAAATGGGCAAAGAAATTGCGACTTTCTTATACCAACATTCGTAACGATCAATCTCCTCTTCTTTCCATTATCCTCCAAAGGATGTAGTGACACCATTTATATTTGATTCAGCAGTAAAGCAGCAAGCAGCAAGCAGCAAGCAGCAAGAGTAAACCATTCTCAAAAAAACCGTTTGTACTGCCTATATGACAAATAATTAATCTTTTACCTTTTCCTATAGGTTCCTTAAAACCAGTAGTATATCCTTCTAGAAAAGCTTGATGGGATGATTTTATATTTTTGTCTTTCCAAACTCTTCCTACACAATGTCCTTCATTAACCCATGTTTCATCTAAATAATAAATGTTTTTATTTTGAGCTTTAACTTGTTGTATTCTTCTGAGGTACTGTCTTCTCCAACATACAATTTCTTCAGAATCAATTAGCATTGAGTGTCTGCCCATTTTTTCAAATTTAAAGTTTAACTCATGTAACACTTTCCATAGTTTATCCCGGCTTATTGTGGGTAAATCAACATCATTCGTAATGGCTTGCAAAACTTTATCTAAAGTTGGTATTTGCTTGTTTATAAAAAATGAGTGAACAAGCTTACGAATAGCATTTTTAAAAAACTCGTCCACGTTGACTTTTAA
The DNA here is from genome assembly GCA_949320105.2 of Crepidodera aurea. Lineage (NCBI taxonomy): Eukaryota > Metazoa > Arthropoda > Insecta > Coleoptera > Chrysomelidae > Crepidodera > Crepidodera aurea. The sequence goes on along the minus strand of OX439473.1, from coordinate 90,816,325 downwards.
TAGTTTTGGTCTACCTGGTTTCGGCTTTGGTGAGGTTACTCCACCTGATTTTTCCTCCTTTAGAACTCTATATATTGTAGATTTTCCATATCCCATTGCCTTAGATGTTGTTTCAACTACACTGTCAATAGTGTTTGAGGGATTTTGATGTTTAAAATAGTGGTACACATTCACTACAGCACTCTTTCATTGAGCGATAAATGGTCTAGTTTTAATTTTTTCACTGGCGTATACTCACAAACTGCTTCCATTTTTAGTCACTACTATTTGTCACGTTTATCGAAAATCAAATAACTGCATTTCTAGAAACTATTTAAGTCAAAATATCTGTCATTAGAAGCTGTTGCCATTCGGAGGTCGTTAAATAACAATTATCCCTTTCTATTCTGGTTATGCCTATGACGCACGTTAATCCTCTTAGGTCTACTGTAGTAACAATGAAAGATCATAAAATAATGTGATAGTCCAAGAAATTTAATAAATTTTGTATTGAAATTAACAAAAACAATTTAGAATGCATTACAAATATTGAAGTTTTACCGCACGTACTGTACTATAGTTTTGCATACCGAATTACTTTTTATTCTGGGAATTTACTCTCTCTTGATTTTCAAATACAGTATAAGTATTATTATTATTATTTAATTTGAACTTTTTTCTTAAATTATGAAGTATTCCAATGACGCATGCCCATATTTCGAGCCGCAACACAACTTTTTGCCTTTATTTAGTATTGTTAAACCAATATTCTTGTATTTCTATAATAATATAATATAATAATTATAACTAATTATTATTCAGTACCTACGTACCTACTTAAGTTAACAGTTATGTCAGTTTAGAGAAAAAGCAAGAAAAATGGAGGAAATAATATGCAGGACAGAGAACGATGTACAAATCAAAAAGACATGCGCAGTGAACAAAGTTTCGTGTTTAGTATCGACTACCACACCACCACGTAGTTGCCACCAAGAAAGTGTTGCTACTTTTAGTCACACCACGTTATAGAACCGTTTATATTACGTGGCAAAGACTTTGGCAATACACTTTAAAGTTTCTAATGTCGTGGCCGCCACGTTCCGTCCACGAAGAATGCTACTTGAGCCTGGCCCACCAAACCAACCCCCCCCCCCCCCCCCCAAAGTGTTTTTTGGCTACGGCCTTAAGTGTAGAAGAAGCATTTTTGTCTAACACGTCCAAACACCATGTACTTTTCTCACACTCTTTATAAAACTTTTTTTAAACCTTCATTACTGAATCTCACAAATATATTTTCCAAAAACAGTTACCCACACTGACCTCATACCCAAACAAAATATTTTCTGCGTGCCACATCCCGGAGTCTAAAAGAAGAAAAATTAATACGGAGCGACTCTTCTATCAATCTAAATTAACTGCTGTGGATGGCACGAATTCTTATCCCTGACCTACGCATCAAATTTTTCATTGTGTTCTGACTGCGTAAAGAGAGAAGGAATCGACGTGCTAGAATGAGACAAACGATGTCGTTGATGATGATGGGCTAGGCTAAGTGTTGAATAGATCTGAGAACAAAGTTTGTATGAAGCGGCACAAGATATTACAAAAATAGGAGGCTAGAAAGTCCTTGAATTCGGTAGACGCATTGTGTTTGTTCATTAATATATTATAGAAAATAAAATATAATATAAAAAAATAGTATATTATGAGACGTTAAAATTTTATCAACCACGAGTTGCATATACTATTTTTTCTATGGATAAAAATTAAATCACTCATAAAAAAATAAACCGTTAAATTTTTTTATTTCTTGTATACATTAACTGTAATAGAACAATTTGTGCAATTATTTCCAATTGTATTTAGACATTTATCTGAAGGATTCGTATAAGAACTTAAGCTTGTAGATGATTTATCTACAATAATAAGAATAAGAATAACTAAACTAGTTGATGGTTTATCTGTAAATAATTTGGCCGCTATCTTTTCTTGCAGGTAAAGATTCATCTATGTAACTTTCTGCAACAGGCGAATCAAAATAACTAATACGCCCTCTAGTGCTGGCAAATGCAACCCTTTTCACAGACATTCATTTTATTGTTTTGTACTTGTTGAATAGGTCGTTTTATATTTGCTTGTAAAAAACAGTTGTATAGTGTAGTTTTTTCAAATAAGAATGAGTAATTCATATTGTTCCGTACCTCAGGGTTCTTCATAGGCGAAAACAAACACGGATTTAAGTTTCCATTTGTTCCCAGAGGCTGGAAAATGTCGCGTGAAAGTAGAATCTGAGTTAGGACGCCCCACATGGATGTGTAGGCGTTAAGCTTGGATTTTAAGACTTAAAATTAGAAAAGTTGTGACTAAGTATATGGTCATTTATTCAAAACATTTTATTGATGACGATTTTTTCCGAAGAGGTAAATAAAATAATTATATGCCATATGAAGAAGAAGTTTAAAGCTGACAGCTATTCGCAGTCAGAATTTGTCGATTTTATTAGTTCAAACTACAGAACCAGAACGAGAAGCCGCTGAAAGACGTGAAAGGTTAGTTCAATGAAGAACCAGGGCCTGAACGTACTAACGATGATTTGGAAGGTGCATAAAACCTGCTAATGCTATTAAATGAGCAAGATCAGTATGAAGGACCCAATAAGTTTCGTGACTTTGAGGTGCAAGTAAATACTTAAAAAATATAATCATTGAGTGATCTCTTAAAAACAGATAGTGCTCTTAAAAGTATTACTGGAATTTTCAGTTTTCAGCTTTTGGATACAACCTGGTTGGTTGTGAAGGCCCCTGTGGCCATTGGTTTCACCCTGATTGCGTGATGTTAAATGATGCTGAGTTTAAATTGCTACACAAATCTAGAAATCTGTATTTTATTTGTAACACTTGTAAAAACAAAATTGCTATTGTCGATAAAACTATAAATGAGCAATTTAAAGACAAAGTTGATGACATCAATAAAAATATTAATACGATGATAGCTGATGTTGTTACGTCTACAATCTTTGAAAACTTTCGCAAAGAGATTACTCAAAAGTTAGAATTATCTTTCCAGTCAATTGAAGCCAGCTTAAAAGATTTAATATTTGAAAAAATTTCCAACTCTAACGAACCGACTTTTGCTGATATTGCTTCGAAATCTAAATTTGTGCTTCATCCAAAAAATACAATTCAGCCTATATCTGCAACAAAAGCTGAAATTCTGCGAAGTGTCAACCCTATAAAAGCAAATATTAACGTTTCGAATGTCACTGGAACTCGTCAAGGTGGTCTTGTCATTAGCTGCAATAATAAAGATGACTCTTCCAAATTTCAACATATTGTCAACACCAACCTAGGAGACAAATATGAAGTGAAATCTATTTCCTCTCTCCATCCACGGATCAAGATTGCCAATATGTCTGAAAAATTTGATGACGCTACTCTATTGGACTACCTTAAGTCACAAAATAAATCCTGTTTTAGTGTAAATTCTTCTCCTGAAATAATATATGTTAAACCGCATCTTAAGAACAGCAAATTGTCCCAAGCTGTCATATAGGTGGATATAAATACCTACCACAAAGCAATGAAACTTAGTAAACTAACCGTTGGTTTCGATTTTGATTGTCCTGTATACTGCGCGATTGAACTACGTAGGTGTTATAATTGTTGGGGTCTTCATCATTTATCAAATCAATGCAATAAAGAAGAACCAACATGTCCCAGATGTTCCTCTAATCTCGATGTAAAAGAATGTAAGTCTGATAGTCTAAAATGTGTAAATTGTACTAATCTTAAATCAAATCATAATATAAATATATCTATAGATCATGTAGCATGGGCTAGAGATTGCCACTTCTATAAGAGAGCTTTAACAAAATTTAGAGATAACATAGTACCGTCCCAATAGCAACTAATAAATACACCTAAAACTCGTATCGCTGACAGTTTAGATTCCAAATTTGTATTCTACTATCAAAATGTTAGAGGCCTTAGAACGAAAACTACCCAGTTATTCAACAATATTTCGGCTATTACTGAATATGCAGGCTACTTTTTTACAGAAAGCTGGTGTAATGATACGATCCAAGATGGTGAACTATTTGATCTCTCATCTTTTGATGTATACAGGGTTGATCGAAAATATAAAGAAACTGATTCCAAAAGAGGTGGTGGAGTTATCTGTGCACTCAGGAAGGATTTAAATTCCAGTATGGTTAATATAATTGATCATAGTATCCCAATTCCCCCAAATACGAATATTGATTTCTTACTGGTTAAAATAAGAACCATGTTACCAATGCATATACATCTTGCTTATTTACATACCCCCTTCTTGTTCAGTTAATGATTATGAAGTCGTTCTGGAAACAATATCTCTATTTACAGCTTTATACGATAAACATCTTCTTGTACTCGGAGATTTCAATATACCTGAGTATGTCTCTCAAATCAGTGGTGCTAGTATGTCCTCCAAACTAAACGTTGTCCAAACTTTTGCAAATTTCTTTAATTTAAAACAGTTCAATTCAATCAAAAATAAATTTCAGCGTTTATTAGATCTAGTTTTCTCAAATAGCGCATGCCAAGTTTCTAGACCTGATGAAATAGTCTTGAATGAAGACGATTACTATCCATCATTGTGCATAGAGATATCAACAAAAAATAAACATGCACCAATACCCTGTAAACCTGATAATATACAGTTCAATTATAAAAAAGCTAATTTTCCAAATCTCTACAATGCATTAAATAATATTGATTGGAGTTTTCTGCAAAATGTTGAGAATGTAGATATTGGTGTTCATCTATTGAACAATAAATTATGTGATATTTTTAGAGATCATATTCCTATCAAGAAAACAAGCTCCAGAACTTATCCGCCGTGGTTTAATGGCAATATAATTCACATGATTTGACAAAAAGAAAAAGCGTTCAAAAGCTATAAATCCACCCAGCTCTTGGACACTTTGAATAAATTTAAAATCCTCCGCTCTAAAATTAAACGAGAAATTTCAACTGCTCGCACTTTATATTTGCAAAATATTGAAAGAGACATAAAAAGAGATCCAAAACAATTCTGGAGTTATGTGAATTCTAAAAATTCTTAATTTTCCGTACCAACATCAGTTGAGTATAATGGCTGCTTTATTGAATCTCCACAATAAATTGTCCAGGCTTTTGCAGATCATTTTTGCAACAATTTTTCTCAGACAGCAACCACCAATTATGTAACTGAATTAACATCAAATTTGCCAATGCTACATATAACATCAGTATCACACGATGAAACTATCAAAGCTATTAAAAAATTGAAATCTAACATGACAATGGGGCCTGACTTACTTCCTTCATTTCTTGTTAAAGACTGTGCATACATTCTTGATACTCTCTTACAAATAATTTTTAATATGATCTTAAAATCTTGTACTCTCCCTAGTGACTGGAAAATATCTCGCGTAACTCCTATTCATAAAAAAGGCAACAAAAATGATGTTCAGAATTATAGACCCATTAGCATCATATGTAACTTCGCTAAGATATTCGAGATCGTTCTACATGATCATGTGTCAAATCATATCAAACGATCTATATCCCCTGGTCAACACGGATTCATGGCAGGTAGGTCTACGATCTCAAATCTTATTTGATCTACACAGTTCATATCGGAGGCCTTAGATAGAAGAGGTCAAGTAGATGTAATATATACTGACTTTTCTAAGACCTTTGATAGAATTGACCATGTCATTTTACTCCAGAAGCTGTCATCTATAGGTTTAAGTCCACAGCTAGATCTGCTAATGTCTTCGTATTTGAAGAACAGACATCAGTATGTCCAGTGTCGCGGTTTCAGATCAGATAAATTCCATCAGGCATCAGGAGTTCCGCAGGGATCAATTTTGGGACCGCTTTTATTTACTATTTTTCTAAATGATATTGTTATTAACATCAACGATATAAAAGTTTTAATGTACGCAGATGACCTGAAACTATTAGTTGAAATTCGTTCTTTCAATGACTCTTTACTTCTCCAAAACTGTCTAAATGATATAGCAAATTGGTGTCAAAATAACTCACTTCCATTAAATCCAGACAAATGTTCTGTTATGTCTTTTACCAGGCGACATACAGCTCTTATTTTTAATTATGAATTGTATAATATTATTCTTAACAGGCCGAATTTTGTGAGAGACCTTGGAATATACTTTGATCCCGAGCTAAATTTTGTTAAACATATAGAATCAATGGTGTCATCTGCTAATAAAAGTTTAGGGTTTGTCATAAGGAGCTGCAAAGAATTCTCAGACATTAAAAATCTTATTTAACAGCTTCGTCCGATCGAAACTCGAATATGTATCGGAGGTATGGTGTCCTAGGCAGAAAGTCTATATTGACCTAATTTAAAAAGTTCAAAGGAAATTTATGAAATCGGCTTCTTTTATATTGGACGGTATTTACCCTCCAAGGGGCTACCCTCATGATCTACTATTAACACGATTTAAACTTCCTGATCTAGAAAAACGTCGAACTTATCAGCAAATTTCATTACTCTGGAAAATTCTTAATGGTCAAATAGATAGCATTGATTTGTTAAATTATGTTCATTTTAAAATACCACGCGCGGGTCTAAGAGTTTATTGTAGTTTCTATTTGCCAGCTGCAAGAACAAATATTTTAAATTCATCCCCATTATACCAAGCAATCAATGAGTATCATAACATCCAGGACAGCTTGGATATATTTGCCTGTAATAAATACCAAATCAAAAGTGTAATTCTCTAGGTACTGATGTGTATTATATAAGTATTACGTAATTTTAGAAAATTGTGTAATTGCATAGTAGATGTTCCGTACACTACCAAGTTGTCCAATGTTAACGTCCATTTTTTCTTCCTGTCTCACGCAGACACAGGTTTTTTTTTAATGGACGTTAACCCTGGACGGCTGGCAGTTTTTGTATTATATATATTGTGCTTGTTATTATTAACATTTTTGTTATGTTGTCCTTTTCTCACCCATTAAATGGTTGGTACAACTGTTGGGTGGTGTATCAAAATAAATAAATAAATAAATAAATAAACAATTGTGGAAGCAGTTCAAATGAATTATACTGACAATTTGCCTTATTTATTTTATACAACTATCGTATAACCTTTGTCAATATTTTTTTAGAAAATGTTATTTTAAAAGTCATACTTGCAATGCTATTAAAATAAAATTGTAGAAAATGGGAATGTCTTATTGAATGTGTTGGGAAAATGAAATTATTTATAAGTAATAGATTTATTTGTTACATACATATATTATGAATCACTTTTATTAAGTTATATTTTACTGTCCATAACGTATTTTTAGTAAACTCCTAATCATAACCAATTTCCAGTATTTTGAATTGCTGTAACGTCTTACACCTTGTACTCATAATTAGAAGGGCAGAAATATGTTTGCACTTCCCACCATTTCCTGCCTTATATGAGCTCCTCATATTATTAAGCTGGCCTCTTATTTTATGTGGATCAGATTTCAAATCACTTGTTTGCAAACACAAACCCCATATAAAGATGTTTTTACTTTGGCTTTGCTTATTAGAATCCAATTGACCACACAATTAAATGACCAACATTTAAAACTTCCTCCTCTTCATATACACATCTATAGATGTATTTGCTTATTTTTACATGAAATGAAAAAGATTACTTACCTATATGATTAATAATAACTGATAATAAATTTTTCACACAAATTAGTCTTTAATAAATGGTAAAAAATGCTAAAATAAAAATATCGGACATACACAAACAAATCACAACAAAGAGCCAATGTCTGTGAAAAGGGTTCCAATATAAGCCACCGTGGCGCTGCAATCTTATTTTCAGATGCCTATAGCCGACGATTTCCCTCCGCCGTACAGTGGGACGAGGTAATTCGGCAAAAATTGTCCTGCCTTTTAAGCATAATATGTAGTTATGTTGCTTCCTGCGTTAACTAACATAGTGGCAGATGTTCTTCGCATTGTATGTCCTGTGTAGTCTTTGGGATCGCTTAATTTTAAATAAGTAGCGACTGTTTTTGGCACTGCACTAATTTTATTTATGCACACAAATTGCCTTGTACACTTTCCGGCTTGATAATTACAAAACAATCTTAAATTTTCTAGATTTAGAGGACGAAGTGAAAGATATTTTTTGCACAATTCAGTGTATTCCTGAGGAACAACAAATTTTCTTTTGGTTTCGTTTTTGGTGACTATGACTGAAAGTGTTACTACAATTAAATTTTCAATGGTTTCAATGTCTGTCGATTTTAAATTATAAAGTTCGTCGCACCGACAAGCGCCTGAAATTCCCATTATAAGTACGACTAGTTGGGAATCTGAGGCCTTCTAGGATCCAAGATGCTCTTTACAACTCGCGAACATCCACCTAAAAAACATGAAATCCTATGGAACGCCGTTTTACTTTTTATTCATAAATGTTTTTGTTTTCCATTTTAAACATAAAACCATTTTACTCAACTTAGTTTTATGTTTATCCATTTATTTCAGCACTCTTAAACTGATTCTTCAAAAAACTTTGACTATTTAAAATGTTTGATGAATAAAATTGCATCTTGATAAAATTACTTAAGTCGAATATATTTTATAGCTTTCAATTTTTCTGATGTAATTAAAATTATCAACAGTCATTTTAATTCATGTAACATTTTAAGTCAATCAACAAAAAAATAACAAACATTTTAAATTAGTTCTAAATAATGTTTTAAATGATTTTCTACAATTTTAGTACCTATATTAAAATTATAGGTATTTATTTGTTTGTTGAATTAAAATGTTATATGAATTAAAATGATTGTTGAATAAAAATGAATTTGGCAACGTAGGGGATGAACTCTGTTTAACGTCAAATGTTTGTGGAAAGTGTCAGCCGTCAGTCAAATTTGTTTTGGTTTTATTTTTATTACGTGTTTTACTACCACTATTTTTTAAGTTTCTCGTAATCTCATATTTTGTGCCGTTCTTTTTCCGATTTACCTCAGAACAATTACGACATCTACGGGTTACTTGTTTCAAATCCAACGTTGCCAAATTACTTATTTCGTAGTGCTCGATGACTCCAGCAACCAACATTACAATCCCGAATAAAAATTATCAACTGTCATTTTAAAACGAGTGTCATTTTTATTCAACAAACATTTTAATTCAAGGGACAAATAAATGAGAATTTTTTTAATGTAGATATTAAAATTTTAAACAATCATCTAAATACCGTATTAAAAATGTTTGTTTTTCTTTTGTTGGTTGAATTAAAATGTTACATGAAATAAAATGACTGTTGATATTCAGAACCTACATCTAAATATTAGATGTAAAAGGTAACTAATGAAAATATTTAGTCAAATTAATTTTAGGAAGTTGCATTTTTATTCAGTAAACAATTTAAACATTCTAAATTTCAAGTTATATTTTAAATAGGTCAATAGGATAAATTCTAAAATGTTTAAAAATAGAAATGTAAATAATGTAGTTTTAAAATATTTAGGTACTTTTTGAATTGTTTTCTTTGTTTACTTTTTAAATAACTAGCAGTTGTATGTAACTAATTTACCTGTTTCTATAATATTTTAAGTACTATTAATCTATTTCTTCAAAAAATTTTAACTATTTAAAATGTTTGATGAATAAAATTGTATCTTGATAAAAATTGCGTAAGTCAAATATATTTGATAGATATATTTAAAGCCTTTAATTTTTAGGATGCAATTAAAATTATCAACAGTCATTTTAATTCATGTAACATTTTAATTCAACCAACATAAAAATAACAAACATTTTAAATAAAGAATTAAAACGATTGTTGGTCATTTTTATTCCTCAATGTTTTGGTTTATGTAACTATGTTTCCAAAAAAATATCAACAAACATTTAAATAACTTATTTAAAATGTTTGTTATTTTTATGTTGGTTGAATTAAAATGTTACATGAATTAAAGTGTTTAAAAATATCTATCAAATATATTTGACTTACGCAATTTTATCAAGATACAATTTTATTCATCAAACATTTTAAATAATCCAAAGTTTTTTGAAGAAACAGTTTAATAGTGCTGAAATAAATGGATAAACATAAAATTGAGTTGAATAAAATGGATTTATGTTTAAAATTGAAAAAAAAAACATTTATGAATAAAAAGTAAAACGGCGTTCCATAAAATCCTATGTAAAATGACCTGCCGGATTTGAATTTTTTGTTCGCCCTTTGATCCGGAATTGCGAAATGTGTCAAAACGTGACATTTTTGAAAAAACTGAAAATTTTGCTTAAAATAATATTTATTGCAAACTAGTGCAGAACTTTGTTAAATGATGTCCCATCGTTATGAATTTTGGATATGATATTTTTCAGTACTTTCCTGACCTAGTGTTATAACAAAATAAAAAATATAGGACGTCTCATAAAAGCTACGTCATTTTTTTTGGCTAGAATACACAAAATATCGTCATTTTGCAGAGTAAAATGGTGAGTCGAGAAAACTTTTTTATCTTTAGAGATAGTTAACTAGTACAAGCGAGAAAAATGTTGCCAATAGAGCAAGGAAACTTTTTTACTTTAACTTTTTTTTCATACGACGTTTAGTTTGGGTTGTGTCTTTTTTTTAAAGCCGAAGGAAATTGAATCGGCGCGTCGCATCTCTTGGCATTAGGATACTGTGGTGCGACTAAAGCTATCAGTGTCTCAGACTGAGTAAACACCACAGCCTTCTTCAAACGTGTAACAAAGATGACGCGCATTACAATATTATTATGACACTATAGGGATTAAAATACAATATTATTATTATTATCATCTAATTAAAATATTTATTTTTCAATGCATTTTCCCTCACACTGGCAACTTATATTGCATCTTACATTTGCTTTCAGGCATTTGCACTTGTTACCACAGTTAAATAATTTACATTTGCAAAATGGAGTAATTTTTAAAAATATAGGTTTGCCTCTTTGGACATTAATTTTAGCACTATACAATTATTGTCTTTGCGTTCGTAACCAAACTTTAGAATTTCAGGCAGATCTGGCTTTAACATATATGCCATTTTGAAAATTGCGCAATGTAAAAATGCCCTTCTCACATGAAAAATAAAAGAATCTTCAGTCGGCGGCAAATCCCTAAAAAAAAGGTCATTATTAATTATTTACCAGTATAATAGTATAAACTTCAATGATATATTTTAAAAGGTAATACGTACACAGAGTTCTATAGTGAGCAAGAATCGTTAAAAAATATTGTCACGTCGTGACGTTCAGTTCGGTTCCACAACCTTACCTACATTATGTAGTACTTCTTTAATTTGACGGAGGCACTCTGTATGATACTTTTCTTTATAAGAAATGTCACTTTTTGGTATGGGCTCTACCAAACTGAGGCTATTTTCCGCGTTTTTTGGGGTTTTGTAGCTCAGATTTTTATCTGACGCCAAGACGAGCTCTAGCTCGCCACGCTGTATTCAGGGTAGCTCGGACTTCTTCAAGGTTTGAATAAAGTCTGCCCGACCCAAAATACAACCTGGAGAGGTTTGTCAAGAAAAACACTTTATTTTAATTACTGATTAGAACCAAAAATAAAATCACTGAATTAAAAAATATATACATTTATTTACACACGAAATTATGTACAAGTGAAACAAAACAACAAATGAAAAATGATTTGTTTAAAAATTACGAACTTTAAACTTCAAACGATTTATAATTTTTTGGTATGCCAAAATACAAAGAAATCAATAAAAACTTGAAACTTGTTAATTTATTCAAATCAACAAAAAGAAACAATAAATAAAAAATGAATTGTCAAAATCAAAAACTAACAAAATCAATAACGAAAATTAATTCTTACCACATTTAGAGCAGACCAGAGATCACGTCACAAAAACTTTTTATTTTATTTTATTTTATTTTATTTTATTTTGTTTTATTTTATTTTATTTTATTTTATTTTATTTTATTTTATTTTATTTTATTTTATTTTATTTTATTTTATTTTATTTTATTTTATTTTATTTTATTTTATTTTATTTTATTTTATTTTATTTTATTTTATTTTATTTTATTTTATTTTATTTTATTTTATTTTATTTTATTTTATTTTATTTTATTTTATTTTATTTTATTTTATTTTATTTTATTTTATTTTATTTTATTTTATTTTATTTTATTTTATTTTATTTTATTTTATTTTATTTTATTTTATTTTATTTTATTTTATTTTATTTTATTTTATTTTATTTTATTTTATTTTATTTTATTTTATTTTATTTTATTTTATTTTATTTTATTTTATTTTATTTTATTTTATTTTATTTTAGATATATAAAAATTAAATATTTTTCAAAACGCGCAGGCACTTGAACCAGGAGAGTCCTGAATTCAGAATCTGAATGAATCAATTTGTTCGTACAGTTACCTTTACAACTCATTTGCTGAGATCTGCATAATATTTTAGGTTGATTCAACGTGATGATTTTTGTACCTTTAGCAAATTGCTAGTTTAGCTGAATTAACCATATTTAATATTATGCAGAATGAACGGAAGTATATGAAATAAAAGTATGAAATAAAAACTGAAAATTGTTTATAATTAATTAGAATATGATATGTTTTATTAAAAAATTCTCATGATAGAAATAAAGGTAAATGTACTTGCAATTATATTGGAGACGATTTTTATATGACATTTTAAATAGGTAATTATATATTGAATTTTGAAAATTGTTATTAAATGGAATTTGGAAAATTATTAGTTAGAATTTGTGACAATATCGGAGCATTATTACTAAGGACAGTTTTTAAAAAATCTTTAACTTTATTTAGACTTAATCTTTACCTTATATCTGTTTTACAAGTTGGAAACATATGAGCTCTTAATTCATCCATATTTCCTCTAAAGTCTTTTCGGCCATACACATGCTTAAAGAATAGTCTACATGATGATAGTAACTCGTCAGATATTTCATATGAATGAATCACATGTAATACTTTTGGTTCCAAAAGATAAAATATTCATCTCATCTGGTTCTTGAGACAACACTATTTTTAGGGCTCTTTTTTTGCCTTTTCTAAGCGGAAAGCTAACAGAATGACATCCAGATAAACAATATATTGATAACAAATTGTCTGCTAATATTTTAACATCCAGATGCTTCAAGTTTGCTAGTGCTTTAATGATTGAGAAACATGGGATACATTTCTTTTCTCTTTCCATCCAAATTTTGACATCTAAGGTAACCGAGTAAAACATTCATAAAATAAAAACATCTGTCTCCAATAAATAAATAACAATTTAATAAAATAATAAAAAAATTAATAATTGCCAATATTCTAGCATCAGCTTCCTCATGCCCAGTAAACTGTAACTCATCAAACACTTTCTACTCCATTTTTATGCATCTTATTGTTCTTTGATTATCCTCTGACATTCCTGCCAATACAATTTCAATTTCATTCATTAGTTTTTGTGCTAAATATGCCAAGAGGTTCTTTTTATTATAAGGATTTGGTATAAATTTCTTCCAATCAGATATATCTTATTTCGTATGTTTCGAAATGACAATTTTTCGATCTTCTATATCTTTCTGTTTGCTTTAAGCTTTCTTCAAAATCATAACGATCACCAATGCATATTATTGTACCACAGTTCTGAGGCTTCATATCCATTATATAAGCGGTGTTAAAAGTGTCGCATGCAGGAAAGCTCAACAATAATTTATAGTGCCAAAATTAATGTCCAACGAGGCAAAACCTACATTTTAAAAAATTACTCCATTTTGCAAATGTAAATTATTTAACTGTGGTAACAAGTGCAAATGCCTGAAAGCAAATGTAAGATGCAATATAAGTTGCCAGTGTGAGGGAAAATGCATTGAAAAATAAATATTTTAATTAGATAATAATAATAATATTGTGTTTTAATCCCTATAGTGTCATAATAATATTGTAATGCACGTCATCTTTGTTGCACGTTTGAAGAAGGCTGTAGTTTTTACTCACTCTGACACACTGATCGCTTTATTCGCACCACAGCATCATAATGCCAAGAGATGCGACGCGCCGATTCAATTTCCTTTGATTTTAAAAATAGATAAAGGTAAAAAAGTTTTCTCGACTCACCATTTTACTCTGCAAAATGACGATATTTTGTGTATTCTTGCCAAAAAAAATTACGTAGCTTTTATTAGACGTCCTATATAAAACTAGGTCAGGAATGTACTGAAAAATATCATATCCAAAATTCATAACGATCGGACATCATTTAACAAAGTTCTGCACTAGTTTGCAATAAATATTATTTTTTGGAAAATTTTAGTTTTTTCAAAAATGTCATGTTTTGACACATTTCGCAATTCCGGATCAAAGGGCGAACAAAAAATTCGAATCCGGCATGTGGATGTTCGCGAGTTGTATAGAGGTGGTCGAATTCAGCACCTCAGATTCCCTACTAGACCTATAACAAATGGAAAGTTAAAATAAAAGTTTTAATTTTTTTGTTTTTATATACCTTTGTAAACAAGTAAACATGATCAGGAGCTTGAATTATGAATTTGGCTACTACCTCTTCTTTAGAAAAGGTTTTAGATTTTTTTGGGCAATATCCATCAGATTTTCGTTTTAAAAATGATCGTAATTTGAAATATTTGGAAATATCAACGTTGAAGGTTTCATCATTTTAGCTAATTCTACAAAATATGCACCAAAGACTTCTTCCGAAAATGAATTAGTTCCTTTTTTAGATCTCCAATCCATAAATTTTTTATAAGTAAAATCATAAACATGTTTTGATGTGGCAGAAATTAAATTTGAAAATGCATTTTCAGCCTCTTTTATAATTTCCTCTGGTTCTATATCACTATTATCCATACTAGTATCACTCATTTTTACAAATTAAAACTATAACCTCCAGAAAATTACTGATAGTGACATTTCTCTTATTAATATTTGAATGTCAAATTACGTAAAATCGTCGAAATCGCGGTAGTCTGACAATTTCAACCACTAGTGGCTGAAATTCAATTTCAACCATCGCAATCAAATTGAAAATGATACATTTCAATGTCATCCGTAGAAAAAAAAATATTTATTTAATGAATCATAATAAAATTAATTTTAAATACATTTTTATTTTATGGAGAACTCGAAATAACATCGCCAAAAATTTCAAAAATGATTAAAGAATGTGCAATAACTTACAGAAATATTATTATCAGGTATTCTAGCAAAAATTAAACGCTAAAGTGATGAGAACAAATAATAATAAACACTAATAATTGTAATAGTGAAAAAACAATAAATAAAATAGATAAATATATCTTTTCATTGCTCTATAAAAGGATTTTAATAAAGGAAAGAAATCGTTAAAAAAAAGGGGAGTGGAGACAGTGCCAGCCTAGGAGCAAAATGTTGTGTGTGCAAGAATGAGTTTTGGCGCCCCTTACAATGAAAATGGATAGAAAACCCTCCAAAAATTGTTATTTGTGCTATAAAACGAATTTGTCAGATCTTAATAATTATTGAATTTGGCATTTTCAAAAACTAAAAAGTGGTACTTAATAAATTGAGTAGTACTTAACGAATAGTAAACATTGAAGTGAGGTATTCAGTACCTTTTTATAGTTTCTGGTACTAATTCTTTTCAAACTTTAATAATAACCTATTTTGACATCCAGAAAGTTTGGAAGACATCAAATGGACAATTTGCATTAAAACGTGTCTTTATTAATGAAATATTCTATAAAGGATTCCAATAAAAATATGAAGAAATTTAAGCTAGGTTAGTGGTTGATGGAAAAGACAATGTTTGCTGATGGGAACCTAAAATATAACCCAAAGGTTTTTACACCGAGATGGTACAGATGTAGATAACGGAATTTACGGTTGCTGATGATATGGCCATACTGGCTGAAACTGAAAAGAATCTAAACATCCTAAACGAAGAACTACAGAAAACGCGCAATAAAAAATGGGCAAATACAAAAGTACATAGCAATAATGATGATAAAATAAATTTGGAAATAAAAGGGATGAAGAATACGGGAAAGTCTGCTGGTATAAGCTTCCTTTTTCTTTTAATTTTTTTCCTGGTGTAAATTGTTGATGATTACATTAAATGAATCTTACTATGAAAATTGTTTTTCAGTAGTTTTTCATTTTCTTATTTTCAAAATATTGTGGATGGTAACGAATATGGGGTTAGGATGGAACACAATTTCTATTTAATTATTAAAGGGTTCGACTGCTTCTGCCGGAAATATTGGCTCTACTTGAAGTCCAGATGAAGGGTGATTCTCTATCAAAAACGTATGCAGTAGGTAATTCAATCTACATATGACAAAATTTCCAGTTCTCAACCTCCTGTAACGCACGTGATACAGATGAAGATGACCCAACTGTTGAAGATGGCCCAGTTTAAGTTTCATTAATATTATTGGTTAGTTTATCTCTCTAGATAATGCTGAAATCACTAAATTCTTAAAAAACTGGAGTTCAATTGTCTAATTCCTATACAAGAGAACACTGCAGATCCGATAAAAAGCTGCCTTCGCCAAACCAGTAATATCCACAATAGTTATTTATGCACCAAGTGCGTTATATCGACCTCGAAATATTAATATTTTACTAAATAATGTCAAATGTTATCTACTACTAAGATACAGGTTCAATGAGCACTGCCCACTCATCTCAAGGAATACCACAAGGAAGGTGCCCTGGTGGCATAGAGAACTTGCAGAAATGAGAAAGCAGGCGAGAAAAGAATTCAATAGAGCCAAAAAAACAGGAAGGTGGGATGATTACAAGAACGCCTTGGCTAGTTTCAAAAAAACTCTGACCAAATCCAAGAGAGACTCATGGAGGAGACACTGTGAGGAAATAGAAGGGACTCAAGAGTGTGCCAGACTCCAAAAAGTACTCTTAAAGGACACACAACAAGTAATATACTCCCTGAAAAATGAGCAAGGTGAGCATACATGTACAGGAGAAGAAACAATCAAAGAACTACTTAGAGTTCACTTCCCTGGAGCACAGTTGGAACAGACACCTGCTATGGAACAAACAGACGAACTGGAGATAATTAAAAGAGGCTCCAGGATAAGCTAAAAGGATCGTGACGCACGAAAAAGTTCAATGGGCAAGAGGGACATTTGAACCTTTTAAATCACCGGGACCAGACGGGATATATCCTGCAATGCTGCAGAGGGGTCTCGAAACAATGCAGACCAGACTCTGTAACATATTCAGAGGCAGTCTGGCTCTCGGACACATACCAAAACCATGGAGACATGTTAGGGTTACCTTTATACCGAAACCTGGAAAAACAGGACAGGATTCCGCGAACGCCCTAAGACCTATAAGTCTCATGTCATTTGTACTTAAGACTTTAAAGAAGCTAGTAGACAGACATATTAGGGACGGTGCGCTAGTAGAGAGACCACTGCATCGCGACCAATATGCCTACACTGCTGGCTGTTTAACGGAGACAGCACTCCACCAACTAGTAACAAAGGTGGAAAACTCGCTGAAAAATAAAGAAGTGTTGTTAGCGGCCTTTCTAGATATAGAAGGGGCATTTGATAATACTTCTATAAATTCAATCACAAGAGCCCTTAGACATAGAGAAATCGAGGAACCGTGTGTGGCCTGGATAGACTCCATGCTAAGGAACAGGTTGATACACATAACAATTTTGGAAGAGACCTTAGTAGCCAAAACGACTAGAGGATGTCCGCAAGGGGGGGTTCTGTCCCCTCTCTTGTGGAATCTGATAGCGGATGGACTGCTGGGTACACTAAAAGATGCAGGTCATCGAGCCCTTGGGTATGCCGATGACATAGTAGTCCTTGTACAAGGAAAATATAACACGATGGTTAGAGATCGCATGCAGGAGGCTCTTAAGCTGGCAATAAGATGGACGGACTCGCAGGGGTTGAATATCAATCCCAGCAAGGCGGACATCATAGCGTTCACCCGAAGACGCAACTTGGATGGTCTTGGACCTATAAGACTTCGAGGGGAAGACATACAGCTCAAGGGAGAAGTCAAGTAGACCTTGAGATTTTTGGCTCATAACTTCCCCATAAAGGGTTTTCCTTCACCTCCGCAAAATAAAAGATACAGGGTGTTGAAGATAAAATTTATTTTTCGTTTTTTTGCAATAATTTCTTTATTATTTAATATATTGACTTGAAATTTAGTATGGTTATATTTTTAAGATAGTAAACCATAAGCGTGTTATCAATTTTGAGAGTAGATAAAGAGGGCGACACCTACACTCTACTGGATGATGAAAAGTATCAATTTTTTTTATTCCTGGCCTTTTTTGATGAAAATTTGAACAAAAAAGGTATACTTGTTTTAATAGCATAAATTCAGTTCATTTCGAGATATTTGCATTTAAAATATTCTAGAGGCAGTATCTATTTAATTTACTTTAACATATTTCAACATAGTAGGCTTTGAAATTAAAATGTACAGCTGTCAAATAATTAATTGTTAGATGGCAACAGCAAGTCCAGAAAAATATATTTGTGCATAAACACAAATCATATATCTCATTTCTGAATTAGAGAACTGGTTGTGTCGTGGCATTTTCATTACCTACTTAGATGGAATTTAGTGAACAGAATTAAATCTAATAATTAATTGTTTGACAGCTGTACATTTTCATTTTAGTTTCAAAGCCTACTATGTTGAAATATGTTAAAGTAAATTAAATAGATACGGTGGCTAGAATATTTTAAATGCAAATGTCAAAATGTTTCATGAGCGGCCTTTCAAGTTGGAACAGGTTTTGTTTCATTTGCATTAGCCTGTTCCGCAAACATTTGCAGCCAATTTTAAGGCACATTCTTGGTTATCCAGCCACTCGTTTAAAGGTACTTCATTTATTGCCTTTATTCCCTTCCCTAAGAAAATGGAGAAACTTTCAATGAGTTCCAGTTAGCCGTTAGTGTTCTTTCAGTTCTAGTTCTCCCTCTTCAGCAGCTCTATAAACTAAACTGTACCGTTAGTAAATCGTAGCATTGTAAAAAACATCTTTTAAAAAATTCAAAATCAAAATATTTTGTTACACTTTGGCAACAGTGTCAATAACAAACCAAAATTCATCAGCTGTTTACTTTCGGTACACTGATAGTAAAATTAAATAACTCATATTTCTAACATACCTCAGGATTGCACTGGCCTCTGTCTGTTTTAGTATCAATTTTCAAAAATTAATATCTCCTTCAAATACAGAAACTTTTTAAATAATATTTTTCTGCATTCTAGAAGAGAGCGGCTAATTACATCTTGTATAATGAACATATATTTTAATAACACCCTGTATATCTGTAAAATTTGACTCCAAAAATCCAACTTGGTTTTGGAAAAACAGTCATAGACAAAGAGAATGAAAGATTTCCTACAATATGGGGATTTTTAGAAATTCAGTATCAATGGTGTCAAACCAACAATTATTGAATTAATAAACTTTAAAAAAAATGGACGTTGGGTTGTGAAAAATCTGGAAAAAAAATTAATGTATCAAAATGAACAGAAAGAAATTTGTTTTTAAAAATTGGCCGAAAAATTGTGCATTAGTACCTCATATACATCTACGAAATTTAAATATCATAAAATATATAGAAAATGGGACTTATATAGCTCAGTATATCTTCTTATTTTATTAAAATTTTCCAGAAATTCCCGTAACATGTATAAAGACAAATAAGGAAAGTGTTTGCAGTTTAGTGAGTGATCGGTAAAAACGTCACATATTTGGGATTTTGCGACTACTTTGATGATATAAAGAAACGGGTAAGTTGATTTGATTGAATATTCTAGTCAGTGTTCTTTCTTTTAGTTCCAAAAGGCCAGTCGTGTGTGTGTGTGACAACCCTCTCTTCGACCCCCTACATTCTGCCAACAACCTTCCACCGCCCCCTGCGTATGTGCTAAATGGACCAATCGTCTTTTGTTCTTGACGAAGTTTGCCTTCTAGATATATATTGTAAAAGACAGTCGACTTTCCACTGGAAGGAACTCAATTTCTTTATAAGATGTATTCAACAGATTTTAAAGGTTTGAGATTGCCAGGATAAGGACAAATCTACCGGATGAGATAAGTCTCTAGCCGTTGAAATAATCGAATTAAAGTGATTATTTCGTAGAATTTGATTGTATTGGAATTTAAAAGAATACTATATTTGTGATTTTATATACAGCATGTCTACTTGAGTTGGAATCATATGAAAACTTTTATTTTATCCATTTTAAGGAAAAGTTATTCTACATAAAAAAATTTTCATGTTGTAAACCATAAAATTTAACCTTCAGATATAAAAATTTTTCAGTCGTAAACGAGGTTCGTCAAAAAATATGAATTTTGCTCAAAAATGAAAGTACATTTTATAGCAATATCGAAAATTGTTATAAAAAAGTTTGATCAGAATTGAAAAATACATTCAAATATGGAGTCATATCCATTTGCCTTAAAAAACGATTTTTTTTATATTTTATAAACTCTTCTCTACAAGAAATGTTATGTTAATTGATTTGATTTGATTAAGACGGTCTGACTGAGGTTTTTAAATGCCTCAATACTGCAGCCTTAAGACTTATTGTATTATGTCAGTTACATCGTTATGTTCAGGTGAAGAGGTTTGTTACCTTTATCAGGCTGAGTAGCCTTTTCACCAGATTTTCTTTTGGAAAGTCCTCCTGTGGGTTTACCGGCCCCAGTAGGTTATACCTCCAGTGCGTGAGTGCCTGGAACTCTAGTAAGATATGAGAGGCTGTTTCATCCTCCTCATTGCATAATCTACATATGGGTTCATCTTGAAAGATGCCCATTTTATGTAGGTGTTTCCTAAGGTGACAATGTCCGGTTATTAGTCCCGTGACATGCCTTATTTGATTTCTACTTAGATTCAGAATATCACCTGTCAGTACTTTTGATGGCGCTTTAACCATTCGTTTACTGTTTTGTTGGCCCGGCACGAGATCCCAGCGTGACCGGTGTTCTTTTAACATCCACCTAGTCAGTGAGAGTCGTACCGAGGATTTAGGAATGCCAAACGCCGGTTCAGGACCAGTAAAGACGGTCGCTGAGGCTTTCCTTGCCAGGGCGTCTGCTTCCTCGTTTCCTTTTATCCCTTTATGCCCTGGGACCCATCTAAGTGTTACCTTATTTTGGTTGGCCAGAACGAGCAGGGTTTGTAGGCAGTTCCAGACCAATTTTGATCTGATTTTGTTACATGATAAGGCCTGTACGGCAGCTTGACTGTCAGAGTAAATGAGGATTCTTTTCCCTCTATACCCCCTGGTCAATATTCTCCCTCAAACAAAGCTCTATAGCATGTACTTCTGCTTGAAATACTGATGTGCAATTCCCCAATGGTGCGTTTAGGTTGCATCTGGGTGTTTCACCATATATTCCAGCTCCAGTTCCACTTGCGGTTTTTGACCAAACCAATGTTCCTTCCCGAAAGTTGTTTGTTTCTTCACCTTCCCAACTCAGCTGAACGCTGAACGCTGAAGGGCTTTGTGAAGTTGTTTTTTGGTGCCATTTCATCACTTCTCATCTCCATCAACGAGTTTGTGATGATTTTTGTGATTCTACTGTGTCCTTGTTCATATGGATCCCAGTAGCCATTTCATTCTAATCTGAATGCCCCCATTCTCGCCTCCGCTCTGATATAAATATCAAGTGGCGGAAGGTTTAGTATGGTTTCCATTGCTGCTGTTGGAGTGCTCCTCATGGCACCTGTAATGCAAATGCAGGCTAAACGCTGGAGTTTAGCAAGCTCCAGTATCGCCTTCCTTTGTATTACTTTAGGCCACCACACTAAGTATTGCCCTCTCAGGTTGCGGCCTACTCCTTTTGCTTTGCGGCGATGGAGTGCTGGTTTCAGAGCGTACTCGTTTACCAGTTGTTTCTGGGTCTTTCCGAGCCGCTCCAGAGACTGAAGCTGTTGGTTCCCCAGCATTTGACAGCTCTGCTCTGGGTTTGCGATTATTCCTAGGTTTCCTAGGCCCAATCTCATCCCCACGAGCTTTCGCTGCCTCGATCGCTATCCTTCGGCGCTGTGCGCCAGATAGGCGTTTATTGAGATCTAGTCTAACTAGATCTTTCTCAAGTTCAGCTGGTGGGTTATTAATACCACCAGTTCCCTCGGGATTCACCTCTGTTTCCTGAAGTATTTTGTTTTCCTCTTCAGAGTCTGGGGCTTGTACATCCCCAGTTTCTCTTAAAGGAGAATCTCCCTTCAGGAGCAGATCTTCTGTGCTTAGTGGAGATGGGGGTGATATTTCCTCGGTCTCGATTAAGTGTTCGTTGTTTTTTTCTTTTTTTTCTTTTTCTTTGGTATCCATATGTTCCCACGAGTAAAGTCGGAAGGTCCGTCCGCCCCAGCAGAGCCGGTGGGGTAAGGCTAGTTACTCTGGAGTTTCACCCGGTGCTCCAGAGGGCTCGTTATGGACACATTTCCCATGTGCCATTCATCCCCTCGGCACGAATTTCCTCACCACCTTAGCTTCATTGTTCGTCTTTGCTGATCAATCATGAACATTACGTTACATTATTCATGAGTGATCAGCAAAGTCCCCCCCCTCGCGACGGGAACGCCAATGAAGAACCACTCCCCAGTTCAGATCCTCTGAACCGAAGAGTAGCTGATTCCAGGTTGCTGAGCCTAGAATCGAGGGGTTAATTACAAAACTTATAATAATAATAATAATAATAATAATAATAATAATAATAATAATAATAAATAATACGCACATAAAATATATAATACATATAAAATATAATACACATAAAATATAATTAATACAATGTAAAAAATATAGGGAAAGTTCAGTTTCCATTATGCAAGAACATAACTAGAACATGTCCTTCCACTCAACCAGAAAAAATATTAAGATTAAGTGACTAAACTATAAATTTAAAAATTAGTAACTAACAATAGATATTTATACAAGGTGTCCTACCTTTAAAATACCTCGGTTTACCAACGGGACACCCTGTATAAGTAAATAATAAAATGTAATATAAATAAAATTCTAACATTATAATAATCCAAGAAATCACCAACTTTAAGAATTTAGCATTTGTTTATAAAAAGCCATAATTTATTTAACAATTTACAGTTTTTTAGCTTTAAGTTGGTGAAACTTAGATATAGAATGAGTGGTGGTGTAAGTTTGGACTTGAATCGTATTATTCAATTTATATTATGTACATCAGATTTGCATGAATATCCCTATTTGCAAAATAAATAATTCTTACACATTTATTACGTATTATTTTTATTCTTAAAATAAATATTTAAAAAGATTTCGATGATTCCAACTTAAGTAGACATACTATATATTTTGTACTTTCTACATATTTTAGGAAACGAAATCTCCTTTTGTCCTTTTGCATAAAGTTACATGAGTCACAATTACACCGTGGATTATGCGGTGTGGTAACACAATGTTATATTTTTTAAATTTGAATTTTCCATTTCAGCGTTATATGTTTTCGCTAAGCCAGTTTTATGTGAAAATCATGTTCTATTTAATACACTGTATATTTAAAAACAAAGTAAACGAAACATTTTTTTTTCTGGTACAAGTTTTTCAGTATAATCTTTTTTAATACTATTTTTTTAATGTCACTTTCTGATATGTTAGAAATTTAAAAGGACAAAGTTTTAGTTAACACCATGCCAAATGCAGTTAATATGATTCCAAAGCATAGGGACAATATAACTATTTGACGAATAATATGAAATAAGTTCATTAATAATATATTATTAAATGAGGAATAACCACACAACGAGTTGAATATAATACTTTATCTACTAATGTCGAGAATTATTAGATAATTTATGCCTAAAAAATATTTATTAAATCAAATCAAGAACATAACATTTTTGCAACACCAAAATTCATATTGTGATCTGTATTTGATATGAAATTACTAGAACTATACCAGAACCAAAAATGATTGAGAGTTTTATTGGCACTTGGTATATTGAAGGCAGTGGCGTGCTTATTAATTTTGTGAAAGGGTTAAGCACTATCCCAAATAATAGTTAATAATTTTTACTATAAAATAAAAACTTATTTTTTGATTTTATATTTTTTTTTTGTCTCTTTATACATACCTTTCGTCTAATCTTCCACTTCAGATTCGTCAGATGCACTGTCGCTACCGCTATCGTCAGCAAAGTTGATAATGACTGGTTCAATACTTTGGTCAATCCGTTGGTCTATGACCCACATTTTTTGTTTTTCTTTCAGAACGTGCTTCATGCATTTCTTCCAATTTTCTGCAGTGACGCTTTGAATGGCTTCTTTAAGGTAATTTTGTACATCCGCCATTTTAAATGTTCTGTTTTCTCGTGCTACTGGTCCTTTTACTTGCGCCCAGATCAATTCTATAGGATTAAATTCGCAGTGGTAAGGAGGTAATCTTAAAACTGTCATTCCACGACTTAACGCCATTTCATCAACTGCGAATTTTTTATATTTATAAGCATGTAGTTTTGTAATCTGTAGCAATTCCGCCTTTAGACTATCTTTGTTATAATGGATGTTTTATCTATTAACCATTGTTGAATTTCAGCTTTTTTCCACGATTATTTCGGTAATGGTTCTAAATGCCGACTATGATAGGGGTCATTATCCATGACGATGACAGACCCAGGTTCCAAAAGTTGAGTGATACCTTCAAACCATTTTTCAAACACCTCTGCATTCATCTCCTCATGGTAATCGCCATTTTTTTTTTAATTTAAAGGCTTCCTGTATTTTATTTTTGCTATTCTAATTCTTCCTTATTCTAAATCAACCCCACGCAATGTTACGTTCGTGGAATTAGCAGGTAGAAAAAGGATTCCTACTTACTCGCTGGTTAAAATGTACGTATCAGTGAAACGGACAAAGACAGAAATATAGATCTGTACAGCGTTGCCATGAGTTGTATAAAAGAATAAGCAATAAATAAAAGAAGTTATTTGAAATAGGGAGGAAATGGTTTATAAGTATTACTGATTAATGTTTTTTTTTTCTAAATAATATTGTTTAATCATTCTTTTATTGTGTATTATCAATAATTAGCCACAACCTTCAACTTTACCGTTTATATTTTGATTATGTTTAAAAATTAGTATTATTATTATCGGTTTGACGTAAAATTCTATTAGTATAATATCCGTTTCGACAAATTTGATAAAGTTTTTAGTGAATGACTTTTATTTGCATTATTTTAATTTGACATTGATGTATAAATTAAAGTTCGTGCTGCAGAAGTAAATGTAAATGTGTACTTGATCTTGATTGGTTAAATTTAGTTGCCTTATGATTATTGGTTATTAAAAGTGTTGAATATTCATTATTCAACGCTTTTTAACCAATCAAATCAATTTTACAAACACACTATTGAATATTGAAGGTCAAATTCCGGTTTGATTTTTGATTTATTATTTTACATTAGTAGATAATAGCTATTTATATTAAAAGTACATAAACAAGGGCTTTATTGAACGAATCCTTTTATGGCAGAGCGAGCTTGCGAGAGAGGCTATAAAATGATGAGTTGGCTTGCAATTTGTCAATGACGTTGACAATTACTTCATTTTACTAGTAAAATAAAGTGCTACTTTATTGACGCAAAACTGTTCTATAAAGAGCGTTTTATTGTTCAATCAAAGTATTATTTTATAGTATTTTCATTTTTCTTTGTAGGTGTAAATGATTTTTGTATATCCTCAATTTATTTTAAATTATTTTTTTAGTAAAACTATGATGTTATGAAGAATAATAATAATAATATTTATTATTAAAAACAAATTCATTTGTAATAATAATAATAATAAAGAAAAATGGGAGTGGGTGGCTCAGTGGTAGAGCACTGGACTCATAATCCAAGGGTTGTGGGTTCGACCACCGTCGGCAGAAATCATTTTCTGATTTTTAATTAATTAAAAATTTAGAAATTGATTTTCATATACCAGGTGCGATTCCCCACTCGACCATTCACTGTTAGGTTCTAATTAACAGTGCTGTTCCTAAAGTGGCGCTGGGAAACAGTAACAAAGCCTACACAGAACACGAGGCTAATGACCAGAGTAGTCGATGCCGTTGACACTGAAGTAAAAAAAAATAAAAAAAATAATAATAAAGAAATAATATTAACGTATTTGTGACATATAGGGGAATCAGAATCTCAGTACGGTCCCTTGCGGCACACACTATTTTATATGTTCTGCATCACTAAAAGTATGTGTAACATTTTTACTCTTATTCTTGAATCTTGTAAGGTATATTGTTAATTATTTTTATTTTGGTTGATAAAATTACTTTCCTTGTTTGCATTGATATTAATAAAATTTTCACTTAGAACCACTGTTTTATTTGCTACCTCCGCATTGTCGGCGTTTTTAAAAACACAGGTGTCATCAATATACCATATCCCGTGGGAAGGTCGAATATTATAGTCAAATAAAGATGCTATGTCACATAAAATTTCTAAAAATGTCTAAATTAATAGTCCCACTTTATAGGTTGCACCAGTTGAGAAAATTGACCTACAAAATAAACGTTCCTCCCATCGACATAATTCTCTATAAACGCTCTAAGGCGCGAAATTTTTTTCTGATCCTTTTATAATACGAAGTTATTAATATGACTGCGTCTAGTCCTGATCCTGATTCTGACTTCAGCAATATCGCATCGTCTTAGCGTCTCCACAGACCGAGTAATCGTGTTTAGTATGTGAAATGCGTAAGACGCCCCAGGCGCCCATTTGCTATTCCCAGTCCACCATGGCCGCCGCTCTCTCCAACACCGCTCGCTTACCACCAGCTTAATAATGGCTATATTGTATCATCTTCGATAGTGATGGACAAACAGGGTTGCCGATTTTTTTGTCTATTTTGTAACCGAATAAAAAATCAATGTAGGTCAAGAGACAGATACAAGTAGATAGAGTTCGTTTCAAGATATTTGGTTGATTTTCTAAGTATCAGAAAATACTAGGCAACATGGATTCAGTTTTTATCTTCGATTGTTTCCCTTGCCTGTCAAATATCAATTTTTAACTAATCACGTGCTTGGAAACTGATTTGACGCAGCCAATCAAAACAAAATAAAGCGACTATTCACCTTGGTGGTAAATAGTCGGCTATTTCATCATCGTCCTCAATATTCACTTGAAGGCCGGTATTTATACGTACGTACAGAATTTTTTTTGACTCGGGAAATAATCTTATTAAATATAACGCGACCTTGACAAATTAGCTACTATTTTTATTGCTACTAAATTTCTCGTATATTTTACAATTTGTCTCGACAATTTTGGCATTAATAATCAAAGAATAACTCCCTCGATCAAAAGCTCTCGGGAGTTATTCAGATTATTAATTCCAAAATTAAGTCTCGACGAATTGATCCTAAAATAAACTCGAAATTTAGACGCAATAAAAATAGTCGACTATTTCCCTCGTCTAGGACACCAGAAAACGACGCTAAACAATTTGTCTGACTTTATTGTCAATAAATTTTGTAATATTGTTTTTAAACAGTGCTAGTCAGCTTATGTAGTGACAATGAGGCGCTTTGGAAGTGATTCTATGACTAATATTTATCTGGCTATTGAGGAAAGTGTACTGTACAATACCGTTAAAACCCATACGTCAATATGGAAAGAGTTTACGGAATTCTGCAAGGCAAAGAAATACGACCTTTTGGAAACTACAAGTTTAGAGCAACTAAACCTAATCCTGAAAGACAATACTCCGGAAAATTTGAGGCCTGGTGCACATTCTGAGAAGGTGACAGTTGGGGTGCCATATATAATTTTCTCTAATCAATCCGAAGAATCTGTAAGTATTATCTATGAAATTATATTTTTGGCTTTTTAAAAACACGAAATATTTTTTCAACAGACTGTTGCGAAGCTGATTCGATTTACAAATGAAGGTCACATAATAAAAGCAAGTTACGGAAAGGACAAGAAGAAGGCCCTGAAAGAGTAGATATTCTGAAATATTCGGACTTGCATGATTTGTTTATTAACTACAAGAGGTGATTGTAATTTTATTTCAACTAGGTGAGCTTTCTAACGTCAATACCATACGGGTAGGTACTTAAATAGAAAGCAGAAATTAAAAATGTTCGTTATCTAAGGGGTCTATTATTTCGTTTTGTTATAAATTTGATACAATGATTTGCTTTGTAATGTATTTCCAAAATCATTTATCTTTATTTTTGTTAAAAAAATAAGTTATTGTTAAAAATTAGTTAATGTTATATGTTTTTTTTTCATTAAAAAAACAATAAATAGATAATTGATGTTTATTCTTTTGCATTTTTGATTGGGTTCTTCAATTGCAGAAATTATCAATATATCTATGTACATATAGGCCATTAGATATACTTTGTTAATACATTTCGTGGGTATTAATACAAAAAATTAGTGAAGTTCAATTTTAATTTTAATACATCTATATCTGTCTAAGCGAAATATAGGAAACGTTGCTAATATTTTAAAATTAAAATTTCACTCTTTTTTAACTTTTTGTTATTCACAATGTAGTAATAATTGCTACATAATTACAGTAATAACTGCTACAAATTGTAGTAATAATTGCCACAAATTGTAGTAATAATTGCCACAAATTGTAATAATAATTGCCACAAATGGTAGTAATAATTGCCACAAATTGCAGTAATTTTTTTACAAGATTTATTAAATATTTCTACAAGTTATTCGAATTTACTACAAATTCTGTAATAGATTTCTGATGAAACACATGTATTATATTTTTACTACAAAAGTTTGGAAATGTTTACTACAAATTGTCCCTGTCCTATATTTACTATAAATTGTAGAGAAAATTTATACAATTGTAGAACCTTCTTCGACAATTTTTTTTTCGTGCACCCTATACAGGGTGACACAGCAACCATGTAACAGGCTACAGTATCTGTGTTTCTCAAGATAAAATTATAAAATTTCAGGGCATTAAATGGGACCTTGGTGGCCTCATTTTAGTCAGTTTGTTTCACTTTTACTACTTCCGGTTTTACCGGAAGTGATACCAACTTTTGAATTTTAAACGGGACACCCTGTAGATTATTACATTTTTGGCAACCTGACAACCTGATTTCATCGATGTATCATACTTGGTATCTCAAGTGAATAGTTAAGGAGCTACACACAAAAATACGAAAAATCAAAATTGGCTTAAATAACATACCAAAGAAATAAACAACGGGAAAAAACGGCACTAACTTAAATATTACATTAAATTATTTAATGTAATTCAAAAAATTTATAAATTTAATACAATATAACTGAATTGTACGATTTTTTATTTTTTTTTAATTTAACCCATTTTCCCCCCCTGTTTTCATATCTTATTTAAATTGCAACCCTTGTTTTTTTTCTTCCTAAAACAATAAACGCATTCTATTCTAATTAAGTGCATAATTTTAAATTACATTTTTTGTACATTTCTTAGTTAATGTTCTCAAATGGGAAAACTATCATACTTTAAAGCAATACATAAATAAGTCAAAATAATGTCATAGTCACCGCCGCCTTGATAATATTAAAAAATTATTTAATGTATTGCTTTAAAGTATGATAGTTTTCTCATTTGAGAACATTAACTAAGAAATGTACAAAAAATGTTATTTAAAATTATGCACTTAATTAGAATAGAATGCGTTTAGTGTTTTAGGAAGAAAAAAACAAGGGTTGCAATTTAAATAAGGTATGAAAACAGGGGGGAAAATGGGCTAAATTAAAAAAAAATAAAAAATCGTACAATTCAGTTATGTTGTATTAAATTTATAAATTTTTTGAATTACATTAAATAATTTAATGTAATATTTAAGTTAGTGCCGTTTTTTCCCGTTGTTTATTTCTTTGGTATGTTATTTAAGCCAATTTTGATTTTTCGTATTTTTGTGTGTAGCTCCTTAACTATTCACTTGAGATACCAAGTATGATACATCGATGAAATCAGGTTGTCAGGTTGCCAAAAATGTAATAATCTACAGGGTGTCCCGTTTAAAATTCAAAAGTTGGTATCACTTCCGGTAAAACCGGAAGTAGTAAAAGTAAAACAAACTGACTAAAATGAGGCCACTAAGGTCCCATTTAATGCCCTAAAATTTTATAATTTTATCTTGAGAAACACAGATACTGTAGCCTGTTACATGGTTGCTGTGTCACCCTGTATATCCGTCAAAAACGCAACAAGGCACTTTTTAATACCAGATGTGAAATGGCCTCGGTCCATGGTTCTTATGGTTGGACTATGTACAGTTCGTCGTAGGACACCCTGTATATTTGAATCTTTTTTTATATCAATGTTGAAGTCCCAGTCTTCTATAAAAATATTAATATTGCTTTTAGAGAATAGTAGGTACACATTTATAATGTTCATAGGTAAAAGAACAATCCAGTAAAAATTAGGCATGGCACAAGCTTCTTTAGTTAAGAATTTTAAATTCCAGGAATACCATTTCCACTACAGAATTCCGCGACCAATTTTTAATTTAAAAAATTTACTGAAGCTAAAATAGTTTCACTCATCCAATATTCGCTTATACAGTGTCATCCCCAAAGTACGCACCATATGGGAAACTTTTTTATTAAGGGTTTTTCGACAAAAAGTTATTCTTGATAAAAGTTTGTGCATCCCCTAAAACTAAACATGCACCAACAAATATAGTAATATACGAGGAGCCTTCAAAAATTAGATTTTGAGACAAGAGTGAAGTATCCTTATTTTGAAAAATCTCGGAAAATGTTATCATTACACTGAAAAAAATTTGGTTCGTAATATTGACAAACACCGTTGGTAAACTGTTTTTTCGTAAACATGACAAAAAATTTGTTAATATTACGCAAAAAACAATTATTTTTGTTACTTAACGTTGCAGTTCGTTATTAAGACGTATCGATCTTTATTAATTTCCATATGTATTATTTACGTTAATTAACGAATATATTCAGTAGTAATATCACAAGAGCTTCGAAAATAATCGATTATACTTCCGAGTCAAGAGAGGAGGAAGTATAAAATATTATTTTCGTATGCTTGCGTGGTATTCGATACTCAAGGCTCCCATACTCTACTAACGAATTATATAATTATTTTTGGTGACGTTTGCTAATTGAAGGAAGGATGGAAGGATGCGAAAATCAAAAACGGTTATACCACGTCGTCAAGGGTATACTCGCTTATCAATACATGATTTGTATGATCAAAGGTAATACAACGAGTGCTCCAAATTTAATCTATAAAATTTGAGAGGACGTGTGGTATTTGGAAACCTTATTTTTTGAATCATTTTGTATTAAAAACAGAGAATATAGTCATTATAGAAATTAGCAAAAAAGGTAAGAAATTGATCAGACAAATTAATAGTTTAATAAACAGGAAACATTGTTGTGTTTGTTAATTTGAACGTCTCTTTTCTGACCTAATGGCCTAAACTGGACGGGACCTACAGCTTATCTTGATATAATTGTGTCACCAACCCCTATCAGTTCCACGAGATATCCGATCTGTTTACCTGTTTACCGGCGTGAATGAAACTGCGCACTTGCCTAAAGTCTTATCTGACCTTACTTCCACTTGAATACGGCAGGATTCGAACCTACTCCCCGAACACTGACCAAGCTAAATCGGCAGACGCTTTACCAACTAGGCCACCGTGTCCGGAAACATTGACTTCGAACGAAATCCCAAATTTGCCCATTTTTAAATCCGTACACAGCGTGATTATTTATATTTGACGTTTAACTGTCACATACACAAATCTGAACTACAATATTGACAGCCTATCTGAAGCCGATATATTGGAAAGGATTGATTTATGCGCATGCGCCGAATTAAAAGAAATTATATTCATTCAAAATCTCTATCATCGGTGCCTATTCGACAAAGAAAAACGTATAAAATCTAGCATCACTTTTCCAACATTGCTCTTATGGCGTTTGGTCAATATTCGTAGTTAATACATATATGCTGAAAATACAACTTGACAGGCCAATCAGAGTCAAGAGTCAAGTTTGGTTTTATCGATAATTCGAACTTGACTGGAGCTTCTGATTGGTTAATTTGAAAAGTGCGTGCAATAGTCAACAGTCCACGAGTCCGCAAGACGAGTGGTGTTTTCTTCAAGCAACTCTCTTGAGTTATGAAATAAGAGACTTATAAGATAAATTCAATCACGAGTGGAATTTTATTAGACTATTTCACAAACGAAATAAAAGGTAAAAGATCCGAATTTCGGTAGAATTAGAGGAAATTAGCAGAAAAGGCAAGAAGTTGATCGGAAACATTAATAAAGTTTAATAAACAGGAAACATTGACATCGAACAAAATACATATTGAATTAAATCAGTATTAACATTACGTACTTAAATATTTCTCAATTAATTACAATTATAAATGGTGCAGTTATTATATACAATCCTTTGAGCTTGATTATTTGAACACCCGCTTGTACTTGCAGTAGTTGTCTTTACGACACATTCCTTGTAATCAGAACCATTCATTTTTATCATGTTGAAGCCCCAGTCCTTTAATATAACAGCTAGTTGTCTCGACAGGCGTCGCTCATTTTTAGCGTGGTTATTTATATTTGACGTTTAACTGTCACATACGTAAATCTGAAAACACCGAACTTGATAGGCCAATCAGAGTCAAGAGTCAAGTTTAGTGTCATCGATAATCCAAACTTGACTGGAGCTCCTGATTGGTTCATTTTACAAGTGCGTGAAATAGTCTAGAAAAGTTGTTCAGCATTAAAAAATACATCTAGGTACATTTGAAGTCATGGCCATCTAAGTTTTATTTTTTTACCCATCTTTTTAAAATGGGGACTACGAATAAAAAAATTGCTAAATCCAGAAAATCAATGAGTTTGTGACGAAATATTTATTTTATTTTGATGTTTTGTGATTTGATATTATTGAATATGAAGTTCACGTTACACCACTGTATAATTTAGAGCAATTTTCGGTGTTAACAAAAAATAAAAATAACTTTGCAACAAAAAATTTGAAAATTATTGTACACTTCAAAAAAATTGACCGTGGTTGACACAATAGTTGTGAAATTTGTAATATTACAGGCTTTTTAAATAAATCGTCATACAGGGTGGTCCAAACCTCTGTCGTAGTTCTATAACTCCTACTATGCAATTCTTAACGATTTATTTAAAGTATATCTGTCAATGGGGGTCAAAACCAAATATCCTAAAAATATTTTCTTGTCTACAGGGTGGCCCAATAGTAAATTAGGCAAATCACTTAATTTTTTTTAAATGGAATGACCTAACTTTTTATACAATTTTGGGTACTCTATGGTCAGTACTACATACCTACAAAATATTGTTTCTAACATTCCACCCCTTTCGAAGAAAAACAAATTTTACCGAAAAATATTACATTTTCAGACGCCTATTAAAATATGCAGTGCTCTCTCGAATTTAACGTTAGAAATTTAAAAACTACAATTATGTAAAGCCAATAGATCAATGATTTTTTTAGACCAAGTTTTAATTTTTTATTTTGTACAGGGTGGTCACAAATTAATTTCACTTTCCAAAAACTTCCAGGGCAATTTTTTCAAATTTTTCAAATGGAACACCCTGTATTATTATTCATCAACGACGGAGAATTTTATACCCTTCAACTTCCCCATATACTTACCTATACCCATCTGTCTTCCTTAAAAAATAGATTCAAAAAAACATTTATCTATGTAAAAAAACTACCTAAGGTTGTGAAATAAATCACACTTGTTCCCAAGAACAAAGACATTTAATGTCCTACACTGCACCAGCGTCTGGACTTCAACAACTACTCCTTGGGCTATATGCCCCCCCAGGTATTGAATTATGAAAGTCCAGACGTGGTTTGGCGCCCGACCAAGTCGGGGCTTTAAACCTGAAACTTTGATTTTATTATTAAAGGACTTGCTATTCTTAGACCGGTTTCGGAATTATTGTTCCTCTTCAGTAAGAAGCTCGAATTTCTATCTCTAAAGAAATTCTGAAGATCGCTTTGACCCACCAACTCTTAGTACAAACGGTTAAGTCGAGAAAGAGGAGGTGAGTGCAACGCCATCTCTTCACTTTTATAATAAAATCAAAGCTTGCAAAACTATAGAAAACTCTAACGACGGTGGAATTTTTTGTCACCATAAAAATACCAAAAAAGGACCATGGGCGTACCAAAACTACCTAAGGTTGTGAAATAAATCACACTTGTTCCCAAGAACAAAGACATTAAATGTCCTACACTGCACCAGTGTCTGGACTTCAACAACTACTCCTTCGGCTATATGCCCCCCCAGGTATTGAATTACGAAAGTCCAGACGTGGTTTGGCGCCCGACCAAGTCAGGGCTTTAAACCAAAAACTTTGATTTTATTATTAAAGGAGCTTGCCATTCTTAGACCGGTTTCGGAATTATTGTTCCTCTTCAGTAAGAAACAGGCTAGCTCGAATTTCTGTCTCTAAAGAAATTCTGAAAATCGCTTTGAACCCACCAACTCTTAGTACAAACGGTTAAGTCGAGAAAGAGGAGGTGAGTGCAACTCCATCTCTTCACTTTTATAATAAAATCAAAGCTTGCAAAACTATAGAAAACTCTAACGAGGGTGGAATTTTTTGTAACCATAAAAATACCAAAAAAGGACCATGGGCGTACCAAAACTACCTAAGGTTGTGACATTAAATGTCCTACACTGCACCAGCGTCGTTAGACTTTCTATAGTTTTGCAAGCTTTGATTTTATTATAAAAGTGAAGAGATGGCGTTGCACTCACCTCCTCTTTCTCGACTTAACCGTTTGTACTAAGAGTTGGTGGGTTCAAAGCGATCTTCAGAATTTCTTTAGAGATAGAAATTCAAGCTAGCCTGCTTCTTACTGAAGAGGAACAATAATTCCGAAACCGGTCTAAGAATGGCAAGCTCCTTTAATAATAAAATCAAAGTTTGTGGTTTAAAGCCCCGACTTGGCCGGGCGCCAAACCACGTCTGGACTTTCGTAATTCAATACCTGGGGGGGCATATAGGCCAAGGAGTAGTTGTTGAAGTCCAGACGCTGGTGCAGTGTAGGACATTTAATGTCTTTGTTCTTGGGAACAAGTGTGATTTATTTCACAACCTTAGGTAGTTTTGGTACGCCCATGGTCCTTTTTTGGTATTTTTATGGTAACAAAAAATTCCACCGTCGTTATGTATAAAAAGTCCAATTTCTTCTAGTGTTTTATCGAAAGTGAACATTCAATCAAGTAGGCTGGGTCTTAATGAAGTTTCTGATGATTTAGTGTCTGACATTACTATTTTAGAGGTTATTTTTACTGATCGCGATAGTTCTTCTATTAATAATGAATTTTACAAATAACGAATTAATTGACATGGTCTATGTTTTGGGAGAATCCGACAGAAATTGTTTATTGGCAATAAGAATTTATCATCAACGATATCCCGATAGACGCATCCCTGATCTAAATAGTTTTAAAAAATTACATGCAAGATTTACCGAAACAGGAAATGTTGCTTATAAAAAACCAGTAATTGACAAACGTGCTACTGATGATGATAACCAATTATCTGTAATTTTGACAGAGATAGAAGATCCTAATGTAAGTCAAAAAAGGATTGCCGAAGTAGTGGGGATAAGTAAAACATCTGTTGGAAGAATTTTAAAATAGCATCATTATCACCCTTACAAAATACAATTGCATCAAGAGCTGAAAGACACCGATTTTGATAAACGAATGCGGTTTTGTAACTGGGCACAAACTAAACTGCAACAAAATCCAACTTTTTTTATAAAGTGCTGTTTTCTGATGAATCTACATTTCACAAGAACGGATTCGTTAATAGACATAATTTCCACTATTATTCCCAAGAAAACCCTAACATCATCACAACACATAGCCAAGAAAGATGGAGTATAAATGTTTGGGGAGGTATAATTGGGGATCATGTTATTGGGCCGTATTTTTTTGAAGGCAACTTAACCAGGCAACTATTTAAAAAAAATTAAGTGATTTGCCTAATTTACTATTGGACCACCCTGTAGACAAGAAAATATTTTTAGAATATTTGGTTTTGACCCCCATTTACAGATATACTTTAAATAAATCGTTAAGAATTGCATAATAGGAGTTATAGAACTACGACAGAGGTTTGGACCACCCTGTATACAGGATGTTGTCTATTTACCGTTTTAGCAAAATTTTTTTGGTAGTCCCCATTTTAAAAAAAATGGGTAAAAAAATCTAGATGTATTTTTTAATGCTGAACAACTTTTCTAAATAACATTTCCCGAGATTTTTCAAAATAAGGGTACTTTACTCTTGTCTCAAAATCAAATTTTTGAAGGATCCTCGTATATTACGAGTGTTTTACTATATTTTGTTGGTGCATGTTTAGTTTTTGGGGATGCATAAACTTTTATCAAGAATAAATTTTTGTCGAAAAACCCTTAATAAAAAAGTTTCCCATATGGTGCGTACTTTCGGGATGACACTGTATTAATGAAAATTTCGTATCAGAAAAGTAAATCATAAAAAAATTAATTTATTTGTCAAACTGTGTACCTTTGCGTGAAAGAATTCAAATCAAATCAATTCGTCAGGTGGCGGCTTTTATACCTTCTGAACTGTTTCTTCCAATATGAAAAATAGATATAACACACAATGAAAAGATGGAAAAGAGATTCGTTTTATTACCAAACAAAAATAAAATTATACCCATACCAGATCTGATTTCTCAAATTTCAAGAAATCAATTTTATAAAATAATTTAACTTTTATAATTCGCCCAATTTTCTAACGTCTTACTTGACATAATAATAGCGGATTTATTATTTATTTACACTTTCTTGTTAGACATTAAGATCAAATCCGAATTTTAATTAGTCAATCAATTATTCACCACGTTAAATTTTATTCGCCTAAAAATTGAAATTTATGCAAATTGATATTAGATTTTCTAAAGTTAGTAACTTCGTTACGGGGGAATTTCTAACTGAATTATCGAAATATAGCCAACTTTCTCGATTCCTGTAATACATATCCACCGTGACCATCACTGGAAGTTCGTGCCTAACAACAAACTCCTTCCTCTCTGCGTGCGATGAAGTTTCCCTCCGCGGCGCTTTTAATCTCCAAGGTAAATTTCAACGGTTCCTCCACCAAAACACTATGAGACAATGAGATAGTGTTACATACGGGTCCGGTAAGACCTGAAGGGGGCAGCGCGAGGGGGTGAGAATGCGTGTCAGCACACACACACACACACTCACACCCTTCCTAGGCCTCTAGATCAATACCTCAGGGCAGCCTCGCTGGACCCAGGTCCACCAGCCTACTTTACATTTCCTTTCTCTCCTCGCTACCCCCTTAACTTTACTCGCTCTTGCTTGCTTTTGGTCTCTTGCTAAGCTCAGCGTCACAGATGGATATGCAGGGATGGACTCGCCCCATAATTTAGTTGAGAAACTAAAAATTTATTATACATTTATTCAATTAAATTTTTCAAGAAAAATTCTTTTTCTTGTTGAATAATAATTAAAAATGCTCACTGTTAGAATATATAAATAAGGAAGTATATTATGTAATACGAATAATAAGTAAACCGAAACTAAAAATAGACTCATTAATGGCCATTAACTAAGAAGCGATTTTTCGACATTCAACTCCTAATGGAGGTGAAACAGTGTGTATGAAAAATGAAAAAAATGTACTTATTGAATCTAAATTTATGGATTGTAATAATAATAATAATATCTTTATTCACCTTAGAAAATTTACATTGTTATAGCTCGTCAATTTACACTTGTAATAAATTTTACCTAAATATAATAATATAAAATTAAATTAAATTTTGCTAAAAATTTACACATTTACAATATTACAAACATTTACAATATAGTTTACTAAAAAATCATTCAGAGGTCATAGCAACAGCATCCATCCTCCACTGGTATGGATTCAAATTCCTCTAAGCAATTATTTGATATCTAGGCAATTGTTGTTGTTGTTTGTTAATTTTAACGTCTCTTTTCTGACCTAATGGCCTAAACTGGACGGGACCTACAGCTTATCGTGGGCTCCGAACCACGGTCCTCAATCACCTTAAACCCAGGACTATGCCTTTGTCATGCAGGTGATCTACCGACTAACAAGTGTGTAATTGTGTCACCAACCCCTATCAGTTTCACGAGATATCCGATCTCATCCGGCCTGTCCGACGTGAATGAACCTGCGTATGACACAAATACCTTTTTGCACTTGCCAAAGTCTTATCTGACTTTAATTCCACTTGAATGCGGCAGGATTCGAACCTACTCTCAGAACACTGACCAAGCTGAATTGGCAAACGCCTTACCAACTAGGCCACCGTGTCCAATATCTAGGCAATTATTTGATAACATTTGTGGTAATGCATATTTAAATTTATTTATAGGCTGATTTCTAAAATTAAGTGGTAGTATATTGGATAGCTCAATGTAATATTTCTTTGTCCTTTCTAGTCTATATTGGACAGGGACTAAGTTATCTTTGTGCCTTGTATTATAGTTATGGACATCTGAGTGGGAAAAAAAAGGTGTTAATGTTATTTCTTACGTATAGAAGGTTTTGATAGATCATTACCTCATAGAGTGTCATAATTTTAAGATCTGAGAACACAGGTCTGCAACTGGCTTGCCAAGAAGCATATATTATGACTCTTATGGCTAATTTTTGTAAAATAAAGACCATTGCAATATGTACGTCAGCGGCATTGCCCCAACATATAGTCCCATATGTCAAATGACTATGAAATATTTGGCATTTTTTTCTGATAGCAAAAACTGCTCGCGATAATTTGGAACAAAGTGCTTCAATACAAAAGTTACACCGTTTTTTTTTAATTTTACCAAGATACAAGGTGTTAAAGGTTTTATGAGTCAAAATTGAAATATTCTATGCTCAGTCCAAACTATTGAAGCCGGAAACATGAGATTTGGTAAATTTACTCTGCAAAAGAAAAAAATTAACACGAATTTCACCGTTTTTCAAAATTGTATCTGTAGACCGAGGACACGTATATCACTGTTTTGAAAATTGTGACTGTGGAAGAAGATATATGGGGTAAAATGTTTATCGAATATCTGAAATATTTCGCGTACATTTGGTGTATCCTATAGTTAAAAACGTGTTTCACCGACCAAGATAGTTGATGTTAAAGTTTATATGGACCAAAACTGAAATATTCTACTCTCAGTCCAAAATGTTGGAGCTGAAAAAAAATAAAGACGTAATTTACTGTATTTCAAAATTGACACTGTGGACCAATTTACAGATTACATGCTGCATTAAACAGAAAAATATTTTGCTTGTGATTAGTATTCTAGATATTAGTGTTGCACATAAAATTTCATTTTTCTTCTAAACAAGTAGTGAAAAAACCATTTAGTACAGGGTGTGTCTCGAAGGTGGCTCATTAGCCATATACAGGGTGTTTCCAAATGACACTTACAACGTCTGGCTGTAGATACCTCTCGTAAAATCAGACAAGATGATATAAGGAATGGAGGGGTCCAACTCGATTACTTTTCAAAATACAGGGCGTTAAAGTTAAAAAAAAATAAATGTTTTTATTTAAAAACTTTAAAACAGATTAATATATTATTTTGAAATTTAGCAGGTCGTTTTTAAATATAAAAAGACAAATTTTAGTAAAAAAACGTGTGTCATATCTAGATCCAGTGGCGTACAGTTAGAAGAGTGTGTCCCTTTTTCCCACCATTTTCTACGCCCATGGTATTTGAAGCTATTTTTAATTTTTTTTGTATTCCTTAAGAGTTTTCACGTAAAAAACGAATAACCTTTACATACCGAAAATGTTGTGGTTTTTAAGATATTTAATGTTTTTATGAAGCCTGTAAGATCTTGGAAAAAATAAATGTTTTTATTTAAAAACTTTAAAACGGATTAATATATTAATTCTTATTATTAATCTGTTTTAAAGTTTTTAAATAAAAACATTTATTTTTTATTTAACTTTAACGCCCTGTATTTCGAAAAGTAATCGAGTTGGACCCCTCATTCCTTGTATCATTTTGTCCAATTTTACGAGAGGTATCTACAGCAAGACGTTGTAAGTGTCATTTGGAAACACCCTGTATGTGTATATTGATTTTTCTTTCATTTTTGTTTACTATCAGTTGGTTAGGTTAATTCACAGTACGAGCTCTCGCGTGCTAACTATATAACTTGTACTATTCGCCTAAGCATCTAAGCTCGTACCTGGTGTACTCCTGTGCTCGTGTGCATGAATATATTTTCGCGCGCGTTAATTTTAATTCTGATTCGTCTTTTCAAAATCATTTTCATTCGGGGATAAACCGAATCGGAAAACGTTTTTGCCGACTTCCCAGTCATATTTCTCGGGCATGATGACTACAGCATGAAAATGCCGACTCAGACGAAAATGCCGACGGGGTACAATAGTTTGGGGGGGTGTCACACCCCCAACACCCTTGCCTCGGTACGCCCCTGATTATATCTTTCCATTCAGTTATTAAAAATTGCAGAGACGTTTCACATGAGTGTCTAACCCTAAAACGTGATTGGTTACCTAGAAATAATTTATTGCTATTAAAATTCTGAATTATTTGGTTATATACAGATAGTTCTAACACTTTTTCAATAGTAGGTAATGGCCTAAAATTGATTGATCAGGAAACACACCGGTTCTAAGTGATGTATTAATTACATTTAATATTGTATAACCGGCTACATCAAAACTTTTTTTAAGAAGTTATTATTTAAAATTTCTACTTTGTTAGTTTTGTCAAGAGAGAATATAATATTTCTTAGCTCATTAATTGTTAAAGGCACGAATTTAGTGAAATTAGTTGATATAACAGGGTAGTCATGTATTTATAGCTGTACATTTTAAAACTGTATAATATGAATTAAAATTATTAGCAATGTCTAGTTACTTATTTAAAATTTCATTTTCGTGATTAATGACAAACTGCATACGCTTACCAACATCTTGTTTTGGCTTAAAAAAAGAAAGTTTTAAAAGTTACGGACAACTTTTCGTTTTTATCTACTTCTAGTGACATGAAATTCTTCTTTAATTATCGTGTTTTATGTACAAATATTTATAAGTAATTTCTAGCCAAGGCAAATGAATTTATTTTTTTACTGTAAAGGTTGTTTTCTAAATATTATGTTCCTCTTCACTGTTCCTGGCCTTAGATATTGTATACAAAGCCAAAAAAGTGCAAAATCAGTGTCCGTTCTGGTTCAGCAGGAAAGAGCGACATTCCTGCTAAACGCTCATCGGGGAATAAGTTCCTATCACTTCGGAAACTTCTAAGTAGCTATTCGAGTCTGAAATCTTTAGCTTAAACGAGCCATGTACGAAAAGACGACAAATAGCATGGTTTTACGTTAAAAACATGATAATAGGATAAATAAAGTTACTTACATGAATTATTTTATTTTTTTGTTTAGAAAATATCTTCTGGAATCTTAACCAACTTTCTAACAGCACTTTACTACATTTTATAAATTTTAGAAGGAAAATTTAAAAGGATACCCTAAAGATTTATAACTAATATTAATACTTTCAGTGCCAGTCGTCGCCTTAAGGCGTTTTCTTACCCCAGGCTCGTGCCAGTATCGCCAAAAGGTGTTTTACTTCGCTTTTGACTGGTGTTATTGTCGCCTTCAGGCGTTCACAAACTGTGAAATTTAAATGGGCGACTGACACAGTGATATCTACGCAGTTGTTTTATCTCCGGTTTTAATTCATTAAAAGTGATTATTTTTTTCATCTGTCAAAACAGTCAAATTTTGTGGTTTTAGCCAATAAGTGCTCACGATCCTATAAAACCGTCTCTTCGTTTTTGTTTTTTTGATAAAACTTTGTTTACCTTTTTCGAATTGTCAAATATAAACATCTATCTTTTATTAAGTATTGCAAATCTATGTTAATACCTAAATTTCAAAAAGTATCTGTAAACTAACCTGTTTTTATTCGTTTATTTGAAATCGCTTT
This sequence comes from Crepidodera aurea, assembly GCA_949320105.2. Classification (NCBI taxonomy): domain Eukaryota; kingdom Metazoa; phylum Arthropoda; class Insecta; order Coleoptera; family Chrysomelidae; genus Crepidodera; species Crepidodera aurea. The sequence goes on along the minus strand of OX439473.1, from coordinate 90,774,233 downwards.
AACACACACAACTCGCACTACAATTTTTGAATACCTAAACACTTCAAAGTTAAACTTGAGAAATGTCAAAGTCTAAACGAATTAAGCCACACGCAATAGCACATGCGTTGGTGACCCTCTATTTAAATATATAACAGCTCAATATTTGACGTTTCAATTTAAAAATTGGAGGCGAATAATTTGTGTGAAATTGATAAAGAAAATATTCAACATTTGTGTGTAAAGTGTCTTTTGCAGAAATAACTATATTCTCTGTTTTTAATAAAAAATAGGCTTTCCAAATACAACTCGTCCTCTTAAATTTTTTAAATAAAATTTGGAGGACTCGTGGTATTACCTTTGATTATGTAGATTAAAAATTACCTATTGGCCTCCTACACCTAGCGAAGCAGTGATTTCTCTTGTCAACGGAATAAACACTAAAACACTAAGAGCAAATACGATTTAAACTTAACGTATAACGTATAACGTACGTATATCACGACGTTGCGAAAATTCTTGATTTTTGCAATCAATGTGGCTACTAACTGAGAGTATTTACAGATTGGCCTACAACGTGTCAATGTACTGTAACATAGTGGCATATTACAATAAAAATTCCAAAACTATATAACTATTAATTTTCTATTTGAATCTTAAAACATTTCTTACTATTGAAAATTCTTTATAGTCAAGATTTCATTGTTCCATAGACTAATAGTTCGCCGCAGATTTTTGACGTGTGACGTCACTGCTTCTGTTGACCCCCTCGGTCAAATTTTGACTTCAGAAAATGCCATTACTGTCTTTAAAAAAATTTTCAGACTTCGGGACCATTCTTATTTTATTTTTCTCGAAATTTTACACCTAGTAAGGTATTTTTTTTTATTATTAAACACCCATATAGGCATTTAGTATATTATAATCTAGTCAACAGTGACCAATGAGCAATTTAATTCTAACTTAATCTAATTGATATTGACTAAACAAATTTCTTGCGGACATTAAAGAACGAACGTTGCTAAAATTATACAGCAAACGTCAATAGTATATTACAAACCGAAACTCGAATGACATTTTTCACCGAGGTTTGTATTCTATTTTATTTGCAATCAGAATTACATAATCTAAAATTAATTAAAATTCAATAATGTACAAAATATTTCAATATAGTAGTCGGTGCATTTGACATTTGTTACATTTTTTATCTGTCATGAAAATGTCTGATTCTGAGAACGAATTGATGAGTTGCACTCTACCGGTATTAAAAGAAACTGCAGAAAAGATGAACACATAAAAAATAAGTTGCTATACTTTCAAGACATTCAAATAATAAAATTGTGACATAATAACATTGAGTTGACTTTAGCCTATGAAAATGATAGGATAGGAATCCCTAATATACATACTTATAAGATATAAATTACACAGTATACAAAATAAAAAATACAATTAACAGTTTGTTAAAATTGTTCTACAACAATTTAGCAGGTAAATCTATTACTAAAATAGGAATTAAAAAAGAATTTTACATACAATACAATAAAACTATTGAATTGGTAACACTAAAGACTAAAGTTATTACATATTAAAAAACATAATACAATACAAAAAAAAACAATTACCATTGGACAATTTTATCTGATACTCATAAATTCTTTGATCTTTATTCTAAAGACATTGAGAGATTGTGAATTTTTTACATCTATGGGTAGATTGTTAAAGTCTGAGAAAACTTTAAAAAACAATGAATTCATTGTACTTTTATAGCAAGTTCGCGAAATATATAAAATATGTTATTAATATTTCTTGTGTTGTGTGAATGAACATCTTTGCTGAGAATAATATATTGATGCAAATAAAATAACCTATCGTTTATTGAAAACCATTTTAGAGAACATAACTTGTTTCTTGTATAACAATTAGTTCTTAGGTTTATTCTCATTCCACGGTTTTGAAGTTTTTGAAGTATGTTCAGCTTATTAAGTTTTAGTAAGTATAAAATGGATGCACAATAATCAAAGTGAGGTTGAATAATCGTATAAATAGTGATTCTTGTATTAACTGATACATTTTGAGCAATTCTACTAAAAAAAGAAAGTTTTTTTAATATTTTTTTGGAAATATAATCAAAGTGGCCTTCAAAGGTCAAGAAATTATCTAAGTAAAATCCCACAATTTCTATCCTTTCACTGTTAATAGATAAATGTATATTATTTGTATTCAATGAATTATATTTTTATCTAGTTGTAACTATCATAGCGTGGGTTTTTGAAACATTTAGTTTTAATTTATTATTGTCTAAATATTTACTCAGAGTTTTTAAGATATCATTCATTTTTTGAATGGCCTTTTCTAAATATAAGTCAGTGCATGCAATAAAAGTATCACCTGCAAATAGCTTGATAAAGTCGCATTTCATGAACAGTTCTATATCGTTAATGTACAATACAGGGTGCGCCAATTATTTCCATTCTATCTCTAGCACCGAAACTAAAAGAGATATCAACAAGATTTTTTGTAGGGGTAGACAGTGTCACTCGGACTACAATTTTAAAATATTTTGATGTATACAGGGTGGCTAATTTTTAAATTGAACACCCTGTATACGATTGTCTTCTGATTCTACTTAATATTAGATTTACGGTAGTTTTTTGTATTTGTAAATCCGACGCGGCGTTGACAAGTTATTCCTATTTTAAGCAGATTTAATGAAAAAACAGCACTTCAGAAATATTAGCACAAAAACCACATTTTTTAAAAAATTCCTCAAAAAAGATACTATGATGTAAATGAAACATGCACCTATCACAATAATCACACAATATCTTCACCTGTTGCACAGGGTGTTTGCCGATGGCGTGCCAATAGTCTAGTTTTCAAATGGCAATAACTTAATTTTTTCAACCCTGTATATTTTTCTTCAGTTAGAAGCTCTCCCTAATACGCTAGTAGGGTCTATCGTCAAAGATACCCAGAAAGACGTCATCCATAAAAGGATACTTTTGAGAATTTAAAGAATAGATTTGATAGAACAGGAACCGTCAAGTATGAAAAACATTCACGTGAAACTACAGCTGTTACTATTGACAACGAACATAAGGTAATGATCAGTATAGTTGAAGATCCCAATATAAGCACAAGGCAATTAAGCAATCAGTTAGATATTTCCAATACCACAATTAGACGCATATTAAAAAAGAGTAAATATCATCCCTATCATATCCAGCTTCACCAAGAATTGTTACCACGTGATTTCGCGCGTAGAGTGGAATACTGTAGATGGTTAATAAACAAGATAAATACAGAGCGTAACTTTTTAAACAAAGTTTTATTCTCCGACGAAGCCACGTTTCATAAGAACGGTTGTGTAAATAGACACAACTTCCATTATTATTCGGACCACAATGAACATTTATTTAGAACCACATCACAGTATCGATGGTCTTTGAATGTGTGGGCGGGAATAATAGGTGATTATTTAATTGGTCCCTATTTCTTTGATGGGACTGTAAATGGAGCTATATTTTTAGATTTTTTAGAACATGATTTTCGCAACTTATTGCAAAATGTGCCTCAAAATTATCGCAACGGAATGTGGTTTCAATTAGATGGTGCCACACCACATTACCTATTAGATGTTCGCAATTGGTTAAATAGGGAATTTCAGGATCGTTGGATAGGAAGGGGAGGACCTATAAATTGGCCTACTAGATCGCCTTGCCTTACACCTTGCGATTTTTTCTTGTGGGGTTTTATTAAAAATATTGTTTACAAAGAAGAGGTTACCACAAAAGAAAATATGAAAGAAAGAATTACTGCAGCATTTAGACAGGTGCTAAGAGATGTGCGTAAATCAATGAAAAAAAGGGCAAGAAAATGTATAAATGAAAATGGAAGACATTTTGAACACCTACTATAAATTTTAACTTTCACTATTGTAGTTTTGTTACGATTAAACTTTGTAAAATTTTGTACTTATTAAAAATTGAGTAAAATATGTTGTTTGTTACTTAACGTCAATTATTAAAGTAAATAGTAAAGTTTGATGTGCAAAACCCTATATTTTTTTAATGCGTATTAGGGAGAGCTTCTAACTGAAGAAAAATATACAGGGTGTCCCATTTGAAAAAATTAAGTTATTGCCATTTGAAAACTAGACTATTGGCACGCCATCGGCAAACGCCCTGTGCAACAGGTGAAGATGTTGTGTGATTATTGTGATAGGTGCATGGTTCATTTACATCATAGTAGCTTTTTTGATGATTTTTTTAAAAAACGTGGTTTTTGTGCTAATAGTTCTGAAGTGCTGTTTTTTCATTAAATCTGCTTAAAATAGGAATAACTTGTCAACGCCGCGTCGGATTTACAAATACAAAAAACTACCGTAAATCTAATATTAAGTAGAATCAGAAGACATAATCGTATACAGGGTGTTCAATTTAAAAAAACTAAATTAATTTTCATTCCACAAAAATTAGCCACCCTGTATACATCAAAATATTTTAAAATTGTAGTCCGAGTGTCACTGTCTACCCCTACAAAAAATCTTGTTGATATCTCTTTTAGTTTCGGTGCTAGAGATCGAGTACAAATAATTGGCGCACCCTATATAAATAGCACATTGCCTTGCGAAACTCCTGTATCATTTCCCATTTCAGAAGATGTTTGATCGCCATAACGAACTCGCTGTTTTCGATTTTGTAAGTAATCACTAAGCCAGTCAAGTACTCTACCCTCTATACCATAATGTTTTAGTTTAATTAATAGTATCCCTCTATCAACTGTCTTATCTATATTACTGACTGATTGTGAATAAAATAAAAAACAAGATCGTAATAAGTTTATAATTATGTTTCAAAAAAAAGATTTTAGAAAAGTTATAACAGTGCATTATTATCCAAACAATGGAATTTTATTTATAATATTCACCCTACGACGCGGCGTTGTAATCTTACTTTCTATCCTACATTAAAACGCTTCGTTTCGCAATTCGCATTACACGTGACACGTGCGCTAGGAACTAACTGGACGTCTCCTTTCGCGTACACCATAACGGTTACAGGGCAGGACTCATATCTGAATAAATATTATTGAAGACATCAACGATGTGGTAGGCTGTGTACACGTACTGGATGAAGAAATGTGAAGCTTTTTGTATAACGCGTATAATATATATATAAATTTATTTTACCATAGCATGCTTTCGTGTCTATTCATAAACTCATCAGTGCTTAATCTACAATACATATTAATTCTAAGTTGCAAGTGAGAAAAAATTATAAAGGGTGAAATGTTGATTACAAATTAACTATTAAAATTAAAGCGAATGACATTAGAGTAAAACTAAGATATTTAAGTTGTTACAAAGAAATATTTTTGATAAATTGAAATTAACAATTTATAAGTTGAAATTAAACAAGATATCTAAAAGATATATTGAATTCCGAGTGATAAGATAGAAGTTAAATAAAAAAGTTAGTTTTTTATGAAATGAAATTTAAAAAAGAAAATTTAAAAAATACGTACTGTCAATTAATAAAGAGGTATCCAGGCATCATTGCCTAATTTGGTTAAAAAATTTGTAACATTGTAAATACAACACATAATGCAAAATTGTGACTCCACAATAAAATTAAATTTTCCAAAATTGATATTTTTAATTCCTCACCATCATCTGGTGCTATTTCGAGAGTAACTGACAATTATAAGGTTCATCTGTCAACCCAGTATCATTTGAGGTGCGTTCTTAAAGTTGGTGGCCCATTAGTAAGTCAAAAAAATAAAGAGAAAAGTTTTAGACCGTATGATTTTGATATATGTAGGGTCAGTTGTTCAGTTGTTCAACAGTGAACCATCCATTAACCAAATTTAAAATATTACAGTGGAAAACGTACGTTTCCTTCTATCTGTGATGGGGGTGTCGATACACTGCGACCTATAAGATCTATTGTGCCCCCTACTACTGCCCAATCGTTGAGGATGTCTCAACGATTAGAGCAGTTCCTCCAGTCCTATTGCTTTCAAAAAGTTCAGGATGTCGGTAGGCTTCAGGTTAGGTAGATCATCCTCTTCTATTTGATATTCTCCGAGGTATCGTACCCTTGGATTTTGCAGGGTAAAGCAGTCTGAGAGAATGTGGATAGAGGTTTCCTCCTCTTCCTCGCAGAATCTGCATTCTTCTTTGTCTACTAATCCGAGTTTCTTTAGGTGGCCTCTCAGCCGGCAGTGCCCTGTTAGGATACCCGTTAGTATTCAGAGCTTATTTTTACTTTTACTGACGCAGTCGTCAGATCTCTTCTGGTTATAGTTTCCCAGTAGTGTCTTGGCCTGCCTCATTCCTTGTAGTCCTATCCAGTATTGGGATCTTTTGTTATTTATTTCTTTTCCAAGTTCGTCAATTATTGTACTGGTGCTTATTCCGCAGAAGGGTTCAGGTCCCAGAAATGGTGTTTCAGCCCCTTTTTTTGCGAGTACGTCTGCTATTTCATTACCCTCCACTCCAGTGTGTCCCGGAACCCATAGGAGGGTAACAGTGTTATTCTTGCCCAGTTCGTTTAGATTCTCTAGGCACTCCCAAACCATCTGGGAGTTGATTTCGTGGGAGTTCAAAGCATTAATGGCTGCTTGGCTATCTGACATGATGATGATCTCTTTTCTGCGAAAATTTCTTTCTATGTTGAACTGGACATATTTTCCGATGGCGTATATTTCAGCTTGGAAAATGCTCGGAGATTTGCCTACGTACGTTACATAAGACACTAATCCCAATCCCTCATAATTCCTCAATTTGCAAGAGATTTGCGAGAACGTGTTGTTGTAGTAGGTTTAAGTGATTCTTTGATACCAAACTAAAATTTTTAACGTAAGTTATATTTTTCATAATTTTTCATAATGATGAATGGGTTCGGCATTTGAGTATAAAAACTAATGATGTTAATGAACATTTTGGTTTGATAATTTTTTTCTTATCAAAAAGTCGGAGTAGTATACGCTGAACCACTTATAGATGTCTTACACTGAACTAGTGGTTCACTGCTGTGAAAGAAGAGGATATTAAATATCTTCTTCCAAGCCCCCAGATTGGCGACGAAACAATTCGTCAACAATCTTACTGCAAATTTGATGTTTCTTTCAATGCACTTAACATGCGTTAGACAATGGTGTTCCATAGATTTTAATTAAAAATGCAATTCGTCATCAAAAGTTTTGTATTCTATATTTTACTTTCCCGGCCCCTCGCCAAGGGAAAGTATTGTGAACGCTCTAAAAAAAAATTGAGATAACGACGGATATATCTATTTTGAGGTCCCTGAGACGATTAAAACGATTTCCAGATGGAAGTCTGTCCGTCTGGCTGTGTGTCTGTCTGTATTCTTCCACGATAGCGTCCGCACGCTTAATCCGATTGAGCTGAAATTTGGTATATGGGTTTCGGGTGATCGGGATTGAACAAATTAGTTTCATGGTTGAAATCGCCCCACCAGGGGGCGCAGGAGCCCTATGTACATCGCGATAAAAATATAAGACTTAAAGTTTTTATTTGATATTTAGGTGCCTCACTGGCTTGTAAATACCTCCTGAAATTTTCATTCCTTAATTTTGAACCTAACCTAAAGAATAGTATATTCTGTGACAAGGTTGGAATGAGAACACGGCCACAAAAAGTAGAAATTAAATAATAGTAAAATGAAACCTGAATCTCTCAACATTATGTAGGTAGTATTTTTATATTCAAGCTTGGATTTTTGCGGTAGCAAATTTTGAGTTATATTTTTTTATTTCTGGAGGAGTATTTTCAAATTCTACATCTGAATCGTTTGATTTTCTTCTCCTTTTTAATAAATTAAAAGTTTGTACAAACCAATATTAAGACCACATCAACTAATACTGACAGTTAATTTGACATTCACGGCAAACCTTATTTTTGTAAACAATCACGGAATACAGATTCTATCTCTATCATTCCGTAACTTGTTATAGAATAGTATATTCTGTAACAAGGTTGGAATGAGAATTCGACACGAGTGGAGGATTCCGAACGCGAGCGAATGCGAGCGTGAGGAACCACGAGTGTCGGATTCCAACAGAGTAACAGACTGTACTTTCTCCATGGCCACAGAAAGTAGAAATTAAATATAGTAAAATGAAGCCTCAATCTCTCAACATTGTGTAGTATTGTGTAGTATTTTTATATTCTAGCTTGGATTTTTGCGGTAGCACATTTTGAGTTATACCTATTATCGGCATATTTTTTTATTTCTGGAGGAGTATTTTCAAATTCTACATATGAATCGTTTGATTTTCTTCTCCTTTTTAATAAATTAAAAGTTTTTACAAACCCATATTAAGACCACGTCAACTAATACTGACAGTTAATTTGACATGGCAAATATTTTTTTTTTAATTAATTACGGAAGAAAGATTCTATTTCTAGTGATAGAATGTAATATATATAAAATACATAAGAGACAAATGTTTCAGAATTTTCTTTCAATCTCAAGAGCGAGAATGTTTCTTTTCTGTTATTATAAGTGGTTTCAGAATAACTACATTCAGTAGTGGCCATGGAGAAAATATTTTTTTTTAAACTAAAAAATCGCAACCCGTAGCGTCCAAACGCTTGATCCGATTGAGCTGAAATTTGGTATGTGGATATCGAATCATCGCGGGATGAATCCGTTTGTTTTTGGTTGAAATTTCCCCACCAGGGGGCGCAAGAGCCCTATGTACTTAGTTTTTATTTGATATTTAGGTGCCTCACTGGCTTGTAAAAACATCCTGAAATTTTCATTCCTTAATTTTGAACCTAATTTTTATTTTATAACTGCCGGGAAAGTCTTGTGGCGACACAACAGATTTTTTTCCTATTATTAAGAAATATTGTTTATTTTTGTATTACATGTTCTGGTTCACTGTGTACACAGATGTGGTTCATTGTGTACCGCTGGAGTTCCACAGTGAAACAAGGGTAATTTTTTTTTAACTATTCATAGTACAAATAATTTTATATTTAACCACACTAATAGTACCTAAAGTTGAAGGATTTAAGTCGCACTTTACATTCCAGACCCACTCATAATTTTGGCTTCAGTCGGAAGGACACAATAACGATAAGAAAAAAGGGTAGTTCACTGTTGAACAACTGACCCTACGTGTACGTCAAACTAATTTTTGTTTTTTAAATGGGAGTATATTTTTACATTATTTTGATATCATCAGTATATTGTTATAGTATTAAAATTTTTGAAATGTTGGGGGGAATTATGTAGTGTAAAAATTAGGGCCAAATTTAATGACAATATTTATTGCTAATAATAATCATTTATATCATTGGTAGAGGTCGTAGATTTCTGGAGGATTTTTGGGTGGACATTTCTTTGTCAATTTTGAAATCTAGGATGAAAAAAAGAAAAAAGTTGTTGATAAAAAAAAGGAGAGTTTTTTTAAAGGAAATTTGAAGAAACACGTATTGAAAATTTGGAATTTAGAATATTAAAAAAAATTAAAATTTAAACAAAGTACTTTAAAAAGTTGATTGTAAAAGTTTTTTTCGTCGACCTCTATAAAAAATGACATTTTTTTGCCGCCACTTTAGAAAATGCGTTTTTCCGATTATTTTTTAGTTCTAGTTTTAGTTTTAAGTGCGTCGTTGCCGGTCTAGATTGGAAAATTGACATAACTGCTCGGTAAAGTGACATAACTGCTCGGCAAAGTACCTACTTTCACGTCGGCCTGGCACTTGCATGCTCGCCCTGTAAAGTATCACTTTCAGAGCTTGACACTTAAATAACTATTTACGTACTAATTTCCGAATGAAAAGTCAACTATTTTTGAAGGCAAGTACTTTTCGTCCTTAAATGACTCGCACCGTGCCGTATCCTAGTAACCACAGTGCACGAAAAGTGTTTGTGGACGAAAAGTGTTTGTGGACGAAAAGTGTTTGCGGACGAAAAATGCTTGCCTTCAAAAATGGTCGATTTTTCTTTCGGAAATTAGTACGTTTTTGTAGAGATCGACGAAAAAATGTAATATGCGCCTCGGCGAAAAATTGTCTATTGTCTCGCCTGCTTGCTATAATAGACTTGACTATAATAGACAGTATGTCGTCCTTGGCACATAAATAATTATTAATTATAAGAGAGTCTAAATAAAAGTGAAATTAAAACAAAGAAGATTGAAATTCTTTTTGATGAAGAATTAAATTCTGAAAATCATAGCTGTTTCCAGTTTTTTAGTATCACTCACCAAAACGAGAGAAGGGACTTATATCCGATTTGAGACAAAAGTGGACAATGAATTAAAAAAAAGGTACCTATTAAAACTAAACAGTAATTTTGGTCAAAACGAACAATTAAATTATTGATAATTAAATTTAAAATAATTAATATTTTATAGAATAATAGGGAGTGAACGGATAGAATACATGAGTAGTTAATAATATTTGGGTAGTTATAAAAAATTTGATTTAATGTAAAAGTAAATTATTTAATTTTTGTTAAAAGTTAATTGTTTCTTTATATATTTCATTGGTTTAAAAATAGTATATTAAGTTTGGAGAACGGTAAGGGATTTTTACCGATGGAAGACAATTGTTTGGAGGAGGAGTAGGGCAACCCCCCCCCCCCCAAGTCCGGACAATGAGAGGATATTTCTCAGTAAAGTCCAAAATTTTATTATTATTAGAACAGTCAAATGAGTGAATTTTCATGTTTTGGAGAGGGAAATTTGTTTATATTAGCACTGGGAAGGGAGGGACTTCTCTGAAAGCTATCAAGCGTCCTTGCAAATTCCTAACCCAAAATATTAAACTTTTATATATTATTATAACCCTAACAGCCGATGACGTTGCGCCCGCCCCCCATCTCTGAGCTGGAGCCGCCTTTGTACCAAACCATGTACATTTTTAATTGTTTATTCACAATCAGTCAGTAATATGTTATTTTCATAGCGCTAGAAGTTCGAAAGACGCCTATTTTAACTCATTGTTATTAATGTCAGAATTTTATTGTTGTTCTAATGGCTTTTGCCACAAAAAGAAGAGGTATAGCCACTTAATTTTTATGTTTTTTTAAAATCTTTTTAACTAATTTTTCTGATTGTTTTTATTGACAGTTTCTATTTATAATTAATTATAATTATGATGATACTTTATTATTAATTATATTAATGGTCACATTGGAATGATCTTGGGAAGTGATAATTTTAATCTTTATCTTTTCTTATTAACGGAGATTGAATTTAGACTAAATTTGATGACAGATAAAAATTATGATAAATGTCAAATGCACCGACTACTGTATTAAAATATTTTGTACATTATTAAATTAATTTTAGATTATGTAATTCTGATTGTGAATAAAATAGTATACAAACCTCGGTGACATTTTAGCACTCGATTGTAATGACATATTTTCCCCCTCGGTTCGTAATATTCTATTACGGCCTACAGGATGGTGAAAAATATTAAATTAATGAATAAATCCAATTTATTTAAATAGATATTAAATTGCTGATACATGTTTTTTGAAATTTCCTCTTCTTTATTCTTGTGTCTTTGTTAAAGGAATTTTTATTTCAAAATGTATTAATTATTTTATATTTAAGGAATCTGTCTGTTTCCAAGCAACAAAAGTCAAAAAATGTGAACTGGTATCCTAAATCGTAAAATATATAAATTCCAAATATTACAAAGTTAGTAGAATATAATATGACAAACTGAAACTATCAAGTACATTAATTTCATTTTTTGTTCTTTTGCTAAATTCGTAAAATAATTGAGGTTGGAAGAATTTGTCCATTATTGAGCTGACTCGGATTTTTTTTTCTCGATAATACCCTAGTCGCTTGGTTAGCTGAAAGAATATGAATAAAAAACTACTGGGCGGATCATAACTTACGAGTCAAAAAAAAGTTAAAAAGGAGGTTAGGCCCGTTAAATATAGGATTTTTGAAATCGGCTAACTGTAATAATGTACTTTTAATTTATTATATTAAAAAAACATCTTACACTTAAAACTGTATATACAGGGTAATATTTGAAAATATGTGAATTATTCTATGTTAAGTATATCTAAAAGTAAAAATCTCATACCAATCAAATTTGGCACACTGAGTGTACTCCCTGAGCTCAATAAAATAGGTTTTAAAAAATTTTTATTTTCAGGTCCGGACTTAGTTTTTTTAGATTTAAATTGGTTTTTTGAAAACAACACCCTGTAAGCCAGATCAGACAATTTTTATTTTTCTCACTTTAAAGCTTAAGGAACAGTCAAAAAAAATTGAACGCGCAACTTTTTGTTTTCTCCAAAAAAAAAATAAAACTTTGAAAAATAGTATAATTTTAATGGATTCACATTCTTCTTATAACTGATGCGGCACTACATTGATAGCACATCATCATGTTTCAACAAAAATCATAAGGACAGTTCATTTTACTCGATATAAAGTATTATTCAATCAACCGTTGAAATTCCAGGGCCGTTCCAGGACGAGTAAAATGAACTGTCCTTATGATTTTTGTTGAAAAATGATGATGTGCTATCAATGTAGTGCCGCATCAGTCATAAGGAGAATGTGAATCCATTAAAATTATACTATTTTTTTACAGAAAACAAAAAGTTGCGCGATCAATTTTTTTTAACTGTTGCTTAGTATCATCCTTAAGATTTAAAGTGAGAAAAATAAAAATTGTCTGATCTGGCTTACAGGGTGTTGTTTTCAAAAAACCAATAAAAATCTAAAAAAAACTAAGTCCGTACCTGAAATTAAAATTTTTTTAAAACCTATTTTATTGAGCTCAGAGAGCACACTCAGTGTGCCAAATTTGATTGGTCTGAGATTTTTACTTTTATATATACTTAACGTAGAATAATTCACATATTTTCAAATATCACCCTGTATATCCGTCAAAAACGCAACAAGCCATTTTTTAATACCAGATATGAAATGACCTCGGTCCATAGTACTTATGGTTGGACTGTGTACAGTACGTCGTGGGACACCCTGTATAGTAAAGAATAGATGTCCCATGTCAGTTTTTTACAAATTAAAATCACACAGTCGTACGAAATTAAGGGTAACTTTGAATAAAAACTATTGGCATTATTATTTTGTCTGGGAAAATGGAAGAGCAATAGTGTAAAATGAAAAAAAAAATTAAAACGATTCTGTAAATTTTAGACAAATAATTTTCAGTGATTTCTTTGGATCAACTTTACTTTTTTCCCAACTTGCTATTTTTCATTGTTTCTGAGATACAGCCTGTGTCAACCCATAATCAAATACCCGATATATTATCAGTGACAACAAGAAACACTGACAAGCGTGTTGATTATATCAGTAATCTAAAAAAAAATCGAAAAAAAATTTTTCCCCAGGTACAACACTCACCTCTAAAGTATAAAGAAAATTCTGAAAAATGATTATCATAAGAAACCAAATAAAAAACTTATAGGCATACTTAAACGAAAATTCTTTAAAAAATCTGTCTCCCTACTATCCATAACAATCCCGAAAACATCGCATTGTTTAAGGCGGATATTACAGAGAGTTAAAAAACATAAATTAAATTGTACAGGCAACCCTTCCGAAATAATTAGAAACCGAAGTTTTAGAACCACTGGTCACAAATTTAACAACGCCCACACCCCTGGTACATTCGTCCTATTCCTTCTCCTCCTTCTATATATTAAAGGAAGAGCGAGAGAGAGAAGGAACAATGAAGAATCGTCGTTAGAATTTGCATGGCCCTATCTCCTGATATATGGCTTGGCGGCGTATAGCCTTATCTCCACTGTCCACCCCGGCCTGGACCGTCGCTCTACCAAGTGCTAAAGTTTAATTTATAGTAGCCGCACTGCATTGTCACGTCTTACAGATGACTGAGGCCAGTTCCTGCTGTCGACTCAAACGGCTTCCTATAAGGCATCAGGAAGGCGACGCAACTTTCTGATGTCCTGCTGCGTAACAGGAACGTGTTCCGTAAGTTTGATGTAAATATGGATTATAATCAAAATAATACTTATTTCTTAAACTTTAGAATTAATTTTAAAGTAACGAATAAGTGGATGAGCTAAATATTGTTGACTAACATTTCATTTAAATAGACAATTTTAAGGCCATTAAAATTAAATATTATCCACAGATGTTATCAGATGTTATATCAGTTATAATGAACATTAACAAATTTTAATATATCTAAACTAATAAATTTGGGTATAGGGAATGTATAACAAACATTAAACAATAGTACTTTTCGAGTTTTTTAATTTTTCTTCTACAGAATATATTGTAAAGAGATAAAAGGGGAAATTGTAATGGTATCGAATTTAAACTCATTAAAACTATAATTCATAGCTTACAGAGAAACATTTTAAGGAAATAAAAATAAACTAAAACCTATAATTTTCATATTTTAATACATTTTAAACTAACAGACTAAATTAAAAAAAAATAATATCTACTAAATTTAACATGTCGGTCCCATAAGAGTTTTTCACACCCAAATTTAAATTATTTAGAGTATTTATAACATGAAAATATGGTAATCAAAGTAAAATATAATACTATAACATAAAACTGAGATAGTAATTGTGTGATATAATAACTATTTAAAAGAATTAGAAGCTATGTAAAAAATAATCTAACCTCAAAATAGAATTTCAGAATACAAGGAATAAAAATGTTTTATTGAGAAAATGATGGTAAAATTAAAATAAATTAGATCATCCTTTATCATAATGTCATGACTAGAAACTTGAAAATACATCATAATCAAATTTATTTACATTTTAATGTTACTAAATAATATAATTTCAAATTCGAAAATAGAACTTAATATTAAAAATAATGTAACAAAAATTATATCAAAAACTTTCTTTCTTGCTAGATTTTAATATGTAATGTATGAATCTATGCGGGAAAATACTTTAGTTTTCAACTGATTACGTAATTTTCTTAAAGAAATCACTAAAAATCGATCAAGGTGGCTGTGAAATCAACGAAATATAAAATGATTTTCCCAAATGATTTTCGGCTTTTTGTCAAAAATCCGTTGAAGAGTTCACATCGCTCTGTGACATTAAAACAATTGAATTTAGCTAAGAAATCCATAGGTGACTTGAAAATACATCATAATCAAATTTATTTACATTTTAATGTTACTAAATAATATAATTTCAAATTCGAAAATAGAACTTAATATTAAAAATAATGTAACAAAAATTATATCAAAAACTTTCTTTCTTGCTAGATTTTAATATGTAATGTATGAATCTATGCGGGAAAATACTTTAGTTTTCAACTGATTACGTAATTTTCTTAAAGAAATCACTAAAAATCGATCAAGGTGGCTGTGAAATCAACGAAATATAAAATGATTTTCCCAAATGATTCTCGGCTTTTTGTCAAAAATCCGTTGAAGAGTTCACATCGCTCTGTGACATTAAAACAATTGAATTTAGCTAAGAAATCCATAGGTGACTTAAAAATTAAAAATAATAAGAAAACATTTACCTGTTCCTGTGTTTATAAAAGAAATATGTATTTGTTTCTTAGAAAATATCAGTATATTTATTCCTGAACAAGTAAATATCCATTAGTTTCCAATACCAATAATTGAAGTCCATCAGTTTCCAGTACCAATGGTTGAAGTTTATGAAGTTCCAGTCCCAATTACAGAAGTTACTAGTTTCACTAAAAATACAAGTTAAAGAAATTTAATAATAAAAAGGTAACTTTTTCTTTTAAGTATCGTATCTAAAAGCTTAAGCAAATATCAAAGGCCATTAATAATAATATAAAGTTTTATTTTAAAACGAATCAAAAAAGTAAATAAATAAAGTTAGTTGACATGACATAAAAAAGTAGGGTTAAAATATTAGATAGGTTAATAAAAACAGAAATCTTTATTAGATGACTTGAATAAACTAAAAAGGGATACTTACCCTTAGTGTTTGAAATTTTGTTATCGTTAAATTTTATGTGTTGTGGTTCTATTAATAAAGTGTGTTTTGTGTTTTGTAATTCATTCGTTATTATTGATTTTAAATATTAAGCTATTTAGAATTCCCACCTGAGGTAAGAGTTCACAATTCTTAGATCTCTATTACATGAGAAATTGATAGATCGTATAAGTTCTGTCTAAGAGTACAACACCCGGTAAGTTTAGAATTTATTTTTTTAATTTATTTCGTTGCAAGCTGGGTGAATATAACATTTAAAAAAAGAATAAAAAAATAAAGATATTGTTATTTTATTTTTCATTAAAATAAAACCTAAAATAAAAGTTAAAGTAAGATATTGAACTATAATTAAAACATAAAAAGGAAATATAACTAAATTAATAATAATAAAATAAAGTATAACGTTCTATACCATTGACAATATTTTAATTGTAAAACTTTTGTTAATGTTTTTTCATGAAAACTTGAAAGTTATATCGCCCATTTTGAAGTCAGACTTTTCTTTTTTAATTGGTACCTACGTCATAATGATAACCAAAGTGCATGTATCTCAACAAACTTAAATGTGGAGAACAGATCTCATTTTCATTTTTACCCTTTATATTTTCTAAAATTCATTAAGTTTACTCAAATTCATAATAGAGAGATTTTAAGTCAATAATCATTCTGAATTAAATTTCTTAAAATATCTTTCGTCGCACTTAAAATAATGACATTACCTAAAATAAACAAAATACTATAAAAACAGTAATATACAGGGTGATTCATTCGGAAATGCGCATAGAGTAAGGGTAGATGGAGGACATCGAGATGCTTCTAAATAACCTATATTTTATGGGTCTATCGTGTAACCAAGATACAGGGTGATTTATTAATTTTCCCCATTTTTTCAATTAATCATAACTTATGAACCACCCTATACATTTTTATAATATTTGCTTCGTATGTTCTTTGTCCACAGTGGCGTCGATTAACTTAATAAAAAAAAGTTTTATTCCAGGTCCGGCCTTAAAAAGTATTAATCTCTGAAAGGGATAAAATTCAGTCAAAATTTAATGTCAATACTCTCTTCTTACCATAGATGGTAGCACATCTAAAAATTCTTATAATATGTTAAATAATGTTATACATAAGTTCAAATGATGAAATTTAGTTTCCTTGCCTTCTGTTTAGCAAATTGTTCGATTATTTTATTAACATTTGGTTGTAGATCGTAATGTATATTTAAAAGAGCTAGACCAGTAAGCCTTTCTTCACCCATGTGCACTGAATTTCTGATGTTGACTTTGCTAATTTTTTTTTAAAATCAATGCGAAAATCAAGAAATCCTCGAGAAGGCGAGTTTTCTATCGTTGGGGGACATGGCTCCCTTGCCCCCCCCCCCCCTGGATCCGCCACTGGTTCAAAGTGGCCTCCATTTTGCTCAATACATTTCACTACTCTTAAAGTAAGATTTGTAATTGACTTTCTAATCATAGCTTAGTTATTTCTCAATTCCTCGCATGCGTCCTCAATTCTCCGTAGACGGTCCTCTCTAGTGTTTACTTCAGTCGATTGGATTAAAATCGGGCCCCCGTGCAGACCAGTTGTGAGGTCCTCCTCTGCCTATGCAATGATTTGGGAAGTTGTCATTCAAAAACTCTCTCACTATTATCCTGAAATGAGGTGAAGCACCATCATGTTGAAAGTACATACCTCCAACATCATCTAGCAATATGAGTAAACTATTTCGCAGGAACTCCAAATACGCTTTACCCGTTAGTAGATGAGGTAGGATATGGGGTCCAATTAATCGGTTGTTAATAACGCCACACCAAACATTAAAGAAGAACCTGATTTGAGAATGTGTTTGTTTTATGGCGAATGGATTTTGTTCGGCCCAAACATGAGAATTCCTTAAATTATTAATAGCGTCTCTGGTAAATTGAGCTTCATCGCTAAATAAACACTTTTGTATAATCCTACTATTTTGTAATACCCATCTACTAAAAGCCAATCGAGCAATTTCGTCTCTTGGTTGTAGCCTTTGAACTTGCTGTAAATAGTATGGTTGTAGATTATTTTTTTTAATCTTCTCCAAACAGTAGATTGAGGAACATTAGTGACGTGACTGATTTTTCTCGTACTAATTTTTGGATCATTTTGTACAAGGTTAAGAATATCTTGCTCCAACTCGATATATCGTCTTTCGTTACCTTCATTTTGTGCTATAGTTGGAAATTTACCGTGTTCTCTAAGGTAACTAAACACATTAGAAAAAGTCCTGTCACTAGGTAACCGCCGGCCAGGAAATCGCCGTGCATATTCTCTTTGGGCAGCTTTTCCATTATATGCTATAGTTGGAAATTTACCGTGTTCTCTAAGGTAACTAAACACATTAGAAAAAGTCCAGTCACTAGGTAACCGCCGGCCAAAAAATCGCCGTACATATTCTCTTTGGGCAGCTTTTCCATTACCATCACAAAAACTATAGACACACAACATGTCTGCATATTCATTATTATCAAATTTGACATTTTAAGTAAGCAATCAACAAATAACGTAACAAACACAAGTACAAACTCTAAAGTCATCAATTAACGTCAAAATTTTACCCTGACATCAGCCAACTTGACATTTACAACAATTTCAGATATCAAACCTAAAGTGTATTATTTACTAAATTAAACAATACCTACAGACTGCTTTATTTTATTATTATTATCAAGAATCATCAGAAGAGTGGAGAAATGGTCATGTCATAACTAAAAAAATAATTAGACGCGGATAAAAAAAATTCCAGTTTTTTGAATTTCTGTTACGTTTAACCTTTAAAATGTAGATTTGATGCAACGTTATTTTCACAACTGGCCTGCAAGGGGGCCCGATTTTAATCCAATCGATTACTATGTTTGGGGTTATTTAAAATCAAAAGTTTATTCAACTGAAGTAAACACTAGAGAGGACCTTCTACGGATAATTGAGGACGCATGCGAGGAACTGAGCAATGACCTTTTCGTTTTACTAACATAGGTAATACAATTTGTTGCAACATTATTTTTGTTTAAAATAAAGTTATTCTGTTTTCGGAATGGGCATTTTTCCTCATTTTTATAATTTATTAATATTTTTTTTACGCGTTTGAAATTAGGAGAATAAGAAATAGTTGATCATTTTATGGATTAAAGCTGGAAAAGTACCATTTGGGGCAGAATTTTTTTTTTATTTTGTGCCACCTCATTATCGAAACATCTAGATTTGACTCAAAAAGTAAAAAAGTTTGTATGGGGAAACACCAAATATATTTAGTCTTTCCAAATTTGTAAATAAAATTTTAAAATACTGATATACAGGGTGTTGTTTCGACTTGAAACCTATTAATTATTAATTTTTTAATATGTTAATCGACGTCACTGTGGACAAAACATACGAAGCAAATATTATAAAAATGTATAGGGTGGTTCATAAGTTATAATTAATTGAAAAAATGGGGTAAATTAATAAATCACCCTGTATCTTGGTTATAAAGAACGATAGACCCATAAGATATAGGTTATTTAGAAGCACCTCGGTGTCCTCCATCTACTATTACTGTATGCGCATTTCCGAATGAATCACCCTGTATAACACAGGGCGAGATAACGAAAAAAATCGACATCCTTGTATGCTAGAATATTTAGATAACAAGAAGATAAAGTTGTTTTAATATACAGGGTAAAACTCCGCTTATATTAAATGCAATAACCTCAATTTACATTATGGAATGTAAACTGAGTCGCGTCACAAAAACATAATTGTTTTTATTAACCTAATAACCATTATCATTTTAAAAATTTGTACGATGTGCATTAAAAATGAATATTTATACTTCAGTATCGTTACCTTATTATTTTTTTTTGTGACAAAACAGCATTGTTTACGTATACTTTCGACTTTCTAATCAATATTAGATTTTTCCAAAAATTATTTTTTATTTTTTAATAAAAAAATTGAAGCACTACACATTTGTTATGTTTAATTCACAACAAAAAATATTTCTTTATTTACATCACAAATAATGTTCGCCTCTGCTTTATTATATCACAATTTTAGATTATTTTAAAGAAATTAAAATTAAAAGCATGTAAATTAATTTACTACAATAATATATTTAAGGCCTTTATTGGTTTTGCTGCTTTTCCGATCGACCATTATTTAAAAAATGTATTTACCATTCATAGTTTTCTTTTTTGAAATTATTTTAGGACAGGTAAGTAATATTTGAAATTTATAAATCATACATTTTCTTTAAGTTTTTTTTTTTAATTTTTGTCCAATATTAATGATCAATTTTGGATTTAGAGAGTGTACTACAGTGAATGAAGGTAAAAATTAACTATTATTTCGATTTCGGTGAACCTCCATCGATTTGCATGAAAATTTGGGATTGAGTATATTTTACCCTCAACTTCAAAAATGACATATGCTCGGCTTTTGCATTTTAGGGGTGAAATCCACCCCTTTTGTTAAAAATTGTAAAAAATGCAGATTTAAGCATTTAAGTAATCTCGTTTAATTAAATAAAATAAATATTTTTTGACATTTATATGCATGATTTATGATTTTAATTAATTTTTCAACCATTTTAGCAACCACTCCTTAAATCGAAAATCATGAAAAAATCATTTTTTATATTTCTGAAATATGAAATCGCATATTAACATTACACAAACAGTTTATTTAATGTTTATGATATAATTTTTGGTTGACTGTGAAATTTCAACCCTTAAAAACCACCCCCTTAAAGCAGAATCATTAAACAAATTGGTTTCAAGAAACTTTAATCATTTGAATAATACATTACTGAATTGAAATCTCATTTACTAATATCTTTATTTAGTTATTGCGAAATTTTCCACCCTTAAAAATTACCCCTTGTCATAAAAATAATGGAAAAAAATTTTTATCAGCATTAATAGCTTTAATTATTTAGAATCTTTTTTATAGGTTATGATAAGCTTTATTAATATATTTCAAACTCTATTAATATTATTCTTTCCACTTTTTCTATCTTCAAAATATACATACACACACCCACACATGTATATTTTGTGAGCATGTACCTATCGACACGTCTACTTCTTACTATCTATCTTTTTCCTATAAATACATACAAAATCTCTGCTCCAAAAATTTTTCCAAAAAAATTTTATTGGTTTTTTACAATAACTCCGTTAATTTTTATGATATCAGGTTCATCCAAAAACCATTTGAAAAGTAATTTCAAGGGCTATAACATCGTATTAAATTTAATCTTTTAAATCCCTTATTTTTAAAAGATAAAAGGTTAAAGGGCCCCGGTTACATGGTTCTCGCAGTAAAATTTAGGCTTTAAACGTTTCTATCTCGGTTATTTTTTATCCTACAAAAATAAAAAAAAAGTGAAATCTTTGTTAAAAAAAACTCAAATTTCGTTCTCTATCATTTTTTAAGTATATCGTTTATTTTTGGAGTTATTATCAAAAGAAAATGAAATTTACAAAAATTTGAAAAATTCTGATTTTTTTAAATAATATTTTCTAAACCGGTCAAAATTTTTGAGGTCATTACTTACGTTAAAATAAAGAAAGTCTTATAGGGATTACTATAAGTTTTAATTTTTGTGGAAATGGCGTATGTTTTATTTTTCACTTTTTCCTAAAAAATTCCAAAGGGTTCTCTTATTTTCATCATAACTTGCTTAATTTTTATGCTATCAACTTCTTTTAGAGCTCATTTGATAGGTATTTCTGAGTACTTTGATAAGTGTTCAGTAAGTATATTTTATAAAATGCATCCTTTTCTCCTTATTTAAGCTTGAATACTTAGATTTGAGTACTCGCCGAAAAATATACATTCAATTACCTATAACTCACTTTGAATTAATATTAAAAGGTTTTTCAAGTAAGAAATTTATTCGATTTTTTTAGTAATGACAACTTTTTTGCAAAAACTTTTAGTTTTTGAGTTATTTATGGAAAACATGCATTTTTTGACGAAAAATCAAAATCTTTGATCTTTAGTAACTCAAAAAGTATTGATTTATTTTAATAACTTTATATAACAAAGTTTGCTTAGAATCTCTATCGATTCCTGGGGTTATTTTTAATAAAATAATTTCCACCCCCAAGAAGGGGTTGCATCCACCCCCAGCAAGCGCAAGTTGGCACCATGTCACTTTTGTTTCTTGAGGTATCCTCTAACTACTCATCAATTTTCATGAAAATCGATGGAGGTTCAACGAAATCGGAGGTGAAAACCTTCAGTGACTGTACTAGTGTCCCTGAAAGCTTGTTTATATATTTAGGGAACTATTCTTTATTAAAAATAAAAAAAATGTAAAAGGTAGGTTTCTAATGTTGAGAACCCAAGCTCCGGTCTCTCCATTAAAGTAGGGTTGAGGCTTTTCTTACACCTCAAGCACAAAAAATTTATGTTTCGAAGGACCAGCTCATGGAGCAAAGTTGACCGTACCTTTAAATATTAAGTGGTTCGATATTTCTTCCTTCTTTGTGAAATAATTAAAATTGACAAATCGGTCAATGCAAAATTTATTGTATAACAAGCTTTAACAAATGGAAAATTTAAAATAATGTTAATTTTTACTATGTGATTATCGGGATGTATTATGAGGGCTAGAGGGTTCTATCCACTGGCAGATCTGAGGGGGGGGGGGGGGGGGGCAAGGGGGCCATGGCCCTCCCTAGAGTTCTGAATAGTTGATATTGGTTCAACAACTAGTAGTCCTTCTGATTGGTTCATTTGAAAAGTGCGTGCAATAGTCAACAGTAATACCACAAGCATGGGCGTCGTTACCTAAGGGTAAGGGGGGGCGGACGCCCCCTTCCTGGACTTAAATTTGCTGGACTATCAAATTTCCATTTCGCAATGTTTTTTAACCAACCCGGGCATCAGGTCTGTCCGGCACCATTTTTTTTAATTTGCAGGTATTCATGGGTAAATTCACCACCCCCGAAAATCTCAGCTGTCTGAAATTTGTGGAAGGGAAAATGGCTCATTGGTCTCAAAAATGTGTTTTTTTTCGCCTATTTTCGCCGATATTTCCGAAAATATGACACTTAGAGAATTTTTGTTTGGACGAAAATGAAGATCAGTTCATTACCTACAAAAATGATCATCAGCTCCAAAGCACGCTCTAAATATGATACTTTTCGACATAAGCGGCTCCAAAACCTACCCCCATTTTTAGCTCCTGCCCTGCATTTAGAGAGCACGCCCTAAAAGAATGACACTCCTAAGCGGAATACAAATTTTTCAATAAATCACGTAATAATTAATATTTTTTCATGATTCAAAGTTCAGATGAAAGAAGGAACCTGCAGCTATAATATCATGTTACTTTTTCCTTTTATCTATTTCTCTGAATTATTGAAAAACCGGGTCAAAGTTTGTTTTTGTTCGATATTTTGACCCTCCTATAAATTTATTCATATTTTTTTTATCAAGACTAATTTCACCGAATGCTTATGGATAATGGGGCTTTGCAAGGTCTTAAATATATTCAGAAAGATTCAATACATTATTTTTGTGTATTTTCTTCATAAACAACATGTTTTTTTATGGCGTTTTTTTTTGGATTTCCTGAATTTCCGGAAAATTGAGAAAATTCTCACCCCTCGACATTTTTTTTGAGGATTATTTTCTTTTCGTGCTAAAATTTTTTGGGGTTAGGAATTGTACTAAATAAAAGATCACATTCTGACCTTTTCATAAATATATATTTTATTAAGTGCACGAGAAAAAACTGTGCCTTGAACCTTTCTCAAATTGGATTTTTTTACAATAAATTTATTAATCAAGTGCCAAAAGTGAAAAAAAGTTGGTTATTATTGCTTTATCTTTTGTCTTCAGACAAAAACGGGAGGATATTCAAGTTTTGGGATGATATTCAAATTTTCTGTTTTCACCACAATAATTTTGAGAATTATTAAATGAATTTTTGAAACGCCGTTTTTGCAAAAAATATTAGTGTAGCGAAAAAAATCATAGGAACAACTTTTGTAGGTTATGAACTGCTCTTCATTTTTTGTCTAAGGGTCATATTTCGGCAGATATCGTCGAAAACGGATTTTCGAGAATTCTAGAGCCATTTTCCCACCTTTCCACAAATTCCACGTAGCTGAGATTTTCGGAAGTAAATGTACCTATGAATACCTGGAAATTAAAAAAAAATTTGACGGCCAGACTTGTTGCCCAGGTTTGGGATTTTTCTGGCGTTAATTTACTGGACTATAGAGTCTGGATATGCAAGTAAACCTTTTGATTGGTTTTCAACAAGAAGAAAACACAGAAACCAAAATTATTCGTTGTATTGAATATTTTCTCAAAGACATCCCAAATTTCTATCACTTAATCACTTTGGTTACAAATTTTCATTAACTGATGGCCCCCCCTGGAAAACTCCCTAGATCCGCCACTGGTTCTATCATTCCGTAACTTGTTATAGAATGAAAATATATGCTAGAGTTAGAATAATATCTTCTATTACTAAAATTGACATTAGAATTATAATATTAACGTGGAGAAAAATAATTACACAGTTTCAAACTTTAAAAATTCTCTCCTAGAAAATGTGATTGTGAGTGCAAGTTTTTACCCGGTGGTATTTATATACAAGTGAATCATGGACTATGTCGTAAAAATATGAGAGCAAATTAGTAGCAGTGGAGATGAAATTGCAAAGCCGAAATAGGATTACATTAGAAATGAAGTCATCAGAGAAAACCTAAACAAAGAGTAAATATTTCACAAGCCAAAAAATAGACAACTTAAATGGCAGGGTCATATACACCGAATGAATGAAGGGAAACCATCAAAGAGAATAATATAAACAAGAGAAACAAGACCAATGAGAGGCTAAGAAAAACCAGTAATAAAAATGAGCAGATGGCGATAGACAAAAATAATACGAATTACAGTAGAGTTCGCTGAAATAAAAATATGACTCCTTGACGATTGATGAATGAATGAATACAAAATTTACTTTCGTTTTCAATTAAAAATTCAAGAAATAGTTCATTTTAAATTGGTTTCCGATCCAGAGTAGGTTAGATAAATAAGTTTGTAACTGGAAGGCATTTGCTCATTGAGAAAACTTTTACTAAACTTTCTAGCGTTCCCAGAGAAGGAGTTTTATATTGCTAGAGGCGGAATAGTCCAGTTAGCGAAAAAAGTGTAAAATTTACAACATTGAAATATCACAAACTGTGCACTGTTTCCGAAAATAAAGGTGAGCAAAAATAAAGAAAAATTCCACACCGACAAACTTCTTTTGATCATTTGATATACTTATTTTTAAAATTAGTCCAAGTGTTTATGTACAGGGTGTTTCCAAATGACACAACGTCTGACTGTAGATACGTCTCGTAAAATTGGACAAAATAATATAACGAATGAGGGGTCCAACCTGATTACTTTTCGAAATACAGGGGGTTAAAGTTAAAAAAAATAATTGGATAGGGCGAGGTTAACCCAATATATGGCCTGCGAGGTCACAAGATTTGAATTCAATCTATTTTTTTCTGTGGGGGTTACATGAAGTCCCTTGTGTACGATACCATAGTAGGCACGGAGGAGAAACTGATAGCAAGAATCCAGATTATGTATTAATGTAAATGGACGAAATGTTGAACATCTTTTGTAATTTGTTAGCTGTTTAGTATAAAATTAAGTTTGCTTCGGATATTATTCAATTTTGTAAATTGTATATTATTTTTATTGTCATTACCTAATTGTTTTGTTAATAAAAACAGTGGTTTGGAAAATAGTAGTTTTCCTAATCAGTGCGCAATGTTATGTTTCCCGCTTCGCGTCGTTCGTCTAACAGCTTTCGCCAAGCGTAGGGGAAAGTATAGCAAGTATGCGGGAAAGTGCAAGTGTGTGGAAAAGTGCTACTTTGGGTACACTCGTAGAAAATAGTATATTGTGCAAAAAGTGGGGAAAGTTCAACTTTTCTCACGAGTGTGGAAGTTTGTGGCAGGAGCCTGAAGGGCGAGTGCCGCAAAAACACGAGTGAGAAAAGTACTTTACCCACGTGTTGCACACTTTTTCTACAACTGCACATTAAAAAGAATACAAGTAATGTAACTTAATATTTATTTTTATGGTTAGCAAACCTAAAATAACATTAAAGTATCCTACCTCTTAACAGTTAAATAATTTTTTTAATTTTATTTTTGTATTTCATCTCCATTCATACTTTTTTCTTGAAATTACTAGCAAGAAATCTAACGTTACTTTTGGGGCTCTTTCCAATATCCTTGGCGGGGTATTATCAAAATCGTCACTACTCTCAATATCCATATTATTTATTATCAATAGGTATATGCCTTATTAAAATAATATTTAATGGAAATTGCGGTTTTTATCAAAGCAAAAATGAAAACTACCTTAATAATTTAAAAAACTTCTATAATCTGACAGTTGTGACAACTATTTAAAACTGAACAGCAGCCAACTAAGTTTTTGTCGATTTTTGTTGATTCTCCATTTAAATGTATTTGTCGTCGGCAAAGTGGCGTGGGGAAAAATATTCCCGCACAGTATGAGCAATACATGGTTTTGAAATTAAGTAAGCTATGAGAAATACGCTACTTTTCATAGCAGTTGAAGAAAATAGTATATTGTGCAACAAGCGGGGAAAGTTCAACTTTTCTCACGAGTGTGAAAGTTTGTGGCACGAGCCTGAAGGGCGAGTGTGAAACACACGAGTGAGAAAAGTACTTTCCGCACGTGTTGCATACTATACTTTTTCTACTACTGCACAAATTTAAAGAATAGAAGTAATGTAACAATATTTATTTTTATGGTTAGCAAAACTAAAATAACATGAAAGTATCCTACCTTTTAATAGTTAAATAATTTTTCTAATTTTATATTTGTATTTCTTCTCCATTCCATTAATATTTCGTATACCAATTCATACTTTTTTCTTGAAATTACCGGCAACAAATCTAACGTTACTTTTGCGGCTCTTTCCAATATCTCTAGCGGAGTATTATCAAAATTGTCACTACTGTCATTACCCATATTAATTATTATAAATAGGTATGTCTTATTACAATAATATTTAATGGAAATTGCGATTTTTATCAAAGCACGAATGAAAACTACCTTAGGAATTTAAGAAACTTCTATAATCTGACAGTTGTGACAACTATTTAAAGCTGAACAGCAGCCTACTAAGTTTTTGTTGATTTTTGTTGATTCTCCATATAAATGTATGTGATGTGGGCAAAGTGCCGTGAGGAAAAATATTTCCGCACAGTGTGAGCAATACATGGTTTTGAAATTAAGTAAGCTATGAGAAATTCGCTACTTTTCATAGCAGTTGTAGAAAAAATATTTTTTAACAATCTTTCAGGAACGTCTCCAAAATTAGGTCCTGTTACATTTTCTAATTATTAAAAGTCTAGTGGTTATAAAAATTAAGAAAAAATTATTAAAGAAATCCAAGAAAAATATTGTTGGTTATTTCACTAATAAAAAGCGATCTTGCAGACTTCATAAAAACATCAAATATCTTAAAAACTACAAGATTTTCGGTATGCAAACATTATTCGTTTTTACGTGAAAACTGTTAAGCAGTACAGGGTGGCCAAATAAGAATGCGGAGTATTGTATCTGGGAAACTATCCATCGGGCTTGTGGAAAAAAAAGTTATAACTAAAACGGCCAAGAGAAAAACCTGGAAAATATTTTCAAGTTTCTGAAATGGCCGCTAGGGGGCGTAACTGCAATCTTGAATCTAAAAAAGTGATGTCTCTGTGAATTTCGCTATATTAACCTAACAAAAAATACCTGATCTTTAAAGTAGAGGACAATCTGAATCTTTTTTGTTTGACAATTTTTGCTGTATCTCTAAAAATAAAGTGGTGGTGGGTATTCAAAAGTTTCAGTAAAAAACACCCTGTATATTCGAAACGGCTGAGCCGATTTTAACAAACTTGATCTAGTTGAAAAGAGCTATTCTTGGGCTACAAATGTTATAATATTTCAAGTTTTGTTAGATTCACATGTCGCCGCTAGAGGGCTTTTTTCGCCATTTCAATAGAAATGGTTAATTTCCTCAAAAAAATTAAATGCATTGGTATGATTTCTTTTTCATGAAAAAGTAGCTAATTGTTGCCTAAACAAGCTCGCGAAAACCGCATCTCGATATCTTGTTCCTAACCTAAAATTTAGGCCAAAGAAAATTTTATACGGAAATCCCTTAAATTTTTATTTTTTAAACTAATTAATTCCTTTTAGTAAGTAAGTTGTGACCCTAAAAAGGACTGATTTAAAAAAGAAAGGTTTTTATTGCCCCCGTAAATGCTCTAAATGCTGATCATCACGCTGTATGCATTGCTGAAGCCTCTCATGGGTAGACAAACCTGCACCTTTAATTTCGGCTCTCGGTATGTTACGTAATGCATTAACGAATCCGGTTTTTCATATGTATCTGGTCGTAGGTTGAGTCTGAAAATCAAAACAAGTTAAGTCTGGTGATCGCGCAGGCCATGGAAACAGACTTCCTCTTCCAATCTACCACTGTTGGAATACGGCAACCATCCAACTGCAAAAATAAGTTTTGACGTATTTCCAGTGGCACATCTTCCAACAACAACGGTAATTTATTGACCAAAAAGTCAAGAAAGGTATTGCCGCTTATAGATTGCTCAAAAAAATAAGGCCCAATAATTCGGCCTCCCAGTATGCCACACCACACATTTAAATTCCAACGTCCTTAGTGCTTAACTTCACGCAACCAATGCGGATTTTCTGCAGACCAATAATGCATATTGTGCAGATTTTAAAGCTGGCTTCATCGGTCTTAAGAATTTGGAAAAAAAATTCTCCATTATTGTGCGAGAGCATATTAATGCAGTATTACAACAGCGGTGGATTGGGAAGAGGAAGATTGTTTCCATGGCCTGCGCGATCACCAGACTTAACTGGTCTTAATTTTCAGACTCAACCTACGACCAGAGAGATATGGAAAACCGGATTCGTAATGCATTACGTAACATACCGAGAGCCGAAATTGAAGCTGCAGCTTTGTCTACCCATGAGAGGGCTTCAGCAATGCATAGAGCGTGATGGTCAGCGTTTAGAGCATTTACGGGGGCATTAAAAACCTTTCTTTTTTAAATCGGTCCTTTTTAGGGCCACAACTTACATAATAAAAATTTTAGGTTAGGAACAAGATATCGAGATGCGGTTTTCGCGAGCTTGTTTAGGCAACATTTAGCTACTTTTTCATGAAAAAGAAATCATACCAATGCATTTAATTTTTTTGAATAAATTAACCATTTCTGTCGAAATGTCGAAAAAAACCCTCTAGCGGCGACATGTGAATCTAACAAAACTACAAACAAAACTTCAAATATTATAACATTTGTAGTCCAAGAATAGCTCTTTTCAACTAGCCTAAATTTGTTAAAATCGGCTCAGCTGTTTCGAAAATACAGGGAGTTTTTTACTGAAACCTTTGAATACCCCCCACCACTTTATTTTTAGAGATACAGCAAAAATTGTCAAACAAAAAAGATTCAGATTATTATTATTATTATTATTATTATTAGCAGCCATTAGAGAAACTTGAAAATATTTTCCAGGTTTTTCTCTTGGCCGTTTTAGTAATAACTTTTTTATGCAAGCCTCTACGATGGACAGTTTCCCAGATATTCTTATTTGGCCATCCTGTACAAAAAAAATTAAAAATAGCTTCATATACCATGGGCGTAGAAAATGGTGCGGAAAAGGGGGCATACTCTTCTAACTGCACACCACTGGATCTAGATATGAAACATGACTTTTTACTAAAATATGTCTTTCTACATTTAAACAACGACCTACCTACTAAATTTCAAATTAATACGTTGATCCGTTTTAAAGTTTTTCAATAAAAACATTTATTTTTTCAACTTTCACTATTTAACTGTATTTCGCAAAGTAATCAACTTGGACCCTCATTCCTTATATCATTTTGTCCACTTTTACGAGAGGTATCTACATGCAGACGTTGTAAGTGTTATTTGGAAACACCCGGTATATCGTCCGTTTTGCGAAAAAGGTATAAAATTTAAAACTTAAATGTCACAAACTGTGCATTGTTTCCGAAAATAAAGGTAAGCAAAATAGTTATTTATGTACCAAGGGTATAAATAGACGTTTTATGCCGTGAGAGCAACATTAGGGCCTCTAGCCCGAGGGTTTGTAAGTCGCTCAAGGGCATACATCTCTATTTATACCAGTGGTGCATACAAAATTTTGTGTCATACTAATTCATTATTGTTACATACACAATATAAATTAGTATTTTAGTAACATTATTGTCATTTTATGGTAGTAGGCTTTATGATAGCTAGGAACATACTGTCAAATATAAATGTTAGTTTACATGTGTCAAAGTTAACTCAGAATTAATGCAATTTCTGAAATTCCGTATGAAATTATAAAAAAAGCTGAAAAATACCGAAGAAGTCTAAACACGCCTACAACAATGAATATTAATAAAGGTTTATTAAATAAGTTAAACAAAAATTATTTGTCTTTATGCTCGCGCGAGCATTAAGTACGCCATTATGTAGTAACTAAACAATAAAAACACAATAGTATGACATAAAAAATAGAAAACTCCCTACCGACAAAGTTCTTTTGATCATTCGATGTACTTATTTTTAAGATTAGGTGTTTTTTGATGTTTCTAGATAAATTGTTCTGAATGATTCTTATGTTCCAGTAACTTACTTTTATGAATATTTTAGGAAAATGTTGTTGTACAAACCAAGAATGGACGCATATTTGGAAGAGTAGCTACTACAGTCGATGGAAATAAAACATATTATGCATATCAAGGAATACCGTATGGTCAACCACCTGTAGGTGACCTGCGGTTTAAAGTAAGTACCAGGAAATACTTTCCATTCTTCAAAGTTGGTTAAATGGGAAAAAAGATGTGTATTTTCAAGACAAATTGATTGGTTTTTTCAAAAATGAATTTTGCTAAGTACGGTCTATGCCATTGTCATTGAAAATATTTTTCAAATCTTTTTGAATAAAATAAATGAATCGCCGTAAGTATACTTAATTTCTATTAAATATCTGAATTAATTTTTTTTAAATAACTACAATCAGAATTAGATAATTAGAAATTACAATGTATTAAACAGTCATTGTGAATTACTTTAATTCTTCTACCTACTCATATTGTCAGTTGCGTTACCAAAAATTTCTGGTGTAATGTAATATTATTAAATGCGTTTAAGAAGATCTGTCTCAATTCTGCAATATTGACAGGAATTCCGTCATAGTATACATTGTCTTTAAGAAATCCCCATAAAAAATAATTCATTAGATTCAAATCTGGAGACCGTGGAGACCATTTTCTATATCCATGTGTTCTTAACCATCTCATTGTAAAAAAATTTTCAATAAATTTGGGCGAGATATGTGCCAAAATCGGCATTTTTGGTATTTTTCGAGTGGATTACTTCACTATTTTTTAAATATCTCCGGCTCTAAGAGTTGTTGAAAAATAAAAAAAAAATTTAAATGACCGTGATGAAGTAGAGTATCGATCCGTATAGTAGGGTTTTTTAAAAATTCATCCTAACCTCAAAATTGGCAATAAATAACCAAATAATCCTCGAATTTTCTTAAAAATTAAGAAAATTTTGGAAAAACAATAGTAGAGAAAAAATTTTTATCTTTTGTGTGTACTTTTGTCTAAGAAAATCCATCATTTTATTTCTAAAGTGCCCAATGTAGGGAATAATAAAAAAATAAAAATTCGATTTTCATTTTTTAATTGATTTATATTGATTCGTTCCCTCACAAAAATCTTACTTTAGAACCTGAAATATTTTTTTAATTTTTTTAAATATTTTTTGGACTGAAATACAGTTTTTCTAATCAAGCATAAATGTGTCGATAAAAAAATTGGAAAAAAATGAAAATCGAATTTTTATTTTTTTATCATTCCCTAAATTGGGCACTTTAAATAAAGAAATAAAATGTTGAATTTTCTTAGGCCAAAGTACACACAAAATCCTTCTTTTTAAGATTAAATTTTTCTCTACTATTGTTTTTCCAAAAATGGCGGCCAATTCAATTTTCTTTGGACAAATACATTTTTTTTAATTTTTACCATGTCTTCCCGACAAAAAATACATATTTTCTCCAAATTTTTGAGAAAATTCGAGGATTCTTTGGTTATTTATTGCCAATTCAGTAAAAAGAATAAAATAATGTGCGCGAATTCGTTTTTTGAGGTTAGGATGCATTTTTAAAACACTCTACTTCATTACGGTTGAGGATGGCCCTTCAAAGACGAAACGGATATTTTAAAAAATTGGATACGCTATGTTAAGCGATCTTTGGCCTTCAATAAAAAAGTTTTATAAACTTTTTTCTATCTTAAAAAAATAAGATCTTAATTAAATAAAACGAAAATAGTCGGTTTTCCCCAAATATCTCTGAAACCGGACCTGATATTTTCATTTTGAAAAAACCAAAAAATTCGTCTTGAAAATACACATATTTTGCCATATTTAATCAACTTTGTATCTGTAACGGTTTACGAAATCCCAATAGTGTTCAATTAAATTTACGCCATCCTGTACCTCTGTTCCCTAGATATTTAAATCTCTGCCTGATCCAAATTTAGCTTCTGTAAAAATAATTATGAAATGGAATCAATTGAAAAAAGGAAGATAATTTTAATTGTAATTACTATCTGTTTAAATGTTTTAATAATCTCCGGCAAATAAAATTTAAAAAAAAAATTTAGGCTGTATCTATTTTTTCAATTTCCTTAAGCAATATCTTAGTCTTTTTTATTTCTATTTGTCAAATATATCAAGTTCCATATGGATTTATTTATTTGTCTAACAGGCTTATTTTATTAATTTCTTCCATTTTATTTTGTCCATTATATATTTTTCTTCTAATATCTTTGGATCTCATCATACATGATTTTCTGGGGTCTTAATTTTCTTTTATTCTCTTCTACGATTTTTCTAACTAAATTTTTCCATATTTTCCTTTATATTCATAATTTATCCAAGTTGTTCACTCTTCTGTTTTATGATTATAGGTGTCTGCTTTACTACTTACTTATTTGTCGTATCTACATTTGTTTTTAGCTTTCTTTGCCAGTATTGGTATATAGCCTGTTCATTTTTGGTCATCTATTGGGCGTTTTTACACTTGACGACACGACACCGACACGACAACGACAAGGATGCAGGTGGGAGTGAATTTACATTGAAATAAATGGAGCGCCTGCATCGTTACCGTTGTCGTGTGGTCAAGTGTGAAATTAAAATTTCTCTCTCAATATTCATTAACTTGTTTTTAGTCTCCAATTCCAGCAAAAAAATGGATGGGAATTTTAAATGCAACACAGGAGAAGCCAAAATGTTTCCAGCTCTTTTTAGACGGGTCTGAAGATTGTCTTTACATAAACGTTTTTTCGCCAGTGGTAATTTTTTTTAGAATATTAATACTAATACTAAGTTTATAATTTAGTTAATTATCAACATTGTAACGGATACTCGGAAAAATGTTTTCCCCAAAAGATATTTCATAATTCTAAGTAGGTAAATCATTTTTTCAAAATTTTCCTTTTTCATGTTTATCCACAATAAAATTATTCAAATAATCAAAGCCTTTATTATAAATAATTTTTAATGGAGTTATTTATAAAGTATTAAATTGTAACAGAGTTAAAAACTGGGCATCCCCCTTTAAGGTCGGTTTCAGACGCGCCACCTAGTCATTTATATACAGGGTGAGTCACGGTAAACGCGACGCTCCATTGTGGCTAAACGGTTAATATTTTGAAAATTTTGTTTATTCATGGATATGTCGGTTGATAAAGGCTACATTTTAAAATTATTTTGAATTATACAGGTTGTCCCAAAAAATGTGGCGTATCAAAGTTATATTATTTCTTATGGAAGACCCTATATTTTATTGCATTTATAGATTATACGTTCAAATAATATAAACTTTCTTAAGTATTCCCTATACCTAAGATTTTTAGTTTTCGAGATATTTTGATATTTCTAAAAATGGAAGCACTTACAAGAAAACCAATAACTTCGAAACCCATGGAATCAGCCAAATCCAATTTAAACTGAAAAAACTTAGACTAATAATTGAAAGCAATAATGTATTTAGAGTTGTTTAAAATTATACAGGGGATCCAAAATGGGGCAATTCTCTAATCAAATACTATTAAACGAGCAAGGTTTGTATGTATGTGTGTGTGTGTCCAGAGGATCTCGAAATCCACTCGTCAGAATTCAATGAAATTTTCAGGGTAGACTAATTCCTATCTAAATCGGCAAAAAATGTAGGTCTCATGTCTGTGAAAATTCGATCTTCCGAGATATTTACAAGAAAAGTTAAGCTTTTAGTTTTATTTCCTAGCAACGGCAGATATAATAATTTGTTTCTATAGTAATATATACTATAAAGGAGAGACGAGTACAGTAAAAGTGGGGATATAACGACACATTCCATAGGCGTACTTTGCGAAATAAGTTTCTATAATATTTCTCTCTCTTTCCACTGGATTAAAACCACTTAGTTGTTAAAAAAGTTTTTTTATTGACGTTTCGGCTTTCCAGATCGAAAGCCGTTATCAAAATGACATAAAATAAATAAATTTACTAGAAACAGAACACTTGATAATCTTGCAAAAATATGACATCAACATAGTATACATAGAATAAGATTTTGAGATTGAAGATGTCAAAATCTGTTTCAATCATATTTTTGTGACGTTTCTGGGAACGAATTTTTGAAAGGATAGCGCATTTGCTTATTATAAGAGAATTTATACTTCGTCATAAATGAAGTTTTCTTATTAATATTATCATAAGAAAAAACCAGATAAAAACTTATGATACTATCCCGATATAGAGGGTATCCTTTTTGCAATTAACTCTTTTTGTAAAATAGGTATCCAAATTTTTGAAATATCAACCGAACAATTAGAAACACATTCGTTATTATTTAAGCATATCAATGCTGCTTCTTTAACTTTGCGGTTATAATTATTCGGTTCTTTTAATAATCTAGTTGAAAAATTCCATTGTATTTTATGACCAGAATCCCATGCGTGTTCACATATTTTGGATTTTTCGAATTGTTTATTCTTAATGTACGATTGGTGTTCATTAAGTCTAATATGAAAAGGTCTAGATGTTTCTCCTATATAAAATTTATTACATTCGCATGGAATTTTGTAAATACAATTTTTTGTGCAAGATTATCAAGTGTTCTGTTTCTAGTAAATTTATTTATTTTATGTCATTTTGATAACGCCTTTCGATCTGGAAAGCCGAAACGTCAATAAAAAAACTTTTTTAACAACTAAGTGGTTTTAATCCAGTGGAAAGAGAGAGAAATTAAAATACAAACCACTATGAGCTTCCGAAATGAATTTCTATAATATAAATAAGGTATAATAAGGTATAATAAGGCATATAAAATATATACACGCACTTCGTAGATTAAATTTTGAAGTTATATTATTTACAAAAAATAAAAATAAACTTTATGCATCTGACACTTTAACATTGAACGAATTAAATTTAACCAATAAATAACAAGGATGATTATATGTTGGGATTAAACTTTTTTTAATCTCTTGGCATTAAAAGTAACGCTTCAGTACTTACCTAAACTCAAAGATTAAAAAAAAGTTAGTTCAAGAACTATCTTTAAAAGTCACTGTTTTCACTAAAACTACTGGTATCACTATAATTGTCTTTTCTGAGGTTTATTATTATAGGTTCTATTAAATTATCCATTGATATATCCACTTTCCTAAATTAATTTTCCACATTTTTAACATGATCAATGCATTTTCCCCAATGTTCTCTATTTACATCTGAAACTGCCTTCAAAAACAAATTTCGCACATCAGAAAATTTAAATGTTTTATTGTTTTGAGAAACATAACCTTTTAATAACTGTGACCAGATCAGTTCAATGGGATTTAACTCTGCGTGGTACGGAGGCAATCTGAGAATTTGAATTCCTTTTTCTCTGGCCATCTCATCTATAATATATTTTTTCAATTTGTTTTTATGTTGTCTTGCTATTACTAATAATTCTGCCTTCAAGGATTTAGGAGGACTGATAATATTTTTAGAATGAAGCCATTTTGAAATATATATTAATACAAAATTCTGAATCAATTAAAATACATACGATACGGCTATGAATAAATAAAGTCTGACTTATCTGTCAGAAGAACAGGTTTATTGCAGTAAAAACCATGGAAACAGATTAAATCTAGACAAAAACTATATTAGGCCGATCAGATGTATTAAAATTTAAATTTTAACTACAAATAAGCATTGAAGGATGAGGTAAAAATGAAATTTCTACCTCTTGAACCTGTACTACGTTCTGCAAATTAAATACTGCACTCCTTTCTTCTGTATAGTATAGTAGTAAAAAGGTTTGACTTTATTTAATTTCTGGCGTTTCAATCTGAAAGAATTCAATTTTAAATTTGCCGCTTTATGTAAAAAAGGAAAGGTTCATTTGACGGACATAAATAATTTGCTCGTCAAATGACAGCCATCTCATAAATTCAAAGTTGAAAATACGACGTTGCCAATTCAATTTCAGAAATCATGGGTTTAGGTAAATATTTATAGGAACGTTGAGTAACACTGTTAAAATGGATACTTGTCAAAATGTGACACCTGTAAAAACGTGACAACTGTTAAAATGTGATACGTGTCAGAATGTAACAACTGTCAAAATGAACAAATCTCAAAATGAACAAATGTCAAAATATGACACCTGTCAGAATGTAACAAATGTCAAGATGTCACACGTATCGTACTTTTCTTTATTTATTACAAAGATCTAACCTAACCTAAAGCTAATCTTTTTTTTTTGGCGAGTGGAAATGCTTTATGCACATCGGGTAAAGGTTCTTCCCTTCCCCGATAGTGTGAGACTACCGCTTACGGCTACTATTTTATTATGCGGACAGTTTTAATATTTAAGTTTTCATTATCATAGAGAGAGAGAGAGAGAGAGAGAGAGAGAGAGAGAGAGAGAGAGAGAGAGAGAGAGAGAGAGAGAAATAGAATGAATGCTTGTACACGTGTACTATTAACATAGATTTCAATTTTTTATTTTACAAGACACTTTAAAGAGACATTAAAAATTCTCTATTTTCATAGTACATTTTAATGTTGATTGTGACTTTGTATTTTCCAAGAACAAATTGTAATGTAATGTACGAATGAACTATTTTTGTAACTGAAAAACTTTGAAAAAATATGATATCAATATCTGCCACACCTCGAGAGTCTGGTCACAGGTTTTTGTGGAGGTTTTTACCCAAGTATGAATATCAGACCTATAATTTTCCTTCACTGCAGATCAATAAATAATAAAATCAATTAAACATAGAGTTTTTCTTATATAGTGATAGTAGTCATCTGTTGACGAGACCTGTTCCCTACACGCTGCTGTTGTCCGTCCCGGAAACGGGGCCTGTCCGCCGTGACTATTCGCGAAGATCAAGCGTCAGTAGATGTTGCCCTAAAAGGGTGAAATCCCCAGAAACTAGGCAACTTTTAATGCATTTAACTAACCTCTGTGACAAGCAGTTGATAAACGTCAACAACAGCTGCAGCCAATTGAAAATTAACACTGACAGCTTTTTTAATTTTCCCGCCTACTTTCAAGCCAATCGCCAATCAACTTTTTATTTATCTCCATTTCAGTAGTTCAAGTAGATGTCGCCCACTCCGTGATTTTCGCGAATTAATTAATAATTTGTCAGGTTATAAATATACTTAAATTATATACACATTGGGCTGCTTAAAAATGTAGATTTGAATATTTAGAGCGAAGCTCTGTGACCAGATATTGACATATTAAAATGACAATATCGTTCTTATTTTAAATAGGACACCCTGTATATTATAATCCTATTGAAGCAAATTCCATTACCTTTTAAAAATTATAAAGGTCTACTATTCCTAAATCTATTAATTTTGGAGTTATTTTTATTTTTGTTAAATTTTATATTATTTTTCCACCGTAATGCCTTAATATAACACCTTGTATTTGATCAGCTTAGACTATTGCAACATCATTTTTTGTCTAATATCTAATGATACATTTTCCCATCGTTCCCAGAAACTTTTTCTTAAAAATAGCAAAAATTTCCTCCAATTTAAATGACCATCAAAGAAATATGGGCCAATAAATTGGTCGCCTATAATTCCACCGTATACATACATTAATGTTCCACCAGTTCTGATGATCTATTGTGTGGAACAAATGCTGGTTTTGAGTATCATAATAATGAAAGTTATGACTGTTAACTAATCCATTATTATGAAAAGTGGATTCATCTGTAATTTTTTCGGATTATAGTCTAAGCTGATCAAATACAGGGTGATATATTTATGCATTACGGTGGAAAAATAATGTAAAATTTAACAAAAATAAAAATAACTCCAGAATTAATAGATATTTAGGCATAGTAGACCTTTATAATTTTTTATAGGAATTTGATTCATAATAGGAGTATAAAATGCAGGGTGTCCTATTTAAAATAAGAACGATATTGTCGTTTGAACATATCATTAGAGAATCGCCCTGTATAATTTTAAACAACTCCAAATACATTATTGCTTTCGATTAATATTCTAATTTTTTTCAGTTAAAATTGTATTTGGCTGATTGCATAGGTCTCCAAATTATTGGTTTTCTTGTGCTTCCATTTTTAGAAATATCAAAATATCTCGAAAAGTAAAAAGCCTAGGTAAAGGGAATTCTTAAGAAAGATTGTCTTATTTTTAACGTATAATCTATAAAATCAACAAAATATAGGGCCTTCCATAAGAAATAATATAACT
Source organism: Crepidodera aurea (assembly GCA_949320105.2). Lineage (NCBI taxonomy): Eukaryota > Metazoa > Arthropoda > Insecta > Coleoptera > Chrysomelidae > Crepidodera > Crepidodera aurea. The sequence goes on along the minus strand of OX439473.1, from coordinate 90,735,376 downwards.
TTGATACGACACACTTCTTTGGAACAACCTGAATAATTCAAAATAATTTTAAACTCAGGTGGCTGTCTCGGGTGGCTCGTCTGAAACCGACCTAACACCAAATACCTGTCGTACGTTTATGTGCCATCGCTAAAAATCTCGAAGCTAGCTGCACGAATAAGTATTAATATGTATAAGCACATTCTCCTGAGAGATATGGTAAATCGTCATTTCTAACTCGGACAAGCCTGTTGGCTTTTGAGGTTCGCTCGTGTGGGGGACAGCCAGGATGACGGTAAAATACATGTATGTATTCAAAACTAGCATTTTTTTTCAGCATACTGTGCCCTCAAAATTATTACCAGTAATGGTATGGATTTTCGGAGGTTATTTTTTATATGGTGAAGGATCTCCGAAGGAGTTTGGCCCTGATTACTTTCTTGAAGAAAATGTTATAGTAGTAATGTTTAATTACAGAGTCGGAATATTTGGTAAATTAAACTTTTTTTAATATTTTATTAATCCGAATCATGGTTCAAATCTGAAAATTAACCAAATTGTCCCATTAAAGGTTTTTTAAATACGGAAGATTCGGCCTCTCCTGGAAATTATGGTTTGAAAGATCAAATTTTGGCGTTAAAATGGGTTAAACAAAATATCAGAAATTTTGGGGGAAATCCAAAGTCTATAACAGTTTTTGGAGAAAGTGCCGGTAGTGCATCGATCTCTTACCTTGTGGAAAGTCCATTAACAAAAGGTAAGTTTGACACATACTATATTTTAAAACTAACTAACTAACTATCGACTGTACTTTTTTGGATATTTCATTTTTTAGATCTGTTTCACAGAGCTATAATGGAAAGTGGTACCGCCTTAAATTTTTTCGCATACTCCAGAAACCCCAAAGAAGTTGTCATGTTAACAGCTCTTTCACTTGCTATCTTCACAAATGATACCCAAAAAATAGTGGATGAACTAAGAAAATGTGACACAAATATTTTACAGCTGATATCGATGGCAAAAAATATAGAAGTAAGTTTATTCTAATTTAAGTACTAGGAATAAGGAATAAATAGTTTTGCCATACATACGATCGTATATGCTGTAGTAAATATTGTTATAAAAGGTGGGCCAAATTTCTGACTTCGGAGGATTACGTCGTTGTGGTAAGAGATAAAACTTTCAAATTTTGTGCGAGCTAGTACAGTTACTGGGTGCACATTTTGAAAATAGTTTCGATTATACAGGGTGTTCCAAAAACTCGTGGGAGCACAAACTTACATTTTTTTAAATGGAACATACTATATTTTATCCAAGAATCGAAAAGATCTCACCGAGAGCCTTAAAAAAATATAGCATGTTAAATATATTCGTCCCTATTAACTCCATTTCAATTAAGATGACCATCTCTCGATCATCTTCTTCTGTCTCCTGCATTTCCATAGCTTCCGTCAAGTCTACCTCTTCAGTAAGCTCATCATTGTCATTGTCATTAAACGCATCCGTTAATACATTTAAGCAGTTCTGACCTTGGCAATTACCACAGTTGAAGGTACATCCCTTGGTGCAGTTACAAAAAATCGAGTTAAGTAGACTATCAGGAGCGGGTGAAAGAAGCGTTTTAACTGGCTTCAAAATTTCATCATGTAATTTCTATCACCAGTCTAGTCTAGAGGGTCAAGCTCGTTACCAAGCCATACTTGTACTTGGTAGTAAACTCGATACAGATGTTGTCGAGTAGCACTAGATGTTGGCGGAAGAGAAGATAGTTCTACCGATTTTCTATGTTTTGTTAATTTTTGCGAAAGTTAAATATCGATGATTATCAATGGATGGGAGAGCATTCTTCTTTAGTAAAAACATCGGCGTACTTAATTAATTGCTTATTATTTTCTACTAATTTAAAGGCATTAATTTTACCACAATTATAGTACAAACTATACCCATATTCTACCTCACAGCTGGTGTGGAAAGGAGTGCACGTATTATGAGAAGAGTAAAAGTTACAACTTTTTAAATCGAATTTTCTCAAAAACCGTTAGTTTTACGAAAAAAAGTAGTACATGTTTTTTGTAGGAAATATTCTAATATATAAAATTGTAATTTGAATTTTTTCGATAAAACTTACCGTTAGCGAGGTATTTGCGAAAAACCGTTTTTCTTGACCTTTGGCCCCGTATAATTTTTTTAGCGGCAAATGTATAGGCGGGGACCTTTGAGATGTTGTTTAGGATCACAAAAGAGCATCATGCAAAAATTCAGCTTTCCCCTACTTTTTCCGAAGTTGTACCTAATTTCTGTCTAAATTCCCTGGATAATAATGGAAAACTGTAAATATTTTATGATAATGGAAAAATCATCTATTTTACGTACACAAATTAAATGGTAGTAAATATTTATTATTTTAGTTATGTAATAAAATTAAAGCTTGTATATTATTTTCCAATTTTTCTATTAAAAAAAATTAACAATTATGGAAACAAAATTATTAAAAAATTTGCATGTACGTGAAACTTACATTTACATAAATAAACAATAATATTTTATAAAAAGTAGGTATAGTTTATACTAAATGAACAAAATGGCGACCATTTTGTTCCATACATTTCTCTATTCTTTTCATAAACAAGGATCTTACTCTTTGTAACACAGCTGGAGTTATTGTGGAAAATGCTTTTCGAATTTTTTCTTTCATGTCTTCTTTGGTAGTAGGTTCAGTTTGATACACAAGTTCCTTGATGTATCTCCATATGTGTGAGATCTGGAGATCGAGGAGGCCACAAAATTGGTCCACCACATCCTATCCACCTATAGATAAAATGTCTGTTTAACCACCGACGTACACACCGTAAGTAATGTACCTACAGGTGCTCCATCTTGTTGGAAACACAAATTAACTCTTGTGTTTAAATCAACTTCTTCCAATAATTCATCCAAATCGTTTTTAAGAAAATTGTAATACCTTCTTCCAGTGAGAGAGGTAATTTTGTGTGAGCTAGTACAGTTACTGGGTGCACATTTTGAAAATAGTTCGATTATACAGGGTGTTCCAAAAACTCGTGGCAGCACAAACTTACATTTTTTTAAATGGAACATACTATATTTTATTCGAGAATCGAAAAAAGATCTCACCGAGAGCATTAAAAAAATATAGCATGTTAATATATTTTATGGGTGTATCAAAAAGATATGGCCAATTCTTAGCAAAAATGACCCCATCTTTAACACTCTGTAAAACAGTAAATCAAAATAAATCAACAGGTCTTTGTATTCAAATGTCATTCTCATATCGTTGGCTGTGCTCACTATTAATTACTTTTTTATCTGTGGCTTCTTTAATACAGGGTGAAACAACTCAAATCAAGCAATATCTCAAAATTTTCAAATCGATCAACCTATAAGTCTTTCTACAATTTGTTGGTACAATTAATAAGTTTTCAAACGATATAGTACATTAAGGGTATAAGTTAATGGAAATCTGCGTAATTTGGGGGCGTCAAAATTTATTTGTATTTTTCAAGTTTTTTTCCAGCTCACAGAATGGACTAATAATTCCGAATATCTCTATAAAGGTATGCGGTTCTCTAGTGGTAAAGTAAAAAATAATAGACACATCCAAAATTACGATTACAATTTATAGAATATTCTAATGCCTTAGAAAACCTAAAATATACAGTAGATTTTTCTGTTAACATAAAATATTTGCAGGTTTCCATTAACTTATACCCTAAGTATACTATATCGTTTGAAAGCTTATTAATTGTACTAACAAATTGCAAAAAGACCATTTGAAAATTTTGAGATATTGCTTGATTTGAGTTCTGTTTCATCCTGTATTAAAGAAGCCACAGATAAAAAAGTAATTAATAATGAGCACAGCCAACGATATGAGAATGACATTTGAATACAAATACCTGTTGATTTATTTTGATTTACTGTTTAACGGAGTTTTAAAGGTGGGGTCATTTTTTATAATAATTGGCCATATCTTTTTGAAGTACCCATATAATATATTAACATGCTATATTTTTTTAACGCTCCCGGTTAGATATTTTCGATTCTTAAATAAAATATAGTATGTTCCATTTAACAAAATGTAAGTTTGTGCTGCCACGAGTTTTTGGAACACCCTGTATAATCGAAACTATTTTCAAAATGTGCACCCAGTAACTGTACTAGCTCACACAAAATTTGAAAAGTTTATCTCTTACCACAACGACGTAATCCTCCGATGACAGAAGTTTGGCCCACCCTGTATATTAAAAAAAATGTAATACTCCAGTATATTCTATATCAAAAATATTAATGTTCCCAAAACGACACTAAAACTATCACGCGCACTTTAAGATTACTGCCACGTAGTCTCGCTTAGTAGTTATACCGTTTCAAACACCTTTAGTGGCACCAAAATATTATAAAACTATTAAGTGGTTCCCAGCGGTGAAATTTACGTGACTGCAACTAGGCAAATATAAAATTAAGTTATTCTTACTGTGTAAGGGTAGATTTAGTGATTATTACGTAACAGCCGCCCAATCGAAGTTGCGATATCAGTTTCTGTCACTATAATGCTACTTCGGTAATATTACTGAGTTAACCTCACAATGCAATTAATTTATAATAAAACGAATTTTTGGTAAAATAATTTTTATTAATTAATAAAACTAAATAAATTTGAAATTCTTAACAATTAGTGCAGGCGAGATAGATAATTTAATTGCGAAAAACGTAAAATAACTTTCTGCAGGGTTTTTACGATTTTAAGTAGTAAAGGGGCTTACAATGAACGTAAAAAAAATTCGTCCAACAAGAGGGGTGATAAAGGGTTAATTTGAGGGAGGTTAAAAGGGGGGCAAAATACTATTTTGCGGTCTTCCGTGAAACTTGACGTCTTATCAAAAAATATCCAATGGCAAAGTTGTAGATCTAGAAAAAATGTACAACTTCTATGTGAGTCATTTTTACGATAACCTCAAAATTTTCCCGGAAAATGCAAAAAATTATCAAAATTTTTTTTTGTTTTTTATTCTTAATTTTCACAAAAATAATTTAATGTTTGGAAGTATACCTTATTAGGATTCAGATTAAAAAATCTAACGGTATTCAAGATATTAAAGTTTTTAGGTTAAAAACATTTTTTTTTCAAAAATAAAGTTGGTTGGCAAAAAAATATGGTACCGGGTTCTTTAGTTGCTACAATAAAAAAAATAATAGTCCCCATTTAAAAATATGCTCAAAAATTGAAAAAACTCGAAAAATAATTTTTGCAATAACGAATTATTCAGTAATTGTTGATAATTTGTTTAAATTTTTAATAAAATTAAAAAACTGATTACTCCATTGAATTCTACAGAAAAACTACAAAAAAACTGTGTTTCATTGTTTTATTTAAAGTTTTATTTTTGTTTTATTTATGTATCAAACTTCTATAGTTTCAATTTTTGAATGGGGACTATTATTTTTTTTGTATCAAAAAGTTCACGTAAAAACAAAAAAAGAACCATGTACGATGATATTTTGCAAACCAACTTTATTTAAAAAAAAATGTTATTAACCTAAAAACTTTAATATCCTGAAAACCGTTAAATTTTTTAATCTGAAAAAATTATTGTTTATCTGAGTCCTAAAAAGATATACTTCCACAAAATTTCATCGACATTAAATTATTTTTGTGGAAATTATAAATAAAAAACTAAAAAAAAAAATTTTTAATAATTTTTTGCATTTTCCGCGAAAATTTTGAGGACATGGTAAAAAATGACTCATAGAAGTTGTATATTTTATCTAGATCTACAACTTTATCATTTTTTGATAAGACGTCAATTTTCACGGAAAACTGCAAAATACCATTTTGGCCCCCCTTTTAACCTCCCTCAAATTAACAATTTAGCACCCCTCTTGTTGGACGAAATTTTTTACGTCCACTGTACGCCGCTTTACCACTTCCAATCATAAAAACCTTGCAGAAAATTATTGTTGTTAAGGGTTGTCTTAAAAGTATTGATAAAATACTAGAACTCCATTTATGATATGGTAAAGTTATGAAGTCTTACGGTATTTGCCTTATACTAAATATAAAGATTATAATCATATTGAGTTTGTCCGTAGTTATCTTTAATAAACAATATTAGAAATGGAATTTATTTTGCTCCTTCCGCCGAAGCTGATAGTCCTGAAAGAGTTGTTACTGGAAAAAGTTATGAACTCCTTAAAAATGGGCATTTTAATCGAGTACCATTGATTATTGGATTCAATTCACAAGAATCTAATCAGTTCATGGAGGGTAAGTTAAAATATTAATCTACCAGAAAGTAAAATTAGAAAAACAGTAACGACGGTGGAATTTTTTGAACCATAAATATACCAAAAAAGGAGCATGGGCGTAACAAAACTGCCCGAGCTTGTGAAATAAATCACACTTGTTCCCAAGAACAAAGACATTAAATGTGAAAACTTCGATTTTATTATTAAAGGAGTTTGCCATTCTGAGACCGATTTCGGAATTATTGTTCCTCATCAGTAAGAAGCAGGCTAGCTCGACATCCTATCGGTAAAGGATCGTTATAGTTTTCGATAGATTTGCAAGCTTTGATTTTATTATGAAAGTGAAGATGGCGTTGGGCTCTCCTCGTTTTTGATATACGTGAACACTTTTATCAAGAACGAGGCGAGTCGAATTCATTTTCGGACATCCTTTAGCGATAGGATGTCGAGCTAGCCTGCTTCTTACTGATGAGGAACAATAATTCCGAAACCGGTCTAAGAATGGCAAGCTCCTTTAATAATAAAATCGAAGTTTTTGGTTTAAAGCCCCGACTTGGTCGGGCGCCAAACCACGTCTGGACTTTCGTAATTCAATACCTGGGGGGCATATAGCCCAAGGAGTAGTTGTTGAAGTCCAGACGCTGGTGCAGTGTAGGACATTTAATGCCTTTGTTCTTGGGAACAAGTGTGGTTTATTTCACAACCTTAGGTAGTTAGAAAAATTGTCTACTCTTTTTTAGTTTTTTATCTATTTTCACCACTGTCTGCTTTTTGTTGTTCTTTTTCTGCATTTAGCTCATTGAGGAGTAGAAAAGATGTTATCAGTACTGTGGATCCATTTTCCCTTTACTTTTCTGCCACAATTTTAGGCCCTATCTATCTCTAAACTGATCGAATTTTTGAAAGCTCTATGATTTTCATTAGCTGCTGAACCGTTTTGATGAACTATGTGCGTACAATTCGAGATTGGATATCAAACGATGTTTTTTTTGAAGCCTGATAATGCATTTTTAAGTATTGCAGCTCTTTCAAATGCTTCAAAATATTTCGCTAATGTAATGTATTGTCGCCACTTTTCTATCATTATTTCTTGGCTAGTTTGGGTATAATATGAACTCACTCGAAATTATAAATACAACATCAATGAAGAGAAGTATATGGGGTTTTCTCTTGCCATTAAAATTTTTAACATGGCAGTCACAAATAAGTAACACTGTGTCATCTTCTGTCGGCTTTGTACGTTTTTTAACATGTTTGAACTATCTTAGAGCAAAAATATCACTTTGCATCCAACGGTTGTTACCTCGCTCATGCAGATGAGAGTGCACTGATCTCTTTATTTATTTTACACTAGATTACAATGGTTTACAATTAGAAAAAAATTGGACAAAGCTACTACCTATCAATTGTTTTTCTTGGGAGAAGGAATATTATTTCTTTTAGAGTATTGATAGGCAGGATGTCTAAAATTATGAATGATTAAACCAAATGTCAATCCAACACATGCTCTTTGAATTCTTACTCCTGGTCTTTTTATACAATTTTAAGTTTTCGAAATTGGTGGTACATTATACTGAGTAGCAGCTGCTTTACTGATTAATATTCCTTCTCGCACAGCATGAATAGCTAATCTGACCAAAATTGTTGTATGATTTTCTCATCTAACATAGTTGACTTTGTCCTGAATTCCCCCTTTTCCAGTATTCTGTGAAATAGTTTAGCATCTATATGTAAAAATATAACAACGTAAGGTTATTTTTGTGTATGTAAAGATTGCTTATTTAAGTATAGTGGAGTCGATCTGGCGGAAAACAACCCGTTAAACGAAGTCGCTCTTTTCGAAAAAAATTTTTTGTGATTTCATAGATTCGAGGTCCCTCTTCCACGTGATCACTATATGAAAGCTAAGGGAGGTGTGGAGGGGGATAAATTAACATGTAAAGATATGGAAAATCGGTTTTTCGCACGTAGCTCTGTAAGGTTTATTAGAATCGAAACGACTTCTACATATAAAATAAAGTGCTCACGAAAACGCTTAAACTGTATTTTAACCCGTCCAAATCAGTCCAGCGGTTCTTGAGATATTGCGATTTGAAAGTATATGGAACGCGTTTTGCCCATTAGAAGGGCAAGGGATAGGGTTAGTGACTTCGTGCCTAGGCTCATTTTCAAGGGCAATCAGTTCTCTTTCAAGATGTTTTTACCACAAAGCTCTAAGTTTATAGAGGACCGCTCGCAGGTGTGCGTGATATATTTATAAAACGAGTGCGCTCGCTGAGCCGCTGTAAAATTAGATGCCTGGATAGGAGCTAAGCGCTCCCATTCATTTTTCTGATTTCCCTTGAAAATGAGCCTAGCACGAAGTCACTAACCCTATCCGTTGCCCTTCTACAGGGCAAAAAGCGTTTACCCCCTCCCTCTCCTCCTGCTTATCGGATCGAGTCCCTGTAGGGCTCAAATCAAAGAAAAAAAAATTCCGCAACCGATGGTGCAAAAAAAATTTCCCCACTTTACTCTTTCGTTGCAAAAATCGAAAAATAAAATTTGTAAAATCCGAAATTCGGTCGCCATTTTTCCGTTTTCGCGAAGACCATCATCTCCTTAATACATCCTGTAGCAGTGTCCTCATGAAAAAGTTTGCCATTTTGCTGACCCGGATTGGTCAAGAATTAAAAAAGTTACCTCGAGTCAATAATTAATTAGTGTTTGCCCTCCCTCACCCCCCCCCCCCCTCAAATTAAACAAGCGGGTTGAAATTTGGAAACAAGTTTCGAAGTCATTTTCTTCCATGCGAAAAACGCGAACACGGCTCTAGGTGTGTTCTCGCCGCGGCGAAAATCCATATATTTTCAAATCGCAATATCTCAAGAACCCCTAAACCGATTTAAGCGTTTAAGCGTTTTCGCGAGTACTTTATTTTATATATAGAAGTCGTTTCGATCCGAATAAAATTCAGCGAGTTACATGCGAAAAACCGATTTTCCATATCTTTACATGTTAATTTACCCCCCTCCACGCCTCCCTTAGCTTTCATATAGTGATCACGTGAAAGAGGGACCTCGAATCTATGAAATCACAAAAAAAAAATGTCCGAAAAGAGCGATTTCGTTTTCAAAACCAGATCTACTCCACTAGTACTAAAATATTATTTTGTGATTTTAGCTTTAGATATTGGCAGATTGTATCTAGCACGGTACGACATTCAACCTACAGACATATTTCCAATAGACTTACATATACAAAACAAAGATACAATAAAATATTTATCCGCAAAAATCAAACAACATTATTTTGGCTCAACGCCAATAGTTTTTACTGATGACAAAAATTTAGCACAGGTAAGAATTTTCTCAACGCAAAAATTTTGAAAATATGCGTTCCCATGCGTATTTTATTTTGAGATATTGTCGATATAATTCGAAAAAATTGTTTCCTCAAACTTTTACCAAGTTATCTAGAATTACCATGTTTCAACTGGGTTATAAAGCAAGTAGTTAAAAAATTGAATCTGACAGAATAGTCATTTTGTCAAGTGAATTAGTAAATTACATATAATATTCTAGTTTTAAATAAGTGTTACATTTATTTTCAACATTTTTTCAGTATGTAACTGATGACCAATTCGTAAGAGGCATAACTGAAACGGTTCAACTGGCTTCCAAATACACAGATGTTTATTTCTACAGATTTTCATATGACAGTTTCTATCCATTGGATAGTGATGTCACTGTGAATCGACCAGGTAGTCATTTTTATTCTTAACCATATATGTAATGTTGACATTACTGACTTTTTAAAATGTCACATTTCTGTCTTTTTTCCGCCCTCATTTCCCGTCCCAATTTTCCGTCCTAATATCCCCGTCATTTATACCAATTTTAACACCACCCTCTTGAAGTTGTGTTTGATTTAATATTGTATCTTGTACTAATTATTATTGGAAGTTCCTAACGAAAAGTATTTGATGAAGACTGTGGTTGTGATTTTTGAGGTAGCTGATACATCCCGATCTGTTGAGCTCTATAATTTAATGTTCAGGACGTAGAACATAAACATTGCATTATAGTGGTCCAGATCCTTGTGACAAAAAACAACGTGCCAATAACGGAGTAGATCTGGCGAAAAAAACGGCTTGAAAACAGACTTATGAAATCAAGAAATTTTTTTCCCAATTAATGAAGTCTTGCATGAAATGTTCGACCCAGACGGCGGTGGAGGAGGGGGAAATCCTCTTTCTAAAGAACTTGAAAACGATACGAAGGTGGAATTTTTTGAACCATAAAAATTCCAAAACAGTACCTTGGGAGTGACAAAACTGCACAAATGATGTGAAATGAAATCACACAAGCTCCGAAGAACAAGGTCATTAAAAATGTCCTACACTGCACCAGCGTCTGGACTTCAACAACTACTCCTTGGGCTATATGCCCCACCAGATATTGAATTACGAAAGTCCACACGTGGTTTGGTGCCCGACCAAGTCGGGGCTTTAACCCAAAAACTTTGATTTTGTCATTAAAGGAACTTGCCATTCTTAGACCGGTTTCGGCATTATTGTGCCTCATCAGTAAGAAGCGGACAAGCTCGATATCCTGTCACTAAAGGATGTCTGAAAATTGAGACCCCTATCTCCACTGCCTCTCGAGAAGTAATTAATTAATTTTTTTCATTTTTGCAATTTCAAATCACAATAATTCTCGAACTAATTGAGTTATCGGGTTCAGGTTCAGGTAAGAATATTTTTTGTAGGATCAAACCCGGCTGAGATTTGTCGGAAAAACCCTTTTCAAGTTCTTTAGATAGAGGATTTCATCGATTGGGAAAAACAATTACTCGATTTCATCAGTTTTCGAAAGCCAGTTCAACTCCAATACAAGACAATTTGCGATAGCCGATATCTATCGGTATGAACGTGGCAAGTAAAAAATCTACAAAATGAAAGAGCGAAACTTCGAAAACTCCCACAAATCAATATACTGGCCATTCTCCTTCAAAAACAATGTCTTCATTACTGGCAAATGCACCAGGAGTGAATCATTCGGATTTGAAGCGACATGGCATGGTGACTGGAAATCATCCGTTGTGGCGACTACATGGACATTACTAATAAAATCCGATACCTTTCCTTCATATATATACAGCAACATGGGAAACAATCGTGGAATGTGTTCGTATTATTGTTGTGGAAGAGTAAATGATAATTTTGACCAGTTAAAAAGAAACCAACAAAAGTACTTCCTTGTCCTTAAATATTTCTAGTACCTACATAACTTACATAGATGAACTACAATACAGAACCCAAGAAGCGCTGTACAGGGTGGAACAGTGGATGAGAATTAACAAGCTAGATATAGCTCACCATAAGACAGAAGGGCATAGGTGGAAAAAGAAGAGAGAAGCAGTCGTGCTGGAGTTCCAAGGTAGCACAATCAGACCTTCACAAGGAGTGAAATACCTGGGGATAACAATGGAATATGGGGGACGCTTTGGTCTACATATAAAAAGGATAGTTCAGAAAGCGGAGAACAGAGCCAGTAGTCTGATTAGGATAATGCCGAATATTGGAGGCCCACAATCTATGACCAGGGCCATGCTTTTGAGCGTCACACATTCAATTCTGTTATATGGAGCTCCAGTATGGGCTAACACTATACAAATCAAACATTACAGGAAGATGCTGGAAAAAGCGCAAAGGAACATGGCCTTGCGAGTAGGTTCCGCATACCGTACTGTCTCACTGGAGGCGATACAAGCGATCACGGGAACTATCCCTATACATCTTCTGGTCGAAGAGAGAAACAGGCTATTTGGAACAAAGGAACATCTGCTAGAACAGAGGCGAAAAGATATAAGAGATGAAATCCTGGATAAGTGGCAAGAGGAGTGGACCAGACATGAAACGTCGGCCCAGAGGATCAAAAGTATTATCGTCGATGTTAAAAAGTGGACTCTGGACAAACACAAACGTCTTAATTATTACTTGACTCAGGCGTTATCTGGTCACGGTGCCTTCAGAACATATACGTTGAGAATAGGCAAGGTAGACGATGACGAGTGTATATATTGTGGCGAGACTGATTCTCCAGAGCATACATTACACCTATGCCCGAGGTGGAACCAACTAAGGACAGACCTGTACCTAGAGATAGGACAGTCATGCACCCCACAGACTTTAATCCGTAAAATGATAGAAAGTAGAACGGCCTGGAAAGCAAGAGAACATTTTTTGACTGAGGTCATGAAGATAAAAAACGAAGAAGAAAGGAAAGTATGTCAGAGATGACGATTCCGGATACATTAGAGCACAAGAGGTGGATGTTTAGTGGGTAGTACTGGCAGCTCAGGGAGTCCCACACTACCTGTTTTGATCGACTGCCTCAGGACAGTCGAACAAAACAGGTGTCTATAAAAGATTCGACCACCTCAAAAAAAAAAAAAAAAAAAAAGTACCTACATAACTTCCAATTTTACATTTAAAATGAATTTAAATAAATATTTGTTATGTTCCTTCTACATTATTTTAAATTAGATAATTTCTTGGTCAAACAATTGAGGTGACGATCTGTGAGCACCTTGGTATCCGATGACCTTTCATATTTGACTTTCGATTGCTGGTCGGCCGCAGAAGTAAAACGATTACTTATGCAGCTAGCCAAAAAATAATGGATGTCGTCGCAAATTTGACTTCCGATTGTAACTTTCCTGTCAAGAAGTCAAGTTACATAAAGGAGAGAAGCAACATTATATAAAATTTGATTTGATTTTATAGTTATAGCTCAGACATGTATATTTTTTTTTGGAAAATTTTAGGTGTTGGACATGAGGAAGAAGTTCATTATATTTTCTATTCCCAAAATAAAAGAATTCCGACACATTCTGATAGTTTAACACGTAAGAGATTGGTGAGATTATGGTCTAATTTTGCTAAAACTGGGTAAGTATTCCTATTGAAGGGTTATATATTATTTTCAAGTATTAATTCTAAATATGTTAATACTAGCCTTTGTCCGCGGTTTCGAACGCTTGGAATTTTTTTGGTAGCACAACATGTGGTCTAATATTTTGGCCAATTTAATTTATCCTCTTCAATTCATGTTTTTTATTAAAAGCCTCTTCAGGGGGTACCTACGTCGAATAAAGAAACCAATTCTGCAATTTCATGTTTCCAGCTTCAACAGTTTGAGCATACAATATATCAGATGCTCCATATAAACTTTTACGCCCTGTATCTAGGTCCACTGTTAAAATCGGTGAAATTAGTTTTTATTTTTTAAAGAATATTAATCAAGACTTCCGATTCCCCTGCTTTTTTCATTTTTCAATACATTGTTTCACATTTTCTACTATTAGTACAGATTAATTCCACTTTATTTATAATAATTTGTTTTTTTTTAAGAAATCCAACTCCTACCGCTGAACCTTTACTGCAAAATTCTAAATGGATTAAAGCATCACCAACAAATTTAACATATTTCGATATTGGAGATAACCTTTCTATGAAGACAGATTTGACAAACTATAGTATACCGTGGTGGTTTGAATTATATTCCCAATATGGCAGACCTTTATGACATACATTTATAAAGATATTGGTTTTTCGATTAATAACTTAAATAGATAAGTGTGTTGAAGCTGTAAAAAAATCATGTTATCATAAATATTCCTTCCATACATACACTCGGTCAATTTTGCAATTGTTGCGATCGACTTGTGACACAGTGCATTGTCTTGGTGAAAGAACACTTTTTTTTTCTTTACCACTAATGCCATATAATATTCCGTATTGAGGGTTCTTTCTTTCTCAAAGTAATCGATGAATAAAATACCGTGTGTATCCTAAAATACGAAGGCCAAAACCTTACCAGTTGACAATTGCGTTTTTGTTCACCTTGGGCGGCTCTCGCCGGTTACTGGTCACTCAGCTAGCTGCCGATTTGACTCTGGAGTATAGTAATGGATCTATGTTTCAACCATTGTCGCATATCGTAGGTAAAAATTATTTTTATTCCGCTAAAACAGCTTCAAACTGCGTCAGCGCCCTGAATCATTGATTTTGATCGATTGTAAGCAAACACGGTACCCACTTCGAACAGAGCTTTATCATACAAGATGGTGCCTTCTGATATCTTTAAGGTTTAAGATCTCACGTAACTTAAATTTACGATCGGCAAAAATTATGCTGTAGTTGGGAATCTGAGGACTTCTAGGAAGCGTTTTAAAGATGCTCTATACAACTCGCGAACATCCACCTAAAAAACATGAAATCGTATGTAAAATGACCTGCCGGATTCGAATTTTTTGTTCGCCCTTTGATCCGGAATTGCGAAATGTGACATTTTTGAAAAAACTGAAAATTTTCCTTAGAATAATATTTATTGCAAACTAGTGCTTAACTTTGTTAATTGGTGTCCGATCGTTATGAATTTTGGATATGATATTTTTCAGTACTTCCTTGACATAGTGTCATAACAATAAAAAATGAAGAACGTCAAATAGAAGCTAGATGACACAAAATATCGTCATTTTACAGAGTAAAGTGGTGAGTCGAAAAAACTTTTTTATCTTTAGAGACAGCTAACTACTATAAGCGAGAAAAATGTTGCCAATAGAGAAAATAAACTTTTTTACTTTAACTTTTTTTCCGCAATTCATTCTCTCATAACGAAGTACCAGGATATCAAACCGATAAAATACAAGCTTCAATAGTACAAATAGATGCTAGGCCTTGGTCAATTCAAGTAGCAGCAATGTACAGCCCACCTAGACATGGAATAGAAACAGACGATTATGAAGCATTCTTAGAGCAATTTGAAGGAAAATTCATCATTGGCGGAGACTGGAATGCTAAGCATACCAATTGGGGATCAAGGCTAACTACACCGAAAGGCAGAAATCTACTCCAAGCAATTACCAACAAAAACTGTTCCTACCTGTCCTCTGGCCAACCCACTTATTGGCCTACGGATCCAAACAGACTACCAGATTTACTGGATTTCTTTATATTAAAAGGTCTAGGATCAAACTACACTAATATTGAAGCAAACTGGGACCTGTCTTCAGATCACTCCCCAATAATCGCTACAATTAGTACACATATAATCAACAGACCTCCAATCTCCAGGCTGACTACTTGCAAAACTGATTGGAATATCTTCAGAAATCATATAGAAAACCATTTAAACCTCAACATTAAACTAAAAGAACCTGATGATATAGACGTAGCGGTAAACTATTTAACGTGCAAAATCTACAAATCTACACCAATGGAAAATCTACGCAAAGAAACTAACAATATACCCTTACACATTAGGGAACTAGTTAGCAAAAAAAGAAGATCTAGATGCAGATGGCACAGAAGTCGTAACCCAGTTGACAAAAGAGAATATAATAGGCTCACGAGATGTTTAAAAACGGCCCTTCAAGAAACACGCAACGCCTCCTTCGAATTCTATATTACTAATTTGTCAAAAGAAGACCACTCGATCTGGAAAGCGACTAAAAACCTCAAAAGACCAACACCTCATATACCGCCCATCAGAAAACAAGATGGCACCTGGGGAAAAACCGATAAAGAAAAAGCTAATATTTTCGGAGAACACCTTTCTAAAATATTCAGTATACCAGATCCAAATAATAATAATGACGACGACTACGTAAAAACATTCCTAGATAGCCCATGTCCAATGACGCTACCCATCAAGCATATATCTCCAACAGAAGTAAAACAGGAAATATCCAAATGCAATAGCCACAAGGCACCAGGTTTTGACTTAATCACAGGAAAAATGCTGAAAGAATTGCCCAGAAAAGGTCTTGTGCTACTAACGACGATCTACAACAGTATGCTAAGGCTGGCGTATTTCCCAGTGAGCTGGAAATTTGCCCAAATAATACCGATCCAGAAACCTGGTAAACCTCCTAATAAGATATCTTCATATCGACCAATTAGTCTGCTACCAATTATGTCTAAATTATTTGAAAGACTTCTACTCAAAAGAATCACTTTAGATGCTAATATTGACGAAATAATACCAACTCATCAATTTGGGTTCCGGGAACAACATTCTACAGTGCAACAAAGTCACAGAATAGTAAATGAAATACTAAGAAGCTATGAAGAAAAGAAAGTATGCACTGCTGCTTTCCTAGACATTGAGCAAGCTTTTGATAGAGTTTGGCATGATGACCTCCTATACAAACTTAAACTTACCCTTCCTACACCCCATTACCTAATTCTTAAATCCTACCTTACAGATCGTTATTTCCAAACAAAATTTAACACGACCACATCAGAATACCACCAAATCAAATCTGGAGTTCCCCAAGGCAGCGTGTTGGGGCCCTTCCTATATCTAATATTTACTGCCGACATCCCAACAACAAACTATACCAAAACTGCGACGTTCGCGGATGACACTGCCATAATAGCTGCAAACGAAAACCCCAAATAGCAGCTCAAGATCTCCAAAACCACATCAATGAACTCCAAGGCTGACCAATCGCTGGCGAGTAAAAGTAAACCAAACGAAATCAGTCCAAATAACGTTCACTAATCGGAGTATTAACTAGAGTTACACTAAATAACGTACAGTTGCCAGTAAAACAAGAAATCAAATATCTTGGCCTAACTCTTGACCGGAGGTTAACATGGAAATCCCATATTATGACCAAAAGACTGCAGATAAATCTAAAACTTCGGCAGATGAACTGGCTCATTGGACGAAAATCACAGCTCTCACCCAACAACAAGCTTCTACTCTATAAATGTATCATAAAGCCAATCTGGACATATGGGATCCAGCTCTGGGGTTGTGCCAAACCTTCCAACACTCAAATAATCCAACGTCTCCAGTCGAAAATATTGCGAATGATACATAACGCCCCATGGTATGTAATAAAACCCTTCATGAAGATTCAGGATTGCCATATGTACAAGAAGAAATAACTAGACTATCCAACACTTATCTCCAACGCCTAGAGGACCACCCAAGTGAACAAGTCAGACAACTACACATTCCAATCAACATCACAAGAAGACTAAAAAGACGATGGCCAACTGATGAACTTGAATAAGTTAATCAATAAATTTAAATTATTGTATGTAATTTAAGTCGGAGCGTTGTCGCTGGACAACTTCCCCTTTCAGATATTCTTCATTAAATCTCCGAGGCAGATTGTAAATTATACTTAAATAAAAAAAAACTTTTTTTCATACGACGTTTAATTTGGGTTGTGTACTTTTTTAAAACCGAACGAAATTGAATCAGCGCGTCGCATCTCTTGGCTTTATCACTGTGGGTGCGAATAAAGCGATCAGTGTGTCATAGAGAGTAAACACCATAGCCTTCTTCATACGCGCAACAAAGATGACGCGCATTACAATATTAATATGACACTATAGGGGTATAGTGCGATTTATGAGATTGAGAAATGATAGGAATAATAATTACCATTTTTTTACAAGCATAAAACACAATATTTTCCCTCACACTGGAAACTTATATTGCATCTTACATTTGCTTTCAGGCATTTGCACTTGTTACCACAGTTAAGTAATTTTTAAAAATATTATTTTGAGAAAAGGAAACAAATCTGAATTCTATAAAGCTGTGTTAAGAGAAATTAAAGATGTACCTGTTGGGCTTTCCTGCATACCAATAGAAGAAAGCGACACTTTTAACACAGCTTATATAAAAAATATGATGACACTTATTCAGCGGTATCAAAATTTTAATAGCAAAAAATTTCGAGAATTATTTTTAAAATACTATTAAAGTTAAAGCCTAAAGATCTGTTTTACAACAGTACGCATTGGTGATCGTTACGATTTTGAAGAAAGCTTAAAGCAAACAAATATATAGAAGATCGAAAAATTGTTATCTTGAAACATGCGAAATACGAGACGAATTTGATATACCTGATTGGAAGAAATTTATATCAAATCCTTAATAAAAAGAACCTCTTGGCATATTTAGCACAAAAACTAATGAAAGAAAATTATGTTATACCTGATCAAATTGAAATTGTATTGGCAGGAATGTCAGAAGATAATCAAAGAACAATAAAATGGACAAAAATTGAGTCGAAAGTGGTTGATGAGTTACAGTTTACTATGGGCAACCTGATACTAGAATATTTGCAATTATTAATTTTTTTACAGGCATGTTTAAGATATTTGTTATTTACTCATTGGACACAGATGTTTTTATTTTATCAACGTTTTTCTCGGTTACCTTAGATGTCGAAATTTGAATGGAAAGAGAAAAGAAATTTATCCCATGTTTCTCAATCATTAAAGCACTAGCAAACTTGGATGTTAAAATATTAGCAGACAATTTGTTGTCAATATATTGTTTATCTGGATGTGATTCTGTTTGCTTTCCGTTTAAAAAAGGCAAAAAAAGAGCCCTAAAAATAGTGTTGTCACATGTAAAACAGTGATGATATGAACTTAAAACTGATACGATATGAATATTTCATATCAGTTTTGAATTTTGCATTTCTATCTAGAAGGCAAGAACTGTCAAATCAATGACACAAAATTTAAAAGTAAGTACTAACATATTAATTTCATTTAATTGTTCTTTCTTATTAAATAATTTTTATCTTTGGAATTGGTTTTATTTATTAGTCGTAGGAAAAATATTGTACATACGCGTTAGAAAGTAATTTTCACACTTGTTCCGTTTGTTTAGCACGAGCCGCGTAGCGGAAAGTCGCCTTACATTTTTATAGCATTTCGAACATGTCAACAAATCTGACGTCACTGACCCATCATAGCAATTTGTCTGAAATTGGTCATAAATGATTAAATACTTTGCCCATATGTCGAAAATTATATCAGACAAATTGAATGTAGCATGTAACCAATCAGACAACTTTTCGATACAGCGATGCTCATTTTATAAAGGTATTTGTAGCGCCAAAGTGGATTCAGCGCACAGTAGGGTATTTACTTATAAAATCTGGCCAAAATTCGAGTTATTCCAATACGCCCTAAAACTAAATCAATCTTTTTATGGCGAAGGCAAGTATATGCACCATGAAATGCTGGAATTGTTTTGTTTTTCGCGCTGACAGGGATGTAACAATTCAGGCGGAATTAGATAGTTCTTTGAGTGCACAAGATCCTGTTTTCAGCATTATCAAACAGAAACCATGTCAAAGTATTTTTCCAGGATATTCTCAACAAATAGTTAAATATTGCATCAAATACTATTAAACGAGCAAGGTTTGTATGTATGTGTGTGTCCAGAAGATCTCGAAATCCACTCCTCAGAATTCAATGAAACTTTCAGGGTAGACTAATTCCTATCTAAATCGGCAAAAAATGTAGGTCTCATGTCTGTGAAAATTCGATCTTCCGAGATATTTACAAGAAAAGTTAAGCTTTTAGTTTTATTTCCTAGCAACGGCACATAATAATAACTTGTTTCTATAGTAATATATACTATAAAGGAGAGGAGTACAGAAAAAGTGGGGATATAACGTCACATTCCATAGGCGTACTTTGCAAAATAAGTTTCTATAATATAAATAAGGTCACAGCATATAAAATATATATACGCAATTCGTAGATTAAATTTTGAAGTTATATTATTTACAAAAAATAAAAATAAACCTTATGCATCTGACACTTTAACATTGAACGAATTAAATTTAACCAATAACTAACAAGGAGAATTATATGTTGGGAATAATCTTTTTTTAATCTCTTGGCATTAAAAGTAACGCTTCAGTACTTACCTAAACTCAAAGATTAAAAAAAAAGTTAGTTCAAGAACTATCTTTAAAAGTCACTGTCTTCACTAAAACTACTGGAATCACTATAATTGTCTTTTCTGAGGTTTATTATTATAGGTTCTATTAAATTATCCATTGATATATCCACTTTCCTAAATGAATTTTCCACCTTTTTAACATGATCAATGCATTTTCCCCAATGTTCTCTATTTACATCTGAAACTGCCTTCAAAAACAAATTTCACACATCAGGAAATTTAAATGTTTTATTGTTTTGAGAAACATAACCTTTTAATAATTGTGACCAGATCAGTTCAATGGGATTTAACTCTGCGTGGTACGGAGGCAATCTGAGAATTTTAATTCCTTTTTCTCTGGCCATCTCATCCATAGTATATTTTTTGAATTTGTTTTTACTAATAATTCTGCCTTCAAGGATTTAGGAGGACTGATAATATTTTTAGAATGAAGCCATTTTGAAATATATATTAATACAAAATTCTGAATCAATTAAAATACATACGATACGGCTATATAAAGTCTGACTTATCTGTCAAAAGAACAGGTTTATTACAGTAAAAACCATGGAAACAAGATTAAATCTAGACAAAAACTATATTAGGCCGATCAGATGTATTAAAATTTAAATTTTAACTACAAATAAGCATTGAAGGATGAGGTAAAAATAAAGTTTCTACCTCTTGAACCTGTACTACGTTCTGCAAATTAAATACTGCACTCCTTTCTTCTGTATATTATAGTAGTAAAAAGGTTTGACTTTATTTAATTTCTGGCATTTCAATCTGAAAGAATTCAATTTTAAATTTGTCGCTTTTTATCCATAATGACCTACAAATTTTGACAACTACTGACATGCACATCTCTGGGTAAACGTTAAGAAAATGGGGCCGACTGGGATTTTCATGAAATTTTCACAGATGCTATAAAACATGATAAAATCAATATACTTAGCAACAGAAATTTTTGCGCGGAAAAATATTTTTCACAATTTTTTTATGAAAAAATATATGTTGGGATACTCACTCCCAAGACAAACAAATTCAGTGCGTTGAAACGGTTATTTAACATATTTTTCCAGTACAAACGCATCTTTTCTACAAAAACCCAAGTAGGAATTTATAACTATAATAAACCTGAAAAGTATAAAAAGGAAAGGTTCATTTGACGGACATAAATAATTTGCTTGTCAAATGACAGCCATCTCATAAATTCAAAGTTGAAAATACAACGTTGCAAATTCAATTTCAGAAATTATGGGTTTAGGTAAATATTTATAGGAACGTTGAGTAACACTTTTAAAATGGACACTTGTCAAAATGTGACACCTGTCAAAACGTGACAACTGTCAGAATGTAACAACTGTCAAAATGAACAAATCTCAAAATGAACAAATGTCAAAATATGACACCTGTCAGAATGTAACAAATGTCAAAATGTCACACGTATCGTACTTTTCTTTATTTATTACAAAGATCTAACATAACCTAAAGCTAATCGTTTTTTTTTTGGCGGGTGGAAATGCTTTATGCACATCGGGTAAAGGTTCTTCCCTTCCCCGATAGAGTGAGACTACCCCTTACGGCTACTATTTTATTATGCGGACAGTTTTAATATTTAAGTTTTCATTATCATAGAGACAGAGAGAGAGAAAAAGAATGAATGCTTGTACACGTGTA
Organism: Crepidodera aurea; assembly: GCA_949320105.2. Taxonomy (NCBI): domain Eukaryota; kingdom Metazoa; phylum Arthropoda; class Insecta; order Coleoptera; family Chrysomelidae; genus Crepidodera; species Crepidodera aurea. Next base: position 90,713,693 of record OX439473.1, on the reverse strand, counting down.
CTATTAACATAGATTTCAATTTTTTATTTTACAAGAAACTTTAAAGAGACATTTAAAATTCTCTATTTTCATAGTACATTTTAAAGTTGATTGTGACTTTGTATTTTCCAAGAACAAATTGTAATGTAATGTACGAATGAACTATTTTTGTAACTGAAAAACTTTGAAAAAATATGCTATCAATATCTGCCACACGTCGATAGTCTGGTCACTGGTTTTTGTGGAGGTTTTTACCCAAGTATGAATATCAGACCTATAATTTTCCTTCACTGCAGAACAATAAATAATAAAATCAATTGAATATAGAGTTTTTCTTATATAGTTATAAATAGAGTGAGCTGAGCGATCTTCTGTTGACGGGACCTGTGCCCTACACGCTGCTGTTGCCCGTCCCGGAAACGGGGCCTGTCCGCCGTGACTATCCGCGAAGATCAAGCGTCAGTAGATGTTGCTCTAAAAGGGTGAAATCCCCAGAAACTAGGCAACTTTTAATGCATTTAACTAACCTCTGTGACAAGCAGTTGATAAACGTCAACAACAGCTGCAGCCAATTGAAAATTAACACAGCTTTTTTAATTTTCCCGCCTACTTTCAAGCCAATCGCCAATCAACTTTTTATTTATCTCCCTTTCAGTAGTTCAAGTAGATGTCGCCCACTCCGTGATTTTCGCGAATTAATGAATAATTTGTCATGTTATAGATATACTTAAATTATATACTCATTGGTCTGCTTAAAAATGTAGATTTGAATATTAAGAGCGAAGCTCGGTGACCAGATATTTATGAATTAAGTGACAATCCATTGCGTTTTTGATAAAAATATGCCAACGAAAATTATGGTTATTTGTCATATTGGTTGTTATAAAACATTATGGACTCAAAGTGATTTAATATACTTCAGGGTTCGTCCCGGCCGTTATTTCCATAAAAGGTGATGGTTTAAGGGTTTTTCTAAATACCATAACAAAAATCAGGTCCGGACTGCCAAGTACCATTCCGAAGACGAAGACAAAGCCCTTCCTGAAAGAAGCAATAGAAATGTTTCGTCCCGTCGAAATTGATATATCTCATGAAGCTTCGTCTGATGAAAAAACTGCTGCTCTTCATGTTAAAGATTCATCAGAATAATATTTTTTTGTAATAAGCTGTGATATCATAAATACGTATTCGTGGAAACAATTTCATATTATTTTTAAGACGAAATTTTATTTCATTACATTGTTGATGAACTGAATAAAAGAGTTTAAAGCAATTCCAATTCAAAAAATAATTTTTGCAACTTCTTCGGTGTGAATACCCCTATGTGCGGCGTCTTCCTACGGAGAAATAAATCTTCCCCCCCATTTTCGAGACTACTAAGCACGATGGCGTTATCAAAAATTATTTTCGACTTGACCCAACCCTTCAAACGGCCAAAAACTATCATCAGCGCAGATTGAAGAATAAACAGCTGATCGGTGTAGACTACACTAAAAAGCAATAGAACACAAGTGTAAGAGATGTCAAATTTCAAATAAAAATTACAACTCTTTTGACATTTTAACATAACCTACAAATATCACTTGGTTTAAAAAAAACACATATCACAGCAAGTAAACAAAATACACCAAATATTATTGAATACAACTATTAATTTAAAGCTAAAAGAAAAGGGTAAGCCAATTACCTATATTTTACTTTTCCGGACAGTTCACAGTTCACGGTCCGAAAAAGTACGAAAAACCTCCTAGGCCGAAAAGTTCTTCTTCTTGTTATTGTGTACTGTATCGAATTTGACGTTTTTTGACATGTTCGAATAAAATAGTTATTTAAGTGCCAAAGACGAAAAACTGTCTATTATAGTCGAGACTGCAAATTGATAGCCGAGGCTAGCAAGCAGGCGAAACAATAGACAGTTTTTCGCCGAGGCGCATATTACATTTTTTCGTCGACCTCTACAAAAACGTACTAATTTCCGAAAGAAAAATCGACCATTTTTGAAGCAAACACTTTTCGTCCGCTGTGGTCACTAGGATATGGCACGGTGCACGCTGTGGTCACTAGGATACGGCACGGTGCTTGCTGTGGTTACTAGGATACGGCACGGTGCGAGTAATTTGAGGACGAAAAGTACTTGCCTTCAAAAATAGTTCGGAAATTAGTACGTAAAATGTAATTTTTTGTCGAGGTCGACGAAAAATGTCATTTTTTGTAGAGGTCGACGAAAAACAGAATTTTTATAATCTGGGCATCCATACGAATGATTTGAAACAAAAATGAACCGAACTGCTATGACTCACTTAGGTCATATTTTTTGACATTTTTGAAAATACACTCAGGTCAAACGCTACGCGCAAAATGTCACACAAGACACAAATTTTAGTGATGAAATGACAATATCTATGTACATTTTTTTACACAGCAGAAATGCCCCCCCGCGAAGAAGCTACACTTCTGGAAGTTACTACTCACTAGTCGGCTCTAGGGTCATCTAATCTATCGATTTTACACGGTTTTAGCCGGGGTGCTATGAAACATGGTTTTGGTTGCCATCTCTCTATTTGTTAACGTGACTAAATCGACAGTAACTTGTTAACTGATCGTCAGATTGTCATGAAAATTTGAGACGTATTATTTGAACGTTTGTATTTCCTAAACATCGTATGGATTTGTCAACAGTAGCACCATCTTACGAACTTATTGGGTGACCAGGTACAATACACAAATTGTCTAATAACAAAGTTCAATAACTTACTTATTCTATAATTTTTTAATTAATTTCTTCATAAGCTACTAAATGGTTCAATTTGATGTCCAGATTTATTAATGCTAGTGAATTTTAATATAAACAGAAGAACACGCATATCCGAAATATTTAACATTTCATTTCACTCTACTGATTATGCTCAAAAATACTCAGGGTTGCTAATAATCACAATGATAACATTCAACTCATCTTTTAAACGCCAGATTAGAAACATACATTTTTAACTATTTTTTTTTCTCTTTTTCTTCATTGAAACCTTTGTATTATTATTATTATTATTGTATTATATTCTTAGGATTGATTCTTTTTTACATTTGTTTAATAATGCTTATAATGTCTGTTTGATATTTATATTTCCTCGTATATATTGTAACTTCTTTTGTAAAATGGTAGGTATATCCGTAAATAAATAAATAAATAATCTATTGAAATGGAATTTTATTAACACAAGTATTTTAAAGAATTTAGGTACATTATCAAAATTTATAACAGTCAAAATTAAAATTACTAAATAAACAGTTCAATACCTTAAATAAAATATTCTAATCACAGGAACTAAATAAAGTAAACATAACCTATAAAATTATGAAATGTCAAAATTATGAAAGATACAAGATAGTTATATTCAACTTTAAAAAATAAAAAGAACAGTATTGCCAACATAAAATGTATTGAAGGTTGTTGATTAGTGAAAAAAGGAGTTAAAAAATAAAATTGTCTGAAGAATAAAAATAAAAAGTTTTATGAAGAATATAAGTTTACCAAAATTATATACTTACCTATGATGTTGTATTACCTTAAGAAAAGAAAATAAGGTAAAGTGAAAATAAACGTTTAAATTTAAATTAAGTAAGTGTACCATACTAAGTAGCTGAAGGAAAAGACATTTTATAAACTGTTGGACAAGGAGTTAATTTGCAAGGACAAAAGATAACAAGAAATAGAAAGGAAACCGATTACAAGAAATTAAAATAAAAGGCATTAAAAATTTTATTTTAAAGAGTGACAACTTACTTGTGTTATCAAGTGTTAATAATAATTTGATTGTTCAATTTGACATAAATAATTGCATATTTTAACCAACCTAAATACACCGTCATTGTATAAGTTTGTAAGAACATTTTAAGGTTAAGTATTAGATAGAGATAGACAATGTATTTAGGTGGGAAATAATTTAAAATTTGAATTTAGTACTAGTAGATCAGTGCAGATAGCTTTGAAAATGGTAAAAAGTGAAATAAAATAATGGCAGGATGAAACCCATTGGAAAAGGAAGAGAATATAACAAACATGATAGGAAAAATAATTTACAGGCACTCTGGGGTCGGGAAGTGGAAGGGGGGAGTTTTTAAGGGTAAAAAACTGTTTATCTCGATTTCCGGCAAAACTACAAGTCCTATGGAAAAAAGTTAAATAGCAAAGTTGTAGGTAATAAAAAGATCTATAACTTTTGTATTTTCACTTTTTTCACATAACCTCAAAATTTATGTGAAAAATTCAAATAACCAAGTTTTTGGTTTTTTATTTTTATCTTTTACAAAAAAAATTTTGTTTCACGAAATTTGGTGTAAACTTACCTTGTTATGTCCCAAACACTCTATAATTTTTTTGTTTTAAAATATTTATTTTTTTAACCTTATTTTGGCTTAATATCGAAAAAGCAGTCTAATTTTCAATCGAAAATTGTCACGTCAAAATATCTGCTTTTTTAAAAAACTCGGTGGGCTTTTTGTTCGTTGAAATTTCTATTTTTTGATAGTGTAAAAAAAATATACATTACTATGGTAAATGTTCTCAAAAAATGCAAAGAAACGAAAAAAACTCGAATCAGAAAATTTTTTTCTAAAACATGTACAATTTTGAGCTATTTATTTATATTTATACTTTAATTACTCTTTTGTTTATCAATGTAACACGGAATTTTACCTTTTTCGAGTAATTAAAGTATAAATTTAAATAAATAGTTTTCTTCGTTTCTTATTTGCATTTTTTTGAGAACATTTAACATAGTAATGAATTTTTTTTACACCATCAAAAAGTAGAGATTTCAACGAACAAAAAGCCCACCGAGTTTTTTAAAAAAGCAGATATTTTGACGTGAGAATTTTCGATTGAAAATTAGACTGCTTTTTCGATACTAAGTCAAAATAAGGTTAAAAAAATAAATATTTTAAAACAAAAAAATTACAGTGTTTACACCAAATTTCGTGAAAAAAAATTTTTTTGTAAAAGATAAAAATAAAAAACCAAAAACTTGGTTATTTGAATTTTTCACAAAAATTTTGAGGTTATGTGAAAAAAGTGTAAATACAAAAGTTGCAGATCTTTTTATTACCTACAACTTTGCTATTTAAGTTTTTTCCATATGACTTGTAGTTTTGCCGTAAATCCAGATAAACACTTTTCTACCCTTAAAAACTCCCCCCTTCCACTTCCCGACCCCAGAGCGCCAGTAAATTATTTTTCCTATCATTTTTGTCATATTATCTTCCTTTTCCCATGAGTTTCATCCTACTATTATTTTATTTGGTTTCAAAAATTATCTGCACTGGTCTATATGTAAAATGTGGATGTCTATAGTAATTAAATAATCTTTGATACAAAACTAATCGTTCCATGTTTAACCGTCCATATAATTTATAAAATTAAAGATTTAAAAATTTTATAGCGTATCTATATAATTTTGGTAAAATATAAAATATAAAATACAAGGGAAATTATACAATTTTTGTTGTACTAAAGTATTATTAAAAAGAAAATAATTAGTTGAATATTAATAAAAAAAAATTAAAAAAAAATTTTTTACTTGTATCTTGTTAGAAACCTACCATGAGATAACAAATTAAGATTAAATATAAAATAAAGAAATCATACAATAACAACGCACTTGGTGCATAAATAAATATTATGGCTAAAACCCATTAAAGAGGTTATTCAAAAATATGGATAGTAAAAAACATTCGATATATTTTCACTTCCGTATTCAATCATCGAGTAAAAAACAATCTAAGCTTATATGCTAGTAATTACATCTTTCAATTATTTAACGAAGCAACAATGTTTTTAGAAAAACTAATAGTCGGAAAGTATCTAAGAAACACTTTTGCAAATTTTAAGCTTACCAAATGTATTGTGTAAGTTGCGAAAGGCTTTCTTTCTATTTAAAAGTCCTCACAGCAGGTCATAAATAACCAAATTTCTATTCAGGCGGTTGAGTATTGAACTTTCTATTTATTTCTCTCTGCACGTGTTTTTCAAAAATTCTCTCTACATTTGGTTTTTGCCACTGCTACGCCTAGTTTGTACAATATTCATCAAATTTATTATACAGCGTGTTTCATAAGGAATGGTTCAATTAATTATTTGACAACTATACATTTTCATTTTAGTTTTAAATATGTTAAAGTAAATGAAATAGATACCGTGTGAATGTTTTAAATGCAAATATCTCGAAATGAGCTGAATTTATGCTATTAAAACAAGTATACCTTTTTTGTTCAAATTTACAGGGTGTATCATAACGAATTGAAAAAAATTTTAAAAAGGCCAGGAATAAAAAAACATTGATACTTTTCTTCATCCAGTAGCGTGTAGGTGGCGCCCTCTTTATCTAATCTCAAAATTGATAAGACTTATGATTTACTAACTTAAAAATATAACTATACCAAATTTCAAGTCAACATATTAAATAATAAAGAAATTATTGCAAAAAAACGAAAAATAAATTTTATCTTCAACACCCTGTATCTTAGTAGTAGATAACATTTGACCCAGAGTTATTTAGTAAAATATTAATATTTGGAGGTCCTGAACCTATGATTAAAATATTGACCATTCCTTATAATACACCCTGTATAAAATTGATGATTAGAGTACCCAATATACAGTGTGCCCCAAAAAGTTTTATACAAATGGACAAAAAGTTTATCTTACATTTCACAAAAAAAATTATTCTTGATAAAAATCTCTGCATGACTTGTTGATCCATAAACAGGTACAAAATTTGACCTCATCAGGTCAGGTCAAGTTCATTTGAAGGTCAAATTGAGGAAAAATTTCTAGAAAAATCTGAAAAAATTCATACAAAGGTTTGTAGGGTCATTTGAAGGTCAAATTGAAGAAACCTAGACAAATCTGAAAAAATTCGTTCAAAGGTTTTCAGTGTCGCCGAATTCGAATCCGAGGTCCGCTTGACCTCATTAGGTCAGCTCCTGGACCGGATCTGACCGTAAAATGACCTTGACCCTGACCTGGAGGTCAAGCAGACCTCGGATTCGTATTCAGCGACCCTGAAAACTTTTGTATGATTTTTTTCCGATTTTTCCCAGGAGGTTTCCTCAATTTGACCCTCAAATGACCTTGACCCTGACCTGACGAGGTTAAGCGGACGTCGGATTCGGATTCAGCGACTCTAAAAACCTATGTATGAATTTTTTCAGATTTTTCTTGGTTTCCTCAATTTGACCTTCAAATGACCTTGACCTGACCTGATGATGTCAAGCGAACATCGGATTCGGATTCAGCGTCCCTAAAAACCTTTGTATGAATTTTTTCAGATTTTCTAGAAGTTTTTCCTCAATTTGACCTTCAAATGACCTTGACCTGGCCTGATGAGGTCAAATTTTGTTCCTGATTATGGATCAACAAGTCATGCAGAGATTTTTATCAAGAATAATTTTTTTTTGTGAAATGCAAGATAAAGTTTTTGTCCATTTGTATAAAACTTTTTGGGACACACTGTATTAACTTAAAAGTATTTTTTGTCAAATGAAGTTCTAGTAAATTAAAATTTGCTCGTAATCGTATTTAAAGTTTTGAATAAAATAATTATTACTTAATGATGTTTCCACATTTTATCATTAATACCTTGTAATCTGAGGGGTTACCCCAATTTCTAATTTCCGGAGTGATTAAGTTATTTATAAAGTAATGTCAAACCAATATGCATTTGACAGCCCAAACAGTTACTGAAAGCATACTTCTGTCTCTTTTTCTTTTACGCGGCGTTGCCAAATATAAATACTACAGTAGTCAAATAACACAGAGCACACATTTGACTATTGTGGTATTAAATGGGTGTTATTATTTTGATTGCTGGTTCTTCTTCATTTTCTATTTTCTTGGTCATTTTGAAATTTTCCCTGTTTCCCTTTTTAAGAAAATATAAACTTAAAGCAACGAAGATCAACATTTTGTACATATTTATTTATTAGAGGAAAATGTCTCTATGACTCAGGTCTTCAGGTCAAAATTCACTTTTCCTAGGGACTTCTCACATAGGGGATAGGCGAATTGGGTGCCGACCGTATTATGTCCTTAAATCTCATAGGCGAGTTGGGTACCAGCTATAGGCGCGTTGGGTACCGAAGTAAAAACTGATACTGAGGGTATTCAATTCTCTATTCAGCAAAGCATTGTTGTAATGGGGTTACACAAGAAAAATGTTGAGAAACATAATGTAGACATTCATCAAAATTTAAATCGAAAATTTAATTAAAAAAACGTAATTTTTTTCAAAATTTTTCTTCTGCAACCCTATTATAACAAAGCACTTCGGCACCCAACTCACCTATTTATGTCTTGCTATTTTTGAGCATGTACCATCTTTGGCACCCAAGTCGCACCTATCCCTCACATCTTATATTAAATTAACAATATATTTGCAAAAGGTACATGGAATTATTTATTTAAAATCTTCCTAAAATAACAAATGATGTTTACGTCAGTACTGTTGTTATTTATAAAGATTCAGGTTTTTAATTAGGATCGTGCCAAAAATATTCTTTTAATTAAGAAAAACATTTGGTTTGCGTCAAATTTGAAAACCGGATTAATTTGAAATACTATTTTTTACTTACCTTATGTGGTGTCATGACCTGACCAAAAATCAAGTCACAGGTGTTTACAAAACGTGGATTCAAATTACTTATGCAGATTTTTCCAATTTTGTTGTCAAAATATTGAATATCCCTTTATAAAAATCGTACGAATATAAAATTATCATTTTTGTTGAAAAATCACTCCGTAATTATAAATGTTTTATTAAATTAACTTTCCCAATCACCCCTACCAATTTTATTAAATAGAGCAAAAAGTGTTAAATGAAACTTTCGTTAGACTTTTGGCAACATTTGCTGATTTGAACTATACAGGGTGGCGCAGATGTTATTGAAAACTATTGGGATTTCGTAAACTGTTATAGATATAAAGTTGATTAAATGGGGAAAAAGATGTGTATTTTGAAGACGAATTTATTGGATTTTTCAAAATTAAAAGTTTTTTATTGAAGGCCAAATATCGCATAACATAGCGTATCCAATTTTATAAAACAACGTTTCGTCTTTGAAGGGCCACCCTCAACATTTTTTTTTAAATACGGACCTGTACTTTTTATTTATTGCATTTATTGAGCATATTTTGGATGTAAATTTTCAAGAATTGCGCAAGTACGAAAGAACACAATTTAATAACAAAAAAGCACATCAAGATGACTTTTAAACGAAAATTAACTTTTATTTTGACGTTTGTCAATTGTGTTGATTTTTTGACGCAGTACAATTTATTAGTTAGTTAGTGTTATTTTAGTAATGATCAAAAGAGAATTAGTTGCAAATTGATTAAAATGGGGATTTCAAAAAGGAAATAAAACGCACAGGTCCGTATTTAAAAGAATAGTTGAGGATGGCACTTCAAAAATGAAAGGTTGTTTTAAAAAATCGTATACGCTATGTTAAGTCGTATTTGTCCATCAATAAAAAAACTTTCTATTTTTCAAAATTGTCAATTTAGGTTTTCCCCAAATATCTCTGAAACCGGACCAGATATCTTAATCTTGAAAATACGCATCTTTTTTCCCATTTAACCAACTTTGTATATATAATGGTTTCCGAAATCCCAATAGTGTTCAATTAAATTTGCGCCACCCTGTATATAAAGAAAACTATCTAAAACGGGCGTTCACAAAGTAAAGTATGATGTATTATATTCAAATTTTTAGAATATCAATTTTATACATTTCTGAAATATTTTTTTTTCGAATATTTCAAGTAGAGATATAGAAGTTTTCTTCTTGAGGGGGGTTCCAACCCCAAACCCCCCACCCCAAGCCCATATTTCTTTGATGACCATTTAAATGGGAAGAAATTTTTGCGATTTTTAAGAAAAAGTTTCTGGAAAATGTATCATTAGATGTTGCAATTGGATGGTACTCGAGCGCATTTTTCAAGAATTGTACGAAATTATTTAAATAGAAAGTTTCCAAATAAATGGATAGGAAGAGGGGGGCCAAACGGTTGGCCACCTAGATCCCCAGATATGACTCCCATTGCCTTTTTAGTATGAGGTTATGTAAGAAATATAGTTTATACCACCCCTCTTACAAAATATGAAACAGCGAATTAGTGTATGTAGTAATTAAAGTAGCTAACTTTATTTTTGATACATTGTGTTAATTAATACAGTTTTTACGCGGTATTCATAAACGTACGTCTTTAGATATTTGAATTGGGAAGTTGGAATCTTTGGATTTCAACAATGTTGAAGAATACCGTCACCACTAACAATCTTTGGATATGTATAAGAATAAATGTGTAAGTCAACGCTTAATTTGGTGGAAAAATGGGAAATTTCACAAAATTAAAAATAACTACAAAACTAAAAGATTTAGGCATAATAGACCTTTATAATTTTTAAAAGGTAATGGAATTTTCTACATAATATGATTATAAAATACAGGGTGTTCTATTTAAAATAAGAACGATACTGTCGTGTGAATATATCATTAAAGAATCGCCCCATTTTGGACGCCCTGTGTAATTTTAAACAACTTTAAATACATTATTGCTTTCAATTGTTAGTCTAAATTGTTTCAGTTAAAATTGGATTTCGCTGATTCCATAGGTTTCCAAGTTATTGGTTTTCTTGTAGGTGCTCCAAATATCTCGAAAACTAAACAGCTTAGGTATAGGTATAGGAAAGTTTGTCTTATTTTTAACGTATAATCTGTAAATGCAATATAATATGGGATCTTCCATAAGAAATAATATAACTTTAATACGCCACACTTTTTTGAGACAACTTGTATATTTCAAAATAATTTTAAAATGTAGCCTTTATCAACCAAAATATACATGAATAAACAAAATTTTCAAAATATTAACCGTTTAGCCACAATGGACCGTCTCGTCTACCGTGACCACCCTGTACAGTTAATAGCAGCACTTAATCAAATACCTGGTAAAGTGATTATTTTAATATTAATATAAGAATAACATGGATATCCAAAGAAACTTGTAACCCTTAATTGCCTTCTAATAACCAGGATGATTTGTTGTTAAAGATTCATTATACTACATTTGAATCATTAAAAATTTATTAAAAGTGTTAACGTTTAAGTAAATACGATAATTACAGGGTAATAGTGAGTATTATTTAATAATCCTTCAGATTTCATAACCGAGTTATACTTTTTCCTAATCCAAGTATTAAAATATTAATTACCTATATAAAATCGTCTTGAGTCTGTTTGGAAGAGTGAAAGTTTGCTAATTTGTTTTTAATTCAAATATTTTTTAAATCATCCTTAAAGTTATGAAATCAAATATATTTTTCTTTCTAACAAATCTTAGAAATTTTCAACTTCCTCAAGGATTTTTTTTATCACAAATTTTACCAAACGTAAAATTTTATAATACATTAAACTTTTTTTTGAAAACTGTGGACTACCTTTCATTAAAAATTTAGTTTTTTAAATTTTCTGGAAAACAAATTCGTTATTTTTAAGTCATAATTAGGGGGAGAAAATGGATTAATTTTTGTACGATTATTTCTTGCCCAAAAAAAAAATGTAAAAATTGCTCGTTATAAACTGTAAGAAGCTGTATCACGATCCATTGTTGAAATAAAAAAAGTAAAAATTTTGATTTTCTTTCTTGTTGAGTATATTTATCAATATCAAAGTGTCTTTTTCCCATTTTTGCATACAATCTTGAACATCGTGTTTTATCCGTTTAGGAGGTCCAAAAATTGTGCGGGCTTACGTCTCAAAGTATACGGAGATCGGTTAGAAAAGGTACTTCTAAACATTAGAGCATATCTAAGTAAAATGGCAACGTCGTAAAATTGCTTCAGTATATTTATTCACGATATTGTGGGACTATCTGGAAAAACATGAGTCACTCAGTTTACACATTCTAACGAATGTCTGTGCCGACTATAATTCCCAAATTTCATGTGTCTAGCTCAAACAGTTTAAATATATTGAATATATGCCCACAGATTAAAATTGAAAAAATTATTGAAAAATCCCTAAATTATTTTTCAAATTATTATTTTCGTAAAAAATTACGATTTTAAGATTTGACATAATTTTCTCATTTATTGCCATTTTCACATCATTTTTTCTTGCTTTCACAGATATATTTTATAAATTTCGATTTCAATCATTTTTTCATTCCAAATAACCCCTTTGTGCGGATTCTTAAGTTCCTTTAGATTTCTGTACCTACTATTTGATTTGACGTAATTTTCCATATCTTTTATAATTGTTTTATCTATAATTAATTGTCATTCGATTTTTCTAACCACTTGTACGGTTTTTCATGTTTGTATGATATTTAATGGCTGTACCTTTTCTAAAACCTGCTTGGGTGTCAGATATTAATTGGTTTTTTATGAAAAAGTTGCATAGCTGATTAAATAAACTTTTTTGTAATATTTTTGAAAAAACTGGTAAAATGCTAACAATTCTCAGGTCAGAGTATTCTTTGGGATTAGACATTTTAGGTAACAGTTTAGCAACTGAAATTTTCAAAGCCTTAGGAACGTAACAGGACTTGACTTATTTTATTTTAGCAGCAAAACTAATATAATATGTGATAATAACCGACAGCGTTGTCACGTTTACTTAACATAAATATTGTAAATAAATAAATGAATAGTATATTCTGTAACAAGGTTGGAATGAGAATTCGACACGAGTGGAGGAACCACGAGTGTCGGATTTTCATTCCAACAGAGTAACAGACTGTACTTTCTTCAAGGACACAGAAAGTAGAAATTAAATATAGTAAAATGAAACCTCAATCTCTCAACATTGTGTAGGTAGTATTTTTATATTCAAGCTTGGATTTTTGCGGTAGCAAATTTTGAGTTATGTTATCGGCAATTTTTTTATTTCTGGAGGAGTATTTTCAAATTCTACATCTGAATCGTTTGATTTTCTTCTCCTTTTTAATAAATTAAAAGTTTTTACAAACCAATATTAAGACCACGTCAACTAATACTGACAGTTAATTTGACATTCATGGCAAACCTTATTTTTGTAAACAATCACGGAATACAGATTCTAGCTCTAGAGATAGAATGTAATAAATATAAAATACATAAGAGACAAAAGTTTCAGAATTTTCTTTCAATCTCAAGAGCGAGAATGTTTCAGAATAACTACATTCAGTAGTGGCCGTGGAGAAACATTATTCTAGTAGAATGTAACATGTACAAAAATGAACGAAACCGTTATAATATTGAATCTAATATAGGTCACCTTTTGGATGAAAGCTGTTCTACAAAACTTACTTATTCGTCCAAAAATCGTGTGCTGGGGTAGTTGTTAGGGGTGGTTTTCCAAAAAATTGAATAAATTAACAACAGTTAAATATAACACAAAAAATATGATCATTTCAAAAAATTATCATATTACACAAAAAAATTCAGTTTTTCAAGAATTTTAGCACAGTGTGGCAACGTTGCTGCGGAATTTACCTAAAACGGTATTAATAATTTTTTCGAGGCCGGATGCAATTGGTAGGTATGCTACCCTTTCTTCGTCAGGTAAAAGTTAATTTGTTGGGATGCAATTCGGATGTCGCCACATTTTTACGCAAGTATTCATGAGGTGGATTAAAAAACTATCAATAAATTATCTACAAAAAGTTAACATTTTTTCTTTGCTATTATTATCAGAATTATCGCGCAAAAAGTCTGTAACAAGGTTTCAGGATTCAAATAAATAACACGTCACGTAGAAATGTCTAACATGAAATTCATGGCTATCTAGGATGAAGACGTGATATTTACAGCTAGGTGTTACAGAATGAACATTCTGACACTAGAGTAAGAATGGAGAAAATTAATTATTAACATCAGGGAGATCTGGAATATCAAATTTATAGTAGTCGGTGCATTTGATATTTGTCAAAATTTTTATCTATCATCAAATTTAGTCTAAATTCAATCTTCGTTAATAAGAAAAGATAAGAGCGGTCGAATTGATGAGTTGCACTTCACCAGAACTGAAAGAAACTGCAGAAGAGATAGCCCAAAAGTAGATATACTTACTTTAGCCTCTTGGGCCGAAAGTACCTACTTTCGAACCTCTAACACGCTATGAAAATGACATATTACTGACTGATTGTGAATATCTATACTTATATACTAAAATTATTATTTCAAAAACTTCGGTTCAGTACTTCTTCAACGTCATTAAACAGCTCTTTTAGGTTAAACACATTCGATTTCTTTTAAAGGATTAAAGGTTTAAATACTCTTCTCTGATGAATTCGCCGAGGCTATCCCAACGCATATTCTCTGGATGCATTCGCAGTATTCTTAAAACATTAAAATAGCCAACGAGATTATATGAAGAATTCGATTTTTATTGATATCTAGGTGAACTGCTGAGATCTTAGCAAAAGAAAATACTCTAGTATTGCTAGTAAAACACCATAATTTTGACAGATTCCAGATCTGCTGAAAAGGAAGGCGATTCCTAGAGATTCTTTTGAAAATGTAAAATACAATTAAATTGATTTTTGTCAACGGCATCAGCTGCTATGGTTATTAGCCTCGTGATCTGTGTAGGCTTTGTTACTGTTTCCCAGCGCTACTTTAGGAACAGCACTGTTAATTAGAACCCAACAGTATACGAAAATCAATTGAAAAAATTGATTTTTAATTTTAATTTTCTTTAAAGGAATTTTTGTTGTAGATTTTAAGCATATATGCTTCATAACTCCAGAAATAAGTCTGAAAATAAAAAAAGGTACGTGTACCTATTGACAAAAAAACATGACTTGAAAATTCCAACAAAAAAACAATAAATGCACCATCTTAACTAAAATTCTCAGAACATTATTAATAAAGCGTTTTTTAGAATGTGAAAAAGACCATTAATTAAAAAATCAAAAATATATTAACCACCTTAAAATAATAAAGTGTAATGACATGCCACTACCAATGTTGTCATTAACGTCGGAAGATTCATAGTCATTATGAAATTCTTCTATAGTCGATTTTTTTTGAGAAACAACACATTAAACCATGACGTGTAATGGATGAGTAGTAATCCGAAAGCGTCTATCTTCTGGAGAGGTAAATGCACCTTTGTCCTTGCAATTCTCAAATTGCATGTTTGCATTCAAATTTAAATTTGACTTACGTCATGGTATCTGGATTCTTTGCGAACGAGAGGCCCACTATGGACGATGCATTATTTTCACATTTATTTTGTGTTTGTTGCTAACAAAACTGGCTCTGTTATTTTTACGGTTGGTGATATTGACCTGTGGAAAAAGCACAACAAAAATTAAAAAATGTAAAGTCATTAATCAATATTCGTTCATTATAAGTGAAGATATTGTTCCAGAACATTAAGCGAACAAAAAACATTCTTCCAAAGATGTTGCCGCAGCAATAAAAATATTTTTTTTTAAGAAATCTTAAGACAAAGTTTATTTAAATAATGATTATTAAAATTACGGCCCATTCAGTTCTACCTTCAGATGGACAACGAACAAATGTAATAAAGAAAATTCTTAACAGTATGTGGATGGTAGGAAAATTTAGGCTAAGTTATAAGTAAATTAAACAAAAACAATTGGACAAATTAAAAGTTCCAGAAGGGAGTGGGGGTAGCTAAATATAGGTATAATTTGAGGGTTAAATATTGGTTTTTTACGATTTGAGGCTGAAATATGCATCCTATCGAAAAAAGTTCAGTGTAAAAGTTGTAGCTAATTAAAAAATGTAAATCTTTTGCGTTAATCATATTTTAAGATAACCTCAAAATTATTGAGAAAATCGTTAAAAACCATATTTATAATAAATATAATAATTTAATAAATAAAAAAATTTTGTTTAAGAAACTTTGTGAAAATGCTCTTCTTTGTGTTTTAAGTAAGCTGTAATTTTTTCAAAGCAAAATGTTTATTTTTCAATTTTATACGAATTTAAATTAAAAAATGCCTAATTTTCAGTTCCCATACAAATTTTCATTTTTTTAACTTTATCAGTGCTCATTTTCTTCGTTGAAACCTCGACTTTAAGATGGTATGAAAAATATATATTATTCGTAAGGAAAAATATCGTTACAAATGCAAAAAAAAACAAAAAACGACTTTTTCATAATCGATTTTTCAGTTAATCTAGACAATTTTTTATTGCAAATAAGCATTGAAATTGATGAAAAACATTAATTTTCATATAATATAATGTTATTCGCATTCAATTAACTGTTAATGGTTTTGAAATTACCGAAAACATTGTTTCAACGGATATGGCCAACTTGCGCTCTTACCTGAAATCGGCCGGATTGCGCTTTGTGATTTTCATAATAGATATTATACCTTCCTTATTTTCTTCGATCGACCGATATAATTTTAAAGTCATACCATAACGTTTTATAAAATTATAAAATTTATTATTTTGTAAGTAGAACATTTACTTCTGCAATTAGAAGCAGCGCATGAATATTTAAATGAATCAGAAGTTAAGAACTTTTACAATTACTAGAACATAAAAATTTGTTTAAAAAACAAGATGATACTATAAGAAACATAATAAATCATTTTTAGATCAATGGTAAGAAGAGAGTATTGACAATAAATTTTGACTGAATCTAGTCAAGATGCCACTCTCTTCTTTTTTATCCCTTTCAGAGATTAATACAAAGTGAGTAAACCAGTAAGGAATTTTAATTTATTAGATTCGACATCCTAAGACCGGTTTCTGTCTTTCGACTTCATCAGTTAGGCTTTTCGAATCCAATAAATAAAATTCCAAACTCGTACAAGTCAATAGCTATATCCGCTATAAGATAACATTTTTAGATGTGCTACCATCTATGGTAAGAAGAGAGTATTGACATTAAATTTTGACTGAATCTAGTCAAGATGTCACTCTCTTCTTTTTTATCCCTTTCAGAGATTAATACAAAGTGAGTAAACCAGTAAGGAATTTTAATTTATTAGATTCGACATCCTAAGACCGGTTTCTGTCTTTCGACTTCATCAGTTAGGCTTTTCGAATCCAATAAATAAAATTCCAAACTCGTACAAGTCAATAGCTATATCCGCTATAAGATAACATTTTTAGATGTGCTACCATCTATGGTAAGAAGAGAGTATTGACATTAAATTTTGACTGAATCTAGTCTCTTCTTTTTTATCCCTTTCAGAGATTAATACAAAGTGAGTAAACCAGTAAGGAATTTTAATTTATTAGATTCGACATCCTAAGACCGGTTTCTGTCTTTCGACTTCATCAGTTAGGCTTTTCGAATCGAATAAATAAAATTCCAAACTCGTACAAGTCAATAGCTATATCCGCTATAAGATAACATTTTTAGATGTGCTACCATCTATGGTAAGAAAAGAGTATTAGGATGTCGAATCTAATAAATTAAAATTCCTTACTGGTTTACTCACTTTGTATTAATCTCTGAAAGGGATAAAAAAGAAGAGAGTGACATCTTGACTAGATTCAGTCAAAATTTATTGTCAATACTCTCTTCTTACCATAGATGGTAGCACATCTAAAAAGACTACACTACAGTTAAAATCCAGATACGGAATAAGAAAAATTTGGTTCTAATCCATTAAAATAAATAAGACACATAGTGACCAAAATTAAAATCCAAGTACCTACTGCTTCAAAAAAATGATCGAAATGATTTTGCTCTTAAACAACACCCTGTATATAAAAAGTTTGAAAATTGCGTTGCATATTCGAAAAGAACGGAAAAAGTTTAATGGGAATACAAGGTTTTTGAGACTGCACATTCCATTGTAGGTATAGTAGAAATATGACTATGAGAATGAATATTTAGTTAAAATAACAGCCCAATTATAGTAGAACCCACCGCTTTATGAGAAAGAAAAAACGCTATAAAAACAGCAAAGGATACCGCCAATAGAAGAAATGCTGATTGATCTGGACATTTTTGAGTTCTTTAATGTCGAAAACGCCGTACACTGTCCATATACATAAAAATAAAATGATATTTTGGCTATTAGGACCACTGTGCAAATATTCAATAACCAACTTACTGGAGATCGTT
Source organism: Crepidodera aurea (assembly GCA_949320105.2). Taxonomy (NCBI): domain Eukaryota; kingdom Metazoa; phylum Arthropoda; class Insecta; order Coleoptera; family Chrysomelidae; genus Crepidodera; species Crepidodera aurea. The sequence continues at coordinate 90,695,613 of OX439473.1, read as the reverse complement.
AGGGGTAATTTGCGTAAAATTTCTATATTAATTAACTTTCTTTAATATGAATTTACTTTTCAATTATTTCTATAACGCATATTAGATTTCAATAGAGGTTGACCACTCCACCTCGCCCATAGGTTCATTTTCTGATCTCTTATGAGATTCACAAACGTTGCTAATTAAAATTTTTGTCTCAAATTTTAATTCTAAAATTAAAAACACGGTGAATAAAGTCATAAATATTATAAATTAATTAAGCTTACCTACCGTATCTCAACCCTCACCATTGGATTCACTGTCATCAACATTGATAATCAATTTGCTCGTTATATAAGAATTTTCTTCTTTGATAACATGTTTGATTTTTGTCTGCCATTCATCAGCTGAACTTTTGTTGATTTCTCCTTTTACCAAATTTGATATCAACCCGTCAAATTTGGGAAACACGTTATAACGCCTTATTCTTTTTTAATTTGTCCCCAAATTAATTCTGTGGGGTTAAATACACAAAAATAGGCCGGAAGGCGCAATACCTCGTGGACCCTTTTTGATGCCATTTCATCAATAAAAAGTTTTATAATATATATGTAAAGATGCCGAAACAATATGTACAAATGTTTAGAAGTGTCATTTCAAGTTGACATTTTTACTTGATTCCTTTTTCAAGTTAGAAAAATGGCGTCGAATGATGTAATTCCTGCTGGAATAAAAGTTGTAAATAAGCTAATTGTGGATGAATTACTAAAAATCAGAGAAAAAATTTCAAGTTGAAATTTTTAAACAAAATAACCTCACAATTAGAATCCTCCGTGGATGGTTCACACGTCAGCGTCTATTTGAGGTATTTTTTTGTAAAATAAAGTGTAGAATTTTTTCTCTGATTTTTAGGAATCCATCCACAATTAGCTGATTTACAACATTTGACGCAATTTTTGTAACTTGAAACAGGAATCATTTAAATAAAAATGTCAACTTGAAATGACTTAAATCAAATATTGAAATAGTATGAACGTTCACTTGAATTCAGGTTACTCCTTTCAAGTTACTTGAATTCAAGTGACTTGTAAAGTCTGAACGCCGCTTTATAGAAATTAAAATGTAAATTCATATTAAAGAAAGTCAATCAATATAGAAATTTTACGCAAATTACCCCTAACGATCTCCAGCTAAGTTGGTTATTGAATCTTTGCACAGTGGTCCTAATAGCCAAAATATCATTTTATTTGTATGTATATGGATAGTGTACGGTGTTTTTGACATTAAAGTACTCAAAAATGTCCAGATCAATTAGCATTTCTTCTATTGGCGGTATCCTTTGCTGTTTTTATAGCGTTTTTTCTTTCTCATAAAGCGGTGGGTTCTACTATACTAGTAAAATTTTAGAATCAACTTAAGAATTGCGAAGTTTCGTGGAATTCGAGTATTGTTTAAACAATGTTTTCGGTAAACCATTAATAGTTCATTGAAAGTAAATGACATAATATTACATGAAAATTAATCTTTTTCATGAATTTCAATGCTTGTTTGCATTAAGAAATAAAAAATTGCCTAGATGAACTGAAAAATCCATACGAACAATATATTTTTTTCATACCATCTTAAAGTCGAGATTTCAGAAAAGAAAATGAGCACTGATAAAGTTTAAAAAAATTGACAATTTGTATGGAACTTTTTCGATTGAAAATTAGGCTTTTTTCTTATTTAAATTCGTATAAAATCAAAAAATGAAAGAAGAACTTTTTCATTAAGTTTCATAAAAAAAATTATTTTTGCGAAAGATAAAAATTAAAAACCCAAAAACCGGTTTTTATCGTTTTTCTCGATAATTTTGAGGTTATGTTGAAAAATAATCGATACAAAAGTTTTACATTTTTTAATTTGTCTAATCGACTTTTTTAAATTACTTATAATTTACTCTACATTTTCCTACCATCCACATACTGTATAGATTTTAGCATTTGTTTAAAAAATGATTGGCCCTTGTCTATATTTGTTTATTAGTTATGTGAATTGCCCAATAAAATTCCCATCTACTTTCTATAAAATGTTGAAACTATTTTTTTAATATCGCTACTAGAAAATATTCTACCCTTAAAATATTGCGTATCGTATCACCTTCTATCACAGCAAAATCTAATTTTACTAAACAACAAATTATTGCAAGCAGATCGGTAGACAAATTGAAATGATGATGTGCAAAGTCAAGGTGAGAGAGTTCGCCTTTTCGGCGCTGAATAAACTCTTGTGAACTTATTTTGGCAATTTTTATTTTTTATTTTGGCCAGACTGTCTGCATGCATTAATTGCATCCTCGAGGCATCTCGAATTCGGCTGCTGCTCTCTCTCCCACTCTCTCGCTCGCTCGCTTTTCAAGGTCCCACTTCTGCCACTGTCTAATCGCATTTTATTATGATTCGACTTTAAACCGATTGTTACTTATGCGTAATATTTTAAAAGACCAATTGGCCTAATTTTACTATCCCAGTGGACCATATTTACATTTTGGTTTGTAAATGTATACAGGGTGATAGATAGATCGTTATTAATTAGGAATCCTAATATACATTTAAAACTAGACTAAAAAATACATATAAGTCTAAAAGTAGCATAAATCAATAAAAACCCTCAAAATACATATAGACATTTCCAATATAAAATACAAGTACAAAATAATATAGACAAAATAATATACATTAAAAACATCAAGTAATGGAATTAGTAAAATCTTAATTAAATTGAATATTTTTAATAAAGTCCTTAAGTTTAATTTTATTGTGGTTGATTTGCGTATAGATAAAGGAAGATCATTGAATTTTTTGAAAGCTTTAAAGAATAAAGAATTCATAGTTTTTTGATATGTAGTTCTTGCAATGTAGATGTTATTTGTACATCTTGTATTATAATTATGGATATTATTGTTGAACGTAATATATTGTTACTTGTTGATTGAATAATACTTTATGTCGAGTAAAATGAACTGTCCTTATGATTTTTGTTGAAAAATAATGATGTGCTATCATCAATTTAGTGCCGCATCAGTCATAAGAAGAATGTGAATCCATTAAAATTATACTATTTTCCAAAGTTTTATTTTTTTCTGCAGAAAACAAAGATTTGCGCGTTCAATTTTTTTTAACTGTTGCGTAGTATCATCCTTAAGCTTTAAAGTGAGAAAAATAAAAATTGTCTGATCTGGCTTACAGGGTGTTGTTTTCAAAAAACCAATAAAAATCTAAAAAAAACTAAGTCCGGACCTGAAATTAAATTTTTTTTAAAACCTATTTTATTGAGCTCAGGGAGCCCACTCAGTGTTCCAAATTTGATTGGTCTGAGATTTTTACTTTTAGATATACTTAACGTAGAATAATTCACATATTTTCAAATATCGCCCTGTATATCCGTCAAAAACGCAACAAGGCATTTTTTCATACCAGATATGAAATGGCCTAGGTCCATAGTACTTATGGTTGGACTGTGTACGGTACGTCGTTGGACAGTAATTTTGGTTTCAGTTGATAAGTTTTGGGAAATTCTACTAAAGAAGTAAAGGTTTTTAGATATTTTTTTATAAATATAGTTAAAGTGGCTATCGAAATTTAAATAATTGTCAACTAGACAATATTTGATATTAGAAACAACTTCAATGTGTTCATTATGAATGTTCAAATTTATGTTTTTAACGTCGATACTACTATATTTGAATTTCGTTGTGAAGATCATTGCTTTACTTTTTCTTACATTTAATTTTAGCTTATTTATGTTCAAGTATTTATTCAGCAAAAAGATTAATGAATTCACAATCAACAAAGAGTTCAATATCATTAATATATAAAATAAAAAGAAGAGGACCCAATCCCTATATCATTATTTATCTCACAGGATGGTTGGTCAGCAAAATAGACTCTCTGCTTGCGATTATTTAAATAGTTACTAAACCACTCCAATATTCTACCCCCAATACCATATTGTTTCAATTTTGATAACATTATATTTGTCTATCAATTGTCTCGAAAGCCATTTTTAAGTCCAAAAATACTGCTACAACATATTTATTTTCGTCTAATTTACTTTGAATGTTACAAAGCGTAAGTTGTATCGCTGATTTACAGGAAATATGATTCATTAATTGATCATAAAAAGCAATTTCTATATTTCTATATTTTTGGGATAGGTATAATATTTTTAATGAATTAGGAATTCTGCCAGTATCAAGTGATGGATTTACTAGATTTAATATGACATGACCAATAGTTTCGAAAACTTCTTTTATCACTCTACAGTTTAAAATTTCGTGTAATGAGAATTTATTATCCAAATTGTTAACTGTTTTTCGCAAATCATTCATAGAAAGCATTTCGAAATTCTCAAATTGTATGTATAAGTTACTGTTTAAATTGCACCATGTTTCAGTACTATTGATACTGTCAACAATATTTCCAATACTTTCAACAAAATATTTATTAAAACTTTGTGCTATTTCATTTACTGTTTTTTCCCATCTCCTATTTCAAAAATTATAGTGTTTGGAAACTATTCATAACTAATAGGACGTAGGTTAAGGGCAGGTTATTTGGACCAAAATATGGCGATAGGACCAAATATACCTTAATAAAGTATTGCTGGGGAATAAGATTTAGGGCGTTAAAATTTAATTTTTTTTTTCGTTTTATCTGATGTTCTGAACTGTTCAATTGTGTTTTTCTCGAAAACGGTTGAAATAAACGTGTTTAAACAGTATCAAAATTAAGTAGAAATGATGTTTACGTCATATTTTCTATTCAAAATCACTAAAAAGTTTGGTCAAAAAATTTCTTCATTAGGAATCATTCACGTGGCGCCCCCTGTAACAAAATGTGAAATAATATATAAAATAATATTCCTTGTCCAAAGCTATGTTTCTGTGTCGATTTTGATAACAAATAATAAAAATATAGTAACATCATCAGAAAAAACGAAAAATAAAAATTTACCTGTGGTATTAAAGTTTATCTAGGGCCAAATTATACGCTGTGTCCAAACTGCTAGAAACAGAGACTTTGAAAAATGTTTTTCTGATTTGTGCAATGGATTTTATTTCAGAGCAATAAATTACATCTCTGTCTTTTCCTCGTCAGAAAATATAATTGTTGCGGATCCAGATGGGGGGCCGGGGGCTCTGCCCTCTCCCCCAAACTTTGTATTTAATTAACCCTTTCCATACTAACATGGGTCTCTAAAAAAATGCAAAACAAAAAAATTGATGCATGTTATACGGGCCCCTCTCAGACCTTGTCTCTGGATCCGCCACTGTCGAAGATAAATATTTTTGTTTATGCTTTTTTTTTTAGTTTCATTTATATCGATGTATTTCGATCTAAGAATAATGAATTTGATCTTGAAATTTTGATAAAGTAACTTCTAAAAATCGTCGAAAAATGTTTTAAAAAAAACATACAATTTTAAAACTACCCTTAATCGATTTTTTATAAAATTTAAGTGAGGTTGGTATTTATATTGATAAAAAATATAAACTTTAGAAAATAGTAAATCATGATTTGCCATAATAGTTTTTATGTCCTAAAATAAATAAAGATTTGTTGAAGTTAAATGAAAAGTAGCTTCAAATAATGTCATTAAAAATTCAAATTGGTTGACTTCCGGTACTTATTCCAGGTGCTTATGAAATATTAAGTATCTCAGATACATTTTAAGTGTCTCAAATCGTTTGCTAATTATCTCAAATAGTATTTTAAGTTTATTAGAGTTTTTTTACCTGAATTGCGGGAGACTATTTACTTGTCTACAAGACGCGTTTTTACTTTTTACTAACATTATTTTGTACGCTATGAATGTACTATTTAAGGTCGTTTCAGCTATTCTACAAAATAAATACAGCAAAATAAACATCCTGTCTCGTAAATACATATTTATTCAAACTCACGTGGTAGATATTTTTAACGGAGATTAAAAATGTCTTTTGCTAAACAATATTTCATGAGCAACTTTTTTGTGAAATTTAATTTTTACTTTCGCGCTACAATACCTTTAATACCAAAAAAGCTTATGCGTTTTGTTTCTTCTCTTAGTTTATACAGAATAATTTGAAGAAATTATTTGTATCATTTTGATCAAATAAACAAATAATTTGTCCAGATTAGCTCATTTGTTTTATGAGGAATTTCAGAAATATAATGACTGGGACGCCAAAACTATTTTCTCTGTACACTAGGTCAAAAGGCCATAGACATAAATATTACTCTATCATAATAGCAACAAATTTCAGACAAAAAATACATTTTACAGGTACTTTATGAATCAAATGCAATTAGTCTGGTGTCAATTTTATATTTGCAAGACTATTTTTTGTATTTGGCTACTAATTGTTTTTAAATTGATGAATAAACAAATTTTAGACAAATTTAAATTATGTATAAAATGAGAAGAATTGTTTTACTTGCATTTAAACCAATCAAGAATGGATTTAGATGGGAAGCAAAGTCGTTGTCAAAGGGGATTCCGAGGGTTTGATTCTCCCGATTTGATATACAGGGTGTTTCCAAATGACACTTACAACGTCTGCCTGTAGATACCTCTCGTAAAATTGGACAATTATATAAGAAATGAGGGGTCCAACTTGAGTAAAGGGAGCAGCACTAATTCAAGCGCAAAAACCCTCATTTTTACAAGTAAAACTCGATAAGGAATTCTAAGGTCCATTTTAGCGATTTTTCAATTTAATCACGCGGCTAATAAACAGATACATTCAACGTTGACGGTATTGAGTTGCCTAACCTATGTGATATCTTAAACAATCCAAGCGTCGCCTTAAAACGTCAAAGCGTCGCCTTAAAACGTCATAACTATCAAAAAGGACTGGAAATAATAATCGCTAAATTGGACCTTAAAATTCCTTATGGAGATTTACATGTAAAAATGAGGGTTTTTGCGCTTAAATCAGTGCTGCTCCTTTACTAACCTGATTGCTTTCCGAAATACAGGGGGTTAAAGTTAAAAAAATAACTGGATAGGGCGAGGTGGACCCATTATGTGGCATGCGAGGTCACCAGATTTGAATCCAAACGATTTTTTCTGTGAAATCCATTGTGTACGATATTTCTGGCAAGGTATGCGATTTTCAATGAGAAAACGTTGCAGATTATGTATTAATGTAAATGGACGAAATGTTGAACATCTTTTGTAATTTGTTGGCTGTTTAGTATAAAATTAAGTTTGCATCGGATATTATTTAATTTTGTAAATTTGATGTTATTTTTATTATCATTGTTTTGTTAATAAACACAATGGTTTGGAAATAATATTTTTTAACAAACTTTTCTCAATATTTCAGAATCGTTTCCAAAATTATGTCCTGTTACATTTTCTAATCATTAAAAGTCTAGTAGTTATAAAAAATTAAGAAAAAATTATTAAAGAAATCCAAGAAAAATATTGTTTGTTATTTCATTAATAAAAAGCGATCTTGCAGACTTCAAAAAAACATTAAATATCTTAAAAACCACAATATTTTCGGTGTGTAAACATTCGTATTTTACGTAAAAACTGTTCAGCAATACAAAAAAATATACAAATAGCCTCAAATACCATGGGCGTAGAAAAAAAAATGGGAAAAAGGGGACATACTCTTCTCACTGCACACAACTGGATCTAGATATGAAACATGATTTTTTTAAATGTCTTTTTACATTTAAAAACGACCTGCTAAATTTTAAATCAATATATTAATCCGTTTTAAAGTTTTTAAATAAAAATTTATTTTTTTAACTTAATCCCCTGTATTTCGAAAAGTAATCAGGTTCCTTATATCATTTTGTCCAATTTTACGAGATGTGTCATTTGGTAACACTCTGTATAATTAATAAGTATAGTAAATATAAAAATAAGCCTAAAAACTAGATTCTGAATATAGAAACAAAATTGATTTTGTTTCGGCGAAAATACCTGTCAAATTGTAAATTCTAGAATGATTTTACTATTTTTCTTTTAAAAAAAGTGGTAATTTTAAATTAAAAATCGATCAAAATTTATTAAATTAAATTTCAGTGGGAAAAGTGGTAAGAAAGTATAATAAAGTTGGGACAATAGTGAAAAAAATATAAAACATTGAGCCAAAACCAAATCCAATTTAAAAAATTTAGACGTCCCAAGATCTAATCTTTTTTACAAATTTTTTTATGAGAAAATTGAAAATCCCCCAACAAAAATTGTACAAAACTAAAAATCTAGAAAAAGGGGTATTTTTGGGAAAAGTGAGGAAAACGTAAAAAATATAATAGGTGGTAGAAAAATAGAATATCTTCGCAATCTTTTTTCCCATTGACATACAAATGTTCAATAATGTAAATTCCGGTTTTTTTGCAAGCTAAAAAAATAAATTTTAATGGGAAAATGGCTAAAAAGTATAAAAAACGTATCTGAAAAAGTAACCAAAAAAACCTTTTTTTTAAGAAGAAAATGAATGGCGAATTTGAAAAATGTAGATTTAATGCAAAATTACCTCAAATCTAAAAATCCGACAAAATAGGGTAGACAATTATAAAACACGCTGAAAAGCGTAAATAAGGAATTTTTCAAAAATTTTTCAAATTTTTTTAACCCTTAACTACTACCGTAAACAATTTTTTTTAATGAAGTCTTTGATTAATCAAATTAATAAACCTACAAAAAATATTTTTATTTTGATATAATTTTTTTTGGGGTGTAGAAATACAGTTAACGGTAAAAGAAAAATACAATTCCTCCAAAATATTTTTGCGGAAATTTTTCTTTTTCGGTCTAAAGCGAAACCAGGGGGCCAAATCTGTGACCTCTCAAAAATCAAGTCAACAAAATACACTTTCAAGGACGAAATTTCTGTATATCTTTGATTTTAAAAATATAAGTTGGCAAAAAAATTAGTTACGTAACCCGCGGACGTGAAACACGTCTAAAACATTTTGTTTTATTAATTAAACACCAGTTTCATATTTTCAAGCCACATGTTTACAAACTCAATTTTTCGATTTTTACGGATATCTTCATATGGAAAGGAACTTTTAATGAACTTACATGACATATTTCATATAAAAAATTTATCGTCGTAGTTGTATCGTCAAATACTTTTTTCATATTTTTGTTTCAATTTTTTGGCCACGCATGTCATGCTTAAAAATTAAATTTTTTAGATTTAATAGGGCTTGATATAAAAGAAAAAAAATGAAAATAAACTGATGAAGTCCCTGGCCAGGGTCGAAACGTATTTCCAATAAATTGCCAATAATTGTTTAATTTATTTAATTCACTAAGAATCCGAAATTCAAAAAACAAAAAAAAACATATCAATCAAGATTCAAGAATCTTCCTAACCGAAAATAAAAGAAAACATTCATATTTCAATTTTATTAAACTAACATTTTACGTGATACATTGTTTATTGTTAATTTTGGTTAAAAGTCGAAGATGAAGATTACAATTCAAAATCGAAAAAATTAATATATTTTTTGGAGACTGGGGATCTGAAAATTCTAAAATAAATAACATCCTCTATGACCGTATTTTTTTTCAGATTTTTTAATTATGCAGTTTGAGAGTGAAAAAAATCGAAAACAAGGGAGTCCGCGAGTGAGTTCATTATTTTTTGTCCAAATTAACCATAAAATCACAATTATTTGAAAAGCCGTGAGCAGGGGCATTTTATCTACGTTATCCTGAGATAAATCAATAAAAACTGAATTTAAGAAGACATTTTGACATTTCGTATAACTTATTCAAAAAAACCAAGCGACTTTGATTGGATTTCTTAGGAAATGTTTCGACTAGCGTGGTATATGTTTTCACCACAAAACATTTCTTGGGGGTTGTTTTGTAATCACTTTTATATCCATTGTCTCGCAATTGAGTATATACGAGGTTTTACGAAACATTATGTACTTATCAGCGGCGGCGCCACGGGGGGCAAAGGGGGGCAGTATGCCCCCCCGCCCTTTACAAAATGTCGTTTTTAGCGCCCCTTCGATTTTATAATTAGTGATGTAATTGCTGAATACCAGTCTTTTAGTTTATTATTTAGAGAACTTAAAGATAATGAAATTAGTGTAACGACTGAAGAAATATTACCATATATCATTTCAAATGATCTTGAAAATGCATTTCCGAATCTAGCCAAATTGTACCGAATATTTATCACCATATAGTGGAGTGAAATTAGACGAACATATTCTGAAAATGGATGTAAGAGCTAAGTCACATTTTTTTAATTTTTTCGATTTTATAGACATAAAGAGAAGCTTGTAAAAAAGTTCTCAATAAATTTGGGCTGGAGCTTCGCGAGATATGTTCCAAAAACGGCATTTTTGGTATTTTTCGAGTGGATTGCTTCACTATTTTTTTTACTGAATTGGCAATAAATAACCAAAGAATCCTCGATTTTTTTTAAAAATTGGAGAAAATATATATTTTTATGTCGGGAAGACGTGGTAAAAATTTTTAAAAAAATTTATTTGTCCAGCCAAATTCGGCATTTTTCGAAAAAAAATTGATTGGCCGCCATTTTCGGAAAAACAATAGTAGAGAAAAATATTTTATCTTAAAAAGAAGGATTTTGTGTGTACTTTTGTGTAAGAAAATCCAACATTTTATTTCTTTATTTAAAGTGGCCAATTTATGGAATAATAAAAAAATAAAAATTCGATTTTCATTTTTTTCCAATTTTTTATCACGATATTTATGATTGATTCTCTTAGAAAAACTTTATTTCAGTCCAAAAAATGTTTAAAAAAATAAAACAAATATTTCAGGTTCTAAAGTAAGATTTTTGTGAGGGAACGAATCAATATATATCAATATAAAAAATGAAAATTTAATTTTTTTTATTATTCCCTAAATTGGGAACTTTAAATAAAGAAATAAAATGTTGGAGTTTCTTAGACAAAAGGTACACCTTCTTTTTAAGATAAAAAATTTTTCTCTACTATTGTTTTTTCAAAAATTGCGGCCAATTCAATTTTTTTCGAAAAATGCCGATTTTGGCTGGACAAATACATTTTTTTTTAATTTTTACCATGTCTTCCCGACATAAAAATGCATATTTTTTCCAATTTTTAAGAAAATTCGAGGATTCTTTGGTTATTTATTGCCAATTCAGTAAAAAAAATAATGTGTTTCGTTTGGTCGTTTTTTGTTTTTTGAGGTTAGGATACATTTAAAAAAAATCTACTATACGGATGGATGAATTTTTTTTTATTTTTCCACGACTCTTAGAGCGGAGATATTTAAAAAATAGTGAAGGAATCCACTCGAAAAATACCAAAAATGCCGTTTTTGGCACATATCTCGCGAAGTTCCAGCCCAAATTTATTGAAAAATTTTTTACAAGCTTCTCTTTATATGTATAAAATCGAAAAAATTAAAAAAAAATTGACTTAGCTCTTACATCCATATTAAATTCTAATTTCACTTCACTAATAGTGCAACTGCTGAACGCACTTTTAGTAGATTAATCATATAAAACCTATTTTAGATCCACAATAGGTGAACAAATGTTGAACGATTTGGCAATATTACATAAGCATAGAATCAGTTCATTAAAAAAACTTGTATGTGCCCCCCGCCCTTAATTTCTAGAACCGCCACTGGTACTTATAACAATTGAAAAAAACTAAACTCATTCACCGTCAATGTTGTTCTTGCAAATTAAAACTAACTAACCTTCGAATCATCAGTTCATTGAACTTCTATTTACCTACAGAGAAGAAGTCGTAAAAACAAAAAACTTGTGACAAACAAGTAGCGCAAAGTTCTCCAAAAACATTACTCATTTTTTTTTCTCACACGACGATGACTTAGTTTAACTTACCTAGAAACGAACTCCGGCATAAGCATCATAACCGAAAACCGAATGTATGTTCAAAAATGCAGCATCTTACCCCCTACCACCCCGAACGCATTAAATGCGGACACGCCATTGGCCGAAAACCGAGCGGCCGGCCTATGCAAACTCGCAAAACTTCACGCATCGCACGGCAACTTGGACCACCAAATTCGTCAAGAACACCGGCCCACAACAGTATTCACTTGAATTTGGCACCGTCAACACGTTCCGTCTACATTTTTGTCAGTGATACCACGGCGTTTAGTGTCTACATCCGTGCGTTACCCCAGAAAGTTAACCTGACCATGGAAACGTGTGTTACAGTTTTGTGTACGGACAGTAGTAAAACCACTTAATAATGGGCTAAACAGACCCCGGACAGTTTTTTATTTATTTTTTTTTCGTTATTTTTCTTTTAATTCAGAAAAAGTGATGCGAATTAAAAATATATGTGATTTTGATTATTACTTTGACAATGTTATACCACCGGGACTGAGAACATTTGAAATGTTATGACATTTGAAGAGTGACCGTTGTATTTTTTTATTTTAAACTTTTTTGTGTTTTAATTAAAACTTTCGAAAAGTGCAATGGCTAGCAGTAGTGGCGTGCAACAATTTATGCAACAACAAACGAACAGTCCGTATCACTGCAAAGAATGTGGTATTTCTCTTAATTCAGCAGAATCATTGGATGTGCATCTTCAGTACCACAAAGAAAATTTACTGAAACATTGGGCTATACAAGCAGCTTCATCTCATTCGGAGGAAACAAATAACAATAATAACACCAAGGCAAATATCAAACGTGAGTTAATTTCTAATAATACTATAGCTGCTGCAGATAGCTCTGACTCGATGCAAAAAAAGAGTCCCGAATACAGCAGGGCTACTCCGGAAACAGTTTTTGGTCATCCACCTACTCCCCAAAGCTATCAAAGTGCATCTTCTCCTTATCAGAATCAAGATAATTCTACTTTTTCTCCAAATTTTCAAAATTACCAAATAAAAGCTGAACGCAATTCTCCTACACCCCAACAGCAACATCAATTTCAAAATAATTATTCAAACTATTCTGATCAACAGTATTTTTCTATGGATTCTAACCAATCACAACAATTTAATCAAGAATCATTTGTTCACAAATCTTCCGCATACAGGTATCACCCTTATAACCAGACACAAAACAGCCCTTATGACCGACAATCGCAGGCACAGGTGTCTTCGTCAAGTCCTGCGTACCCTCCGCAACCAACCCCGTCCCCTAGTCCTAAACAATGCGAGAAGTGTGGTTATGTGTGCGAGTCCGCCTCGCAACTAATTGAGCACCTTAACATGGCTCACCCCTCGACCCCTGCTTCGCATCTTGTTCCATATCAGTCAAATCAACATTTCATGTTTGAACAACATCCCGTTGTTAAACAGGAAGACACAGCTCAAAGTGAAATTTTAGATCTTGATTCTCACAAAGTAGTCCACAATGTTTTTCCTGAAGATGAGAAACGTCAAAACGGCGACCCTAATCCACATTCCGTATCAGCTATGCTTAGTTCTTGGCCAGCTACGCAACAACAAAGTGCTCAACAGCAACAAAAAATGTTTCCACAACAGGATCAAAGAATGTTTGGCAATCAAGATCAAAAAATATTTTCACAAAACATTCCAGACAACATTCCAGAAACGAAAATGTTTCAATCGGAACAAAAACTGTTCCAACCTCATCAAATGCATAATCAAGAGTTTATGGGTAACGGAGTGACTACTACTACACAAGAAAATGGTATAGCACAACCACCCCATTCCTATCGCCCATTTGAACATATGACATCACCTCCAAATGCTCCGGTTATTTCAAGCACGCAAGTTCCTACAAATCCGGTTCCTCCTCCAGCTCCTGTTGGTAAAGGATCCAATTGGAAATCTAACGAGGCGAGGAGACCTAAAACTTATAATTGCACCGCTTGCAACAAGTGGTTTACTAGTTCGGGACATCTTAAGAGGCATTACAACACAACTTTACATAAAAACGCAGTAAAGTCTAGTGGACAGCCCGATCCAGCAGGTTTGCCGATAAGTGCACACCACCACCCAGCTAGAGATAATTCGTCGAAGCAAGATGATCGTCCACAATCGGGCAGTTCCGGAGATGAGGTGCGCAACGACGACAACAATAGTATGCCGCAATACGATAGACTCAGTTCCATGCAAGGTTTAAATGGTCCCTATGATAGGCAACCTCCACCATCCACAATCCATCATACACCTCCACTTCACTCCCCAATGTCACATTCCCCAATGCCCCACTCTCCTATGCCCCAGCATCCTAGTCCTTTAGGGAACCATTTAGGGAATCCAAATATGCCGAACGGAAGTCCCCCAAACGGGGAAGCAGGCCTCTCAACCACCAACCTAGATTCGAGGGGCCTGCTGTCGCTGAGTTCCCCCCCAATCAATACGGGCAGTACCCCCCATGGGTTCAATATGGGACCCCAACATATGATGTCAATGGAGAACAGCCAATTTCAGATGTACCCAAACGAGTTGGCCCCCCACGTTACGCAGGCTATGGCTATCAACAACCTCAGTACTACTGGTGAATACCAATATGAACAGCAGCGCATAGCTCAAGATCAGCCCTTGCCAAGTTTTTCGCAATTCCACAGATTTAACATACTTGGCTATGATACGAATGCGAACGTGGGGGGCAGGGGTACGGCAACGGCCCCTTACACTTATTTTTCCGAATCGGTCGTTCCAGACATGAAGACTGTGATGTATCGCAATGAAAATGACTACAAGTTGACCGTACTTACCGCACTTGAACCACCTCACCCCGAAGAATATATTCTTGGTTATTCTTCGCCAGATCAAAATCAAGAAGAAGACCTCAGTATGATTTCCATGACATCTGAACACGAGTCTAAAATTATGGAAGAAAATAAAATGCAAATTATGGAAGATATAAAGTTGAGACTAGAAGCGCAGCCGAAATCTCCGGAAAAAGCTCACATCAAAAGAGATTATGAAGAAAATACCGGTATACCTTTAATAACTTCCACAACTAGTAAACCTGGTTTACATAAATGCTACGATTGTGATAAGGTTTTCAACAAGGCTTGCTATCTCACTCAACACAATAAAACATTCCACAGCGGTGATAAACCATTTAAATGTACCAGGTGTGGTAAGAGGTTTTCCTGCGAGGTCACATATCAAGAGCATCTTACAAAGCATGCTGGAGAGAAGCCTCACAAATGTGATCTCTGTCCCAAACAGTTCAACCACAAAACAGATCTAAGGAGGCATATGTGTCTACATACAGGTCAGAAACCTTACGCTTGCGAGACCTGCGGCAAAGGTTTCATCCGGAAAGATCACATGATGAAGCACTGCGAAACTCACATGAGAAAAACACAGTCCAAGGTAACAGCGATTCGTTGATCAGCACTTTGTGTACGTAGAAATTAATTGTTTTGTCATTTGGCACTTTTTCTACTTAAATGTAAACTCTATTTAAAAAAATATTTTATTATATTTGTAAATATTTATTTCATATTTAATTTGAAGATGATCAGAATGAGACAAAACAGAGTAATAATTCAAATAAAGAAAGAATTGCTCAAGTTTATTTCATAGTGTCCGATAATAATCAATACTCAAACAGCAATACCTCAGAATCTCAGTTATTAAATATAGATATAAAATATTTATATCAGATTTTATTATTAAAGATAATCTTGTGGATGTACAAACTCTAGATTCAGGTTTAAAAAAATGTATAAAATTTTACTAGAGCATCACATCTTATTTTTCTATTGGTGGTTATAAGCCTCATCAATTGAAAAATAATTGTTTTATTTACTAAGTGAAATTTTTTTTGAAGACAATGGCTAATTTTCTAAAATATCTTGTTTATATTTTTAAATAAACAATTTTCATACACAACCTAAAATAACATATTTAATTATATCGTGAAACAGTGTTGAAATCAATTGATAAAAAAAAACTATTTTTATTTACGATGATTTAATTTAATTTCGGATATTTTATAAAATTTAAAAATACTTTTTATGACTAGAAAAAAATTGCTTTGTTCGTCTAAAATAAAATATTTTTACTTTATATAAAATAATTTAAATTGTACTTAATTAATATTGACTTTCAACTTTTTTTATATATTTTATTTTTTTAACATTTAGTGCTCATTAATATTTGGTGAATGAACAAAAAATTATTATTTTTTTTTGATAATATTGCAAATTAGTAATTGGAATTGATGAAATTTTCAATTGAGCTGAAATTTAATTAATAGCTTTTGAATCAAAAGATGTGGAAATTTTGAAAATTTTTTGTTGCGTATTTTAATAGTTTTTCGTTTTTAATCAAAATATATTAGAAAAAACTACATGTTGATATATATTAAATATATATAATCGTTTTCCAGAAGTCGATTTTTTAAATTTAAAACAAAATTAACGTTTTTTTAAAGTAGTTTCGACAGTCATAAACCAAATTAAGGTTTATTGGTTTATCTTGAAACCTATTTCCAGATAAGTAGTAAAAAAATACACTTAATTAAATAATAAAAATCGTATTTGAAATTAAAAAATAAGCAAAACAGAAATAATCATAATTACAATTAAAATATTTTTCATAATTAAATATAACCTAAAAACAATTTACACATTTGGCTTCTTAAATTGGATAAGTATCTCAAACTTCAGCTCAAATGTCAAAAGTAATCTAAACTTTAAATATATATTTTTTTGGTTTCAAATTTAAAAAACTATATAAAAAAATCTTTTTGGGGAATTGTCCCACTGTAGGTATGCAGTTACCCACCAAGTTATAAGATTCGTTTTTGGTTAATCGATATCTCGAAAACTTTTAAAATCTTTTTAGATATTCGCCAATTTAAATGAGTATTACCTGTTAAAAATATTGTAACTGGAGATAGTACAAATAAAAAATAAAAAAACTTTAGATGAACAAAGCTATTAGGAAAAACAGGAAAACAGGGTGATCAAACTATGCATTTTGCTATCTCTTTTACTAAGCACTAACATAAATTTTTTCTGGCATAAAAAGTGACCGGGTCTTCAAATTTTTCAATTTCATTTTGTATACACTTAAAAGTAATAATACGCAATAATGTTACAACGCAAGTTTTTTGATATTTGTTTCTTTTTCTATAAGATGTAATAAAAATTGTGAGTAATTGTGTACATATTTTACCGTTGAATAATTAGGTGATATTTGATTTTCCATGACAAATCTACCTCAGTTTTTGATGAATTTTATGTGCCAATCGTAAATTTTAAGTTCCCAGTCCTTAGTCGGGCAAATCTTAGACAATTTATGTGCCAAATATTTAAGGCGAAATGTTGCTGTATTTTTTATAAAAATATGTCAATTTTTTGCAATTGGACATATAAATCATTATTATAGGATGTTTTAAATTCGGTTCCGATTTTTTATAGGTTAAAAATATTTTTTTGACTTTTGAACATTTTTTAACAAAAAAATTTCCTTCAAATTCACTGAAATAAATCTAAACCGAATTTGGATTATCTTATATATTTAGTGCAATTTATATATTTTTAACATCAGTTTTTGAAAGTTGTTTTTGCGTTAAAACAAGTTACCAAATGTTTGTGTACAAAGTCATCAAGTTAAGTATAGAATTTCTTTGCACACAAGTGATTTATTTAATTTTTGTTAGTTAACCTTCAAGAAGAATATCAGCATTCACAAATTTTAATATTGTTTGTTATATTTTTTAAATTCGTTGCGTAATTAAGTATTCAATTGATTTTTTCATTATATTTGTAACAATCGATTTTATGTTGTCAAAAAATATCCGGAGGAAACGATTTAAAAACTATTACTCTGGCGTGCAGGACTTAATTAAATTTTTGTATATTTTCGATATTAACAGTATTACATTTTAAAATTATAAATTTTGAAAATAAAACAAGTTTTTAACATTTTCGGTTATTTTATAGCCACAACAAAATAGTTTCGTATTATTAAATTTTTTTAACAGTAATATTATTATATTTTATTTTTCACTTGTATATTATTTGTTTACTTGGATACGGTTGCTATAAATGCATTCATAACGCCCTAGGGCATTGTACGAGGATGTGCTGGATTACTCCGGCAATAAATTTTTGGTTGCTTTGGCTGAATATTTTCTTTAATATTTTTTATAAAATCGGTATTTATTTCCATTACTTTTATATCTACGTATATAACACAAAGCAGCAATGACGTTCACTAAATTTAATGAAACACTGACAGCAAACGTCAAAATATCAAAAATCGGTTTTTCATTAAAATAAAATACATTTTTCGTGAAAAATAAAATCTTGTATGCATAAATACCTATTGTGAAACTGTACCATTTATAGCACTTATGGTTAATGAAGTTCCTGAAAAAACTGTTGCTTCAAGAAATTAAAAAATTTGCAATTAAAAAGCATTACTTTAAAATCACTTTATTATCTATTTAAATTTTGATCACAATCATAAATAATTAGGGATGCAGATTCGAAGAGATATACAATATATAGGATGTTGGATTTAAAAGATCCAAGTTAAAGACATTTTGTACAAAATCGGATATCAACTATTTTTATTTCTATTCAAAATTATATGTAGCAAATTTAAAAAAATAATGGAGAATTATTAAAACATCTGGAACGAGAAATAAAATGCGTTTCGTGTCACACCTTGTTGCTGAAGCAATTCCTCTTAAAGCAAACAAAACAAACAATGTTATCTTGTTTATCACAAAATATCCGTTAACATTTTATGCAATCGTGTCAATTTTGATAACACAAATATTCCTTATTTCTAATATGGATTAAGTTTTAAAAACAAACAAACGATATATTTATAGCAATAAATAAAAATATTTTTAACAAAAATGTACCTGAAATTTTTCTATCTGTGCAAAGAAAAATATACTTAAATTTTTGATTTTGTAATCTTTTGTTATGTTGATGATTGAATATTTGTGGGTGTGATTTTAAATGTTATGTTCAAAATATTGGACAATTTTTGCTGTGGTTCTTGGCCCTTTGTCATGTTTTATTTATATGCATATAGTCAAGAAAAAATGAAGAAATTGCAAAATATTGTGTATTATTTGTTTAAGACTGATTATATGTAGTATTTTGTTTAAAGTTTTTGACACTGTAAATTTTTCTCGATACGTTACAGCTGTTTAGCTTTTAAGTTTTGAAATGTTATGTTATTCTTACCATTGACTCAAAAATAAATATAGATAATTATTATATACCTACTGTTTTATTACAATATATCCTTATTTCTATAGTAAATTTTATTTGGAAATTAATTAATAAAAGTATTAAATTTGCTTTTTGTTAAAAATTACAAAAACAGTTAATTTAACTCTGCCACTTATTATTTGTTTAACTAGAAATAAATTCAATTAAATTTGATTTTTTCACTATTAAAACAAAATCTAAAAAAAAAAAAGATTTCAACTCGAAGATCACTAATGAAAGAAGGTAAGTACATTTTATATAAACTAACTTTTTCCCGCTCTGATTAGAAAAAAAATTATTTAAAAATATCATCTTGTAGACCAGGCCCAATTATTTTTGAAACAAAAAAATTCTTAGCAGTATGTGGATGGTCGGAAAATTTAGGGTAAACTATAAGTAAATTAAAAAAAATAAATTAGACAAATTAAAAGTTCCGGAAGTTGGGTGGGGTAGCTAAATACAGTGGCGGCGAATAGGGGGGGGGGCAGCCCACCCACTTTTGTAAATGTAATGTTTGTTCCGTTATAAACATTTCAGGCTAGGAGTTATGTAAAAATTATTTGTACAAAGTTTTCGCCCCCTACTTCTAATGTCCAATCGCCGACACTGGCTAAATATACAATTTGAGGGTTGGATATTGGTTTTTTTAAGATTTGCGGCTGAAATATAAGTACATCTTATCGAAAAAAATTTAATGTAAAAGTTGTAGATAATTTAATTATTTATTTTTCAACATAACCTCAAAATTATCGAGAATAACGATAAAAAAACGTTTTTATCGTTTTTAATTTTTATCTCCTCAAAAATAATTTTTCTACGAATTTAAATTTAAAAAAAGCCTAATTTTCAATCGAAAAAGTTGCCATACAAATTTCTTCGTTGAAACTTCGATTTTAAGATGGGATGAAAAAAATACATTTTTCGTATGAAAAAATATCGTTAAACATGCAGAAAAATAAAAAACGACATTTTCATAATAGCTTTTTTAGTTATTCCAGATAATTTTTTATTGCAAATAAGCATTGAAATTGATTTTCATGTAATTTAATGTCACTTATATTCAATTAACTGTTAATGGTTTTGAAATTATCCAAAAACATTGTTTAAACAATATTCGAATTCCACGAAAATTTGAAATTTTTGTTTGCTTTTAAAATTTTACTAGTACAATGAAATGTGCAGTCTCAAAAACTTTGTGTTCCCATTCAATTTTTTCCGTTCTTTTTGAATATGTACCAATTTTTAAAATTTTCATATACATGGTGTTGTTTAAGAGCAAAATCATTTCGATAAGATTTTTGAAGCCGGACCTGGATTTTAATTTTGGTCACTATGTCTCTTGATTGTCCTAATGGAGTAGCTTGCTAAATATCAAATAAACATACAGGGTGGTTCCAAAAATACGGTGGATAAAAGAAATGAGAAAAATTGGTAAAACACCCTGTAACTCAATAATAACGTGAGTTGGATATATCAAATAAGGGTTTTTCTTATTCGTTTAAGTGTCATTTATGCACAGTAAGCGTATATCGTTTTTAATTAATTATTCCATTATTGTTTAAACAATGTTTTCGGTAATACCAAAACTATTAACAGTTAATTGAATGTAAATGACATATTATATGAAAATTAATCTTTTTCATCAATGTCAATGCTTATTTGCAATAAAGAATTGTCTCGATTAACTAAAAAATCGATTATGAAAAAGTGGTTTTTTGATTTTCTGCATTTTTAACAATATATTTTTTTCATACCATCTTAAAGTCGAGGTTTCAACGAAGAAAACTGAAACTGATAAAGTTAAAAAAATTGAAAAATTAAAAAAAACAATTATTTTTGCGGGAGATAAAAATTAAAAACGAAAAAAACGGTTTACTTATTTACCCTAAATTTTCTCACATACTGTTAAGAGTTTTTTAAATGAATTTATATATTTAAAATCGGTTTGGCCCTGGTCTAAAAGTCTATTTTTACGTTTAGTAATTAGTATGGACAGCAATATGACTTACGACTCGAAATGTATTAAAATGATTATTTTTTTCATCTGTCAAAACAGTCAGATTTTGTAGTTCCAGCCAATAAGAGCTCAGGATCCTAACCAATCATTGTGTTTTATACTGATAAAACCGCTTCTTCATAATTGTTTTTTGATTAAACTGTGTTTACCTTTTTTGAAATGTCAAATATAAACATGTAACAACTTTTATTTAGCATTATCAATTATTATTATACTAAAATGTCTTGCAAATCTATGTTAATACCCAAATTTCAAAATTTATTTGTAAACTAACCTGTTTATTCGTTTATTCACACACACAACATCAGTTTTTGAATACCCAAATACTTAAAAATCCATAAATCTCTTTAAAACTGACAAATGTCAAACTCTATATCCGAATTAAGCCAAACGCAATCACGTATGCCTTGGTGGCCCTGTATTTAAATCTAACAGCTCATGTTTCAATTTAAATTGATAAAGAAAATTTTCAACATTTATGTGTAAAGTGTCTTTTGCATAAATGACTATATTCTCTGTTTTTAATACAAAATGATTCAAAAAAATAACCCTTTCAAGTACCACACGTCTTCTCAAATTTTATAGATTAAATTTTTGGTCTCCATACTCAAACGTGTGTGCAATGTATGTATATTTTGTATTTTGACTTGTCCAATGGCCATTTAGGCTCCAAATTTGTGGATCAATAAAGAATTTGAATTTTGAATTTGAATTAAAAAGAAAAAAATTAATCGCAGACATTTTTATACATTAACATTAATATTCCAAAAAATGCTGAAAAAAAAATAGAAAAATATCTAAATTATTTTAACAGTTTTTTGATTGTCCTGTTAAAAAATCTAAATTACATAAAAAGTAGTGTACAAAACTACCTCAAAAATATGAACGAAACGATATAAAACTTTCATTAGATTTTTGATATTCACCCAAACTCTAATTCCGCTTCGATTCAACTCAGGTTTATGGCTAATATCAAAATTTTTGATTTACGACCGGAAGCGGGTTAATCAGAACAGGTGGTTCGCGGACGCTTCATAGTTTTCATCTTGTGGGAACAATCGTCGATGTCTTAAAATATAGAGAGGATTGCTGTAAGAGAGCAACAATGTCGTGATGTAAACTTTGATGGCGCCACTGATAGTTTTTACTATCAGATAATATATATCCATGACTTTAATTGTAGGAAATATCTTTGGTTTTGATTTATAGGGGTTGGAGAACATCACATGGTTGAAAAATGCGTACAAACTGTAGTGGAGGGCAAAATGTTCATTGAAATTGTGAATAAGTAGCAAAAAATTATGCACAATTGTAGATTATTGTTATTCCTATATAAAAAAGACAATAAATAATTCAGCAATTGTTGAATTAATGCGCAGTACGAAACTTCGTAAGATCATGTACCTATTAAGCGCCTTATTATCTGTTACTGATAGAGTGCTTTGGAATATCTAATAAAAGTCAACAACTGTCAAATAAACGTGAGTTTGTTTGCAATATTCAGAGAAATTCCAGTTAAATTAAGTATTGCAAAATTGAAATTGTTCTCTTAGTTGGAGAAAATTATAAAACATGTAGGGAAGTAGCAGAAATCTTTAATAATAGACACCCTGATAAAACTGTACATTTCACAACTGTCCAATATGTAATAAATAAATTTAAGAGTTCATGAAGTGTTGAAAATAATTTTAGAAAGACACATCGTGCATGGGTTATCAATGAAGATACTGAAAATGAAGTGATGCTATCGGTAGTGGAAAATCCAAAAGTAAAAGTACAGTTGCAAGAATTTTAAAGGCAAATAAATTTAAACCTTACAAACCCCAATTTACCCATACTTTAAAAGATGGAGATGATTTTGAACTAAGGTTCGAATTTTGTGCTTGTATCCAAGGAGAATTGGAATATAACAGATTTATGACCCGACAAATACTTTTCTCTGGCAAAGCAACAGAAAAATATCGATGGTGGAGCAATGTTAATCCCAATTTCAATGTCCAAACCAGTGTTCAATATTCATTTAAAACTAATGTATGGTGCGGCATTTACAAAGACAGAATTGTTGAACCATACTTTTTCCGAGACAACATAAATGGAGAAAGATACCTTACATTTTTTAAATAATGAGTTGTCTGAATTTTTTGATTTACTACCACTAAATTAACGAGAAAACCTGTGGTACCAACTTGATGGAGCAATATGTCACTACTAGAATTATTCGGGAATTTCTCGTCCACACTTTTAACGGTAAAGTGATCGGGAGGTACATGGAGTTTCTTTGGCCTCCAAGGTCTCCAGACATTATCCCTCTAGACTTCTTTTTGTGGGGCTACTTAAAAGAAAAGGTGTACCTTAAGAGGTTATTTCAAGATATTGATCATCTTGAAAGAATCATGTGAAGCTGTAACTCCAGATGTGATTAGAAATGTCATAAAAGAATTTAATCAAAGAAGAATCACCTGTTTATAAAAGGACGGTTTCCCATTTAAATGTACCTATTGGATCAGTATTATTCATTGTTAATAAATTGATAAAGAAGGTTATCAATAGATTATCTACCAATTTCTGTTTATTATCTTTTTTTATATGGGTAATTCTTTTTGTGAAATTTAAGATAGACTTTTTTCCATTTGTATAAAACTTTTTGGGACACACTGTATAAAAAAATTCAAGATGGGCAATTTTTTTTTATATTAAAAAGTTATCTTATTTTTACACGATGATTTAAATGGCTATTCCAATTTTTTTTGGTTCTTGAATCTGTCTGGCTGTCCTACAAACCTTTAAATTTAAATAGAGAAATAAACTCCAAAATCGAAGGTATACGAGGCTATGAGCGGTCACTTCACAGGGCTGGTAGGCCATATTAAAACAGTTCACTCTTAGTGTCCCTCACCGTGAGGCTTTGACGGCTAAGCACCTCTGCAGGCGCGGATCCAGGGGGGGTCACGGGGGTCATGACCCCCCCCCCCCCCCCCCCACAGCACGAACATACTTTTTTTCAATTAATAGTTAAAGTAAATAACGAGGTAAATAATTCATAAACAACAAAAATAAGAAATTGAACAAGAATTTAAATTCTAATATGATTAAAATCATCTTAATTATCAATTAATAACTATTGTATGATTTACTACGTAAAGAAACGAAAATAAGTATTTTATCAGTATATAGGGTGAGTCATGAGGAACTGTACATACCCCTACCTCGTATTCAGGATCCTATGGGGATTTTCAAATGAGCATTAAAAAGTGTCTGCTCACTCTGTACAGGGTGACCAAATAAGAATGCGAGGTACTGTATCTTGGAAACCATCCATCGTAGAGGCTTGCGGAAAAAAAGTTATAACTAAAACGGCCAAGAGAAAAACCTGGAAAATATTTTCAAGTTTCTGAAATAGCCGCTAGGGGGCGTAACTGCGATCTTGAAGCTAAGAAAGTGATGTTTCTGCGAATTCCGCTATATTAACCTACCAAAAAAATACCTGATCTTTAAAGTAGAGGATAATCTGAACCTTTTTTGTTTAATAATTTTTGCTATATCTCTAAAAATAAAGTGGTGGGGGCTGAGCCGATTTTAACAAACTTGGGCTAGTTGAAAACAGCTATTCTTGGGCTACAAATGCTATAATATTTGAAGTTTTGTTAGTTTCAGATGTCGCCGCTAGAGAGCTTTTTTCGACATATCGTCACAAATTGTTAATTTTCTCAAAAAAATTAAACGCATTGGTATGATTTCTTTTTCATGAAAAATTTTATACGGAAATCCCTTAAATTTTTATTTTTTAACTAATTAATTCCTTTTATTATGTAAGTTGTGGCCCTAAAAAGGACCGATTTAAAAAAGAAAAGTTTTTAGTGCCCCCGTAAATGCTCTAAATGCTGATCATCACGCTCTATGCATTGCTGAAGCCTCTCATGGGTAGACAAACCTGCACCTTCAATTTCGGCTCTCGGTATGTTACGTAATGCATTCACGAATCCGGTTTTTCATATGTATCTGGTCGTAGGTTGAGCCTGAAAATCAAAACAAGTTAAGTCTGGTGGCCATGGAAACAGACTTCCTCTTCCAATCTACCACTGTTGAAATACTGCATTAATATGCTCTCGCACGATAATAGCATAATGTGCTGGGCAACCATTCAACTGCAAAAACAAGTATTGACGTGTTTCCAGTGAAACATCTTCCAACAACAACGGTAATTTATTGGCCAAAAAGTAAAGAAAGATATTGCCACTTAGGGATTGCTAAAAAAAATAATTCTGCCTCCCAGTATGCCACACCACACATTTAAACTCCAACGTCCTTGGTGCTGAACCAATGCGGATTTTCTGCAGACCAATAGCATATTGTGTAAATTTTAAAGGTGGCTTCATCGGTCCAAAGAATTAGAAATAAAAATTCTCCATTATTGTATGAGAGCATATTAATGCAGTATTACAACAGCCTTGGATTGGAAGAGGAAGTCTGTTTCCATGACCTGCGCGATCACCAGACTTAACTTGTCTTGAATTTTCAGACTCAACCTACGACCGGAGAGATACGAAAAATCGGATTCGTAATGCATTACGTAACATACCGAGAGCCGAAATTGAAGCTGCAGTTTTGTCTACCCATGAGAGGCTTCAGAATTTCGAGCATTTACGGGGACATTAAAAACCTTTCTAATTCGGTCCTTTTTAGGACCACAACTTACATAATACAAGGAATTAATTAGTTTAAAAAATAAAAATTTAAGAGATTTCCG
Source organism: Crepidodera aurea (assembly GCA_949320105.2). Taxonomy (NCBI): domain Eukaryota; kingdom Metazoa; phylum Arthropoda; class Insecta; order Coleoptera; family Chrysomelidae; genus Crepidodera; species Crepidodera aurea. The sequence goes on along the minus strand of OX439473.1, from coordinate 90,669,725 downwards.
TATAAAATTTACTTTGGCCTAAATTTTAGGTTAGGAACAAGATACCGAGATGCGGTTTTCGCGAGCTTGTTTAGGCATCATTTAGCTACTTTTTCATGAGAAAGAAATCATACCAATGCATTTAATTTTTTTGAGAAAATTAACCATTTCTGTCGAAATGTCGAAAAAAGCCCTCTAGCGGCGACATCTGAAACTAACAAAACTTCAAATATTATAGCATTTTTAGCCCAAGAATAGCTCTTTTCAACTAGCCCAAGTTTGTTAAAATCGGCTCAGCCGTTTCGAATATACAGGGTGTTTTTTACTGAAACCTTTGAGTACCCCCCACCACTTTATTTTTAGAGATACAGCAAAAACTGTCAAACAAAAAAGATTCAGATTACCCTCTACTTTAAAGATCATGTATTTTTTTGTTAGGTTAATATAGCGGAATTCACAGAAACATCACTTACTTAGATTCAAGATTGCAGTTACGCCCCCTAGCGGCCATTTTAGAAACTTGAAAATATTTTCCAGGTTTTTCTCTTGGCCGTTTTAGTTATAACTTTTTTTTCCGCAAGCCTCTAGGATGGATAGTTTCCCAGATACAGTATCTCGCATTCTTATTTGGCCACCCTGTACAAAAATTTAATTTTTAATTACTAATACCTCCACAGCTCGTGCTATATTTTTAATAATAGTACGACCGTTTTAGTTATTTTCCAGAATCGGCTTTCAAAAGGTACAAGCTGTTTTGCAGGATGCTAAAACATAGCCCCCTGTATTTCTTTAGTGATTCATCGGTATCGTCATTTTATCGAATTATCAGAATTTTCTTTTACTTTGTTCAAAATAAAAAGCTACAGTATTTTAGAGTTAATAAAAAATAAAATTGAACTTTAAAAAACCTGCAAACTTACATTTTGTTTTTAAATTTGAGAATTTGCAAAAAGGAGTCAAACATAAACTATAAAAATAATCGCAATTTGGTTCGCTACCCTGTCACCATTTATTAATGTTGAAAATTTAAGTGTATCTTAGGAGGCTGTGATAATTTGACATTTTCGTTGTTTGGAATTGTTTAGGTACATAATTTGACTTTTCGTTTCCCGTAGTTATTATTTGTTTGTATTTAATACAGTATTTTGACTACATTTGTTAGTTGCTGTTCGTCAACATCTTCAAGCCACTTACGAAAATTAGACCAGGGCTGAAGCCTTTGAAAATGGTAAAGAGTGAAAAAAAATAATAGTAGGATGCAACCCATTGGAAAAGGAAGAGAATATAACCAAAAAGGAAAGGAAAAATAATTTACGGGCGATCTGATGTCGGGAAGTGGAAGGGGGTGAGTTTTTAAGGGTAAAAAACTGTTTATCTCGATTTCCGGCAAAACTACAAGTCCTATGGAAAAAAGTTAAATGGCAAAGTTGTAGAAAAAAGATTTGGATTTGAATTTTTCACATAAATTTTGAGGTTATGTGAAAAAAGTGTAAATACAAAAATTGTAGATCTTTTTATTACCTACAACTTTGCTATTTAACTTTTTCCATAGGACTTGTAGTTTTGCCGGAATCGAGATAAACAGTTTTTTACCCTTAGAAACTCACCCCCTTCCACTTCCCGACCTGAGATCGCCCTTAAATTATTTTTCCTTTCATTTTTGTTATATTCTCTTCCTTTTCCAATGGGTTTCATCCTACTATTGATTTTTTTGGTTTCAAAAATTATCGACCCTGGTCTAAATAGGTGGATAGGATTCGGGGGGGCCTCATGCATGGCTACCTAGATCCCCTGACTTTAACCCTGTCGACTATTCCATATGGGATCGATTGAAAGAGATATGATCCCTTAACAGTCAGAAGGTCTATCAGACATTTGATGTTCCGACAAAGAAGATGTATAGAAGCTGGTGGATTTCATTTCGAAAATCTGCTATAAATGTAAACGATTTTCTTTTTGGTTTTCGTTATGTTGTTTTAGTATTTTATGCCTTATTATTATCTACTCTTGTGTATTTTAAAATTTTTTTAAAAATGTAAATAAATTCGTTCATTTTGAATGTTCCATTTTCTTTTTTTAATTTTAAAAAGATCAAACTGTATTTTTCTTTCGAAACAAAATTTTTAAAATTCTATAAAATGACAATACCGATGAATTACTAAATAAATATTATACACAGCTTGTAACTTTTGAAAGCCGATTCTGGAAATTTACTAAAACGGTCGTATTATTACAAATATAGCATGAGCTGTGGAGGTATTACTAATTAAAAATTAAATTTTTTTTATACTTTTTGAAATCTATGGATCATCTCTGAAGAACTTAAAGAAGTCCTTGATCAGAATGTGAAAATTGTAAACTTCATCAAAACTAGGGCACAAAAATCTCTCTACTTTAAAATTCTATATCAGGATATGGGGAGCCTTCATAAGAACTTGTTGCTTCACACTGAACTCCACGAAGAATTGCATATTTTTTTTACCGAACACAAATCGCATTGTATTTAACTAAGTTAGAACCCAATATTGATCAACTGTGCAAACAGAAACAAGCTCATCCTTCTCACTAATTTCTTTGAAAGTAAGCGCTTTTTGTTTTTAAAAAACAGGGTGGCCGACCTATCCTCGCTCGGACCATAGTTGCTAGGCTGATGAAGATCGAGAAAAAATCTTATTGTATTTTATTGGAGGCTCGATGTGCTACTTCTTAAAATGATTTTCGAGAATACAGGGTGAAACATGAATCCGGGGCAAAATATTCGGTCTTTTTTTTTAAATGATCACCCTATATATTTTTCATTTTTAGAATATCTGTCATGTGGCCTATACATACCCCTTTTGTTTTTGAGGGTCACATGCAATGTTGTCAAGTTATTTACGTTTTAATAAAATTTTATGAAAAACATAAACGAAGAAAAATCTTCATAAAAACTATAATTTCAAAAATTGCAAGTACCAAAAGTATGTGCAGAAACATACATATCATTTTTTCACAAAATACAGGGCGTTTCGAAATAAGGACCAAATTTCGCCAACTTCAAATTGCCTAAACTCATTTTTTCAAATGGATTATTTACTTATCGAAAAGTATTATTGGATATGGTCCATATGATACCATTGGAAAGGTTATTGAATGGACCTTCAAATTATTAAATGATATACAGGATGATCCGTTTGAAAAAAATGAGTTTCGGCAAGTTGAAGTTGGCGAAATTTGGTCCTTGTTTCGAAACTCCCTGTATTTTTTGAATGAACCCAAATGATGTGTATGGTTCTGCACATACTTTTGGTACTTACATACCCAGTTTTTCCATCCATTTTTGAAAATATCGTTTTTATGAAGATTTTTCTTCGTTCACGTTTTTTCATAAAATTTTATTAAAAAGTAAATAACTTGACAACGTTGCATGTGAACCTCAAAAAGAAATGGGGTATGTTAAGTCCACATGACAGATATTCGAAAAATGAAAAAATTTATAGGGTGATATATAGTGATTTAAAAAGAAGACCGAATGTTTTTCCCCGGATTCATGTTTCACCCTTTACACTCGAAAATAATTTTAATAAGTAGCACATCGAGCCTCCAATAAATCACAATAAAATTTTTTTAGGTGGGCCACCCTGTATGTTAGTTTTTAATGAAATAAAAATGTATGTAAGCAATATCTTTTTGTTTTTATTTAAACATGACGTCTTAAAGATTTTTTATATATTTTAGTTTACTAACTGTGAAGGGGTACCCAAAAATTTTATTGGTAAAAAGGAGTATAAAAGTTTGAGAACCCCTGCACTAAGGTATCGTTTAGACGGTCAATATATTGCTTCAATACTTCATTTTTGTCAATATATTGACCGTGTCAGGGGTATATTGAAAGAGCTTCAATAAAAATCAACCAAATTTGATTTTATTGAAGCTCCTTCAATAATTTGACGTATTGCAGCAGTGTCAGTGGCAACTCGTGGATCTTTTCCTAAAACTAACCTTCAAAAATGAAACCATCTGAAATCCTTTGCTACTATTTTTTTGTTTGAACTTTATTTAAGGTTTTAAAGTTAGTACTATTTTTTATCTTTATTTGTTTTTAAACATTTTTAATTATATTTTATTTTAATTAATTTATAATAAATACAACCCTCAAAGTTATCTAAAAAAACACTTTTTGTTTCAAAAATGATTGGACCTAGTCTATTATCCTTACAAACTATTTTTGTACCAGATATTTTTCAATACGAACGAAGTAGTAAAAAAATTAGAAATTTGTAAACGACCTTTTTCTAACCTCATCTATTATTTGATGGTGACAAAGTTTATATGTTGGAAAATATATAGATTGATAAATTGCCTAGCTAAATCTTGGCATTATGCCCTCAAACGGCCCTAAAACCACCCCCAAAATGTGGGAATCGTGGATTCTGCGTCTTCCTCCGGCAAAGTATATCTTCCCCTCAGTTTTCGAGAATGCTGAACACGATGGCGTTATCCAAAATTATTTTCGACTTAGCCTCACCCCTCAAACGGCCTAAAACCACCCCCAAAATGGAGGAATCGCGGATTCCGCATCTTCCTCCGGTAAAATTTAGCCGTTGGAGGGGTGGGGTCAAGTCGAAAATAAATTTTAGTACCGCCATCGTATTCAGCATCCTCGAAAACGGGGGGGATATATTTTGCCGGAGGAAGACGCGGAATCCACGATTCCCCCATTTTGGGGGTGGTTTTGGGGCCGTTTGAGGGCATAGTGCAAAGATTTAGCTAGGTAACCCTTGTGCAATTTATCAATCTATATTTTATCTAACATATAAACTTTGTCACCATCAAATAACAGATGAGGGTATATATTCATCTGGAGGAAATAGTCCATGCTCAAAGTGGAGTTTCAGTTAGATAAGAATTTTTAAACCCTCAAGGGGACGTAGATCAGTTAAGGTCAGATACTAAAACTGTTACAAGAAGTAAAACATGTTTTCGAATACAGGAAGTATTCATCATCAGTACAAATTTGAAATACAGGAGAGAAAAGGCTAGAACAATAAAGAAAACAATATTAAATAGTGATTAAATTACATTATTAAATTAAATTATATATAATAGTTATTAAATTATATATAATAGTTTGTTTTTTCGATTCACAAAAAATGTTTACGTCTCTTAATCGTAAGTAGCCACTTTGTCTTTTTATAGTCTAATCTTAATGTAATTTAAGCATTGGCCTTTTTTCTCATGTATTTCAAATTTGTACTGATGATGAATACTACCCTTGAGGGTTTAAAAATTCTTATAATATACTTGTGGAGACGACTTTGAGTTTCAAATTTTCTTAAGGCACCGCAAGCGCGTCCTCAGGCGCATTGTTCGTCCCATAAACGAGTAATCATAATCAAATGGGCCATGAACGTATTAAAAATAGTCAGTTTTTATTATTTTTAAGTTTGTAAAATGTCCGCTAGGGGGATTTAACATTTTATATTTAATAATTTGATATTTTTGCCGGAGATGTTGTTAAGAAATAAAATCATTTTACTACATTGTTAGTAGGCTTTGGAAACAAAAACTTGTTGGTAAGCAAACATTGGGTTTAATCTTCAAAATGATCATTTTACATTTTGTTTGTCATTTAACTCAATTCAAAATGCCTTTTACTAATGACGAGGCTGTTGATTTATTAGCTGTTTATACCAAAATGTAAAATTATCGTTTTGACGTTTAAACCCAATGTTTGCTTACCAACAAGTTTTTGTTTGCAAAGCCTACTAACAATGTAGTAAAATGATCTTATTTCTTAACAACATCTCCGGCAAAAATATCAAATTATTAAATATAAAATATTAAATCCCCCTGGCGGACATTTTACAAACTTAAAAATAATAAAAACTGACTATTTTTAATACGTTCATGGCCCATTTGATTACGATTACTCGTTTATGGGACGAACAATGCGCCTGAGGACGCGCTTCCGGTGCCTTAAGAAAATTTGAAACATTTTTGTTAATAACTTCGTTATAAATAGAGATATCGATTTTCGGTTTTCACTATTTTTTTTAGCTTTTGTGCTCTACTTATTTTCGTAAGAAAAAATATATGATTTCATTTAACTTTTTAGAGATATTTAAAGAAATATGGTAAGTTATAAATCAACGCCCTCTCGCAGAACAATGGAAAAATAAATTGTTGTTTCATTTTTATAGAAAAATACTTCCAAAAATGCTCTTTTAATCAAAATTTTTTTCAGTAAAATCGGCCAAGCCAAACTGACACTACAAGCATTTTTCTTTTTCATGGTAAAACCTTCCCCCACCACTTTATTTAACAGCTGTCAAAAAAATTGATGCAAGGTTTTTTATTCAACAATGATCGTAGATTGCCATGACAATATTTTCAGACCCACTTCATTGGGACTTTAAGCGAGAAAATTAAGCTTTTATGAACTATTATACCAAATACCCCCCTAGCGGCCATCCTAGGAACTCAAAAGTAATTTCCAGAGTTTTTTTATGGCCACATTTATAGTAATAAAAAAAATTCCATTGTTGTCAGATGAGCAGGTCCTGAGATACAGCCACTTACCTCGCTTATTTGGCCACCCGGTACTATAATAATATTTAGTTTCATAAATTGATTTTTTACGGAATTGTTAAAAAATATACAGTTTTTCATACAAACTTTCAATAAATGTATGGTTTTAGATTATTTTTTTATTTATTATTATTTAATCTCTTATTTTTTTATATTTTCTATAAACAAAATTTTGTATAGTGGATCTGAACTCTTTTAAATTGATCACATGGGCACAATAGCATTGCTAAATACTCAACCAACTGTGGGTACACCAAGGAAGAATAACCACCTGGTTTTTAGATGTTATAGACGCTGTAATGTGTTCATAGACAGTGGCGTGTTCTTAAGAAAACAGATTCCAAATGGTATTTTAATTTTGTATTAGTTTCACAATATTTTTTTCGAGAAAATTATGGACGATTTTTCTGAAGTCAAATCTAGATATTATGTCATCTTATATTAATTATGAGATCAAATACTTTATTTTCAGAAGCAAATCATTTTTCTTCTACTTATCATCCATGTTTTACAACCGTATATAAGTGCTAGTTTTAATTTTACTATAAATCGTTAATTATCCTCTCCTGCAGTAACGGAATAATCTATAAACGTGAAATTTTGCATACATACATTATCATTTTTTCCTACGGCTTCGAAGACTTTTTTTGATAACACACCATGTGTGTCATATTTTGACTAATTTAGTTTAACCCTCTTTTACTCCAATGTGAGTAAAATTTCAAAAAAATATCTACTTGGCAGGTGCCTACATTACAAAACGAAACCACTGTTCAAATTTCATGTTTTCAGATTCAGCAGTTTGGGTTGTACGTAATCTTACGTATGCCGGTTATCTTGGTCTATAGTTAACAATTTGGAAAAGGGTGTTTCATCCTTTTAGAGGTAGAATGTCGAAAAATCACTTTTTAGTGGATTGCTCTGTGACAATATTCTCCAAATTCCAAGTTTCTAGCTCCAGCAGTTTAACCTGGACATAGAATAATGTCACCGTGTATTTTGGTTTACATAGTTACAAATCTGAAAAATAGTGAAATACCTGTGTACTTTTGTAGACTATATTTTCCAAATTTCATGTTTCCAGCTCCAACGTTTTAGGCTGAGTGTAGAGTTTTTAGTTTTGTTCCAAATAAACTGTATACTTGGTCTACAGTTACAATTTTGAAAACTGGTGATATACCTACGTATTTATTTTTTCCATTGTAGAATATATTTACCCTTTAAGTTACCTACCAATTTGGTCTGGACGTCGACTATTTCCTAAGGGTAAAAACCCAGTGGAGCAGGGCAGGTCGCTGGTAGCCTAGTTGGTCGCTTAATCGCATACTCGCTGGTTACCTGACAGGAAGCTGTAAACCCACACACTGGAGCTTCAGTCAGTCGCTTGTCGGCTCATTAAAGATAGAGAGTTTATTTTTATTAACAATAAAAACATATTATAATAAACTTTTTGTTGCATACTTAAAAACATTGTGTCTTCAGAATATTCAAAATAGAGGCTACGTCTTGCATGGAGTGGAAGTGGTTATATATTTAATTACTTTTTGAAAATTTGAAATTGAAAGGAGGTATACATTCAACATACAAAAGTGCTTAAAAAAATCCATGTTTGTAATTTATAATGTAGGTACTTAGACGGTTTTAGTCTTCGGCAGAAGTAAATTACACATACTACTTAATTTTCGTTGTATAAATTACGCTACATGCTACATATTAAGTTAATACTAATAAAATAGAATTACCAATCTATTTAGCTTTAAGATTTAATGACCTATTAATAATTAAATTGTGTTTTTAGAAAATGACATTATCTAAAGTCACATAAAATGTATAAATGCGCGTGCGCGAGCCGGGGCATCCTCGCTCTAGGCGATGTAAACAATCGACTTGGCAATTATGTCAGCTTACAGCTTACAGGTACTATACCAGCTAACTGCTATGCTCCACCGTGTGCACGCCCGTAAAAAATTACGATTTAATTCTACATCGCTTTAAGCCAGTAAGCGACTAGGCTACTATCTATCTGTGATGGGGGTGTCTAGGCTACTAGCAACCTGCCCTGCTCCACTGTGTTTTTACCCGAAGACCGATATGATCTTTAAAACCTTATACCTTGGTACACGGAACGCTCTGTATCACCCCTTTAGGAATTGAATATTGAGAAATTTACTCCCAAAATTTCATGCTCAACCGGTTTGGGCTGGCTCTTGATAAGTGAGTGTATATATTAATATAACAGCCAGGCAAGGGATGAGCAAAAACCTAGGGAGCCAGATTTTCAAGTTTTTACTCGTTGGCGCTTTTTGGGTTCCATATTTCTGTCAAAAAATACTTCAGTGAAGATCCACATAGCATAAAATCCCGATGGTGCAGCGTACTAGTGTGGTGAGTTAGAATTCCATGTATTGGATTTTTTATGTTTTAATTACTAAACTCCACTTTGCACGGCTTGTTCTATTTTTACTTTAATTTGAATTGAAATACATCATGCCCGGATTTTCTGTTTTAATTTTCAGATTAACATACTTCTTATTTTATACTATCTGTCTGTATCTGTAAAGCTAGAAGGATGGGTCTCCCCATAGCACGTAGGTCACATTTGGCCCATTGTGCGTCATTCTAGCTGGTCAGCCAGCCTACTTGTTTAAAGTAGGTGATGACGTCTCCTAAAACTCCCTCATGTTGGCATGTGTTAACCACTGCTCGCCGAAAAGAAAGAGTGAGAGTGAGAGTGTCAGGCATTCGCAAAGAATGTGTTCGACAGTTTCGTCTTCCTGTTCACATCCTCTACACAGTGGAGTGTCAGATAACCCCGTCCCGTGCAGGTGTTTTCGTATATGACAGAGGCCAGTCAGGATACCTGTGGCTGCCCGCAGGTTCTGTCTTTTGGCTGTTTCACTGTTTGGATAATGTAGAAGTTCCTTGGCTAGCTTGCATCCTGTTTCATCGTCCCATCTACCCTTAAACTTTTCAAGGGAATGCTTCTTTAGTAGGTCCGCCACAGCTGATACCGATAAGCTTATAAAAGTGCCAGGTCCCACGAATTTTTGGGAGGCTGCTTTCTTAGCTAACGAGTCAGATATACGGTTGCCTTTTGATTTTCCATGGCTTTTGATCCAAGCTAAAGTGGCCACGTTGTTGTTGCAAGCTTCGATCAGTGCCTGTGACATTCTAGTACTAAACCTGATGTAATGCGTGACCTATTCAGAGCTAGTAGTGTCTGTCGGCTATTCGTAAGGATGTAAATATTATTACCAGTAATGTTTCTTCTGGTAGTATCTTTTACGGCGATGGAGATAGCAGTGAGCTCTGTTTGAGCTACACTGGTATTTGAACCCATTGACCATTTTATATTAAGAGTCAGGGATCTGTTTTAGACCCATCGGTGTAAATGCGCAAGGCACCTGCTGCCAATGTAGCCCCTTACCTAATTAATAGGTTATAGGTTGTAGGCAGGCCCGTAGAGAGAAAAATCGGCCCCGGGAGTAAAAATTACGGGCCCCTATAGAATTTTTAAAATTAGTAGCCCATCACATTACAAAAGTGAAGCATAGTGCGATCATGGATTTTTCGTATGGGCCCGGGCCCCATCGAGAACTGCGGGCCCGGGGGGAATCCCCCCGTTACCTCTCCCCTCTCGTCAGGCCTGGTTGTAGGTAGTATATTGAGATGAATTCAGTAAATTATATTTTACTTATTTAATAATTTATTTTCAATTTGTCAACTTTGACATCTTTTAACATCTTAACACTCTCAAACTAACTTTTCTATTAAGTCCGCAACACATAATTTAAAATAACTAAATTCCCAAATGACAAATTACAACATTTAACATCATTACAATTATCCCCAAAATTCGTTGAATCTTTTCTTGTAACAAGAAAAATGCAAAGAATTTTACTAATTTAAATACAGACTACAGTTTATTTATCACTAACTTAATTCGTTTTCGTTCATTTTACATCTTTTTTTCTGTTCTTCAGTTAGATTTTCTTTTACACACGAGAACCATTGTTATGCCTGTCCGCTCAGGCAGTTTCTTACTGTTTCTCTCCATTCTTCCTCATTTTCTCTTATCTTGTTTCGCAAGATTCTACCAAAAATCCTGTGGTATATTTTCCTAACATCCCCATCAAATTTAATCATGTTTTGTTGATAGTGGTAGATTTATAATACTTCTTTTACTACTGCATTCTATTCTTTCAATATTAATAATTTCCTTTTGTAAAGTTTCTTTTGTTATTTTTAAGTTATTTTCAATTTTTTTCTTTTTATTTTTAATTAAATATCTTAGTTTTTGATTTTCTACTTCTCCTATGCTTAGGTTTTGCCTGATTTCTTCTCTTAGATCTTTTTCCAATAATTGTATTTCGTTACTGTTTTTAATTATTTTCCTTTCTAATTCTTCTTTTCCTATTACGTTTATGCTTCTCCTTTTTAATTAGTTTTTTACCTGTCCTTGTTCTTAATATTTTCACTATTCTTCTTTATTTCTTCGGTGTTCTGGTTCACCTCTCTAGTCATTGCTCTTTTAATTTCAACACACATGCACTAGCTTCTTTTCCACCTTTTCTTGTCCTTTTTTAATTTCTTCTTTCAGTTCTTCTTGTCCTCTCTTCATATGCTTCAGAAAAGCTAACATCTGCATCATTGTGTCTCCTTATCCTTTCTCTTCTGACCATGTTTTGACGTTTTCACTTCTTAGGGTTAGATGAATTCAGTAAATTATAAGATTACTTTGACATCTTTTAACATCTCAACACTCTCAAACTAACTTTTCTATTAAGTCCGCAACACACAATTTAAGATAACTAAATTCCCAAATGACAAATTACAACCATTTAACATCATTACAATATAGTAGGTAGTTTTTATAGCAGTTTACTACTTTAAATTCGTTGATTCCAAATTTTTCATAAATTTTAAACTTTTTATTCTCGCAAAATATCCATATTGCACCGCACTGCCATGTTGACAGTATTCCTCATACAGAGAGAAAGAAATAAGTCCCTCTCCCACGACTAGTTGTCTCGATTCAATATCTTTTGAAATCGGATATAATGCATTTTGATTTGTGTCTGCAGATAAAGAGGCCATTGTAAGCATTCTGTCGGTGTCAGATGAATGTCCAGGATGTTTTTCTAACTTTAATTGATTTTCTTGTGTGTATAATTTAAAAAATTTGCTTCGCTGAATCATGAAAATTATTATTCCTGTTTTTTTTTCTAACAAAAATTAGCGATGCATTTTGAGATTAGATTTGTTCCTTTGACTGAATAACTCGTCATGTTTTATATTTTTTCATATTTATAATTTTGGAACCTCATTAAATTTTGAACATCAAATTATGCAGTTTTTGGATATCAATTTGTATTTTTTTTAGGTGCGGATGCTCTTTAAATTTAAATTTTTTGTCCACAAGTAGATTAAAATTTCAAACCATAAAAATGATTATAAATTGAATGCAAAAAATCATATTATTTTTATGCTCAAAATGGAACAAGATTTAGTCGAAAAATTATTTTTTAAGTTTGACTCAGCTAATTAATTCCTTCTCACTCCGCATCAAGGACGAGTTGAAATTAGGTGGGAGCCAAAATTTAGCTGCAGTTTCACCTATTTAATATAATAATTATATTTTTTAGGCAAATTTTCTTGGTTTTGTCAAACATTTGCTTATAACAAAATAGGTTTAGAGGTCAAAAGGTCAGTTCGTTCGCCTGTAAAAAAATTAAAACCGCGCAGAAGTATACAGGGTGTCCCACGACGTACTGTACACTGTCCAACCATAAGTACTATGGACCGAGGCCATTTCATTTCTGGTATTAAAAAATGCCTTTTTGCGTTTTTGACGGATGTACAGGGTGATATTTGAAAATATGTAAATTATTCTACGTTAAGTATATCTAAAAGTAAAAATCTCAGACCAATCAAATTTGGCACACTGAATGTGCTCCCTGAGCTCAATAAAATAGGTTTTAAAAAAATTTTAATTTCAGGTCCGGACTTAGTTTTTTTTAGATTTTTATTGGTTTTTTGAAAACAACACCCTGTAAGCCAGATCAGACAATTTTTATTTTTCTCACTTTAAAGCTGAAGGATGATACTAAGCAACAGTTAAAAAAAAATTGTTTTCTGTAAAAAAAAATAAAACTTTGAAAAATAGTAGATATAATTTTAATGGATTCACATTCTTCTTATGATTGATGCGGCACTACATCGATAGCACATCATCATTTTTCAATAAATATCATAAGGAAAGTGCATTTTACTCGATTTAAAGTATTATTCAATCAACCGTTGAAATTCCAGGGCCGTATTTATTTTTTTAAAGTTTTTATTGATACTGTAAAAACAACACCCTGTAAAGCGAGTTGTACAAATTTTCTTTCTGTAACGTCAAAGAACAAATTATTACTTTTGATAATTGTGCAAATGCAAGTAGGCTTTGAATTCGATTTGATGTCCATTTTGACAGTTTTCGAAAGAACGTGGTGAGCGACTGACAGAAGACCAAAAAGAGGGTATTTTGGAAATGGTAAATCAAAATGAGAAGCTAACTACCTGGCTAATATCCAGTATTTTGAATATTTCTAAGTCCACGGGATGTTAAAGAAAGATCTCCTACGTCCATATCACCCCCAACTGGTACAGAGACTGCAAAAAATAAATACGGACCTGGAATTTCAACGGTTGATTGAATAATACTTTATGTCGAGTAAAATGAACTGTCCTTATGATTTTTGTTGAAAAATGATGATGTGCTATCAATTTAGTGCCGCATCCATTAAAATTATACTATTTTTCAAAGTTTTATTTTTTTCTGCAGAAAACAAAAGGTTGCGCGTTCAATTTTTTTTAACTGTTGCTTAGTATCATCATCCTTAAGCTTTAAAGTGAGAAAAATAAAAATTGTCTGATCTGGCTTACAGGGTGTTGTTTTCAAAAAACCAATAAGAATCTAAAAAAAACTAAGTCCGGACCTGAAATTAAAATGTTTTTAAAACCTATTTTATTGAGCTCAGGGAGCACACTCAGTGTGCCAAATTTGATTGGTCTGAGATTTTTACTTTTAGATATACTTAACGTAGAATAATTCACATATTTTCAAATACCACCCTGTATATCCGTCAAAAACGCAACAAGGCACTTTTTAATGCCAGATATGAAATGGCCTCGGTCCTTAGTAATTATGGTTGGACTGTGTACAGTACGTCGTGGGACACCCTGTATATTTAAAATTAAGAAAAAAATCTTAATTATATATTATAAATTAACCAAGATTATCGCAAGTGTGTTATTTTTATTGTTCCATACAGACTTAAACACCCTGTTTCACCCTTATACGTGTTATAGAAAAATTACTTCTTAGTAGCTATCTACGTCACAAAAGGGTCAATCCATATCAAGTGGTCCAGCACTAGTTGCTTGACTATCTCAGAAAAAATTAATATTTGGTATGTAGATGTTGTGGGGTTCAAAAATATTTTTTCAAAATTTTTATTATATACCATTTGGAAATGGCGGCCATATTTGTTTTAGGCTGCACGCTATTTTTCGCGTTTGCAGGCATCTACGATTTTTTAAATTGTACAACAATGGATAGTCCTGGCCTTTTCAAATAAACTGCATTGAGTTCAGTACACTGTGGCCTACAAAATAAAACCATAATTTTTCAAAGAAGGAATAACTTGTCAGCCTTAATATTTTTTTTGCTGTTACACTACACAGTATAGTTACTTTTTATAAAGTATTAATGGTGAGACTCTTACCCTTAAAAAGATGAAAAAAAAATTCAAAAAGTTGTTTTTTAAAAATGCATATCTTTTTATGGGTAAGAGTCTCATTATTAATCCTTTATAAAAAGTAACTATACTGAGTAGAGTAACAGCAAAAAAATGTAAAGGCTGAGAACTACACGAAGGTGGAATTTTTTTTAACCATAAAAATACCAAAAAAGAACCATGGGAGTGACAAAACTGCACAAAGGATGTGAAAAAAAAAAAGAAAAATAATCGGATATTACATTATATATATTATATTACACTGTAATAGATTGTATTTATTGTATGCTTTTGCGTTTATAATGCTACAAATTTAATTTTTCAAGATTGCGTGGTAGAGCGCTGCTATTCCCCCCGGGATAATGTTTGAGTGCGAACGTCGCCGTTTGCTTTCAGGTAATATCTATTTTCTTTTTGTAACTATATTTTTATAACATGTATTCATGAAAGCAATAAAGTTATTTATTATTATTATTATTATTATTATTATTATTATTATTATTATTATTATTATTATTATTATTATTATTATTATTATTATTATTATTATTATTATTATTATTATTATTATTATTATTATTATTATTATTAAATAAAATCACACAAGCTTCCAAGAACACGGACATTAAAAATGTCCTACTCTGCACCAGCGTCTGGACTTCAACAACTACTCCTTGGGCTATATGCCCCACCAGGTTCACATTCTTCTTATGATTGATGCGGCACTACATCGATAGCACATCATCATTTTTCAATAAATATCATAAGGAAAGTGCATTTTACTCGATTTAAAGTATTATTCAATCAACCGTTGAAATTCCAGGGCCGTATTTATTTTTTTAAAGTTTTTATTGATACTGTAAAAACAACACCCTGTAAAGCGAGTTGTACAAATTTTCTTTCTGTAACGTCAAAGAACAAATTATTACTTTTGATAATTGTGCAAATGCAAGTAGGCTTTGAATTCGATTTGATTTGAAAAAAAAGAAAAATAATCGGATATTACATTATATATATTATATTACACTGTAATAGATTGTATTTATTGTATGCTTTTGCGTTTATAATGCTACAAATTTAATTTTTCAAGGTTGCGTGGTAGAGCGCTGCTATTCCCCCCGGGATAATGTTTGAGTGCGAACGTCGCCGTTTGCTTTCAGGTAATATCTATTTTCTTTTTGTAACTATATTTTTATAACATGTATTCATGAAAGCAATAAAGTTATTTATTATTATTATTATTATTATTATTATTATTATTATTATTATTATTATTATTATTATTATTATTATTATTATTATTATTATTATTATTATTATTATTATTATTATTATTATTATTATTATTATTATTAAATAAAATCACACAAGCTTCCAAGAACACGGACATTAAAAATGTCCTACTCTGCACCAGCGTCTGGACTTCAACAACTACTCCTTGGGCTATATGCCCCACCAGGTATTGAATTACGAAAGTCCAAACGCGGTTTGGTGCCCGACCAAGTCGGGGCTTTAAACCAAAAACTTCAATTTTGTTATTAAAGGAGCTTGCCATTCTTAGACCGGTTTCGGGATCATTGTGCCTCATCAGTAAGAAGCAGGCTAGCTCGACATCCTGTCACTAAAGGATGTCTGAAAATGAATTCGACTCGCCTCGTTCTTGATAAAAGTGGTTAGAGCAAGTGTATCACGAACGAGGAAAGCCTAACGCCATCTTCACTTTAATAACAAAATCAAATCTTGCAAAACTATAGAAAACTATACGAAGGTGGAATTTTTGGTACCAAACCGCATCTGGACTTTCGTAATTCAATACCTGGTGGGGCATATAGCCCAAGTAACCAATTATTTTTTTTGGACCACTTGGTATGGATTGACCCAAAAACGAAAGTATATATCAAATTTCATATTTCTAGTTCTAGCAGTTTGGGCTGTCCATTGAAGAGAGTAGATGGATGAATGTGTCAGTCATTATACAGGGTGGTTCATAACTATTGGAACATAGGCTAAGGGCAAGTTATTGGGACCAAAATATTGCGATATGACCAAATATACCTTAATAAAATATTGCTGTGGAATAGGATGCAGGGCGTTAAAGTTGATTTTTTTTTTCGTTTTTTTCTGATAATGTCCCTGTATATTGTCAATTGTTATCAAAATCGGCGCAGAGGCATAACTTTGGACTATGAATATTATGTTATGTATTATTTCACATTTTGTTATAGGGGGCGCCACGTGAATGATTCCTGTTGATGAAATTAAGTGATATATTTTTTTGACGAAACTTTTTAGTGAAAAACGCGAAGAAACGCGATTGAACAGTTCTGAGAAGGGTATTTCAAACAACAGACAATAAAAAAACATGTGACATAAGGCTTCTATTTTAACGGTTTATAAAGCAGAATTAAAAATAATTTAACATAAAAAGAGCAAACTTAAATTAAATGTTCTATGTGGCCTCCTCCGACCTCTATGCCTTTTCTAATTCTTGTAATAGAGGATATCAAAGAAAACATTGTAAAATTACCTGTTCAATTGCGTTTTTCTCGAAAACGGGTGAAATTATCGTGTTTAAACAAGAGTATCAATATTACGTAGAAATAAAGTTTATGTCATTTTTTCTAATCAAAAACACTAAAAAGTTTCGTCAAAAAAAGATACCACTTAATTTCATCATCAGGAATCATTCACGTGGCGCCCCCTAGAACAAAATGTGAAATAATACATAACATAATATTCCTTGTCCAAAGTTATGCCTCTGTGCCGATTTTGATAACAATTGATAAATATACAGGGACATTATCAGAAAAAAACGAAAAAAAATATTCAAGTTTAACGCACTGTGTCTTATTCCACAGCAATATTTTATTAAGGTATATTTGGTCCTATCACAATATTTTGGTCCCAATAACTTGCCCTTAGCCTATGTCCCAATAGTTATGAACCACCCTGTATGTACCTACATAGATTGAGGATGGTCATGTGATTTTACGAAAATATACGTACCTTATTTCATTCATTTAATTTAAATAATCTTGCGGTTTAATGCCAGTATATTTACCGATTGTTTTGTATAATTTGACGATATATTCCTTTTTTATGAAAGATTCACTACATCTTATAGTTTGTTTGAACATAAGGCAAAGTAAATTCTATATATAAACTAACTGCCGACTAATCTCTATGTAAAAATATTATCCATATGGTAAATGTGAGTTGTTCAATATGAAGAGAAAAAACTCAAAATCAGTCCCACAAAATTTCTTATATTAAAATACGACCAGTTTCGGTTCAAAATGCCATCTTCCGGCCGCCTAGAATAAAAATCAGCTAATTATAAAACAAATAGAAAATTATAAATAAGGTGAATCTATAATATTACACAAATGCAAACCTTAAAAACTTAAACTAAAGTAAGAATATAAAAAAACTCATGTTAGCTGAAAATTACCCTCGTTTGGAACAATAGCCACAGGCCACAGGTCAATTGATAAGTAATGGTAAAATTAAAATAAATGAAAGAGAAGGAAAATTGCCGCGAATAGCAGAAAAGTAAAGTATATGTAAAAATGCGAAAGGAATTATCAAACGTAGATATCCACTAAGAAGCGATTTTTCGATATTCAACTCCTAATTTAATAACTATCCACTCCTCTTAATTTTTAACGAAAATGAAGATATCTAAATTATTAATCTTTCCTATCTCTATCGCGTTAAAACGTGCGTCGACGTCGTGCGATTCCCAATCTCCATTCCTCTCTGTTCATCCACATGTCCTTTTCAAGACCTCTCTCATCCATCTCTTTTTGTATGCCTTCTCTCCAACTCTTTCGTGGCCTTCCTCTTCTTTTTCTTCCTATGGGGTTCCACCGTAGTATTTTATTTGGAATTCTGTCCATTGGCATTCTTTGAACATGCCCGTACCATATCAGCTGTTTAGTTCTTATTTCATCTGTGATATCGTGTTTTACTTCCATTATTTGTTTAATTCTCTCATTTGTAACTCTTTCTAGCCTTGATTTCCCCGCTGATCTTCTCCAGTAATCCATTTCTGTGGCTCTAAGTCTCCTTTCGATCTTTTCTTTCAAAGGCCATACTTCGCAACCGTACATTATTATGCTCTTCACTATCGTCTCGTAAATTCTTTTTTTGTTGTTGTTATTTATTGTTCTATCCCATAGCATTGATATTGCTCTTCTTCCTTTCCTGTTTCTGTCCAATATTTCCTCTTCAAGTGTTCCATCCTTTGATATTTTCATTCCTAAGTATTTGTAAGCTGACGTGTGCTTGATTTTTTGTCCATTAGATAATTGTAGATCCTGTTGTACTCCCCCAATACACATATACTCCGTTTTTTCTACGTTAACCTCTAATCCCCAAATTTTATATTCCTCTATAAGTTTTCGTGTCATATACTCCGTGTCGTCTATATCCTGTGCGACAATAATTTGATCATCTGCGAATGAAAGTGTATATAATGTTGTATCCTCATCTAAAGGTATGCCCATGTTTTGGTATTTCCGTTTCCACTTCGCTAGTGCCCGTTCCAAATATATTTTAAATAATGTTGGTGACAAGCAACACCCTTGTTTTAGTCCTTTTGTGATGTTAAATCCTGTTGTCAAGTTTCGTCCAACTTTAATTCTTGATTTAGTGTTATTGTATAATGACTTTACTCCTTTTATCAATTCAATATTAATGTTGGAAGTTTCCAAAGTTTTCCATAGTTTAATTAAGGGTACGCTATCATATGCTTTCTTTAGGTCAACGTAAAGTATATGGATCTCTTGATTATATGCTAGTTTTTTTTCTATAATTTGTGTTAATGAGAACAGATGGTCAATCGTTGATCTTCCCGCTCTAAATCCGGCTTGCTCTTCTGCTTCCATTTCAGTGTATTCCCTTTCAATTCTGTTTTTTAAGATCCTGCCATAGATTCTACTGATTGTGTTTGTTACAGCAATTCCTCGATAATTGTCGCATTTGCTTTTGTCCCCCTTTTTGTGTATTGTAGACATATGTGATATTTTCCATTCTTCTGGGACTTCGGACTGGTTAATACACTTTTGAAATAGGTCTTGCAATATTATATATAATTTATCTGTTCCGTATTTAAAAAGTTCTCCTACAATATTTCCTGGACCTGGGGCTTTGTTGTTTTTTAAAGTTTTACATACTTCCTTCACTTCTTTTATATTAAGTCTAATAGGGGATCCTTGAGTATTAATTCCATCATTCATGTGTTCTGTGCTCTTAAATTCTTCTCTGTCTTCAGTTAACATTTTTTCAAAATACTGTTGCCATGTTTGTGCTGTTATTGGTGAGATTATATCTGTAGTATTATCTTTCCTCATTTTTTTTAGTATTCTCCAACTTTCGGTGCTTCTTCTACCTCCCAGATATGTATTTATTCTAGAACATGTTCTTTCCCATTTCTCATTCTTTTTCCTGCTAACTAATTTTCTAACTTTCGCTTGTGCTTCCTTAAATTTTATTTTGTCGTCTATAGTTTTCGAACTTAGATACTTATGGTATTTCTTTCTTTTTTCATTTATTTCTATTTCTATTTCTTGGTCCCACCAATAAGGTTTTCTTTTGTCTTTTACGTTTTCCTTTTGACCTAGCGCTTCTTCTGCTGCTGAATGCATACATTTTTTGATATATTTATATTGTTCTTCTATACTGTTAAATTCTGTTGTCTCTAATTTATTATCTAATCTATTCTGATATAATTTTCTAATGCTTTCCTGGTCTAGACTTTCTTTAATAGCACAAATTAAAAAAGTCTGTGACTTTGACAAAATTGCCTATTGCAATAAAGAGTTCAAAAACTGGCACTTAAAAATGTTAAATTTAAACTATAGATTTTCAAGAAGAGAGGTCCCTGACTGAAATATTCTACGCTCAGTAAAAACTCTTTCTGGAAACACAAAATTTAGTAAATATACAATATACTCTACCAGATAATAAAATAAACACGTACCTCGCCGTTTTTTCTAATTTTAACAGTTTAAAGTTTATATAGAGTAACTAGAATATTTTACCTGTCAGCCTGTATGAGCTAAAATCCATTTGTTACATAGGAACCCACTAAGAAATAATTTTTGTGATATTCAACTTAAAAAATAGCTAAACAGGTTGTTGTAAGCAAAAATTTAATAACAATGGATATAGGAGTTTAAACTTGTCTTGTTTTTATATAGTCTAAAATTAATAAAAGTTGACCGTTTTCAAAATTTATAACTGTAGACCAATAATGATAGAGTGTTAAAGTTTATATGGAGAAACTGAAATATTGTACACTGAATCAAAACTGATGTATCTGGAAAGAACGAAATTTCAGAAGTTTTCTTTTGTGACGTGGTCACTAAGAAGAAGAATTTTGATACTTTAACTCACATGGGGGAAAGGGGGGTAAACTAAATTAGTCAAAAGACACAGGCAAAGGTAGATCAAAACTAATTGTTCTCTGATAGAGGATTTGTAATTCATGAAAACTTTATAGAAAAAATAAAATATTTTGTATTTTTTTTTCGTCTGCTAATCGCGTTGCCACAAAAGAAAAACATTCTATTCATTTCATTTTACAATATTTTTACAGCGTAAGAAAAACCAGTGAAGAAATACAAGTTAGTTTAGGGAATTTCTAATGAAAAATGTTGAGTTAACACAGAAAACTAGAATACCATAAATATTTTTTGAAGAAAGTTAAAAATGGGCTTCTTTAAAAAATTGTCACATGTCAATAACTAATAAAATGGCGTCCTAGTGATTATTCACCAAAAGCTTCAGAAACAGTCAAATGTTTTCTGAAATTTTCTTAAACTTACACAATGGCGAATAGTATATTCTGTAACAAGATTCACTACATCTTATAGTTTGTGGTTCCTCACGCTCGCATTCACTCGCGTTCGGAATCCTCCACTCGTGTCGGATTTTCATTCCAACAGAGGAACAGACTGTACTTTCTCCACGGCCACAGAAAGTAGAAATTAAATATAGTAAAATGAAACCTCAATCTCTCAACATTGTGAAGTATTTTTAAATTCAAGCTTGGATTTTTGCGATAGCAAATTTTGAGTTTATTATCGGCATATTTTTTTATTTCTGGAGGAGTATTTTCAAATTCTACATCTGAATTGTTTGATTTTCTTCTCCTTTTTAATAAATTAAAAGTTTTTACCTACGGCCACTACAGAAAACAGGTAAAAACACACGACACGCAGCCTCAGTATATAGCTCATGACGCACGGTAAACACAAAACCGTACGATTTGTTTACCGTAAACAAAACGCACGGTTTTGGTAAACAAAACGCACAGTTTATATGTAAAAGTAAGCGAAACATTTAATAATTTCCAAGTAGGTAGTGATCGCGTAATCGCCCGTCATTTACAATTATTTATTAACCCCTTAACAGGGCGCTCGGGTTAATTAGAGCGTTCTAAACAAACGCTCGAGATAATTCGAGCTCCCCAAATAAACGCTCGAGATAATTCTAGCGCCCCAAATAAACACTCGAGGTGATTCGAGCGCTTTAAATAAACGCTCAAGATAATTCGAGCACCCCAGATAAAGACTAGATAATTCGAGCACCCCCAAATAAACGCTCGAGAATATCCGAGCGCTCTAAATAAACGCTAGAGATAATTCGAGCGCTATAAATAAACGCTCTAAATAATTCGAGCGCTATAAATAAACGCTCGAGATAATTTGAGCACTTTAAATACACGCTTGAGATAATTCGAGCGCTCTAAATAAACGCTCGAGATAATTCGAGCATCCTAAATAAACGCTCGAGATTATTCGAGCGGTGTCATATTTTCTTAAATAAAAAAGAATACCTACATTTTCAATATATCAAGTGAAATGAAGAGAATTTTGTAAAATTGTTCAAAAATCTAATTGAAGAAATTAAGTGCCCTGTCATAAGTCCAGACTTTTTGGCACACTGTATATGGGCAGTAGGTAAAGTACAGTACGTAATGCGTGTTGTAAAGTAATTACGCACTCATGGAATTACGCACTCGCCGCTACGCGGCTTCGTGCGCTATTTTTCCATTCGTGCGTAAAGTGCTATTTACAACACATATTACGTAATATACTATTACAAACTAATATTAAGACCACGTCAACTAATACTGACAGTTAATTTGATATTCACGGCAAACCTTATTTTTTTAAACAATTACCGATCGAAGATTCTGTTTCTAGTGATATAATGAAATACGTATAAAATACATACGATACAAGTGTTTCAGAATTTTCTTTCAATCTCAAGAGCGAGAATGTTTCTTTTCTGTTATTATAAGTGGTTTCAGAATAACTACATTCAGTAGTGGCCGTGGAAAAAAAGTGTTATATTGACCAGAACCAAAATTATAATTTTTTTCCCATTCGATTTCTATACAAATAGAAACACACTAAATCCTTTTTAAATTGCAAGTGACTGTTTCATCCCTACATATCCACTCAACCCACATATTGATGTCTACAATAATTTTCATCTGACTATCAAAAACCACAAAATGTGATTCATCTGCTTCATCCCACCCTAACTTTGGCTTTCGGAAAAATCCATGGGAACTTCAATTTTGTTTGTCGTCTTCATATTTACCGTGTATAGATGAGTGAATTGCAAGTAGATAGAGGCCCACCTGGTATTCTCTCTTGTCTATCGTTAACAATGGATATGCGAGCTTTGCTTTATGCTTGAGTACTAATGGTCTCTTCACATTTTTTTGTGATTATCAACAAAAAAATTTAGAAATTGTTTTGTGATAAAAAAAATTCTACTTAAAAGCAACTAAATGTGCCTTATGCAATTTTCTTTTGACTTCAATTTTTGCACTTTTTATTTTTCTTGTCATATTGACTGACTAACGTCCTGTTTTTTCAGTGTTTTTCAGGACCCAGGAATAATAATTAAATTTTTGTATGCGTTCCATTATCGTTCTGAACAACTCAAATTTTCCAATAATTACTTATAAGTACAGGATGTTTCATAAGGAATGGTCAATATTTTAATCATAGATTCAGAATCTCCAAATATTAATATTTTACTAAATAACTCTGGGTCAAATGTTATCTACTACTAAGATACAGGATGTTGAAGATACAATTTATTTTTCGGTTTTTTGCAATAATTTCTTTATTATTTAATATATTGACTTGAAATTTGGTATGGTTATATTTTTAAGTTAGTATCATAAGCGTGTTATCAATTTTGAGATTAGATAAAGCGGGCGCCACCTACACTCTACTGGATGAAGAAAAGTATCAATTATTTTTTATACCTGGCCTTTTTTGAATGAAGTCTTATGATACATCCTGTAAATTTGAACAAAAAAAAATATACTTGTTTTAATAGCATAAATTCAGCTGATTTCGAGATATTTGCATTTAAAATATCAATAGCCACAGTATCTATTTCATTTACTTTAACATACTTCAACATAGTAGGCTTTGAAACTAAAACGAAAATGTACAGCTGTCAAATAATTAATTGTTAGATGTAATTTAGAAAATGCCACTGTTCTGTATCCTACAGACTTCAAGAAAATTCCCAGGAATTAAAAAAATTGATACTTTTATTCATCCAGTAGAGTGTAGGTGGCGCCCTCTTTATCTAATAACAAAATTGATAACACGCTTATGATTTACTAGCTTAAAAATATAACCATATTATTAAAATATTGACTATTCGTTATGAAACACCCTATATAACAAATCTCGTATACGTATGAAAAAATTTGATATTTTAGGTTTTAGATCATGAAGAACTTTATATGAAGAATAACTTTTTCTCCTAAAAATAATAAAAAGATTTTCTATATGCCGCCAACTTACGTAGACACTGTATATTAAGAAAAATTAAAGTAAATAATAATAAAATTGCTATAGATTCCAATTTAATACTTCAAAGCATATGTTTAAAAAATGATCCTCAATCTCTTTTCTATAAGACTGGGACGAGAAAAATGACTAAATCATCACTTTAAGATAATTATGAACAATTTGAAAATAACGGTGACTGATGTTAATCAATTTTTCTACATCATAGGTTAAAATGGGAACAAAACTAAAGTTGCGGTTGTCAACAATATATCAGATATTTACATAAAAACTATGGCACTAATGTGAAAATTATATTCCATGTATATGATGATGGGACCAAAGAGCATCAGAGAGAAACCCTAGATATATATTGAAATGATAATTGAAATTCTAATGATTATTTACTTTTAATATCCTTTATTTTATAATTAATAATAATATAAATAAACAAACATGTCATAACAACCATCCCTTTTTTTTTTAGTCCCACAATTTTTTTTTATTCTTTTAAAATACACTTCCCATAATTTTGTCTCATTTTTAAACTATAACATCATTCCCAAAATTTGTTTTCTTAATTTATTTTTATCTTGAAAAGAAATAAGAAAACCAAATTTTAATTTCTATTTTTCCCTAATATCTTGTCTTTTTCTTTGATTTCTTTTCGTATTCTTAAATTCTCTTCCTCTGCTATTTCCAAATTAATTTTTATTTCTTCATTTAAATTTCTGTTTATATATCTGTCAATAACCTCCACATTCCTCTGACATATCCTTTTTGTCTCCTCCATAATTTCACATATCGTCTTAACTTCTCCATCGACATTTACCTTAAATCCTTCTAAAGCTTCCACATTTTGTTTGCAATTTCATTTCTATTCTTTTTTCAAAATCTACCAATTTCTCCTCTACTTCTCCTTGTATATGACTTTTTAAATTTTTTATTTTATCCCCTAATTGACATATCTTCTTTTCCAATTCATTTTCTATGTCCTGTCTGGATCTAACTTCATTTTCTTGAATTTCTTCTCTTAAATTTTTCTCTTATCCTTTTATGTTTTCTTGTATATTTTTGATTTGCTCCTTCTGCTCTTCTTGTTCCTTTTTAATTTTTTTCTATTTGTTCTAAACTCTTGTCTAATTTCGTGTTCATTCTTTGACTTTCTTCCCGACTTTCATCTAATTTTCTATTCAAATCTCTCCTCATATTATTCATATCTTCCTTATTTTCTTCTAATTTTCTATTCAAATCTCCCCTCATATTATCCATATCTTCCCTATCTTCTTCTAATTTTCTATTTAAATCTCCCCACATTATTCATATCTTTCTTATTTTCTTCTAATTTCTTATTCATGCTGATCAAAAATTCCATTAACCGATCTTCTTCCTCCATCTTTTGGGTTAACTCAATTTAATTGTCCCACGTTGTTGCGCCACTTGAAATGATAATGAAAAATTTTAAGACTTTTTACTTTTAATATCCTTTATTTTCTAATTTTCTATCTGACATTTTTCATATATCATTTCTCATTAAACAAACATGTCATAACAACCATCTCTTTTTTTAAAGTCCCTTTTACATAATTTTTTTTTTATTCTTTTAAAATACACCCCATAATTTTGTCTCGTTTTTTAAACCATAACAATATACATAATACTTCTGATGATAAGTTTTTGACATTATGAAAAAAAAAATCATTAATGTCCTTTACAAGAAACTGGTTGAAAATAAGTTTGTCTTAAACAGAAAGTGATGTTTATGGTTGATTGTATAATCAGCTCTTACGATAATAGAATTTTCTCTTAACAGTAATCAAAAGTGGCGAATGAACCGTGAATTTTGTAGAGTGTTCAGAAGAGTAAACTTTTTTCCAAGTAAGGCTTGAGAAATTAAGTTGTAATGTCTAAATAAGGTTGAAAAAATGATCAGTGAAAAAATGTTGTGCCATTAACATTGAACGTAGTCCGTACCTAACTTCACAAGGGTAATCCAGATTTATTTTTAACGTCAATAAGTGCGTATTGCTGGTTTTAGACAGAGTTTTTTTTCAAATTTTAAATATCTTAATTATATAACACCATTTTTAATTTCCAACTTTAGAGCCCTATATCGAAAGGTCACAGAGAAAAACGTTTTATAAATTGCAATCATTATTTTCAGCGTCTCTACCAGCTCCTAAGTTTTGGGCACGCACTCCTAGGACACCCTGTATATAAAATAAGAACTGTAAGATATGATAAACATTTTAGTATCAATTTGTCTTCACCTATTAATTTTTTTTCCATTTAATCGTTCATTTATGGTTCGCAGTTTTCAAGATAACAATCGATATTTAAAAAACACCCTGTAAAGATAAAAAAAAAATAATCAAAAACACCAGCATGTATAGCGAAAATGGCAAACAAAAATGGAATTTTTACCGTTATTAACTATTTCCTTCCTGTTTGCGACCAATAAAAAACCGAAAAGGGTAAAAACGTGATTAATCCATTGCTTCCATGTTTAGATTCGTTATTGAATAAAACAAAATAGACGATTCGTCGTGGATCATATAGGTAGGTAGGTAGGAAGGAAGGGGCTGCAGAACTGCATTTGTCTGAAGAAGTCAACAAATGAGACAAGTGAACATCTGCCCAAAGCGTGACTTGCCATATCTCAATAGTTCCAGCGGATTTTTACCACACATGCAGAGTATAATTTCTAAGCATTTTTTTTTTCAGAAAAATAATCTCACTTAAACACTTTGCACGTTAGAACTTTGGTATAAAATTGACTGGACAAAATGATTTTTTTTTAGTTTTTGGAAAATATTATCTTGCACTTGCATGTATGGCAAGTAGATTGGATCGATTTTCAGATGAATTTTTTTTTAAAAATACTATATATTTATGAAATTTACAATTAATGTTTTATTTCAAATTTAATTGAAAAATAGTAAATTCCTTTCAAAGTTGTGGAGAAATTGGATTGTTTCTCAAACTGGTTTGTTTTATCATAATTTTTAATTTCCGGCAGATCTCACTTATAAAGCACACGTGTCGTGTTGATCGTCACATTATATAATCTAATGTCACTACGAAACCGGATCTATTGTGATTCTGATTACAGCGAATGGTCAAGTTTGAGGCAGGTCACGGGTAAAGTGTACAAGGTGTGCGGTCAAATTAACCCATATGGGTTGTGCGAATGACCATGTGCTCCAATCCCTTTACACCTGCGTTTCCTGTGACTTGGGTTATCAGAAATTTATTTCCAAAAGGTGGGTGGCAGCAATTAATAAATGAGATAAGGTGTTAAAGTTTTAACAAAATATTTTTAAAATATGTTATTTTTTTTTGTAGGAAAGTTTGGGTCAAAATTCATTATCAAATATTCAATTTTTATAAAAATTTCACGCCGCCATTTTTAAGTCAATCAGAGTCTATTTTTTTGTTTGGTTACCATGGAAACCCAAAATCTTTCCGGAAATTTTTATCCTCCTGGGTATCCTGGGCGAAATTAATAAGTTGAATTTTTTATGTCAAAATAATGACACATGTACCTAATGGACTTGACATTTTGGTTAAATGAAAATAAGATTTTTTTTTATTTTTGTGCATATCAAAATTAAATAATTACTACATCTTTTATTCATTTTTTTAATTTCTTTATTATTAATTAAATCTAGTAGGGGAGGCCAAGCGGGGATTTTCCGCGTTACTCGAGCGCGTCAGAAATACATATGGGGAGAAACCTTGCACCCTGTAAGGTACCCCTACCATATATGAACATATGAACATATAGGGGGGTGCGTTGAGAACAGCCCGTCAGATTAGTAAAAAAAAACAATCCTTAGAAAAGGTAAGTTAAGTAAATCCATAAAATTGTATATTTCAATAATCTGTCAATTTGAGCCTGGCATAAGGAAATGGGCGAGTCACAAAGTTGTAAAAAAAACGGTCCATTGTGGCTAAACGGTTAATATTTTGAAAATTTTGTTTATTCATGGATATGCGGTTTGATAAAGGCTACATTTTAAAATTATTTTGAAATATACAGGTTGTCCCAAAAAAGTGTGGTGTATCAAAATTATATTATTTCTTATGGAATACCCTATATTTTATTGCATTTATAGATTTTACGTTAAAAATAAGATAAACTTTCTTAAGTATTCCCTATACCTAAGCTTTTTAGTTTTCGAGATATTTTGATATTTCTAAAAATGGAAGCACTTACAAGAAAACCAATAACTTGGAAACCTATGGAATCAGCCAAATCCTATTTTAACTGAAAAAAATTAGACTAGCAATAGCAATAATTTATTTAGAGTTGCTTAAAATTATACAGTGCGTCCAAAACGGGGCGATTCTCTAATGACATATTCAAACGACAATATCGTTCTTATTTTAAATAGGACACCCTGTATTTTATAATACTATTATGTAGCAAATTCCATTACCTTTTAAAAATTATAAAGGTTTACTATGCCTAAATCTATTAATTTTGGAGTTATTTTTCTTTTTCTTAAATTTTACGTTATTTTTCCACCGTAATGCCTAAATATGACACCCTGTATTTGATCAGCTTAGACTATGATCCGAAAAAATTATCTTTGAAACTATGTGTTTGGTTTTTACATTATTACATATAATTCGAGATGCATCAAAATCTGTATGATTAACCGTCAGACTAATCCATTATTATGAAAAGTGGATTCATCTGTAAACAGCATATTATAAAAAAAATCATCTTCACTAACCTTTTCCAATGTCCATAAACAAAAATGTATCCGTCTTTTCCATACAGATTTTGATGCATCTCGAAACATTTTTAATAATGTCAAAAACAAACACATAGTTTCAAAGATAATTTTTTCGGATCATAGTCCAAGCTGATCAAATACAGGGTGTTATATTTAGGCGTTACGGTAGAAAAATAATGTAAAATATAACAAAAATAAAAATAACTCCAAAATTAATAGATTTGGGACAACCTGTATATTTCAAAATAATTTTAAAATGTAGCCTTTATCAACCCACATATCCATGAAAAAATAAAATTTGCAAAATATTAACCGTTTATGCACAATGGACCGTCGCGTCTACCATATTACTGTTTTTTTTTTACATTTTTGAAAATTTTTACACGCAAATTTAGCATCTCGGCCTCCCGTACTATATTAAATGTTTTTCAAAACCAAAATTAAAAAATCTTTCTTCAGTGGTGAGAAAGAAAGGATACCTACTCGAATTAACTAAATATCTATATGCTTAAGTAAATAAATAATATTTTGAATCAAACTGAACTCAACAAATCCGAGAAAACTTGGTAGACTCATTGAGTAAATTCTTCTGTATTGTACTAAACATATTTTCCAACGCATTTTGTAAACTGCACTTTCATATTAATTCGATTAACCAAGATTTGTTTAATAATGACACAAAAACTCTGACACAAATTACATTTATAGTCTCGGAATATAATTATAAATAGCTGTATATTTTAGAAAAGGTTTATTGAAAAAATTAAAAACAATCATAATAACATATACATAAAAACCAGTGGCGGATCTAGGGAGTTTTTCAGGGGGGGCCATCAGTTAATGGAAATTTGTAACCAAAGTGATTAAGTGATGAAAATTTGGTATGTTTGAGTCTTTGAGAAATTACCTATTCAATACAACGAATAATTTTGGTTTGAATAACGTGTGTTTTCTTCTTGTTGAAAACCAATCAAAAGATTTACTTGTATATCCAGACTCTAGTTGTTGAACCAATATCAACTATTCAGAACTCATGGGGGCCATGGGCCCCCCTCAGATCCGCCAGTGATAAAAACGTCGCTAGGACAACAAACAAAACCACAGCACTCCAAACCATAGGCGGATGATCCAGGGGGAGGGCTGTGGGGGCTGCAGCCCCCCCTTTAGGTTACGTTTTTTAATATATTCCATAGCCTCCCGACCCTCAACTCCAACTGATGTGGAAGACAGCCCCCCCCTGACAATCGGCTGGATCCGCCCATGCTCCAAACACATGTATTTTAAAGATAAACCAACAGCCCCCCTATTTACAATACTAGTCCTTGATTTTGGAACAAAATCGAATTTTCATACCATCCACTGCTTTCGTCAATGAGTCAACTAATTGATTTTGGCTAGGTATATATTTTACATCAATAACTTTATCAAAAAACATTTCTCTTCAATATGCTTAGTTCGTGCCTGAAATGCCCCAGTGCAAAGCTAATTTTTGGGCTCCTTTATTATCAACAAATAAACATATAGGTTGGGTGTAAGATTCAATTTCTTCACTAAGCTGCTTCTTGTGCAGCTGCAGACATCGCCCTATACTCTGATTCTGTCGTATATAAAGCAATGGTTACTTGTCTCTTGGTTGCCCAGGAAATAGCAGATCCATTCTTTAAAAAAATGTAACCAGTTACCGAGCGTCGTTCATCTACATCATTGGCCCAATCTGCATTCGAGTATCCAATTATTTCAAATCTTCCTTCCTGATTGCCATCAAATTCTAGTCTATCAGAAAATGTACCTTTGAGGTATCTCAAAATACGTTTAACAGCACTCCAGTGTCCAGAACCAGGGTTGTTACTGAACCCACTTACATTATTTACTGCGAAAGAGATATCCTAGAAACTTGTGCAGCATACAATAGGCTTCCTACTGCTTCTTCTGGTTTCTGAGGTGACATCGTTTTCGATAATTTTTCACTAGGTAGTGCAGGGCTATCCACCGAATTAGATTCCCACATATTAAAACGTTTTAGAACATCTTGTATGTACAACTGTTGGTCAAACCATATTTTCTTATTTTTCCTATTATTTATTATTATTTGCATACCCAGTACAAATCTGGCTTCACCAAAGTCCTTTTTTTAATTCTTCACATTAACTTATTATTGATTGACATATATCGCTACAATAAGAAAATTGAAGACAAAGTTAATCCGCAATTCTTTAAACATTCATCCAAAAGAAGATTCCAGATACGACTTGCTTGCTGTAATCCATACAATGACTTCCGCAGTTTATAAATCTTACTCGATTCTTCAAAGCCTTCTGGTTGTACCATAAAAATGGTTTCTGTAAGGTCTCCTTGTAAAAACGCCGTCACAGCATCTAGCTGGTCAATATCTAAGTCATATTCTGCTGCCAAAGCAAGCAAATATCGGATAGATGTTTACCTTACCACAGAAGAGCAAATCTCTTCATAGTCGATGCCTTTTCTTTGTCACTTTGTCCACAACCTTTAATGACTAATCTCACTTTGTGTTTGATTATGTTACCTATAGCATCTTGTTTTGTTTTAAAAACCCACTTGCAGTTCAATGGCTTTATTTCTGGAGAAGAATCGACTAAATCCCACGTCCTGTTGTCCAACAATGCTGCATATTCTTCTTCCATTGCAGTTTGCCATTTACTACAATCAGAGGACTCATAGCTTCTTCTACAGAGTTGGGATCAGTAAAATTTTCTATAACAGTAGAATAAGTTACATAGTCTTTTAAATATTGAGGAGGTTTTCTCTCTCTTTCACTTCTTAAAGGAAATTCTGGTTCAATTTCCGATTCCTGTGTACTTTCTTCTAATTTTCAGCAACGTAATGTACATTAGTTCGATCAAAATTCACCTGTGAAGGCTCTTCTGGAAACACAAACAAATCAGTGTCTTTCTCAGTACGGCTCTGTTTTAACAAAGTACTTCCTTTTTCAAATTCAAAAATACCACATCTCTAGAAATAAAAACTGATTTGGTCAAGGGATTGTATAATTTATAGGTTTTGCTTCCTTTTCTGTAACCAACCATTATACAACTAACATATTTTTTGTTTTCTGTTGGTACGTGAGCATGTACCTTACAACCAAAAATTCGTCAACATTTTCAAAATTATTTGTCATATGAACTGTTGCAGCTGAATCTAAATACCTTATTCGTTTTGTACCAGTATTCACTGACAATGCAGAATAAAGTGCTCCATCATTTTTATTTTCTTTCTGAGGGCCACTTTTGTCCTTTTTCTTATCGCACTGTCTAGCAAAATGTTCAAATTTATTACACTGATGGCAACGCACTGATTTAAATTTACTATTTTTACCCCGTTTGCTATTAAATATTTTTTATTGAACTTATTGCTGGAACTATATAGTGCAACTGAATTATCACTCTTACTAAACGTTACATCTTGTAGAAGTTTATTTTTAATCATATCACCAGTTACTGCAACTCCAGACCTCTCTATTCCCATAATCATGGGTTTATATTCATCGGGTAAACCAGCCAAAAGTATAGTGCCAACCCATTCTTCACTTACTTGCATTCCCAGACTGGAAAGCTTATGAGCAGTACTTATTATTTTTTCTACGATCGTGCAAAAAGTTACTACTTTTTGCACTCTCAACTGTGCCAAAATTTTTACTTTGTTGCAATAATGCAAAAAGTAACTTACTTTGTTGCACTAGTGCAACAAAGTGCTTTGATTTTCTATAATTAGGAGTTCGATCTGAAGAAAACATTTTGTCCTTATAATTTGAGTATACTTATACACGTGGTAACTGTAGGTACTTAGGTACCATTAAAAATTATTCAAAACATTATAGTTTAATAATAAAAAGAAACATTTTTTACTGTAGTTTTGATTAATCCAAATCTTGTTACTAACGAAAACATATTCATAGTTGACTATGGCTGGCGTCTGACAGTGACAGTTTACGCAATTCATTTCAAGTTGTCAATTTAATATTTTAATATTTTGTTGTTGGCTGTTAAAAATGTCTGATTCGAATAGTGAAGAAGAATATATTTGTACTCTTCCAGATTTAATTCAAACAGCAAATGAAGCCGCAGCAGATTTATTACAGTAAAATTCAAAGTGAGATTGCAAAATACCTAAATATTGAAAACCCAATGGAATACACAGCACACTGTTTTCGCAGATCTTCTGCAACATTGTTTGTAGAATCGGGGGCAGAGATATTAACATTTAAACGCCACGGAGGATGGAAATCTTCAACTGTAGCCGAGGGCTACATTGAGGAGTAAATTTAAAAAAACAAATGAAAGTACCGAAAACTTCACAACAATCCGAAAAAGAGTGTTAAATGAAGAACCTGAGACTTCCAGATGCAAAAACGAACACAAAATTCAAAAAATTGCTGGAAATGAAGTTGAACATTGTAAATTGTTCTAACTGTGACATCAAAATTGAAATTAATTCGAAAAAGTAAACAATTAGTTTAAGGAAATTATTGTTAGTTTAAAGTTAAATTTTAATTTCGATCGTAGAAAAAATGTTGTGTGCTACACGTGCAAAAAGCATATTTGTTGCACGATGCATGAAGTTTGCAGCTCGAGACGAAGTCGAGAGCTGCAATCATACACACTTTTTGCACTAGTTACACAAATAACTATTGATAACGTAGTCTTCTACGAATCACTTTGTTCTAACCTTGTAGTTATCAGATAACGCAACAATCCAACCCTACGGGTTCAACCTGTATCTTCAAAATCTTTTGTTAGATTCTCTTGCAGTTTTAGCTGTCTGGACAAGTACAGGATGACCAAATAAGAATGCGAGGTACTGTATCTGGGAAACTATCCTTCGTAGAGGCTTGCGGAAAAAAATGTTATGACTAAAACGGCCAAGAGAAAAACCTGGAAAATATTTTCAAGTTTCTAAAATGGCCGCTAGGGGGGCGTAACTGCAATCTTGAATCTAAGAAAGTGATGTCTCTGGGAATTTTGCTATATTAACCTAATAAAAAAAATACCTGATCTTTAAAGTAGAGGATAATCTGAATCTTTTTTGTTTGACAACTTTTGCTGCATCTCTAAAAATAAAGTGGTGGGGGGTATTCAAAGGTTTCAGTAAAAAACACCCTGTATATTCGAAACGGCTGAGCCGATTTTAACAAACTTGGGCTAGTTGAAAAGAGCTATTCTTGGGCTACAAATGCTATAATATTTGAAGTTTGTTAGTTTCAGATGTCGCCGCTAGAGGGCTTTTTTCGACATTTCGACAGAAATGGTTAATTTTCTCAAAAAAATTAAATGCATTGGTATGATTTCTTTTTCACGAAAAAGTAGCTAAATGATGCCTAAACAAGCTCGCGAAAACCGCATCTCGGTATCTTGTTCCTAACCTAAAATTTAGGCCAAAGAAAATTTTATTCGGAAATCCCTTAAATTTTTAATTTTTTAAACTAATTAATTCCTTTTATTATGTAAGTTGTGGCCCTAAAAAGAACCGAATTAAAAAAGAAAGGTTTTTAATGTGACAAAACTGCAGCTTCAATTTCGGCTCTCGGTATGTTACGTAATGCATTACGAATCCGGTTTTTCGTATCTCTCTGGTCGTAGGTTGAGTCTGAAAATCAAGACAAGTTAACAGACTTCTTCTTCCAATCCAACGCTGTTGTAATACTGCATTAATATGCTCTCACACAATAATGGAGAATTTTTATTTCTAATTCTTTGGACCGATGAAGCCACCTTTAAAATCTGCACAATATGCATTATTGGTCTGCAGAAAATCCGCATTGGTTTCGTGAAGCTCAGCACCAAGGACGTTGGAGTTTAAATGTGTGGTGTGGCATACTGGGAGGCAGACTTTTTGGCCAATAAATTACCGTTGTTGTTGGAAGATGTTTTACTGTAAACACGTCAAAACTTGTTTTTGCAGTTGAATGGTTGCCCAGCACATTATGCTATTATTGTGCGAGAGCAAATTAATGCAGTATTCCAACAGTGGTAGATTGGAAGAGGAAGTCTGTTTCCATGGCCTGCGCGATCACCAGACTTAACTTGTTTTGATTTTCAGACTCAACCTACGACCAGATACATATGAAAAACCGGATTTGTTATAGTCTATTTTTATGTATGAGAGAGTATTAAAATAATAAAGCGTTCGTAATCCATAGGCGTACCACTTCTTTTAGTAGACAGTTAAAATATTTTGTGAAGTTATACCTCGAGTATTTTCGTATCAAATAACCTTTGTATAAATATAATAAATATATCGGGTGTACACTTATATTTTCACCTAATTAACCTGCTTATAACTTCTAAACAGCTGAAGGTAAAAAAGTGCAATTTTTTCTAAAATATTTTATTTTTCCACAAGGTATGTTAAGAACATTGTGTCAAACGGGTTATGTAGGTATAAGGGTTTAAACTTTGACTTTTAAACAACGTTACGTTCATAAATAATAATTTTAATATAAAAACACTTCTTACCTACAAATCCAAATCAGAATCGAAATCAAAAGATGAACTGTCGCAACCAATATTTACAATGAGTGGCTCGATCATTTCATCAGTAATATTGTCCAACTTCCACATTTTCTCTTCTTCTTTAATCGTATGATTTACTGCCTTTTCCCAGTTTTCAGGCTTCACATTATTTACAGCCTCCAAAAACAACTATTTAACATCACTCATTTTAAAAGAATTATTTTTTCTTGAAACTTCTCCCTTTATCTGTGCCCATATCAGTTCAATCGGGTTTACTTCGCAATGATATGGTGGTGATCTAACCACCGTCATCCCACGATTTTTTGCAATTTCATCAATTTCATATTTTTTTAATTTCTCTTTATGAAGGGAACACAAATGATACAGTTCTCTTCTCACAGAACCGGGATGGAACTTAATATTCTTTGAATTTAGCCAATTCTGTAAATCTTTTTTTAACCACTTGGTTGTGGGCATTTTTTCTGTAAGTCTCGAGTGATAACTTGCATTATCCATTACTATTATACAGTTCTGAGGAAGAAGATATATCATTTGTTCGAACCACTCTTTAAAGACATCAGCATTCATATCCTCATGGTAGTCACCGGTACGAGTAGATTCAAAAGTCAATAAACCACCTTTAACAAAACTGTTTGAACTACCGATGTGTATTATTATCAGTCTGCGCCCCTTTCCTGATAGTGGATTTAAACCAGTAGATAAATTATTTAAAAAAGCCTGTCTTCGACTTGTAACAGTTTCATCTTGCCAAAATTTATTTGGTGTATGTCCCTCGTTGATCCATGTTTCATCTAAATAAAATATATTTCTTCTTTGGTTTCTCATTTCTTTTATAGTCCTTATGTAATTTCTTCTCCATACTACAATATCGCTTCTTTCTATTAAAATAGACTTTCTGGAATGCTTTTTCCATAGAAAACCTATTTCTTTTAAAAGTTTCCATAGTGTGCTTCGACTCATTTCAGGGTAATCCTTATCATCTCGAACCGTGGCAAGAACTTTGTCTACTGTCGGAAATTCTTTTCTAAAGAAGAACGCATGCACTTTCCTTCGAAGTCTTTCTTTCAAATGATTTTCTATTTGAAATTATGGTTTTCCTGGAGCTTTACGTGCTGTTTGAAAGTCGCCACATTTCTCTTCTTTAACAACTCTGTAAATCGTAGATTTGCCAACACCAAGCGTACTACTAACTAATTCCACTGTGTCATCAACACTTTTACATAAATGTTTGTCTGTAAATGATTTAAAACAATTAAATATTAATGTTTTTTCATTAACTGTTAAAGGACCGATTTTTTGTCGTTTACGCGGTACTTCCAAATTTTCCATGATCACACTAGAATTCACAATAGACTGCACACTGCACCTTGCATGTTGCAACTAAACGACATTTAGTAACCTGTCAAGAATACACAACTGGACCTCCTTACTAAATGGAAAACCTACATTCGCATTTTCGGTGAAATTTGTTGGTAAGGGATTTATCTACTTATAATTCGATTACTGTAAGAAATTCTTGGAATTAAAATAAAACAAAATTGGCAAATATGTACTTATTGAAAATAATCTTAAGATACGGCTATGTTATCTTTAATACACAGGGCTTTTGGCCTGTCCAAACCTTTTTCTATTGTTCTGTACAGCTTATGGTTATAAAAGACCAATAAAAGACCCAAAACTTGTATTAGCTCAGGTACATTTATGACAATTTTAGGAAATATTTAGATTATTTCGTAAAAATATTTAAAATGACCGTACTAAGTTTTGCATTAGAAATGCTGTTTTATTACTCTCTCATACATAACAATAGACCATAATAACTGATAATTTTGCCGAGAACATTAGGCCTAAAGTAGATTTTTTAACAACAATTGACAAGCCAGCACATTTGTGAGGTTTTCGCCGGTTGCTGTCCACTAAGCTGACTGTCGATATGACTCTGGAGTGTAGATGGATCCATGTTTAACCCATTGCCACATATCCCATGTAAAACTTTTTACTGCGCTTACACAGATAAGCAGTTTGAAACTCGGAAGAAACATATGGGTAAACTTGTATACCAACAAATTCAATAGCAAACATAATGGGAACGAAACTTTTAATAATAAATACATATCACAGATAATCATCAAGACAAGAAATCTCCATGGACCATCAAGTAACTTTACAGTTCTAGTGCCTTAAAGAAATGTTTATAGAGCACGTAAATATTTTTTTGCATATAAAATTGATTCTGGATTCACTGTTCACTTTGAGCTTTAAAATTGTTTTAAATGTCCACGATGCTCCTGTTAAGAATGCGAAACTAAAAGCGTTCACTCTGCAAATTGAATACACGTATAAAAATTATCGCTGACAATCGCATTACAAGCGTAACTTCCTCCCGCTCGAGTAACAAAATCTGATTTTATTATGCACCCCTGCTATCATACGGAACAACAGCCGGTTTCCTTAAAATTGAACATTTAACAGTACTATTTATAGCACCCGATATTCAAGAAGGGTGGCTTTCTTATCTGATCCATCTTGTTATGATTTTAGGTGAAACTGTGAAATTGTTGTGCTTTTTGAAAATGCCGTATCTAGGGATGGGGATTTTGTAGTCTTCCACAGGCTCTAGAGTATGAAAACTCTTTATAATTTATGAATTGATTTATTTAATTAAAAAGTTATTTTCCTAATAAACTATATATTATTCAATTATGGGATCTTAGGAGGGTTGCTTGTAATAAAATTCTATTATTTTAAATATTCTATTTCTTTTATTGTAATAATTTAATTAATATTAATTCTTCCAATCATACTTCTGCTTAAAACGTCAATAAAATAACTATACAATCCTTATGTATAAATAAATATTTTCTTCGCGCTTGAAGTGAAAGCTTTCTAGATCTTATTTTCGGGGTGGTCCCCTATTCCTTCTTTATATTTTTTCCGCTAGCTGCTGCAATTTTTTCCTACCATGTTTCTTTTTTGTTTTGAGATTTTTCTTTCGGTCCTAATATTCTTCTTAAAATTTTTTTTTCTTATATTCTCACGGCTTCTTGCTGTTTCCAGGGCCGCCCAGAGCTGAGCAGGGCCCCGGGGATAAAGTCTCATCGGGCCCTTCCCCACACCAATTCAAAAAAACGCCCTAAAAAACATGTTGTTTATGAAAATACACAAAAATAATTTATTGAATCTTTCTGAATATAGTTAACACCTTACAAAGCCCCATTATCCAAAACGATTCGGTGAAATTAGTCTTGATAAAAAAAATATGAATACATTTATAGGGGATCAATATATCGAGCAAAAACAAACTTTGGCCCGGGTTTTCAATCATCCAGAGAAATAGATAAAAGGAAAAAGTAACATGATATTATAGCTACAGTTAGTTTCCTTCTTTCATCTGAACTTTGAATCATGAAAAAATATTAATTTTTACATGATTTATTGAGCGTGCTCTCTAAATGCAGGGCAGGAGCTAAAAATGGGGGTGCGTTTTGGAGCCGGATATGTCGAAAAGTATGAAATTTTTGACAAAACAGATGAGGATCATTTTTGGTAATGAACTGATCTTGATTTTCGTCCAAACAAAATTAAGTTGGTAAATTGGAACCTTTGGTTTTTCAACTTAGTTCAAACAAAAATTCTCTAGGTGCCATATTTTCGGAAATATCAGCAAAAATAGGTGAAAAGAAACACATTTTTGAGACCAATGGGCCATTTTTCCGCCCTTCCACACGTCAAATTTAAACTTACCGCCGGTTATATTATTCGTTTTTTGTTTTATTGTTTTCCGTGTGTCTATTCCATTTTATTTCTTCAGACAATAAAGTATTGATATTGATTTTGATATTTGTCCGTCAACATAATTAGATTTTTTCCCGGAAATGCAAAATTTGATTTAAAATAGAAAACAAATCTCCGGGAACTTTATTAAAATTGGGCATTGAACACATGATAAATGAATATGATGTTGCAATAGTTTATATTCTCGAATATTTTTTATTAATAGGAAATTTAGTTGAAGAAAATCTGCTTATTTAAGGAATTTTTTGTGTAAACTTACAAAAGCCAAAGGTTAACTGAGAAGAAACCCCAGAATATATTTTCCAATCGAATTGATTAACTGAAAAATATACCGAAACTGGGTGAACTACATTTAATTTCATTGAGGCTCTTTTATAAAAGTGAAATTTTTTGTTTGCATAATAACCGTAAAAATAGGGCCCGCGGCTGGGCCCCTTCGGTGCGCGGGCCCCGGGAATCTTGCCCCCCCCTGCGTCCCCCCTCTGATCGGCTTTGGCTGTTTCTTGTTAGTGTTTCTGCATCATGCATCGTTACTGGTCTGATTATTGTTTTATACATTTTCATTTTTGTATTTTTATTAATTATTTTACTCACCGTCTATTTCCCTCGTTTTAATTTCCACTAATCACAAATGCGCAATTTTGAATTACAAATGGTTCCTAGATGAAACCAGTTGAGAATGCTCTTCTAGCATTGCCATAAACCGAACAAATTGTAATGACATTATTAATAAAATTTTAGATTGATAGTTCTCAGTTCTCATTATAATCAACACAGCCACAGTCTACTCGTTTTAACCAAAATAGTCATTCTCTATGCGTCTACTTTAAATTCAATATCATTTTAAACTTCAAAATTTTAAGCTTACTTTTTAATGCTCTATCAAAATCTGAACTCAGAATTTTAAAATTCACAAAGACAAAGAATCAACACACATACATACACACATACACACAGATCGAATTCAGATACAGAACAATTTGTTCGGTAAAAACTGTATGACAGCTCCTGTCAGCAGTTTTTTCGACAGTAATATCCCAAGACCTTGAGAAATAGCCGACTATTTTTATTGCATCTAAATTTCGAGTTTATTTTAGGATCAATTCGTCGAGACTTAATTTTGACATTAATAATCTGAATAACTCCCGAGAGCTTTAGCTCGAGAGAGTTATTCTTTGATTATTAATGCCAAAATTGTCGAGACAAATTGTAAAATATACGAGAAATTTAGTAGCAATAAAAATAGTAGCTAATTTGTCAAGGTCGCGTTATATTTAATAAGATTATTTCCCGAGCCAAAAAAATTTACGTATATACGTATAAATACCGCCCTTCAGGTTAATATTGAGGACGATGATCAAATAACCGACTATTTACCACCAAGGTGAATAGTCGCTTTATTTTGTTTTGATTGGCTGCGTCAAATCAGTTTCCAAGCACGTGATTGGTTAAAAATTGATATTTGACAGGAAAGGGAAATAATCGAGTTTACCCGCGGCAAAACTTGACAGCTGTTGTCACCAAAAATTACAATACCTTTAATAACAAGTAATTATGGTCTCCTAGGACACTAGAAAACGACGCGAAACATTTTTTCTGATTTTATTGTCAATAAATTTTGTAATATTGTTTTTAAACAGTGGTAGTCAGCTTATGTAGTGAAAATGAGTCGCTTTGGAAGTGATTCTATGATTAATATTGATCTGGCGATTGAGAAAAGTGTACCGTACAATACCGATAAAACCCATACGTCAATATGGAGACAGTTTACGGAATTCTGCAAGGCAAAGAAATACGAGCTTTTGGAAACTACAAGGTTAGAGCAACTAAACCTAATCCTGAAAGACTGGGCGTAGAATATGAAGAAAGAAAACGGTGAAAATTACAAAGAACTAGTTGTGAAGACAATGTGGAACACCGTTGCAAAAAAAATGCAAGATATGTATTTTATGAATTGGAAAATACTTTTGAACCATTTAAAGATATTATCTTCAAGTCTAATAGAGAAGCTCGTAATGCAAATCGAAGGAATTTGCAGATGTGCTACAATAAACGAAAATCGAGCTCTGTTTCATTAAAATTGGAAGAATACTACGCAATGGTTTTATTATTGGACGAAGACACTCCGGCGGAACTCCAGCAAAAATTTTACCATATCGCTTCAGTAGAACTTGCCTGGAGAGGTGGAGAAGCAGTCAATTGCAGAGTTCATTATTTTAAAGAGGAAGTTGGTAATTCCGGGATTAAAACAGGTAGATAACATAGTTAGTTACATATTTGTTAAAAATAACTGACTTTCAAAAATTCTACTTTTTAGGAAGAGTAGAATATAATCCTCTCTTCAATAAAACGGCCCAGGGTGGAGAAAAAAAAATGGCCGATAGTAAATGGCTGGTCCCCAACACGAAGAACGCTACCTTTTGTCCAGTCCGTCTTTTTAAAATTCTAATGGTTAAACGTTCATCTAGAATAACAACTGATAGATTATTCTTAACATTAAATCCATCATGGAACAAAGAACAATCAAGTGGATGGTACAAAAACACTCCAGTGGGAAAAAACGAACTTTCAAAATGGACTAAAGAAGCAGCAGAGAAGGCAGGATTAAATACAAAAGAAATAAAAATAACAAACCACTCTATGCGGTCGACAGCAGTCAGTAACCTGGCTAAAGGAGGGGCGGGGGGTGAACAACAATTAATTCAAATTACTGGCC
This sequence comes from Crepidodera aurea, assembly GCA_949320105.2. Taxonomy (NCBI): domain Eukaryota; kingdom Metazoa; phylum Arthropoda; class Insecta; order Coleoptera; family Chrysomelidae; genus Crepidodera; species Crepidodera aurea. Next base: position 90,627,797 of record OX439473.1, on the reverse strand, counting down.
ACAGTTCAGCCAACTCAATTCAGCCTTATCTGCAAATGGATAATGAACATTATTCCAACATCATAAACACCCCTAGAAGTGACGCCTCAGAAATCCAGCTAAAAAACAGAAAACAGAAGATCCTGCAGCCACTCCTCGAGCTTCTCACTCTACAGCTGGACCCATCAACAACATTAATGATTTACCTACATCCAACGTTATCAATGAGTCAACAAAGATTTCAAACAATACTCCTACTGTGTACTAAAATTGCAATTTATATTTTAATTGTACCATAAATAATGAAGTTTGTAGTATTTGGTGATGATAAATTACCTGTTTTTCAGTTTTCAAATTAATACCTACATATTTATTATGTATGCATATTGTTATGATGTTAAAATGGGGCAAAATTTGTAAGTGTATTTTAAAATAAGTTATGTGAAAAAGACTTAAGGGATAGTAGTGTTGACAGTTTTGAGTTTTTTGAAGTTTATGAGAATGTTAATTAGAATTTTTTATAATATGTCAAAAATGTGAATTGATTAAAATAAAGTTGATTAAAAAGTATTAAATTAATACCTACATATTTATTATGTATGCATATATAATAGGTGGTATGTTTTGTAAGCTATATGTATGCAGAATAATCTGTTACTCATGAAATAGTCTTGTCAAATACCATTGGGGCATATAATTTTTCCTGTGAAAAAATTCGAAAAAACACAATGCAAAGTAATATTTTTTTAACAAAATGCATTCGTGCAGGTGAAAAAATCCTCGTCTTTAATTTGTGTGTGTGTGTGTCTGTAGCTTTTTTGTGTTTATGAATTTTAAAATTCTGACTTCAGATTTTGATAGAGCATCAAAAAGTAAGCTTTAGGGTTTGATGTGCAGCAATTCGGGAACTCCTTCAAAATGGGGTCCAAAATACGAACATTTTGAAGTTTAAAATGACATTGAATTTAAAGTAGACACATAGTGAATGACGATTTTAGTAAAAGCGAGTAGACTGTGGCTGTGTTGATTAGCATAAGAACTGTCAATCTAAAATTTTAGTAATACTTTCATTACAATTTGTTCGGTCTATGACAATGCTAGAAGAGCATTCTCAACTGAAGAAATGAAATATTTTGGGTTTAAGTCCCAAAAGGATTCGGGTTCCACCCGTGTCTGGACTTCTATAATTCAATACCTGTTGGGGCATATAGCCCAAGGAGTAGTTGTTTGAAGTCCAGACGTTGGTGCAGTGTGTGACATTTTCTAATGTCGTAATTCTTGGGAGTTGTGATTTTAACTTATTTCATATCATTTGTACCATTCTCAACTGGTTTATTCTACTACTACGACTACTACTTATTCATAGGTATTATCACCAGTTTTAATATCTGTATGTCCACATTTCTTCCTGAATCTTATTATTTTGTTTGTTTTGCTTATTTCTGCATTTATTTTTAATCCAATTTTCTTTCTTTATTTGAGTACATCTTCTAACATTTCTTCTATCTTTAGTTACCAGTGTCACGTAATCTGCTTGTGCTGTTATTGACTTCCCCTTTTTCTCAAGTTTCTTTTACTAATTTTGCTTAGTACATATTCTAACGCTAAGTTAAATAACTTCGTTAATAGGGAATCTCTGCGTTTAACCCCGATATTAATTTCAAATTTTTCTGTTTTTCCTTTTTCCGTTTTTATCTCTGCTACAATTTTTTCCAATGTCATCTTCTCTATATGAAACCACACCTTTATTTTACATATTAATTGGAGCATTCTTTCGAGCAGTTCAAATCCCCCATATTTTATCAGCTCCATGTTAATTGAGTCACTCCCTGATACATGAAAATGTTTTTTTACTTATCATCTTTTGGCATTATTAAATTGCTGATTGTGTATTGTAGTTCCAAATATATATTAGGTTACTATGAATTATGTAAAGCGTTATTATTATCAGGAGTGTAAAAAACACTTTTTAAATAAATTTATATTGAATATGCAATTACTCGAATTGTTAATATGAACTTTTGGTGTCTTCAAATCAAAATTATTATCACTGACAATTTGTCTCAGGCTAGTGTCACTTTATTAATTCTTCAACAATTACATATTTTATGCACGCATAATGAGTGAAGTAAAAATATATTTCATGGTTTGGTAATACCTATAAAGTATGCCAGAGTGAAGATTGAACCTGTTTACTCATTTTATTATTCTAATTTTTTTCTTTAAATACACAGGAAGTCCTTTATGTGAATAAAGGAGCACCTACAACACTTGAAACTGGTAGGTATTTAATTTCATTTCCTCTTTAAAAAAATGTTATGTTGGAACAAGACCGGGTGAAATGTGTAATGGTTTAGAATTTAAAATTGCAGAACTTAGGGGAGCAAAAGCAGGGCATCTGAAATCATTAAGGGGAACTACCAGGATGACACACTGAAAATATGGTTTTTTCAGGATTTTTTTTTTAATTAAAATAGGATTCAAAGATTATGGGAACGTAATACATTTTTCTTTATACGGCACTGATTGATATATGATGGACGGATCAAGTTGGTGAACCGGATATCTCAGAATCAGTTCTCCTAAACCAAAATGAAAAAGAATGATTATTTGGGGCGCAAACGCCGCTATCGTTAAGCGTAGCCTTATTAAATTATTTCCTAAAAATCGACCTGTTGAATGTGGTGTGCAATTATTATTTGACTTTGAGGTCGTAAAAAAAATGTCGGCCTCTTTGCTGATAACTGAGTAATCCACCTAGAGAAAATTGTTTTAAAAAAAAGTAGTATTTGATGATGAATAACGTAGACAATTTTAGAAAACCTTGATTTTTCTAACGGCCACAAAATGTTTTTGAATCAGTACGTGTTTAGGTGCAAATTTTCTTAAAAATCGAAGAAAAGTTACCCAAAAGTTGTTTTTTTCTGAAAAAACTTATGGATAATTAAAAGTTTACATTGTTTTTAATTAATAAAAACAGGTTGTATTGTATTCTCGGTAAATTTAATATTTTATCACCTACGCAATTTCCAGGAATGATTGTCAATAGAAGATGCAATATTATCTCTAAACAACGAAATTTTGTAACATTTGAGTACCCTGGAAAGGATTTTAGGGATATTTTTATCTATTTTACGAATGCAGTCCGTATGGAGAAGCGTGGGTATTTACGTTATCGATCTAATTTACTAAACAAAAAAGACCTGTGGAACGCCATGAAATCACTTAAAGTTGTCCATAAACCAGTCATAGAAATCCCTCAGGAGCTAAATAATCCCATCTCTGTAAACAATTATTTTACATCAGTTTTCAGTCCTATTAATTGTTGTCCTGAGACAACTCAATGGTATCAGTCAAATTTTTTCAACAACAATATTACTTTCTACTTTAAACTTGCAACCATTGGTCAAATTAAATCACTAGTATTAGGTTTGAAATCGGATGAGTGACAACATTTCTGCAAAGATGCTACAACTTTCTCTCCCTGTTACTGCTCCTTTTATAACCCATATTATTAATTGCTGTTTGGAGGTCGGTTATTTTCCAGATATTTGGAAATATGCGTTAATAAAACCTTTGCCTAAATCAAATAAACCTGAGTCCCTTAGTGATCTTCGCCCAATAAGCATTCTCCCAGCACTGTCTAAAATCTTAGAAAAAGTTATTTATCAACAAATATACGAGTATGTATTTAATAATAACATAGTAACATATATACAGTCAGGCTTTCGAAAGGAGTTTAGTACAACGACACTACTTCTAGATTTAACCGATAATACTTCGGTCATTAGATGAGAGAAAAGCTACATCAGTCATTCTGCTAGATTTTTCTAAAGCTTTTGACACTATCGATCATGCTCTTCTGTGTGCTAAACTTAAACATTTTGGATTTGACGAAATTTCCCTACGATTTTTCAAATTTTATTTATCAAACCGTTATCAAAAAGTAATTATCGATTTTACACCAGTCACTTCAGGGGTACCTCAAGGTTCTATCCTTGGACCCCTTCTTTTCTCAATATATATCTCTGACCTTTATAAATCTTTGGATAGTTTAAAATTACACTCATTTGCAGATGATACACAACTGTATTTTTCATTTGTACCTGAAACGGTAAATTTAGCATCTCAAATAATAAATCGGGATTTAGAAGCTATTTGTACCTACTCAAGTAATCATAACCTTAAACTAAATGCTAAAAAATGTAATTCTCTGCTATATTGTCCTCATACCTCTAAAGCCATTATTGAACAAAACTTAAAACTATTTATTAAAAATGAACCATTAAAAATTGTTAATAGTTGTAGAAATTTAGGAATAATTTATGACTGTAGCCTTCGATTTCAAGAGCATGTCACACTTTTAGTAAAAAAATCGTATCTAGTTCTACGTCAATTGTATAGAGGTCGGGGTATTTTAAAATTTACGTTACAAAAATTACTTTGTGAAACCATGGTGATGTCAATTCTTAATTATGGGCTTTTGGTTTTTTATCCTTGCTTAGATCATGTTACTAAATTTCGATTGCAAAAAATTCAAAATAATTGTTGTCGTTTTGGCTTTGGCTTAAGAAAATATGACCATGTATCAAGTAAGCTAAAACAACTTGAATGGTTGAACATAAGTAACTTGTATAACTACCACCTTGCCTCTTTGATATACCGAATTATTTTGACGTCGAATCCTATTTATTTGAGGAACAAATTAGTTTTTCGTGGAGAAGCTCATAGTCTGTCTCTGAGATATCCGCATAGTCTCATGTTACCACGATATAGGTTGTCAATTTCTAAAAGGTCATTTACTTATAATTCAGTTTTAGTTTTTAACGGTATTTCACATAGTCTAAGAGTTAATTCTCTGAGTTTTTTAAAATAAAATTATAAACAAATTCTACTACAGCGTCAGTAATTTTGTTCATTTTTTGATATTTGTGAAGTAATTTTGATCATTTTTTTTTATATTTGTGATGTAAAATTTTAGTGAATATTTTAAATGTGTAATGTCTGAGTTTTACTAATTTTGTATTTTATTATCATCTGTGTAAACTTGAGGTTAAGTAGAGTAGCTCTAGCTAGACTTCGCCTCTTGTACCTACTCATTGTTTGTATTTTTACAGGCAAATAAAGGCAATTTATTATTATTATTATTATTATTATTATTATTATTATTATTATTATTATTATTATTATTATTATTATTATTATTATTATTATTATTATTATTATTTGACACAATTGATTATAAATTTCTTTTCAGTAAGCTCTTTGATATCGATGTCGGAATAACTTAGCTTAGCTTAGGGTTTGATGTGCCTCTCCGTACCTCTTCGAGAACACCTTCAAAATGGGGTCCAAAATATGAAAATTGTGAAGTTTAAAATGACATTTAAAATAACAGTGATTGTCAATATCCAAAGCATAAAAACAAACACTATTTTTTTCTCTCTAAAGGAACAGTCAATAACAATAATAACATTATTGATGATTGAATACAACAAAAAGATATTCAGTTTATAGAATTATCAATGCATTTCAAGATTTCAAGAACTAAAATTACCATGTTGATTATTTCTATAAAAATTTTTTAAAAACGTTGTTATTAGTTAACACTGTACTAATGAAATTTGAACGTTCAGCTTATCTACGACGGGCGAGCTCGGTTACCCCCACTCCTCTGTAAACACGACGGGCGCGTGAAAATATAAGAATTCAAAAACAATCTTCTACAAGGACAACGCTGTATGTTAAAAATTGGGGTCACAGAAATTTTTCGAAAAAAAAATTATCTCGGCCCCAGATCAACGTAGATGAACTTTTTTTTTTTAAATTTGTCAAAAAATGTCAGCTTTTCATTTCTGCTATAGATTTTACGTTAGAAATATCTGGACCTACAAAAATTTTTGATTCTACCATGCATTTTGTATAACTATAAGAAACATTTACATTTTTCATTTAAAAAAAAAAGTGACGATATTTGCCCGAAAATTTATTAAATTTACCAAACCGAATTTCAATATTAAAGTCTAGCATAGACATACGAATATTTAACTCAGAAAAAGATGATTCAAACCAAAACTTTTACACATATTTTTAGCACATTTGTACCAATTTTAGGTAAATTTGTATCGTTAAGTTATTTTAATTTTACTTTTTATTTTACTAGCTCAGAATACTTACTTTTTTTAAAAATGATTTATTAATAATAAAAGAAAAAAATTGAGCGTATGAAACTTTTACTTTCAGGTGTGAGTTCCAGCTTTTCTAATAGACATTTAATGAAGTATTTGAAGGGTTAGAGGGCGCCAATAATTCTATTTTAATATTTTTCAAGCTAGTTTAGAATTATAAATATTCTAACTTTGATCAAAAATAATATGAATACAGAACTTTATCATCAATGCAAAATTAAGATATTTTAGAATGTTGTCACACCGCAAGGAAATATTAAAGAAAACTTAAGGAAAAAAAATGATTTACTATTTATTAAAATTATTTGTTGAAATATAGTTTACAAAAGTTTTAGAATTTTATTATAGCTTGTAGCTACGCCATTACAAAAAAAATACGAAATACCAAAATATAAAATGTAAGAATGCAAGTGTCCTCAAAATTTCTTAAAAACTAAATCAGTTGAAAAAAAAACCCAAATATAAAACTAAGATTTACCGACATTTTCACAGTTTTTGGCCAACGCTGAAGAAAAGTCTACATCGACTTTATATATCGGCAGCTACCAGGAATCGGGATCAATTCCAGGTTCTGGACTTTCGGCTGGTTTAGTAATTGAATGTTACTAAATTCCCAAAAATTAACAAGTGCAGTGGCCGACGCTGTAGATTTAGTTCAGAACAACAAATGAATTATCGATTGAGTGAAGAATGAACAATGAATGGATGGACTGTGTGAAATCCGCCTTAACTAAAGAAAAAATAATTTTTGTTCTGACTATGGCCTTTCGATATAAATAATATTTTGTAAACAGAAATTAATAGCAATCATCTAGGTACAATAAATATATAAAAAACTCGAAAACATTAATAAAATAATTTAAGAATAATTACTAAATTTGTGTAAAGATTTTTAGACTTTTTTACAAATAACAGATTAGAAAAAATAATGTGCTTACCAGGTTATATCACAGTACACTAATTTTAAAGAAACTTTTCAAACTAAGTTCTCAATCGAAAGTGAATAAAATATTTCCTAAATTCGAATTCGAAGCCTCTGTTGTTAGATGATTCCCCACTATTCAATGCGTAGAATCGAAATTAAACTGGAATTTTGTGATATACAAAGTGGCCCAAATTTAAAAATAACAATTTTAAAAATGTAATTTTTAAAATGTTACCTACACATTTTGACAAGTGTCCATTTCAACATTGTTACTCAACGTTCCATTAAATATTTACCTAAATCCATGATTTCTGAAATTGAATTGGCAACGTTGTATTTTCAACTTTGAATTTATGAGATGGCTGTCATTTGACAAGCAAATTATTTATGTCCGTCAAATGAACATTTTTTTCCTTTTTTAATACTTTTCAGGCTTATTCTGGTTATAAATTGCTACTTGGGCACTTGTAGAAAAGTTATGTTCCTATGCGTTTGTATTGGAAAAATATGTTAAATAATCGTTTCAACGCACTGAATTTGTTTGTCTTGGGAGTGAGTATGCCAATATATATATATATTTTTTTAAATGTGAAAAATATATTTCCGCGCAAAAATTTCTATTGCTATATAGATTTTATCATGTTTTATAGCATCTGTGAAAATTTTATAAAAATCTCATATTCTTAAGGTTTACCCAGAGATGTGCGTGTCAGTAGTTGTCAAAATTTGTAGGTTATGGCGAAATTAAATAAAGTCAAACCTTGACGTTGATATTTACAAAAATAGGTTATTTTCTTATGACGATTTTCCATCATCACTCCACCAACGTTTTCGCCGGCCACTGTTAGACCAACATTATGTATCGCGACTACGTTACTGAACGTTGCTTTGGAACACCCATCGCACAAAAATATGATGTGATTTCCATCGATGATCGATGATAGACAATTAACTACTTTTGACAACGCCAAAAACTAACAAATTAAACTAATATTTATCAGTTTCTCTTCTAATGGAAATAAAACCACTTATTTTATAGAAAAAGGGGACTTTAATTGACGTTTCGGATTTCTTGAATGAAAGTCGTTTTCAAAATGACAACAAAATATATAATAAAAAATTTACTATAGAAACAGGTTATATTATCTCTGGGTTGTCTGCCGTTGCTAGAAAATAAACTAAAAGCTTAACTTTTCTTGTAAATATCTCGGAAGATCGAATTTTCACAGACATAAGACCTGCATTTTTTGCCGATTTAGATAGGAATTACTCTACCCTGACCGGTATATTGTGATTGCGCTCAGCGGTCAAATACCTCCTGGGGTACTGAAATTTGGATACTGTGATACGGAAGGATTAAGGCAGGTAATCCAAATTCTTTAGAAAACGTAATACATTTTCGTAATGGACATTATGTGCCGTTAGTTTTTGCACTTATAAAAAATTAAAGGACAGAAGCTTATGAGCAAGGGTTTAGATCTGTAATATCTGTTTGTGATTGCAAGAATCTGACATTTAATCCCAGTGATTGATTTCGAAGAAGCTATTCACAAAGCAAGCCAAAACGTTTGGCCTCAGCTACAGATAACTGACTGCAGATTCTACATCAGCTAAGCTTGGCTGAGGAAAATACAAAATGTTGGACTCAAAAGAGAGTATTCCGACAAGGACAGCGAGTTGGGGAAATGGTTACGCTGGTGTTTCAGCCTTATATATTTAGACAGTGCTGATGTTTCGGAATGCTTCGTTGAAGAATTGATTGCTGAAGCCTCCAACGATACCCGCATAACGTCCTTCTGCGATTATTTAACGGAGAATTACATTTCTGAATCTGCGAGATTTGGGCTTCATGTAGAGAACGGACAACCAATGCCTGGGAATCTTTTCATAGCCACTTTAATAAAAGATTTTATTCTCCGCATCCTAATATTTTTGTATTTTTAAATGAATTGAAAAATGTTCAAATAGATGTGCAATTAAATAGCGTACATTTACAAAAAAATATTAAAAATATTAATTATGAAAAAACATTAAAATATGCAACAAACTTGATAGATAAATTTAAAAATAAAGAAATATCCAGAATAGAATTTGTAAAAACTATATGTTACAAGTCATGTTCAAATTAAATATATGTATGATTTTAGAAGAAGTACTCACTTTTTATTATCTTAATTATTTAAAATTAGTAAATTTTCCGTTCAAACATATAAGAAGTAAATAAAACTTCAGTTTGTTATAGTTTCAGACTTTGCGCGCTATCACAGTATACCTTTTTAAAGACATGCACCATGGGCTTAGGACACCCTGCTGAGAACCCTGACCGCTGCGCGCAATTGCAGTCTGCCCACCCTGACAGTTTCATTGAATTCTGACGAGTGGATTTTGAGATCCTCCGGACGCACATACACACATACAAACCTTGCTCGTTTAATAGTATTTGATTAAAATTGAAAAAGATACAGTTAAAAAAAGCCAAATTTTCAGTCATTTTTTGGTACTTAAAATTTAAAATATTGCTATAAACTTTTTATAGGATGAAAGTACAAGTCAAAAACAAAAAAATGCGATTTTGGACGGTTTTTTCGATATATCTCGATTAGTTACATCTCGATCGAGACTTATAAAAAATGAATCGAAAGATCTTTTTATTATCTACAACTTTCTCATTTACTTTTTTTTTATTGTAGTTATACTTTTTTTATTCACGAAAAACCGCTTTTTTTATGCAATTTCGGCAACTAGGATCGAGTTTAATGAAACAGAAACTCATAATATTTTTATTTTCTCTATATGACCTTATTTTTTGTTTTCGGGTTGGAATTTTATCATCACTTCATACCTGTTGATTGGACTAATGTTAAGTTCAGAAGATCGACTAGGACTTTTCTTCTAGATAGACCATATTGCACAGTGGCAGAATTCTATAACGTGCCATAGACTTTTGGGTTGCCATACAGAAGCATAAATTAAATTGTAAATTTTAATATACAGTTTAAGTTATAATGGCGGATATTGCATATCCAATGCAATTTTATTCCTATTTAGTTTGTGTTTTGTTTTGTTTAGTAATTTTTTTCTAAATTATGTATAGTTTTTAATTTCGCTTTGTCTATAAAATTTTTGTAATTTTTCTATGACAATAAAGCACATCTCTCTTTCTCTCTCGCTCCTCTCCCTCCTTCCTTCCCTCCCTCCTTGCGTCCTCCCACTCTTAGTAACGTTATTTGCTTGCAAGAAAGAGCAAAAGGTATCTATACTGAATTTAAAAAAAAAGTTCAAAAATGAAAGTATACAGACCCATCGAAATTAAAAAATACCTGAATCTCTATATAAAATATAATATATATTTTACATACTTTGTTTTGATATATTTTTTGATCTTAACAAATATTCGTCATTTTTAAATGACTGTAGTTCCTAACATTACAATTGTAGATAGGTTTTTGAAATCATATTTTTAAATAAATTTCAAAATTATAAAAAAATACCTCTTTTTCACTGCACTTACATAAATCACCCTGTTTTTTAAAAGATCTACCTTTTAGATTAAAATCAGAGCTTTCCTCGTAAATATGTAAAATAACGCGAAACATAATTCTATTTTTTAAATAATTATTTAAATATTAACTCAAAAAAAATTGTTCATCTTATTTCAACTTTTGTATTTACTAAAAAACCCAAAACAAAAGATTTTACTTGCATTAGCCCAATCAAAAAGAATTCAAATTTACTCCCAGAATACTGAGTAAGTCTAACCGATTTAATATACGTTACCCAAAAAAATAACGTTCGACTATCAATCAAAAATCGAAATCCCAAGATTCTCACACTCATAGTCAAATCAATCATTCAATTCCATTAAAACCCTCAAATAATACAATTCAAAATTGTTACAGTTCATATGATAGAATGCAATCTTTATCCCTTTACTGCCATAAATTCAGACAATCCATGAACAATGCTAATAGAACAGGGTAGGAATCAGAAAATGTGCCCTACATAACTAACGATCTCAAAGCATACCTTGAACAAAATATTTGTAGATTAGAAGGTAAAAAATAGTTAAAATATCAATTCAAAATGATTTATTTATGAAAAAATTGATCATTTCATTCGTGATTTTTAGATGCAATTTATCGAAATTGTTAAAAATGTTAGGGGTATAATTTTTTGTTTTATTCGGCCGTTAGTCCCTAATTATAAAATTTTTTTATTGCAATCAGTAGAGATTTAATTTTGAAACCTTGATGCATACAGGGTGTGCGATTTTTTATCGCCATTTTATATAGAAAAATGAACCCTTTAATTGCTTAGTGTTGAAATAAAATTTGCCAAAAATAAGATAAATTACGCAAAAAATCAAAATGTCAAAATAATTACTGACCGGCTTTTGTTTTTTTACTAAAAATGATCAGAGATTTAGAAAATATTTTAAAAACATATTGCAACCCGTGACGTAAAAAATAGAGAACTAAGAGTTGCCACCAACTCTGATAGCACGCCACTGGATAAATTTTCCGAACTTTAGTTTTTGTTAAACTTTTACTTTTTGATTTTATGACAAATTGTTATTTTTAATTTTATATATTTAAAAGTCTTTCGGGTGTAGAGCGTCTCTCGAATATCGCAACACCCTGTATATAAGCCTTAAAACTAAACGAGCTTTAGAGATTTACGTGTAAAATTTTTGGTATGCTTACCAAATAAACAAAAATCGAAAGAGAGCAACTACTTTTATATTTGTAAATGTTAAACTTAAAAATCAGTTAAATCCGGTACTGTCTCAAAGAAAGGTGGAAGGCGCGGAAGAGGAGATAGTTGCGGAAGGATTCTGGTAAAAATAGGACAACTGGCACAAATATCTCTAAGGGTTGAATCGTGGGAAAGCAAAGGGTAGCAAAAGCTATCGGCACTCAGATGTCTGTAAACAGAGGCAGCTGCGATGCGAAGAACATCCCGTATCAGGATACGGTGCATCGTGCGGAAGCACCGCATGAAGATTAATTAAAAAAAAATTTAATTAAAAGATTATCTAGGGTAAGAAGACGAGGTGCTGAGATGCATGAAAACAAACTTTCTCATGAGATGTATTGTTAAGGAAAATGTGCTGATAACAATGAATAGGTTAATAGTCAAAAATATGCAAAAAATATAAACGGGTTCTTATTCGATTTTTGTTGTTTCTCGCTAATGTTTTCCAAAACGAATTTTTATTTTAATATTAGAAACACCAAATAACTCAGAAAATAAAAAAAATACATGAAAATAAATGAGTAGATTAATAGTAATTTATGCAACAAGTGCATAACGTGGTACTTTTTTTTCACGAATGAAAAAGTTGAAAAAAAAACACTTTATGCATATGTTGCATACAATATTTTTTCTACAGCCCTAAACAAATAATGGAATTTGGAATATTTTATTAAACTCCTTCAGTAAATTACAACTATAATGACTGAATTGGATATTGTACACAATAATATCAAAATAAATCAACAACTAAATTATATATTTTAGTTTCATTTCGCAATGTGAATATTGAAAACGCAATTGGTTAGTTGTCTAATGTGAATTTTTGATCCAGTAAGGTTTGTTTCGGTTCGATTCATGGATGTAAAGCTTCATTTAAATTGTGAATAATGTAGAAGACTCGAATTTGCTAGACCTTTCTTCAAAAAAGCTAATAGTGCTGTAAAGCTATGAATATTATTCTGGTTCCGCCATTTCATAAAAGTGTCATATTCTTTTAGATAATTTTCTGTTGATTTCTCCGGTAGCAAATTTAATGTACGGACATTTGCCTTTTCTATGATTTCTTCGGGAGTACATATTTCAAACTCAATTCTTAAGTTAAAATAAATGGTTTTAGCCTAAAACGAACTTTTCCGCTCAAAATACTAATACAACATTTTTTTATTTTACATCATGTCTGTCTTACATTCTTTATTTTTTATTTTTTTTTTTGGTATGGCATAAAAAGATTTTTTTGTTTTTTTTTGCACGAATCACGTCTTTTTGTGCGTTTTGGAGCAAAAAAAAAATTTTTTTTTACTTTTTTTTCATGATTATATTACTTTTCCTCTATGTATAGTGGATGGCGGAAAAGTAATATTTATTTTTATATTCAGGTGCAAGGGCGGATTTAGCTTATTTTTATTGGGGGGGGGGAGGAAATAAGACTTACCAAATAGTCCAAGAAAGGTAGTAAATTTTTTGTAATATCGAGCAGAAACTAGTAACTGATCAGATCGACTTAAAATTTTTTGCTTAGGATGTCGCCGAAATATCATGTTATGACAAACTTTTTCATTGGAATGACCGTTTCTCGTTACAGACAAAAGATTAAAAAAATGGTAATTAAGTCTTGTCCCTTTAAATTTTTTCAAAAATCAATACTTTTCACGCTATTGACCAAAAATTGAAAATGTCTTATAAAAAAAACCAAAATTTAGCTCAACTTTAACAGACCAAAACTGAAAAAATAATTATCCCATAGGGCTAAAAATTACTAGACAATTGTAAAAACATATGTTACGACTTCTTTTTTTTTGCTCATGTTAAACGGTTCTGGATGGTCTTAAAATGTTCCCAATGTTGTTCTCTCATGTTATAAACATTTTTTTTTTTGAGGAAGTCATATTTTTCCAGATATTTACGCTAGAACAGCGCTTCTCAAACTTTTCAAATTTTGTACCACATAAATATAAAACATCAAATTTTGTACCACATAAATATGAAACAAAAATATATGTACCACCATAAAAGCATTTCGCCGTTAAAAAACCAACGCGTCGCGAAATTGTTCGAAGTTCTTGGAAAAGTCGTCATTTCAATATTAAAGCTAGAGCCGTTAAAGTCAAATACTTGGAAAATATATGTGTTTCAGAATACTAAAGATTAAAACAAAATGTTAAATGTTAAATTGTACCTGTACCACTAAAATATAGTAATGTACCACCAGTGGTACACATTTACCACAATTTGAGAACCCCTGCGTTAGAACGATCCAGTTTCTTCAAACACACATTTTTCAATTGCCAGATCTACCTTCGTATTAATCGTAGAAAAATAAAAAAAAATCATTTTAATTGTTAGCCCAAGGCCATAAAATTAGTTCATATTAATTTTTACGGAATACTAACAGATTTTCGGTTATATTTAAAAAAAAACGCCACTATCGAAAGTTTTCTACTTCTGAACTAAACACATTTCCTAACAATTTGCAAAAAATTTCAAGTCGATCTGTTTCTGCTGAATGATTTTACTTTATTTCTTGAACTAAAGACAACATGTTTAAAACAATATTTTATTAATACTAACTTATAATCACAAAGAGACTAGGAAAGTACTAGAACTAAAAATGGTTAAAACAAAAAAAACACTTTTAGACTGCTACTATTAAAAGTCTAGTAAAATAAGGAAGCTGCTTACATTTTTCTTTATAGCGTTATAAGAAGCACCATTTTCTTTATTATGTAAAACAGTTTTGTGTGTATTATGTTTTATAATATTTTTATAAATTATAATCATGGGGAGAGGGGGGGAGGGGGTAATTACCCCTATACCCCCGTAAATCCGCCCTTGTTCAGGTGTTACATTCTTCAACTGGCGTGTAAAAATCATTTAGTCAGCATCACTGACCTACTCCTATATAGATCAAAGGTCAGCAAAAAACAAATAGAAAAATGGTTCTTCTGAACAACGTACCTATAAGTAAACAAGACAGGTATGAAATCAAACCGTTAAATTATAAACAGACTATATCGAGCAAACGTTTAAAAATACTAGAATAATTGTCGGTTAAAGTACCTTTATCTTTGATAATATAAATAATTTTAGTCATTTGTATGTGCTTTTATCTCGTATCCTAATTGCACACAGAATTACTTGGCCTACTGGTAGTTTGTGTACATTAATAAATCAAATTTTTATGATATATGATTATTATGATTTTAAATTATTAAACTGAATTTGAATTTAAAATAAAAAAATATTTAATAAAGAGAAACCTTAGTCAAGATTGAACATTTTTATAAGATACAAGAAATTTTGAATTCGCTTTTATGACATTTTTATTAAATATTTAGATTTTAATTTTTATTTTCTTACAAATGGTTTGACATCTAATCATTAAAGGCCTTAATTGTGTTGAAAATTATTGGCACAAACATGAGTGAAATTAAAAAAAAATGGTTTTACTAAATACGTATTTTAACTCTGAGAATACTGATTAAGCTGCTTGGAATGTTGTATATGAATTAACATGGCAATATGCTGAAACCTAAATCTATGCTCTCATCCTATACTCAAATTATTTAACACAGTAACTCCTTCAAATGACTTACTGCGATGTTTGTGGCCCAAGTAGGGTGTTATTTATTTATATAAATATTTTATTCATACAAGTATTAAAATAAAATTATCTTAATAATACTTGATGGATTATTCTATATTCAAAATCATACAGATATTAACGAGACATCAAGTGCTGTCATTAAAGAAATATTTTAATTTTTTATTTGATATGTAAATTATTTTATGGATATTTTTATCATGATTAAAATGGGGATTGATATGACTTCAAGATGACATAATTCTACCAGCTCATATGATTCAAGTGGTAAAATTAAATGATCGGATTTTGCACTTAGGTACCTACTATGCATATAAATCCTTTTTGATTGGAACTGAGAATAAAATTATTCAATGAGCTGAAATTTTTATAAACCCTGAATAGTGGAGTACCGTTAGATTTACAGGGTATTTCATAGTTAAACTGACATACGTTAACTGTAAATAGAGGGTACTTAGGTGATTCCAAATAACCTTGGTTATTGGGTCTAACGCCTTTAATAACCGAGATACGGAGTGTTTCGGCCAATATTTTGATAAGCCGTAACTTTAGAACCACCCTGTAGATTTCTCTCATACTTGGTACAGATATAGTGTGTTAATAGCCTAATCCTATAGTGTAAAAACTACAATTAAAATCCAGATCCGGATTAAAAAGAATTTGTAAAATTTGAAAATCCACAAAACAACACCCTGTATATCAGATTTTTTAAAATTGGGATGGACCGGAAAAAAATGAGTTAAAGTGAAAATTTTTTTAAGTGCACATCCCATTCTACTACTGGAGTTTTAACGTCAAATTACATCAAATGCATTTTTTTCATTTTCACAAGCAGTAACTTTCGAAATACCTGGTAGATTTCATTCATATTTGGTACAGGTACCATTTTTTAGTAACCCAATCGTATAATGTAAGGACTATACTACAGTTAAAATCCAGATACGGATTAAGAAAAATTTGTAAAATTTGAAAGTCCCCAAAGCAACACGCTGTACATCAGTTTTTTTTTTAAATTGGATCAGACACTCGATAAGAATGGAAAAAACTGAGATATTCTGACATATTTTTATAAATACACATCTCGTTTTACATTACTAAACTTTTAAAGTTAAAATTCAATTGATGCAATACTT
Organism: Crepidodera aurea; assembly: GCA_949320105.2. Lineage (NCBI taxonomy): Eukaryota > Metazoa > Arthropoda > Insecta > Coleoptera > Chrysomelidae > Crepidodera > Crepidodera aurea. The sequence continues at coordinate 90,611,216 of OX439473.1, read as the reverse complement.
ATTGTCATTTCCATAAGCCATAACTTTGGAAACACCCTGTAGATTTCTTTAATAATTAGTACAGGTAGTACAGGTTAAATAGCACAATCGTATATCAGATTTTTTTAATTGTAATCGGATAGGTAACTATTTAAAAAAGGAAAAAGAAATGTGTTGAAATATTTTTATGAGTGCACTTGAGCGTTCTACAAAAAAAATACCAATTTAATTTTTCGGATTAATTCCGGATATAAAACTCATTAAACTATCAAATAGGTTTGGCAATAACACATCTTTTTTCTTTTTTCAAATAGATATCCAATTACATTTTAAAGAATTTGATATACAGGGTGCTATTTTAAAGATTATCAACTTTTACAATTTTTTTTTAAACTTTAGTTCTTTAAAAGTTTAGTAATATGTAGAACGAGATGTGCATTTATAAAAATATGTCAGTATATCTCAGTTTTTTCCATTCTTTTCGAATGTCTGATCCAATTTAAAAAAACTGATGTACAGCGTGTTGCTTTGGGGATTTTCAAATTTTTTCGAAAGTTACTGCTTGTGAAAATGAAAAAAATGCATTTGATGTAATTTGATGTTAAAACTCTAGTAGGAGAATGGGATGTGCACTTTTCACTTTTATATTTTATAAAATCTGATATAAAGGGTGTTGTTTTGGGGATTTTCAAACTTTAAAAATTCTTCTTAATACGGAGCTGGATTTTAATTGTAGTTCTTACACTATAGGATTGAGCTATTAACACACTATACCTGTACCAAGTATGAGAGAAATCTACAGGGTGGTTCTAAAGTTACGGCTTATCAAAATATTGGCCGAAATGGATGAAACACCCAGTATCTCGGTTATTAAAGGCGTTAGACCCAATAACCAAGGATATTTGGAATCACCTAAGAACCCTCTATTTACAGTTAACGTATGTCGGTTTAACTATGAAACACCCTGTATATATTTTATTGTATAAATTCATATACTTGTACAAAAATGTATTTATTATTAATTATGAGTAACTATAAAAATATTTGTAAAAAATAATAATTGCCACAGAGTAAATCTAACTCGGTACATTGCCTAATTTAGTTTACTTTGCATGCATTTTATGTATTTTTTATTTCTTTATATGCGGGACATTTTTAAAAATCGGCGAGACGCGGGACGGTCCACCAAAAAACGGTACTGTCCCGACAAAATCGGGACGTGTGGTCACTTTACACTACATACTTAAATGTATATATATTTTTTTTAACTAATTAATGGCACTGGCAATAAGCCAACAGGCCATTAAATGTATATATGTTATTTTTACCGCTTTTACTTTTCCGTCCTCCTCTATACCATAGAGGAAGGTAATGTGAGGGGAGAAAATAAAAAAATCTTGCTCAAACGATAAATTTTGCTTTTTTAATGAATTAAAGTTAAATACAATTTTTCATGAAAATAAACCCCGAGTTATAGAACGTAGAAAATTATGATTTTCACCACAAAAATCGTACATTTCTAAAAGTTTTTTAAATATAAATCTGTTAGTATTACGTAAAAATTGATATTGAGCTAATTTTATGGCCTTGAGCTAACAATTAAAATGATTTTTACTTTTCCGGCCCCTCGCCAAGGGAAAGTATTGTGAACGCGCTAAAAGAAAATTGAGATAACGACGGATATATCCATTTTGAGGTCCAGTCTGGTTCACAAGTGCCATTTCCCTCGAAACCTGATCGCCACCACCGAAAATTATGCTCATTCGATTCGGAATGGCATCTAGAACGTTCTATCAAAATTCCAAAAGGGGCTGAAAAAAAATGTAAAAGTTATAAACAATTAAGTAAAATAAAAAATAAGGATTTGGTTTTTTTGAAATATTTCAAAAACTATTTGAGATAATCGAAATTTGAAAAAAGATCCTTAAAGAGCAGGAAATTTCCTAAAAAAAAGTCCTTCCTCCTGGAACTGTACCAACAACCCTTATAATTTTAATTAAGCAGCGAAAATAACGGTAAAAACGCGTAGTTCGGCTGCCGCGTGCATCGCCCCAATCTGACACGTGAACTAAACAAATTATTTTAACTGATTAAATATTAATATTAAGGAATAAAAAAATTTGGGTACTAAGTAGACATATCAATAAACAATAATCCGTCAACAAAAAATTTTTATCACAATTTTTTTATTAGTTATGCTTTTGTTAATTAGTTAATTTTCACCATTTTAATAACATAAAAACGCTGATTATTTCAAAACAAGAAATCTAGAATTTTTTTTTGATTTTTTTGGAGCTAATCTTAAAAGAGTTTAGAAGAGATCCCCGTTGGAAAAATTCAAAAATTTTGATTTTTCGTTTTTTTATTAACAATCAAAGGCATGAGTAAAAACAGAAAGAAAACTACAAGTGCAAAAGTACAATATTTTTAAAAGTTAAATAAAAAATAATAAAAAATTTTTTTCAATAAAAAAATATATATGGTTGTAATATTTTTAAGTATTTAAAAAAAAATATTGCGTAAAATTGCATTTGTTTATAACAAATTGTTTTTTTCATAAACAAATGAAAAGTTAATAAAAAAATTATTTTTTTTATAATACGAAAGAACATAATAAATAATGATTTTTAAAAAAAAAATGGTTCCTTAATATTAATATTTAGTAACAAAAAAAAATTGTTAATTAACAAGTGCGATTTTTGTTAATAAAAAAATTTTTTTAAGGAACGATTTTTTTTAAAGTCATTATTTTCATCAAGGATGAAATGCCAAATAAAAAGTTCTCAAAAATATTATAAACAATGCATTTGTTTATAACAATTATTTAAATAATGTTAGTTAAAAATAAAAAAAAATTATTGTTATATGGCTTTTATCAATAAGAAAACAAAATATTAAAAATGATTGGAAAAAAAAATTTCCTAATGGCTTTATTTACATAAATAATTTTTTAATGCCTTTGATTGTTAATAAAAAAACGAAAAATCAAAATTTTTGAATTTTTCCAACGGGGATCTCTTCTAAACTCTTTTAAGATTAGCTCAAAAAAATCAAAAATAATTCTAGATTTCTTGTTTTGAAATAATCAGCGTTTTTATGTTAACATTAAAATGGTGAAAATTAACTAATTAACAAAAGCATAACTAATAAAAAAATTGTGATAAAAATTTTTTGTTGACGGATTATTGTTTATTGATATGTCTACTTAGTACCCAAATTTTTTTATTCCTTAATATTAATATTTAATCAGTTAAAATAATTTTTTTAGTTCACGTGTCAGATTGGGGCGATGCACGCGGCAGCCGAACTACGCGTTTTTACCGTTATTTTCGCCGCTTAATTAAAATTATAAGGGTTGTTGGTACAGTTCCGGGAGGTAGGACTTTTTTTTTAGGAAATTTCCTGCTCTTTAAGGATCTTTTTTCAAATTTCGATTATCTCAAATAGTTATTGAAATATTTCAAAAAAACCAAACCCAGATTTTATATTTTTACTTAATTGTTTATAACTATCGCATTTTTTTCAGTCCCTTTTGGAATTTTGATAGAACGTTCTAGATGCCATTCCGAATCGAATGAGCCCAAAATCATAATTTTCGGTGGTGGCGATCAGGTTTCGAGGGAAATGGCACTTGTGAACCAGAGTAGTCCCCTGAGACGATTAAAACGATTTCCAGATGGAAGTCTGTCCGTCTATCTGTGTGTGAGTGTGTGTGTATGTGTGTATATGTGTCTGTATTCTTCCACGATAGCGTCCGCACGCTTAATCCGATTTATAATAAAAAAATTTAATTTTATCGTTACATCTACTAAAATTTTTGTTAACCTGGCATCACTGCCCTAGAAATTATAACATAAAAACTAGTTTAGTATTGACACATTTTATAAGATGCATTTACACACCTAGAAAAATACTATTTTCGATTATAAGAGTTGTACCAGTTTTATATGACGCGCAGTGTACATTACAAAAAAATAAAATACCTAAAGTTTTTATTTGGTATTTAGGTGCCTTATTGGCTTGTAAATACATCCTCAAATTTTCATTCCTTAATTTTAAAACTAAGCAATGGAAAAAAATTTTAAAATTTAAAATCCAAATGACATTTGACATGTCAAAGAAAAAGTAAGCTAAATTCCGACCCTAAAAAATTGTTTTACTTTTTTTTGATACGTGAAATGTTTTTACTTTTATATTTCAAAGGTCATTTTCGAGACGAATTTTTTTTGGGACTTTAAAAAATTTTAAGGCCAAATTAATTATTTAATTTTTATTTTATAACTGCCGGGAAAGTCTTGTGGCGACACAACAGATTTTTTTATTGTTCTACGATTAATACGGAGGGAGATATGGCAATTCAAAAATGAGTGTTTAAAGAAACGTTCTAGCGTAAATATCTGGAAAAATATTGTAGTGACGTTTTCAAGTCTCTACATTTATGACACATAATGACAGTTGGTCAGATTTTATTTATAACCTCACTTACAAATTTCTGGCATAGAACAAGACCCAAGTTCATCTCTCCGTTTCCATCGTCCCAAGATCCAAGTTCATCACCTGGCGACTAGGAAAACAGATGAACTGTTGATCATTATTATTTTATTTTATTTTTACATGTACATGTCTTTTTTGTCAACATTTTTTATATTATATACTATTCCACCAATATTGCATTTAATTACATTGGAACGGTAACTGGATACTAGAATCTACACGTAGTATTCGGCTACGGACGCCAAATACAAATACCAGCCGAATACTACAAATATGACTTCCAAAAAAATGTATATACCTAACATCCTAATGAGAGAACAACATTGGGAACATTTTAAGACCATCCAAAACCGTTTAACATAAGCAGAAAAAAGTTATGGACAAAATAAATTTTTTACGCCATTTTTTAGCGCCATCTAGACTGTGGTATTTGAAACAAAAATGCTTTTGCAGAAAGTCGTAATATATATTTCTACAATTGTCCAGTAATTTTTAGTCCTATGGGATAATTATTTTTTAAGTTTTGGTCTGTTAAAGTTGAGCTAAATTTTTGTTTTTTATAAGACATTTTGGTCAATATCGTGAAAAGTATTGATTTTTGAAAAAAAATTAAAGAGACAAGACTTTGAGCAAGTGTTCTTCCGAATAATTTCGATTTTTTTATCTTTTGTCTGTAACGAGATATGGCCGTTTGAAATTGTATACATTGTATTGTATTGCATTTATAACCGTCAATGTCATTTTTTCGAGTCAAATATTGAAATGAATATGAAAAATTTTGTCATTTAGGCGATATCCTAAGCTTTAAAATGGTTTATTGTATATCTCAATATTATCAAAAAATACATTTTTTTTATTGAAATTAAAAAATCGTAATTTTCCCCACCTCTCTTTCTAAATTTACAATTTGCGGCCTTTAATCAATATTTACCAACCCCAAAAACGTAAATAATTATATTTTTTCATCAATACAATTAAAATTAGTACTGATATATATTTCTACCGAAATATTTTATGGGAGTAAACAAATTGCACAAATGAAAAGAAAAATAGTCTAATCTCCCAGGAATTGGACATTGAATGTCAACGTTGCCACAACGTCTGGACTTCAAATAACTACTCCTTGGACTATATATATAGTTTAAGTAGAAAAAATTCGTGGGCATCAGTCAATATAAAATAAATTAGTTTGATTTCTTCGTTTTGGTCAAGCTTTCAAAAACGTTTATTTTCTTTTTCAAGACTAATAACATGAAATACGGAAAAAATTAAATACAAAAAGAAACATCGGTGTTAAAATATTTTAAAATGACAAAATGACAGTTTCCAAAAACTTCAGAATACAATTGTAACATACAGAGTGTAATTATAAAAAGTATAAGAATGTGTAAATATATATATAAAAAAAAATAATAAATATCAATTCAAGGAGGACGAGTTGAGAAATTTTCTTTATGTTTTTTTAATAGAAATGTGTATATTGTACTCAGGTCATTGATGTCTGTTCTTTTATTCATTGAATTTTGATTGTTATTTATATGAACCATTTCAAGAAAGAGATGCTTATTGAGATTTCGTTCATTATCGAGAATTTTGACATTATTATAGTCAATCACATGATCTTTATCTATTACATGTTCAGCAAGGCGACAAGATCTCACATTCCTTCTGCAGTCACTTTTGTGAGAAGTTATTCTATCTTTAAGCATTCTACTTGTTTGACCAATGTATACTTCATCACAGCTGCTGCATGGGATTTCATAGATTATATTTGATTTATTTTTGACTGGTATGGGTGTTTTCAATTTAGAATGTATTTGTGAAATAGTTTTCAAATTGGTTTTAGCTATTTTAATATTGTCTTCATTTTTAAACAAATGTATGAGTTTTGATGTCGAACCATCTATATGTGGTAAAGATTTAAAAATAGAAATTTGGTCAGTTGTTGTTGGATGGTTTGAATTTGAAACAGAAATAGAGGTACTAAATAGAATTTTATTCACTAAAGATTTAGGATATGAGTTTTCTAAAAGAATGTTCTGAAGCTCTTTTAGACACTCATCTCTCAAAGATGGATGAGTGACTTTAACCACTCTGAAAATTTAGGAACCGATTACTATTAATTGGTTTTTCATTCAAACCATTCTATGAAAATCAAAATGAATTTAATTAATAACCTCAAAAACAGAGTGGTTAAAGTCACTCATCCATCTTTGAGAGATGAGTGTCTAAAAGAGCTTCAGAACATTCTTTTAGAAAACTCATATCCTAAATCTTTAGTGAATTCTATTTAGTACCTCTATTTCTGTTTCAAATTCAAACCATCCAACAACAACTGACCAAATTTCTATTTTTAAATCTTTACCACATATAGATGGTTTGACATCAAAACTCATACATTTGTTTAAAAATGAAGACAATATTAAAATAGCTAAAACCAATTTGAAAACTATTTCACAAATACATTCTAAATTGAAAACACCCATACCAGTCAAAAATAAATCAAATATAATCTATGAAATCCCATGCAGCAGCTGTGATGAAGTATACATTGGTCAAACAAGTAGAATGCTTAAAGATAGAATAACTTCTCACAAAAGTGACTGCAGAAGGAATGTGAGATCTTGTCGCCTTGCTGAACATGTAATAGATAAAGATCATGTGATTGACTATAATAATGTCAAAATTCTCGATAATGAACGAAATCTCAATAAGCGTCTCTTTCTTGAAATGGTTCATATAAATAACAATCAAAATTCAATGAATAAAAGAACAGACATCAATGACCTGAGTACAATATAAACATTTCTATTAAAAAAACATAAAGAAAATTTCTCAACTCGTCCTCCTTGAATTGATATTTATTATTTTTTTTTATATATATATTTACACACTCTTATACTTTTTATAATCACACTCTGTATGTTACAATTGTATTCTGAAGTTTTTGGAAACTGTCATTTTGTCATTTTAAAATATTTTAACACCGATGTTTCTTTTTGTATTTAATTTTTTCCGTATTTCATGTTATTAGTCTTGAAAAAGAAAATAAACGTTTTCGAAAGCTTGACCAAAACGAAGAAATCAAACTAATTTATTTTATATTGACTGATTCCCACGAATTTTTTCTACTTAAACTATTATTGAACAGTCACGAAAATATCCACTTATATATATATTATAGAAGTCCCGAGGTTGGTTGGAACCTGATATATCAGGACATTAAACCAACAACTTTGATTTTGTTATTAAAGGAGCCCGTCATCCATAGACCGGTTTCGGCATTCTTGTGCCTCTTCAGTATGGAGTAGACAAGCTCGACTTTCAATCTCTAATGAAAGTTGACAGTGGATCCGACTATACTCTTTATACATTTGCTAACGCAACTGTATTTTAACTGTAACTGTAATGTCGAGCTTGTCTACTCCATACTGAAGAGGCACAAGAATGCCGAAACCGGTCAAAGATCGGTAAATTCTAATATATAAACATTTTAGTATGAGATTTTATAAATACAATGCAAAAAAACCCATCAAAATCGATTCACTGCCACTCTCGTTCGAGGTGTTTCACTTTTTACGACTAGCGGCACTCCCCTAGAAATCTTGGTAATCCTTTATTTAGCTCTTGGCTAGTAATATTTTTTTTACATTTAGGTTTACAAAAGTTTTACAAAAAAAAATAATATAAATAAATGTAACAAACATAAATAGTTATATAGTTCTAATTACAACCTAACATTCTGCTTAATATAGTCAGTACATGATCTTTTAAAGCTCATTGAAGTGTTGCAGTTTTTAACAAAATCAGGCAATTCATTGTATTGCTTTAATCCCTTATAAAACAGACTATTCTGACTATAACTAGTGCTTACTCTGTCTAAATAAAAATTGTTTCTTGATCTGGTGTGATATTTATGTATATCTTTAACAAACCTACAATTATTTAAAAGGTGTTGAGGTACTAGTTTACAGTTTACAGTTTCTAGCTTTTCATTATTTATACTTATATTTAAATTATTAACTAACCTGTGATTCTTATTTCTAATAAACATAACTTTGGTTTTATTTACATAAAGAGTTGTATTTTACAGTTCTGGACATTTTTTACAATGTCGTTTATAGGTATATAAGATGAAAAGCAAAGGAACAAGCACCGTCCCTTGCGGTATACCATAGATGGACTCCCTCTCACTTGACTTCAATATATTTGGTTATTTGTATACGACCACTTAAATAATCCTCAAATCATTTCAAAATAACTTGACCGATCCCATATTTTTTTAGCTTCAGTATAAGTAACTTTCTATTAATAGTCTCAAAAGTACGTTTAAAGTCTAAAAAAACTAGGTACACCTATAATTTTTCCCTCTTCCAATCAAAAAGAACAGTCTGTAAAGCACTTTCACAAGAGTTTTTGCTTTTGAAGCCAGCCTCGTATTTACTCAGTAAATCGTTAGCTTCTATGAAAGTCCTTATTTGCTCATTAACACACATTTCTAATAATTTTTCATAAGGGGGAACCATATTAATTGGCCTGAATTCTTCACAGTATCCTTTTTCTTTTCAATTGGCACAACCATACTTTTCTTCCACTTATCTGGAAAGTCTCCTTGTTCCAAACTTTGATTGATTATGTTCAAAATTTTATCTCCTCAAATGCGTGTTTTAGAAGTTTAACAGTTATGCCATCTGTGTTACTTTCTTTGTTTTCCATTCTTTTCAAAATTCTCCTCAACTCTGACATTTCTATTTTATGAAATTTTTCCATGGTTATAAATTTACTTTCAATTTGAATACGTTAATTTTTACATTTAAATGTATTTTGAATTGAAAAGGCAAATAATTATTAATAATAATAAGTTAAAGAATTGTTGATACGCCAGTAAAATGACCTGCTACTTAAGATCCTAGCGGGATTTATAGCTTCTATACTTTTAATTGAATACGTATTAATAATAATAATAATAAGGTGGTTTTTATTTCTTCTAACAAAAATTGGAAAAATGTACACCTTTTCGACTTATGCGAGAGCTGGGTAACATACTTAAAACGAAATTTGTAATGGTAAAATTAAATAAAATATACTGTAGTCATTCTACCTCTAAAATCCTTCAACTAAAATTGTACAAATTTCTATTTTAATTTGGATACTACTTAAAAGATTATATAATACCCCCTCTAGCTTTCTTAAGAACTCAACATATTTTCAAACGCTTTATATTACCTGTTAAGAATTTTCTAAGAAATTTATTCTGTAATTGGACTTAAGTCTAAACATTATAAGGATTATTTCCTTAAATATCAACATTTACGACTTAACAACTATGAAAATTATAACGAAAATCCCTTAATATACTCATTAGGCACGTTTGGATTTAGCAACGGTTTGCTCTCTCCCCTTATTTGTCAATAGTATAGCGAAATAGTCTTTGTAACAGTTTCAACAAGAACAAGGTAGAGTAACACAGATGCGAGGTGTGTACTTTTTATTACCGGTATCTATTGTGGAGAAAAAAATAAAGCGAACCGAGAGGTTTTTACAAAAGGGGTACCTTAATTATTTAATTTTATATTGAAAAGCTATTGATTTGAAATTATAGCTTTTTATGGCTATAGGGTTGTGGTCTGTAGGCGGGGCACTACTAACATGTCGTTTGTAATTCGAGAGCCAGTGATTTTTTTTAATGTGTTGTTCTATTGTTGGATTAAAGGAAAAAAAAAGTTTGATTCAATTCAGATTTTGTTAGTATTAATCAGTTTCTATGAGAAAATTTGTAACTACATAAATAGACTTAGAAATTAACAGAAATTTTTATGACAACGATAAAAAATTATACGTTAAGAAATTTTGCGGTACCATCGGATTTTAAAGTCCTAGTAACATAGGAAAAATATTAAGACTGTATGTAGAAAACGAGATTAAAGAATAACAAGTACAGTTCATGTCAGGAAGACAGACGAACGATAACATAAATGATCCTAGCTAACTGTTGGGGAGGTTGGTACACTTTTAAAACATAAAAAATTATTACTCAAAAACTATTGGGTTTTGCAAAAAAATTTCAATGACTATTTCCCTCGACTTAATTTCTACTAATCACAAACGCGTAATTTTGAATTACAAATGGTTTCTAGATGAAAAACGTGTATGACAGCACCTGTCAGTAGTTTTTTCGAGTTTACCCGCTGAAAAAACTTGACAGCTGTTGTCACCAAAAATTACAATACGTTTGATAACAAGTAATTATGGTCTCCTAGGACACCAGAAAACGACGCTAAACAATTTTTCTGATTTTAGTGTCAATAAATTTTGTAATATTGATTTTAAACAGTGCTAGTCAGCTTATGTAGTGAAAATGAGTCTCTTTGGAAGTGATTCTATGACTAATATTGATCTGGCGATTGAGAAAAGTGTACCGTACAATACCGTTAAATATACATATACAATACGAGCTCTTGGAAACTACAAGTTTATAGAATAGTATATTGTGCAACAATTGGGAAAAGTACTTTCCTCACGTGTTGCACACTATACTTTTTCTACAACTGCACAAGTTTAAAGAATTCGAGTAATGTAACTTAATATTTATTTTTATGGTTAGCAAAACTAAAGTAACATGAAAGTATCCTACCTCTTAACAGTTAAATAATTTTTTTAATTTTATTTTTGTATTTCTTTTCCATTCCATAAATGTTTCGTATGCCAATTCAAACTTTTTTCTTGAAATTACCCGAAAAAAATCTAATGTTACTTTTGCGGCTCTTTCCAATATCTCTGGTAGAGTATTATCAAAATCATCACTACTGTCAGTACCCATATTATTTATTTATATATTATTTATTATAAATAGGTATGTCTTATTAAAATAATATTTAATGGAAATTGCGATTTTTATCAAAGCACGAATGAAAACTACCTGAAGAATTTAAAAAACTTCTAGAATCTGACAGTTGTGACAACTATTTAAAGCTGAACAGCAGCCTACTAAGTTTTTGTCGATTTTTGTTGATTCTCCATAAAATTACAAAGAACTAGTTGTGAAGACAATGTGGAACACCGTTGCAAAAAAAATGCAAGATATGTATTTTATGAATTGGAAAATACTTTTGATCCATTTAAAGATATTAATGCAAGTCTAGTAGGGAAGCTCGTAATGCGAAACGAAGGAATTTGCAGATGTGCGCCAATAAAAAGAAATCGAGCTCTGCTTCACTAAAATTGGAATAATACTATGCAATGGTTTTATTATGGGACGAAGACACTCCGGCGGGACTCCAGCGAAAATTTTACCATATCACTTCAGTAGAACTTGCCTGGAGAGGTGTAGAAGCAGTCAATTGCAGAATTCATTATTTTAAAGAGGAAGTGGATAATTCTGGCATTAAAACAGGCAGATAACAGTTACATATTTTTTAAAATAACATTTTCAAAAATCCTACTTTTTAGAAAGAGTCGAATATAATCCTCTCTTCAATAAAACGGCCCCCCAGGGGGGAGAAAAAATGGCCGATAGTAAATGACTGGTCCCAAACACGAAGAACCCTACCTTTTGTCCAGTCCGTCTTTTTAAAATTCTAATGGTTAAACGTTCATTTAGAATAACAACTGATAGATTATTCTTAGCAGTAAACCCATCATGAAACAAAGAACAATCAAGTGGATGGTACAAAAACACTCCAGTGGGAAAAAACGAATTTTCGAAATGGACTAAAGAAGCAGCAGAGAAGGCAGGATTAAATACAAGAGAAATAAAAATAACAAACCAATCTATGCGGTCGACAGCAGTCGGTAACCTGGCTAAAGGAGAGGTGGTGAACAACAATTAATTAAAAATACTGGCCACAGTTCAGCCAACTCAATTAAGCCTTATCTGCAAATAGATGATGAGCATTATTCCAACATCATAAACACCCTTAGAAGTGACGCCTCAGAACCTCCAACTAAAAAACAGAAAACAGAAGATCCTGCAGCCACTTCTCGAGCTTCTCACTCTACAGCTGGACCCATCAACAACATTAATGATTTACCTACACCCAACGTTATCAATGAGTTAACATAGATTTGAAACAACAGTCCTAGTGTGTACCAAAATTGCAATTTATATTTTAATTGTACCATAAATAATTAAGTTTGTAGTATTTTGTGATTAAATAAATTACCTGTTTTTCAGTTTTCAAATTAATACCTACATATTTATTATGTATGCATATATAATAGGTAGTATGTTTTGTAAGCTATGTGTATGCAGAATAATCTGTTAAAAAACACAATGCAATGTAATATTTCTTTAAGTACTTTTTATTTTTACAATTTTTGATGAAACATAATAGTTTTGAGTAAAAAATTACTTAAGATTTTGCAATAATTTGCTGCGTCTTTGCCGCCATTTTGGGTAGTAATTAGCTAAAAAAAATTAAACTGAAAGAAAAATGAGTTTGAACATCCTGATTACTTTTTTTATAAGTTTTAACCCCACAGCAAATCTGAAAAGATGTAAAAAGTTGCATATTTACAAAAAAAAATATGAAAAATTATGACTCATTAGCTCCAAACTTAATTATTTAATGATTAACGTGTCTTTAAAAATTTTTTAATTGTACAATCAAAAATGACACTCTCGAAAATATAAATTATAAATATTATATATATGCAATTTTTTTTTAATTCAGCTCTTTTCCAAGATATTTTTATCGCCCTAGAGAAACTTGAAAAACATTTTATCGAATCACAATATTTTCATTATTATACTAAAATATACAATATCAAACAACAGAAAAGAAAAAATTACATCCAATACACGGCAAATCGTGATTCGTTTACCCCCCAATAAAAATATTTATTCTCGATTGGTGCTTTAGCAAATAAACTTACATTTGGGGTAATTACAGCTATTTAACTGGTCCAATAAACATAAATGCCGTTGCCAAGATCAAAAGGCTCCGACACAGTGACCAGACTCGCTTTTCAATTTTGTGTTTAAAAGCTTCGTCTATTTGTTTATTAGCCGTTCGGTGATGAACCAGTGGTGTACCAAAGGAGTGAACAGAAGGTGGCAATGGTCATTATCAGGTATACCTATCAAAATGAGTTCATATCTGATAGTCGTTACATGGCATTACTCGTGTATTTTGAATAAGTATTTTTGTACGTCTACCGTGAGAAGGGAAGTTTGGAACAAACAAAATAAAATCACTTTTAGCACATATATCATACACTATTTTTTCTAAAAACACCATTTAAAGTCCAAATTAACGTCACTTTTAGCACTAGTGCTAAAAGTGATTTACTTTTAACACCAGTGTCATAAAATGGCATTTTAGACACTGACAGCATGCGTTAAAAATTATACTTTTACTGACGTTTGTAGAAAAACTATATTAAGTCATATGGCTTACTACGTTCTTAAAATAATTTACTTGGTCTACACTTTTTTGCTGTTCTAAATTTTTATTTGTTTACGTTTATGCAATGATTCCGCAGTGGCATATTCAATTCAAAAAACGTTTTTTCAGTTTCCGATTTAAAATCACGGAAGTACATGCATGCTTTATTTATATAATGAGGAATATGCCAAAGAATAGCAAAGGTAGGACTATAAATATTGAGAGAGAGAGAGAGAGAAAGCTGTAAAAAAATGATAAGTTATTCTCCTATGGAACTTGCAGTCAAAGTAAAAATATTCCCGTTGTTAAAGTTCGTGCAGAACTTACAAAAAAAGTTAAGTAAATGGTTCAGCTTTTTCCGTAAGAGGTTACTCGTTTATATCGTGTAACAAAATTATTGGAAATTTTTACATACCAAAATTAAGCCAGATTTTATTGTAAATATGGTGGAGACGTGAAGTTAGTAAATTAAATGAAACAAATATATTAGTCCAGCATTGTTTATCATTTGATTTTGTCCCTCAGATGCTCGTTTTCGGTTACGCCACTGTTTATTGGCCTGTTGGTACCAAATTGCCCTAAGTGCATTGGGGAATTTCGTTATTTACATGTTATTATTATTGTTTTATTGCAGGATTATTTTTGTTAAAAGTTTACTTACCAAAAGTAAACTGTAAAATTTTAGGGTTTTCGGAAATATGCGAAATGTTATAAAATTATAAAAATCCGACTTATACTATATTTATGGTATGCTTACTTTTAAGAGACTTTTGATTCTTGTTTATTTGACTTTTTTTTATAATGGTATTACATCTCTTGTATTTTATATGTACTTTTATATTATATACTAGTTTTTCTTCTCAGTTTTGAATTTTTATGATTTTGAATTCTTTGACATTTTTATATAAGTTCATTTTGCTTCTCCAGGTGTGTCTTGAAACGTGTTGTTTAGTCGAGGTTATCATATACATATATTTATACGTATTTTAAACTGTTGAATACTTGACAAACAAATTGTGACGACAGTATTTATTAATAAAATTTTAGATGGACAGTTCTCATTCTAATCAACACAGCCACAGTCTACTCACTTTTACCAAAATATTCATTCACTATGCGTCTACTTCAAATTCAGTGTCATTTTAAACTTCAAAATTTTCATATTTTGGCCCCATTTTGAAGGAGTTCCCGAAGTGGTACGGAGGGGCACATCAAACCCTAAGCCTTACTTTTTAATTCTCTATCAAAATCTGAAGTCAGAATTTTAAATTTCACAAAGACAAAGAATCAACACACATACATACTGAGATGATAATCAAAATTCTATAGATTTTCTTTATTTTTTTCATCTTTATTCAAAAATGTTACATCTTTCATAAAAACTCAAAACAAAGCTAACTCTCTCAACATAAACATCCCATAACAACCCTGTCAATTTTAAACCCCCTTTTACATAATTCCCCCAAATTTCACAATTTTAACATCATAACAAATTCCCCCAAATTTGCATTCATTTGGTATTTTTGGAAAGAATAACAAATGAATGCTAATTTATCTCTAATTTTTAGTTATTTTAAATTTATTTTGTTTTTATAATTTGCTACCCTAAGTGCCTTTACTATTACTAAGTCACCTTTTTCTTAAATTTCACATTTTTTTATTTTTCTTTTTAAGGTAATGTTTAATTTTATTTGTTAAAATTTTAATAAATATTTTTGGATCCTCATTTCTTCTTCTATCCATTCTTAATTTATGAATTTCTTTCTCAAGCAATTTTATTTTCCTGTTTACTTCTTCTTGGTCTTCTCCTTGACGTGTTCTTCCGTCAATTTCCATTATTTCTGTGTTATACATTTCACACAATTCTTTTACCTTCTTGAGTTCTTCTTCCATTCTTCTTCTGTTTAAATTTAATTCTCTCTCCGTTTCATCTCTATTTTCTTGCAATTCTCTTTTCATCTCTTCTTCCAAACTTGTGATTTCTCTTCCTTCTATAATCAAATTTCTTTTAATATTTTCTATTTATTGATTTGTTTTCTTTTCATTTTCTTCTTTGGTTTTTCTTATGGTTATTTCTGTATTTCTTTGTACTTCTTGAATATTTGTTTGCAGATTTATAATTCTTTCTTCCTGCATAATTAAAGACATTTCCATTTCTTCTTGTTTGTTTATAATTTCTTGTAAATTCTGTTCCTGTGTTTCTATTTTCCTGTTCATAGTTGCGTTTAAATGGTCGATTTTATTATTTTGTTCTTCAATAGATTCTTGTATTTTCCTTGTGTTTTCTTTCTGTTCGTTTATAGATTCTTATAATTTCCTCGTGTCTTCTCTCTGTTTATTCATCTTTTCTTCTATCGATTATTGTATTTTATTGTATTATATTGTATTTTTCTTGTATCTTCCTTCTGTTCTTCTATTTTATTATTCGTCCTCTGTAACAATGCTTCCATGAATCTCATTAACTTTTTATAAGAAAAACCAAAGAGGAAATTGAAAAGGAAACAAAACAAGAAATAGAAAATATTAAAAGAAATTTGATTATAAAAGGAACAGAAATCACAAGTTTGGAAGAAAAGATGAAGAGAGAATTGCAAGAAAATAGAGATGAAACGGAGAGAGAATTAAATATAAACGGAAGAAGAATGGAAGAAGAACTCAAGAAGATAAAAGAATTGTGTGAAATGTATAACACAGGAATAGAAGAACACGTCAAGGAGAAGACCAAGAAGAAGTATACAGGAAAATAAAATTGCTTGAGAAAGAAATGCATAAATTAAGAATGGATAGAAGAAGAAATGAAGATCCAAAAATATTTATTAAAATTTTAACAAATAAAATCAAACATTACCTTAAAAAGAAAAATAAAAAAATGTGAAATTTAAAAAAAAGGTGACTTAGTAATAGTAAAGGCACTTAGGGTAGCAAATTATAAAAACATAATAAATCTAAAATAACTAAAAATTAGAGATAAATTAGCATTCATTTGTTATTCTTTCCAAAAATACCAAATTAATGCAAATTTGGGGGGAATTTGTTATGATCTTAAAATTTTGAAATTTGGGGGAATTATGTACAGGGTGTCTCAAATTGGTGAGTTTTGCAGGGTATTTCGTAAACTAGAAGAGATAGAAGACACCCTGTATATTTTGACGTTTTTCGTTTCCTTTTTTAATTCTCATTCACCTGATATGACATATTATATATCTATTTTCAATGGTTGGAGCTACAGTGCAAATAAACCATTTATGGATGTTATCAGGTGAAACACCCTTAAAAAACTCAGTAACGAAATTTAACATTTTATTATAAGGATACTGATGTGTGACAATTTTATTTATCAAAATTATAATTAATAAAAAATAAAACCAGATTAAAAAAATAAAAACAATAAACTTATGAAACAACAAGAGACATTGTAACAACTAATCTACCTATAACTAATTTTATTAGAATGTAAAAATTACATTAAATGTTCAAAATGTCCTTCGTTTTGTTTTAATAATAATTGACACCTTTTTCTTACTGATCTTACACAATTGAGTATGTGCACTGGCTTTATTTTTCTAAATGCGGCATGAATATTTTGTAATAAATCTTCCCTACTCTCGAAGTTAGTCTTGTAAATATTATTTTTTAAAAATCTCCAAATAAATTAGTTGTTACAATGTTTCTTGTTGTTTCATAAGTTTATTGTTTTTATTTTTTTGATCTGGTTTTATTTTTTATTAATTATAATTTTGATAAATAAAATTGTCACACATCAGTATCCTTATAATAAAATGTTAAATTTCGTTACTCAGTGTTCAATTTTTTAAGGGTGTTTCACCTGATAACATCCATAAATGGTTTAGTTGCACTGTAGCTCCAACCATTGAAAATAGATATATAATATGTCATATCAGGTGAATGATAATTAAAAAAGGAAACGAAAAACGTCAAAATATACAGGGTGTCCCATTTAAAAAAAACAAGTTTGCATTATATTTCCTTAGTGAGCCCCCTAAAAAAAATATCTGTGCGCCACTGAACTCTTTAATATTATATCTATCAAAAGTTTTTATAACGTTTTTTTATATTTTTCTTAATTAAGAAGTTATAGTACCTTGTAGTTTTCGACAGTTTTCAATAATCGCCCTGTATCTTCCAACTGCAGGGAGTTACTAAAGATTTAATTAGGCTATCGTTACTTTAACAAAAAAAGAAGTCATAACATCTTAACTGCTTTTCTTCTATCTCTTCTAGTTTACGAGATACCCTGCAAAACACACCAATTTGGGACACCCTGTACTTTTTTGTTTTTATCGTTACATAAGTATTGGGTCAATCCATACCAAGTCGTCAAAAAAAAATAATTGGTTGCTTGATCATCTCAGAAAAAATTAATATTTGGTAGGTAGATTCCCTTTCAAAATTTTTACTGTGTACCACTTGGAAATGGCGGCCATATTGGTTTTAGGCCGCACGCTATTTTTCGCGTTTGCAGGCATCTACGATTTTTTAAATTGTACAGCAATGGATCGTCCTAGCCTTTTCAAATAAACTGCATTGAGTTCAATACACTGTGGCCTACAAAATAAAACCATAATTACCTAGTTATATGTATTTATTCATATATTTTCTACAGTTCAAAATTATTGGTCACAAATTGGCAAAATTCAATTTTTGAAGGGCAGTTTTTCAAAGAAGGAATAACTTCTCAGCCTTAATGTTTTTTTTGATGTCACAGTACACATCATAGTTACTTTTTATAAAGTATTAATGGGGTGACTCTTACCCATAAAAATACGTTATTTTCGCATCCGCTATATTTGGGCTAATAACAGTACTTATAGTAATTTTATGATTATCCAATTAAATACAAACTTTCAATCTCAAAGTGGAAGTTTATACTGAAGTTTGACCTATTATGTGTGCATTTTTCAGATTTTAATCTGGTACCCCAATAAAAATATTACAGGTTAAACTTTGAAAAAAGCTCAAAAAGTTGTTTTTTAAAAATGCATATCTTTTTATGGGTAAGAGCCTCACCATTAATACTTTATAAAAAGTAACTATACTGTGTAGTGTAACAGCAAAGAAAATATTAAGGCTGAGAAGTTATTCCTTCTTTGAAAAATTAACCTTTCCGACCAATAATTTTGAGCTGTATAAAATATATGAATAAATACATATAATTAGGTAATTATGGAAGACTAGGACGATCCATTGCTGTACAATTTAAAAAATCGTAGATGCCTGCAAACGCGAAACATAGCGTGCGGCTTAAAAGAAATATGGCCGCCATTTCCAAATGGTACACAATAAAAAATTTGAAAAAATATTTTTGAACCCCCAAAACATATTGGAATCTACATACCAAATATTAATTTTTTCTAAGATGGTCAAGCAACTAGTGCTGGACCACTTGATATGGAGTGACCCTTTGTATTTTAATGTATACTAAACATTGAAATTGAAAGTATTTTTACAAATATATGAATATTTGGATGAGTGTGGTAAAAGTGCGAATGAAAGGATTAACAAAGGTTCCTTGTATAATATAGGGAGCTACTAAGCAAGTTCTAAGATATTACTTTCGACACTTAAGATTTTTAAATGATAACTGTTGTACAAACAATTCATCGTAATTCCTTTATAATTATATTTTCCGAAATGTAACTATTCATTCAGAATCCCAAACGTTTTCCAACAACTCGGATTCAGATTAACGAGAATGTGTCCATAATATATATAATCTACTTGTAGAAATTGTTGATAACAAACTTATATTGTAATTATAGGATTTACAAGAAATTCAAATTAGCAGAAAATTGATAATTAAGAAATACTTTATTTTCTCACAATATAGAATTTCTAATGAGAGAAAATATTATTCAGGTAGTGAATTATTTTAGTTAATTTACTTTCTGGCCTGCAAAGTCGTTATGTATCATGTTAGTTACCATTCCATATTAAAGGAGCCGTTACTAGTAATCAAGTGAATTAGCAAGAACACTTAGATTGGCTAAAGAATTGGGTAAAGAATTAGAGGTACCTATCACTAAAAAAAGAACTTTTGACTAAGCCCTATATTTTGGTAATCATATTTTTTCGCTCTATCAACGATTCCTACGTTTTAATTGGTGTCCATATTGTTTAGAAAAATAACTGGTAACATAAAAAAGGAATATCAACTGAAAGAGAATGGACTCTAGATAATTACCACACTGTAGAATCAACCTTTGTGAGCTTAATTATTCATTATCGAAGATAAAATTGTCTGTTCCTCATCTTAATCCCAAACATAATTTCGCAAGTGAATGTCAATACAAATTTGAATTTTTATTAATTTTTTTATCATGAGTAGTTTAGTCAAATTAATGTAGATAATATTTTGAGTTATAAAGTACTCAAATTAATTTTGATTGATTATTAAAATGCAAGTCGTTTGTGCGAGCTTATCAACTGAAAATTTGATTTTTCGACAATATCTCAAATCCATTTTAATTCCTTAAAACAAGGATATTTAATGACGCATAAATAAGAAATGGACAAATAGATTAAAGCCGAAAATTACAAAGAAAAGCTGCATACCTGTGCAATATTTCAAACTAGAATTGACAATCACAATGGTTAACTCGTGATGCAGCTTTAAGACGTCATGCTGAGTTGCTAGTATGGACCAAAGGAATCATCAACGTGTCACAAAGAAATTCATGGGGATGATTGTGAGGGGTGGTTTACAGTGTCCAGGGTAAGTTGAAGTATCTCGTGTGACGTGCTAGCGGCGTTGGCAAACCCCCCGTAGTTGGTAACGACGAAGATAAGATTTAGAATTTCTCTGCTGCGATAAAAAGTTCACTAATTTGCGAAATTACCTTCCAATTCTATTTTAAGATCGAATAGGGAATCTATAATTCTAGCGACTTATTTATTTAATCTTGATTCGGTTAGAAAGAATTTATGGGTAACCAGTTATTAGCTATGATTGAGATTAAACAAAACCAGTTGAGAATGCTCTTCTAGCATTGCCATAGACCAGAGGTTCTCAAACTGTGGTACATGTACCACTGGTGGTACATAACAATACTTTTAGTGGTACAATTATTACCAAAAAAAAACATTAAATGAATGTAAAATTGCGCCCCTTTTAACATTTTGTTCTAATTATTATTATTATTCAGAAACGCATATAATTTTCAAGTTTGACTTTTACGCCTCTAGCTTTAATGTTGAAATGACGACTTTTCCAAGAGCTTCGAGCAATTGGTGGTACATATATTTTTGTTTCATATTTATATGGTATAACATTTGAAAAGATTGAGAACCGCTGCCATAGACCGAATAAATTGTAATGAAAGTAATAATAAAATTTTAGATTGACAGTAAAGTTCTTCTAATCACCACAGCCACGACCTACTCACTTTTATCGAAATCGTCATTCACGGTGTGTCTATTTTAAATTGAATGACATTTTAAAATTAAAAATTTTCACGTTTTGGACGCCATTTTGAAGGTGTTCCTGAAGAGGTACGGCGGGTTACATCAAGTCCTATACTTACTTTTTCTACGATCGTGCAAAAAGTTACTACTTTTTGCATTCTCAACTGTGTTAAAAGTTTTGGTTTTGGTATTCTGTAATTAGGAGTTCGATCTGAAGAAAACATTTTTTCCTTGTAATTTGAGTATACTTATAAACGTGGTAACTGCAGGTACTTAGGTACCATTAAATATTATTCAAAACATTATTGTTTGATATTAAAAAGAAACATTTTTTTACTGTAGTTTTGATTAATCCAAATCTTTTTACTAACGAAAACATATTCATAGTTAGCTATGGATGGCGTCTGACAGTGGCAGTTTACGTAATTCACCTCAAGTTGTCAATTTAAAATTTTAATATTTTGTTAGCTGTTAAAAAAGTCTGAGTCGAATAGAATATTTGTACTCCTCCAGATTTAATTCAAACAGCAAATGAAGCCACAGCAGATTTATTACCCGAAAAATCCAAAAAAACGTCCTCCTAGCGTATTTGAAAGAAAAATCGGAGATACTAAAACCATCGACCTTATAGTCAGAATATTCAATAGAGAAGGCTGAAATTAATTCGAAAAAAGTAAATAACTAGTTTAATAAAAGTATCGTTAGTTTAAAGTTAAATTTTATATTCGATCGTAGAAAAAATGTTGTGTCCTACACGTGCAAAAAGCATATTTGTTGCACTTCGTCTCGAGCTGCAAACTTCATGCATCGTGCAACAAATATACACTTTTTGCACTAGTTACACAAATAACTATTTTGATGCTCTACCAAAATCTGAAGTCAGAATTTTAAAAATCATAAACACAAAAGATCAACATACACACAGAACCAATTCAGATACAGAACAAAGAACCCTGCACAAATCTTATGGGAATTGGCTCCCGGTCAAATTGGCTGAAATTTGGATATGGTGTTCGTTTAGGCATTCTGAGCAAAAATCTGAATGGGCACAAAGCTCAATTTTGCGTATTTCTGCTCCAAAGCTCCACGGATTTAACTTTATTTACTACTTTAAAAAGTAATCTTCAAACTAACTGTCAAACAGCATGTAACAATCAAAATTGATAAAATTATTATGTAAACATATGTTTTTAAGGTTGCTCAATTCAAATCTGTTATCAAAAAGACGATATAAACAGTTGACAGCTGTCAACTAGCTGTCAAACAACAAATAATAATAAAAATTGTAAATAGTAAGTAAATATATGTTTTGAGGTTGCCGAGTTTAAAACTGATGTTAAAAAATCGATATTGACAGTTGACAGCTGTCAAATAACTGTCAAACAGCATGTAACAATCGAAATTGATAAAATTGACATGTAAGCATATGTCTTTAAGGTTGCTTAATTCAAATGTGATGCCAAAAAGACGATATTGACAGTTGAGTACTCTCGTTAATTAAATATGTGACTGTGCATAATAATATGTCAAGATAGAGTAATAATTAGGTGGCAGCAAGCATGCTTCAGTTGTTTTTAAAATATCGTTTTTTTACCTTCGCTTTTGAATTTAGCGATATCAGAAACATATGCTTGCATGCGGATTTCATCCATTTTGATTGTAGCTTGCTTTTTGGCAGCTAGTTTTGACAGCTTTTAACAATTTTTTGACATTGGATTGTCACGTTGTATTTTCCTAGGGCTCCTTAGCCAATTTTCCGGAGTTGTTTTGCCCTTACTTTTGTCCGGCTTCGCTTCTCTCGTGGAAGGGAAACATACAACGATGATTGAGGTTAGGGATTATTCAAAATAATAATTCCGTGGGTAATCAAAATAAGTAATATACAGTGTGTCCTAAAAAGTTTTATACAAATGGACAAAAAGTTTATCTTGCATTTCACAAAAAAAAGTATTCTTGATAAAAATCTCTGCATGACTTGTTGATCTATAATCAGGTACAAAATTTGACCTCATCAGGTCAGGTCATTTGAAGGTCAAATTGAGGAAAAATTTGTAGAAAAATCTGAAAAAATTCATACAAAGGTTTTTAGGGTTGCTGAATCCGAATCCGATGTTTGCTTGACCTCATCAGATCAGGGTCAAGGTCATTTGAAGGTCAAATTGAAGAAACCTAGAAAAAATCTTACAAAGGTTTTCAGTGTCGCCGAATTCGAATCCTAGGTCTTCTTGACCTCATTAGGTCAGCTCCTGGACCGGATCTGACCGTAAAATGATCTTGACCCTGACCTGGAGGTCAAGCAGACCTCCGATTCGTATTCAGCGACCCTGAAAACTTTTGTATGATTTTTTTCCAATTTTTGCCATAAGGTTTCCTCAATTTGACCCTCAAATGACCTTGACCCTAACCTGATGAGGTCAAGCGGACCTCGGATTCGGATTCAGCGACCCTGAAAACCTATGTATGAATTTTTTCAGATTTTTCTAGAAATTTTTCAATTTGACCTTCAAATGACCCTGACCTGACCTGATGAGGTTAAGCGAACATCGGATTCGGATTCAGCGTCCCTAAAAACCTTTGTATGAATTTTTTCAGATTTTTCTAGAAATTTTTCCTCAATTTGACCTTCAAATCCTTGAACTGACCTGATAAGGTCAAATTTTGTACCTGATTAGAGATCAACATGTCATGCAGAGATTTTTATCAAGAATAATTTTTTTTGTGAAATGCAAGATAAACTTTTTGTCCATTTGTATAAAACTTTTTAGGACACACTGTATATTCTAAATGAACTACAAAAATAAAACGAATTACAATTAGATTAAAAATGATAGGATACGAAATGTGTACATATTAATTTTATCAATTCTGATTGTTACATGCTGTTTGACAGTTAGTTTGTCAGCTGTCAACTGTCAATATTATTATATTGGCACTAGATTTGAATGCACCGACCTCGAAAACATAAGAGGGTACTTTTTTTAACGCAGCAAATACTAAACTTTTGAAAATATTACCTTTTTAAGTAGTAAATAATGTAAAATCCGTGGAGCTTTGGAGCCGAAGTACGCAAAATTGAGCTTTGTGCCCATTGAGACTTTTGCTCAGGATGCCGAAACGAACAAGATATCCAAATTTCAGCCAATTTGACCGGGAGTCAATTCCCATAAGATTTGTGCGGGGTTCTTTATTAAATTCAGTGGGACATTGTTATTTTCACAACTTTTTTAGATACTTTAAAATTTTGACGTGATATAATTTTTGACATACCAGTAAACACTCACTAATTACTTTTAAATTTTTTAGATGTAGAATTTTCTTACTGAATCCCCCATTTGCTTGCATTAATAACCTGTAATAATTCAAGCACTTGGGAGATTACAAGTGAAAATTAACAAATTTAGTCTTAGTTAAACAAAAATTTCAATATTTCTAAATTTCTTATGAAAATTATGGGCGATATTCTAAAATTATGTCAACATTTTTATTTATTATCCCGAAAATATGACACCTGATTTAAATGTTTAGGTCTAAATTCGTTATTTTCATATCAAATATATCTAAACTAACTATTGTGCGAAAATTTCATCTCCATTCTTTACAACTTATTAATTTTAAATAAAACTATATATTTATGACCCCGCTGCGGTTTCATATTAAACTGTTTATCCATAAACAAATTTTCACTTTCTTTAAACCGTCTCGCTTACGCCTCGACGAAAGTAAGATCTCTTCTTCTCATCCATGCAGCATTCGATGATACTCGTTCTGGTGGTTCTTTGTTTTAAGAACTGGTGATGTATTTTTTGAAGGTCACTTTTGGCCCATAGCCCGGAGCAATGAATCGTAGACTTCTTGAATAGTGAATCACTCTCTCAGCAATCCGGCATGGCTGGCATTCCAAACCTGATCAATGGAATCCTGTTCATGTAATCGTGCTCTCTCTCACTATCACTATCGAAAAAATAATGTAAAAACTCTGATAATCAATTAAATGCTTCGTTTGCCCTTGTTGTGGGTCGGATGTCAAATTCAAATAAAATAAAAGATAAAAGTAGAAAGTTTTATTATGGAGTAAGGGATTGGGACGGAATATCAATTCGCAAACTTGTAAAAGAAGCCCAGAAGTGAGTTTTGACAACTTTACAAAGCGAAAATTTACAATTAGCGTTGGGGGTTGCAAAGTTTTTTTTGATCAAGGTGTCTCTCTCTTCTTTGTATCCCTTTAAGAGAAAAATACAAAGTAAGGAAACGAGTTAGGAATTCGATTTATTTAGTCCGACATCCTAAGACCGGTTTCTTCCTTTGGGCTTCATCAGTTAGGCATTCAACTTTACAAATCAAAAATTTCCAATTTGCATTGGGGATTTTTTTACCAATTCTGGCCAAGATCTCTTCCTTCCCTTTAAGGAAAAAATAGAAAGTACGAAAACGAGTAAGGCAGTCAACTTATTCGATTTGATATCCAAATACCTGTTTCTGCTATACAGGGTAGCACAAATTTAATATAACACTATTGGGATTTCGGAAACCGTTATAGGTACAAAGTTGGTTAAATAGAAAAAAAGATGCGTATTTTCAAGACAAATTGATTGGTTTTTACAAACTTAAAATATCGGGTGCGGTTTCTGAGATATTTGGGGAAAACTGAAATTGAAGATTATTGTTTTATTTAATTAAAACCGTAATTTTGAAAGATAAAAAAAAATTACAAAGCATTTTTATCGAAGGACAAATACAACTTAACATCCAATTTTTTAAAACAAATTTTCGTCTCCGAACTTCCATCCTCAATTATTATTTTTAATACGAACCTGTACGTTTTATTTAATTTTTGAAATCCCCATTTTTTCTCACTTAATTTTTTATTAGGCTTTGACAATGAACTGTACTTTAGGAATTTTGCTAAATAAGGTACTGTTCCATTTTCACTGAAATTATTTATAAATCTTCTTGAATAAAATTAATTAAAAATTGAGTATACTTTGAGCTTATCGCCCTAATTATAATTAATTTCTATTAAATATCTGAATTAAATTTTCTTAAATAACTACAATCATAGACACGAAACGTTGTTTTAAAAAATTGGGTACGCTATATGTTAAGCGATATTTGGCCTTCAATAAAAAAGTTTTAAAAACTTTTTTTCTATCTTAAAAAATTAGGTCTTAATTAAATAAAATGAAAATCGTCAATTTCGTCTTGAAAATGCACATCTCTTTACCCATTTAATCAACTTGGTATCTATGTTGTATCTATAATTAAATTTGCGCCACCCTGTATATTAATTATACCTGAAAAATTAAGTCAGTTAAAGCATCTTTAAATCTCATTAATTTATATATTTCCCTTAATTTAATTTAGTACTCGAACATTTACATTACTATAACTACGTCCAATATAAAGAAAAGTAAATACACGTTTACATAGCGTGATTGTTCTAGTACACAGTTACTGCACTTCATTTGGGGTATAAAGTATGCCTTACAATGAGGTAAGGTATAACGTTGCCAACAGATGGTTATTCAGAGATCTAGAATCCAAGAGGGTCCTGGACATCATGAATGACCGAGCAAAGAAGATATTTGAAAACTTGAGGAACCACCCAACAAACAGCCGAGAGAACTGACAGACTACCTAGCAGATGACCATGGAAAGCATAAGAGACCGAGGAGGCAACTCCTCAACACTAACTACGATTGATTGCCAAAGTCACCGTAAGTTGATCTAATTTTTGAACAAAATCTGAGGATATGAGGAAACCACATTCGAATGACGAGGGAGTCCCGAAGATACGAATCGACGTACAACTCCGGACTACCCTAGCCAACTGCGGCTGTTGCAGGAGCAACAGCAAAAAAGAGAAGGAGCGGCGGTATAAAAAAGAGGCCTTGGCCACCAAAAAAAAAGGGGGGGGGAGGAAAAGGATAAGGCGAGAAAGGGGAACACACAAGAAACACGGGGAGATAAGGGGGGAGGGGATCAGGGAGGAAGGGAAGGAGGGAAGGAGGGAAAACACAAAAACCAACCGCCACGTCAGGACCAGACTAACTCACAAAGGTACATCAAGACCAGACACAGAGATATAGGAAGAAAAGTGCATCACGCCTTCAGCGGGATAAATGTAAGAAGACCCGGAACTGAAAGATTCCGGGGGGTACGTGGAGTGTTTGGGCATGGCCTTCTCTCTTTAGGGACGACCGCGCTCAAGCCGGGCTTCTTAATGGTGTGCTGCTGGGGAATAAGGAGAGCCTTATACGTTATGCGTATTTGGTGTTCCAAAACCAAAAAGCGGCTTTTTCGTAATCGATTTTTGAGTTAAATAACAGAATAAAATGAGCACAAAAGTTAGAAAATTGAAAATTTGTAAACCAACTTTTTCGACTGAAAATTGGGCTTTTATAAAAACCATTATTCTCGATAATTTTGAGTTTAAAACATAATACAAATTAATACAAAAGTTTTAGATTTTTGACGATATATTTCAGCTACAACTTCTAAAAATCCAATATCCAACCCTCAAAACTTAAGGCTTCTGTGCCATAAAAGGATTTGTTAGATGAATTAGTTTATGAGTATTTTGAAAAATAAAATATTGCATTATTTCAAGCAACTTAGTCTGCTTGGGTTACAACCGATTAATTTATTTGTTAATAAAAGTAAGAAAGTTAAAAATATTTTATTTTAGAGTAATTTAAACTTAATTCTACTAAAAAAGAAAATAGACACAAAGTTTAATTTATTTCTATTTCTTGCTTTGTTTTTTGCTTCGCATAGATCTTAAGAGTCTTTTCTTGTGTGAACTTCCTGGTTCCCCGTTTTGATTGTTGAAATTTTATCAAAATCCTTCAACCTATTCGGATAAGCTAATCTTCTAAGCAAAATGCACACTCCTTCAAGTCCTGTAACACAAAATTAGGGGCAATAGATATTTACTTTCATTAGGAGAAAGTCAATATACCTGATACAACATTCCTTGTTCTTGTTCTAATTACAGCTGGTAACCTAAGAATACAATGTGTTCTCTTTCAAATCGGTTTTATTTTATGTAATGGGGTAACATTAACTGTAAATTGAGGTGATCATAGATATTTCTTCGTCGACCTTCCCTAATACTGATAAGTTGACACAACAAAAACATTCAAATCCATAATTTCGTTAATACTTTTCTACCATCAACTCAAGCACAATATATTTTGACACTCCATAGTCCTTCACCCCGCTATTAGCATGTCAAATGTCACTACCTCGAGAAAAGCAACTGCAATAATTCACAATTTTACGCATACCTTACATCGAAATAGCGCTAAGGTATAACGTATACGGGATATATTCTGCCAGTTTGCAATAACTCCCTATTGATTTCACTCTAAGCGTTGCATACAGTACAAGAGTGAATCCTTAATACACACCTGTTACAAATTCAGACCAGCCACTTCCTACATAACAGCCAATACAGATCTGATCATGCGTTGTACCTCTGTTTTGTTTACTTCTCTTTATGTTGGATGTACTATAGTTATACTTTATTTAAAATCAAAATATTTCAGGTACGTACTCCCAAATGTCTTCTATAGATAGTAGTATATTTTATGGATTAGTTATTGGATTGTGAGTCATAGTGACTACCGATTCTGCCAATAATATTTAGTTTAAATAGTTCTGATTTTCATTATTGTGTTGAAAATGTCGAATTTTGTGTTAACCAAGCAGCATTTGCAGGAAGTTTTAATTTTATGCTTTAATTGGAAGAAAAGTGCAGTATCGAATGCTTGTAGAAGTGACTCTGCACCAACTGATAAATCATGTGAAGACGTTTCAAGGATGGACAATTTAGCGTTAAAGACAAACGTCGCTCTGAACAGTCAAACAAATTCAAGGACAAAGAATTAGAGGCATTACTCTGGACTTGTGGCTTGTGGTAAACATTCACTCGTGTGAAATAAGTCACTTTCTACACTTGTTATTTAATATACTATTTCAATAAAAATGTATGTTATGGTATCGAATTTAGTAAATTAGGATCGTACATCAATAGTTTGAAAAGAAAAATTTACATGAATCAAATATAAAAATTAAACAAAAAGATTTCCAAATTCGTTAAATTTATACGTTACTATGCTCTGAAACCTGAAACCAGAACAAATTATAGGTAAAATATGTATATATGTAATATTATACCTAAATTTAAAACATTTTAAAGACCATATAAGAGTACTTTTCATGCAATTTGAACACTTTCAGCAAACTTGATTTGCAATGAAAATGAGTTAATAAAATTAAAGGTAAGCTATCAATAGATAAAACTGCGCCATAAACGCAAGAAGTTTGTTTCATAAATTTCTACTAACTTATAAAAATTTCAATATAACCTCAAAATTTGATTTCAGTATAAATTAAAAATAAAAGAGTTTTAGGTAAAAGATACTATTGAAAATTAAAAAACTAGAGTAATCTTTATAACCGTTCTATAACTACATAATGAAAAGACTCATTAATTAAAATTTTCTTGCAATTTAAAAATCAATAATAATGAAAGTTAAAAGACAGTATGGAATGAAAAACAATCAAAATGAAGTAAAAATAATATAAAAAGTATTCTTTTTTATTATAGCATTCCATTTGTGTATAATACGATGCAAAAACCGTTTAAACGCTCCGTGCCACGGATCCGACCCATTTCTATCCAGCGAACTTCAAAGGGCAAAATAAAACAAAACAAGACACTCACGGAGATCCCAACAGGGCATATTAGGACACTTGTGCAACCTGTTGCTTCACGGGGTGAAAAAAAATAAACGTACGTTATATATTTTTTTGCAGGGGTGCGGTTGAAAATCACCACCCACTGTGTGTGTGTGCGGCTTCGAACCCTCGAAGGTGAGACCGCAACCCTTTTTAGCACACTCTTTAAATATGTGATTTAGGAATTATGAAATTAATGTTTCGAATTTTTGGCGGTTAAACGGTTGTGGTTTTGATTTATTTGATTTTTATTAAGTATTTCAGGAATTTATTATCCGGTCTCGTCGGAAATGACATCGGATTTGCCATTTTTAATGCAAATTATTAAATACATGTGAATTATTGATCTGACAATGACCTTGTTTGTGGGTAAGTACATTTATTAATTTTATATAAAGTAAATATCGTAGATTTAGACTTCCAAACTCTATTCTTCAGAAAAGTATCAAGCTGAAAGTAAAGCCTACCATCGGTGTATATCCTAGAGAACCTATTGTGGGTACATAAGAACAGAGATAGGTATAGGGTGCATGGGGATATCCATAACTATGGGACAAGGAGTACTAATAAGCTAGTTCCAATTTACCAGCGCTTGACAAGGTGGTCAGAATGGTCCAGGATTTCTGTCTGTTAAGCTATACAATAAACTTCCTAATAGCTCTACAGTTTCATCATATATGCTCTTCAAAAATAAATTAAAACAAATACCTACTAATCACACAGTGATTTTATTCAAACGAAGAATTTTTAAATTTCCCCTTTCCCCATGAAAATGGCACCTATATTCATACGAAATGTCAAAAGTCATAAATTTTATTTAAACAATTTCAGATGATAACATTAAACATTCACACTCACTCACTCTCTATAATATAATATTGAACAATAAAAATAACAAAAATATTCTAATATTAAACTCTAAAAGTTTCAAGTACCTTTGACCTGTATGTGAAAGTCCTAAGTCAAATCAAACTAGTCTTCTCATCTAGGCGTCCTCGTACATTAACAGAACTCTTCTAGGTAGTTACAAACTTCCATATATCATACAACTTAATATTAACATAAGTTATTGATTGTTATTAATCAATTGCAACTTTCTGTTGGTGGTGGATTTAAATTTTTCTTTTTAATATTTCTCAATTTTCCAAAAAAAACCTTTTGACATCCCCTTTCTTTCAGTAACTCTCAAAATCCCCTTCTGTCACTATTTTTATTTTTTCTTGTTACCTGGTTACCTTCTACATACAAGGTGATTATTTCATTGCAATATATTGTATCTACTGTATGTATTAGTGTTTTTAATGTGCCAGTGTAGTAACTTGATTTTATAAATGTTATTTACGTAGTAACACTTTTGTAGTTGACAAATTGAAAATTGAAAAATGTATTAAATCTGACTTGTGGAAATACTTTTGTATATTAACACCAATAAATGAATTTGAATTATAATAAAATTATTTTACACGTAAAAAAACAACTAATCGAAAGTATACCTCAAAGTCGCAATTGTATGCGACTTTTTCAATTTTAGCTTTTAGTTATATTGACGTAATTTGATCTTAAAATTTAAATCAACAAAAACAAAATAAAATATTGTTATAATAGGCCTTAAATATTAATGTATTAGATTATTCCTTTACAACAATGTCTTCGAAAACGGGGCACTTTTTTGGCAAAGAATTTTGTTGGTGACTATAAATCTTTGCTGTCATTTTAAAAATAACAAAATATATTTTTCGCGAAAATTTTTTTTGTCAGACTATTTGTTATTTGGTTAGTTTAAAAGGGAGGAAAATATCTTTAATTAATGTTATTAATACAAGATTAAATAAATCTCAAAATCAGTACCATACAACATTCGAAAAACCAACCAGTCTGAAAATCAAGCAACTGTTCCTAGGATAAATCCCTTTCTTTTTTACAAACAAATCTAGAAATTACTTGATCCTTTATTAAAAATACATCTGAAAGTTTACCACACTGCATAACGACCTACAAATAGAAACCATTGAAGAAATAGGTGAAAAAGAAACCAAACATCATGAAAACATAGAGAATCACTCAAACCCACTAGTAGAACAGCTGCTAGTTTCTCCAAACAACCGACGACTCAAGAAATTGTGGCCTATAGACTTAATAATAGAACTTTATTTATTATATAAATATAAAAAAATATAAATAAATAAATGGATTTAAAAGGATTTACAATGAAAAGCAGGGTGAACAAAGTAATAATCGATAAGTGATCTTTTACTTGTTTCGATATTTACAACAAATAGATTACAAATACATTAACAAATTAAAATGGCATAGGGTTATGAAATGATAAGAGAATTAATAAAAGTTTAAGATAAAAGTTACAATAGCAAGTATATACAAATCATATCAAATAAAATTAGAATAAGATCTAAGAACATATTAAAATGGTATAAGTTTGTGATATGAGATGAAAAATTGATAAAAGTTAGGAGTTACTGATACAGGTTGGAATAGGTGGAATGTATGGAATAGTTGGAATAGGAGAATAATACAGTGTATAATGGAATTTAGCAAGCAACTTTGTTACTTCATGATTTTGTTTCTATTATATCGGTTATTATATTTCTATCATGACATTATAGTCGAGTAGTAGTCGGAGTGACACCTTTTTTTCCAGACAGGACCAATTTAGTCTCTCTATGGTTAAAAAAGTTTTTACCCTCGGCGCCCCCTTCATAACGGCCAAAAACCACCCCCTGGAGGGGTTAAACGCGCTTTACAAGGTTTCCCTGTAGAAAAACACACTTTCCCCCCATTTTCGAGGATTCTGAGCATGGTGGTGGTGTTGGATATCGCTTCTGACTTCCACCAATCCCTCCACCGGCCAATAGTCTCCCCCGAAAGGGGGCAATTTTTCGAAGTGACACCCTTTTTTCCGGACAGGGCCAAATTAGTATCCCCCCGTTTTCGGGGTTGCTGAAACTGAATCTGAGGTTAAAAAAAGTTTTTACCCTCGGCGTCCCCTTCAAAACGACCAAAAACCACCCGCTGGAAGGGGTTAAACGCGCTTTCCCTGTAGAAAAATACACTTTCCAAAAAAAGGGAAAATCACCTCAAATTCCTACTCCTGACATGGACTATTATAGTTGCTAGCTTGCTTAGCACTCGTGAGCAAATTAGCTTATAGAATGTGTTATATATATTTCTGATTGCTAATAAAATATAAAAAAAAAATGTGAGCTTGACTATGGTCGAATCAATCAGTCTGGAATGATGTAAGTTACATCCTTTTGCAGGTTGTGTGCTGATTTTGAGATTTAAACAGGATACAAATAGAAATTAAAATTTGAAATTAAAAATTTAATACCAACTTACCAACGTATCAAAATATATGACGAATAAGTAAATTGTTCATTAGATTTCAACACAAAGTTCATATAGAAATAAATGTTGTATCGAAAAATCGCAATAAATGCACAATGCAATGTCCTTCGTCGAATACAAGTCGGAAAGCATGTAATTATTTTTTACAGCAAATATTTCTCCATCTCGTTTCAACAAAACCGGGCTTAACGAGGCGTGAGGTACCTTAATCTTTTAAATCACTTAAAAAAATAATAAAAACTGGTCCGAAGCGAAAAATAAATCAGAAGAAGAGTTCATAGACGTTCAGCGCTGTTTTTACATTGACCGAGTGAAAAATATAAGTTGTGACCAACATAATACTTCCCTATTTTCAAATAATATACACGCAAAACGCTGCTTTTTTTAAAGAAGTTGGTCAAATCGATTTTAGGGTCCTTAGGTGGATGTCAATCGATTTAAAAAAAGACATCATTCTGGCAATTTTAAAAGGTCGCTATTATGTTTCCTTTTTAACATTTTTGCATTTAGCTATTGGTCCTAGCAGGCCTTAGGCCTTCGTAATAGCTGCGTTATACGCAGTTCACGTATATTTGGCTCCACAAGAAATCAACAGAAATTTGTAAAATTTTAAAGGTACGTGCACATATATTTTGAAAATTAGGTTGAGTCTAGTTGATTATATATAGTCACACAAACCTTTATAACGCTAAAAAATTAAATACACGGAACTTTCGAACACTGTTATGGGAAAGAAAAAAACACGCAATATTAAAATAATTTGATGAAATAATAGTAATTTATGTATCATGGGAATTATAAGGGCCTTAATTCCCGAAGGCACAATTTGCATCCCGAGCCTCTTGCCCGAGAGACTGCAATTCCTGCAATTTTTTTGTTTTCTCATTGAAAATTTAGTAAAACTTATGTTTTAAAATTATCATTATTTTTACAATATTCATTCGACGCAATTTTTATTTTCAAAATAGTGTTTATATAAATCCGAAATTAATTTTTTTAGTTAAAAATAATTTAGAAATTGATTTATATAAGTAAATATACACTATATTGAAAATAAAAATTGCCTCGAATGAATGTTGTAAAAAAAATGATAATTTTTAAACATAAGTTTTATTAAACAGAGATAATGTTCATCATTTTAATTATATTTAAATCAAAAGTGAAAGTATAATGATGATAAATCTCGAAGGATTTTTTTTGTTATGCCTCCCTTAATAGATATCTTCAGAATTATAAAAATCAGTGAGAATTTTAGAAATTATAACTTCCGGTCAAATTTTCAATGAGAAAACAAAAAAACATTTAAAACTAATGGCTGAGAAATCTTAGAGTCTCCATTTTAGACAAAGATACTTTAGTTTTTCCGAACGCCTCGCCTGAATATTTGTATTCAACGGCTCGGCGCGCGTAGAGTTTTCGAATTTGCTTTCTTATTTTGAATAATTTTTTATAGTCATACAATTTTTTTTTTAAATAACTTATAATATAATTTTTAGTAAAATTTTCCGCTCTTTCACGTGGTGCTATTAGTTTATCGAAAAAAAATTTTTTCGAGATATAATGGAAAAACCAAACTTTCGATTTTATTTTCGAAATTGTGAAGTTAGCATAAACTTTAGAGCAGCAAAGATTTTTTATCGTTTTCTACCTTTCCAGTTCGCAAATGCCAAGTTTCATCGATATCACATTTTGTGCGAGCTTTTGGTCAATATCCTTCTCTCGCAACTGGGCTATAGTGGCCGTGGAGAAAAGTAATTATGTCAGATATAAAATTTAAATAGTTGAAATTGTAATTAAAATATAATTTGCATGTGCATCAGATAAGAATTTTCCAAAATAAATGTGCAATT
Source organism: Crepidodera aurea (assembly GCA_949320105.2). Lineage (NCBI taxonomy): Eukaryota > Metazoa > Arthropoda > Insecta > Coleoptera > Chrysomelidae > Crepidodera > Crepidodera aurea. The sequence continues at coordinate 90,575,980 of OX439473.1, read as the reverse complement.
TAAAAATTATTGAAAGGTATTCGACGTGTCCTTAAAAAAGAATCTTTAAAAAGTGTAAGGAAACATGAAAACTTAAAAAAATAGGTTGGTAGTGAGTTATTTATCATAGTCTTTCGATAAAGACAAAATGGTTGATCTCCTCCACACTCCAGATTATAAAAAGGTCCTAAATGATCCCAGCACCTATCTAGAGGAAACCACAAAAAAACAACATCAAGGAGAAAAGGAGAAGGAGAAAATTCCTTTAGGATTCCAAAAATCTACGATATCCCAAAAATCCACAAACCCAGTCTCCCTCTAAGACTTGTAGTCAGTGCATCACCAACAGATATGTATTAATAGCCCTATCCATACTAGAAACCAAACATCACATATCCGATAACTTGTCTCTCATCAAACATTGCAAGGCCAATACCTATTTTAGCTTCCAGGGCAACTTCTATAGATGTCCTCCAACATATTCATGAAAATTTTTAAAACAAGCTAAACCCAATATGTTGGCTAAGATATGTGGATGACACATTTGTTATCTGGCCACATGGTAAAGAATCCGTGAAACCCTGAATAACTTCTTACTTCATCAGAACATTTTTTACAATTCGTCTACCATAAACTCACACACACTAACCGTCGTTTCAGCGCCCAGTCTCATCACCACCCTGCTCAGCTTAAGCTATCCTTAGTATCGATACCAAAAATCCAGAACTCAAAACCCTAAGATCTCTTATTGTTTGAAAAATAAGGCAAAGTATATTCTCGTAACAAACTATAGAATAACTCCCTGTGGATGTTAAAGTTTTTTGGAAAAACGAATGAAATTATTATGACTATTTCACTCATCTTCGAATTTTCACAAAATCTGAACAATCACAAACCAAAGACAGCTGGTATTATCAGTAGTAATACCCCTAGGGCCTTGATAATACCGAGATAATTTTGTCATAGAGAATGCTGAAAGCGTGTTGCTTGATAATGGCCCGAGGCCGAAGGCCGAGGGCTATTATCCTTAAGCAACACGCTTGAAGGATTCTCTATGACAAAATTTTGAGGATTTATCAAGGCCCGAGGGGTATTCGATAAGATAATTTTTTACTTTGTAGATTTAAACATTTTTAAACTAGTTGTCAGTTTGACGTTTAATTAATTTTTAATCAAAAACTTGACTTGCTGAAAACACCAAACTGAAAACACCACATGTAGGGTGTTATCGCTGTAATCCATAGCTGATTGGATGAAATTTGACACATGACTCTAAATTAAGTAATTTGATTGGTTACAATAGTTAGTAAAAAATTATCGCGATAATTCCAGCTGTCTTTCAATCCTGATTGGCCTATCAGCGTGGTATTTTCACGGCGTAACCATGGATACGAATTGCAAAACAAAATTTGACATGTTGAAAAAAAATAATTACAGCTACAGACGTCAAAATGAGACCTTTTACTTTGTATAATTACAACTACAGACGTCAAAATGAGACCTTTTACTTTGTTTGCGAAATAGTCTAATAAAATTCCACTCGTGATTACTTATTGCGAAAATTCAATCACTTGTGGTATTACTATTGAAAATTTAAACAAGTATAACATTTTTACATAAAAACTTTCTAATCAAAATTGATAAAAAGGTTCCTCAGAAAAGTTACGACCCAATTTCATCATCACCCCCTATAACAAAATGTAAAATAAAAAATAAAATAATAGTGATTGCTTAAAGTGATACACCTGTGCCAATTTTGATAACGATTTATGAATAAGTCGTGCAATAAATAACACAATATTTCACAAACACATCCATCTGCATTTTATATTTAATTTATATTGTAATTCTCTATTTTTAGTTTTAGTCGTTTTATGTTTCACGTTCCCAACCTCCTGCGGATCAACAAACATTTAATTTCGTTATTAATTTCCGCCGAAGTCCATTGCCCCCCTAAGTCGGCGTCCCTGACAGGACCGGACATAGCGGGCGGCAGAAGGTTAAAGCGGTCAGTGGTACAAAGTTTCGCAGAAAAGCCGCAAAATCAAATTATATGGCGCTCATTTCATTCATAATCAACATCAAACACGATGTTCTTCGGACCGATCCGCAGACGAGAGACGAGATATGTTATGGTGAGAGTGAGGAGGGGAGGTGAACCGACAGACTGATAGTTTGACGCTGAAAATGTTTATTTATAGGTTCGTGTCTTTTACACACATTAAAAAGTAAAAAGAACAATTAATTATCTTCATTTGAAAACATTTGTTGTTTCAACCTGTTGACACAGACCCGTCTAGATACAGAGTGGCGCAGGAAATATGTTCCTTTCCTCATCTTCATGTATAACATTCTTATGGCTTTATAAGGCTAAATCACTGTTTTATGATTCTTTCGGGGGACGGTAGTAAATTAGGCGAAAAAATAATCTCTTTACCTGTATTTGTAAAAGGGTCTGTAATCATAACATGTAAATTGGGCGGATAGATAAAAGTGGAAAATGTCGGTTTCAGTGATAAAAAGTGAATGTGGAACAGATTTGATTTTATATGAAAATTTTACTTTTTCAGATAACCTAATTTCAAGAAAGGTTGATGTTAACAACCATGAAACAGATGAACAAAAAGTACCAAAAGCTATTTTAAATACTTCTAGAAGAAAGGCCGAAGACGATGTTACTGAAATGGTGAAATGTAAAGCATTTAACATCTATTATTGTCGCCGCAACAAGGGGGGGGGGGGTGTACAGTTGTAAAAAGTTATTACTAAACGGGCCAAGAGAAAAGCCTGGAAAATATTTTCAAGTTTCTAAAATGGCCGCTAGGGGGCGTAACCGCAATCTTGAATCTAAGATAGTGATGTTTCTGTGAATTCTGCTACATTAACCTAACAAAAAAATACCTGATCTTTAAAGTAGAGGATAATCTGAACCTTTTTTGTTTGACAATTTTTACTGTATCTCTAAAAATAAAGTGGTGGGGGAATTCAAAGGTTTCATTAAAAAACACCCTATATATTCGAAACGGCTGAGCCGATTTTAACAAACTTGGGCTAGTAAAAAAGAGATATTCTTGGGCTACAAATGTTATAACATTTGAAGTTTTTTTAGTTTTACATGTTGCCGCTAGAGGGCTTTTTTCGACATTTCGACAGAAATGGTTAATTTTCTCAAAAAAATGAAATACATTGGTATGATTTCTTTTTCATGAAAAAGTAGCTAAATGATGCCTAAACAAGCCAAAGAAAATTTTTATTTTTTAAACTAATTAATTCCTTCTATTATGTAAGTTGTGGCCCTAAAAAGGACCGATTTAAAAAATAAATGTTTTTAATGCCCCCGTAAATGCTCGAAATGCTGACCAAGACACTCTATGCATTGCTGAAGCCTCTCATGGGTAGACACAACTGTAGCTTTAATTTCGGCACTTGGTATGTTACGTAATGCATTACGAATCCAGTTTTTCATATCTCTCTGGTCGTAGGTTGAGTCTGAAAATCTAGGCAAGTTAAGTCTGGGGATCGCGCAGGCCATGGAAACAGACTTCCTCTTCCAATCCACCGCTGTTATAATACTGCATTAATATGCTCTCGCACAATAATAGCATAATGCTCTGGGCAACCATCCAACTGCAAAAACAAGTTTTGACGTGTTTCCAGTGGCACATCTTCCAACAACAACGGTAATTTATTGGCCAAAAAGTCAAGAAAGATAATGCCGCTTAGGGATTGTCCAATAATTCGGCCTCCCAGTATTCCACACCACATATTTAAACTCCAACGTCCTTGGTGCTGAACTTCACGCAACCAATGTGGATTTTCTGCACACCAATAATATTGTGCAGATTTTAATGGTGGCTTCATCGGTCCAAATAATTTGAAATAAAAATTCTCCATTATTGTGCGAGAGCCTATTAATGCAGTATTACAACAGCGGTGGACTAGAAGAGGAAGTCTGTTTCCATGGCCTGCGCGATCACCAGACTTAACTTGTCTTGATTTTTAGACAACCTACAACGAGAGAAATATGAATAACCGAATTCGTAATGCATTACGTAACATACCGAGAGGCGAAATTGAAGCTGCAGTTTTGTTTACCGATGAGATGCTTCAGCAATGCATAGAGCGTGATGGTCAGCATTTAGAGCATTTACGGGGGCATTAAAAAGCTTTCTTTTTTAAATCGGTCCTTTTTAGGGCCACAACTTACATAATAAAAGGAATTAATTAGTTTAAAAAATAAAAATTTAAGGGATTTCCGTATAAAATTTTCTTTGGCCTAAATTTTAGGTTAGGAACATGATATCGAGATGCGGTTTTCGCGAGCTTGTTTAGGCATCATTTAGCTACTTTTTCATGAAAAAGAAATCATACCAATGTATTTAATTTTTTTGAGAAAATTAACCATTTCTATCGAAATGTCGAAAAAATCCCTCTAGCGGCGACATGTGAAACTAAAAAAACTTCATATATTGTAACGTTTGTAGCACAAGAATACCTCTTTTCAACTAGCCTAAGTTTGTTAAAATCGGCTCAGCCGTTTCGAACTTACAGGGTGTTTTTTACTGATACCTTTGAATACCCCCCACCACTTTATTTTTAGAGATACAGTAAAAATTGTCAAACAAAAAAGGTTCAGATTATCCTCTACTTTAAAGATCGGGTATATTTTTGTTAGGTTAATATAGCGGAATTCACAGAAACATCACTTTCTTAGATTCAAGATTGCAGTTACGCCCCCTAGCGGCCATTTCAGAAACTTGAAAATATTTTCTAGGTTTTTCTCTTGGCCGTTTTAGTTATAAGTTTTTTTTCCGCAATCCTCTACGATGGATGGTTTCCCAGATTACAGTACCTTGCATTCTTATTTGGCCACCCTGTACATATACCACTGGTGGTACATTACAATGTTTTAGTGGTACAATTTAACATTTAACATTTTGTTTTCAGAAACACATATATTTTTCTTCAAGTTTTTGACTTTAACGGCTCTAGCTTTAATATTGAAATGACTTTTCCAAAAACTTCGAACAATTTCGCGACACATTGATTTGTAACGGCGAAATGATTTTATGGTGGTACATATATTTTTGTTTCATATTTATGTGGTACAAAATTTGAAAAGTTTGAGAACCGCTGTTCTAGCGTAAATATCTCAAAAAATATGACTTCCAAAAAAAAATGTATATAACATCTTAATGAGAGAACAACATTGGGAACAGTTTAAGACCAACCAGAACCGTTTAACATTAGCAGAAAAAATGCTATGGGCAAAATAAATTTTTTTACGCCATTTTTTTAGCGCCATCTAGACTGTGGTTTTGGTCTGTTAAAGTTAAGCTAAATTTTTGTTTTTTATAAGACATTTTCAATTTTTTTGGTCAATACCGTGAAAAGTATTGATTTTTGAAAAAAAATTAAAGAGACAAGACTTTGAGCAACTGTTCTTCCGAATAATTACCTTTTTTTTATCTTTGCATTTATAACCGTCAATGTCATTTTTTCGGGTCAAATATTGAAAAAACGGTAATTCCAATGAAAAAGTTTGTCATAACATGATATTTCGGCGATATCCTAAGCTTTAAAATGGCAAAAAATACATAAATAAAATAAAAAATACAATACTACACACTATAACTCGGGAGGGAACATTAGTTCATTAAAAAAGGTAATTTATCAATTGCGAAAAAAATTTTTCTTTTTTTCACACCCCTACTCAAAATGCAACTAACGAAAGTTTTCTACGTCTGGACACCTTTCCTAGCAATTTGCAATTTTAAAAACATCAAATTTCCATCAGATCAATTATATACTGAATAAAAGTTAGGGTTGGGAGTAGGGAGTGGGGAGTAGGCAACTTTGTTCCCATTTAACACCCGCCAATTCTGTTGGTGCAGGTCCTTTGGAAGCCACATTTCTATACAATTGCTTATGCTGGTATATCACCTACAGTCACTGGTAAAGAGCTTATTACCAAGTTTATGTTTACGACCAAATTACTTAGTTTCACTAGATGATATTCATTCCAATATAGGTTTAAAATGAAAATATCTTATTAAATGGTTTTAATTTAATATCACCCAGAAAAGCAGATAATACGTACCATTAAGTACATTGGATTGTGATACATAATTTTAGGACAATAAAACTCTAGTCGTAACCGTTTATAATAACTGAAATACGTTTTTGCAATAATACTTTTTGTCTTTATCAACATTTCTTTTTTATAATTGCTGCCTATATTGTTAGTATAGTGATATTCCATCAACTAAGGGAGAATGGACGAAGTGCATTTAATAAAACTGCAATAAAATGCTTCACGTTCAGTCTTGTTCTTTGCAAACTCTTCAAAACTATTCACCCTTGATAACTCTTAAACAAAAGGTCGTATGAAGAAATTCTGAAACACGTCAAATCTCATTTGTAGGTGGACATTTTTTAAGATGAATTTGTCTTCTGGCATTGCTCCCCCCTTTCCTTCGAAAGGTATTTACACCCCGATACTAACTGTTTTGTCTTTGCGTATTGCTTGATTTGTTTTCAAGATATTGATAGCGAAAGTTTCAGAAATGTTTCTATTTTTTTCAGCATTTTTTTATTCGACTATTTGTTCGAGTCATTCAGGGTGGATCGTCTTGAGTGGGCCTCTTTTTTCTGCCATTTTCAATGTACGAGTCTGATACACTTAATTATGAAATTGTGGGAGAAGCCCAACCCTTGCAAGTCTCGGCAAAACTGAGCAAAACAAAGTTAGGAAACTGACGAAGCCGAAAGGCAGAAACCGGTATTAAGATGTCGAATCGAATATATTGAATTCCTAACTCGTTTCCTTATCATAAATATATTTAAATGTGATATATTTAATATGATAAATAATGTTCAATTATGTAAAACATTTCTCTTTTCCATCAAAATACTTATTTAAAGTTAAACGTAAAAGTCTTTCCATTGAGTTTAGTTTGGAAAATAATTTCCTTATCCTAACAACTATAACGAAATAAGGAAAAGAAGAGGAGATAATGACGTTATTAGATAAAATTCCTCTTTTCCAACTCCGAATTGTAATAAAGAAATTGGTTTAAAGAAGAGACTGTTTCTTGGAAGAACATCTTGCACTCAAAGTTATTTTTAGAAATTAATGAACTTGTTCTTGTTAATACAATATTAAAACGACATTTAATAAAAATTAACATTGAATTTCTCCGATAAACCAAAGGTTTTTAGATTTATTTAAATAGTTATATTTTACCTTTTTAAAAATAAGATAAATTTCTGTATGTGAGAGAAAGACCAGCATTTTTCAAGAACTAAAAAGAAGAATTTAAAACACAATTAGAATACTTTATAAATAAAACTGAATTTTCTCAAATTTGTTTGTAAATGCATGCAGAGTCCAATAAAGCTTCGTAACTCCTACACAATTTAAGAATCTTTCAAAAACAGGATTCAATGAACCTCAGATTTTATTAAAATTATATTATCAATATAACAGGACAAATGAAAAAAATACTACTATTTATTTTTTTAAGCTCTTAAAAAATTCAATTGAATTACAAGAAACCACTATGAACTACAGAAACTCTTAAAAAATGTTAAAACAACATTTTTTTCCAAAAAAACAAGCCTTTGTCTAAAAATTTACAGAAACTGTAACTGTAGGATAAACAAAATTCTAATGAACCAAGAACAATTTTAACACTTCATAGTCTACAAGGTGGCCTCAAATATATAATTTAAAATTTTTAAGATGCTTTTTTTATTTTTGTACAGAAATACCCCTCTATAAGATTGGCAAAACAAACAAGTTGAAGATGCTCTTCAGGCGTTTGCAGAAGGTTTATCTACTGGCCTAAAAATTCCAACTGGCAAAGGCCGTCGTTTGATTATCTTCATAGATTTAGAACAATAAGATCGAGTTTGTTGACATTTCGGCTGGGGACAACAACACGTAACAGTCTAAACGCTGTGTTATTGAATTTATATTATCAGTTTCAATGTTATCATATTTTTTTCCGGCATTACCAAAATCCTAAATCTATTTAAAAATTATCTTGGAAAATGAGATATTTTGTTTCGCTAAAATAATTGTACATCTACGTTAACACTAATTTTCGAAACTAATAACACAACAAATTATATTGCTAGATAAATATTGACAAAGATACTTATGATTTAAGTTTCAACCATTTCTGCGAAAATTTGATAGAAGCGGCAACGAAGCGCTATCAAACATTGTTATTTATGAATGGAACGTTACCATTAGAATGGTACTAGTGTGTCGGCCATGTTCAGTACATTGGTGTTTGTTTACTAATGTGTTTTATATCGTGCTAGATTAAAATTTTCTTTTTCATATTGATTTATTGGTTTAAATTGATTGAATAGACAAATATGGTTCAACAATGTGTGGTATGCCGCAAACTGGATTATTTAAATCCCGATTTATCATTTCATCGGTAAGTTACTTTTAAGGTTATAAACATAGTTCATGGGCGTAGAATTTAGTATTTTATCGACTGTATAAATTCTTTAATAATGCATAAATGATTGTTTTAACTTATTGCAACGACTTATAATTATGTAAGTTTCATATATTGTGTTAAAAATTAAATCACATTTTATTTTTCTGTCAAACTACCTAAGTATTTAGGTAATATTTTTCATTTAAACAGTTATACGAAGACATGACTTTTAGGATTCCTGCAAATGTTGAAAGGAGAAGATTTGAGGCAGTGAAGTTCATACCTACAAATGATTATATTTGTTCTTCATTTCCGTGATAATGACTTTGAATATAAACCAAGTGGAAGGAAATATTTGAAAACAGATGTAAAACCAATATCGAGGTAATATACCTATGTTTATTTGTTTTTTAATAAATTTAGGCTATAATATTTAAAATACTTTTGCGAAGCTTTACTAGAATACAAACATTTTTCACTTAAAATATAAGGTACTTCCAGTAATATTGTTTAAACATTATGGCTTAAATTTATGTAATGTAAAAGGTCAAACCAATCTTTTGAGAATATGTTGAATATTTTAAGCAATCAAAAACATTTCCATAATACCGACTGCTTAAACTCTAGTGATTTCCCATGAATCTTAACTTTTATTGAAAATTTTTGTGTTCTGTAATTGTAGTTTTAACTAATTACTTATTTGCCTTATATGCCTTCTCGCCTGCTTCGTGGATTATGAATGTATATAATTTTAATGTAGCGTAGTGGAGGAAAAATAAAATAAAACGAGGCTTGCCTCACAAAAAAATAGTAGATGTAGAAATTTGTTACTTCTGCCAACGTTTTCGTTAGTTGATATTTACTAACTAATTTTTTTCTGTTATAGGTTCGATAAGATTAAAACAGTTTATATATTTTTCAGGATTTATCTAAACGTAGAAGGTTCCTACTATACCAACATTATTTTTTTTTATTTCAGGATGATACAACTAATAATTCATCAGTGTTTAATTTGTAGTTAGTTCCCTATTCCTACCTCAATCCCGAATAGCCTGATAGTCGAACAGCCTGATAAAAACAACATCGACACATTTGCATGGAAATGATGAATTTTCCCTTGATCCTGCATTGACGAACACTAGGTGTTCAGAGCGGACTAGCGAAATAACTGATCCTAAATTTTTTTACGATTAATTTGATTAAATAAATATATTTTCATTAGTATTTTAAATTTCCTATGTAACCGGTAAAATTAAAATCGTTAAAAAAAATAAATATATTGTGTCACATCCCATTCCCCTCTGTAACGGTACGCCCATGCATCGAAGCATAAATTCGTTGCCATGTTCTGGACTTTTATATATCTATCTCACTTCATCCTTGGGCACGGAATATTTGAAACTTATGAATGACTTGTTGGGGATGTGATTATCATCCATATTGGAGTAGCCAAAGAATTTTTTTGATTGTGTCTGAATTTTCTTCAAACTCTACAAAAGTATATCACAGAGAAATGATTCAGATGTTTTTGTAACGTAAGTAAATTATAAATAAATTAACATCAATTTTTTTATAATTATATTTATAATTATTATAATTTTTTTATAATATTATCAGTGGCGGCTCGTGAACTTTCTCATAGAGGAGGCAAATGGAAAATAACAGAAATTTGCCGTAGTTCAGTCTTATGAACTTAATAGCCAATGCTTGACAAATGCTAAGTAATGCATACATAATTATAAAATTATTATTTAAAAATAGGAACACTCATTTTAAATTTGTATTAGGTAATTTAATTATTTAAAAAAATTCCAACTTGACCTCAAAACCACTCACGCACAAAGTAAACACAAACACCCACATAGAACTGATTTAAGTAATTTATTTTATGAGCATGATTAAGATATGACAGTTAATGTCAAATCCACTCGTTGGCTATGGGCAATGACATAAAATTCGCGTACCGCCATTAGTTGAGGGTTGAGGCTAGCCTCAAACCATAGCGATTGGACTGCAATTTAATGTATTATAGTAGTGAAAGCTCTGGAAATATTTCTATTGACGTTTTAGGATCAAGAGTCGCGTTGTTGCCATATTAAAAATAAGCCGTAAAATCTGGGATAATAGAGAAAATACTTTAACTGTGTTTTGGATTAAAATTTAAAATAATTAAAATAAATGGAGGGTCTACTGTGTAAATAGTTCAGAGGAGGCTCAGCCTCCGTTGCCTCCTTGAGCCAGCCGCCACTGATTATTATCCACGCATTGGCATCTTAGGTATTGACAACAATGCGAAATTTCAAGATTATTGTCAGTAGTAATACCCCTAGGGCCTTGATAATACCGAGATAATTTTGTCATAGAGAATGCTGAAAGCGTGTTGCTTGATAATGGCCCGAGGCCGAAGGCCGAGGGCTATTATCCTTAAGCAACACGCTTGAAGGATTCTCTATGACAAAATTTTGAGGATTTATCAAGGCCCGAGGGGTATTCGATAAGATAATTTTTTACTTTGTAGATTTAAACATTTTTAAACTAGTTGTCAGTTTGACGTTTAATTAATTTTTAATCAAAAACTTGACTTGCTGAAAACACCAAACTGAAAACACCACATGTAGGGTGTTATCGCTGTAATCCATAGCTGATTGGATGAAATTTGACACATGACTCTAAATTAAGTAATTTGATTGGTTACAATAGTTAGTAAAAAATTATCACTTCAAGTTTTGTAGTTACAGGTAACATATTTGTATTTAAGATTTTGTACTGTTTCGGTGCTATCTTGTATTTTCAATTAGACTATAATCTTTCTTATTTTTACCAGTTTCTTAACAGAAAATGACGATTTTTCAATTTAACTGGATTAATAAAGTTGACTAAAATAGCAGAACTAATTCAAATCTACTATTTTTGAAAAAAGTTTCGCAAAGGATGTTGAAATTATTTGATTTGTTATGAATTATTTTCTTTTAAAACTAGACCGAAGCATCTACTTATTTCTGCAATTGAAATTAAGTTTATCAAGGACGAACTGATTGACATGATTTTTGCTCTGAGGGGACTGATATAAATTACTTATTAGCTTAAAAGGTTTATGATAAACAAACAGATACCGAACGAAATGTTTTCAGAACGTTCTAAGAAGATTTGCAGAATCAGGTGTCATTTGTTAACCTCAAAGGCCTAAAAGGGCTACAAATGTGGACATAATGTAATAGAACTGACGGAGCCCAATGACAGAAACTGGTCACATCCGGATGATTTAACATCAGATATTCTCTGATGAGTCAAAAACAAACGAGAATACGGGCGCAAAAAAGTCTTTCATAGGAAATGTTAACAGCAGTCTTTCAGCCTGAAGTGTTGGGAATTTTAAACTTAAGGACAAAACAATAAAAAATCAACCGATAGCAAGGCAGCTCTAATTGTCCTTAACAATCTAAAGGTTAACTCTAAGGAAATCTATGATTATAATCAAATGTCCAACTGATGAAGCCAAAAAGCAGAAACCAATCTTGGAACGTCGAATTGAATAGATTGAGTTCCAAACTCGTTTACTTAATAGTGTATTACGTAACAAGTGAGTGCGTAATTCCATGAGTGCGTAATTTCTTTACAACACGCATTACGTACATTATCAACGGCCATATACAGTGTGCCAAAAAGTCTGGACTTATGACAGGGTACTGAATTTCTTCTGTATTTTATAGCATCTTTAGATTTTTTGAACAATTTTATTTCGAACAATTTTACAAATTTCTCTTCAAATCCAATAGATTCCCACCTCACTATCACTTGACATATTGAAAATGTAGGTATTCTTTTTTAAACAGTATGTATCTTATAATCAGGTCAGGCCAGGTCAGAACTTATTTGTCTTTCAAAAAAGTTTGTATTATAGATACAAAAAATTATTAAAAAAAAGTATTTTCATCCTCACTGGATTCGTCTTCGAAGTTGGCTTCCACTTCAACTTCCTCGTCATCTCGTATTTCTGTAAGCAAGAATGGTTATGATACTTCACAATCTTTTATTTATTTTATGATATTATAGTAAAAAGGAAACGTACCTGAATCTTCTAAAATGTCAGATGTTATGACGATATCTTCATATGCTTTTGGAAGTTGTTTTCCAACGAACCAAGTCGGCTCTAATTTTCCATCGACATTTTTCCATCCGCAGTTAGTTGGTGACATCTCAGTAACAATACTATTGTGCGCATTTCTCCACAAGCATGCGATGTATTTTGTTCGTAATAAATGTTGCTGTAGCTCTGATCGGCAAGTTGGCAAATTACAAGCGTCGTAATTACGCACATTTAATGAGAAGGGCTGAGAGGCATCAGATACTTAGTAAGTTTTATTAAATATTTCCTTCCTGGCACTGTTGACATTAGCTAGTTTTTTTAATCCGTACAAATGGCAGATGAAAGATTCAATGGTGAGAGATAATAAATATGTTAGAATTCTCGTAAAAGCACAACAAAAGATTATTTTTAAACTTCTATTTTAAATCCTAAAATTAATATACCTATCCAATGATTAATATTTTATCTATAAAAAAAATAAAATTAGAATATAAAAATGATGAGGTCGTAGGAAAAATGGTGTACATAACTGGTTGGAAAGTGGATTTCTTGCACTTATTACGTTGACGACCTCTCATATGATAAGCTTGAACATTTTCATTATTAAAATTATTTACATTGATTTCCTCATCTTTAGCGGCTTGGATTGCTTCATTTAGTTTTGCCTAATTCCGAGCTTTAATGATAGTTTGTAAATTTCTATTTCTCAGTCCATTTGCAAAAATGTTGAGAGCAATCTTTTCATTAACTTCTCTTAAAATTTGAACATTATTTTCGTTATCGTTGGCTTGGGTAATCGTTAAGTCAGTTAACAATTCTTCTAACGTTTTCCCAAACTGTTCGATAGTTTTTGAACCTTGTTTAGCATTATGTAATTGTGTAGCTAAGGACGTTGAAGATTTTTTAGAAATAAAATACTTTTTTAGATCACTAACTAAAGTTTGATTATTGTTGTAAATTTTATTTAATCTAATTTTTGCATTTTGACTTAAGCTTTTTTTTTAATATAAGTTGTTAATAATTTCTTTCCTTCAGCATCAAGCATAGAGTCATACAAAACAATGGCATCAATTAATTGTTTCGTTACAGTTTCGGTATCGTTCATAACTGGTAGCAGACTAATCGCGGTTTTTAAATCGAATTTTTCACCCATGTTAAATGCGTTATCTGAGCAATCTGAAATTGAAGAGTCTACTTCTAATTGGACCTCACTTTCAGTTTGCTCTATGTGCTGTTCAAATTGTAACCTTTCCTCTAAATTAACTTGAATTGCCTCAATATATTTATCTATAACATTTACAAGCTCTTTAATTTCAGTTATTAATCGAAAATCTACGTCTAATGTATTAAATAATAATTTTAACTCTTTAAAACTATGTCTAAACTTATCTAATTTCTTAAACTTACGGTTAGTTACATTTAGGTCACGTCTTCTTTCACTACTGTCTTTTAATAGATTTCTATAAAATACTTTTAGTTCTTCTATTAAATTTTTGCACTCCTTTTGCAAACTCATTCCATAGTTAATTTTTTTTTCTTTTCTTTCAACCTAAAAACCTAAAAAAATAATGTCTTCTGTGCTTCTCTTGTCTAAACTAATTCTTGGCTAGCTCTAATTTGTTTGGCCACATTTTCTCTATCATCTTCTGGCATTTTTTGTAAACCAGCATCAACAAAAAGACAAATGCCAATACCAAAAAAATTGCTTCTACTATATTTTTTGGTGTAAAAAAATCTGTTCCATTTGTTTGGCCTCCACTGTTTCCACTTTGGGCAATTATTACTTCTTCCTTCAGTTCTTTGGAATTTGTGTTCCCAGCCATGTTTTAATTTAATTTTTAATTTTCTTCCATTTATTTTCCACTCCAGTAATTTTCATAAATTCTTGTTCTAAACGTAATATTTTCTTCTTTCCAAAATATTTTGGACTGGCAGGATCGCCATGTGATGGTACAGGTTCTTAGTAAGTTTGTATATTCAAATACTCAAGATAATAATATAATAAAAACCATCTTTACTATTCTAAAGTCATTTATTGAATTCACTGAACATTCATCGACTATTCCAACCGACTGCAGAATTGCTGCGTCGTCAGGAATAGTGTCGATTAATAAATTATAACAATATAAAATAATTAATAATAAAGAAATTGCTTAACCTAGTTTTAAACAGTTCAATAAACTATAAATTATAAAATGATATACGGTATGATATATTTGGATGCATCCAATAAACTAAATCTAAATACTTATATTATTACAACTGGTTGGAAAGTGGATTTCTTGCACTTATTACGTTTCCGTACTCGTGTGTAATTCCACCCTTGTTACGTAATATACTATTTGTTTACACAGTATTTTTTTTTTAATTTTCTCCAAAATGTGACACGTGACCTAAATTTGGAGATTTTTCAAAAATAATCCTCTCATCTGTGCTGGAAAATATTTTAGGTAATCCAGAGATCAAAAAGGTCCTGCGCTCATGTCTATTCAGGTCATAAATTGAACTTTGAAAGTTTCTTTAAAATTAAATTACAGAGTCACGTTTAAATTTTCCGATATAGTTTGAGAGTAAGCGAAAGTTTTACTTACATTGACTATATATTTTATGAAAGTGTGATTATTAATCGCCAGGGTATAATTAGGAAAAGGTGTCTCCTTGGGTATAACCTCGCATTTACACCTTCTAATAGTTATCTATAAAACCTCAAGGGTCCTTTCGGTCGCAGTGGTCACTCGGTAACTACCTTATTCTCGCCTAAAGTGACTACTGAACTCCAACCTCTCTAAATTATTAAATGATACACGATTCAACTAGTTGATTCGAATTTTCGTTGATATATTTTGTATCCACACAATTCTTAAGAATTATTAAATGTACACTTATTGTTTTTTTTAATATTTTACAATTTTATTTGGGGATTTGTTCGTCCTATAGGAATTCTCTTCCTTTTCATGGTCTAAAATAAAGGTTTATTACCTAGTCACCAGGGGCGAATCCAGACTTCCGTTTTGGGGGGGTCACGAAGTTATTTTTATGGTGAAGGGGGCGTAAAAAAATCAAGTCCGGGCTTAAAAAATAGTTTGTTTGGTTCATATAAAAAATTTCACCCTGTATTTGGTTTTTTCAAACTCTAATAAGGATTTACAAATTACACAAATAGACAACAAAAAAGGCGTATTTATTTTTTTCCCACACGATTACTCAATTTCTAATAAAAAAAACAAATTTGACTATAAATGAAAAGTTTAGCAAAATGAACCATAGATTTCAAAAAAGATAACTTTTCATGCAAGAATTTAATTTTTTGTACAAATATTTAATTTTTAATTACTAATACCACCAAAAGAAATTTCAGTCAAAATTCACAACTTCCCCTGTATATTATTAAATAATGGGAGCAGACACTTTTTAATGGTCATTTCCTCATGACTCACCCTGTATACCGACAAAATACATATTTTCGTTTCTTTACTTATACAAAGTTTAAATTCACATCAGACATTTTTAGAATAGCAAATGATACAATATAGTCCAATAAACGAAGGTGCCAACCCTGGCATCAGGTCTCTCTGGCACCATTTTTTGGCCCATTGGTCTCAAAAATGATCCTCATCATTTTTGTAAAAAATTTGATAGTTTTCGACATAACCGGCTCCAAAACGTACCCCCATTTTTAGCTCCTTACAAATTTTTCAATAAATCACGTAAAAATTAATATTTTTTCATGATTCAAGGTTCAGATGAAAGAAGGAACCTGTAGCTATAAGATCATCTTAATTTTTCCTTTCATCTATTTCTCTGGATTATTGAAAAACCGGGCCAAAGTTTGTTTTTGCTCGATATTTTGATCCTCCTATAAATTAATTCATATTTTTTTTATCAAGACTAATTTCACCGAATCCTTTTGGATGATAGATAATCAAGGACCATATCGGTTTTCAACGCACATCATTAGTTGTCCCCTTGTTGATGGCATTTTTCTTTTTTTTTATATTTTTTGCTTTTCCGGAAAATTGAGAAAATTCTCACCCCTATGAAAAATCGACATTTTTTTTTGAGGATTATTTTCTTTTCGTGCTAAAATTTTTTGGGGTTAGAAATTGTACTAAATAAAAGATCACATTCTGACCTTTTCATCAATATATATCAAGTATTTTATTAAGTGCACGAGAAACAACTCTGCCTTCAAACTTTCTCAAATTGGATTTTTTTACAATAAATTTATTAATCAAGTGCAAAAAGTGAAAAAAAGTTGATTATTATTGCCTTATCTTTTGTCTTCAAAAACGGGAGGATATTCAAGTTTTAGGAGGATATTCAAATTTTCCGTTTTCACCACAATAATTTTGCGAGTTATTAAAAAGAATATAGTGCCGTCTGTGAGTCGGAAGGACATGGACCAAAATTTACCCGGATTGAGAGTACCTCCCCCCTCCCACTTTCGAGGATGCTGAACACGATAGCGCTATCAGAATCACTGTTTTCGATTGCTGAACCTAAAGGGGTTAAACGGACTGCGCTTCATTTCCATGTAAAAAATGTCTTTCGGGCGTGAGTTTTGACCTGTGGAGGGGTAGGTGAGATTCGGAAGTAATCTTCAACGCCAGCACCGTGCTCAGCATCTTTAAAAACAGGGGGAAAGAGGTTATTTTAAAGGGAATGCCCGTTTAACACCATTATAGGGTAGTTTTTGGCCGTTTTAGGGGTTCGGCTGGCGAAAAGAGAAATTCTGATACTACCATCGTGTTCAGCAACCTCGAAAACGGGGGTACAAACGTTTTGTCGCTGTTAAAAAGAAGGAAAAAAATACACCTCTGTCGGGGGTGCATTTTGGCCGGTGGAGGGGTTGGTGAGGTTCGGAAGTAATCTTTAACACCACCACCGTGCTCGGGATCCTCGAAAACAGGGGGGAAAGACGTTTTTACAGGGAAATGATGCGCTGGTCGTTTAACCTCTTTAGGGGGTAGTTTTTGGCCGCCATCGTGTTCAGCATCCTCTAAAACAGGGGGGGGGGGGGTACTCTTAATCCGGGTAAATTTTGGTCCTATTTTCATGGTTTTTTCCAACTCACAGACGCCACTCATATATCGAATGGCTGTGCAACTTGGACATTAATGTATAGTCTGTCAGAGGATCTATGATATGATGTGTTATGTCTTTAGAGTTTTGTATACATTTTTACATCTTTATTTTATTTTTTTTACATATTTACATTTTGTACATTTTCATTTTTATGTTTACTTATAGTTTCCTTTTGTGGTATTGTAAAAAATCCATACGCTAAATAAATAAATAAAAGAATATATATTTTTGAGGTTCTCAAAATTGCGAACTTTTGGAACGCCGTTTTTGCAAAAAATATTAGTGTAGCGAAAAAAATCATAGGGACAACTTTTGTAGGTAACGAACTGCTCTTCATTTTATCTAAACAAAAATGCTCCAAGGGTCATATTTCGGCAGATATCGTCGAAAAACGGATTTTCGGGAACTCTAGAGCCATTTTCCCATCCTTCCACAAAATCCACGTAGCTGAGATTTTCGGAGGTAAATGTACCTATGAATACCTGCAAATTAAAAAAAAAATTTGCCGGACAGACTTGATGCCTAGGTTTGGGGTTTATCTGGGATTAATTTACTAGACTAATAGTTATTAATTGATAATTAAGATTTTTTTAATCATATTAGAATTTAAATTCTTGTTTAATTTCTTAATTTTGTTTACTTAAATTATTTACTTTAACTATTAATTTAAAAAAAGTACCTATGTTCGTGCTTTGGGGGGGGGGGGTTGTCATGACCCCCTGACCCCCTCTGGATCCGCACCTGCTAGTCACATGTTTTTGGTTACTGAGTTGTTTTCTTGGATAGTTCTGTAGGAGTATCTTGTGCGGTGAAAACGAGAAAGTATGTTGGGAGTTTTTGTTAATTCATGTATTAATCGGCTGGGGTAGCGTGGGTGGAGGTAGTGGGTTTTCCGTAGGCTTTTCCTTTCGGTCGCGAGAAGGGCGTAATGGAAATATTTGGGAAGGTTGGAGTAGACCATTAATTTATATTCTAGAATTGGTCTCATGAAGGTTTTGTAGGTGTGGAGGAGAGTACTCGGGTGACATTTTCCAAAGTTTTCCACATAACGCATCAATGAGGGAGGCTCGCTGTGTCACTTTTCCAAGTGATTTTTGAACTTCTGTCGACCAATTAAAGGTGCGACTAAATCGCACTCCTAAGATGTCATCGCAACTTGTTGGTAGATGAGTTGTTGGGTGCGGGTATTGACGATTTTGGGGGATGGGGCGAATAGAGTAGTGTCATCAGCATAGGGCTGGAACTGTTGATGGGGTTAGTTATTCTGGTTCGAAAAATACGCTTTATATACAATTTTATACAGTGCTTAAACAGCCAGCAAACTCCATAATCGTCCGAAAAAGTAACACTTCTCGTCCTTGCTTCATAAACTACTATTTTTTTGATTCAATATGATTTGTTTATGCACCGGCTTGTTAGGTTTTAAAAAACAAATCAAAAAATTAAAAAAAAATTGTGAAGATGGGCATAAAGTACAGTGGAATTATTCTACTAGATTATTACAAGAACCTAACAAAAAAAAAACGCAAACATTTTCTTCTGATATTATTATGAAAACTTCAATTACGACGAAGTTGGCAACGGATTTTGATATCTCAAACTAATTTTTTGTCATTGTCCTGCCTTTTATGCAATTTATTATTATTGACAAGTATACAACTAGTTTCAGCTCATCGTCATCATCAGGTCTGAACATTCAATAAGCAAAGAAAAAGTAAAAAAAACAGTTATACATACCATAACATACCATAAAAAATATTTCTAATAAGTATCTAATAAATTCAATCAATTAATATTAGTTTCTTGCCATTGATAACGACTTTTGGTCGAAAAGTGAGAGAATTAAAAACATTTTTATAAAGTGCGTTTATTAGTCCAATTAATTGAAGAAAATAACGTTTGTTTCAATTATTTATCTATATCTACATATTTAAATGTATACAAAAATTAATTATATTTTCGATTATTATTTATAACTGGTCATAGAACAAATTACTTATACAATTCTCATGATCGTTATACAGGGTGATTCATTCGGAAATGCTCATAGAGTAAGGGTAGATGGAGGACACCGAGGTGCTTCTAAATAACCTATATTTTATAACCAAGATACAGGGTGATTTATTCATTTTTCCCATTTTTTCAATTAATCATAACTTATGAACCACCCTATACATTTTTATAATATTTGGTTCGTATGTTCTTTGTCCACAGTGGCTTTCGAGATTTCGAGTCGAAACAACACCCTATATGTCAATATTTTAAAATTTTATTTACAAATTTGGAAAGAGCAGAAAAAATAAGTAAGACTAAATGAATTTGATGTTTCCCCATACAATTTTTTACACTTATTAACATGAGTCAAATCTAGATGTTTGGATAATGAGGTGGCACAAAATTAAAAAAATCTGTCTCAAATGGTACTTTTCCAGCTTTAATCCATAAAATCGTCAACTATTTCTTTTTCTCCTAGTTTCTGGATCCCAACCTTATTCAAAAACAAGAGGACAGGTCCTTATTTGGGACAAACTATTATTTTCAATGATTAACAAAAATAATGTTGCAACAAATTGTTTTAATGTAAACAACGTAACTTATAACAGTTGTTCAAAGTGGCCTCCATTTTGCTCAATACATTTCCGTTCTCTTGAAGTAAGATTTCTAATCATAGCTTGGTCATTTCTCATTTCTCAATTCTCCGTAGAAGGCCCTCTCTAGTGTTTACTTCAGTTGAATAAACTTTGCTAATTTTTTTTAAAATCAATGCGAAAATCAAGAAATCCTCGAGAAGGCGAGTTTTCTATCGTTGGGGGGGCGCATGGTCCCCTTGCCGCCACTGGTTTAAAGTTCATAGCTTAGTCATTTCTCAATTCCTCGCACGCATCCTCAATTCTCCGTAGACGGTCCTCTCTAGTGTTTACTTCAGTCGATTGGATTAAAATCGGGCCCCCGTGCAGACCAGTTGTGAGGCCTCTGCCTATCCAATGATTTGGGAAGTTGTCATTCAAAAACTCTCTCACTATTACCCTGAAATGAGGTGAAGCACCATCATGTTGAAAATACATGCCTCCAACATCAATTCCTGCATCATCTAGCAATATGGGTAAAATATTTTGCAGGAACTCCAAATACGCTCCAATTAATCGGTTGATAATAACGGGACACCAAACATTAAAGGAGAACCTGATTTGAGAATGTGTTTGTTTTATGGCGAATGGATTTTGTTCGTTTATTTAAAATCAAAAGTTTATTCAACTGAAATAAACACTAGAGAGGACCTTCTACGGAGAATTGAGGACGCATGCGAGGAACTGAGAAAGGACCTCTTCGTTTAACTTAAAACAATTTGTTGCAACATTATTTTTGTTTACAATAAAGTTATGTTTTTTTTCGGAATGGACATTTTCCCTCATTTTTATAGATTTTTGATAATTTTTTTACGCATACAGGGTGTTTAAAAGTTAGCCATTGGTAATAATAATTTGTCCCAAATATGGACCTGTCCTCTCGGTTTTGAATAAGGTTGAGATCCAGAAATTAGGAGAAAAAGAAATAGTTGATGATTTTATGGATTAAAGCTGGAAAAGTAGCATTTTGGGCAGAAATTGTTTTTTTATTTTGTGCTACCTCATTATCGAAACATCTAGATATGACTCATGTTAATAAGTAAAAAAATTGCATTGGGGAAACAATAAATTCATTTAGTCTTACTTATTTTTTCTGCTCTTCCCAAATTTGCAAATAAAATTTTAAAATATTGACATAGAGGGTGTTGTTTCGACTCGAAACCTATTTATTAATTTTTTTAAGGCCGGACCTGTAATAAGACCTTTTTTATTGTTAACCGACGCCACTGTGGACAAAGAACATACGAACCAAATATTATAAAAATGTATAGGGTGATTCTTAAGTTATGATTAATTGAAAAAATGGGGAAAATGAATAAATCACCCTGTATCTTGGTTATAAAGAACGATAGACTCATAAAATATAGGTTATTTAGAAGCACCTCGGTGTCCTCCATCTACACTTACTCTATGAGCATTTCCGAATGAATCACCCTGTATAATATGCTATTTTTAATTAAATAGAGATATAATTCTGTTTTCGGTCCCATACTGGTATTCCACGTTTTACTTTACTTATCTTTCCTTAAAAAAATTAAAAAATACTTTTTACTACGACCACATAGGAAAGTAACAGATATCGCACTCTATACTCCGACGGAAAGTGGTACTTTACACACGTGTGCGGAAAGTACAGAAAATATTTTCTGTGAAGAAGTTGTTCTTAATTCTTTCTATTTTATTGAATTGGAAAAAGGGGATCAAAGTCTGATAAGAAATTGTCCATCGTGTTTCGTGTTATTGTTTATTGTGAAACAATAAAGCTGCCGTACAGTGGCGCTGTAATGGCTTTTGAAAGAGGTTATTTTATTTATACTAATTTTCAATTTGCAGATAATATCTGTTAAAAAGTGTTTTACTTTGTGAAACTTTAAAATTTACTTAATTGAGTTTATGCTGAATGCAATTTTCAATTTTAAGTAGTATTATGAAAGTTAAGACGTTTATATTTAATTTAAATGACATACGCCACTGTCTTGAGATGGAGAAATTGCGATAGAGGACTCCATCT
Source organism: Crepidodera aurea (assembly GCA_949320105.2). NCBI lineage: Eukaryota > Metazoa > Arthropoda > Insecta > Coleoptera > Chrysomelidae > Crepidodera > Crepidodera aurea. Next base: position 90,553,732 of record OX439473.1, on the reverse strand, counting down.
GATTCACTCCAACGCAGTGACGTCACACGTCAAAAATCTGCGGCGTTGCCAGGTAGAATTTTTTTTCGTTCACTTAAAGATAAAATTGTGCCAGTTACTTTTTTTCCTAGCTTGAATATAAGTGCATCTAATGTGCTATCAACTTGATTAAAGATTGGAATGGATCTAAAAAAGAACTGCTAGTCTATAGAACAATAAAATTTTGACTATAAAGCATTTTCAATAGTAAGAAAAGTGTTTTAAGATTCAAATAAAAATTAAAAGTTATGTAGTTTTGGAATTTTTATTGTAATATGCCACTATGTTCTGGTACATTGACACGTTGGAGCTCAATTTGTAACTACTCTAAATAAATCAAGAATTTTTGCTATATCACAGTGGCAACGTCGCGAAGTGTTGCCAATCTTTAACAGTTATTTTCCCCTGCAAGTTAAGTTTAAATCGTATTTGCTCTTAGTGTTTTCGTGTTTATTCCGTTGACAACAGAAATAACTAGAAATTACGTCTCTGCTTCGCTAAAATAAATATTTGTATTTATGCTACTACAAAAGTGATTGTAAATAAAACAGCATTATTTATAATATAAAATATATACAAACATAGAAACTGTCCCAAATAAAACCATCGCATTTCACAATATTTGGTAAAATTATCGCGTGGTCGTAGGAAAAATAGTGTACATTACTTGCACGGTAGTAGAAAATAGTATATTATATAACGAGTGCGAAAGTGATTTTTGACACTCGTGTGAAAAATGTCACTTTCCGCACTCGTTATGTAATATACTATTGTCATACAACGCTTTCATGTCAGTTCAGTGTCAGTGATACTTTCAGTCGCATTAAAAAAAACTGTTTTAAAAATGGACACTGAAGGAGGACTTCCAGAAGATGTCCTATAGTTATTTTACTCGTAGAAAAAATATTGTTCCTAGCACGTGCGAAAAGTAGTTTTTTCTACAACTGCTATGAAAAGTAGCGAATTCTCATAGCTTACTTAATTTCAAAACCATCTATTGCTCATACCATGCGGGAATACTTTTCCTCACGGTACTTTGCCCCAGACCACATACGGAGAATCAACAAAAATCGACAAAAACTTAGTAGGCTGCTGTTCAGCTTTAAATGGTTGTCACAACTGTCAGATTATAAAAGTTTCTTAAATTCCTAAGGTAGTTTTCATTCGTGCTTTGATGAAAATCGCAATTTCCATTAAATATTATTGTAATAAGACATACCTATTTATAATAAATAATATGGGTTATGACAGTAGTGACGATTTTGATAATACTAGGTCAGAGATATTGGAAAGAGCCGCAAAAATAACGTTAGATTTGTTGCCGATAATTTCAAGAAAAAAGTTTGAATTGGAATACGAAAAATTTATGAAATGGAGAAGAAATACAAAAATAAAATTAAAAAAATTATTCGACTATTAAGAGGTAGGATACTTTCATGTTATTTTAGTTTTGCTAACCATAAAAATAAATATTAAGTTACAAGTTACATTACTTGTATTCTTTAAATTTGTGCAGTTATAGAAAAAGTATAGTGTGCAACACGTGGGGAAAGTACACTCACCCGTGTGAAAAGTTGAACTTTCCCCACTTGTTGCACAATATACTATTCCCGCATGACGAAAGCTTAGACGAACGACGCGAAGCTTTCGCCATGCGGGAAAACATATCTTTGAAACTTTGCGCACTGATTAGGAAATAGTATATTGTACAACAAGTAGAGGAAGTTAAACTTTTCTCACGAGTGTGAAAGTTTGTGGCACGAGCCTGAAGGGTGAAGGGTGAAGGGTGCCGCAAACACACGAGTGAGAAAAGTACTTTCCCCACGTGTTGCACACTATACTTTTTCTACAACTGCACAAATTTAAAGAATACAAGTAATGTAACAATATTTATTTTTATGGTTAGCAAAACTAGAATAACATGAAAGTATCCTACCTTTTAACAGTTAAATAATTTTTTTAATTTTATATTTGTATTTCTTCTCCATTCCATAAATTTTTCGTATGCCAATTCATACTTTTTTCTTGAAATTACCGGCAAGAAATCTAACGTTACTTTTGCGGCTCTTTCCAATATCTCTGGCGGAGTATTATCAAAATCGTCACTACTGTTAATATCCTTATTATTTATTATAAATAGGTATATGTCTTATTAAAATAATATTTAATGGAAATTGCGATTTTTATCAAAGCACAAATGAAAACTACCTTAAGAATTAAAAAAACTTCTATATTCTGACAGTTGTGACAACTATTTAAAGGTGAACAGCAGCCTACTAAGTTTTGTCGATTTTTGTTGATTCTCCATATAAATGTATGTGCCGTGGGGAAAAGTATTCCCGCACAGTATAAGCAATACATAGTTTTGAAATTAAGTAAGCGATGAGAAATACGCTACTTTTCATAGTAGTTGTAGAAAAAATAGCTTTCGCCATGCGGGAAACATAACTTTGCGCACTGATTAGGAAAACTACTATTTCTACTTGGTAAAAATAAAATAACACAATTGCAAAAGCTTCAAAATCGGGGTATGTGGTTAATATTGGGATATAGCCGTTACACAGCAATTAAATTGATGTAAAGTGTCTCAACTGATTTTCAGTTGAAGAACGTATATTATTTATGACTATGATCTTTATATTTAAGCTGCAAAAAGGATTGCTACACAATTACTTTCGAAAGTTCTTATTGAGAATTAATGAATTTAATGATTACAATACGAGAAGTAATAACAATTTTTACATTAAAAAAACTAACACTAACTTTGGAATGAATAGCATGTTTCATAAAGGCTTAAATGCATTTAATAAATTACCACAATTTGTAAAAGAATCTAATTCAGTAAAACAATTTAAGTCATCATTAAATTAAATTAAATTAGTGACAGCTCATTGTGATCCTTAGTATTCTTTCTTTCTTTTTTTTTTATTTGGTTAATGTGATCCAACCTATCAATCTAGTGATATGTATGTATACTTTGCTTTACTTTTAATGTTTTAAGATATTTAAACATTTTTAATTTTTTTGTATATTAGGCTTGCCTATTTATAGTGGAGTGAAATTACAATTTTATATGGATGTAAGAGCTAAGTCAAATTTTTTTAATTTTTTCGATTTTATACATAAAGAGAAGCTTGTAAAAATTTTTCAATAAATTTGTGCTGGGGCTTCGCGAGATATGTGCCAAAAACGGCATTTTTGGTATTTTTCGAGTGGATTGCTTCACTATTTTTTAAATATCTCCGGCTCTAAGAGTCGTCGAAAAATAGAAAATAAATTAAAATGACCGTGATGAAGCAGAGTATCGATCCGTATAGTAGGGTTTTTTTAAAAATGTATCCTAACTTCAAAAAACGAATTTGTGCACATTATTATTTTTTTTACTGAATTGGCAATAAATAACCAAAGAATCCTCGAATTTTCTTAAAAATTGAAGAAAATATATATTTTTATGTCGGGAAGACATGGTAAAAATTAAAAAAAAATGTATTTGTCCAGCCAAAATCGGCATTTTTCGGAAAAAAATTGAATTGGTCGCAATTTTTGGAAAAACAATAGTAGAGAAAAAATTTTTATCATAAAAAGAAGGATTTTGTGTGTACTTTTGTCTAAGAAAATCCAACATTTTATTTCTTTATTTAAAGTGCCCAATTTAGGGAATAATAAAAAAATACAAATTCGATTTTTATTTTTTATATTGATTTATATTGATTCGTTCCCTCACAAATATCTTACTTTAGAACCTGAATATTTTTTCTATTTTTTTTAAACATTTTTTGGACTGAAGAAATACAGTTTTTCTAAGAAAATCAAGCATAAATATCGCGATAAAAAAATTGGAAAAAAATGAAACTCTTAGAGCCGGAGATATTTAAAAAATAGTGACTTAGCTCTTACATCCATTTTCAGAATATTTTCGTCTAATTTCACTCCACTATTAATAACTAAATAAATAAATGGTTTCGTCAGCGAGTGTTGCCAAAAAAATGATTTGATCTCCTTGTGCGGCATTAGAAATTGTTAGAAACGAAACCAAAATTGTAAATTTGAAAGAAATAATATTAAAAAATAATTTTTCGATGATTTTCCAATTTTTGTTTCAAGAAAAAACAAGATCACAATTTATTAAGAAATAAAATAAATTGAAATATTTTTCTGGCTACCCTCGTTGGAGAATAAAAATATTAACAGAACCGTGAGTAAAAAAATAATATTGAATCAAAATTACAAAAAATTCATTCTTATTATTAACTTCTACCAGTACCACTTTTATTTGGATGTTTCTAATCCCCCGGTATTGGTACTGATGAGCCGAAACTTTTAGAACGCATAGTACTTTCTACCCTCGTGTCCTTGAAGCAAGATGTTCTTCGGGGTTGCAACAAACAAGCAAAGAATAACAAAAGAAAGAGACGAACGACTTCACACAATAGATCCGAAAAAGATAAAAGGTAATTTTAAAATTTTCACGGTACGGCTTGCCATAAAGATTGTAGAAATAGGAATAGAAAGCTCTTCCGAAAATTGATATAATATTTTATCTTTAGGTTGAGAGCTATGAATTATTCTTTCTATCGGTTTGAGTGGTAAACGTATCTAGGCTATTTATTAATTATTTTTAACGGAAGATAAAGAATGTGAAATACCAATTTTTTTAATAGAAAAGAAAATATTATAAATTGTTCAAAAACGTGCCTGTATAAATTTAATTCATTTTTATTTAAATGAAAATAGTTATTTATGCAGTAAATGTGCAAAGCGGCATTTTTTTGACGAACGTGAATAGTCTCACATGTGTCAAAAAAGACCTTTACACACGAATTGCATACAATAATTTTTCTACTGATATTGTCCACTAAGATCATAAATACAAAAGTTACTTTACCTACGGCCACTATAGAAATCAGGCAAAAACACACGACACACAGCCTCAGTATATAGCTCATTACGCACGGTTTTGGTTAACAAAACGCATAGTTTATACGTAAAAGTAATTCGCATTAGGTAGTGATCGGGTAATCGCCCGTCATCAGCGTAGTCATAGCAACCGTCAAAATCAAAATAATACAAACTTTTTTGAATCACAAATAAGTTCTAATTAATGATTATAAGATACATACTGTTTAAAAAAGAATACCTACATTTTCAATATCAAGTAGTGATAGTGAGGCGGGAATCTATTGGATTTGAGGAGAAATTTGTAAAATTGTTCGAAATAAAATTGTTCAAAAAATCTAAAGATGCAATAAAATACAGGGTATCCCATTTGAGGAAATTAAGTACCCTATCATAAGTCCAGACTTTTGGGCACGCTGTATATGGCCGTAGGTAAAGTATAGTAAGTGAATGCGCGTAGTAAAACAATTACGCACTCATGGAATTACTCACTTGCCGCTATGCGTACGTAATATGCTTTTTACAACACTTGTTACGTAATATACTATTACTATGGTGTTTTTCGCGTAGCAGTTCATAAATACTTGGACCAGTTTAGTTCCAGGCTAGCCAAATGTACATTTTACGAACATACATTTATTTAAAGTTTACAGCTTATTGAAGGGCTTATATTATTATTATTATTATTTAATTCTTACAAACAAAATAACAATAACAAATGAAACAATGCTCAATAAATTTAGATTTTAGAAATATTAATATTAAAAATACAATTATTACAACTACCAACATTTATAGATTTGTACTTTTCAAGTACAGAGTTTGAACATTTTTGTGATATTACTTCTGTAACTCTATAAGTAGTTTGAGTATCGATTGGTTCCACAAATTCTCTATTAGAGTTGTCAACAGTAAAACTGCAACTTCTAGAAACGCTATTAATTTGTTGAAGTTCGAAATATCAACGTTGTTTTTAAATTTTGAGGTGCTTGTTAACATAGAATAATGGACCACAGTGTAGAAGGTTTGCAAGACTTTAATTCCTCAGAGAAATGATGTTTTCAGAATATTTTGTTACTTTATTTTTCCTACACCATTCTATAAATATTTGTATTTCTGCTCGTAAATATGTGCAGATTTTTCTGGTAATAAACTTTCAGTGGCCTTTTGAAGACTGTTTAGGATATTTCTTCTTCTTCTTCTTCTACTTATATAAATTCGGGCGTTCCTCAAGGCTCAGTTCTGGGTCCGATACTATTTTTGCTGTATACGTTAGATCTATACAGGGTGTTTCCAAATGACACTTACAACATCTGGCTGTAGATACCTCTCGTAAAATTGGACAAAATGATATAAGGAATGAGGGTTCCAACTCGATTACTTTTCGAAATACAGGTCGTTAAAGTTAAAAAAAAATAAATGTTTTTATTTAAAAACTTTAAAACGGATTAATATATTAATTTGAAATTTAGCAGGTCGTTTTTAAATGTAAAAAGACATATTTCAGTAAAAAATCATGTTTCATATCTAGATCCAGTGGCGTGCAGTTAGAAGGGTATATCCCCTTTTCCCAACCATTTTCTACGCACATGGCATGTGAAGCTATTTTTATTTTTTTTGTATTGCTTAACAGTTTTCAAGTAAAAAACGAATAACCTTTACATACCGAAAATCTTGTGGTTTTTAAGATATTTAATGTTTTTATGAAGTCTGTAAGATCTTTTATTAATGAAATAACCAACAATATTTTTCTTGGATTTCTTTAATACTTTTTTCTTAATTTTTTATAACCACTAGACTTTTGGATAGTGTCTAGTATCTAGTGGTTATTAAAAAATAAGACAAACATTATTAAAGAAATCCAAGAAAAATATTGTTGGTTATTTCATTAATAAAAGATCTTACAGACTTCATAAAAACATTAAATATCTTAAAAACCACAAGATTTTCGGTATGTAAAGGTTATTCGTTTTTTACTTGAAAACTGTTAAGCAATACAAAAAAAATAAAAATAGCTTCAAATACCATGGGCGTAGAAAATGGTTGGGAAAAGTCTTTTTACATTTAAAAACGACCTGCTAAACTTCAAATTTATATATTAATCCGTTTTAAAGTTTTTAAATAAAAACATTTATTTCTTTTTAACTTTAACGCCCTGTATTTCGAAAAGTAATCGAGTTGGACCCCTCATTCCTTATATCATTTTGTCCAATTTTACGAAAGGTATCTACAGCCAGACGTTGTAAGTGTCATTTGGAAACACCCTGTATAAACAAATTACAAGTAGTACCGCTCAATTCTTTGCTGATGACACCCAATTATTTTGCGATTTTAAAATTAATGAATATGTCCCTGCTGTGAAAAGAATCAAAGATTTAAATATAATTAATATGTACCACAATTTAAAAATAAATCCAAATTTCTAGTTTTCTGTAAGAAAATTGCCAAACAATACATTCAAGATCATGCTCTTAAACTTAAAAATTTCTGGTGACAGCATTCCTCATGTCTATGAGGCAAAAAATTTGGGATTATTATTTGATGAATCTAATCGTTTTGATAAACATACAAATTTTGCAACAAACCTTCAGTGCATTACGTCTACTCTATGCAAACAAATTTGTTCTTCGTGATAAAAATATTAAAAGCAAACTCTGCTCTAAATTACTATATGGTATAACTGTATATTATCCTTGCCTGACTCTTTTAAATCGTAATAGACTTCAAATGGTACAAAATGCATGTTGCAGGTTCATCAATAATCTTAGAAAAATTTGAATTTTCCTTGACTCGTTGGTTGCATGTTAGTAATTTATTTAAATATCTATTTTTGACTCTAATTTTTAAAATTATCTGTACATCAATGACATCCTATCCATACAAAAAACGGATCTTTAGAAATAATATGCATAATGTCAATATTCGGAATCATTTTAATCTCTCCATGCCTCGTTTCTAGACTACTACCTTTAAACGCAGTTTTTCATACAATGCTGTTGATCTCTATAATAATCTGGACGTAACAGTGAAAAAAGCGTCGTCTGTGAAAACTTTTAAAAAAATGTTAAAAGTACACTCGTTGAAAAAAGTAATGTTCAACAATAATCAAAATAAGGTTGAATTAGGCTTTTAAAAAGTGTCAACCTAGACCAGACACTTTCTTACATATAGGCCGAGAGAAAAAGAAGAGTTTTTTTTATATTTTTTACAAATATAATCAGCATGAATATTTTATTTCAGTTACATTTTCAATATTAATATTATTAATTTTTATAACGGCATTTGCCCAAATAATTTGATCATATTTAAAGATGATGTCTCACAATCATATTTTTTTACTATACTATTATTATGACAGAAACTAGACATTTGCACCAATAAATTGCAAAATAAATAGAAATGGCAGAATAGGTAAGCTCGTTCTTTCCACATTTTTTTTTCTTAATAACGCATAACTAACTGATAATTTATCACTACCATTAAGTTTATTGTTTTAAATACACCTATTATCAAAAAAAAATCGGCAAAACTTATGATGATAAAAATCATTTGGCAAGCCGTCATCTGCATATAATAACAAGGTTGGTTACAAATAATAGTCGTATTAATTAACAATAAATGACACAAACAGTATTCTAATGAATAATAGGCGGTACAAGATCAAAGTATTCTAATTAAAACTAACGACATAATAATCTAGTCTCAGCGATATAACCGATTTTTTTATTCTACTGAGGAACAATTTAACGATGAATTGAGACTATCGCTAAAATTAAATGTCCTACGAACGTACGCGAAAACCCCCAAACTGACAACCGATGACATCCACCTCACGCTTTGGGGAGAGAGACTCGCTCTAAGGAACTAAGTCGACTACTTAGGAGTGCGACATACGTTCTAAGTACACTTGACAAAGTGAGACAGCGGGACTCCCTCGTTGGAGCGTTATGTGGAAAAATTGTAATACAAATTGATAGGCTCTCCACCTTCACCAAAAATCTCCAACACGCCATTCTTCCACCCACGTTAACCCAGCCGATTAATACACGAATTTACAAATACACAATTCACACAAACAATTCAGCTGTTCAGCTAAAGATGACACGAAAGCCAAGATTACGAGCACTGCCCAGGAAATCAAAGAAGAAACTCCCACAGCCAAACGTACTGATCATCCAGGACATCCAGGACCTCCCGATAGGACTTGAAGAAAATATATGAAAGAAGAGTTCTTAAAATAATAAGCATTTTCCCAAAGAACAAGGGTCTTAAGTGAGTCCTATACATTTATCTGATTTGTAAACAATGTAGTATCATCTGCAGAACACTCCGCTCTCTTTAGTCTTTGTTTGAAACATGTCTTTTTGACATAAAATGGTTCCAGTACTATTCCTTGTGGCACTTCTTATTTATAAATTGTGTTGCTAGTTGTTATGGGCGCCCTTTGAAAGCCAAGATTACGAGCACTGCCCAGGAAATCAAAGAAGAAACTCCCACAGCCAAACGTACTGATCATCCAGGACATCCAGGACCTCCCGATAGGACTTGAAGATCTCCTAGAGAACGCACTTCTAAATCTAAGATAAACCAGTGGTTCCCAAAGTGTGTGCCGCGAAACCCAGAATAAAATAATAATTAAAACTAAATAAATAATGAAATCCAGACGATTTCACCTCCAGAATGCATAAAAACGCGTTTTTAGAGGTTATATTTCCCAGACCTCCTGGTAGTAGGGGATTTGATATTGTGCAATGTGTTTCAAACGTTTGGGAAACTCTGTTGTGTACTATAAATTTTATTTTAGACCATAAAAAGGAAGAGAATTCCTATAGTAGGATATTACATAATAAAAAAATGAACCTACTGAAAAAATAAACATAAAATTTTGGTTTTGCGACAAATTATTTTCATACTGAGACCATTTTAAATGTTCTAATGTTCTACTAGTTTACAGTTGAATGTTTTCGAAAAAATAATAATTTAGGCCCAGTAATTCAATTATTTTGTTATCAAACCGAGATCAAAAGATATTAATCATCAAATATCTTACGAAGATGCAGATGCAAAGATGGCTCTATCCCTTTACAGCGGATTATGATACAAATAAGGGCAGCAAATCAAAATCCAAAATATTATACTTTTTTTTCTCTATACTTTGTGATTAAAAAAATATGTGCCAAAATATAAACAATTCTTACATAACTTGTAAGTCATTTATCTGTTCGATGGAAATATTTTTTCTCCAAACATGTATCGGTGGGCATTTTATACCCTGATGGGCCTTCATCCATTTCGCCCATATTTTGCAATGCGAATCGCAGTATCTAGTTGTCCAAAAATTTTAACATATCGCCTCTTCTATGAAGAATTAAAATTAGGTTGCATTCCTTAAATATCTAGACAAAATATTACAAAGTTATATTCATCATTTTTATGTTGATTTCTTGTGAAGCAAAAATGTGGTTTTGTAATTCCGTCTACCGCGAAAAGTTTATACTTTTTAACGTTCATAATTTTGGTAAAATGATAGTTGTTTGTCTTGAACTGTCATAATACATCTTTCAAAACTCTTTTTTATTGATTTTTAATTCTGAGAAAAAATTTTATAATTACATATATTACTAGGTGGGTGTTAAATGGACGTAAAACTTCTGTGGTCATCTTTCCTTTTATGTGTTTTGTTGATTTTAAATCATTCCACTGACAAAAATAAATTGTTCTTAAGGTTCAAAAATATATCAAAGAAGAATTCTTAAAGTAATAAGCATGGGTAATATTAATTTTATCCATAGTGGATGGCGTATTCATGCATTTTTTAAGTGAGTCCTATACATTTATCTGATTTGTAAACAATTGTAGTATCATCTGCAAAACACTCAGCTCGCTTTAGTCTTTATTTGAAACATGTCCTTTAGACATAAAATGGTTCCAGTACAATTCCTTGGACTTCTTATTTACAAATTGTGTTGCTAGTTGTTATCAATTCCCTCTAAAATATTCAAAACCTAGGTGTAACTACACAATGATGGAAATTTTGTACACTATAGCAAGTTATCTTCTGGCTCTCTCCTTTTTTTTCGATACTTTCTGATTTATTTAATTCCCCTGTATTCCCCTCTTTTCTGCTATGTCTAACTCGACAATTTCCTTGTTTTTTTACTTTCCCGGCTTTAAAAAATTTTAACACCAAATTAATTTTATTAATTTTTATTTTATAACTGCCGGGAAAGTCTTGTGGCGACACAACAGATTTTTTTACTACCTACTGTACTTATATTCACATTTTTACTTATTTCATTATTTGAGTCACTGGCGGATCGATCTGAGGGAGGGGCATTGGGGCCATGTCCCCCCCCCCCCTAGAGTTCTGAATAGTTGATATTGGTTCAACAACTAGAGTCTGGATATGCAAGTAAACCTTTTGATTGGTTTTCAACAAAAAGAAAACACACGTTATACAAACCAAAATTATTCGTTGTATTGAATATTTTCTCAGACTCAAACATCCCAAATTTTTATCACTCAATCACTTTGGTTACACATTTCCATTAACTGATGGCCGATGCCCCCCCCCCCCTGGAAAACTCCCTAGATCCGCCACTGATTTGAGTTACATCTTATACCTTGTGTTTTTACATTATATTTGTCTTTATAAAACGTGAAGTCTCAAATATTTTTCTTGACACAAATGAATTCTATTTTTGTAAAGGTGCAGTTATTTTATTTTTTAATAACATATACCAATCCAATGTTTTTTTTATTTTTCTGAAGGTTCGAATGAACCTATAACTTATTTTCGCCTAAATAATTTACTCGAACATTAGCATTTTTAAGTTAGCTCCTCCTGTATAAAATTATTTGGTTTAATTAAATTTTGCGGCTATTGTGAAGGTACAACTCATCCGTTTCACTATAAAAAATATCTCAGAACGGAAGTCTGATCGGCACCTAGGAATGTGAGAATCTAGAATTAGAAAGGGATGTTAATGGAGCAACAGGTTTAGCTTTGAGTATACGTGGCGCTAGAAACGTCACACAGTGAATATTGTGATGGTACCGTAGGGTGCTGCTATGTTGCCAATGCTTTACAGAAATCAGATAAATAAATACAAAAATAAAAGCTTCTCCAATTAAATAATAATTTACAGTAAAATAAGTGCTAGTATTATACGATTCAAGATATTTGAGACGACCTTGAATAGTCGGTAATTATTAGGGTATTTTCCAAAACCACAGGGTTGTATTAATAAAATTTTGAGCATTTATTTATTTAGTTCAAGTTTGTGGCGTATACTTCTACTTTCGTATGTAAATATTCAGGTGTTTTCTCATTCATAAATAAACTAAAACTTGCCTTCACACTTTTTCCAGACTTAGGATTGGGGCAAACAAAAAAATTAATTTCTATGTCAATTTGTGTAGTAGGTACAACCCTGATGTGCTTGTTTTCTAATACAACTGATAAGTTAATAGGATTAGATAAAATTCCCAAGTAAAGGGCTAGAAGTCAGTCTCAAGTATCTTGAATCGAATAATACGCAATAACTCAACTGCAAACCAAGAGATATTTTATAAAATTCATAATATCTCAGAAATGTGGGAATTTCATTATTTGTTTGGGTTGCTTTTAGGACGTTATATTCTAATTTTAGATGTATGTGAGTAATTTTCAGTTCAACCGGAAAACATTGTATGTTTCAGTATAAAAATTAATTCCTGGTATCGTTCTGGTTACAAGTGTGTTAATTTTATTTTTAATTTTGGTCCAAAATTAACTAGTTAGTTCGTTTTCGAACCTTTCTACCCTAGCAAGTTATGTCTTCAGGCTACTCTCCATCTTTTTCGATCCTTTCCATATTCCTTTTAACCCCATTCACTGTTCAAAGGCTTTTTTAGATCTATGAAACATACACTTCTCCTGGCTCCTTTACAGCTTCTCTCTTTGATTTAAAGTCGTAATGCGGGTATCTTCTAAAGTTTCTTTCAAAATAATCCTCAATAATTTTTTTTCTAATAATCTCGCATAAAAGTTTCCTCTCTTGCATCGGTATTCTTTCTTCTTTGCTATCTTCGTCTGTTGTTAGTTCAGATCTTTCTAATAAATCTTTTCAACTTTTATATCTCGTAGAGTAGCAATATGGCATTGCGTAAAGAGCCGAAGAATAATTTCTAATTTTTATTGTGTATTTTTCATTTTTTTCTCCAAAGTCTATCTTGGATGTTTGTTTTCCTCTTTTCCTAGTTTTATCATCAATTAACAAATTTAAAATACTTAATAGTTATTACAAATGTATTAAAAAATAGTTCGTAGGGCCAAAATTAAGTGTACCATATCGTTGAATGCAGCCTTAAAATTATCATGAATTGAACAAAAACGACAATACAAATAATGGTCCTAAGAAGACAAAATGTCATAAGTTAAATGAAAATGACCTTTTAGGACTTTCGTCGAATATCTCTACAACGACTCTAATAATCTAAAATTTTTATGAACCATTAATTTTTAAACTTTTTCCCATTTAATCGACTTTGTACCTCTTACATTTTTTTTCTCGCTGTCTCTCCCTATGGAAAATAAAAATCCGGACTATTTCCAATAATATTTTTTAAAGTTATCAAAAAAAGTATTATTCTACTAAGTTCGTGTTTTATTTCTATAGTCTGGATTTGGCACAATCTCTCGAAACTTTCCACTAATAAATACTTTCTTGTATAAGTTTGACAACGTCGAAGGTTCGGTGTAAGGTGGTTGCAGAGGTGGAAGAGAGAAAGAATTACATCCATCTTTCAGTTGTAACAACTGCACAAAACCAGCTTTTGGAATTAGATTTACAAACTCTACTACCAGTCTCGAAAATGTAGGAACGGCAATAAAAAATCCTCACGAACTGTAGTTTGCAGAGGGTGCCGTTTATACTTTATTTTATTTATTTATTTACGTAAGAGGCTGATGCTAAATTCGTAGTTAAATATTTAAAATGTTTATTTCAATAGTAATAGCTACAAAAAAAATAATTTCCGTAAAGTAAATTAAGTATTTTAGTAGCTTTTTATAATGCCGAGAATGCCTGTACCTATTTTTACTTATAATATACCACTAGAGCTTCAATTATTGTTGGAAATTTTTTCGAGAACACGAATTTCTAAAAAATATTGGTATTCGAGATAAAATTTTTTGTTTTTAATTGAAGCTAGAGTGGTATTCGGTAAGAAAATTTCACACCGAAATATTATTAGAAAAATACTAGGATAATGACGGATTTTGATGGTTTTGAAATTTAAATAGTAGGCTTTGTATTTTAATTCAAGGGCTACTCATACTTTTAACCACATTAACAAACAAAAAATATATTTAAAAAAGTAATACAATATCAAAAAATTAAAAAAAATGTAAAAAAATTAATTTAACTTAGGGAAGGGAACATTGAACAGAGCTCCGAATTTCAAAATTGCCATATGCCATATTAATCTTTGATTTGCTCATCTAAAAAGAATTTTTTTGCTTTAGACCTAAACGTAGAGTGTTTAAAAATTTTAAAATCATTTGGTATCGCGTTATAATAATGACACTGCGTTATATATAAAACTGCGATTAAACATTACTGAACTATGGATTGGCATAGTGAGACGGTTGGGTTCTCGAAGATTTACATTTGTAATGTATTTACGAGCAACAAATTTTTCTTTTATGATCTCGGGTGTAGAAGTGAATAATACTTTATGAACATACTTAGTCAAGTGATATTTCGCACGGTTTTCCATTATAAGCCAATCTAATTCCTTTATTTTATGAGTGATATGATCATATTTTCTTAAACCAAAGATAATCCGACAACATGAGTTTTGAATATATTAGCAAAAATAGTAAATGTAGTCACAATAAGTGAAGTGTGAAAGAACCAATGACTCACAAAAAAGCTTTCGCATATTGTGACTAAGAAGTGCTTTATTGGCATAAATAAATTTAAGAGAAATCTCAATTCATTATCAAAAATAACACCAAGATTACGGGTTTCATCCATGGTTTCATCCATGGTAAAGGTACCCCATCTATACTAATATTAATATTTTCGGAAATAAAGACTTTGTTATTTCGGGATAAAAACATCATTAGTTTTGATTTTGATGAGTTTAATTTTAAATTATGTTGTTTGGCTAAATCAGAAATACCTTGAAGGTGTTGGTTAACGCGTCGGCAAGTTTGTTCACAATTTTTAGTAGAAAAACGGTAGTAACATTGTGTATCATCTGCATAAGCCTGTACCCTACCACGTCTTGCCGATGTTAAGATATCAGACATGTAAAAAATAAACAATAACGGCCCAAGGATAGATCATTGAGGAACACCACTTAAAATATTAATAGCTTCTGATCTGACACCATCAACCTCGACTACTTGTGACCTATCAGTTAGATATGAAGAATAAGAGAGACTGCAACTTGTGACGCACCATAATAGCGAAGTTTGGCACAAAGCAGTTTATGGTTAACCATGTCAAATGCTTTTGAAAAATCCAATAAAATAAGAAGACTATTTATTATCTTTTTTATCAAGTGCATTAATAATGTCATCCATTACAACGGCTAAAGCTCTGTGGCCGTATTATAACCTTTTCTAAAACCGCTTGGGTGTCAGGTATTAATTGGTTTTCTATAAAAAAAGTTGCATAGCTGATTAAATAATATGTTTTCTAATATTTTCGAAAAAACTAGCAAAATGCTAAGGTCAGAGCATTCTTTGGGATTAGAAATTTTAGGTAACGGCTTACCAACTGAAGTTTTCCAAGCCTGAGGGACGCAACTTTTTTCTATGCAGGAATTGATGAGGTTGATTAAATAAGTATCAATAAGAGCCGTTTGCACGGGTTCTACTTAACAGAAAATAAGCAAAGCTTAACCATAAGTGAAACTTAGATTTATATTTTCCGTTGCACAGTTGACACATTGACACATAAGCTCGGCTTAAATCACAACTAAGCTAAGCTGTAGAATTTATCGGCTTAAGGTTTCCTTAGCACAAATAACAATACAATTGGAATTGAACGCAGCACAAATTTTATTCCACGTCTCGTCTTTCTGCCTCCAAGTTGTCCCGTCCGTTTTTTACATTCAATTATAGATTTAAAATTATTTATAATGTTCAAAAGAACAGATTTTTCTGCAGCAGAAAAATTGGGGGCCCTTTTTCTACTTACTTCAGACACGTCCATACTCATCCGAATAAACGCAATTTTTCAAATCGGAAAAAACCGCCACGTCGTTATATGTTGCAGCTTATCCATAGAATAGATTACACAACAGAAATATGATTCTTTTCCTTGAACTTCATCTTATCAATGTTAACATGCATTTTTTCAGTTGTAACGATGTGGCGGTTTTTTTCCGATTTTAAATATTGCGTTTATTCGGATGAGTATGTACGAGCCTTAAGCCATCCATTTCAAACTAAATCAAACAAACTGACATGTAACCTGTCACTATTAAATATATAAATATATAAATATATAAATATATAAATATATAAATATATAAATATATAAATATATAAATATATAAATATATAAATATATAAATATATAAATATATAAATATATAAATATATAAATATATAAATATATAAATATATAAATATATAAATATATAAATATATAAATATATAAATATATAAATATATAAATATATAAATATATAAATATATAAATATATAAATATATAAATATATAAATATATAAATATATAAATATATAAATATATAAATATATAAATATATAAATATATAAATATATAAATATATAAATATATAAATATATAAATATATAAATATATAAATATATAAATATATAAATATATAAATATATAAATATATAAATATATAAATATATAAATATATAAATATTTAATTATATAAATATATAAATATATAAATTACTAGTTTTTAGTGGTGTTGTCAGCTCATAGTTAGGCTTAGCTAAGTTTTTTCAAAGAATGACTTTTGCAAACCGAATTGAATTTAAGGTACACCTTAGGTTTCTCGCCTACTTAGCTAAGTATAAGTTTTGAGGTGAACCTGTGCAAATAGCCCTAAATGGTCTACAAAAAGTTAACATTAAAAGAGATACGTTATCATTTCCAACAGCATTACTTTTAATTTCATCTAATGCCCTAGAAATTACATCGAGTGTTGCCATACGAAAAGAAAAAATATTTTGACCTAAATTACCAACATTATTTGTGTAGAAATCTATTTTTCCTTTGCACTTATCATCAGAGTTATCGCACAGAAAATCAGAAAAGTATTTATTAATATCATTGGATCTGCTAAGTTATCTGGAATATCAAATTTAGCATTTTTACATAAGTTTAAATATTTAAACGTTTTCCATAATTTCTTTTTGTCTTTTTCTTTAGCAATATTATTGATAACATTTTTACGATTTTGTCTTACTAATTTTACAGTTTCATTTCTAATTTTTTTGTAAACCTGAAGGTCACTATCCAATTTTGTTTGTTTAAACTTTTGCAGAGCTAAGTTTCTTTCTCTCATTTTAATTTTTAAAGGTTGATTTACTTAAAAAACGGATAAAAAATTACAAGTAAAATATGTTTCGGGCGTTTAAGTGACCATCTTAAGTTACAATTGCTAAATTTATTAACCAAAAGCTTCTATAAAAACACATGGTTAAGTGAAAAGTTTCAAAATTTTGTGCTAGAGCCCCAATAGAGTACCATAACAGTAACATTTAAACAAATTATTTTACGTGAGTATCTACCATACACAGGATACAATGTATCTTGTCTCCAAAGAATCTTTTTTTCAATTGTAGCTGAACATGGGCGCCTATACGCCCGAAACATGTTTTACTTGTAATTTTTAATCCGTTTTTGGATATTATATTTGGAGACGATATTGAATTTTATTTTTTAAAAATCACAAACTCCACTTTGAGGATGGACTGTATATTTCGTATCGTTCATATAATTTGACTTCATTTTCTACAAGTTTTCACTATTTTCTCGACTTTTTTCACATTTTTCACCCCTTTTTACACTGAAAAACTTTTGGTTTGCAAATTTCAATACCAGCAATGCATTTTTTATCAAAAATTTTTACTTTGTGTAAATTTTTATGTGTTCTTTGTGGTAAATTCATTTTTTTTATTAAAAATCGGATAAATCCACTATTTTCATTATCGAACATCAATATTTTTTCAAATCACAATTTTCTATATATTTATCACCGAAACGGAAACGATTGTGTTTACTCTTACCTTGAAAAAATTTCGGTCGTTAAACCAAGGTAAAAATTATTTATTTTTATTCATGTATTTGTCTTCGTGTACAATATTTCTACTCAATATAAAAAAATATCCCCAAATGATAACCATCCCTACTCTCTTTAAAGCTTTATGTAAATCGATGAAGTTGACTATACCTGAAAGCGTGTCCTGTATAAAAAAATAAAAAAAATAAGAGCCTTTTAGTTCCAAATTCGTTCATTTATGAATAAAAAATAGTTATAAAAAATTGAGGGGATATTTTGGAAGTCAATTGTGGTAAATTGACCACGTTCTATTTCCACGCACATATAGTCCGTTACACTTTCTAAAAAATGGATGTTCTGAAAAAGATATCTGAAATGCGTGAGAAATTTAAACACGTGGATATAGCATCTTTTATACCAGACCCCAATTTGACATAATAAGTTTTTTTCAATGCCATTGGTCTAGATAAATACATTAAATAATGAAATACGATATAGGTCGCTTTTGTGGGTATACCTTTTTTTAAAAGATATTGCGACATAATGTGCTAGGAGAAAATGGATATTTCGGTCATAAATTTTATTACAGCACACGTTAAATTAAAAAATATCAACAATTTTATTTATTTTTAAGTTGCTAATTTAGACGCTTTTTGTACAACCTCAGATATATATCTAGAGGTAAATTTTTAGCTAATGATGATATTTAAAACAAAAGTTACATAAGTTGACCAATGTATGTCATAATATTTAATGTACGCAACAAAAATTTATTGTAAGACATTTGTGTATGTATCAATGAACAAATGGAAAAGTTACTTTGTCATCTAAAGGTCCTCGGAAATGACTGGAAATTATATCTTCCAAATTTGCGGGGAATTTTATGGAAAAAGGACCTTCGCAAATAATACGCGTTTATCTACCACGAATTATTATTATCGCCAACTTCTAAATGGAGAGAAAGACGTAAACAGATATTGTTAATTCATTCAGAATCTACAAATTCAGGTTATTGTTTTTGATGGAAAATTTTTGGCAAAATCTTTGCAAATTTATGGTCCAAACAGACGTTTTCTGACTGGTATCATTTGATGCAAATTTTTATCTAGACACGAGAAAAGCGTTGTCCACAATGAAAATTTCAGAGGTTGGTAAAATTGGTGAATATGGTATCCAAACAATGTACGTAATATACAGGGTGACCCAGGGGTACGTGCATGCTCCATAACTTTTTTTCTATTCAAGCTATCATGATTTTTTTTCTAAACGATAAGACCGACAATGGGGCACATTCTAAAAATATTTCTATTTATATGCAGGATGTCCCAAATAAGATACACAACTAAGTTCTGATTTTTTAAATGGCAACCCCCCAGTTTTGTTACATTTTTAGATTCGCCATTAAATTGTCGATATAACGCACCCGGGTTTCTTAGACTTATCTGCAATAGTTTTTGACTTATGTCAATTTATGTGTCAAAATAGCGTCGTGCAGAGATCCACAAAAAAGTTCAGAACTTCAGAACTGTTCAAGATAACTTAATCAACTTTTTTCCAGTCGATTCCTTAAGCTTCAGCGCATCTTCTGAGTTATAGGCGAATTCGGAGTCGACGTTCTACCGCCTACTACGATTTTTTGAAAATTACAAATTACAAATAGCAATAACTCGACTTTTTCAAATGCATCACCCTATATCTTATTACATCATTGCATGGCATTTTTTAAGAGCTTTTTGCTGATATAGGGTTTGTTGGGTCTATTTTGTAAAATTTGCGAGATTTATTGCAAAATAAGAAATGTTGACGGTTTATTCGAGAAAAAAAAGGAATCGAGTAGGCCGCTGTCTTAAATTTGACACATCCATATACTTTCAATAATTGTACGCATCTAATTATTAATCATGAGTTTTACTCGCAAGAAATTAGTGAATATGGTCTACTGTATTGGCGAAGCTGACAGAAATGCTTTATTAGCAAGCAGAATCTGCCTGCAAAAATATCCAGAGCAAGAACTCCACGGGTGTCTTCATTCCTAAAGTTGAGAGATCGGTTTGAACTCACTGGTAGTGTATCTTATACCAAAAAGGAAATTGTTTTTTGACAATGTGCTGCATCGTGAAAGGTATTTACAGTTTCTTCGCGAACATCTTCCCAATATTTAAGAAGAAGTGGATTTGAATACCAGAGGGACAATGTGGTTTCAACACGATGGTGCTTCAGTGCATAACCATAGGATGGTGCGAGAATTTTTAGATAATTCCTACCCTAATCGTTGAATAGGGAGAGGTACTATTCCTTGGCCCGCGCGATCTCCAGACCTTACTCCTATAGATTTTTTTCTTTGGGGGTACGTGAAGGAAACTGTTTTCAGAGATCGTCCAACAACTACAGATGATACGAAAAACAGGATCACGGAGGCCTTCCGTTCAGTTGATGGAGCAATGCTTGCTAGAGTTCGGGACTCATTTACTAGAAGACTAGCAGTTTGCGTGCAACATGATGGTGACCTATTCGAGCATTTGTTATAAATCAAAAATATTTATATTGTATCCTATTAATCATTCTTTCATGTTCTTGTAAATATTATAAAAATTGTTTACTTTGTAATGTATTTCTGTTTCTATTACAATTTCCTTTTGTTGAAACATATTCTTTTCAAAATTATATGAATGTGTCAAACAGTGGCCTACTCGATTCTTTTTTTCTTTTAATTAGACGCGTACAATTATTGAAAGTATATGGATGTGTCAAATTTTAAGACAGCGGCCTACTCGATTCCTTTTTTTTTCTCGAATAAACCGTCAACATTTCTTATTTTGCAATAAATCTCGCAAATTTTACAAAATAGACCCAACAAACCCTATATCAGCAAAAAGCTCTTAAAAAATGCCATGCAATGATGTAATAAGATATAGGGTGATGCATTTGAAAAAGTCGAGTTATTGCTATTTGTAATTTGTAATTTTCAAAAAATCGTAGTAGGCGGTAGAACGTCGACTCCGAATTCGCCTATAACTCAGAAGATGCGCTGAAGCTTAAGGAATCGACTGGAAAAAAGTTGATTAAGTTATCTTGAACAGTTCTGAAGTTCTGAACTTTTTTGTGGATCTCTGCACGACGATATTTTGACACATAAATTGACATAAGTCAAAAACTATTGCAGATAAGTCTAAGAAACCCGGGTGCGTTATATCGATAATTTTTTACTAACTATAGTAACCAATCAAATTACCTTAATTTAGAGTCATGTATCAAATTTCATCCAATCAGCTATGGATTACAGCGATAACACCCTACATGTGGTGTTTTCAGTTTGGTGTTTTCAACAAGTCAAGTTTTTGATTAAAAATTAATTAAACGTCAAACTGACAACTAGTTTAAAAATGTTTAAATCTACAAAGTAAAAAATTATCTTATCGAATACCCCTCGGGCCTTGATAAATCCTCAAAATTTTGTCATAGAGAATCCTTCATGCGTGTTGCTTAAGGATAATAGCCCTCGGCCTTCGGCCTCGGGCTATTATCAAGCAACACGCTTACAGCATTCTCTATGACAAAATTATCTCGGTATTATCAAGGCCCTAGGGGTATTACTATTGACAATTTAATGGCGAATCTAAAAATGTAACAAAAATGCGGGGTTGCCATTTAAAAAACCAGAACTTAGTTGTGTATCCTATTTGGGACATCCTGCATATAAATAGAAATATTTTTAGAATGTGCCCCATTGTCGGTCTTATGGTTTAAAAAAAATCAAACCGATAGCTTGAATAGAAAAAAGTTATGGAGCATGCACGTACCCCTGGGTCACCCTGTAGGTAAATTTGTTTATTTGAAGTAGAAAAAACATTGGTTAGATTATATCTTGCTTTACGTTCTTGTAGTCAATAATCCGAAAATAGAATACAAAGTGAATTAACATCTAAATAAGAAAATAGTATATTCTGTAACAAGGTTGGAATGAGAATTCGACATGAGTGGAGGATTCCGAACGCGAGCGAACGCGAGCGTGAGGAATCACGAGTGTCGGATTTTCATTCCAACAGAGTAACAGACTGTACTTTCTCCACGGCCACAAAAAGTAGAAATTAAATATAGTAAAATGAAACCTGAATCTCTTAACATTATGTAGGTAGTATTTTTATATCCAAGCTTGGATTTTTGCGGTAGCAAATTTTGAGTTATATTATCGGCATATTTTTTTATTTCTGGAGGAGTATTTTCAAATTCTACATCTGAATCGTTTGATTTTCTTCTCCTTTTTAATAAATTAAAAGTTTTTACAAACCAATACAACTAATACTGACAGTTAATTTGACATTCACGGCAAACCTTATTTTTGTAAACAATCACGGAATACAGATTCTATCTCTAGTTATAGAATGTAATACATATAAAATACATAAGAGACAAATGTTTCAGAATTTCCTTTCAATCTCAAGAGCGAGAATGTTTCTTTTCTGTTATTATAAGTGGTTTCAGAATAACGACATTCAGTAGTGGCGTGGAGAAAATACGTTCTATTCAATTATTCTTGATTGTACACATCGAACAAATTTGTAAACTTTTAGAACATTTGAAACAAAAAAAATTCTTAGCATTATGTGGATGGTCGAAAAGTTTAGGGCAAATTATAAGTAACATTAATGTAAAAGTTGTAGATAATTAAAAAATATAAAACTTTTATATTAATCAAATAACCTCAAAATTATCGAGAAATTTGCTAAAAACCGTTTTTTTTTGTCGTTTTTAATTTTTATTTCCCACAAAAATATTTTTTTTTTAACTTCGTGAAAATGTTCTTTTTTGTGTTTTAAATAAGTTGTAATATTTTCAAAACATAATATTTATTTTATTTTTAATTAAAAAAAATACCCTAATTTTTCCATGCGAACTATCTATATTTTCATACCATCTTAAAGTAGAGGTTTCAACAAAGAAAATGAGCACCGGAGTAAATATTTGACTTACATTAAAAAATTTAAATTTGAGTAATTACGACATGTGTGGACAAGAGTATCATAATGATGCAAATATGCGCGGAATTCGTAATATTTTCAATTGTAACCTCCCAAGTGCTTGGATTATTATTGACGAAAATTTCCGGCTATTAATCCAAGCATGTGGGGGATTCAGTAAAAAAATTTCACACAAGTAATTAATTTTAATTTGACAAGAAGAATATTTAAGGACGTGAAGAAACAAAGTGTTTGTTAGCATGTCAAAAATTATACCACGTCAAAATTATATAAATAAAATCGTGAAAATAACAATGTTCCATTGATTTTAGTTTGATAAATTTAGTAAAAATTGTTTAAACCAAATTTATTTTACAGGTATAACCTAAGTTAGGTTCACTAAAGTAGGTTGAATGTGTTCTTTTAATTAATTTGTAAATGCTGTAATTGCCATTTCCAAATACCTAGATTAAACAAGTAACAGCTTAGGTGGCTTTGGAAAAATTGCAGACGATTATTTTGCTTACAGTTCAACTTATTGGCAGTGCAGAATAATAACCTGTAAATGTAATTTGTGGCAGAGTTTTTATTAAAAAAATCTTGGTAGATCGAATTAATATGGAAAAATATACGTTATGCAAACATTTGACGTACCTCATTGACGGATGTAGTTTGGAGGGCAGTTTACAAAACGCAGAGGAATATATTGTACTGTTTTGTAATACTGTAATAATCTGAGGCTGTTTGGTAATTTTAATTGTAGATTTATATTATTTCGGTATAATTATTAATGACAAAATGATCCTATTTAAAATTAATATAAAGAAAAATAAATTATAGTTTCGTTAAAGATTTGAAAAATAAAGTAAAAATAAGATATTCTAACCTATAAATTAGTAAAGGAAAAAAAATGTGAAATATCATAAAAGAACAATATTCTAACCTATAAATATAAAAATTAAAGATTGAAACTATAGAAATAATGTGGTAGAGGGGTATGTAAATAAAAGGGTAGAATGTTATGACAATTTGAAGGATAGAATAATAAAGAAATTAAGTCTAGTAAGAAATTTGAACACACATTAGTAAAATATAATTGACTAGAATATTGATAAACAAAGGCAATAAAAAAAATAGTTATTCGGGGTGGTTAAAAAAAGAGGATTGATGTAGATACATATGTTGAAAGAACTGACAAGAAAAAAATTGAATAAGAAAAAGGAAATTGTTTGAAAAATGTACAAATAAAATAAAATTATTATATAATAACAAGTAATAAATAAATAAATGTAAAGAAATAGTAAAGAAAGGAGAAAGAAGAAAAATATTAAATAGAGGTCCATAGGTGTCTGTAGAATTTTTTTAAAAAAGTTTACTGGTGAAAAGTCAGCAAAGGATAGAATTTTGCAACGTTAGAAGTTTAATAGAAGATTGTAATAGTTGGTTGTAGAAAATTAAAATAGAAAGAAGATTGGGAAATGTGTGAAAAGTAAAGAATTGGAAAGAGTCAAAGGAGACCTTAATGTCAGTAAGACATGACAATATGTTTAGTACAATACAGAAGATTTTACTCAATGTGTCTACCAAGTTTTCTCGGATTTGTAAAGTTAACTTTAACCGAATGGTTTCAAAATATTATATTTATTTACTTAAATATATACATTTAGTTCATTTCGGAAGCTCATAGTGGTTTGTATTTCAATTTCTCTTTTTTTCTTCACTGGATTAAAACCGCTTATTTGTAAAAAAGTTTTTAATTGACGTTTCTCGGAAACAGAACACTTGATAATCTTGACATCAGCATAGTACACTTAGAATAAGATTTTGAGATTGAAGATGTCAAAATCTGTTTCAATCATATTTTTGTGACTTTTCTGGGAACTAATTTTGAAAGGATAGCGCATTTGCATATTATAAGAGAATTTATACTTCGTCATAAATGAAGTTTTCTTATTAATATTATCATAAGAAAAAACCAGATAAAAACTTATGATACTATCCCGATATAGAGGGTATCCTTTTTGGAATTAACTCTTTTTGTAAAATAGGTATCCAAATTTTTGAAATATCGACCGAACAATTAGAAACACATTCGTTATTATTTAAGCTGCTTCTTTAACTTTGCGGTTATAATTATTCGGTTCTTTTAATAATTTAGTTGAAGAATTCCATTGTATTTTATGACCAAAATCCCATGCATTTTCACATATTTTGGATTTTTCGAATTGTTTATTTTTAATGTACGATTGGTGTTCATTAAGTCTAATATGAAAAGGTTTAGATGTTTCTCCTATATAAAATTTATTACATTCGCATGGAATTTCATTAAAAAGTTTTGTATTTACTATTAAAGATTTTAATGTATTATTAATTTGAAAAACTGTTTTTAAATTAAATTTATTGCCAATCCTTCTAATTTTTTCCGATAATTTTGGAATATAAGGGATTTTTACTATATTTAAATGAATTATTGGGGGATTTAAATTTTGATCTTTAGTTTTGATGTCTCGGTAAAGTTCACGATTTATAAATTTATTTGGGTAGTTGTTCTTAATCAAGACAGATTTAACAAGTGACAATTCATTATTTAAGATATTGTCATTTGAACAAATTGTTTTTGCTTTATTGGAAAGAGATTTGACAAGTGATAATACATTAATAAATAGAACTAAATTAAGCGTCTCGGCAATTCTAGAATTATTGGAACTATGTATTAAAACTACATATTTTCAATTAAATAGTGATTTTTATCAGCAAAATTTTGGCATGGCAATGGGTTCTCCTTTATCACCAAAATTGTGTGATATTTTCATGGAGGATTTTGAAATGGAAATTGTAAGCAAACAAAATTTAAGACCTTCTGTCTGGTTTAGATATGTAGATGATATCTTTGCAATTTGGCAACACGATAGGGAAAATATTGATACATTTTTATATACTATTAATAATTCGGAACCTACTATTAAATTTACAATTGAAATTGAAAATAATAAAAAATTACCGTTTCTTAATGTACTAATACACAATAACAACATCAGTTTTTAGAAAAGAAACACATACAAATAGATATCTAAATTTTAATTCAAACCACTCAATTTGTGTTAAACGAGGTATTGTCAAATCTCTTTCCGATAGAGCAAAAACAATTTGTTCAAATGACAATATCTTAAATAATGAATTATCACTTGTTAAATCTGTCTTGATCAAGAACAACTACCCAAGTAAATTTATAAATCGTGAACTTTACCGATACATCAAAACTAAAGATCAAAATTTAAATCCCCCAATAATTCATTCAAATATAGTCAAAATCCCTTATATTCCAAAATTATCGGAAAAAATTAGGATTGGCAATAAATTTAATTTAAAAACAGTTTTTCAAACTAATAATACATTAAAATCTTTAATAGTAAATACAAAACCTTTTAATGAAATTCAAAACACAAAAAATTAGACTTAATGAACACCAATCATACATTAAAAATAAACAATTCGAAAAATCAAAAATATGTGAACATGCATGGGATTTTGGTCATAAAATACAATGGAATTCTTCAACTAGATTATTAAAAGAACCGAATAATTATAACCGCAAAGTTAAAGAAGCAGCATTGATATGCTTAAATAATAACGAATGTGTTTCTAATTGTTCGGTCGATATTTCAAAAATTTGGATGCCTATTTTACAAAAATAGTTAATTGCAAAAAGGATACCCTCTATATCGGGATAGTATCATAAGTTTTTATCTGGTTTTTTCTCATGATAATATTAATAAGAAAACTTCATTTATCACGAAGTATAAATTCTCTTATAATATGCAAATGCGCTATCCTTTCAAAATTCGTTCCCAGAGACGTCACAAAAATATGAATGAAACAGATTTTGACATCTTCAATCTCAAAATCTTATTCTAAGTGTACTATGTTGATATGATATTTTTGCAAGATTATCAAGTGTTCTGTTTCTATAGTAAATTTATTTAGTTTGTTATGTCATTTTGATAACGGCTTTCGATAGAGAAAGCCGAAACGTCAATTAAAAACTTTTTTAACAAATAAGTGGTTTTAATCCAGTGAAGAAAAAAAGAGAAATATACATTTAGTTATTACGAGTGTCCTTTCTTACTCACCACTGAAGAAAGAATATTTTTTAATTTTGATGTTAAAAAACATTTAATAGATGTAATTAATAATAAAGAAATTTAAAAAAATAGTAAGTATATTATCCAACGATCATGTAAGTAATGATAGCTATTAATGCACGAGCTTAAGGTAAGTTACGACATGAACCGCAGGCGTCGTAAATCTTAAGCGATTGTATTAATAGCCATTACATGAAAGCTGCATACGCTACTTTTTCTACGACAAAATATAAATAAGTACTTACTGAAAACTATTAATTTATTTGATGCAAGAATAATTTTGATATTAGGTTTCAAGAACTGTCATTAATATCTAATATCTATCAATACCTACTTGATTACAACGTAGAAATTTCTATTGGTGCAAAGTCAGTTTTATAATAGAAAGCAGGGGCGTTTCTATTGGTCAAAATCAGTTTTATAATGAAAAGTGTGTTATAATGAGGTTTAATATAAAACAGATAGCACACATTTAATTTAATTTAAAGTACATGACTAGAAAAAAATAGTTTCGCTAAATGGTTAAACATTCGTTACGAAAGACGTTTCATTCTACGTTCATTTTATTTAAAGAATTCTTGTAATATGGCCGATTGATTCCTCATTATTGAAAAAACAAATATTTGTAAACATCTCGTAAAAATGTCAGTCAGCGCTACCCGCAGTCTATCATCTACTCGGTGAAGTTCCATAGGTCGCTCACTCGATTCCCGACCTCTCCCAAGAAAGGTAAAGGATGCGATGAATCTTCGTTCATTTTTATATACAAGCCGCAAAAACAACTTCAACTCGAGTCTGAACTCTCAGACCTACTTTTACTTTTCCCTTTAAGCGCCTTACAATTGATTAATAACTGTCTTCCTCGGGTCCCTCGTCTGACTCATTCTAGAGGGAATACCTTGCAACTTTTCGGGATCTCTTTCATCATCTTTTTGTTGAATGAATCGTCGCTGGGATGCACGCTCGATTCTTTTTTTTTGTTCCAAGAATAAATATGTATAATTGTTTTAAATCTTGATTCTAGATATTAGTTGTGACCTAGCATTTGATGTAATGTAAAGAATGGACCACAATACGTTCTCCCAGATGTACATATGTTTTATATTCTTTAAAATAACATGTATCCAATGGTCACTTTTTACATTAATGGGGCTCAAAATCATGTACTTGATTTTTAAATTACCAGCGGTGACACTACTCACTGAACTCACTCACAACGTCGCAAATACGCTTTTTATATCTCCGAACCAAAATCATCCTTAATTTACTAAACATTAGATTCGACATCCTAAGATCGGTTTTTGTATTTTGGCTCCCTCAGATTTTAAATCAAACTCCCGAATTGTATATTAAATCAAATCAAATTCTTATACAAAAAATTAAATTTTCAAATCAAATCAAACTTAATAAATCAAACTAGTTTGAATTGATGCACCTCTAAATGAAACAAACTCATTTTCAAATACGTGTAAGGTCACTAGCTCGATAAGCTATAAAATTTAATACTATCTACATGGGCGCCGTTACAAAAAATGTCAGGGGGGCCCATTTTTTCAAATCAAAGTATTGCATTAAATTGTAATGAATATCCTGTTTGTTTCGAGTCACATTGGTAATTGGTCTCGACGGCCGACGTAGTCCAGTAAATTAACGCTAGAAAAACCCCAAACCTGGGCATCAAGTCTATCCATCAAATTGTTTCTTAATTTGCAGGTATTCATAGGTACATTTACCTTCGAAAATCTCAGCTACGTGGAATTTGTTTAAGGGTGGGAAAATGGCTCTAGAATTCCCGAAAATCCGTTTTTCGACGATATCTGTGGAAATATGACCCTTAGATCATTTTTGTTTTAGACAAAAAATGAAGAGCAGTTCATTACCTACAAAAGGCCATAGAATCCAAAAAATATCAAATATATAGGGTGTTCTATTTAAAAAATGGCTCAAATTACATAAGACAGTGTTGCCAAATTTTTTATTTTTCAATAAAAAAATTCAAATTCTCAGACTTTTTCCAAGAAATGATTGTGTTTAGGTTCTAACAAAAAGAAAATAGTACATACTTAATGTATATCGTTGAATTGGTAATTAAATTCTTTATCGACTGGCAAGATGGCCCTCGGTAGGTACCTACTATGTGAAAAAAACGATTTATTCGTTAAAAATGAATTTAGAAAATTTAAATTCCTGCTGTAGGATTTGTTATTGATCTTATTGATGAAATGACAATTACTATGAATTACTGATATCAATTAGACTAGATTTTGAACTGATCGAAGCCTCCTGTGCTAAAAGAAATTCTGAGAATTTGAATTTTTTTATTAAAAAATAAAAAATGTGGCAACACTGTCGTATGTAATTTGAGCCATAGAATCCAAAAAATATCAAATATATAGGGCGATCCATTTAAAAAATTGAAGTTGGGGACATTTCTGGCGAAACCGGAAGTCGACCATTTTGTTTTTATACGTCTGTCAATCCAAAATGGTGTTTCATATCTGTGTACCAAATTTTATTCAAATCGGTTGAAAAGTGAAGGAGATATAGGCATGACCCTAGTCTCATTGTCACCTGGTATATATTGATGAAAAGGTCAGAATGTGATCTTTTATTTAGTACAATTCCTAACCCAAAAATTTTTACCATGAAAAGAAAATAATCCTCAAAAAAAATGTCGATTTGTCATAGGGGTGAGAGTTTTCTCAATTTTCCGGAAAACCAAACAATATGGGGGACAAGCTAAGCTTTCTAATGATGTGCGTTGAAAACCGATATGGTCCTTGATTATCTATTAATTCCCGATAGACCCGAGCATTTTCGAAAACTCCGGAAATCAAAAAAAAAACGCCCTAAAAAAATGAAGTTTATGAAAATACACAAAAATAATCTATTGAGTCTTTCTGAATATATTTAACACCTTGCAAAGCCCCATTATCCAAAAGAATTCGGTGAAATTAGTCTTGATAAAAAAAATATGAATAAATTTATAGGAGGGTCAAAATATCGAGCAAAAACAAAGTTTGGACCTGTTTTTCAATAATTCAGAGAAAGAGATAAAAGGAAAAAGTAACATGATATTACAGCTACAGGTTTGTAATCCGCTTGGGAGTGTCATTCCTTTAGAGCGTGCCCTCTAAATGCCGGGCAGGAGCTAAAAATGAGGGTGCGTTTTGGAGTCGGTTATGTCGAGAAGTATCATATTTTTGACAAAAATGATAAGGACCATTTTTGTAGGTAATGAACTGATCTTCATTTTCGTCAAAACAAAATTCTCTAAGTAACGTATTTTCGGAAATATCGGCGAAAATAGGCGAAAAAAAACACATTTTTTGAGACAAATAGGCCATTTTCCCGTCCATCCACAAATTTCAGACAGCTGAGATTTTCGGGGGTGAATGTACCCATGAATACCTGCAAATTTAAAAAAAATGGCGCCGGACAGACATGGTGCCCGGGTTGGCACCTTCGTTTATTGGACTAACGAGCGACCGCGAAATCTACCGAACTGTTATTTAATACTCCAGCAAATTTAAGTTTATTGCGTCTCGACTAATAAATCCAAAATCCAGGGGGGGGGGGGGCGTCCGCCCCCCTTGCCCTTATGTAACGGCGCCCTTGACTATCTATCAGCAAAATTGAGATTGTGAGTATCGTTAGATTATCTAAACTTTCTTCCCAGCTTAATTTATTAATTACGCTGATAGATAGTAGCACATTTACGTAATTTTTCTTCTAACTGATCCAGTTATTGGCGAAACCAAAAGGCCGGCGAGTGTAAACCGGGCACCAAAGTTACCCATGTACCAGCTCCTCTAAGAGGGTGCGATAATCTCGTGTACATTTAGGGCACCAGCATTAAAGGTTTAGGGGTTAAGTTTAATACCCTAGATCAAGGCCGTAGCCAGGGGGGGGGGGATCAAGGGAGATTGATCCCCCGAAATAAAAAAAACATATTTCTTTAGTAAGTACTAAGTAGTATGTTTTTCTACCCCAAGTAGCACTATAGTGACAGAAACTGATATCGCAACTTCGATTCACCGCCATTTAATAGTCTTTTAATACCGGGTGTCCCAGAAGTTTCTGACCCATTTTAACTGCAAATATCTCGGAACTCAGAAACGATAGGGAGGTGCGGTTTTCACTGAACAGTTTCTTTTTATATAAAGTGTTTTTCAGTATAAATGCTTATTTAGTAAAATCTTATATAGGGTGTTTTAAAAAAACGGTCTTTTTCAAATGCAAATAACGTCGATTTTTTTAACGACACACCTTATATATTTTTATTCTATCTGAAAGGTGAACTCTTTCCCTTTCCGAAAATGTATAATATGTTGAACTTTAGATGAAAAATAAGTGGTTATTTGATTTTTAAGGATAGGCAGTTATGTAGACATCTACAATTAGATAATTTATATGTTAATTTTTTTAAACCACCCTATATAAGATTTTACCAAATAAACATTTATACTGAAAAAAAAATTATATAAAAAGAAACTGTTCAGTGAAAACCGCACCTCCCTATCGTTTCTGAGTTCCGAGATATTTGCAGTTAAAATGGGTCAGAAACTTCTGGGACACCCGGTATTTTGGTGCCTCTAAAGGTGTTTGAAATGTTATAACAACTAAGCGAGACTACCTCAAAGTTGCAGAAACATTAAAGTGGAAAATAATAGTTGTTTTAAAAGCATAAATTCAGCTCAATTCGAGATATTTGCTTTTAAAATATTCTAGCCACTGTATCTATTTAATTTCCTTTAACATATTTCAACATAGTAGGCTTTGAAACTAAAATGAAAATGTACAGCTGTCAAATAATTAATTGTTAGATGGCAGCAGCAAGTACAGAATTTGTGCATAAACACAAATCATATCTCTCATTTCTGAATTAGAGAAATGGTTGTGTCGTGGCATTTTCACTACCTACTTAGATGGAATTTAGTGAACAAAATTAACACTGCATTCATTAAATTACATCTAACAATTAATTATTTAACAGCTGTACATTTTCATTTTAGTTTCAAAGCCTACTTTGTTGAAATATGTTAAAGTAAATTAAATAGATACTGTGTCTAGAATATTTTAAATGCAAATATCTCGGAATGAGCTGATTGTATGCTATTAAAACAAGTATAACTTTTTTGTTCAAATTTACAGGGAGTATGATAAAGACTTGAAAAAAATTCAAAAAAGGCCTGGAATAAAAAAAAATTATACTTTTCTTCATCCCTTAGAGTCTCAAAACTGATAAAACGCTTATGATTTACTAGATTAAAAATATAACCATACCAAATTTCAAGTCAATATATTAAACAATAAAGGAATTATTGCAAAAAAAAGAAAAATAAATTTTATCTTCACCACCCTGTACCTTAGTAGTCGATAACATTTGACCCAGAGTTATTTAGTAAAATATTAATATTTGGAGGTCCTGAACCTATGATTAAAATATTGACCAGTCCTTATGATACACCCTGTACATAATTGTGGAACACCTTGTATTAAAATATTTCTAAAAAATTAAACGTATCTCTTTGATCTCATTGTAATATTTATTACTACGAAAAATTGCTAAATTAAAATAACATTCATAGTGAATCATCAATTTCTTTAGCAAGCGAACGACCTTGTCTTGCGTGAGAATTTATAATTTTTTTACATGTATATTCGGTACCGGAAATTCCTCTTAATAATTATTCTACTCTTTCACATATACGTATAGGACATAAGCGAAAGTTGTGGGCGATAAAAAATCGATTTTATATTTAATACAGTTTTTAGCCTATTATCTCTTTTAGCGAACAAATGTACTTTTTATATTCTAGAGTGGATTTTAAGATCAAAAACTCACGTCCTCGCTTAATGTTGAAAACAGATGCTATTCCCTAACCTGCCTCAATCACAACCCTATCCTTATCAAGAGTAAATCCAGAAGTATTCAAATTCGAAGAGTTTTGCATAAGAACGCCAGAGACGGCAAACGTTTCGGCGGGGTCCGATCCCAACGGTGGCGGCGGAGCTCCGTCTACGGAGACGGCATCCATTCAGGCCAAACTTAAGAAACAGAAAGCTCTCAGATTCAAAGGATTCAAGTGAGGGTAAAGATCAACCGAACCGGCAACCTGTTGGAAAGTCTCTACAAGAATTTGGGATCCGGAAAGGTCTTAAGGCGTTGGGAAATTAATTGCAGATTGATGGAGTGACCTCTAATGCATTGTTACACGTTTTTTGGGGGTCGATAGAAAAAAAGGTCAAGATATAGATCACGACCGGAAAATAAGAAATGGAAAATAAATTCTATTACTGGAAGGATTTTCATTTCTAGAGAATTAGGGTTTGATCCCCCCAAATTTCTTTCAAGATAAGTATAAACACGTGTTTAACAATGAAAAATCTTTTTGTCCAAAAATTTATAGAAAATGTAAAATTACAAAAATAATAGCCTAAATTAAATAATGTGTGTCACTACTGGAAAGGATTTTGGATCGATATGGACAATATGAGTGCCATGCTGAAATTTTATTGATACAATGAAACTGTTTGAATATTTGAAATAATTTTATTATGAAAACGGAGTTTGCAACTCAATCTGTTAGATCCGACACATGACCAGTTTAGGCCTTTCGGCTTTGTTCAATAACTGGATCGGTTAAAAGATAAACTACGAAAATGTGCTACTATCAGCAAAATTAATAAATTAAACTGGAAAAAAAGTTTACATAATCTAACAATACATACAATCTTAATTTTGCTGACAAATAGTATTAAATTTTATAGCTTATCAAGATAGTGACTTTACGCGTTTTTGTAAATGAGTTTGTTTGATTGGAAGATCAAAACTGAGGGAGCCAAAATGCGGAAACCGGTTTTGGGATGTCGAATCTAATAATTTGAATTTCAAAGTCCGTTTCTTGCATTTGTAACTTCTTTTCCTAATGCAAGGAAGAAGAGTAGCACTTTAAACAGAAACGTTCAATGAGTTTGGTTGCCCTTTCTCGGCTTAACTTTACAGCAGTGTTTCCCAAACTTATGTAAAGCGCGACCCCGTTTTTGTTAAAACATCACACAAACCAAAATAGCGACAAAAATAGTGTCTAATCTACAAGTAATCTATGTTTGTAAGTGGTGTAGTGTACGTTTTCACTTCCCTAGTTGTCTGTAGTATATAATGACAGTTGGTCGGTTTTGTTCATAACCTCGCTTATGAATTCTGGCATTGAAGTACGGAATAGCCACAAGATCCGTCTTTTCCGGTTTCGGAAAAGCCTGCCAACCTGGATAAAAAAAAGAAAAATAAAGAACGACAGAATACCATAGAAACAAAATGGAATTGTAACGGTTGACTAATGCGAAGAATTAAATAAAGAGAATACAGAGCTTATATTAAATATAAAGAGAAATAATGACACAAATAAATTATTTTTAGATGTGCTACCATCTATGGTAAGAAGAGAGTATTGACATTAAATTTTGACTGAATCTAGTCAAGATGTCACTCTCTTCTTTTTTATCCCTTTCAGAGATTAATAGAAAGTGAGTAAACCACTGATGAAGTCGAAAGACAGAAACCGGTCTTAGGATGTCGAATCTAATAAATTAAAATTCCTTACTGGTTTACTCACTTTCTATTAATCTCTGAAAGGGATAAAAAAGAAGAGAGTGACATCTTGACTAGATTCAGTCAAAATTTAATGTCAATACTCTCTTCTTACCATAGATGGTAGCACATCTAAAAATGTTATCTTATAGCGGATATAGCTATTGACTTGTACGAGTTTGGAATTTTATTTATTGGATTCGAAAAGCCTAACTGATGAAGTCGAAAGACAGAAACCGGTCTTAGGATGTCGAATCTAATAAATTAAAATTCCTTACTGGTTTACTCACAAATAAATTAATCAAAACCAATAAATGACTATTTATTTTAATTCAAATAATCATTAGACAGAATATAATGTAGAAAATAAAGTTTTAAACTAATTTTAGAGTAGTAATTACATAATAAAATATAAAATTTTAGATATCAAGTTTTAACATGGAAATCTCATAAGGGATGTTCATCGACAATTTTAGTATACTTACAAATAACTTAGCAAAGATCCAAATAGAAAAAGTTAAAGTAGAACAATCTCAGATAACTTTGCGATCACTGCAACAATGAGAACATTGTTATTTTAATTGTTATAAAAGAAATAAACCTAGAAATGCAATGTCTTGATTTATCAATATGGTCAGTTTAAATTCAGGAGAAATACAATAAATAGGGAAAATTAAGTGTTGGGACTTCTAAAATTAAAATATTACTGTAACAAAGACAGTAATAATAATGTTTAATACAATTTAAGAAATCGATAATGATGAAAGCAAAAGTTTGTCATGTAATGTAAGTAGAAATAGTAAATAAATTATATCAAAATCATTCTTTTTATCTCGAGAATCATGTTTTGATAGTTAAAAAAGTGTATAAAAATCAATAATTTTTAATTTTATAATAATTTTAATGTAAAATTCTGTCAAATCTAAATCGAGTTGGCCTAGAGATGCTCGTTCATAAAAACCAAATTTCGCTGTCACGCGAGGCTTTTGCAAAAAGACTCTTGAGCCGTTCACATCAGAGCTCGTCGTAAAAACAAAAGAATCTTCAAATCAAAACTACAACGATTAATACAAAGAAGAAAATTTTACCTGTCAAATTTAAGTGAGATTAGATTTGGTATAATCCAAGAATAAAAGAAGTTAATTAAGAAAAGAACTCCAATCATTGATTCCTGCTTTTGTTCCAGAAGGAGAATCCAGATCCTGTTTGTTTTCCATATCCAACAGTATCCTGTAGTTTATCCTGTTTTCCTGATTGATTTTGAAGAATATTATATCCGTTATTTTGAAGGTTAGAAAGAAAGTAATCAGGAGTAACTAAAAATTGATGATTCGTTAATAAAGAAAAAAGGTACCAATCATTTAATAATAATTATCCATATTTAAAAGATTAGAGACGTCTATAAAAATAAACAAGGCAAATAGCATTTTATTTAATTAGGTTAGGTTTCATTTTAACAAACAACTAAGTTCAGATTAGAATAAGGTAAGAGTATAATTATAGCATTAGTATTATTATTAATTTCATAAACAATAAAAAACATTACACTTACCTTTTTTCTTTACAATAAATTTTCACAATAACTATAACGTCAACCTTTTTTTTCTATTTTATTTTTAATTGTTAATAAAAATTTCTGCATTTACCAACTGTTCATTATTATCGATTTAAAAGGTTTCACGGTCAATTACTGAAACACGACTGAGGTTAAAGTCTCAAATCTTTCTACCAATTGGTAGATGGCGCTCAACAATACATTCTGACTAAAATTACGAAAGGAAATAAATAAATAAAAAAACTATTTAATATAATTTTTAAAAAAACATTAAAGTCTAGATTAAAAGATACACTTATTAAATCTCGTAACAATAAAATTAATAAATTTTTTTAAAGTGCTTACAAGAAATTAAATCTTAACTTAAGTAAACCAAAGTCAAAATAAAATATTAAATATAAGTTAAGTATTTCTCTCGATTTGTTTCACTATCCAGACTAGAGTAACAGATCGTATCGTAAGTAACAATATATAGTGTGTCCCAAAAAGTTTTATAGAAATGGACAAAAAGTTTATCTTGCATTTCACAAAAAAAATTATTTTTGATAAAAATCTCTGCATGACTTGTTGTTCCATAATCAGGTACAAAATTTGACCTCATCAGTTCAGGTCAAGGTCATTTGAAGGTCAAATTGAGGAAAAATTTCTAGAAGAATCTGAAAAAATTCATACAAAGGTTTTTAGGGACGCTGAATCCGAATCCGATGTTCGCTTGACCTCATCAGGTCAGGTCAAGGTCATTTGAAGATCAAATTGTATAAAACTTTTTGGGACACATTGTATATACGTTTTCTGACTCTGTAGAATTCTCAAAAGTTCAAGACCCAAAATTTGTTACATATACACTAAAAATAAATAACTCTTTTATATTCGAGAAGGATTTTAATGAGATTATTTATCTTTAAGTAAGATTTCGATAGCCCATCGAAATTTTTACATTGGTGACCCCGACGTGATAATAAAAAGAAAAACAGACTTTAGACTGATAATTATCTGGTTTTACCTTTATTTCTAATAAACCACAATGTGTTATTTGTGGAGAAGTCTTGTCAAAAGAAAGCAAGAAGCAATCAAAGTTACTTCGACATTTAAATAGCCAACATCCAGATAAAAAAGGCAAACATATAGAATTTTTTGAAAGAAAGCTGAACGTCCTTCACAAACAGCAAGATACTTTTTCATTGTCAACCACTACTAATGAAAAAGCATTATTAGCTAGTTATAAAGTTGCTTATCGCGTTGCCAAAACTAGTAACCCGCACACAATGAAGAATATCAGCAACTTTTGATTTTTACCTTACATACTCTATTAAAAATAAAAAAATTCCGTAAATTTTTTTTTGATATGTCTTTTCCGAGATATTTAATTTTTTAGCTAGGGTGCGACGAAGCGGGGTCATCGCCCGCTATGACGTCACTGTACAACGGTCGGTCAGTGCGTACTCTGGTTCCGACCTGTATGCATGAAGTTTGTGTCGAAAATTGATAAAAATGTCGAATCCAGAAACTAGAAAATCGTCTGTTGTGCCAAAGTGTCTAAATACAACTACTAATGCACCCGAAAAGTTGTTTTTTTTTTGTTTCTTTCGATCCTAAAAGTAGAAAGTCGGAAAGTCGGAAAAAACCATGAAAAATTGACCAGAATTTACCTGGATCGATTCCCTCCCCCCGTTTTCGAGGATGCTGAACACGATGGCGGTATCGGAATTTCTCTTTTCGCCAGCCGAACCCCTAAACCGGCTAAAAACTACCCCCTAAAGGGGTTAAACGCGCAGCACAACATTTCGCTGTAAAAAAAGTATTTCCCCCGTTTTAGAGGATTCTCAGCACGGTGTTGTTGTTGAAGATTACTTCCGACCCTCACCAACCCCTCCATCGGCCAAAACTCACCCCCGAGAGGGGTGTTTTTTTAACAGCAGCAAAACGCCGGTCCCTCCGTTTTCGAGGATGCTGAACACGATGGTGGTGTTCAATATTACTTCCAACCCTCACCAAACCCTCAACAGATCAAAACACACCCCCGAAGCCGCCGATGTTATTGCTGAGATGTTTTTTTTACAGTGAAATAATGTGCTGCCCTTTAGGGGATAGATTTTGGCCGTTTTAGAGGTTGGGCTGGCCTAAAGAGAAATTCTGATACCGCCATCCTCTAAAACGGGGGGGGGGGTACTCTCGATCCGGGTAAATTTTGGTCTATGTTCTTTCGACTCACACACGCAAATCATGAAGAGAGCATATTCAATATTCAATAGTTTAAATCGAAAATATCATAATCAAAATCGAACGAAAATAAAAATCTCTACAACGGAGTATTTAAAAAAATCAACTGAACATTAGGGATGAGAAGGTGTGGAAAGTGTGAAAAATAGTAGATATTTTTTATTTCAAGTTTTAGTAAATTTACATAAAAAAAATCTTCATTAAGTAATTTTGTTTTAAATATATGTAATTTTAACAGTTTTATATATTTTAATTCAATAACGATTCAACAATTTTTTTAAAGTAAAGTAAGTAGTGTATTTTTTGTTCTTTCAAAAAAATTTTATAACAATTATTTATTAACCTCTCACTTGTAATCTCCCTAAAGCTTGAATTACTATCGGAAATATTTCCGAAAGCACGAATTTTTTAAAAGTATCCGTCGAAGAGAGAGATATTTCCAGATAGCAATTTAAGTTCGTGGGAGATTCGGTAAGAAAATTTCACACCAAAGTAATATAATAGTAGTTTACGTAACAAGTCCCGAAAGTGGTATTTTACTGGACGAGTGGGCAAATTGCAGGGCGAGCCGCAGGCGAGTCCTGCAAGCCTGCGAGTCCAGTAAAAGCACTTTTGGGACGTATTACGTACAATATTTTTTTTTGAAACGTGCAGTGTTGTACTATAAACATCATATTATTCAGTTTACATTTTTAGAACAAGAACTCTTTATTAACTAATTTTAACAATTGCTTGGGTCGCCGCCTTAACAATTTCATCTGGTATAATTTCATCTTCCATTAATTCACAATGAAATGCATCATTTTGAATATCCATTTTATAGTAAATGTCACGTTTTCAACTAAACGTCAAAATATGTCAAGTTATTTTATAGTTTTAAATAATACAAAACTCGGTTACCATAGAAACCAATTGACCGCTATCTTAGACTAACTATATTATTATTTTTTTCATTAAAGATAGGCCGGAAAGTAAATAAAAATGAGTCCGGTAAAAGCTTTTACCGGACTATCACAATAATTTTCTGGCTCGGTCCGACAAAATGAGATTTTCTGACCTAAAAATAAACCGGAAAGTACTAATTTCTAGCCGGTTTTAAAAAAAAAATTATAACATAACATTTTGGTAAGACCGGTGTATTCTTATAATTTGACACTTGACAGAAATACTGTGGCACAGCCCAGGGTAGGAAAATACTATCGCCAAGTTTTGTGGTTACTACAGTAACGAGCTGAAAGGAAAGCTTCTTATTGGTTAAAAAATGTTGGTGTGAAATTTTCAGTATAATTTAATAACAATTTTGAAAAACTTACATCCATAACCTGTTTATTTTCATTTTTAAGCGGGTAGTTAACTTTTTTAAAGCTTCACAAATTATCTTAAATTTCTAGTTAAATATTAGGAAGATTTAAATATCTTTTTATCGATATAAATGTATAATGTGACGATGATATAAAGAATTTTAGAAATGGGGCATATAATATAGATAGAAAGACCTTGACTAGCAGAAATAGTTTAAAAATACGTCAAATTGAAATTTAAAAAAAAAATCTAAACTATTTTGTCTTGAACCTATTCTAAAATGTAATAAAATTTAAAAAAATTTACTTAATATATCTAATCAAATTTCTAATATTTCTAATCAATTTTAATAATAAACTTATTGTCATTTTTATCATAAAAAATTAAATACTATTAATAACAATTTTGTTGTCTCCTTCACCATTTACTGGATTATTTCCTTGCCAGATATAAATAAGCGTATTTTTCTTCTAACTCTTTTTAGGTTCAATAGCTAACTGACTACAATAAACAATGAAATCTTCATTTTCATTTTGAAAATCCATCTTTTGATTGACTCTGTCAAGCTTCGAAGGACTTTTGTTGATATTACCTAAAAAATAAATAATTATAACTTCTAAATTAAATTACTAATAAAACTAACGAGATGGTCGTTAAATTCTCTTTTTATACCGAATTTCATTATTATCGGATTTTTTATAGTTTCAATTTTATATTTATTTATTTATTTATTCATTTACGGAGAAATTGTCCATTTTCACAAAATAAAAACAAAAGAAATTTACAAAGAAAATTGTACAAAGGTACTTAAAACTAAGGTTTGCAGGTATAATAGTTATCACATAACCATAGGTCATGACGTTTTAAATTTAAAAACAATTTATAATATTAATACAATACAATTTATATATACAATCATAATAGCAATCACAATATAGCGATTACACTTGAAACTTTAAGCTAAAACAACATTATTTTATGGATATAAAACTAGAATACTGTGAGCTGTTTAAGGAATTGTTTTTTCTGTGCACAGTAAATCCAAATGCGACAATTTTTTGGCTAGTGACATGGTTGTATTGAAAAATGGTTTTTTACTGCAGTCAGTACATACGACAAAATAGTATATGAAAAGGCAGATGATATCAAGTATTGACTTGAGAAACATTTAGATAATTTACTAGTAAGTTGAGGACAATCATCCATTTAATTGAGAATTTTAAAAAAATTATGAAGATCATGAAGATTTCTGCGAGTCTCCAATGGAAGGAGTTTCAGATTTTGATAAAGTACTGGATAAGTGCTCTCGTTGTTAAAGAATTTGTAGTTAATATGGCGAAAAAACTTCCTCTAAACTCTCTCTATTCTTGAGGAATGTATTTGATAATGTGGATTCCATATAGAGGATTCCATACAGAATTTTAAGTGTATGAATGGAGGCAAAATCATGAGTGTTCCTTTTTTTGAGTGTTCTGGAAATCCAGCAAAAATCTTCATTTACTTATTTGTCAAAAATGCATAAGGGAAAAATAGCTTTTCAATGTCTTTCGGTTTCAGTTCATAGGGCTCCCAATTTCCTTGTTTTTAATCATTCCCTTGACTCTCAATCGATCGAAAACGGCTTGTTGACTCACTTCTAATGATTCTGCAAGATCCTCTTGCGTTTGACTCTGATCTTCTTCGAGTAGCGTCTCTAATTGTTTGTATTCGAACAGGGACGCGCCGAACCTCTTCGGCACCGGCGCCGGCGCCGTCGTGCGAAATACTGATACGCGCCTTGACCCTGTGTGATGTATTGGGTCCAAGTCACCGCCCATCCCTTCATAGTTCAAAGTTGAAATGTTGTGACTTGTTAGGACTCATATGTATTTTTTTAGGAGGCAAAAGTATGCACAAAAAGTATTATTAAATTTTTTATTGCACAAGAAGCAAACAACAAACAACAGTAACAAAAAAACACTGTAAAAGGTATAAAACAAAAACATTATAAATTTCTAAAACAAAAATATTGCAAATTTTTGAAAAAACAAAAAATCAAAAGTAACTAGTACTTAATAAAATGCATTTTCTTTAATTTGATTCTGCTTCAAAGATGTATTTTTTCACCACCGGCAAGTATTGGTAGTTATTTTTTTTATCAGTTAATTTTTTCGTTTTATGTAAAGTTGGTTTAATAAAATTTTAAAAAATGGCGCCTTTTGGGCACGGCGGCGTCGTGCACCACACGACCTCGCCCATATGGACGGCGCGTTACTGTCTTCGAATTTGCGAGGCTTAACTTTCGACGCTAAAATCTCCATCTTTGAGGCGTCGCGTCGTAACCATTCCCTACATTTATCAGTTGCACATGGACACCATAAACATTGTATAAAGATTATATAGTAGTATCGCCCTACGGACTTTATAAGTCGACTTATGTCAACGCACTGGAGATGGCAGCACTCCAAGTGGACACAAGTCATGTCTTTAGGTCATGTCGTTGCTTGAGTGAAATTATAATTTGAAATCTTCTTTTTCATTTCTGCTTGTCTTTTGTTAATGTGTTATTTAGTTACAATGAAAGGGAATTGGAAGACGTATGAAATTGAAGACCCAAAATATTTAATTATATCCCGAGAAACCAGGGTTGCCAATTTGTGAGTATTTTACTAGTCTGTAAGTAATTTTGTGAGTAAAGGGCAATTGTGAATTGTAATCAAAAGGTCTATACTATCGATAATGGTAATTATGAAAAATTCTAATCTGATAATTTATTAAATCCGTTTAACTTTTAAAATTAAAATTTGGAATAAAAAGCAATAAGACTAGAGAGTCAATGTTAAATCGAAATATTTTTTGCAATAGTTTGGTTTCTTCTTTATAATATGGTAAAATTAATAAATTATTATATCTTGTTGTTTGATACTAAACAACTTTAATCTTTTTTATCTGATGCTAGTTAGACAGATATTAGTTTATTATATTAAAAAAAACTGTCTTGCTATTGATATTTTAAAGTTGTGAGTAATCCACCAAAGTTTTGAAAGTAAATAGGTAAAAACTATTTGGCAACGCTGTCATCAAGAACTCTAGACGCACCAAGACAACCTGAGTTGCAGTGGAATTTTCCTGTTTATAGGGTT
Organism: Crepidodera aurea; assembly: GCA_949320105.2. Classification (NCBI taxonomy): domain Eukaryota; kingdom Metazoa; phylum Arthropoda; class Insecta; order Coleoptera; family Chrysomelidae; genus Crepidodera; species Crepidodera aurea. The sequence continues at coordinate 90,510,664 of OX439473.1, read as the reverse complement.
AATAAATAGTTTTGAATAGATTTGCGTTGTTAATTGAAGGTCACCAGAATCTGATGCCCTGCCCAATAATAAAAACTAACCAATAAGTTTTCGTTGGTTTTGAATGATGTTTGTAGACCAAGTCCAAACCGATTTTAAATGCCCGAATTCATAAAAAAATTCTTAGCAGTATGTGGATGGTCGGAAAATGTAGGGAAAATTATAAGAAAATTAAAAAAAATAAATTGGACAAATTAAAAGTTCTGGAAGGGGGTGGGGGTAGCTAAATATACAACTTGAGGGTTGGGTATTGGTTTTTACGGTTTGTGGCTGAAACATGCATCCTACCGAAAAAAGTTTAATGTAACATTTGTAGATAATTAAAAAATGTAAAACTTTTGTATTAATCATTTTTCAACAACTTCAAAATTATTGAGAACATCGTTAAAAACCGCTTTTTTAGTTTTTAATTTTTATCTCCCGCAAAAATAATGTTTTTTATGAAACTTGCTGAAAACATTCTTCTTTTTGTTTTAAATAAGCTGTAAAAAAAGTTAAAAACTAATAGTTTCCTGAGAATAAAATTCTTTTTTTACATTTTAGGCAAAGATACTTTTGTTTTTTTCCGAACGATTTGGCGCACGCGCGCGCGTAGAGTTTTTTAATTCATTTTCATATTTTTAATAATTTAGGTAAATAATTAATAATATAAATCTTAGTAAAATTTTTTTGCTCTTTCACGTGGTGCTATTAGTTTCTCGATTTTTTTTATTGGTAACGCAAAAACCAAATTTCCGATTTTGTTTTCGAAATTGTAAATTTAAGCATACACTTTAGAGCAGCAAAGATTTTTTGTTATGCCTTTATTAATTTAATATATATCTTCAATTTCATAAAAATCAGTGAGAATTTTAGAAATTATAACTTCCGGTCAAATTTTCTATGAGAAAAAAAATTAAAAACTGATGGCTTCCTTAGACAACTTAGAATTTAGGCAAAGATACTTTAGTTTTTTCCGAATATTTCTGAATATTTGTATTTTTAGAATACGCTTTTTCTTATATTTAATAATTTTTTATAGTAATAAATTTGTTTTAAATAACTTATAATATAAATTTGAGTAAAATTTTCCACTGTTTCACACGTGGTGCTATTGGTTTCTCGATTTTTTTTATTTTTCGACATATTAGATAACGCAAAAACCAAATTTTCTATTTTGTTTTCGAAATTGTAAACTTAAGCATACACTTTAGAACAGCAAAGATTTTTTTAACGTTTCTACACCCAATAAAGTACTAAGAGCTTAGTTTCAGCGATATCACATTTTATGAGAGATTTTGGTCTAAATGTGGCTCTGGCAACTGGGCTATTATAATATTGTATAAAGATGTTTATTAATTAAAATAAATATACAAAAGTATCGTATTGGAATAAAATGGTTTTCATGTTACATTGGGAGAAAATGTCAATTTCTTGGTTTAAAATAGCCCAAAAAGAAGTTTCCAAGTACTTTATATTTAATAAAATTTCTGGGGGAGGCCCCTCGGTCACTCCGCTGAGCAGGGGATATTCCATAACCTAAAGACCCCCTCTTGAAAATCGTCTGGATCCGCCCATGTACATTATAAAGTGTATTTTTATCTTTATTTAAAAAAAATAATTTCTAATTTATATAAATAAATAATCACTATTTTTAAAATAAAAATGTATATTCTTCTATATTTCAATATGACGCTCAAAATTCTAAACAGAATTGATATAGCACATCATATCATAAATGTTATCCTTATTAGTAAATAAAGATGACTAATCACACAGTTTTGTAGAAAATCCTGATTGAATTTTGAAAATGTAATGTCTGTTCAACAGATGTTTATTATTAAATACGTAAGTGCAATATTACAAACAACTTTAATAGCTGAAGGAACTACTTGGTAAAAGCCATGTAAAAGAAGATATAGGTGGAGTATCTATATACATTGTATATAGATTGTATAGTAGTATCAAGCTCTAGTTAAAAAGTGTCTGATGCAGTCTCGAGCGGCATCTATTGACGTTCTATATGAAGTTATCAATTTCTAATGCTGTACAGATACTCCCTCTATATCTTCTTTTACATGGCCTTTACCAAGTAGTTCCTTCAGCTATTAAAGTTGCTGGCTGTAATATTGCAGTTACGTATTTAATAATAAACATCTGTTGAACAGATATTATATTTTCAAAATTCAGTCAGGATTTTCTACAAAACTGTGTGATTAGTCATCTTTATTTACTAATAAGGATAAAATTTATGATATGATGTGCTATATCAATTCTGTTTAGAATTTTGAGCATCATATTGAAATATGGAAGAATATACATTTTTATTTTAAAAATAGTGATTATTTATATAAATTAGAAATTTTTTTTTTAAATAAAGATAAAAATACACTTTATAATGTACATGGGCGGATCCAGACGATTTTCAAGAAATTTTATTAAATATAAAGTACTTGAAAACTTCTTTTTGGGCTATTTTAAACGAAGAAATTTACATTTTCTCCCAATGTAACATGAAAACCATTTTATTCCAATACGATACATTTGTATATTTATTTTAATTAATACATCTTTATACAATTTTATAATAGCCAGTTGCCAGAGCCACATTTACTCAAAAATCTCACATAAAATGTGATATCGCTGAAACTAGGCTCTTAGTACTTTATTGGGTGTAGAAAACGTTAAAAAAAATCTTTGCTGCTCTAAAGTGTATGCTTAAGTTTACAATTTCGAAAACAAAATCGAAAATTTGGTTTTTGCGTTATCTAATATCTCGAAAAATAAAACAAATCGAGAAACCAATAGCACCACGTGTGAAACAGCGGAAAATTTTACTCAAATTTATATTATAAGTTATTTATAACTATAAAAAATTATGAAATATAAGAAAAAGCGTATTCGAAAAATACAAAAAAACAAAAGTACCTTTGCCTAAAATGTAAAAAAAGAATTTTATTCTCAGGAAGCTATTAGTTTTTAACTTTTTTTTGCTCATAGAAAATTTGACCGGAAGTTATAATTTCTAAAATTCTCACTTCGCAACTCTTAAAAGTGTGCTTTTAAAATTTTACTAGTATAATATGAAATGTGCAGTTTCGAAAACTTGAAAAAAAATGAGCACTGATAAAGTTAAAAAATTGATAATTTGTTAGTGAACTTTTTCGATTGAAAATTAGGCTTTTTTAATTTAAATTCGTATAAAATCGAAAAATAAATATTTTGCATTGAAAAAATTACAGCTTATTTAAAACACAAAGAAGAATATTTTCACAAAGTTTCATAAAAAAAATTTATTTTTGCGGGAGATAAAAATTAAAAACTAAAAAAGCGGTTTTTAACGATTTTCTTAATAATTTTGAAGTTGAAAAATGATTAATACAAAAGTTTTATATTTTTTAATTATCTACAAATGTTACATTAAACTTTTTTCGATAGGATGCATGTTTCAGCCACAAATCGTAAAAACCAATATCCAACCCTCAAATTGTATATTTAGCTACCCCCACCCCCTTCCAGAACTTTTAATTTGTCCAATTTATTTTTTTTAATTTACTTATAATTTTCCCTACATTTTCCGACCTTCCACATACTGCTAAGAATTTTTTTATGAATTCGGGTAGGTACTTAAAATCGGTTTGGACTTGGTCTACAAACCTCATTCAAAACCAACGATAAGTTTTTATTATTGGCAGGGCATCAAATTCTGGTGACCTTCAATTAACAACGCAAATCTATTCAAAACTATTTATTAACCCTATAAACAGGAAAATTCCACTGAAACTCAGGTTGTCTTGGTGTGTCTAGAGCACCGACATAACCTTAAACTAGACGGCTAATATCCATATTCCCACCACACAAGAAACTCATCCAATTGAACATTCCGAAAACGTCTCTGCGCAATGCGCAATGGACACCAGTACGTCTAACATCTGGGTTTCTGTTCTCGAGCTTTGCCGATTCGAGGAGACGAGATATATTGTTTTCTGTTCATAGGCGTCCACTGTTCTGTTTGGTGTTTAACCGATATTCGATAGAGAAATATTGAATTTATTGTAAAAATGAACTGTGTTGTACTTTGGTGTAAGAACCGTTCAACAAACCATCCCAAAGGTTATGTTTCATAGGTAAGTCAATATAAGAAACACAATAAAATTGTTATATACCATGCCTCTATTCAACAACTTTGACATTTATTGACACATTTATTAAAACAAAAAGTAATTATTTTACGCGAACAAATGTATATTTGCTTCACAATGATATTTTAGAATACCTGAGGACCAACGTAATGAATGGTTGAAAGCAATCGGAACACCTTTAGAACCGCTTCCGCACTCGTCAACAAGAATATGTTCAGAGCATTTTGCTTCAGAAAGTTATTTCAATGATATAAATTGAGGATACTATATGTCTTACTCGAACGATACAGCTATTTATACCTATACTATACTATTTTATAAAAAACATCCTGTTCTCATAAATAATAATATTTCCAATCAGTAAATGAAAACTCCAACCTAAACCCTAAATTGTTTTCATCATTCCACTTATTTTCGTTCCAGACCCAATCATTTTACCTAAGGTACGCCAATGTCGGAACATAGACTTTAAGGTTATGTCGGTGAATATGACAAACACAATGCGCATGCATTATGGACACCAGTCATCCTCGTAATTGATCAATTTTTATCATATGGCATTAGCCGTCTAGTTTAAGGTTATGTCGGTGGTCTAGAGTATTTGATGACAGCGTTGCCAAACTTTGGTGGATTACTCACAACTTTAAAATATCAATAGCAAGACAGTTTAATATACTAATATACAGTATAATAAACTAATATCTGTCTAACCAGCATCAGATAAAAAATATTAAAGTGGTTTAGTATCAAACAACAACATATAATAATTTATTAATTTTACCAGAAAATAAAATACTAATAAATAAAAAATAAATTATTTTATACTTTTAAAATTAACTAAAACAATCATATAATATCCATATTATAAACAAGAAACCAAACTGTTGCAAAAAATATACTTTAAGAAAACAATATTTCGATTTAACATTGACTCTCTAGTCTTATTGCATTTTATTCCAAATTTTAATTTTAAAGGTTAAACGGATTTAATAAATTATCAGATTAGAATTTTTCATAATTACCATTATCGATAGTATAGACCTTTTGATTACAATTCACAATTGCCCTTTACTATTAAATATTTTGGGCCTTCAATTTCATACGTCTTCCAATTCCCTTTCGTTGTAACTAAATAACACATTAACAAAAGATAAGCAGAAATGAAAAAGAAGATTTCAAATTATAATTTCACTCAAGCAACGACATGACCTAAAGACATGACTTGTGTCCAGTGGGAGTGCTACCGTCTACAGTTCGTTCACATAAGTCGACACTTATAAGGCGTAAGGCGATACTACTATATAATCTAAATACAATGCTATATAGCATTAGAAATTGAGAACTTCATATAGAACGTCAATAGATGCCGCGCTAGATTACATCAAACACTTTTTAACTAGAGCGTGATACTACTATATATTCTTTATACAATGCCATAAACTTTAACATGCATTCCATCGGATCAGCTGCACTTCTCTTCCAGTTAAAACAGAAAATTAAAACATCCCGCAAATGCTGCTTCGTTAACACAAAATTCGACATTTTCAACACTGTAAAAAAACAATTTTTTTGTATGAAACTCAATGCGACATAAACTGAATATTATTGGCAAATGCCTAACCTCTCTGAAACCGCCAAAATCGGCAGTCATTACGAACCATTCATAACAGCCGGAGCCATCTTTTGAAAACGGACCGAACTAATTTGTACGCCACATTTTGACTGACAAACACGATTGTGATATTAATATTATGATTCCACGTCATTTAGTCAATTAAAAATCAGAAATATTTTCATATTTCTTCGTTTTTAACATTGTTAAGACTTATTCTGGTTGATTTTTCGAGAGATTTGAGTACTTTATATTTATTAGTTAGTTCTTTGTGCCAATGGGGATGATTACGGGAAACTCATCTGACAGAGAGCGCTGAGTGTTTGTCACATTGGTCATTAGCTGTCAAAGTTTCCACCGTTATTTATGAATGTGGAAAAATTCTGGTATCGGGGCAAAGCCCCAATATTGGTGGCATATTTTTTTAGACTAATTTTGGGTCGCTGATCACGAATCTGCAATCAGTTTCGTGCGGTCTAATCAAACAAAAAAGTTATGAATTTTTTCATTCTTCAGATAATGGGACCTTTAGGAAACTTATAAACTCCCATTTCTTTGCACCCAAAAGAAGCACAACGACACCTTTCTCTGAATAAAAACAAAAATCTCAAATTATCCCATATAAGTAATGTAGCGTTTGATGACAAACACTTGGCGCCCTCTACCTAGAACGAATTGACAGTTTGCTTCCCCATTGGAAACTACTTCCCAACTTCCCGATTTTGTAGATTTTCACTATCTAGACACCTTTGACTTTGACATTTTCCATAAATTTTCATTAATCGTAAGTGTAAATCAAAGTCAGGACTCAAGAGATCAAAACTGTAAAATAATAATGATTTTGAATAATTATGATTGTGTGAATTAGTGAAAATGAATAGTAAATTCAGACAGTGGTGAAAAATTTACGAATACTCCACCAGACTTGCAGATGAAGCTGGCAATCTTTCACTAAATTTTTATATTTAAATAAATTTTAGTTGTTCAGATGATGCCTACAAACTGAAGGAAGCATTGGCATCTAGTTTTTAATGCCAATTTATTTTGTTTTTGGTTCCAAATCCAACTGGAAGCTTGAACCTTGGTCCGTTAAAATAAAGCTCAATTGAAATTTCATACTATAACATTTTCTCAAAATTAACTCACTGTTTATTTAAAACTTTTAAGAGCAATCAATTATCACTTCTGGAATCTACTTGAAATGTGAAAGCCATACAGAAAGCTATTCTTAACCCCTTACCGCATGAATTTTTTGTTTTTGGTAAAAAAAATGCACTATGTGGAAAAAAAATTCAGGATTTCGGTAAAAATATTTAAAAAAATCTTTATTAACTTTTTTTAATTTTTTTTTTGTATTTTTTTTTTGCCATATTTGGCACAATATGCAATAATACAACAAAACATCAAAATAATGTATAAGCAAATCAATCAACTAAAAGTCATTCAGTATGGAACTTATAAAAGCAGTTTCTGTCTTTTTTTACCACAGAAATATTTGCACCTTTGCCGATTATCACACCATACTGGAAGATGGCCATATTGATCTCTTCGAACCTCTTGAATGGGAAAATCTGATGTCGGGCCCCTTTTTTTCTTGTTTTGCAAGTTATCCATGACTCCACTGGGACGGCCTCTTTTCTTTGTCGAGCTGGCTTTATTCAATTTACACAAGCACTCTGCAATGGCCATTTTGAAATCTGCCAGAGCTAAATCTTTGAACTCGTTTTCACTTCTTCTCCAAAGTATCCATGCATTGACAACCATCAAATCAATAATATGAAAAAATATCCTCATATACCATTTTTTTGACCTAAGTTTGATTCTATAGTATCCTAGCATGGAATCCAGGAGATCTACTCCTCCCATATATTTGTTGTAGATTGTTACAGCCTTTGGACACGGAACCGTTATATGTTTGTTATCCTTCTTCGAAAATCTTCGAACCTCAGCTGTTGGTGTACTTCCAGCATATGTAGACAACATGTTGACCAATTTGTTGTCATACCATGAGACAACAGATATTTTTGTTCCATCAATTGTGGCGACTTTCTCTAGCATCGCTCCACGGCCATTCTTTTTCAGTTCAGCCTCTTTTGGCATATTGCTATTTGGCACTCTGTTTATTCTAACAGTTCCGAGCGGTAACATACCATTTTGTGCCAAGTAAATTTGTAATGGGACGCTATTGAACCAGTTATCAAAAAATAGCTTGTGATTTATGTGCCTTGGAACAGTTTCTGTTAGCCGAAGAACTACGTTTGAACTCATTCCCAGGTCAGGAAAACCATTGGGGAGAATATTGGTTTGCTTTCCTGCAAAAATTTCATAATCGTAGGAAAATCCGCTTACACCACTAAGAACAAACGCCTTATACCCCCATTTATGAGGTTTTTTTGGATTGTATTGTTTGATGGACAAACGTGCTTTCGTTGGAATAATCTGCTCGTCTATAGCCAAGTACTCTTCCTTTGGAACTTTTAGTAGTTGCTCCCTCAGTTTTCTAAGTACAGGTCGTATTTTGAATAGTTTATCATGAGCAGGATTTCCGACTGCAACAGCATCGTCATTATTCGCAAAGTGCAAAAACCGTTTTATTTCTTCCCATCTGTTGCATGACATAACATCTGAGATCAAGCGGTGATTTAGGTTCAGGTTCCAATAACTTCTGGAACTAGGTAACTGGACTATTGACATATAAATACAGGTCCCTATAAACTGTTCGAGCTCCTTTTCAGTAAGATCCAAAGGTTTTTGTGGTCTCGTTTGAGCAGAATATAAGATACTTTGGTAAACTATATCAGTAATCATCTCATTTGTTAGAAAAACGTTAAAAAATGCATAAGGAGAGTCTGCATTTTCCAATTCAGGTGGCATGTCAGTAGAACCAAGAAATGTTAGGTTCTCATCCGATGTAACTAAATTACCCCGTTTCCAAGTAGGATGATTCTTGTTTCTATTCTTATTTAGTTTACGAAACCGTTCGAGCAGAGGTAGATCGTCGTCGCTATCGGAACTGAATTCTAAATCCGTTTCTGGGATGATAATATCTGATTGGTTATCGTCCATATCATTTTCGTCTTTGTAATCAGAATCTGGAGCTAATTTACCAGGCGGTTCTTCATCTTCTGAAAGTCTCTCGTCTTCACTACCATCTGGTACATCCATTGGCACATATCTACTGGCACCATAAAACGTTTGTGTATCCATTTTCTGAAATAAATTTAGTGTCCGGAGTGCATATTGTGCCATATATGTCCACGAGAGTTTTGGCGAATGTGCATACAGTTCCACATATGACACAACAATATTTCTCATCAAAAACAGTCAAAAAATAAAGAATTACATGGGTCTACTTACAGCAATTCCTTCGAAAAACTCTAGTCTTTACGTGGCTATTTTTTTTGTACCAAAATCTGCTACAGAAACTCGGATGATCGTGGATCAAAATTTATAAAAACTGATAACACCTGTTCACACGACGGCCATTTGCAAAATTGTATGAAACTTCACCAAACTGTTAAGAGATGTCGCTACACTACCAGAATTATGAAATATATACCACATATGGCCACCTATGCAAAAATAGTTTGGTCTGCGGCTTTATTTATAATAGTTATGTATGAAAATATTAATTGTGCCAAATATGACCCATGATGCGGTAAGGGGTTAACAATTCATTTCGAAAAAAAAGGTTAATAATCGTGTAGCAGCTTGCAGAGTGCTTGATGTTTGAAAAGCACAATTCAAGTATCTTGCATCTCTTCTTATACTTGTCGTACTATACTTACTAATTAAAAGAAAAAATAATTACCTCTGGTTTGTTCCATTTGCCTCAACTCGTTAAGCGAAATAGTCGAAGAAATATCAACCCTAATCACTTGTTCCGTTTGTGGACTAGGCGGTTTTGAAATTGAGAATTTAATACATTTCTTCAACTTGTGCTTTATTTTTTTCTTACAAAATTTGTCGTGTTTTTTGTCTCCACTTTTTTGCTTTGTTTCCCTACCACTCTCTCCTCCGCCTTGTGATTTTCTCCAAAGTTCTTCAATATCAGAGTGTACTTCTAAAATATTACAATCTTCTTTAGTGGGATCTAAATTCCCCAGCGTATTTAAAATTTCAGTTATATCATAGGCGTTTTCATCTAGTACTTCGATGTTGCTTTGTGATATTTTCTTATTTGCAGATTTTAATCTGGGTTTTTTCTGAGACCATTTCTCTATGGAAGAACCTGCGTTGTAGCAATTAATATTTTCTGGTAATTTTATCGTATTTACTGATATCTTGGGATATTCTCGAGGATCTTCATGAAGTTTTCTTACAAATGATAAGGAATATCTAAAATACAATATTTCTTTAAAAGAGTAAAATAACACTAAAGCGTCGTTCAGACTTTACAAGTTACTTGAATTCAAGTAACTTGAAAGGAGTAACCTGAATTCAAGTGAACGTTCATTCTATTTCAATATTTGATTCAAGTCATTTCAAGTTGACATTTTTACTTAAATGATTCCTGTTTCAAGTTACAAAAATGGCGTCGAATGATGTGATTCCTGCTGGAATAAAAGTTGTAATTAAGCTAATTGTGGATGGATTACTAAAAATCAGAGAAAAAATTCTACACTTCATTTTATAAAAAAATACAAACAGAAAATAAAACCAACATAACTTCACAATTTGTTTTTTTAATTTGATATATTAGGTAGGTGTTAAAAAGGCTCATTCAGACTTCACAAGTTACTTGAATTCAAGTGCAATAATCGGTGCAACTTGAAACAAATTGAAAGGTGTGAACATCATTTCACTTGAATTCAAGTAACTTGAAAGGTAGAAGTAGAGGCCAAGTTAACTTTTGCTTTCAAGTTGGGGACTTAAATCACAGTTGAATAGTGTGAACTATATTCAAATGCACTTGAAGTCACTGGAAGTAGTAAAAATGGCTCTGCACTGCGGAAAATTAGTCAACCACCCACGGAGGGTTCTAATTGTGAGGTATTGTAAACTTGAAACAAATCATTCAAATAAAAATTTCAACTTGAAATGACTTGAAATGGTATGAACGTTCACTTGAATTCAGGTTACTCCTTTCAAGTTACTTGAATTCAAGTAACTTGTAAAGTCTGAACGAGCATTTTAACTGTGATTCAACTCGACCCCAACTTGAAAGCAAAAACAACTTGGTCTCTACTTCTACTTGAAACTTGAAAGCACCTTTCAAGTTACTTGAATTGAAGTGAAATGATGTTCACACCTTTCAATTTGTTTCAAGTTGCACCAATTATTGCACTTGAATTCAAGTAACTTGTAAAGTCTGAACGAGCCTTAAAGAGATGGTTTCTAATAGTGATAAAAATTAACAAACGACACTTAAAGGTGATGGCCAGAGGATTGCTGCACAAATGATGTGAAATAAAATCAGACAAGCTCTCAAGAAAAAACACATTAAAAATGTCATACACTGTACCAACGTCTGGACTTCAACAACTACTCCTTGGGCTATATGCCCCAACAGGTATTGAATTACGTAAGTCCAGACGCGGTGTGGAGCCCGACCATGTCGGGACTTTAACCCAAAAACTTTGATTTTGTCATTAAAGGAGCTCGTCATTCTTAGACCGGTTTCGGCATTATTGTGCCTCATCAGTAAGAAGCAGACAAGCTCGACTTCCTATCTCTAAAGAAAGGCTGAAGAATGCATTCGACTCGCTTCGCTCTTGATCCACGCCTCACCTCGAGTTTGTCTGCTTCACAATAATGCCGAAACCGGTCTAAGAATGACAAAATCAGTTTTTGGGTTAAAGTCCCGACATGGTCGGGCTCCAAACCGCGTCTGGACTTACGTAATTCAATAAGTGTTGGGGTATATAGCCCAAGGAGTAGTTGTTGAAGTCCAGACGTTGGTGTAGTGTATGACATTTTTAATGTCTTTTTTCTTGGTAGCGTGTGTGTTTTTATTTCACATCATTTGTGCAGTTTTGTTACTCCCAAGGTAACATTTTTGAAATTTGGAAGCCAATTTGCACCATTTTAAACAAATTATCTGTGACTATTTTCTCACTTGTAATCTCCCAAGTTCTTGGATTATTACCGGAAATTTTTTTCGAGTGCACGAATGTTTTAAAAATTATCCCGAGTCGAAGTCGAAAAGAATTTCCGGTTATTAATCCAAGCAAGTGGGGTAAGAAGTAAGAAAATTTCACACCTAAAAATTTTTAAAGTAATTAATTTTAATTTGACAATAAGATTATTTAAGGACATGAAGAAGCAAAGGCTAGATGGCCAGGAGTGTTTCTTGGTATGTCAAAAATTATACTACGTTAAAATTTTAAAGTATCTAAATAAAATCTTGAAAATAACAATGTTCCACTTATTTTAGTTTAATAAATTTATAAAAAATTATTTAAAACAAACTTATTTTACAGTTATAACCTAAGTTAAGTTCATTAAAGTAGCTGGAACGTGTTGTTTTAATTAATTTGTAAATGCTGTAATTGCCATTTCCAAATAAGTAGATGAAACAAATAACAGCTTAGGTGGCTTTGGAAAAATTGTCGACGATTATTTTGCTGACAGTTCAACTTATTGGCAGTGCAGAATAATAACATATAAATGTAATTTGTGGCTGAGTTTTTATGTAATTGTTAAAAAAATCTTGATAAATCGAATTCATATGGAAAAGTTTAAAAATATACGTTATGCAAAGATTGTAGCAACTCTATGATCTCAACGTGTAATCATCCATATTTAAAATATTTGACGTACCTCATTAATGGATGTAGTTTGGAGTGCAGTTTACAAAATGCAGAGGAAAATATGTTTAGTACAATACAGAAGAATTTACTCAATGTGTCTATCAAGTGTTCCCAGGTTTGTAAAGTTAAGTTTAACCGAATTGTTTCAAAATATTTAATTTATTTACTTAAGCATATACATTTAGTGAATACGGGTGTCCTTTCTTACTCTCCACTAAAGAAAGAAGATTTTTTAATTTTGATTTTGAAAAACATTTAATAGATGTAATTAACAATAAAGAAATTAAAAAAAACAATAAAAAATGTAGTAATTGTTTAATTTTGATATGCACAAAAAGTAAACAAAAAATCTTTTTTTAATTTATATTAACGAGGTGATACCATGAATTATAGCACCAGGTGACACCATGCTCAGTAGGCTGCCGATCTTTCATTGTGTCTTTTTAATCGAGATAGTTATAATAATAATCGGCGACAGTGGCTCAGCGGACAAACGCGTTTACATTTCAGTATGTACGCTTAAGTGATCTGTGCGTTCCCTGTCCAGGTCTAAACAATGATATTTTAAAATAAATTTTCATTGTCTGTTTCTGGGCTTGATTTGTAGCAATTTGTAGCGTATTTGACATTAATTCTGAGGTTTTTCGGGGTTGTCCCACAACTATAAAGCAAATGCGCCTTTCATCATCAGTAAGTCGCCCCAGAGCACCACGGCAAATAATAATAATAATAGCCGTCCCTCCCCGGCTCAAAAGCTCTGCTTCTGGGGTTCACTCGTAATGGGGCGAATTGCACAGCGCATATTATTATTATTATATTACATGTATTTACATAATAAAATTGTTAATAAAGTTAAAGTACATATTTTTAATGAGAAACATGTTGTTGTTTAGTTTCAAATAATTTCTTAATATTAAGTTCATATTTCGTATTCATTAATTTGACAAATTTCCCAGTTAGTTCTAAGTTTATTTCTATTTCTACAATTTACAAAATTTATTGAAGAATGCAATTTTTCACAGGAATATGTCGTCCCAACCATCGTTAAAAGAGTTAAAAGTTTCTTCATTGATATAAAATTATTTGGTAAATATTCCCATACTTTTAATATCATATTTTCATTTTTTAACCTATTTATTATCTACATCTACACTATTTTGTCATCCATCTTTAATTGTATTGCGACTTATTGATAACTCATTTATAACTTTGTCTTTAAAATCTGAAAATAAAATAGCACTAAGTACAGGGTGGCCAAATAAGAATGCGAGATGCTGTATCTTGGAAACCATCCATCGTAGAGGCTTGCGGGAAAAAAAAGTCATTACTAAAAAGAGGAAAACCTGGAAAATATTTTCAAGTTTCTGAAATGGCCGCTATGGGGCGTAACTGCGATCTTGAAGCTAAGAAAGTGATGTTTCTGCGAATTCCGCTATATTAACCTACCAAAAAAATACCTGATCTTTAAAGTAAAGGATAATCTGAACCTTTTTTGTTTAACAATTTTTGCTATATCTCTAAAAATAAAGTGGTGGGGGGTATTCAAATGTTTCAGTAAAAAACACCCTGTATATTCGAAACGGCTGAGCCGATTTTAACAAACTTGGGCTAGTTGAAAAGAGCTATTCTTGAGCTACAAATGCTATAATATTTGAAGTTTTGTTAGTTTCAGATGTCGCCGCTAGAGGGCTTTTTTTTTCGATATCTCGTCAGAAATGGTTAATTTTCTCAAAAAAATTAAACGCATTGGTATGATTTCTTTTTCATGAAAAAGTAGCTAAATGATGCCTAAACGAGCTCCCGAAAACCGCATCTCGATATCTTGTTCCTAACCTAAAATTTAGCCCAAAGAAAATTTTATACGGAAATCCCTTAAATTTTTATTTTTTAAACTAATTAATTCCTTTTATTATGTAAGTTGTGGCCCTAAAAAGGACCGATTTAAAAAAGAAAAGTTTTTAGTGCCCCCGTAAATGCTCTAAATGCTGATCATCACGCTCTATGCATTGCTGAAGCCTCTCATGGGTAGACAAACCTGCACCTTCAATTTCGGCTCTCGGTATGTTACGTAATGCATTAACGAATCCGGTTTTTCATATGTATCTGGTCGTAGGTTGAGTCTGAAAATCAAAACAAGTTAAGTCTGGTGATCGCGCAGGCCATGGAAACAGACTTCCTCTTCCAATCTACCACTGTTGAAATACTGCATTAATATGCTCTCGCACAATAATAGCATAATGTGCTGGGCAACCATTCAACTGCAAAAACAAGTTTTGACGTGTTTCCAGTGAAACATCTTCCAACAACAACGGTAATTTATTGGCCAAAAAGTCAAGAAAGATATTGCCAGGGATTACTAAAAAAAATAATTCTGCCTCCCAGTATGCCACACCACACATTTAAATTACAACGTCCTTGGTGCTGAACTTCACGCAACCAATGCGGATTTTCTGCAGACCAATAATGCATATTGTGCAGATTTTAAAGGTTGCTTCATCGGTCCAAAGAATTAGAAATAAAAATTCTCCATTATTGTGTGGGAGCATATTAATGCAGTATTACAACAGCGTTGGATTGGAAGAGGAAGTCTGTTTCCATGGCCTGCGCGATCACCAGAGTTAACTTGTCTTGAATTTTCAGACTCAACCTACGACCAGAGAGATACGAAAAATCGGATTCGTAATGCATTACGTAACATACCGAGAGCCGAAATTGAAGCTGCAGTTTTGTCTACCCATGAGAGGCTTCAGAATTTCGAGCATTTACGGGGACATTAAAAACCTTTCTTTTTTAATTCGGTCCTTTTTAGGGCCACAACTTACATAATAAAAGGAATTAATTAGTTTAAGAAATAAAAATTTAAGAGATTTCCGTATAAAATTTTCTTTGGCCTAAATTTTAGGTTAGGAACAAGATACCGAGATGCGGTTTTCGCGAGCTTGTTTAGGCATCATTTAGCTACTTTTTCATGAAAAAGAAATCATACATGCATTTAATTTTTTTGAGAAAATTAACCATTTCTGTCGAAATGTCGAAAAAAGCCCTCTAGCGCGACATCTGAAACTAACAAACTTCAAATATTATAGCATTTTTAGCCCAAGAATAGCTCTTTTCAACTAGCCCAAGTTTGTTAAAATCGGCTCAGCCGTTTCGAATATACAGGGTGTTTTTTACTGAAACCTTTGAATACCCCCCACCACTTTATTTTTAGAGATGGAGCAAAAATTGTCAAACAAAAAAGATTCAGATTATCCTCTACTTTAAAGATCATGTATTTTTTTGTTAGGTTAATATAGCAGAATTCCCAGAGACATCACTTTCTTAGATTCAAGATTGCAGTTACGCCCCCCTAGCGGCCATTTTAGAAACTTGAAAATATTTTCCAGGTTTTTCTCTTGGCCGTTTTAGTCATAACATTTTTTTCCGCAAGCCATTCTACGATGGATAGTTTGCCAGATACAGTACCTCGCATTCTTATTTGGCCACCCTGTACACTGCGCGTCATATAAAACTGATACAACTCTTATAATCGAAAATAGTGTTTTTCTGGGTGTGTAAATAGATCTTTTAAAATGTGTCAATACTAAACTAGTTTTTATGTTATAATTTCTAGGGCACTGATGCCAGCTTAACGATAAACGGTAAAATTAAATTTATTATAACATTTATACAAAAAGAGTAACTAGCTTAAATTTAGAATTAGGTTTACATTCAATAATTAATAACTTGTCATAGCTCCATTACTATTAATAACTTCTTGTAATCATGTAGGGATTGAGTCAATTAAATTTAATGTTAAATTTTCATCTTCTGCCAAGCTTTCCCAGGTTTCTTCTATTAGTGTCAATAAGTGTTATTTCCTTTGTGGAATGACATTTAAAGTTTTCAATTTTTTACTCTCAAACATTCTCTGTTGGATTAAGATCTGGACTTTTAACGACACATGGAAGCGTTTCAATGTTATTTTCAGCAATATAATTGCATACATAGCGAGCAGTGCGCACTGAGCAATTGTCATGCTGGAAAATAAAATTATCGTTGGGGAAGATTTCCCTAACTGATGGCAACATCACGCCATCTAAAATATTTACATAGTTCCTCGCATTGAATCTTCCTTCGATTCTCCAACACATTCCTAAACCTCTATACATCCAAGTCCAAAAATTTACATAGAATCGTCCTGACTTATCATTTGAAGAAATATAATTTTCATTATACCTACTTCGAGGCGGTCTATAAACTCGAATCAGAATGTGATTGGAATACTTTTTCATCAGAAAAAATTACTCTGCCCCAAAAATTTACTGTATCCTTTAAAACATCATTCAAGGCAAAGATGAACCTACCTTGTTTATGTTCTTCATTAAGTTGGTATTTTCGAGGAGCTGCACAATTCTTTAAATCAGTTTTTCTAATTCTTCTTAATGCGGTTATTACTGAAGCATTAAAGTTTATTGCAACTTTTGCATGTCTTGTCGTTTTAAAGGGATGTTCACTTAAGTAATCAGTTAATGCTTCGTCTTGCTCCGCTGTAGTTATAACTGGTCTTCCAGTTCCTCTTTTTCTGATAACAGTTTGTTCGTTATCCCACCTTTTTTTAATGCCTTGAATCGTGGTTTTGCTTCTATTAAACTCTTGGGCCGTTCGTCTAAAGCAGACAACCCACTGGCGCGACACGTCGCGCGCGGCACTCCCCGAGAAGTCGCGTGCGACAACAATTGATATATAAATGTATGGCGCAAAACCCATTGATGCGACAAAGCAGCGTGGTCGCACGCGGCAAAATTACTGGCCGCGACAACCCGCGACTTTTTTGTCGCGCGCGGCAAGTGTTACTATTGATTCATATGGAGCATAACCCATACACGCGATTATTCGAGCGCGATTCACAGAGAGAGGTGGAAAGTACGGCGTAATTCGGCAGTTGTGTTTGAACAATGGGTGCAATGGGCATTTACGTCCACCTCCATTTTAAGACTAAAGACTAAGTAATAAATCATATATCGAGTCGCCTATGCAAAAGTCGCGCTTTCAAAATCGCGCGCGGCTTGCCGCGTGCGACGTGTCGCGCCAATGGGTTATCTGCCTAATAGTCCAACCATCCTCTATTTTGGAAATGATTCAGATTTTATTAAACTTACTTAAATGAGCTGGCATTGTGGATATGCGCTTTGACAAATTTGGCAAATGTGACTGTTATTTTCATTGATTAGTTAAGTTAGGTTTACATTGGGAAAAAAAGTGTACCAGTTTTATATGACGCGCACTGAACATTTTAAAAAACGCTTGTGTTTGAAACTTCCATGCTCAAATACAATGGTACGATAGAAAATCAGCTAGCCGATATTAAAAATATAGTTTTTTGTAAATTCAGTATTAGATTGAAATATTTTATTTTTTTTAATATTTTTTATTTTCTGTTCTCTCTATTGTGTAAAAAAACGGTTTATAAAAATCAATGCGTGGGTGGGTCACATTAAAATATTCTACAATGATTTTTACTGGCTTCTCACCCCTATTTCAAGCATAAGCAAGGGCGGATTTACGGGGGGGGGGATACAGGGGGGTCAATAGCGTGAAAAGTATTGATTTTTGAAAAAAAATTAAAGAGACAAGACTTTGAGCAAATGTTCTTCTGAATAATTTTAATTTTTTTTATCTTTTGTCTGTAACGAGATATGGCCGTTTGAAATTGCATACAATTGCGTTTATAACCGTCAATGTCATTTTTTAGGGTCAAATATTGAAAAAACGGCCATTCCAATGAAAGACGACATTTCGGCGATACCCTAAGCTTTAAAATGGTTTATTGTACATCCCGATATTATCAGCCAAAAAAAAGTTACGGGCAAAAAATACATTTTTTTTAGAAATGTAGGTGAAATCGTAATTTTCTACGCCCTATAACTCGGGAGGGGTTTATTTTCAAGAAAAATTATATTAAACATTAATTCATTAAAAAAGGATAATTTATCGATTGAGCAAGTTATTTTCTTTTTTCCCCTCACTTTTTGATACCGCCCCCACCCAAAACGCCACTAACGAATTTTTTCTACTTCTGATCTAGACACCTTTCTTAGCAATTTGCAAAAAAAAATCAAGTCGATCTGATCAGTTACTAGTTTCTGCTCGATATTACAAAAAAATTTACTACCTTTCTTGAACTACTTGGTAAGTTTTACCCCCCGCCATAAAAAAAAAGTTAAATCCGCCCTTGAGCATAAGCTAGAATTCCTTACACTAAATATAAGGTGTAAAAGTTACCCATAATTTTTTTCTGCGAAGGATTCCGTTTCTTCGTAGCTTTTTTGGAAATAGTTTTCTAATTTCAATCTGGAGTTTTCTCTTCTACTATATAACTTCATAGGAGTACATTTCATGGTACCCTGAAAAAATACATAATATTTTCATCATTTTCTGAAAAATTAGTTACCCACTTGCGTGGTTTTAAAATAAAAGAACTGTGTGTTAAAGAAAAATCTAACACTTTTGAGTATTCTACACACCCTTGCTAGTAAATTAGTTTTGCTTTTGGTTATGGAAGTTCTATCGTGTGCCGTTTTTCTAAAGGTTGATAGACAGCTCTATAAATATAAACGATTGGCCAATAAATTAACTTTTACTTACAACCGAGTTCATGCTATAAAAATGATTAATGTAATGTTTATTGTCTAGAACACAAAGGTATGATCTATAAGCAATATCGTTACCTACATAACTATTGTTGTAAATATATTTTTAGGTCAATTTACAAAAGAAAATAGTGTTATTGAATTATCAAATATATTGCTGAAATCTTATACAGTATGTTTTTTAAATCACTTCAAATTGTTGGATTGTGACTTATTTTTATTTTGATACATATTGTCACTGTGACAATGCGACGTAGTACCAAAGTTCGTTTAATATATTTGCAGATGACAGCATGGTGCTATGGCGATTAAAAGACTTAAACATCTTGAAAAATATAGTTGCCCGTGACTTGCAAATAATCAGTGCGTGGTGTGATTCTAATTTTTTTTGTTTCAACACAAAGAAAATTAATATTGTCAAATTTTACTATAACACAACCTATAGAAAATATAGAGTCTTGCAAATTCATAGGAGTTTGGCTGAATAAAGTTTGACAGCCACATTTTCAATATCAGCAAAAAATTGTCCTCAGGTTGTTTTGCCATAAGGTTTGTCAGTGTTTGGGGATTCAGCTCTAACCTGCTAATGAAATCTATTTTCATCTATGATAATAGTCTCCGTACTGTATCTATAGAGTTTGACATTGTCTTTCACGTCACTATACACTGTGTATCATAAGGTATGGTCAATATTTTAACCATAGATTCAGGACCTCGAAATATTAATATTTTACTAAATAACTCTGGGTCAAATTTTATCTACTACTAAGATACAGGGTGTTGAAGATAAAATTTAATTTTCGTTTTTTTGCAATAATTTCTTTATTATTTAACATATTGACTTAAAATTTGGTATGGTTATATTTTTAAGTTAGTAAATCATAAGCGTGTATCATAAAGACTTGAAAAAAATTCAAAAAAGGCCAGGAATAAAAAAAAATTGATACTTTTCTTCATCCAGTAGAGTGTAGGTGGCGCCCTCTTTATCTAATAACAAAATTGATAAGGCGCTTATGATTTACTAACTTAAAAATATAACCACACCAAATTTCAAGTCAATATATTAAATAATAAAGAAATTATTGCAAAAAAACGAAAAATAAATTTTATCTTCAACACCCTGTATCTTAGTAGTAGATAACATTTGACCCAAAATTATTTAGTAAAATATTAATATTTCGAGGTCCTGAACCTATGATTAAAATATTGACCATTCCTTATGATACACCCTGTATAAAGATTATCATTCAAACTGCACCCTTCGAAAGGTTGAATATTGATTTTAAAGGACCAATACCAATACCAATACCAACACCCAGAATCGGTACATATTAACCATAATGGATTTAGTCGCTTCCCCTTCGCCTTCGCCTGTAAGGATGTATCTTCAAGTACAGTTATTAAATGTCTCAAGGATTTGTTCTCTACTTTTGGCACTCCAGCGTACATCCATTCAGACAGGGGAACGTCTTTCATATCAAATGAACTAAGGCAAATTTTATTTTCTATTGGTACGTCCTGCAGCCGTACTACGCCTTATAATCCTCGAGGAAATGTTCAAGTTGGGCGACTTAATGGTACACTGTGACAAACAAACACTTCAAATCCAACAACGAAGATATTACTAACTAAAGGCTTTACCACTGGCACTGCACTATATAAGGTCATTGTTATGTACAAGCATTAACACGACCCCACATGAGCGCATGTTTAATCATCCACGTCGTTCACAAAATGGAAATCTTTGCCGACTTGACTCCATTCACCTGGACCTATATTTATGAAACGGAATGTACGAAGCTCAAAATATGACCACGCTGTGAAGTGCAATTGGTTGCAGGGTAACTCAGCATATTCCTTTGTAAGACTGCCTGAGGGGCGAGAGACAACCGTTTCCAATAGAAAACTGGCTCCAGTACCACAAAATGTTGAAGAAGTCCTGTCAGATGATGACCTTGATCATGACCAACAAGGAGTTATCGCGGATGCAGGCAACAGCCAACCACGGCGTTAGTGCAGAAACTGGAGACCTCCAGCCTTCTTCATCAATTCATAGAGGGGGGGGGGGGGTGAATGTGATAATAGTCTCCTTACTATATCTATTGAGACAAATAATTACCGATGGTGGCGCCACTTTCCTCGATCAGCTGTTCAACGAAACGCGTAATTTTTGATAAATAGTGCATTAAATTATACTGAGTGAATGGTTTATTTATAGTATTTTAAGACTTTTTGTGATTGTTTGAGGTTTTTGATTTGGAAATTACCATAATATACCTGTACATGTAAGTATTTAGACTCAATTGAACATGTTTTTTGTGTCGTTATTCTAAAATTGAGGTTATTTATTTAGCATATCTTACGTTTTTCAGAAATTTATTGTTTACTTCTGTTTCTGTGTGCTTTTTTTGTGTTTCAGGATGAATATAGCCTAGAGGTATTATCATCTTCACCTCTACTAATGTAGAATGATATTGGAAGGGAGCTAAATCATATGACAAAGAAACATACAACAGTTTTCTGCTGATAAATTTTATTTCAATTTTTTCAGGATAATAATTGTAATTGTAAAAGTGATTTAAATAAAAAATGATTTCTAAGAACCTACTTTTAATTGATTTATGGTAAAATCTATCCTATTCCTTGTTTCAAAATTATTTTTTAAATCAATATCAAATTAAAATATAAAAAATTAAGAAATTTTTTTCTTGGCTTAAAACACTTCATAGGCCATCTGTTGCAAAATTTTTTATTTTGTTTATCTACTTTGTTTTTTTCAAAATAAACACAAAATGTATATTCTTTAATCCTTTATTTTAACATAAGTTCAAAGCTAACTTTGAATTATTCAGTTTTAACTGTATAATTATTGAAAACAGGTGTTGTACAAGAGGGGAACATAATAATGGTATTTTTAAAATTATGATGTGACAAAGGTTTTATTTTACTGAATATTACCTTTAGAAAAATGATAAGTTGAGATATCAACAATGATGTGCACACCTAATTAGATTTTAAGTTTACATATACAACTGTACACAGTTTCGACAGTTTGTAAGGACAAGTTTACTTAGTTTATAGGCAACACTTTGCTGTCTTCTAACTAACCATCATTCCTTGCACATTTAATGGTTTTAACATCAAGTGGCTTACTGGACAAATGATGTGATGGCCCACCCTTTTTGCACTACTTGGGTGCTATTTTGTTTGAAAGAATTCCTGCAAACATTTCAGTAGTAATCAAGAAATAATCTCAGAAATGCTAATCTTTATCTTACCTGATTTTGTAATAGATTTAAAATTAATTACACTTTTCCCGGAATTTATGACGATCAACTTCCTCTATGACACCTTTTTTGTTGCTTCTTGGGTGGATCATAATGGAAGTGTAATTCCGGATTTTTAGATTTCCTAGAGGTATACCCATAAACGCAATAGTTTATATTATTTTTATTGGACATTTTTAACGTTTAACTAACAAATAACAACAAAATACACGAAGCACAAAATCAAAACACACGTTCGACTTGCAGGTAAACAAACAAAATTATGCTTTTCGTCAAGGTTCAAATTAATACCGGTGGTGTCGCTTCAAAGCTGTGCTCGTCTCAATAGAGTTTGACATTGTCTGTCACGTCACTATATAAAGATTGTCATTCGTACATTACCGTGTTATTTTAAAAGTTGAATATTATTCCGTTTGGTTTTACTTAAATCAGTATCATCATCTTAAAAAAGAGAGTAATCAGGTACATGTGCAAAGTTAACTTTTTATTCATTTCGGAAACTGCTTGTCTCATTCACAAAAAATTCCCTGTTGTGCCTAATGTTTCAAACCATAACAGACGTCAATGATGTAATCTGCCATAACCGGTACCTTTCATGTATTTTAGACTTTTAAATGTTTCTTGTATAGTTTTTGTAGTTTTTTATATTTTTTGTACTTTTTATATATTTTAGATTTTTCACACTTTTCTATTTTTTATACTTATTTTATAGATGGTTTGGAAAAAATATATTGTTCCTATGAAAAAATATCGTTAAAAATGCAAAAAACCAAAAAACGACTTTTTCATAAACGTTTTTTCAGTTAATCTAGATAATTTTACAAACGATTAACTACTATACTGTATTTGAAAATCAAGAGAGAGTAAATTCCCAGAAATGTTTTGCAGTTATCAGTGTTAAAGGCAGTAAACCATAGACGTGCGTTTTCAAAATTAAATTAATATGGAAATAGAAATATTTAATTTGTTTTAGTTATTTATTTATTTATATATCAATATTATTTTAGGCATTTTGTTTTAGGCATATGTTTATTTACAAAATATGTATATAATATGTACAGATAATTACAATTATTTATAAATTAATATGAGGAGCTAAAAAAACAATTAAGTAGGTATATGAGAAAAAAAAAACCAACCGCAAGGATAAAATTTGACGAGCAACATGCAAAAAATACGACAATATTAAATCTTAAAAAATAAAAATCTAAAAATAAAATTAAAGTACATAAATTAATAATTTTAAAGTTATGGTTCCTCGCACTCTGTGTCAGAAGATTCACCATCTGATTCTAGAGAAATTACAATGGGCTCTATAGTAATATCAATTATGTTATCTAGCTCCCACATTTTTTTTTCTATTTCTGTAACGTGTCTAATACATTTTTGCCAATTTTCACTTGTTACTTCAGATATTGCCTTATTGAAGAGATTTTTAACATCTGATAATTTAAAAGTAGTGTTATTTCTGGCAACATAACCTTTAACTTGAGCCCATATTAATTCTATCGGATTCAGCTCACAATGGTAGGGTGGTAAACGAAGGATTTCAATTTCTCGTTTTTTGGCTATCTCCTCAATATTATATTTTTTATAATTTTGCTTATGTTTTTTAGCAATAGTTAACAATTCTGCCCTCAGCATTGTATTGTCAAAGGCTAAATTTTTAGAAGATAACCATTTTGCAATTTCACCCTTTTTCCATTTAGTGGTTGGTAAAGGTTCAAGTAATCTGGAGTGGTAACTTGCATTGTCCATTACAATAACCGATCCTTTTGGTATGAATTGAATCATCTGTTCAAAATATTCCTCAAACACGTCTCCATTCATTTCTTCGTGATAATCAACGGTTTTTTTTATTCAAATAAGAGTAAACCATTCTCAAAAAAACCGTTTGTACTGCCTATATGACAAATAATTAAGCTTTTACCTTTTCCTATAGGTTCCTTAAAACCAGTAGTATATCCTTCTAGAAAAGCTTGATGGGATGATTTTATATTTTTGTCTTTCCAAACTCTTCCTACACAATGTCCTTCATTAACCCATGTTTCATCTAAATAATAAATGTTTTTATTTTGAGCTTTAACTTGTTGTATTCTTCTGAGGTACTGTCTTCTCCAACATACAATTTCTTCAGAATCAATTAGCATTGAGTGTCTGCCCATTTTTTCAAATTTAAAGTTTAACTCATGTAACACTTTCCATAGTTTATCCCGGCTTATTGTGGGTAAATCAACATCATTCGTAATGGCTTGCAAAACTTTATCTAAAGTTGGTATTTGCTTGTTTATAAAAAATGAGTGAACAAGCTTACGAATAGCATTTTTAAAAAACTCGTCCACGTTGACTTTTAATAGTTTTGGTCTACCTGGTTTCGGCTTTGGTGAGGTTACTCCACCTGATTTTTCCTCCTTTAGAACTCTATATATTGTAGATTTTCCATATCCCATTGCCTTAGATGTTGTTTCAACTACACTGTCAATAGTGTTTGAGGGATTTTGATGTTTAAAATAGTGGTACACATTCACTACAGCACTCTTTTCATTGAGCGATAAATGGTCTAGTTTTAATTTTTTCACTGGCGTATACTCACAAACTGCTTCCATTTTTAGTCACTACTATTTGTCACGTTTATCGAAAATCAAATAACTGCATTTCTAGAAACTATTTAAGTCAAAATATCTGTCATTAGAAGCTGTTGCCATTCGGAGGTCGTTAAATAACAATTATCCCTTTCTATTCTGGTTACGCCTATGACGCACGTTAATCCTCTTAGGCCTACTGTAGTAACAATGAAAGATCATAAAATAATGTGATAGTCCAAGAAATTTAATAAATTTTGTATTGAAATTAACAAAAACAATTTAGAATGCATTACAAATATTGAAGTTTTACCGCACGTACTGTACTATAGTTTTGCATACCGAATTACTTTTTATTCTGGGAATTTACTCTCTCTTGATTTTCAAATACAATAATGGTTTTGAAATTACCGAAAACATAATCGAATTCCACGAAAATTCGCAATTATTTAGTTTGCTTTTAAAATTGTGCTAGTAGAATAAAATGTGCCGTTTCAATAACTTTGTATTAATATTAAACTTTTTCCATTTTTTCGAATACGCAACCCAATTTTTAAAATTTTGATGTTGTTTAAGAGCGGGATTATTTCGATAATTTTTTTTGAAGGCGGGCCTGGATTTTAATTTTGGTCACTATGTCTCTTGATTGTTCTAATGGAGTAGAATAAGCTTGCCAAATATCAAATAAATATAGAAGGTGGTCCAAAAAATACGGACAATAAAAGAAATGACCAAAATTGATGAAACACCCTGAAACTCAGTAATGAAGCGAGTTAGATATATCATATCTGGGTTTTTCTTGTTCGTCTAAATGTCCTTTATCCACAGTTAGCGAATTTTCATTTACCTTTGTTGAAACACCCTGTATAATTAGAGCGAAGTTTTATGAAGTTTTTAAGTATTATTGTTTAAACAATGTTTTCGGTAATTTCAAAACCATTAACAGTTAATTGAATGTAAATAACATTACATTACATGAAAATTAATCGTTTTCTTTAATTTCAATAATTATTTGCAATAAAAATTTTCTGAAAAACCGTTTATGAAAAAGTTGTTTTTTGGTTTTCTGCATTTTTAACGATATTTTTCCATACGAACAATATATTTTTTCATACCATCTCAAAGTCGAGGCTTCATCGAAGAAAATGAGCACTGATAAAGTTAAAAAATTGAAAATTTGTTTGTGAACTTTTTCGATTTAAAATTAGGCTTTTTTAAATTTAAATTCGTATAAAATCCAAAAATAGATATTTTGCTTTGAAAAAATTACACCTTTTAAAACACAAAGAAAAACATTTTCACCAAGTTACATAACAAAAAATTATTTTTGCGGCAGATACAAATTAAAAACGAAATAAACTGTTTTTATCGTTTTTCTTGATAATTTTTGAGGTTATGTTGAAAAATTATCACTAGTAATCTCCCTAGAGCTTGAATTACTATCGGAAATATTTCCAGATAGTAATTCAATATCGTGGGAGATTCGGTAAGTAATATAAAAAATTATAATATGATATTTTCATACGATACCTTCATATATACCTAAAGAATATGTTCCTAGGATTTTAGTAGTATGAAATAAACATTTGTTGGACTAAGTACTATCGCTGCAGTACCGGGTACCCAGGAGGAAAATACTATCGCCGAGTTTTGTGGTAAAGTAACGGGCTGAAACGAAAACTTCTTATTGGTTAAAAAATGTTGGTGTGAAATTTTCAATACAATTCTATAGAGAAATTAGGTCGTTCACGGGATGAACCGCGTTGGAAATTTCCCGACGTCCATTTTAAAGCCATTATTGAGAGTGGTAATATACCGGGTGTATCAACGATGCGTGCGTGGAGGATAGCTGCTTCCCTTTTAAAGATAGGAAAAAATGTTTCAAATAAAAGTTGTAGCTATGAAAGCTATGTTCCAAAAATAACTACCAATATACAGGGTGTCCCATAAATGCGTGACTTATCAAAGTTATGTTTTTTTAAATGAAACACCCTATATATTTTTACTCGATTGAATTCCTTTGGAAGAGTGCTTCTCAAAAATATAGGGTTGTATGGGTTTATACCAGGTAGTTCTGAAGTTATGGTGACATTTATGTCCCAAAATGGGTTCATTCAACACCAAATATCTCAAAATCAATAACTAGGAATAACAAAAACTTTTCACCAAATATCCTCGAAAATGGTGTATTTTGATTTCATATTCATAAATTTACCGAATGGCACTTTTCCCATACAGGGGCAACCAAAACTCGGGATCATTTTTTTCCCAGTTTTTTCAAATGGAACACTCTGTATATAGTGCCATACCAGAATAGTCAACACTATGAGCTTCCAGAAAATGTAGGGTTTGCCTACTTGGTTTTCACCGGAAATGCATCTAATTCTTAAGGAAAGTATGAAACATGTCATAAAAGCAATAATGAAATTTTTTTATTCAATGATGGACAAACATGGAACAAAATAATCTCAAAAAAATGTAAAAACTGTAATTTTATAGTAGATGTTCAGACAATCACCCGTTTTGAGCTATGCACAAATTAAGTCTATCTACGACTTCAGTTAAAGTTGATCTTGTAGTAGAGCGAAGAAATCCTCTAATTCTATTTTTCCTTCAGCGTCGTTGGTTTGCCGCTAATTTATTTTTTTGTTCACTTCTTGTGTTTCACATTTTCTGTTTCCACAAACCTCTCCTTCGAAAACTCTCGAGTCGCATATCGAACTGCATACATTCTACTGGCTAAAAGCAGTTTCTGTAACATCTATCCGGAATGTAGATCACTTTATCAATTATATCAAATCACCCTTTTTAAGGAACATTTTAATGTTTTAGGAACTGTGAGTGAATTTATGATTTAAACCTAATATTTGATGTCGATCATGTTTATAATTTCTTCGGTGGATAATTTCATTTCGAAACGAGAAAATATTAGATTTAAACTATAAATTCACTTCTATAATAAAATGTCATGTTTGTTGACAGTTCCAGTAACATTCAAATATTCCAAGGGTGATTTGATATAATTGATAAAATGATCGACATTCCGGATAGATGTTACAGAAACTGCTTTTAGCCAGTAGAATGTATGCAACTCGAGAGTTTTCGAAGAAGAGGTTTCTGGAAACAGAAAATGTGAAACACAAGAAGTGAGCACAAAAATAAATTAGCGGCAAACCAACGACGCTGAAGGAAAAATAGAATTAGAGGATTTCTTCGCTCTACTACAAGATCAGCTTTAACTGAATCGTAGATAGACTTAATTTATGCATAGCTTGTTTGTTTGTTAATTTTACCGTCTCTTTTCTGACCTAATGGCCTAAACTGGACGGGACCTACAGTTTATCGTGGGCTCCGAACCACGGTCCTCAATCACCTTAAACCCAGGACTATGCTTTTGTCATGCAGGTGATCTACCGACTAACAAGTGTGTAATTGTGTCACCAACCCCTATCAGTTCCACGAGATAACCGATCTCATCCGGCCTGTTTACCGGCGTGAATGAAACTGCGTATGACACAAATACCTTTTTGCACTTGCCCAAAGTCATATCAATGTCTATCTCCCCGAACACTGACCAAGCTGAATCGGCAGACGCCTTACCAACTAGGCCACCGTGTCCGGTTATGCATAGCTTAAAACGGGTGATTGTTTGAACATCTACTGTGAAATGACAGTTTTTATATTTTTTTGAGTTTATTTTGTTCCATGTTTGTCCATCATTGAATAAAAAAATATCATTATTGCTTTTATGACATTTTTCATACTTTCCTTAAGAATTAGATGCATTTCCGGTGAAAATCAAGTAGGCAAACCCTACATTTTCTGGAAGCTCATAGTGTTGACTATTCTGGTATGGCACTATATACAGGGTGTTCCATTTGAAAAAACTGAGAAAAAAATGATCTCGAGTTTTGGTTGCCCCTGTATGGGAAAAGTGCCATTCGGTAAATTTATGAATATGAAATCAAAATACACCATTTTCGAGGATATTTGGTGAAAAATTTTTGTTATTCCTAGTTATTGATTTTGAGATATTTGGTGTTGAATGAACCCATTTTGGGACATAAATGTCACCATAACTTCAGAACCACCTGGTATAAACCTATACAACCCTGTAAACAATTTATAAATTAAAATGGATTTCACCAGAATATGATGAAGTTGTCCAAAGAATAGAAGAGGTGAAACAAGATGTGGGGGGAACTCAAAGAATACGAAAAAGAACTTAAAGTTGATGTTGAGAAAATGAGTGAAGACGATCAAGAAAAATTGAGAAAACTGAAACAAGAAATAGATGAGAATGGAAAACAAATAAGAAATATAAAAAGGAATATTCAAGAAGGAAATATGACAGAAGAAATGCAAGAAATAACAGAAAACAGAATCAAACAAATGGAAGAAGATTTAAGAAAGGATGTAGATAGGAAATTAGAGGAAATGAGAAAAAATAGTAAAGGAAAAATTATTGCAAGAATAATAGAAGAATTACAGGAGCAGAATAATAAGAAAAATGCTAAGAATTTAGATAAATCCTTAAAAGAAGAAATTTTGAAGAATAAAAACAGGTTAGGTCAAAATTATCACAGACGGAAGATTAAATTAAAAAAAAATAAATAATTTTTGTGATATAGGAAGAAGATTGTAATATAGAAGATATAAAAGGTATTAAAAATGAAATAAAGGGAAAATTATAGAAATGGGGGAATAATTATAAATAATTAAATATTTCATATTAGTCAATTATACAGATTTTATTTTTAAAAGTTGAAGTTGAAGATTAAAATGGGGCAAAATTTGTAAAATTCGTTGAACTTTTCTTATTCATTACTTTGCAAGAAAAGTTCAACGAAATTTTAGGGAATGTTGTTATGATGTTAAAATGGGGCAAAATTTGTAAGTATTTTAAAATAAATTATAAAAGAAAAGTTATGTGAAAAAGACTTAATAAAAAAAAGGTGATAGTGGGTTGACAGATTTAGAAAGTTTGAAGTTTATGTGAATGTTAATGATATTTAATATGTCAGATGTTAATAATTTTTATAAAATGTCAAATGTGAATTTATTAAAATAAAGATTAAAAGCATTAAAAAGTATTTAGAAGAATTTTCAAGAGTATAACAATATATTTGAAAAATCAAGGGAACCTGATAAGAATACTCAAACTGATTAATTCGATTTTTGATTTATCCCAAAACAACTACTCCTCGAGCTACAGGCTTTGAATTTCGAGTTGGAAAAGTTCTGTTATTATCCTAGACCGGTTTCGGCATGGTTGTGCCTCATCTCTAAAATAAACTTCAATAAGATTTTTGAACCCTTTGACAATTTCGCTGATTACGTCTCTGTCCAAATAATCAGTCTAGACGCAATCATCGTAAAAATTTTACTATCCAAATATGATTTATAGCAAGACTTGTCCCGAATTAGCGAGATACTACTTTGTAGGGTATTTTAATTAAGAATTACAAGCTTGTTAACGCCTGTTATTGTTTTTAGAACATATTAAGTGACTGTATATTTTAAAAAATTAATTAAAATCCAATTTGCATTAATTTGTAATTTTTTAACAATAATTTGTGTCGTCTGGACCAAAAATAACGAAACAATGCCAATAAAATATTAGGTTTTATTTTTTTATTTAGGTTCCAATTCACATGTTTGGAATAAGAATTTTAAAATTAATCATATATTGTTATGATTATCGAATTATGAGATTTTAATTTTAAATTTTGATTGAAATTTTAAGCGCAATTTTAATTTATAATTTTCTAATTCAATTTATTCTCAGGGTTAGTTTTAAATTTGTATTATGTTGGGTTCAGCCAGGATACAAATAATAATAATTTTTCTCATAAACTATTCAATTGGCTATGGATTTTTGACTATAACTTTTTAATTTATTATTATTTTAATTGCCAATTTAAAATCAACTTTTTGTTATTTCTATTTCCAATGATTAACTATTTAAAATGAGTGACAGATCCCTCTACCAAGAACTCTACACAATTAATTACAGCTGATTTATTTATTAATTATTATTAACGGTATTGAAAAATCTTGAACTATTAAACAATTAAATAAATACCCATTCACTCGCATTCTTTCTAATTCTTAAAAATTCAAAATATTAATTTGCTGCCAACAACATTCTCTATATTATTCATATTAGCAGGAAATGAACTCGTCCGAAAATGTCTTAACCTATATTTTCCGTCAACCGACCATTTATGATGTATTTTAATGCACTCAAAATCGTTGATTAATGACCCCTATTAATGAATGATTTTTTATTAATCAACGAATATTATTATATGCAACCCAACGTACATTGCTCTTATTATACATTTATATTGACAGTTACCTATGGTGTAGGCAACCAAACATACATATACATCTGAAATCAAGAAGGTGTGTTGTTAATACTATCTGTCATTGTGTCAAAAGTAAGATATCTTTATTTTTGAAAAGTACGGTCGACGGAAAAGTTCTGTAACGAACACTCGTGAATTAAAATGGCTATTAATACACTTGTTCGTTAAATAACTATTAATGTTTCGTATGCTAATAGTTAATAAAAAATGTTAACGAAACTGAAACTAAAATTATTCTACGGAGAACAACAAGTAAGTTAAACATAAATACAATTAAAAGTTTGAATACCTTACACCTGTGGTGATTTTTTTAACAGTTTTGACAGCTTCAATCAAATTAGATATTTCAAAATTGTCAACTGCTAAGGTTTATGGCACCTACTACACTTTATCTAATATTAATAATATAAAATTCTTGGTAGACCTTCATTTATATACAATTAAATTTCTTTCTTAAGAGAAAGGGATACTCGAAAGTATCCGGATTTTTTTAAAAGTATTCGCATACATTCTGATATTATCCCTATTAAGTACGGGGTGTCCCAAGGCTCGGTTTTGAGACCAGTCTTCTTTTTAGTTTATATAAATGATCTCTGTGATTTTGCTTCACCCTGCCATACTTACATTCTCTTCGCCATAACTCCTACAATTCTCTGATAATTGATCGAGAAATTCTTATGAAGCAAGCTGAAACCTGGTTTTCCACAAATAAACTTTCTTTAAACAAACAGAAAACATAAAAACTATTTTTTTCAAAAAACACAGTTCTCCAAAATACAGCAAATGCAAGTTTTCATGGAATCATACTTGATACTAAACTTTCCTGGCGCAACCACATCGATTTTATCCAGAGACAATTCAATACAATACAAGAACTAAAGTTAAAATTCAGATCCGGATTAAGAAAAATTTGTAAAAGTTGATAATCTCTAAAATAGCACCCTGTATATCAGATTCTTTAAAATGTAATCGGATACCTATTTGAAAAAAGAAAAAAAAAAGAAAAAAGATGTGTTATTGCCGAAGCTTACTCGATAGTTTAATGAGTTTTGTATCCGGAATTAATCCGAAAAATGAAATCTGTATTTTTTGTTTGTAGAACGATCTTGTGCACTTATAAAAATATTTTAGTATAACACATCTTTTGTCTTTTTTTTTCTTTTTTTAAATAGGTATCATTTAAAAAAATCTGATATACAGGATGCTATTTTAGAGATTACCAACTTTTACAAATTTTTCTTATTCCGGATCTGGATTCTAATTTTAGTTCTTGTATTATAAGCTTGGGCTATTTAAACAATCTACCTATACCAAATATTAAAGAAATGTACAGTGTGTTTCCAAAGTTATGGCTTATGAAAGTGACAATATGTATTGCATTAATTGAATTTACTTTAAAAGTTTAGTAACATGTAAAACGAGATATGCATTTATAAAAATACGTCAGAACATCTCAGTTTTTTCATTCGTTTCGAATGTCTGATCCAATTTAAAAAATATCCGATGTACAGCGTGTTGCGTTAGGGATTTTCAAATTTTATAAATTTTTCTTAATCCGTATCTGGATTTTAACTGTAGTTATAGTCCTTACATTATACGATTGGGCTACTAAAAAATGATACCTGTACCAAATATGAAAGAAATCTACCAGATATTTCGAAAGTTACTACTTGTGAAAATGAAAAAAATGCATTTGATGTAATTTGACGTTAAAACCCCAGTAGTAGAATGGGATGTGCACTTAAAAAAAAATTTCACTTTAACTCATTTTTTTTCGTTCTTTTCAAATATCCATCCCAATTTTAAAAAATCTGATATACAGGGTGTTGTTTTGGGGATTTTCAAATTTTGCAAATTCTTCTTAATTCGGATCTGGATTTTAATTTTAGTTCTTACACTATAGGATTGGGCAATTAACACACTATACCTGTACCAAGAATGAGAGAAATCTACAGGGTGGTTCTAAAGTTACAGCTTATCAAAATATTGTCCGAAATGGATGAAACACCCCGTATCTCGGTTATTAAAGGCATTAGACCGATTAACCAAGGTTATTTGGAATCACCTAAGTTCCCTCTATTTACAGTTAACGTATGTCGGTTTAACTATGAAACACCCTGTATAATGTCCTTCCTTACACAGTGAGGTGCATGACGATTGGTCCATTTAAGACATCAAAAAGTTTCTAATAGAAAACTGTTTTTATAATTCTGATGAAAATATATCTGCCTGTGAAGTGCTAGTGCAACATCATTATGTATTGCAGTGTACAATCTATACGCATGTTTTTATTATAATTTTTTTTTAAATTGTTGTTGTTAAATTGTTGTAAATTTTATGTTATGAATTTGTGTCCTTTGAAACTGTAATAAAAAGTTTTAATCTGTGATTTTGAACTATTACGGCTCACTCTACTTAAACTTTGACTTGTCATAAACATTCGATTGTAAAGTGATCAAATAAAATCTATTCTATTCATTTCGAGTATCCGAATCCGATTTTCGAATATATTTTATGTGTATCCGTCCCAACTCTGAATACCTTTATTTAATTGATTTTCTAGCAACTATTGTTAAAATTCTAAAAAAAAACATTTTAATCGGAAAAGCGGTTCTATTATCCATATGAGAGTCATTTTGACCGACTATTTCCATCGTCTTAATTTCCACCAATCACAAATGCGCCATTTTGAATTACAAATGGTTTCTAGATGAAAAAACTGTATGACAGCTCCTGTCAGTAGCTTTTTGGAGTTACCCGCGGTAAAACTTTACAGCTGTTATCACCAAGAATTACAATACCGTTGATATCATGTAATTAAGGTCTCCTAGGACACCAGAAAACGACGCTAAAGAATTTTTCTGATTTTATTGTCAATAAATTTTGTAATATTATATTTAAATAGTGCTAGTCAGCTTATGTAGTGAAAATGAGTCGCTCTGGAAGTGATCCTATGACTAACATTGAGCTGGCGATTGAGAAAAGTGTACCGTACACTACCGTTAAAACCGATACGTCAACATAGAAACAGTTTACGGAATTCTGCAAGGCAAAGAAATACGAGCTTTTGGAAACTACAAGTTTAGAGCAACTAAACATAATCCTGAAAGATTGGGCGTGGAATATGAAGAACTAGTTGTGAAGACAATGTGTTTATAATTTTTGATCCATTTAAAGATATTATCTTCAAGTCTATTAGGGAAGCTCGCAATGCGAAACGAAGGAATTTGCAGATGTGCGCTAATAAAAGGAAATCGAGCTCTGCTTCATTAAAATTGGAATAATACTACGCAATGGTTTTATTATGGGACGCAGACACTACGGCGAGGCTCCAGCGAAAATTTTACCATATACTTCAGTAGAACTTACCTGGAGAAGTGGAGAAGCAGTCAATTGCAGAGTTCATTATTTTAAAGAGGAAATGGATAATTCTGGGATTAAAACAGGTAGATAACATTGTTACATATTTTTTAAATACCTGATTTTCAAAAATCCTACTTTTTAGGAAGAGTAGAATATAATCCTCTCTTCAACAAAACGGCCCAGGGTGGAGAAAAAAAAATGGCCGATAGTAAATGGCTGGTCCTCAACACGAAGAACCCTACCTTTTGTCCAGTCCGTCTTTTTAAAATTCTAATGGTTAAACGTTCATCTAGAATAACAACTGATAGATTATTCTTAACAGTAAATCCATCATGGAACAAAGAACAATCAAGTGGATGATACAAAAACACTCCAGTGGGAAAAAACGAACTTTTGAAATGGACTAAAGAAGCAGCAGAGAAGACAGGATTAAATACAAGAGAAATAAAAATAACAAACCACTCTATGCGGTCGACAGCAGTCAGTAACCTGGCTAAAGGAGGGGGTGGGTGAACAAGAATTAATTAAAATTACTGGCCACAGTTCAGCCAACTCAATTAAGCCTCATCTGCAAATGGATAATGAGCATTATTCCAACATCATAAACACCCTTAGATGTGACGCCTCAGAACCTCCAGTTAAAAAACAGAAAACAGAAGATCCTGCAGCCACTCGTTGAGCTTCTCACTCTACAGCTGGACCCATCAACAACATTAATGATTTAACTACACCCAACGTTATCAATGAGTTAACAAATATTTCAAACAATACTTCTACTGTGTACTAAAATTGCAATTTATATTTTAATTGTACAATAAATAACTAAGTTTGTAGTATTTTGTGATTAAATAAATTTTTGAGTTTTCAAATTAATACCTACATATTTATTATGTATGCATATATAATAGGTAGTATGTTTTGTAAGCTATGTGTATGCAGAATAATCTGTTACTCATGAAATAATCTTGTCAAATACCATTCGAACATCTAATTTTTCCTGTGAAAAAAATCGAAAAAACACAATGCAAAGTAATATTTTTTGTAGGTGCAAAAATTCTCGTCTTCAACTCGGATTTTTTTGCCACCAGCACTCATGCTTCTTGTTAAAATGTTACTTAGCGACGTGTTAATTCGATTTTTTTTTTTGAAAAATTAGATGCCTTTATGATATTACTTACGAATAATAACCGCTGCTAATCTCTGCGTTTCCTCACACCGTTTATATTTGTTTATTTATTAAGTATTATAATGAATCATTCTCTCCTACTTTATGCTTCACTGGTATTTTTATGTAAGTACTTGTGTGCGATTTAATTAAATTAATAAATTAACAAAATTCAACAAAAATAAATAAAAGTGTACCCAATTTTTAAAAACACCATTTTTCCTCTATACCTACTAACTCAGTTTATGAACAAATGAGTACGAAATGCAATTTTTCTGCTAGCTCTACAGCTTTTCCGATAGATAGACTGGACGGTTGTAGAGAAGAAAGTACCCGAAATGTCCGGACTTTTCCGGAAAACGCATACAGCATTTGGAGAGTATTCAAAAAGTATTCGAATACAAATGTATTCAGAAACCCAACCGAAAAACGAACACGAACGTATTTATTTGCTGTGTTTTTTTTAATTTAGCTAAGTCGCAATTTATATTAGAGAAAAACATTTTGACATACGAACCATTTTCAATCAATACCTCATTTACGTCTAGTTTTAGGTTTTTATGAGGCAAAGTAGTTAAAACAACAGTATCTGTTATTGTACGCACTGAACGACGTGAGTATCCTGAAATTAAGTTATTAATAAGCTTGTGTAAATATATCAAAACGTGGATGATCTTAAGGTGCTTTAAATTTGTGTATAATATTAAATGACGTGTATAATTAAAAAAAAATCATGCAAATATTTAAATTACCGAAAAATCCAGCTTGCCAGATTGATATTCTCAATGATATTGTCGTTTAGGGGCAACCTGCGACTTCGCCAGAATTTCAAATTGTGGAAGACATGGAATATACCGGAATAGAGTTCGAGTTTGCTACCGTGAATGATCCTACAAGTCCGCTGAAATTTAAAAACGCGTGTGTACTTTTCGGAGGCCTTAAGCGCCTGCTTATTACAGAGCACGCAATCAAGCTAACACAGAGCCAGGCCATTTGCCGATTTGATATGAAATTATTTCACATTAGTTTTTACAGAGTGGAGTCCTAGATGTTGGATTTAAAAAATCCACTGAAAAGGACTCCGCACCATTTAAATGTAAAAAAAGGTCCCGGTCAAATTGGCTGAAAATTTCGTGAAAAAATCTTCAAACCTTTCTGATTAAAGAATATGAAGTTCGAATACGATCATATGACTCAATTTTTTTGTTATAAGCAGAAAACACAAATTCCTAATTTTCAATTTTTCAACTTTAACAACTTTAGGAATCTAAAACTACGAAATTGGGGAGAGAGAGAATATGCTTTTTTGTCAAAGAAAAATTACAAAAATTTTATAGACAAAGTGAATTTAAAACTAATCATAATAAAAATATAACGAAGGTGGAATTTTTTGAACCATAAAAATTCCAAAAAAGGACCATGGGCGTAACAAAACTGCTTAAGGATGTGAAATAAAATCACACTTGTTCCCAAGAACAAGGACATTAATTTAATTTTTATTAAGTTTTATGGTTCAAAAAATTACACCTTCGTTATAGTTTTCTATAATTTTGCAAGCTTTGATTTTGTTATGAAAGTGAAGATGGCGTTGGGGTCGCCTCGTTCGTGATATACGTGCTCTAACGCAAACACTTTTATCAAGAACGAGGCGAGTCGAATTCATTTTCAGACATCCTTTAGAGATGGGATGTCGAGCTAGCCTGCTTCTTACTGATGATGTACAATAATACCGAAACCGGTCTAAGAATGGCAAGCTCCTTTAAAAACAAAATCAAAATTTTTGGTTTAAAGCCCCGACTTGGTCGGACACCAAACCACGTCTGGACTTTCGTAATTCAATATCTGGTGGGGCATATAGCCCAAGGAGTAGTTGTTGAAGTCCAGACGCTGGTGCAGTGTAGGACATTTTTAATGTCCTTGTTCTTGGGAACAAGTGTTATTTTATTTCACATCCTCAGGCAATAATAAAAATAAATTACTAGACAAAACAAAACACAAACAAAATATGAATAACAATTGCATTGGATATGCAATATCCGTCACTATAACTTAATGTTAAAATTTTCAATTTAACTTAATTTAATTATTGCTTCTATATGCTGCAACCCAAAAGGCACGTGTAAAATGTTCTTTCTTGAAGAAAAGCCCTAGTCTATCTTCTGAACTTATCATATGAATTTATAGATTTTAACTGTATCGGGAGGTTATTATACAATATTTTGGCATTGTAGGTAATATAATTGTTTATTAGGTCAGAGGTGGGAATAGTTAAGTAAACATCAGTATCTAAATTTCTTGTAGGATATCTACGAGTTGGTCTTTCCGATAACTTTTGAATGTGCTTGCGAACTAAGCAGACGGATTCAAAGATAAATAGAGCAGGAAGTGTTAGAATTTTGAAACTTTTAAAGTAATTTTCACAGTGTGTGCTACTACTTAAACCAAATACATAACTAATTGCTCTTTTTTGTAATTTGAAAATAGATTCGAAGTGGTAGAAGCTACAAGAACCCCAGAACGGCAAAGTTAATAGGTGAGATTCTAATAAGGAAAAGTAGGTCATTAATGCAGTAGTATGGGTTAGCTATTTAGAAACAATTTTAATGGCAAAACATGCAGAAGATAATTTTTTTACCAAGGTATCAATATGATAGGACCATTTTCGAAATTTATCTAAGTATATAAAGACCTAAAAACTTAATTGAGTTCACCGTTAGAATCGGATTATTGCTTAGAGTTATAGGCTGTAAAGTACTCTGTAAGACATTGCTACGGTTTTACTGGTGTTGAAATTATACAATTATACAAAGCCCATTCGAGTCAGACCAGGACTTGATAGTTACTAGATCTTTGTTTATGCTAGATTATGTAATGTAATGTAATGTAATGTCTGTATATCAGAACTACTCCAGGTTACACTCGTGTCATCGGAATATAAAGTAATTCTTCCACTTATTTTTAAGTCTGTGATATCGTTGATGAATAATAAAAATAAAATTGGACCTAATACTGAACCTTGAGGTACTCCACTGCTAATTGGCAGATTTGAAGAATCCTCATCATTAGCACGCACCTACTGATTTCTATTTTCTAGGTAAGTTTTAAACCATTGCAAAGGAGAACCCCGTACGCCATAAATGTGTAGTTTCTTGATTAAGATTTCATGATTAACACAATCAAAGGCCTTTGCGAAGTCACAAAATACTGAGGCCGTGAAAAGTTTATCATTAAGTGATGTATATATTTCATTAAGAACGGAAAACATTGCGTCACACATACTGATGAGGTGTTAGGATGTTTTATTTGAAAAGAAAGGGCAGTAGGCGATTTTTCATTAGCATTTCTATTATCTTCGATAAGGTAGATAATAAAGCAAGCTATAGTTACAGGTTTCGGTTTTCTCGCCACCCTTATGAAGTGGGATTATTATAGCTGTTTTTAGACATTTCGGAAAGATACCAGATTCGAAGGATTCTTTAATCAGCGAAGTTAACATGTTAATTACTACATCAGGTATATTCCACATTTCCACAGGAAGATTTATTTTGAAATCATAATCCGACGGTTGGCCACAATTTTTGAAAATATCACAAAACTAGTATACAGGGTCCGGCAAACCTCTATCGTATTTCTATTAATTCTTATGGTACAAAACTTACAGATTTATTTGAAAGGTATCTATTAATGGTGGTTAAAAGCAAACATTTTAAAATTATTTTCTGATACTTCTAACAAAAAAATGAGTCATAGCACCTTATTCGAATTTCATATTCTTTAATCAGAAAGGTTTGAAGAATTTTTCACGAAATTTTCAGCCAATTTGACCGGGACCTTTTTTATATTTAAATGGTGCGTGGTCCTTTTTCATTTATCTATTGAACATCTGCAATTATCAAATTAATGTTCCTATGTATTTTGGTCTAAAAAAGCGATTTTTGGCATCGATTTTAGAATTTTATTTAATTTTCCACACATTTTCAATATTCTGCTTTATCCAATATTTTTTCTATACACTTCGATAATACAAATCGACTTTTTACCGAAAAGTAAATTGTTTTAATTTTAAATTATGTACGATGTTTTGATTGGGATTTAGATTACTAGATGATATTTTTCATTATAATTTATACTATCCTCATTCCATGTTCTAAGCTCCAGCAGTTTAGCTTGAGTACATATAAATTTTAACACCTACATTAAAATTTTGGAAAACGGTCAAATACGTATTTATTGTTCTATTGTCAAGTATGCTTACCATCATATTTCCAGTTACCAGTTTAAGGGTATAGTTCGGGCAATACATATAGTATCCCCAATTTAATAGCTTTAAAACGCGGCGCCTTTAATACGTCCAAAAGCGTAACCACCATTTAGCCGACATATTATTCGATTACAACTTAGCGATGATTGAACATGTTTTTATTGTTTTAGTTTATACTTTTTCCACTCTCTGGCTCCCGAGCTATATATTAAAGTAGAACACTAATAAAACATTTGCCGGAACTATACATTTCATATTCCCTATTTAAACAAACACCCTATATCTTGGTCTACAATTAAAATTTTAGAGATCGGTGAACTAACTACCTTTTTAATTTTTAGTATATTTATAAAAACTCAATTTCTAGTCCCATCTCCTTTGATTTCTTTATTTTTCCAAACCCCTTTAGGAATAAAATATCTAAAACCCCCATCTTGGTTGGTTCTTTTATGACAAATTCAGTGTTCATTGCTTCAGCAATTTAGCCTAAACGTTAGGATTATTTTAGTTATCATGTAAAATTCTCTTCGGAATATCATATTTTAAAGAAGCTTCTCGTATGGACATTTTTTTACATATGATCTTGCCAATAACTTGCTTGAAGTGGTTTCCCTTCCATGATGCATTCTTTTTTTTTTTCTCGATTGCCTTATCATTCTCCAACAGTTATCTGAAAAGAATAGAGACAAATGCATGATAAGCATAATTTAACCTATAAATCTTGATGTCCGCCTGGCAGAAATCTTTATGTCTTTAATCTTTTTTCTTCATCTTCAAGAGATGCATCTTGGAAGAAAATCAATATCGGAAAAATTATTTTATCAAAGGGATTAATTCCAATGAATTTAGGTATATCCAAAAACAACAATGTTGAGTCGTGCTACTTTAGAAAATACTTCACCAACTAGACCTGCGATATAGTAATCAATTATCTGAGCTCCTACACCTGCCCTTATCCATACCTCACATTGTTCATTTTTTAAATGTATTTTAAAAGTTCTCTCCAAAGGTTGAAGCTTATGGGTTGTACGAGGTGGAAACACTGATCAAATGAATATATATTTTCTACAAAAATGTAAATAATCCAATATTTTATGGCTGCTATTGCCATCGAGAACAGTGGCGGATCCATGGGGGGGCAAGGGGGATATGCCCCCCAACAATAGAAAACTCGCCTTCTCGACGATTACTTGATTTTCGCATTGATTTTAAAAAAAATTTAGCAAATTAATACAATTTTAAATACACCCCCAAAATTCAGAAGGCAAGGAAACTAAATTTCATCATTTGAACTTATTTATAACATTATTTAACAGATTATAAGAATGTTTCAAATAAACTGTACCTATGTATTATTATTTTGATTATGGATGCCCCCCCCCCCCGGAAAATGAAGTCTAGATCCGCCACTGATCGAGAAGAACGAATTCCGGACAAAAATTACCAAGTGATTCAACCACTCCAGAAATATCTTATTTTATTGATCATAATTGGAAATGCATGCAATTTTATTGGATTTTGTCGTAAGTAATATCATAAGGGCATCTAATTTTTCCAAAAAAAAATCGAAAAAACACGTTGCTAAGTAATATTTTAACAAGAAGCATTTTTGCAACTGCACGAATGCATTTTGTTAAAAAATATTACTTTGCATTGTTTTTTCGATTTTTTTCACAGGAAAAATTAGATGCCCGAATGGTATTTGACAAGAATATTTCATGAGTAACAGATTATTCTGCATACACATAGCTTACAAAACATACTACCTATGATAAATGCGTACATAATAAATATGTAGGTATTAATTTGAAAACTGAAAAACAGGTAATTTATTTAATCACAAAATACTACAAACTTAATTATTTATGGTACATGGTTATTCATTATAAATTACCCACCCCTTATTATCGTTATTATTGCCTAAAGAAAAAAAAATTCAAATAAAAGTTGTATGGTTATAACTGTTTTTTGTTAAAATGCTATCAAATCTACAGTGGCGTGCAGATTTCAGGGGATACAAACAAATAATATTTTGTATAAACGGGATACCCTGTATATTTTTACATTTTTATAATCCTCTCGATGAGCTAATTTCAACGATGTATCACACTTGATGTCTAATCTGGATAATAAAGAATCTACAACCACCTGAAAAATCACATCACAAAAGTAGCTGTAGTAGCCAAA
Source organism: Crepidodera aurea (assembly GCA_949320105.2). Lineage (NCBI taxonomy): Eukaryota > Metazoa > Arthropoda > Insecta > Coleoptera > Chrysomelidae > Crepidodera > Crepidodera aurea. The sequence continues at coordinate 90,468,292 of OX439473.1, read as the reverse complement.
CGGTTGAAAATCGAGAAAAACGGCTTACGTGTCTCTATCCTAACTTTTAAAATTCTATACTGTGGCACTAAAAAATATTGTATACAGCGTGATTAAAAATCAGATGGGATTTCCAATATCCAAAAAATGTGATTTTCAGGTGGCTGTAGATCCTTTATTATCCAGATTAGACATCAAGTGTGATACACTGTTCAAATCAGCTCGTCGAGAGGATTATAAAAATGTAAAAATATACAGGGTATCCCGTTTAAAAAAAAAATATTATTTTTTTGTATCCCCTGAAATCTGCACGCTACTGTACATTGATAGCAGTTTAACAAAAAACAGTTATAACCATACAACTTTTATTTGAAACTTTTTTTTCTATAGGCAATAATAACGGTAATTAGGGGTGGGTAATTTATAGTGAATAACCCTGTACAATTAAAATATAAATTGCAATTTTGGTACACAGTAGGAGTATTGTTTGAAATCTTTGTTAACTCATTGATATCGTTGGGTGTAGGTAAATCATTAATGTTGTTGATGGGTCCAGCTGTAGAGTGAGAAGCTCGAGGAGTGGCTGCAGGATCTTCTGTTTTCTGTTTTTTAGCTGGAGGTTCTGAGGCGTCACTTCTAAGGGTGTTTGTGATTATGATGTTGGAATAATGCTCATTATCCACTTGCAGATAAGGCTTAATTGAGCTGGCTGAACTGTGGCCAGTAATTTGAATTAATTGTTGTTCACCCATCCCTCCTTTAGCCAGGTTACTGACTGCTGTCGACCGCATAGAGTTTGTTATTTTCATTTCTTTTGTATTTAATCCTGCCTTCTCTGCTGGAGCGTTTTTGTACCATCCACTTGATTGTTCTTTGTTCCATGATGGGTTTAATGTTGAGAATAATCTATCAGTTGTTATTCTAGATGAACGTTTAACCATTAGAATTTCAAAAAGACGGACTGGACAAAAGGTAGGGTTCTTCGTGTTGGGGACCAGCCATTTACTATCGGCCATTTTTTTCTACACCCTGGCCTACTCTTCCTAAATAGTAGGATTTTTGAAAATCAGTTATTTAAAAAAATATGTAACTATATTATTTACCTGTTTTAATCCCAGAATTATCCACTTCCTCTTTAAAATAATGAGCTCTGCAATTGACTGCTTCTTCACCTCTCCAGGCAAGTTCTACTGAAACGATTTGGTAAAATTCTCGCTGGAGTCCTGCCGGAGTGTATTCGTCCCGTAATAAAACCATTGCGTAGTATTCTTCCAATTTTAATGAAGCAGAGCTCGATTTCCTTTTATTGGCGCACATCTGCAAATTCCTTCGTTTCGCATTACGAGCTTCCCTACTAGACTTGAAGATAATATCTTTAAATGGATCAAAAAATATTTTCCACTTCATAAAATACATCTCTTGCGTTTCTTTTGCAACGGTGTTCCACATTGTCTTCACAACTAGTTCTTTGTAATTTTCACCGTTTTCTTTCTTCATATTCCACGCCCAATCTTTCAGGATTAGGTTTAGTTGCTCTAAACTTGTAGTTTCCAAAAGCTCGTATTTCTTTGCCTTGAAGAATTCTGTAAACTGTTTCCATATTGACGTATGGGTTTTAACGGTATTGCACGGTACACTTTTCTCAATCGCCAGATCAATATTAGTCATAGAATCACTTCCAAAGCGACTCATTTTCACTACATAAGCTGACTAGCACTGTTTAAAAACAATGTTACAAAATTTATTGACAATAAAATCAGAAAAATTGTTTAGCGTCGTTTGCTGGTTTCCTAGGAGACCCTAATTACTTGTTATCAAAGGTATTGTAATTTTTGGCGACAACAGCTGTCAAATTTTGCCGCAGGTAAACACAACAGACACAACTGACAGAAGCTGTCATACAATTTTTTCATCTAGAAACTATTTGTAATTCAAAATTGCGCGTTTGTGATTGGTGGAAATTAAGACGAGGTAAGTAGTCCCTGCAAAAGGATTACACACAGGTAAATCTACACACTAGTCAGTATTTAAGGTGTAACAACAGACAATACCCACAGTAATTTTACTTTTGCCACAGAGTTAGCAAACTCAAAAATGTTCATTCGCAAGACATGTATTTTGTTTGTTTTGCTCACATTTTAAACTTGGCGGCATTCTTCAAATTAATATTGATGATTCGAATGAAAAAATGTATGTACGTTTCTGAATCTGATGACTGTGAAGCCGAACCGGGACCAAATTGTTCACAAGATAAAGTTCAATGTAATTCACCTTTTGACAAAATTAAAGCCATTGTGAAGAAAACCAAAAACTCTGAGCAACTTAAAATTAATTTTGAAAATTTTTGTGATATCTTAAATTTGAAAATACCAAAATTAGACGTTGTTACCAGACGGAACACTTCTCTAAATTTAAAAAATGCTATTAAGGGTCAAAGCGATAATACGGTCAATTTAAAAACTTTAAGAGTCACTAATAACGAATAGTCTCTCATTCAGAGCGTTTCAATTATTTAATAGGTTTCAGTAAGCTCTCAACAACTTTGGAAGCAGAAAAAAAATGTACTTTACTAATGGTGGTAATAGAAATCTATTTATTATTTGATAAATTAGAAAAATGGGCAAGTGACTTTGACGATAAAATTGAAACAATGTTGACGAAACGTTGATATTGTCGCTTCAGGCATCACGTGATAAAATATTAAAACATAATAAGACAAACAAACAAACAAATAAATTCATTTTATAGTAGAATACATAAACATTAGGTGGGTCTTTTTCTAAAAAATTATGGTTCGCAGATGCGTTGTAGGAAAATGTTCACATTAATATAATATCATCCTCCAAAGCTTGAAAGCTTGGCTTGAAAGAGCTTGAAAGCTTGGCTTGACAAAGTTTGAAAGCTTCGCTTGAAAAAGCTTGAATGCTTGACTTGAAAAAGCTTGTAAGCTTGGCTTGAAAAAGTTTGAAAGCTTGGCTTGAAAATTCAAACTTTTTGTAAGAAAAGCTCGGCTTGGCTACTTGAAAGCTTGGCTTGTTTTTTGAAAGGCTTGGCTTGATTATTCAAGAGTTTGGCTTGAATTCAAGCCAAGCTTTTAAAAACCAAGCCAAGCCTATGAATCTCTGATAGCTTGTTTAAAATGGTTTCCCTTCCATGATCCATTTCTTTTCTTCTCCATTGCCTTTAAGGCTCCAACAGTTATCTGAAAAGAATAGAAGACAAATGCACGATAAACATAATTTAACCTATAAATTTTGCTGGGGACATATTCCTGTATCAGGGAACAACTATACATAAAGAAAAAATTATAAAATAAAAAAATTACGCTGTGCAAGAATAGTCAAAATTTGCCACGAATTGTAAAAAATTACTTTCTACTTTTTTATATTTTCCATTCATTAATGTTTTCGCCACCCAACTCTGTATAGTTAAGCAGCATTGCGTGTTTTTAGTAATAGATCATTCCAACATCAGTTTCAGTCTGAGTTTTTCTTACTGAAAACCATTGCATGCCAAACTAACTGAAAGGAAAGATGATCGTAATTAAATAAAAAGCAATAACTAGTGTTATCAACTTCAGTATTTCACTAGTAAGTTATTTTTCAACAGTCACGGATATCAGTATCAAATTTAAAAACTCTCAAAAGAATTATTGAAATATTTTGAAATTTTGTTTGTATAATCCGCTATAAACATGTATATGTATCGCTGTGATAGACAATTCAACAAAGAGTCATGTTAATCAGTTTAATACTAAAAAACTTATTTAATCCATAGTAGCCAAATCAAGCAAGCTCTTCCTATCAGAGTTCTGCAAAGCTGCAGTCTTAATTTCGATAAAAAAATGTCGGTACAAGCGAATCCTAGAAGATTTTTACAAGAGTTCACTATGAGTGATAAAATATGATTTCAATAAATTTAGTTGGAGGCAAAATAATATTTGCACTTTATATACAGTTTCGTAATATAGGCCCCTCGTTATAGGCATTGTTGGAATATAAAAATCATTTTTTGTTTCGGATTTCCAAATTATGCATTTGATCTTTATAGAATTGTAAGTATTCTTAAAATGTTTGCGTATATTTGTTTTAGAAGTATAAAGAGATAAGCAATATTTTCATTAGGACAGGGAAAGACTAATCCTAATGGTTAAAGATTCCAAATTTATGCAAAAAAAAACTTCTCCAGACTTTTTACTAATCAAATAGTATATTGTGTCACATGTTTGCTGTGTCTATCTTCCTCCGTGTGACGTTACAGCAAGAATCTGTTTTAGTGATAAATTACAATCTTTATTAGATAAAATCTCGGGGGATGGCCTACTAATTTTCGGTGATTTTAATTTTCCTGACATTATATGGCAACCAAGTAAAGGTAAAACTTTTTATATTCCAACAAAAGTTGATAGTGCAAGTGAAGAAGTATTAGACATAATGGCAATATGCGAACTTATGCAACGTAATTTTATATTAAATAGTAATAATAAATGTCTAAATTTAATTTTTAGCAGCGATGCTCCAGTTTTTAGTCCTGATTCACACCACCCTGCTCTAGACTTTTATTTGCAGATCCCAAAATATTCTTTTTTGCGGCATAATAATGTAGAAACTTTTAATTTTAAAAAATCCAATTTTGACGACTTAAATAACTACTTGTTAAGTTACCCTTGGGAACTATCGTTGAACTCGATGACTGTGTATGAATCAGTGACAAAATTTTACGAAGTTCTGTCAGTAGCCTCTGAATTATTTGTACCGAAAATGAAGAAAAAATGCTCATCGTTTCCTCAATATTTTTCACCCGGTACAATACAATGTATTAAAGACAAAAACGCATTCATATAAAAGGGAAAAAATACGGTAATTTACGTCACTTTGAAGAATTTAAGTTATTAAGGAAAAGTAGCAAAGATTTAATTCTAACTGATTTTAAAAGATACATTTCTGAAATGGAAGATGATCTTAAGACAAACCCAAAGAAATTCTGGAACTTTGCGTCTAGTTCTCGCCGAGACTATTGTTTGCCATCTCGAGTCAGTTTCAACGGTGAATTCAGTACTAATCCGGAAAACATCTGCCAAATTTTTTCAAAATTTTTTAGAACTGTCTACGAGCCTTGTCGCCAAACCTATCACTTATCCGGTAATATTCATGGAGTAAACTTAATAGATAATATTCATTTTTCAGTTGAAGCTATTAAAGAAAAATTGAATTCCTTAGATGAAAAGAAGGGGCCCAGTTTTGATGGTTATCCTTCATCTTTTATAAAAAATGTGCCAACTCCCTTTGTAAACCTTTACATATCATTTTTAATAAATCTTTAAGTACCGGAATGTTTCCTAAGGTATGGAAAATAGCAATTTTAACACCTATTTATAAAAATAGTGGCGACAAGGAATTAGCAGATAATTATAGGGGTATTAGCAAATTATGTATTTTCGGCAAAATTCTTGAAAGTTTAGTTCATGATATTGTATTTAAAACAGTGAAGAATAACATTTTAATCGAACAGCATGGTTTTTTTTCTCAAAGTTTATTGCAGGAAATATGGATTCCAGAGTTCAAGTCGACTCTCTGTATACGGATTTCAGCAAGGCCTTCGACAAAGTTGTCGAAGCTTGCTGCAATCGGTATCCAGGGAGAGCTATTACGTTACCAACTTTACACCAATCACGGATCGCTTGTTGCTATTGCAGCTACGTGGAAATCCTCTCAACATAAATATACTGCAAATATATGCCCCCACATCTGACAAAAAATATGACGATGAAGTAGAAAAGCTTTATAATAGTATTAACCAAGCTTTACAGTCATTAAAGAAAAATCAAATTACTATTATTTTGGGGGATTTCAATGCCAAAATCGGGCACGGCAGACGTGGTGATCTGGTCGGAGATTATGGTTTGGGTGAATCTAACCATAGAGGGGATCGGCTATATGAATTTTGCCAAAACAACGACATGATTATTACAAACACATGGTTCAGACTGCCCAATCGGAGACTTTACACATGGACAGCACCACATGGCGAGGAAAGTAACGAAGATCTTATAAGAAATCAAATAGACTACATTTTGATAAATAAACGTTTCCGCAATGCTGTTAAGAGTGTAAGGGCCTACCCTGGTGCAGATGTCGGCACAGATCATAATCCTTTAGTAAGTAACGTCGAGCTGAGATTGAAAAAAGTGAAGAAAAGCAACGGTAAAAGACCCGTCGACGTGACGAAACTCAAAGAGGATAGCACAAGAAATAAAGTGGAAGAACAACTTAACAACAACTTGGCTCAAATTCAAATTATAGAACCAGGAACAGACGGGATAGAGTATTTATGGGACAAAATTAAGACCGTGATAAATAATGCATGCATAGAGCATCTCACCACTAAATCGGTGGATAAAAAGAAAAAATGGATGACAAATAGAATCTTACATTTAATGGAACAACGTAGACTTGTGAAAAATGACAGAGATAAATATAAGAAAATACAGAAGTCAATACGGAAAGAAATTAAAATAGCAAAAGAAGACTGGATGAAAGAGAACTGTGAGGAAATAGAGAAGTTACTTAGAGCATACGACGATCTTAATGTGCATCGAAAAATCAAAGAAGTCACTGGAACATACAGAAAACAAATCCCAACATCATTAACAAACCAAAGAAACGAGTTAATACTAGACGAAAAAGATATAAGGACTACATGGGAAGATTACATTACTGAGTCATTCACCAGTAAAAGAGATGAGGTGTTGTTAAACATAGAAAACGAAGAAGGACCCAAAATATTAAAATCCGAAGTCATGCACGCCATCTCAATTGCCAAAAATAGGAAAGCATGTGGGCCAGATGGATTACCGATGGAAGCAATCAAGTTAATCAATGAAGACAATATGGAATTAATAACAAGGTTATTCAATAAAATATACGAAACAGGTGACATCCCGCGTGATTGGCTGAAGTCCACATTTATTACCTTACCTAAGAAGCTACATCCAAAACAATGTAGCGATTATAGACTAATAAGTCTCATGTCACACATGTTGAAAACATTCCTGCGTATAATTCATGCTCGTATTAGAAGTAAATGCGAAGAAGGCTTAGATCAATCACAGTTCGGCTTCAGAAATGGATTTGGTACAAGGGAGGCACTGTTCGGAATCAACGTGATGCTACAAAAATGCCGAGACCAACGTAGGGATGTGTTCATATGCTTCCTGGATTATGAAAAAGCGTTTGACCGAATTCACCATGATAAACTTCTGACAATGTTAAAACAAAAGGGATTAGATAGACAGGATATCCAGCTGATAAAGAATCTGTATTGGGGACAAAGAGCAAGTGCAAGAGTCGGTAATATAACAACAGACGATATTGCAATACAAAAAGGAGTAAGGCAGGGATGTATACTTTCTCCACTGCTTTTCAACCTCTATTCCGACCAAATATTTAAAGAAGCTCTTGAAGAACTGGGACACTGCGGAATTAAAATTAATGGCTTACCTATAACAACAATTAGATATGCTGATGACACGGTAATACTATCAGACACAATAGAAAATCTGCAAACATTGCTAGACAGAATTAACACCGTTGGAAAAAGATACGGCTTGAATATCAACGCTAATAAAACAAAATTCATGATAGTGAGTCGTACGGTACAAAATAACATCAATCTAAACCATGATGGTACCCCATTAGAACGTGTCACAAAGTTTAAATATCTCGGAAGCATCATAACGGAAACGCTGGACCCTGATGCAGAAATAAAAAGTAGAATAGAGATGGCGCGCGCAGCGTTCAACAAAATGAGACCGCTTTTTTGCAATGATGATTTAAACCTTAAGCTAAGACAAAGGATGACTGAATGTTATATATGGTCAATACTGTTGTATGGTACGGTGACGTGGACACTCAAGATCAGTACAATGAACCGACTAGAGGCATTTGAGATGTGGATGCACAGGAGGATGCTGCGCATACCTTGGACGGACTATGTAACAAATGAGGAAGTCCTCAGAAGGGCTAAAACTGACAGACAATTAATGACCACCATAAAATGCCGCAAAATTGCATACCTTGGTCACATACTTAGAGGAGATAAATATCAACTACTTCAAAGTATAATGAAGGGGAAAATAGAGGGGCGCCGTGGACCTGGAAGAAGGCAACAGTCATGGTTGAAGAACATTCGTGAATGGACAAATATACGTTCAGTAGGAGAACTCATACACTTAGCAGAAGATCGAAATGCCCTAGCCAGAGTGATAGCCAACGTTCGGGAGACCGGATAAGGCACATGAAAGAAGAAGATTCTAATACTAATTTAGGTATTAACTCACCAATCAACAGAATATATTCAGAATTCAATAAGTACTGTACTGATTTGGATCTATTTAACTTATCTTTATATAGGTATAAGAAATATGTCAAATTAATTTTTATTTCTTAGGCTCTCGTAATTTGCTTTCACACACTGTGAATACTTTGCTATTTATAGGTACTAATTTTTTAATTGTATGAATTATTCATATTGTAATAGTGGATACTGTTTTGGGTGTAAACCTGTTTGTATCCCAATTTGTGTAAATAAATAAATAAATAAATAAAAGCGTTTTCTGCATATGTGACACATAAAAAATAGGAAAATATAACAAAAATCTTTAATGTTATAAATGCAGACAGAAATTAATGAGAAACTTAAGTAATAACAATGTACCAATTTATTTATTATATATTATTTCCAGTTGTTAAACAATTAATAGTACTTTTCTTACCGTTGCGCCTTGTCTAGACTTTGTAGGTAACAAATTTAGAGAAACATTGCTGTATCTTCTTCTTGCAAGTCTGATGGAGTATTCGTAAATTTTTCATCAATGTCTGAAATACTACATACTTATTCATCATTTTCACTAATTCACACAATCACAATTATTCAGAATCAGAACGTCTTAATATTTTATAGTTTAGTTCTCTTGATTCCAGACTTTCATGTACACTGACGTTTAATGAAAATGTATGTGAAACGTCAAAGTCAAAGGTGCGTAGATAGTAAAAAACTACAAAATCGTGTTTTTATGATTTTTGCGGTCCGAGAGCAGAAAATATTAGTTTCGGTCTGATTTTAAGGGTTTATATATGATAGGCGAAAAAAGTATTCTTTAATTGAATCCGATAAAATAAGCCGTTTGGGTGATATGCGTCATTTTATTTATGCATTGCATGTCAATTGGCGCGTTCGCCATTTTTATAAGAACTGCCATGGTAACAAATGGCGGTAAATGTTATTAAGTAAACGTAATTGAAGGCCGCAATGTGCAAGATCTAACTAATGTAGCGGAAATTAAACAATTTTAGCGAATGTAAAATACAACAATAACGCCACTATTTTGTAAATTAAACAGGTAGCAAATTATTTACTTTTTCTAGATGAATGAAATACTTACAGAAATTATTCTTTCACAATGCGATGACACTATAAGACATTACAGTTTGTTGAGATTTTTCGTATACTATTTGAGGGCTCATTAATCCCATCTAAGTTGTTATGTTCAACTGCTGGGGAACGTCTAGTTCATATAGAACCATACCTCTTTTTGGTAAGAAAATCCCTAAATTGTAAAAATGTATCTTGTAAAACGTAAATCTGTTTTTCGTAACCTGAGACCAACACCCCCAAAGTCTTTGGTAATACTCAATTTTGAAAATCTTCAGCATAAAATATTCTGGCTCTTAAAATGAAAGTGAATTCTGGCATCGTAATAATTAAATTCAGTCAATATTTCTAAACCAACTCGATAAATTTGCAAATTTAGTTTCTTGATTTTATCCTACTTTTCTATATAATTCAACTACTTAGTTATGTGGAGTAATACCATTATTTTTACCTCTTTTATTCATCCTTATATTTTGAAAGTTACTTCTGGGAAACCCTGTAGATATGGTAGTTAAAAACATTCTTGTGCCCACTTCTAGAGTGCATTAGTTTCCGTTATATTTTATTATATTTACCTATATATGTATATAAATTTTACGGGGTAAGGAATTGAATAAAAATAATCCCAAATTCGCATATAGAAAATTATAAACGATTTTCCTGCAAAACTTTCAATTCAAAATACAGTTTTCTTTATATATTGAGATCAAAATAAAAAAGTTCTTTTGATGTAGACTTGAATTTGAGGCTTAACAAGTTGAAAAAAATGATAAGGATCAATAAAATCTAAAAAAATCTACTTAGTTAAATATTTTTGGTAAATAAAGTTATATTTCCAAACAATTGGGTAGTGAACTAATTGAAAGATTTTTTTTTAAAGAAGTCCTCATAAAATGTTGGTCCCATACATTCACAACTAACAACTTATTTGTGAAAGATAATTCAATTCGTGACATAAGATAACAAAAAAGTTAACAGTAAAATTGATACAAAAGCAACTAAAAAATATATACGTGCATGCTCCATAACTTTTTTCTATCCAATATATCGGTTTAATTTTTTTTAAATGATACGGCCGACAATGAGGTACATTCTAAAAATATTTCTATTTATATACAGGATGTCCCAAAATAAGATACACAACTAAGTTCTGTTTTTTTAAATGACCCCCCATTTTTGTTATATTTTTAGATTCGCCATTAAATTGACGATATAATGCACCTGGGTTTCTTAGACTTATCTGCAATAGTTTTTATCCGTGTACTTTCAATAATTGTACGCGTCTAACTCAGGACTCATTTACTAGAAGACTAGCAGTATGTGTGGAACATGATGATAAAAGTGGTTACTTTGTAATGTATTTCTGTTTCTATTATAATTTCCTTTTGTTGAGACATATTCTTGTCAAAATTATATGAATCTGTCAAATTTTACGACAGCGGACTCGACTCTTGTTTTTCTCCTTTATATAAATATAATAATATAAATAGAAATATTTTTAGAATGTGCCTCATTGTCGGACCTATCGTTTAAAAAAATCAAACCGATAGCTTGGATAGAAAAAAAGTTATGGAACATGCACGTACCCTTGGGTCACCCGGTATATAGCAGTATCGAAAACAATTCTATCTACGAGTATACCCAATGAACCGTTTTTCAAAATTTGGTGAATGTGCTCCTTCGCCAAAATTTACAATGCCATTATTTCAGACCTACATTTTTAACATAGGACAAATGGCCAAGCTTTCGTTGTATGTATTTGAGGCATGCTTCTTTAATTTTCAAAATAAAAATAGATTTTTTGTAAATAGTGACTGTCACTAATTTAGTTATCCTTTGAGTTATATGGACCATATCAAGGCAACATTTTGCGTCTATCTAACTTGCATACTCTATGACTACCTGTTTTTACTTTTCTACTACATATTACCTTATATAACATATAAATACATAACAAGTAAATATTAACCTCACAAAAGCTTTTAGAGGCAACTAATTTTCAACAAACGATTAAATAGAAGATATTATCCATATCAGAACTGTTGGTCATTTAACTAAAAGAGAAATAACAAAATCAGTCCCACAAAATGTATTAAAATATAATAAGTTTTTGCATAGACAGCCATTCATTTCGGAAGCTCATTGTGGTTTGTATTTTAATTTCTCTCTCTTTCCACTGGATTAAAACCACTTAGTTGTTAAAAAAGTTTTTTTATTGACGTTTCGGCTTTCCAGATCGAAAGCCGTTATCAAAATGACATAAAATAAATAAATTTACTAGAAACAGAACACTTGATAATCTTGCAAAAATATGACATCAACATAGTATACATAGAATAAGATTTTGAGATTGAAGATGTCAAAATCTGTTTCAATCATATTTTTGTGACGTTTCTGGGAACGAATTTTTGAAAGGATAGCGCATTTGCATATTATAAGAGAATTTATACTTCGTCATAAATGAAGTTTTCTTATTAATATTATCATAAGAAAAAACCAGATAAAAACTTATGATACTATCCCGATATAGAGGGTATCCTTTTTGCAATTAACTCTTTTTGTAAAATAGGTATCCAAATTTTTGAAATATCAACCGAACAATTAGAAACACATTCGTTATTATTTAAGCATATCAATGCTGCTTCTTTAACTTTGCGGTTATAATTATTCGGTTCTTTTAATAATCTAGTTGAAAAATTCCATTGTATTTTATGACCAGAATCCCATGCGTGTTCACATATTTTGGATTTTTCGAATTGTTTATTTTTAATATACGATTGGTGTTCATTAAGTCTAATATGAAAAGGTCTAGATGTTTCTCCTATATAAAATTTATTACATTCGCATGGAATTTTGTAAATACAATTTTTTGTGTTTTGAATTTCATTAAAAGGTTTTGTATTTACTATTAAAGATTATAATGTATTATTAGTTTGAAAAACTGTTTTTAAATTAAATTTATTGCCAATCCTTCTAATTTTTTCGGACAATTTTGGAATATAAGGGATTTTTACTATATTTGAAAGAATTATTGGGGGGTTTAAATTTTGATCTTTAGTTTTGATGTCTCGGTAAAGTTCACGATTTATAAATTTACTTGGGTAGTTGTTCTTAATCAAGACAGATTTAACAAGTGATAATTCATTATTTAAGATATTGTCATTTGAACAAATTGTTTTTGCTCTATCGGAAAGAGATTTGACAATACCTCGTTTAACACAAATTGAGTGGTTTGAATTAAAATTTAGGTATCTATTTGTATGTGTTTCTTTTCTAAAAACTGATGTATCAAAACAATTGTTGTTATTGTGTATTAGTACATCAAGAAACGGTAATTTTTTATTATTTTCAATTTCAATTGTAAATTTAATAGTAGGTTCCGAATTATTAATAGTATATAAAAATGTATCAATATTTTCCCTATCGTGTTGCCAAATTGCAAAGATATCATCTACATATCTAAACCAGACAGAAGGTCTTAAATTTTGTTTGTTTACAATTTCCATTTCAAAATTCTCCATGAAAATATCACACAATTTTGGTGATAAAGGAGAACCCATTGCCATGCCAAAATTTTGCTGATAAAAATCACTATTTAATTGAAAATATGTAGTTTTAATACATAGTTCCAATAATTCTAGAATTGCTGAGACGCTTAATTTAGTTCTATTTATTAATGTATTATCACTTGTCAACTTTTTTCTCACAAGATTAAGAGTTTTATCGACAGGAACATTTGGAAATAAACTGACTACATCAAAACTAACCATTATATCTGAAATTGTAATTTTGATTTTTGATAATTTTTCTAAAAAATGTTTTGAATTTTTGATAAAGGAATTAGTATTTCCTGATAACGGATCTATTATTTTAAGTAGAAATCTTGCTAAATTTTGACAAGGTGAATTTATAGAACTTATTATTGGTCTTAATGGTATTTGTTGTTTATGAATTTTGGGTAAACCATAAAAATGAGGAGGTTTACTATAATGAGAAGTAAGAGATCTTCGTTCTTTATCACTTAGGAATTTTTTATTTTTATATAAAGTTTTGTAAATTTTGTTTTCAATACTAGTAGTTGGATCTTTATTTAATTTTGAATAGCTACCGTTTTCAATAATTTCGTTAATTTTGTTATCATAATCTGTTTTGTTCATGACAACCGTCGCGTTACCTTTATCTGCCGGTAAAATCTTAATTGTATTGTCATTTTTTAAATTTTTAATTGATTTAAATTCTGCGGAGGTTAAATTTTGATTAATTTTGTAAGATTTTTCTAATTCAATTTTGCAATGTACCTTGTATTCGTTGCTTAAGTCAGTTGTTAAATTTTGAGAAGCAACGAATACAAGGTACATTGCAAAATTGAATTAGAAAAATCTTACAAAATTAATCAAAATTTAACCTCCGCAGAATTTAAATCAATTAAAAATTTAAAAAATGACAATACAATTAAGATTTTACCGGCAGATAAAGGTAACGCGACGGTTGTCATGAACAAAACAGATTATGATAACAAAATTAACGAAATTATTGAAAACGGTAGCTATTCAAAATTAAATAAAGATCCAACTACTAGTATTGAAAACAAAATTTACAAAACTTTATATAAAAATAAAAAATTCCTAAGTGATAAAGAACGAAGATCTCTTACTTCTCATTATAGTAAACCTCCTCATTTTTATGGTTTACCCAAAATTCATAAACAACAAATACCATTAAGACCAATAATAAGTTCTATAAATTCACCTTGTCAAAATTTAGCAAGATTTCTACTTAAAATAATAGATCCGTTATCAGGAAATACTAATTCCTTTATCAAAAATTCAAAACATTTTTTAGAAAAATTATCAAAAATCAAAATTACAAATTCAGATATAATGGTTAGTTTTGATGTAGTCAGTTTATTTCCAAATGTTCCTGTCGATAAAACTCTTAATCTTGTGAGAAAAAAGTTGACAAGTGATAATACATTAATAAATAGAACTAAATTAAGCGTCTCAGCAATTCTAGAATTATTGGAACTATGTATTAAAACTACATATTTTCAATTAAATAGTGATTTTTATCAGCAAAATTTTGGCATGGCAATGGGTTCTCCTTTATCACCAAAATTGTGTGATATTTTCATGGAGAATTTTGAAATGGAAATTGTAAACAAACAAAATTTAAGACCTTCTGTCTGGTTTAGATATGTAGATGATATCTTTGCAATTTGGCAACACGATAGGGAAAATATTGATACATTTTTATATACTATTAATAATTCGGAACCTACTATTAAATTTACAATTGAAATTGAAAATAATAAAAAATTACCGTTTCTTGATGTACTAATACACAATAACAACAATTGTTTTGATACATCAGTTTTTAGAAAAGAAACACATACAAATAGATACCTAAATTTTAATTCAAACCACTCAATTTGTGTTAAACGAGGTATTGTCAAATCTCTTTCCGATAGAGCAAAAACAATTTGTTCAAATGACAATATCTTAAATAATGAATTATCACTTGTTAAATCTGTCTTGATTAAGAACAACTACCCAAGTAAATTTATAAATCGTGAACTTTACCGAGACATCAAAACTAAAGATCAAAATTTAAACCCCCCAATAATTCTTTCAAATATAGTAAAAATCCCTTATATTCCAAAATTGTCCGAAAAAATTAGAAGGATTGGCAATAAATTTAATTTAAAAACAGTTTTTCAAACTAATAATACATTAAAATCTTTAATAGTAAATACAAAACCTTTTAATGAAATTCAAAACACAAAAAATTGTATTTACAAAATTCCATGCGAATGTAATAAATTTTATATAGGAGAAACATCTAGACCTTTTCATATTAGACTTAATGAACACCAATCGTACATTAAAAATAAACAATTCGAAAAATCCAAAATATGTGAACACGCATGGGATTCTGGTCATAAAATACAATGGAATTTTTCAACTAGATTATTAAAAGAACCGAATAATTATAACCGCAAAGTTAAAGAAGCAGCATTGATATGCTTAAATAATAACGAATGTGTTTCTAATTGTTCGGTTGATATTTCAAAAATTTGGATACCTATTTTACAAAAAGAGTTAATTGCAAAAAGGATACCCTCTATATCGGGATAGTATCATAAGTTTTTATCTGGTTTTTTCTTATGATAATATTAATAAGAAAACTTCATTTATGACGAAGTATAAATTCTCTTATAATATGCAAATGCGCTATCCTTTCAAAAATTCGTTCCCAGAAACGTCACAAAAATATGATTGAAACAGATTTTGACATCTTCAATCTCAAAATCTTATTCTATGTATACTATGTTGATGTCATATTTTTGCAAGATTATCAAGTGTTCTGTTTCTAGTAAATTTATTTATTTTATGTCATTTTGATAACGGCTTTCGATCTGGAAAGCCGAAACGTCAATAAAAAAACTTTTTTAACAACTAAGTGGTTTTAATCCAGTGGAAAGAGAGAGAAATAGACAGCCATATTCAAATTTAATCTTTAACAACAATTTCCTTAGACATACATATTCTTTTTAGCATAGACCTGAAGAAGGCTTTGTAGGCCGAAACTAGAAATCAACTTTTGTGGTATTTCTATTCTAAATGATTAAATCTTCTTGTATAAGATAAATTCACAAAACCTGTTAATTCCGAATTAAAATAGTTTACTCCCTTTCGCGAAATCGAAATTCCACCAGAAATATGGGCATTTAACACGCATCTCGTAAAGATTTTTACATTCGGGTCTTTTATAAACATACCCAAATATTTTTCGTCGATTATTTTGGAGGTTAAAAGCTATTTTGTTTATTTACATACCTAATTTATAAATGAAAAACGAATTAAGAGACAACAGCATTGCGCTTTCAGCTTTTCGAGGGAGTTAAACATCGGATGTCAGGTTATATTTTAAAATAACTGGAAAATTAGATGTCTAAGGTATTAATTGTGTAGTTTAGTTTCCATAGTACCAACCCGTGTTAGGTATTTTGAATAGAATGGCTTTGCGGAAATTCACCATGAATTTCATTTCATTGAATAATGGTTTTTAATGGGACGTTTACAGTGTGATACATGACTCTTACGTCGAAATGTAATTATACATAGTATGAAGGAAAAATTGTCGAATTTAATTATTTATACTAGATTCAAAATCAGTTGAGAGCGAATAAATGCTCATTAGGTGTAAATGCATATTATAGCCTGGTAAATATTTAAAAATATTAAGGTTGCCTTACTTCAAAACTACACTGAAAAAAATATTTGGATCACATCTCGTTATTTGAATCTCACCTTCGCTATGGTTTGCCGTCCTGGGGTTCTTGTAGCTTATACCACTTCGAATCTATTTTCAAATTACAAAAAAAGCAATTCGTTATGTATTTGGTTTAAGTAGTAGGACACTGCTCTATTTATCTTTCAATATGTCAAACTACTAAAAGAATGACATGTCATTTTCCCCAAATTTTTGTAATTTAAATCTATGTTGAGCAATACCAAAAGACTGGAACGAAAATTCAAGTAGGTGTATATGCGGGAACGACTTGCCTGAATGGATATTTTTGGAAAATCAAAGGTAAAGAAAAAACCTGCTTAAATAACATATGGCGACCCTTTAGAGTCCTCGAAATTCTGAAGTAAATGCTCTTGAAAAAAGGGAATTCTTAATTGGAAAGAAGATCGTTCAAGGTTCATACAGATGTCTTTGGGTATAATTATATTTATAATGTTGATGATAATGTTTTATTATGTCTTTCATGCGAAACAAGTGCAGTAGCACTTATCGCTTATCATTGTATTTATTAAATAAATAAATAAATAAAATAAAATCCGTCTGCTTAGTTCGCAAGCACATTCAAAAGTTATCGGAAGGACCAACTCGTAGATATCCTACAAGACCTAATAAAAAATTCTATTACCTACAATGCAAAAAAATTGTATAATAACCTCCCGATACAGTTAAAATCTATAAATTCATATGATAAGTTCAGAAGATCGACTAGAAATACCATTTTACACAGTGGCAGAATTCTATAACGTGCCTTAGACTTTTGGGTTGCAGCATATAGAAGCAATAATTAAATTGAAAATTTTAATTTGAACATTAAGTTATAGTGACGAATATAGCATATCCAATGCAATTATTTTTCATATTTTGTTTGTGTTTTGTTTTGTCTAGTAATTAATTTTTATTATGATTAGTTTTAAATTCGCTTTGTCTATAAAATTTTTGTAATTTTTCTTTGATAATAAAGCATAGTATCTCTCTCTCTCTTTCGTTGTGAATTTGCGTAGATATTGACTGGAAAGTTTACAGTCCCATGCATAAATGTAAAAAAAAATTGTCAACAATAACAAGTGATTTTAACAAGTACGTTGTGAAAAAAATGTATTTTCTCAGAAATATTCTGAAATTTCATATAACCTGTAGAATTCACAAGATATGTCAATAGTAAAACATTTTTTTTTGTAAAATGCAACATATAATGTAAAATCTCAAGGAAAAATCACAGGTAGATACATATTGTTTCTTCAAAACGTATTGTAAGTTCACCAAAATTACAAGACCTGAGGAGTAAAATCAAATTTATTGTTAATTTACCATTGGATTGTGAATTTGCATCCTGATAAGAATATCATATCGTAATATTACAGTAGTGTTGAAATTTTCACGTGTTTATATACGTATGGAATTTTTTTTCTGGAAATCCAATCATTCAGAAAAATAATAATTTTTAAGAAAAAAATGGTTTCTTAAAAAAGTATTGCTTAAAAATTCAATTTTTTAATTGTTTTTTTAATAAACAAATTGTTATAAATAAATACATTTTGGCGATATATTTTTTATTGAACAAAATAAAATAAAAACAACAATGTTTCATTTTTTGGGATTTTTTTAATTTTTCTAAATTATTTAAAATTTCACAATAATACGTGAATTCACGTTATTATTGAAACTTTGCATTGTGATTTTTCCTTGAAATAAATACGTACATTGTGAATTAGTCTTATTGAATCATTTCCACAATTTAATTTCACAACACGTTTGCATAATTAGTATATTCACAAACTTATGGTGAAAGTAACATGTGAAATCACAATACTCTTAGTTGAACTGTGATTTGACATCGTCATTTCACAAGTCTCGAGTAATTTCACAAGAAAATACAAATAATATTAATTTCACAAAGATTCTGGAGGCTGCTCAAGCCGAAGCGTTCACTGTGATTTCACAATGAATTTTGGAATTTTTCTTGTGAAAGGTAATCAATTACAGTGACAATCTAGAGCCACTAATAACCCATGATTTTAACTGTAATTTCACAAAATAGTTTTTTCAGTATACCTGATAAATGAACGAATTTCGTCCTTGCATAAAAATAGTATAATAGTTAAACCATTAAAGGAATAGTAAATAAATGATAGAAGTTTATTGAGAATTTTAAACCAATACCATTTTATAAAAATATGGCCGTGTAAATGAAAAGTGATAATTTCAAAAATACTATTAAATATTGTTACAAAAAATATACCTAAAGGTGATTCATTTTAGCGAAGCAGTGACGCAATTTCTAGTTATTTCTGATATCAACGGAATAAACACTAAAGAACTAAGAGCAAATACGATTTAAACTTAACGTGCAGACGAAATTAACTGTTAAAGGTTGGCAACACTTCACCACGTTGCCGATGTGATATAGCGAAAGTCCTTGATTTATGCAATCAATGTGGCTACTCACTTAGTGGCATATTACAATAGAAATTCCAAAACTACATAACTATTAATTTTTATTTGAATCTTGAAACACTTCTTACTATTGAAAATTCTTTATAGTCAAGATTTCATTGTTCCATAGACTAGCAGTTCCTTTTTACATCCATTCCAATGTTCAATTAAGTTGATAGCACATTAGATGCACTTATAGATAGATCTTTAGATAGATCTTTATTAATTAGGAATCCTAATATACATACAAAACTAGACTAAAAATTACATATAAATCTAAAAGTAGCATAAATAAATAAAAACCCTTAAAATACATATACACATTTCAAATATAAAATATAAGTTTAAAATAATATAGACAAAAATAATATACATTAAAAACATCAAGTAATGGAATTAGTAAAATCTTAATTAAATTGAATTTTTAATAAAGTCCTTAAGTTTAATTTTAAAACAGTTTATTGTGGTTGATTCGCGTATAGATAAAGGGAGATCATTGAATTTTTTGAAACCTTTAAAGAATAAAGAATTCATAGTTTTTTGATATGTAGTTCTTGCAATGTAGATGCTATTTGTACATCTTGTATTATAATTATGGATATTATTGTTGAACGTAATATATTGTTGGAAGTATTCTGGTGCCATATGATTTACTATTTTAAATACTAAAATCATTGAAAAATAGTACATTCTTTTCTCTACCGGAAACCAATTTAGAGTATTTAACATTGACGTAATTGGAGTAAGACGATTTGTTTTCAGTATTACTCATTTCTCGATTTTGAAGTTTTTGTAGCATATTTAATTTATTTAAGTTGAATAAGTATAATATAGATGCGCAATAATCAAAATGAGGCTGAATTATGGTATTATATACAGTAATTTTGGTTTCAGTTGATAAGTTTTGCGAAATTCTACTGAAGAAATAAAGTTTTTTAGATATTTTTTTACAAATATAGTTAAAGTGGCTATCGAAATTTAAGTAATTGCCTAGTTGAAATCCCAAATATTTTATATTAGAAACAACTTGCCAGTATCAAGTGACGTATTTACTAGATTTAATATAACATGACCAATAGTTTCGAAAACTACTTTTAGCATTATACAGTTTAAAATTTCGTGTAACGAGAATTTATTATCCAAATTGTTAATTATTTTTATCAAATCATTCATAGATAGCATTTCAAAATTCTCAAATTGTATGTATAAGTTACTGTTTAAATTGCACCATGTTTCAGTACTATTGATACTATCAACAATATTTCCAATACTTTCAACAAAATATTTATTAAAACTTTGTGCTATTTCTAAGCTATCATTTACTATTTTTCTCTCATCTCCTATTTCAAAAATTATACTGTTTGGAAAATCTTTATCTCTGTTATTATTAATGAGTTGTTTTAAGCTTCTCCACATTTCTTTTGGATTTTTTCTAAAGCGATCTACTTTGTCAAAATAATACTGCTCCTTTTTTATTTTTAAAAGATTAACTACCCCATTTCTATGTTGTTTAAAAATTTGCCAATTATTTTGTTTTTCATTCTCAGGACATGATTTAAATATCTTGTATGCTATATCTCTATTTTTAATTTTATTGTGTACCTCACAGTCAAACCAAGGCAATTTAGGTTTATAATGACACGTTTCTATAGGAGCAATATTATTAATTACAGTTTCACAAGTTTCAAAAATCTCATTATAAATAAAATCAACATTAGTAGAGTTCAAATTAAACTCGCGCACAATATATTATTTAAATTTGGAATATTTAATTTTCTAAAATGTTTTACTTTCGTATAAATTTCAGCACTATTGCAAACATTAACAGAAATTATAGAATGGTCCGTTATTTTTGGACAATCATGTACATTGGTCACAGTATTATCATAATTAGACAGGACATAATCAACTAGTGTGCTACTCGTATCAGTAACCCGAGTAGGTTTTTTTGCACATTGCATTATACCATATGTTTCTATAAGATTTTTCAACTTATCACCGTAAAAAGAAGGAACTAGCCAGTCTATATTAAAATCTCCAACTAATATACAATGATAGTTAGTGGAAAATAAAACATCACAAATTGATTCGAATTCTTCAATAAATTTTGAATCTGAACTTGATGGTGAATGGTAGAGACATCCAACAAGACAGAACATATGAATAAAATTAATTTTCAACACTTTACACCAATAATTTTCACGTAGATAGAATGTTTTAAAAACTGTAAAATTATAATTATTTTTTACATAAATTATTACACCACCCGTATGCCTACTTGTTGAATCACATCGTACATGTTTGTAATTGTTAAGGTTTATTTCAATACCTTCGATGTCATCCGTTGTTCTAGTTTCACTAAGTAGAATCACTTTAGGATTATAAGAAGTTATTATTTCTTGTATCTGATCTCGATTTTTTATAGCGCTCTGAGCATTTAGATAAATTATATCCGAATTTAAAAGTATATTAGGATTTATGACATGTTTTTGGATCTTGTTTATAATACTTATATTCAAGCTAGGAAAAGAGTAACTGGCACAATTTTATCTTTAAGTGAACGAAAAAAATTCTACTGGCAACGCCGCAGATTTTTGACGTGTTACGTCACTGCCTCGCTAAAATAAATGACCTATAATAAAAGTTTCATATACATACGTCGTGGTGCTCAGAACTAAGTTGAGTGTGAAGATCTGCTTATTATGTAGGTCAATAACTACAGACTCTATAGTTAATTAAAATTTCCATTTATCCACAAGAAGCCGTAAAGATAGGCCGATAGAAGATTTCTGTGCTAATACCAAAGCTAATAAGCATTTTCACCTGTCCACAAAAATTTGTAAAAGGAGTAACCATTATACAGGGCTTTTCACGATGAGCGTTAATTAGACGTTTCTGGTTAACCAGACAACGGATCAAGCTAAAAATTTTACATTATGCACGCCTAGTATAACTAGCGGCTACTTTGATTTTTCAAATGAAATACCCTGTATATAATATCATATTATGATTTCTTATCATTTTGTCAATAACTTCATGTACTATTTCCCTATACATATCTGTTACCATTTAGAATATACATATAAATTAATTTCGATTTTTTTTACCAAACATGTACTTTTATAAACGCTGATAATCTTGAACTCTCTGGTACCATGAGGATCTTCACTTCGAGTCATATTTTTATTTGCCTCATACAGGGTCTTTAAAAAATGCAGATAGTTTGATCACATGAAAAAATGAGTGGAAGACAATTTTTTCAAATGGAACGCCCTGTATATTTCCACATTTTTGAGCTCTACATCCAATTTTAGATTGACTTTGTTCATATAATCCTATTTCGATTTTGAACCGTTTTCGACATAAACTGTTTCAAACAGAAACTGACTTGGTTTCATCACTTTTTCATCAGTCACGGATAATACAATGAATAAATAATTATTAAAATACTCTTCAACCATCAAATGAAACTTCTCTTGACACAATAGTTTTATTAACGCTGACACACGAACTGTAAATAATTTCATGAATTAGTAAGTTAATTCAATTGTCAGTGTATTTCAGAATATGTTAGAACACATCTCCACCTCTACTTAAACGAACATGTAATCTCTTCAAAAGATTTTCATGTGTAGCGCTTCTGATTAAGTCTGGAGTTAAACTATTGAAAGCAGTTCTAACTCTCGATTTCATATCATCCATTGTTGTTACCGGGTTGGAGTAAACCATATTTTTAATGAAACCCCACACAAAATAATATAATGGATTGCCATCTGGTGTTCTAGGAGGCCAACAAAAAGGTCCAATATTACCAATATTACCAAGATTTCAGTTAAAGCTTCGCTTACTGAACGAGCATTATGGGGTGGAGCACCATCCATTTGGTACCATATACGTTCTCTTCCTGGCCTATTATTTAAAATTATTTGACCTCCATTTCCAAATTATCATCACAAAACTCGATATAAAAAACTGACCCATCCTTTATGTCACAAAACACATTAAAGTGCCATCTTTCTTGATTTCCACTCATTTTTTCATGTGATTAAAGTATCTGCGTTATAAAAATATGACTCGAAGTGAAGATCCTCATAGTATCACTCCACTCCATTTCGAATTTGATCGTCTTAGTACCAGAGAATTCAAGATTACCAGCGTGTAATCATATTAATTTATGCATACTGTAAAATTTTCAGGTTGATCCGTTGTCTGGTTTGCCAAAAACGTCTAATTAACACTCATCGTGAAAAGCCCTGTATAACCGTTGCCAATGGGAGCGCATGATTTGGTCTAAAAGAGGATTTTATGCCGCTATTCGGTCCTCTATTAAGAAGCAACTGCCGGCAAAACTACAAGTCCTATGGAAAAAAGTTAAATGGCAAGTTCGAGGTAATAAAAAGATCTACAACTTTTGTATTTACACTTTTTTCACATAACCTCAAAATTTATGTGAAAAATTCAAATAACCAAGTTTTTGGTTTTTTATTTTCATCTTTTACAAAAAAAAATTTTTTCACGAAATTTGGTGTAAACTTACCTTTTTATGTCCCGAACACTCAGTAATTTTTTTGTTTTAAAATATTTATTTTTTAACCTTATTTTGACTTAATATCGAAAAAGCAGTCTAATTTTCAATCGAAAATTCTCACGTCAAAATATCTGCTTTTTTAAAAAACTCGGTGGGCTTTTTGTTCGTTGAAATCTCTACTTTTTGATGGTGTAAAAAAATATACATTACTATGGTAAATGTTCTCAAAAAATGCAAATAAGAAACGAAGAAAACTCCGAATTTTGAGCTATTTTTTTAAATTTATACTTTTTTTTTTATGGCCGTTGGATATGTTTTCCATTTAGCCAGAATCAATAATATTAACCCTACCTATTCCAAAAGAAAATCCCCCACAACAAGGAGTATGGAATTAGGTAGACACGTTTCACACCCAGGGGTCTATCAGGGTGACTGACACACAGATTGAGAGGACCTCGGTTAAGAAAGGTTGTAAAATATTTAGGTTCTCTGTATCTGTAAATCTAGAAGGGTGGGTCGCCCCACAGCACGTAGGCCACATTTGGCCCATTGTGCATCCTTCTGAGGTTGAGCCTTCCTTCTAGCTCGTCAGCCAGCCTACTTGTTTAAAGTAAGCGATGACGTCGCCTGAAGGTAGCTCCCTCATGTTGGCATGTGTTAGCATTGCCAATTTTATATTGAGATTCAGGGATCTGGAATGAATTCCACAGCCTGACCCCTCATTTGTTTTAGACCCATCGGTGTAGATGCACAAGGCACCTGCCAATGTAGCCTCTTGTACGTTTTTTTGTTATTACCCTGTAGGGCCTGTAAAAGGCATATCTTGGTGCAATCGAATCTGTGTTGGCTTGTAGCAGTGGGACCTCTCCAAGGACCTCATGCCACAAGTTACACCTCGACTGACCAGATCCTACGTCAGGTTGTATACCTGTAGAGCGTAGCCGTGTCATGGTCATCACCACAGCCTCCTTAATAAATATATCAAGGGGGGTGAGACCAAGGATCACCTCCATTGCTCTAGTTGGTGTGGTTCTCATGCCCCCCGTTATGTTGAGGTATGCTATTCTTTGGATTTGATCCAATTTGCCTACGACTGTCCGCTGGCTAGTTTTGACTCCCCAGGCAATCGCACCGTACGTTAGCATAGGTCTTATGATTGCAGTGTAGATCCAGGCCGTAACCTTAGGTGACATTCCCTAGGTGCGGCCAATGGTTCTACGGCACTGTTCATAAGATATGTATGCTCTTTTGACTCTGTTTTCTAGGTGAGAGTTCCATGTTAACTTGCTGTCAAAGGTGACCCCCAAATATTTCACCTCTGCAGAAAAGTTCAATTTAGTATTTAGGAGCTTTGGGGCCTCGATGTTTGCAAGCTTCCTTTTATTCGTGAAAAGAACCATCTCTGTCTTTTTTGGGTTTATTGACAGTGAGTGGTCTTTGCACCACTGTTCTATGATATTAAGGGCCTCTTGCATTCTAGCACAGAGTATTCCTTCAAATCTTCCTGTTTGCAGAATCACTAGGTCGTCTGCATAAGCTATAGTGTAGAAACTGTCATCGTTGCGGCGATTGACTAAGGTCTCTAGGACCATGTTCCACAGTAGTGGTGAGAGCACTCCTCCCTGTGGACAACCTTTTACAACCATGCCTCTTATGGTAACATCATCTACACTGATTTTTATTGCTCTCTTTGAGAGCATGTTATATATCCATCCATTTATTGTGTTGGGGATATTTTTATTAGCTAAGGCATTTGCTATTTTGGGAAAAGTGGTTTTGTCGAACGCACCTTCAATGTCTATGAATACACCCAAGGTGGACTCTTTAGAGTCCAGCGATCTTTCGATGTAACCGGCCACAAGGTGGAGGGCTGAATCAGTAGACTTTCCTGGGGTGTACGCATGTTGATTCGGATTTAGTGGGTTTTGTATTATCGCTACATCTCTTATATATCTTTCACATAGCCTCTCTAAAGTTTTCAAAATATTTAGGTTAAGAAAAACAAAGGATACAAAACTAACCTACTCTATAATTTTAAGCCGCAAGCTTTGATAAAACCCAATAGGGCTTCATAAACTGCTGAGTCGTTCAGCGATAAAAGGTGCATTAAAATAAATGGGGCGAAAAAGGCATTTGCTAGTAGTTGGCTAAAGAGTTGCTGATCCAAATCACTAACCACACTACAACTGTCGCAAAGGTTGGAGTCTATAACTTTAATTTTGTGTAAGTGATAAGGGTAACAGGCATGTCCAAATTTGATTCTGCTGATCGTTACAATACTATTTCGTGGATATTTTAAATTCTTATGCCACAACTCGTTGGGTATAACTGGTTGAAGTAGGGGGTAACGGGATGGTTTGTTTCTGCAATATTGGATCCAGTACAGGTTCCATCGTTCTTTTAACTTCTTTCTAGAAAGACTTATGCATTCGTCAATGTTAATATTGTTTTTAAGAATTTGACCAGTATCGATACTTTCCTTCGCTAGTTTATCGACTGTCTCATTAAAATGTAACCCGATATGAGCCTTTACCCATAAAAACTTTATATCAAACTGTATTTGTTTTAATTTGTTGATTTGTGTTTATTTATTTATTTATTTAGCGTATGGCAACACATGATTTAAAAACAGTAAACAAAACAGAATTTATAAAATACAAAAATGTAAAGGTGTATATATAAAACACATACACAAACATAAACGTAGAAACATAAAAGAAATAACACATTTATATCTCTATCGATAAATTTTCAATCCATTGAATCGCCGTATGTGGGAGTGTGAGGAAATCAGACATTACACCAGGGTAGGCCGTGGTCTCGCAGTTCTCCACAATATGCTGAATGGTCTGGTTTTCCCTTCCGCAGTCACACAGTGTTTTTAACTTGATGATAGAAGAGTTTTGGTTGGGTGCTATAATGTCAATTGCTTCAGCTATACTTTTGAGGACAGAGAGTGAATCCGATAATATGATTACCTTTTTAAAGGAATGATGTTCGGCATATTCTAGCGCCTGAACAATCCCAATGGCTTCAGCAGAAAATATTGAGGTAAATTCATTTAATTTATACTGTGCTTTGATATTCAAAGAGGGAATGAAAAATGCACATCCGACTCCACTATTTTGTTTGGGCGCATCAGTGTAAATGTGAAGGTAATTTGGGTATTTTGATAGGTAACAATTTAGTATTCGGTGACTAATTGTGGGTATGTCGCTATATGATGGAATTTTAATACTCACTGGGTCCAAGGCTAATATCATATCGGTTATATTATTTAAGCTCTGTTTTTTTTAAAAGGATGCCGTATAACTAGTTTCTCTAAGAGCACTACATGATAAGGGGGAAGGTTTTTTTTCCCAGTATTTGTTGGTCAGATCATACGTGTTTAAGTTTGATATTTGTTTGAGTATCAGAGAGTCTTTATTCGTGGCTTTATATATAAATTTGTCAGCTAACAATTTCCTACGTAGTCCCAAAGGTGGTTCTAATGCTTCAACTCGGAGAGGTTCTACAGGAGTAGAGCGCATTGCACCTATGCAAAGTCTAAGGGCAGAGTTTTGAAGAATATCTAATCTTTTCAATACATTTGCGGAATTTATACTTTAATTACTATTTTCTTTATCAATGTAACACGGAATCTTACGTTTTTCGAGTAATTAAAGTATAAATTTAAATAAATAGCTCAAAATTGTACATGACGATTTAAAAAAAAAGAAATTCGGAGTTTTCTTCGTTTCTTATTTGCATTTTTTGAGAACATTTACCATAGTAATGTATATTTTTTTACACCATCAAAAAGTAGATATTTGAACGAACAAAAGCCCACCGAGTTTTTTTAAAAAGCAGATATTTTGACGTGAGAATTTTCGATTGAAAATTAGACTGATTTTTCGATATTAAGTCAAAATAAGGTTAAAAAATAAATATTTTAAAGCAAAAAAATTACAGAGTGTTTGGGACAAAAAAAGGTAAGTTTACACCAATTCCGTGAAAAAAAAATTTTTTGTAAAAGATAAAAATAAAAAACCACAAACTTGGTTATTTGAATTTTTCACATAAATTTTGAGGTTATGTGAAAAAAGTGTAAATACAAAAGTTGTAGATCTTTTTATTACCTACAACTTTGCCATTTAACTTTTTTGCCATAGGACTTGTAGTTTTGCCGGAAACCGAGATAAACAGTTTTCTACCCTTAAAAACTCCCCCCTTCCACTTCCCGACCCCAGAGCGCCTGTAAATTATTTTTCCTATCATTTTTCTCATATTCTCTTCCTTCTCCAATGAGTTTCATCCTACTATTATTTTATTTGGTTTCAAAAATTATCTGCACTGGTCTATGAATACTGGACTTTTATGTAAAAATATAATTATATTTTGTTGACAGTATTGTTACTAGCAGGATGATTGTATTATATTGGCGATATTGTTCTTCATGGACAGCACCATCCTTCAACTCATGAGAAGTCATTTTCTTTATTAGATATAAAACTACAGTTGATTAAAAAAGTTTTTTCTACGATTATAAAGAAAAGTACAAGTTTCATATGCGCCATTTAGGCTATTTAGTTGAAACTAGTTATCTACTATTTAAAATTGTATTGTGTGGGATTGACTTTTTGTTTCATATTGTATATGTGATATGAATTTTTTAATTAATTTAAAATCTTTGAAGTAACGTAAAATTATTAGTGGTATTATCCCTTCTTCTAAATCTAAAAAATAACGAGTAATTAATTTAATAGTTTACAATTAATACCGTAATTTCCTGCCTTACATTTCGATGTAAAATATTCTCTGTGATTTAAAGTGTTACAGGTATTTCGCCAGATGAAAGCGTTAACTTTCCATTTGCCATGCTGTTTCTGGAATCTGATAAAAAACGGAAAGGTCGACATAATAACCCAGACTGCCGACATTATTCATTTTCAAAGTTGTAATATTTTCCCCAGGCGATAACTGACCTTACCCACCCACATCCCTGAAGTTTTCTAACTTCCAAGACATTTGAACTTTACGAATGAACTTTCGTTTATGACAACTTCCCGTGTTTCAGATATTATATCATATCTATATTTTAATCAACAGATTATCCGTTCTCTTTTTGTTTGGTACTCAGTTAGAGACGAAACTTTGGTGCTTATTAAGTTACTAATATGACAGTCCCTAATTGGGAAAAGAACAGACCCAGGGAGTCATAGTTGTCATAATCCTACTTTAGAGCCAAATAACAATAAGAAAGAATCACGGAATAATATTTAAACGTGAAATTAACGTACTTACATATTTTATAATAAATTAAAAAAAAATAGGGTAGTACCTTACAGAGGCCTTTAGTAATTAAGTAAAATTTACAGCGGTTCTTGCGATGTATCTTAAAAAGAAAGAAAAGACACAATTCACAATCAGATGACAGTTCTAGTTTTTAAAATGATCATAAGTATGGGGAGTTATATCAAGCAGTATTCGATTTAGCTTCCTCTTAAAAAAATTAAGTGAAGTAATGTTTTTCAGATCAGTAGGTAATAGTATATTACGTAATATGTGTTGTAAATAGCACTTTACGCACGAATGGAAAAATTGCGCACGAAGCCGCGTAGGGGCGAGTTCGTTATTCCATTAGTGCGTAATTGCTTTACAACACGCGTTACGTACTATACTTTACCTACGGCCATATACAGTGTGCCAAAAGTCTGGACTTAGTTATTGCATCTTTAGATTTTTTTAACAATTTTACAAAATTATAGAGGATATATTATCATATAGGATAATTCGTTTTATTTATTAACATTGAAACTTTATTGAAACTTTGAAACTTTATTGAAACTTACCAAACAACTGTTTGGTACATTAACAAATTGTTACATACCTATTAAAAATTGTTACATATACTTAAGTACAGGTTGGTAATAGAAATTACAATTTAAAAATAAACAAAGATACTAGTAAAAAAAAATAAATACTATATCCCAGCAATTTTTACAACAAATACAATTTTATTAAAATTTTAAATACAGTCAATAATTAAAAGTAAATTTATTGAAAATTTATTAAATATTTATAAAAATGCTCCGATAATAGCAACCTGTAAGAATGTAAGAATTTTTATAAACAAACAATTTACAATTTACCATTAGGAACATTATAATTGTTTATGGTTACTGAACAATTATTAAATATATTGGATGTATTTCGATTTGTTGAGTCATAAGTCATTGTAAAATTTTCATGTGTTGCGGTTGTTGAGGTTGTATTTTGTAAAATAGCGGAGGATATTCGAGATGAAGTAAGTTCTTTGTTTTTTAATGAATCGTCAACATATCCTTCCGCTACTGAAGACGATTGCCAGCCACCATGTCTCTTTAAATCCAAGAGATCCCCGCCAGCGTCAACTAAAATAGTTGCTGAAGATCTTCGGAAACAGTGTCCTGTGTAGCGATTAGGATTTTCTAGTTTAAGAAATGTTGCAATATCTTTTGGTATACTGCCTAATTTGTTTATCCCAACGTTTGTTTGTATATTTTATAAAAAATGGTAAATTTTCTTTTAGTACCGTCTTGCGTATAGTGTAATATTTTTTGATTCTAGAATAAAAATGGTCAGAGATCACAAAAGAACGTTTTTGTATTTGGAATTTTAATAATGAAGGATTTTCCTGTGTCCTCAACATCATCAATTTTTATATCTCTCAGTTCTTGTTTTCGGCATGCACCTGCGTGAGTCGCCAATTATAAGAACAGTCTAAAAATAAAAATTAGTGTGGAATATAGCATTATTGTCAGGAGCCGTTTCGAGGAAATCTTGAATATTTTTGGCCGTCAAAATTTTAGATTTTATGCTTCTAAAGCCATCCGATTTCCTTTTTAATAGCGCTATTAACTTGGAATAGGCTTCTATATTTATGTTGTTTTTTATGTTTAGAGTCGATCTAAGCATTGAGTAAAAGGACCATAGAGAGCTAGGTTTCATTTTTTCCGATAGTTGTTGAAAATATGCTACCAAAACATTTTCGGAGAAAGAATTCACCTTATTTTTTTGTCTCCAGTCCATGAATCTACTGTAACAATTTTCGTAGCGTTCACGGGATTTACTTGGCAGTAAATTATTCGTTGCCATTTCCATGACGTTGGGAGGAGTTAAATTTTCGTTTTCACTATCACTTGACATATTCATATCTTATAATTATTATCTAAAACTTATTTGTCTTTCAAAAAGTTTGTTTCTATTATTTTGATTTTGACAGTTGCTATGGCTACGGTGATGACGGGCGGGCGCACAGTGGGATGAAACGCCACTGTCGCATTCAAATTACTCCACACCTCACATAGTTCCACTGTTTGAGGTGGATTTTTTTTTAAATATTCGTCTTGGATTTCCCTATCGATCCCTCATTTGGGATTTTTGATTTCGGTCTTATTTTTCTGAAATTCGACTGCAAAATTCGATTTTTATGAAAAAAAATCTATTTCCGGCGCAAATATGGTCTTACGTGGTGCAAGATGATGGTTTTCGAATTTTTTTTCAGCTGAAAATCTTCGTTTTGATAAATACTACAAAACTGCCTGCGTGAAAGTGGGGAGAAAAAGTTTTCATATTCCCAAAAACGGCCATAATGTTCCAAAAATTTTCGTGGAGAAGCAATTTTTTAACTCAAACTTGGAATATTATGGCCGTTTTTGGGAATATGAAAACTTTTTCTCCCCACTTTCACGCAGGCAGTTTTGTAGTATTTATCAAAACGAAGATTTTCAGCTGAAAAAAAATTTGAAAAACATCATCTTGCACCACGTAAGACCATATTTGCGCCGGAAATACATTTTTTTTCATAAAAATCGAATTTTGCAGTCGAATTTCAGAAAAATAAGACCGAAATCAAAAATCCCAAATGAGGGATCGATAGGGAAATCCAAGACGAATATTTAAAAAAAAATCCACCTCAAACAGTAAGCGTGTGGAAAATTTGCAATAAACTTACAACTTTTAGTTTATAATCGAGAGTTTTTAGCAAGCTTTTCTGAGAAAATTTAAATTTTTTAAACTTGAAGTAATCTTATTTTTGTGAACTTTCAAAATCAAATCAGCAGAAAATTGTTATTCATAAGTTAATTTTCGAAAATTTAATATAAGTTAAATACATAAGCCTATATTCAATTTAAAAATAGAAAATTGCTATAAGTATATTTTTATATTTTACAACTATATTTTTCATATGATATACGCATTTGAGAATGAGAACTATAATTTTTTTGTGTTATATATGGATCTTGATATGAATCAACGAATTACAATTTTGTAAAAATGAAATGATAATATACCCCAGAAAAACACACAATTTCCATTTTTGTCCGCGATCTTAAATTATTGAAATTTTCCGAAAAAAATCATTCTTCGACCCTGAAAGCACCTTGATTTATTTTTTTAATAGAATCTGACCATAAATAACAAAATCCTCATCTTGCATTTTGATAAAAAATTAATAATCTCGTACCTTACAGCCTTAGAGATACCAATTTTTAATAATAGAATTGGAGCATGAATTACAAAACTCGATCGCTATTTTAAATTTTGATAAAATTTAAAAATCTCCAAGCAAACAAACTAAAAATATTTATTAATATGAATTTTAATTTGAATCAACAAGTTACAAGAATTCACATTTATCATTTGTATCTAATGGCAGATGATCAAATAAATTTAGTAATTTCAATTTGTTTTTAAAGAATTATATATTTTGATAAGCCGATACAACAATTGTATCTTCGGGCTCCATAAAATAAATAATATAATTTAGTACACAGCTTTAACAACTTAGCTATTAACAAAAATATTTAAAATCAGACGAAAGGCGACACGACCGCATCAGCGTTCCAGTCCGCGGACGAGTATTCAACTGTAGTTCATACTAATATGAATAGGTCCAGGCGTTCTAGTATAAAAACAATGAAATCGTAAGAGTTTAAAGTGTATTTATAATGGTAAGTTTAATGGAGGTTTAATTATAACATTGTCAATCAAGTACAATTTCGAAAGTTTAGAGTTAACTTGTAATTGAATGTAATTAACTAACTGTAATAGTGAAAGTCTCAATAAGTTTTAAATTGTTTGCTAATAGTAAGTTTATTTTTAAGTTGCCATAAAGTTAAGCGTTTTTAAATTTATTTGTTTAAGTTGTGAGTGAGGCAGATTCAAACTTGCTGAAAGCTATTAATAAGTATTCTACGAACTTGCAAGAAAACTTGGTAAGCTTGCAACCAATTCGCAGTAAGTGTATTTTGTTTAGTGGGATCCTAATGAGAGAACAACATTGGGAACATTTTAAGACCATCCAGAACTGTTTAACATAAGCAGAAAAAAAGTTAAGGACTGTTGTTGCTGTTTGTTAATTTTATCGTCTCTTTTCTGAACTAATGAACCCAGGACTATGCCTTTGTCATGCAGGTGATCTACCGACTAACAAGTGTGTAATTGTGTCATCAACCCCTATCAGTTTCACGAGATATCCGATCTCATCCGGCCTGTCCGGCGTGAATGAAACTGCGTATGACATAAATACCTTTTTATATTTTGCATCTATAATATTTTACATTATGATACGCATTTGAGTACTCTAATGTTTCATTAGAGTACGCAACTTTTTGTGTTATACTGTTGGTAATATTACATTAATTAGTTTTCCATACCTTGTAGATGTGAGCCACTGTCGGGATCGGGTTATATTATTTAGGAACCATATCACATATCACATAAGATAGCCTCAAGTTTTTTGACTCACTTTATATTCATTTGAACGAGTTATTTAGTTTCGTATAAAGTATATCTATCAAAATAGTTTATTGTTTACGTCTAATTTTATCGATGTCAGGTTTCGATCTGTCATTCCGGTCATTTCTTCTGTTAAATTTGAGGTGCTGTACGGCTGTGTTAGCCAGTCACCTGTTATTGGATTGGTCAGGTCGCAGTCGTATTTAGTGACCCGTGGCGATTAAAAGGTGAATCTCTTTCTGGACTTGCGTGGTGAAATTCGTTCTAGAATGATTTCGAAGGAAATTTCGAACCGGCTGGGTCTTTTCTTTCTTGTTGGGTGGTAAGTGTAACGTGGTTTAGACAAAATTTTGAGGAGTCGCCCGGTGTTTATGAAGATTATTTCGTACCATTGATTGGGATAGACGAGCGATTCCCGTATTGTTAGACTTGCAGGGTGCCTATTTGATTTGGTGTGTTTACCCTGGTCTGAATCTCTTGAAGAGGAATTGATATTTTGTACCGAACCAAGCCACGTTCGTAACGACGCCATTTTTGGCAGGTAAGGCGTTTTTCATGAAAGTCGAGTTTTATGTTATTTGGCAAGTGTGTAAGGCCTGTTAATATTATAGGGATAGTACCTTCCACGTTAGACGATTTGATTCTCCGAGGATTCACCTTATACGGAAGCATCTGTCAGGGAAGTTCCTGATTTGCCGAGAATTCCCCTTCACTGTATAAAAGGGTATGTTGAGATATTTAAATGTTTTTATTGTATAAACTGTTAGAGTTTGTAAATTTCTTTATGGGCCCAGGGGTATGTATTCGATTAGGGGTTTAATGTATATTATTTTAGGGTTCTCGTATTGGACGGATTGTTGACCACCTTCTCGTGTTGGGTTGATTGTCAACCAGATTTTCGTGTTGAGCTGACCTGACCTGACGAGTTAGTAGCTGCAAGTTGCCGCTATTTAATTTAGGAACAACCGCAAGTTTTTCCTTTTTTTTTTTTATATTTGTTCATAGACATTATTTGTTAATTAGTAATTTTTACAGGTCTCTAAATTAGTATTTTTATATATTTTCTTTAATTTTTTTGGTATTTTGTAAGCGACTTATAGGGGCGAGTGGTATTTTTTTTTAGGCCCAATTCCAACGACCTTGAGAGCTCTCGCGGACGGTGTAACACCCCTATTGTTCGTCATTTAATTAATTAATTAAATAATTTAATCATTTTTTTTTAACTAGCGAAATTTTAGTGGGATCATTTGGATTGCTTTTTCTTTTTATTTTTTTTGTGACCTGTACAGTTTTGTGTAAGTGCAATTATTAAACAGTTATTGAGTAATTAATTACTTTTCTTTCATTTACTAATAGTCACAAATAGTCTTGACCCGAACGAAGGTAAGCAAATTTTTGGTTGCGACGTAGTTTATTTTTTTTTATTAGTGGGCTCAATTTAGATCCATTCTGGAGGTTGAGTGACTAAATTGACTGTATTTTGGATGAGGGTAAAACAATCTCCTGGCGCCCATTTTCTTTTTAGTTAACAACTTATATCAATCCACACCCCACTTCACTGTGGTTAGCCGGCATCCAAAGCGGATTACATAATCCCACGGAGGAAAATCTTTAAACGAGAATAACTCGTGGCAATTTGTCTTGTCATTTGTATCTAATAACTCTGTCAAACTTTAAAAATTCTACAGCAGTGCTACCAACTCATTATTTTTAAAGCAAACTTCTCTATAATATGCAAAGTATAAATTTATTAAAAAATTAATAAAATGGCAAAATATAAAAAGTATTATAAGCAACTTATTTCATATGGTTGTTATGACACTCGTCCTTTAAAAAACTCATCGCTGCGCGATTCGTTTTTTAAACTTGGACTCGTGTCATAACAGAATGCCATATGAAATGCGTTGCTTAATGTACTATTTTGCACTTGCCAAGGTCTTACCTGACTTTAATTCCACTTGAATGCGGCAGGATTCGAATCTACTCTCCGAACACTGACCAAGCTGAATTGGCAGACGCCTTAGCAACTAGGCCACCGTGTCCGATAAAGGTTAAGGACAACCATCCCATGGAGGGGTTAAACGCGCTTTAAAAGGTTTCCCTGTAGAGAAACACACTTTCCCCCCATTTTAGAGAATGCTGAGCATGGTTGTGATGTTGGATATCATTTTCAACTTTCCCCAACCCCTCCATCGGCCAATACTCTCCCCCGAAAGGGGTCATTTTTTACGAATGACGCCCTTTTTTCCGGACAGGGCCGATTTAGTATCCCCCCATTTTCGGGGTCGCTGAAATTGAATCTGAGGGTAGAAAAAGTTTTTACCCTCGGCGTCTCCTTCAAAACGGCCAAAAACCACTTCCCTAGGTGGGTTAAACGCGCTTTATAAGGTTTCCCTGTAGCAGGGTGGTGATATGGGATATCGCTTCCGACCTACACCAACCCCTCCACTGGCCAATACTCTTCCCCGAAAGGGGTCAATTTTTTTTAAATATCAGCGGCAAATACATAGTATTGGCTGGTGGAGGGATTGGTGGTGGTCGGAAGCGATGTCCAACACCACAACCGTGCTCAACATCCTCGAAAATGGGGGGAAAGTGTGTTTTTTTGCTACAGGGAAACCTTGTAAAGCCCGTTTAACCCCTTTATGGGTGGTTTTCGACCATTTTGAAGGGGACGCCGAGTGTAAAAACTTTTTTTAACATCAGATTCGGTTTCAGCGACATCTAAAATGGAAGGGAGAGACTACATTGGCCCTGTCCGGAAAAAAAGAATGTCACTTATAAAAATTGACCCCTTTCGGGGGAGAGAATTGGTCGGTGGAGGTCAGAAGTGATATCCAACACCACCACCGTACTCAGCATCCTCGAAAATGGGGAGAAAGTGTGTTTTCTACAGGGAAACCTTGTAAAGCGCGTTGAACCCCTCCATGGGATGGTTTTTGGCTGTTTTGAAGGGGACGCCGCGGGTAAAAACTTTTTTAACCTCAGATTCGGTTTCAGCGAGCTCGAAAATGGGGGGGGAGACTAAATTAGCCCTGTCCGGAAAAAAAGGTGTCACTCCGACTCCTGACCTCTACTAAATGCAAAATGTTATGAAATTAATGAAACATTTTTACATAATCGCTTTTAATACATTTAATTTGAAGGGTTGTCTTACCCCTTAATATTTATTACCGAATATTTGCTGTACTATCTGTGATATATTTTTTACTTACTTTTGATTGTCTTAACGCATATAACTCCACCTGATCCTTTCTTTCCGTAAATAGAATGGGGATCACCTTTGGTGGCACTGTACAGGGTGTCCCAAATTGGTGCGTTTTGCAGGGTATCTCGTAAACTAGAAGAGATAGAAGAAAAGCAGTTAAGATGTTATGACTTCTTTTTTTGTTAAAGTAACGATAGCCTAATTAAATCTTTAGTAACTCCCTACAGTTGGAAGATACAGGGCGATTATTGAAAACTGTCGAAAACTACAAGGTACTATAACTTCTTAATTAAGAAAAATATTAAAAAACGTTATAAAAACTTTTGATAGATATAATATTAAAGAGTTCAGTGGCGCACAGATTATTTTTTTAGGGGGCTCACTAAGGAAATATAATGCAAACTTATGTTTTTTTAAATGGGACACCCTGTATATTTTGACGTTTTTCGTTTTATTTTTTAATTCTCATTCACCTGATATGACATACTATATATCTATTTTCAATGGTTGGAGCTACAGTGCAAATAAACCATTTATGCATGTTATCAGGTGAAACACCCTTAAAAAATTGAACACTCAGTAACGAAATTTAACATTTTATTATAAGGATACTGATGTGTGACAATTTTATTTATCAAAATTATAATTAATAAAAAATAAAACCAGATTAAAAAAATAAAAACAATAAACTTATGAAACAACAAGAAACATTGTAACAACTAATCTACCTATAACTAATTTTATTAGAATGTAAAAATTACATTAAATGTTCAAAATGCTCTCCGTTTTCATCGATTAAAAAGTTTTTCGTTTAAATAATCTCCAACCAATTCAGCATTACCAAAAATAAAATCATAAAATAATATTTACAAGACTAACTTCGAGAGTAGGGAAGATTTATTACAAAATATTCATGCCGCATTTAGAAAAATAAAGCCAGTGCACATACTCAATTGTGTAAGATCAGTAAGAAAAAGGTGTCAATTATTACTACAACAAAACGGAGGACATTTTGAACATTTAATGTAATTTTCACATTCTAATAAAATTATTTATAGGTAGATTAGTTGTTACAATGTTTCTTGTTGTTTCATAAGTTTATTGTTTTTATTTTTTTAATCTGGTTTTATTTTTTATTAATTATAATTTTGATAAATAAAATTATCACACATCAGTATCCTTATAATAAAATGTTAAATTTCGTTACTGAGTGTTCAATTTTTTAAGGGTGTTTCACCTGATAACATCCATAAATGGTTTATTTGCACTGTAGCTCCAACCATTGAAAATAGATATATAGTATGTCATATCAGGTGAATGAGAATTAAAAAAGAAAACGAAAAACATCAAAATATACAGGGTGTCCCATTTAAAAAAAACATAAGTTTGCATTATATTTCCTTAGTGAGCCCCCTAAAAAAAATAATCTGTGCGCCACTGAACTCTCTAATATTATATCTATCAAAAGTTTTGATAACGTTTTTTTATATTTTTCTTAATTAAGAAGTTATAGTACCTTGTAGTTTTCGACAGTTTTCAATAATCGCCCTGTATCTTCCAACTGCAGGGAGTTACTAAAGATTTAATTAGGCTATCGTTACTTTAACAAAAAAAGAAGTCATAACATCTTAACTGCTTTTCTTCTATCTCTTCTAGTTTACGAGATACCCTACAAAACTCACCAATTTGGGACACCCTGTACTTAATTCCCGAAATTTGAATTCCGTTGGCAAAGGCATCAGATGCATTCTTAAAAAGTTCAGCTAATGCTGTCCCTTCACCTGGATATAACTAAAAAAATACCATTTCAACTTATGCAAAATACAAAAAATGGCATAATTTTTTTTTTCAATTTCCTTTGATACCGGATGTTAGCAATATTGAATTTTTATGTCGGATAGTCCAAAATTAAATTTAAATTTAAAAAAAAATATTCGAAATACGTATTTTGGAACTGAGACAGTGTTTTTAAAACAATTTTTATTTAGAAAAATACAATTTTTATATTATTACTGAGATGAATGCTGCAATGCTGCAAAAGCTAGACAAAATCTAAATCTTAGTTATAGAAAAATTAGCAAAGCCGACTAAAACTAAAAGATAAGCAGTAATATGATAATGGAATACAATGAGAATAAAAGATAAAGATTCAGCAAATTGCAATATCGTAACTTTCGTTTACACCCAGTAATAATAATCATTTTCACGCGTATTTACATCCCCTAATTGATTTTTATACTTACAATAAATCCTGATGAGATTGCGTAAGTACTTCCATCTAAACCAATTATTGCTGCTTTTTCAAATCCTCTACTTATTAGTACGTCTACATATTGTTGATATGCTCCACCACGGCTTTCTACTGTCCTGTTGACAAAGAAGAAACAAAACACCAAAAAAACAGTTTGCTTAAGGCCGCCGTTCAGTGTTGTGTGTTTGTAATACAAGGTATACTCAGGAACGGTATGACTTAAAAAGCTCAAATTTGGTGGGTAATCTCAAAAAGGGTTGAAAAATATATTAAATACATCGAGCTTCATTTTATTCTGAAAATTGAATTATTTTTTTTTAATAATTGAGGAAAATAAGGAAATTTATGTTTTTGTCTCATTTCAACATATATACCCAAGAAAATAGTTCATCCTCCCATTCAAAGCGAATCTACAGACAATTTAGTTAAGGAGATCTGTTTGTATTACAAAAATGCTATTATTTGACAAATTTGAACATAAAGCGGTAAATAATGTCTACTTTACCAACATTATTAATGATTTCTTAGTTCAGCTGTTTTCAAATAGTGGCCGCCACGATAGAATTCATTCAGAATTGAGAGTACCGTTGAGAATGAAATGGGAAAGATAATTTTGATAACGTACAAGGATCAAATAGGAATTAAATGAAAAATATTATAAAGGATGGTATTTTATTAAAAAAATAAAATAATACATACTCATAACTACATTATGAATACTTTTTATTTCCATATTCTCAACAAAAAACTGACAAACCTAAACTTGCAAATATTTTTTAATTATTCTAGAATAAAACGTAAATAATTTTATATTGAAAAATAACAATAATAGGGTATGTAAAAGTTAATTTAAATGATAAATATTTTAAATAATTTTTGGTAAGACATTTTCTTCCGCGGGGATAGCAGGTATTAATTAAATCAAGATGGCGGACGAGTAAATTCAAAATGGCGGTTGGAAAAGGAAATTCAATACACATGTTTGCGTTCAGAGATTCGAAGAATTTATTAAAAACAACACAAAATATTTAGTTATTTTCATTTTGTATAATATTTTCAATTCAATTCAAAATAAAACAAATAAAATAAATAAAAAGTTTATTTTAATTTCTTTATCGTAATTAGTACATGTTTCTTTATAATACTTTTATGAGTTATTGGTTTTTCACAAATGTTGCACTTTACATTCTGTTCACCTTCATGAGTTTGTAAATATTTGTTTAACCGGCCCTTCTTATTAAATGGTTTATCTCAAATGTTGCACTTGAACTTCTCACACATATGAATTAGTAAATGTCTCTTTAGATGGTACTTATGAGTAAATGATTTTTCACAAATGTTGCATTGGAACTCTCATATGAATGAGTTAGTAAATGTTCCTTTAGAGTGCG
Organism: Crepidodera aurea; assembly: GCA_949320105.2. NCBI lineage: Eukaryota > Metazoa > Arthropoda > Insecta > Coleoptera > Chrysomelidae > Crepidodera > Crepidodera aurea. Next base: position 90,427,997 of record OX439473.1, on the reverse strand, counting down.
TAAAATAACTTTTGTATTTCTGATCTTAGTGGACATTATATACGGTAGTAGAAAAAATAGTGTGTATAATTCGTAAGTTAAGTCCTTTTTTTATGATATTCACATTCGCCTTCGGCTCATGCGACATTAGTCACATTCGTCAAAAAAATGCAACTTTGCATACTTATTGCATAAATAACTATATTTTGTTAATTTTTAAAAGAAAAATCACAAGATGTTTACGTGTCATTATATATTTAATTTGTGAAAATTTGCTCTTTTTTTTTTAATAAATATCAAGTAGTTTTTAAATAATTTTTATAAAATATTTGTTTTAAATTATTTACAATACGGAAGATTTTATATTTTTATAACTATCATAAACCGTTAAATGCTTGGCAGACGGCTTGCCAGTCCATCTGCTAAACAGACATACGTCATTTTAATTTTCTTGCTTATCGTATCTGCAATTTCAATACGTCTCCTACTATTGCATGTTTAAAATCGTAGGATGTTTCTAGGGACACCTAAATTTTTGTAGTAGAAATTAATTTTGATAACAATTTTCGTATGCGGGGATTGTGTCTCGAATAAATATTCATGAAAATAACTGGTGGCTCCTCTGTCGCATTAGTTTTCCTAGCCCGACTCATCGGCGGCCTTAAACATTTTTTCTCTTGTATGTACCAAATAAGCCCGTAAAATGTAGTCAAAAATCAATTTCTGGCTATATAAATGCGAAAGTATTCATAAGCGTTCCTAGGCCTTCCGTCTATAGGAACGTGAGTTACTTTTATTTCTATAATAGTACAACTTATTTTTAAGAACCGTACGAAATTAAAAATCCATGCAGAGCTGAAGTATTTAATATAGATCGCTGGTGAACAATCAGTTCTAGATCCAATGCTCTTTCTGTTAACGATCTTTTTCAATATATGGAAACTTCAGCTGTTGTATTCTTTGCTGGCAAAATTAAAATAAAAAAGAAATTTTACCCTCTCAAATAAATATTTTCTACGGTTTTTTATCTATCATGTGTTTTCCCAATTATTTTTCTGTAAACATACTTAGCGTAGACTGCGCAATATATAACGAGTATATGGTTACAAATAGAAAAACATTAAATTATTAAAAATCATTAATTCAAATTGCAATTAGATAAAGGATTCTATTTCTAAACTTTTTACCGGTATGAAAAATTGTCGATAGTTGGGGACTCGTGCAATTAGGTTCATAGTGAGTATTTCGGACAATTAATTAAAATCACCATACCAGATCTTTGGAAGTTCTTCTGAAGCGGCCTGCAGATGCTTTTGTTAGAGTTGCTTCATAAATTATTTTTTTTACTATATTTGTATTTGTATTTACTAAATTTAATAATGGTTAAAAAATTGATTTTTAAACATCTTTTAAGAATGATGAATAAATTCATAAAAATAAAACAACAGGCGACAGGATGGCCGAAACAGTGTGTGACAGATAAAGAGAAAGATCGATACATTGAAGAGCTTTTAAGGAGGGAGGATGTGTTGTTAGAATTATCTCAAAATGAGCAATATGGGGGAATCGCGGATTCCTCGTCTTCCTCCGGCAAAATATATCTTCCCCCCCATTTTAGAGGATGATGAATACGATGGCGGTATTCAAATTTATTTTCCACTTGACCCCACCCTTCAACCGGCTATATTTTACCGGAGGAAGATTCCTCCATTTTGGGATTGTTTTTTGGTCGTTTGAGGAGTGAGGTCAAGTCGACAATAATTTTGGATAACGCCATCCTGTTCAGCATCCTCGAAAACGGGGGGAATATATACTTTGCTGGAGGAAGGCGCAGATTCCGCCATTCCCCCATTTTGGGGTGGTTTTTGGCAGCTTGAGGGAAGGGGTCAAGTCGAAAATAATTTTGGATAACGCCATCGTGTCCAGCATCCTCTAAAACGGGGGGAATATATATTTTGCCGGAGGAAGACGCGGAATCCACGATTCCCCCATTTTGGGGCCGTTTGAGGGCATAGTGCCAAGATTTAGCTGTGTAATTTATCAATCTATATATTATCTAACATATAAACTTTATCACCATCAAATAACAGATGAGGGTATATATTCCTAAAACCAGATCTTAGACTAATGGTACAGTACAGTATCAAAATCTTCCATCTAAAAAAGAATCTTACTACTTCATTCTTTTATCTTGATATTTTTTGTATGTAAGTCCAATGTATTGATCTAAAAAACATTATTCGTAAACCTTAACTTTTCAATTTTATTGCCTCTTATTTCTACCGGGTATATCAACAATGCGTGGGTGGAAGATAGCTGCTTTCCCTTTTAAGATAGGAAAAAATGTTTCAAATAAAAGTTGTAGAGAGCAATGAAAGCTATGTTCCAAAAATAACTACCAACATACAGGGTATCAAATAAATGTGTGACTTATCAAAGTTATGTTTTTTAAATGAAATACCCTATATATTTTCACTCTATTGAATTCCTTCTGAAGAGTGCTTCTCAAAAATATAGGGTTATATGGGTTTATACAAGGAGGTTCTGAAGTTATGGTGACATTTATGTTCCAAAATTGGTTCACTCAACACCAAATATCTCAAAATCAATAATTAGGAATAAGACAATTTTGTCACCAAATATCCTCGAAAATAGTTTATTTTCATTTCATATTCATAAATTTACCGAATGGTTCTTTTCCCATACAGGGGCAACCAAAACTCGGGATGACTTTTTTCTCAGTTTTTTCAAATGGAACATCCTGTAAATAAGGTCATACCAGAATAGTACACACTATGAGCTTCCATGAAATGTAGGGTTTTTCTATTTGATTTCTACCAGTAATGTATTGTAATAATATTACTAAATTATTACTACTTTTAATTAAATAAAATTTTTAATAAATTTATTTGACTATTATTTGAATTTGGAATTTTAAATAATGTTCTATAATTTATTTTATTTAATTTTAATATCTTTGTTGATACCACCACGACTATGCTCAAATTGATATCTGTAAATCTTTCTAATCTCAGGGATTCTTTAATTGTGAGTTCATGTTCTTATAACTTCCCCTTAATCTATGCTACTGATAGTCTCTGTATTTGGCACAAAATAAAATGTTGTTTCAAAATTTAGAATGAGTTTATTTTAATAGAAAATCCAAATAAATATATACAAAGATCAGACTATTGACTATAATAAGTTACTTTCACGCCCACACACACAATGATATCTTATATCTACAAAAAATTTGAATTTTGGCGCAATAAATTTTAATTTAACTAAGGTTGGCACACCCGAAATTCTAAACAGTGATTAATACGTCTATCTTAACCACACAAATGCATACCTCACTCGTTGTTTTTGATCTGCAGTATGTGATAATTGATTATAATGAATTGATACCTTTGAATATCCTTATTTCTTCTTCTTCTCCCTCTTACAACCAGTAATGTGTTACAACTAGATTTCTAGTTATGTGATGTTTCCACTTTCTGTTGGTTTTTTTAATGGATGTATGCCCGATTGATCACGCCATACGAACTTAATATCCAGATGATATTCACAACAAGCCAAATAACTTCCAGGTAAGTTGTTTAAGTATTATTTAATACTGACCACTTACTATTCATAAACAAATTCGCCGTAATAATTGTACTCCCAGAATATAAATGTACTTTTTCAAAATTTGTAACTTTTCCTTAAAATTTTTTTAACTTTTCAAAATTTATTTTCTTAAATTTTTCCTCCTAATCTCTCTTTACCATTTTCTAACTAACTAACTTCTTTTAAACTTTTTAAATTAAAATATTTTCTTAAATTTCATCTACTAAACTCCTTCTACCATTTTATAAACTAACTACTTTCTTTTTTTTTGTTGCTAGGTTCCCTTCTGACGTCATGCAGAAACTCTCAAATTATTTCAAAATTTTGATTCTATTATACTTTATTATCAATTTTATGTGTTTTGAATTTCATAATTTTAATTATAACAATTAACATACTTTCCCTTTATATTGTGGTATTCAATTTTCTACATTTTATCAATTTATAATTTAGTTACCAAAGTTGGTATCCTGACATTTCATTTTAAATAGTTGTCACAACCCTTATTTTATTTCGCCATACAGGTTGTCCTGATATTATAATTTGTTATAAAGATTGTCTCAAAATAAATTGTTAATAAAATTTTGAATTTTGAATATTATTTAATTTTGGTTCTAAATTTTTAGATTACTATCAGAGCTTTTAAAAAGGATTTTTTTAATAATAAGGATCTCACATTAAATCAATCCCTTAGGTAAGTTCACCTTTAACGTTTCTCTTTATCTATAAATTACCATTTTGTTTATTTTTTCTAAATTCTATTTTAATAATATGATTTCTTTATTTTTAGGTGACACATTAATTTTAAGAAGAAATATCGGATTGGGCATAGTCTGGGTATTTATTTTCTTCAATTTTACTTTAATTTTATCTAAATATTACAATTTTGATAATGTTAAAATTCCATTTCATTTGATAATGTTAAATTCCATTTCAGTATCTAATTCTTAAGAAGTATGAAAAATGAAAAAAGCAATAATGCTAGATATTTGGACACATATGGTAACGAAATAATCTAAAAAATGTAAAAACCATTATTTCACACGACATGTTCAAACATTCTTCCATTTTGAGATATGCATACATTAAGTATATCTACGCTGGTTCTTCGAACTTCAGTTAAAGTTGATTTTGTAGTAGAGCGAAAAATTCCTTCAGCGTTGCTGATTTCTCGCTGTCGACCTATTCCTTAACATATCCCATAGATAAAAGAAATCTTAAGGGCATGAGGTCTTGGGACCTTGCTGCCCCTCCCTCCCTCCAAAAATGTATCATTGGGAATTTTCCTTGTAGTTACGTGAAAATTCACGTTCACGACATTATCGCTAATTTATTCTTTTTCTTCCACGTCTTGTTCACTTCTTGTGCTTCACACTTCTTATTTTCCCAAACCTCTCCCTCGAAAACTCTCGAGTCGCACATTCCTTGAATCAGGATATTGAACTGCATAAATTCTACTGGCTAAATCAGCTTCTGTAACATCTACCCGGAATGTAGATCATTTTATCAATTATATCAAATCACCCTTGGAATATTTGAATTATCAACAAACGTGACCTTTAATTATCGAGTTGAATGTTTAGGGGGTAAGTATATCATTATTGCTTTTATGACATTTTTCATACTTTCCTTAAGATACATTACCGGTAGAAATCAAGTAGGCAAACCCTACATTTTCTGGAAGCTTATAGTGTAGATTATTTCCCTTGCCTGTCAAATATCAATTTTTAACCAATCACGTTCTTGGAAATCAAAACAAAATAAAGCGACTATTCACCTTGGTGGTAAATATTCGGCTATTTGATCATCGTCCTCAATATTCACCTGAAGGACGGTATCCAACAATAACGAATCCGCCCGTAAATTTCAAATTTTTCAAATAAAACCTGTACTAATGGTATTATAAAATTGCTTATAGTTAATAAATTATCGATCTTTAGTAGCAAATACACAAATCGAACTGATTTCGCACTTTTTCTGAAACTATAAATATATTCATTCATTCCTTTCTATGTAATACCGTCCATTTTACGACAAACATAGTAGGCGCGCGTCATCTGAATTTTGACAGTTTGCCATTAAAGTTTATTACAGAATTAAATTTGACACCTTTTGTTAAAAAGTATTAACAATGAGTAGATTCGGGAGTAAAAATCTTCAAGAAATTGATAATATAATTAAATTAAACGTACCTGCCAAGACAGTAAAGATTAAAACTAGTATAATTTATACGTACGTACAGAATTTTTTGTGACTCGGGAAATAATCTTATTAAATATAACGCGACCTTGACAAATTAGCTACTATTTTTATTGCTACTAAATTTCGCGTATATTTTACAATTTGTCTCGACAATTTTGGCATTAATAATCAAAGAATAACTCCCTCGAGCTAAAGCTCTCGGGAGTTATTCAGATTATTAATGCCAAAATTAAGTCTCGACGAATTGATCCTAAAATAAACTCGAAATTTAGATACAATAAAAATAGTCGGCTATTTGTCAAGGTCTTGGGATATTACTGTCGACTATTCTGGTATGACCTCACTTACAGGGTATTCCATTTGAAAAAACTGAGAAAACAGTGATCCTGTGTTTTGGTTGCCCCTATATAGGAAAAGAGCCATTTGGTAAATTTATGAATATGAAATGAAAATACACCATTTTCGAGGATATTCGGTGAAAAACTTTTCTTATTCCTAATTATTGATTTTTGAGTGAACCCATTTTGGGACATAAATGTCAGAACTTCAGAACCACCTGGTATAAACCCATCCAATCCTATATTTTTGAGAAGCACTCTTCCAAAGGAATTCGATCGAGTGAAAATATATAGGGTGTTTCATTTAAAAAACCTAACTTTGATAGGTCACACATTTACCGGACACCCTGTATCAAATACTATTAAACGAGCAAGGTTTGTATGTGTGTGTGTATGTGTGTCCAGAGGATCTCGAAATCCACTCGTCAGATTTCAATGAAACTTTCAGGGTAGACTAATTCCTATCTAAATCGGCAAAAAATGTAGGTCTCATGTCTGTGAAAATTCGATCTTCCGAGATATTTACAAGAAAAGTTAAGCTTTTAGTTTTATTTCCTAGCAACGGCAACTTGTTTCTATAGTAATATACTATAAAGGAGAGAGGATATAACGTCACATTCCATAGGCGTACTTTGCAAAATAAGTTTCTATAATATAAATAAGGTCACAGCATATAAAATATATATACCCACTTCGTAGATTAAATTTTGAAGTTATATTATTTACAAAAAATAAAAATAAACCTTATGCATCTGACACTTTAACATTGAACGAATTAAATTTAACCAATAAATAACAAGGAGGATTATATGTTGGGATTAAACTGTTTTTAATCTCTTGGCATTAAAAGTAACGCTTCAGTACTTACCTAAACTCAAAGATTAAAAAAAAAGTTAATTCAAGAACTATCTTTAAAAGTCACTGTCTTCACTAAAACTACTGGTATCACTATAATTGTCTTTTCTGAGATTTATTACTATAGGTTCTATTAAATTATCCATTGATATATCCACTTTCCTAAATGAATTTTCCACATTTTTAACATGACCAATGCCTTTTCCCCAATGTTCTCTATTTACATCTGAAACTGCCTTCAAAAACAAATTTCGCACATCAGGAAATTTAAATGTTTTATTGTTTGGAGAAACATAACGTTTTAATAATTGTGACCAGATCAGTTCAATTGAATTTAACTCTGCGTGGTTCGGAGGCAATCTGAGAATTCTAATTCCTTTTTCTCTGGCCATCTCATCTATAATATATTTTTTGAATTTGTTTTTATGTTGCCTTGCTATTACTAATAATTCTGCCTTCAAGGATGTAGGAGGACTGATAATATTTTTAGAATGAAGCCATTTTGAAATATATATTAATACAAAATTCTGAATCAATTAAAATACATACGATACGGCTATGAATAAATAAAGTCTGTCAAAAGAACAGGTTTATTAGAGTAAAAACCATGGAAACGAGATTAAATCTATACAAAAACTATATTAGTCCGATCAGATGTATTAAAATTTAAATTTTAACTACAAATAAGCATTGAAGGATGAGGTAAAAATAAAATTTCTACCTCTTGAACCTGTACTACGTTCTGCAAATTAAATACTGCACTCCTTTCTTCTGTATAGTATAGTAGTAAAAAGGTTTGACTTTATTTAATTTCTGGCGTTTTAATCTGAAAGAATTCAATTTTAAATTTGCCGCTTTATATAAAAAAGGAAAGGTTCATTTGACGGATATAAATAATTTGCTTGTCAAATAACAGCATTCTCATAAATTTAAAGTTGAAAATACAACGTTGCCAATTCAATTTCAGAAATCATGGGTTTAGGTAAATATTTATAGGAACGTTGAGTAACACTGGTAAAATGGACACTTGTCAAAATGTGACACCTGTAAAAACGTGACAACTGTTAAAATGTGATACATGTCAGAATGTAACAACTATCAAAATGAACAAATGTCAAAATATGACACCTGTCAGAATGTAACAAATGTCAAAATGTCACACGTATCGTACTTTTCTTTATTTATTACAAAGATCTAACCTAAGCTAAAGCTAATCTTTTTTTTTTTGGCGGGTGGAAATGCTTTATGCACATCGGGTAAAGGTTCTTCCCTTCCCCGATAGTGTGAGACTACCCCTTACGGCTACTATTTTATTATGCGGACAGTTTTAATATTTAAGTTTTCATTATCATAGCGAGAGAGAGAAAAAGAATAAATGCTTGTACACGTGTACTATTAACATAGATTTCAATTTTTTATTTTACAAGAAACTTTAAAGAGACATTTAAAATTCTCTATTTTCATAGTACATTTTAAGGTTGATTGTGACTTTGTATTTTCCAAGAACAAATTGTAATGTAATGTACGAATGAACTATTTTTGTAACTGAACTGCCACACGTCGAGAGTCTGGTCACAGGTTTTTGTGGAGGTTTTTACCCAAGTATGAATATCAGACCTATAATTTTCCTTCACTGCAGATCAATAAATAATAAAATCAATTGAACATAGAGTTTTTCTTATATAGTGATAAATAGAGTGAGCTGAGCGATCTTCTGTTGACGGGACGTGTGCCCTACACGCTGCTGTTGCCCGTCCCGGAAACGGGGCCTGTCCACCGTGACAATTCGCGAAGATCAAGCGTCAGTAGATGTTGCTCTAAAAGGGTGAAATCCCCAAAAACTAGTCAACTTTTAATGCATTTAACTAACCTCTGTGACAAGCAGTTGATAAACGTCAACAACAGCTGCAGCCAATTGAAAATTAACACTGACAGGTTTTTTAATTTTCCCGCCTACTTTCAAGCCAATCGCCAATCAACTTTTTATTTACCTCCCTTTCAGTAGTTCAAGTAGATGTCGCCCACTCCGTGATTTTCGCGAATTAATTAATAATTTGTCATGTTATAAAAATACTTAAATTATATATTCATTGGACTGCTTAAAAATGTAGATTTGAATGTTAAGAGCGAAGCTCGGTGACCAGATATTGTTGGTAGTTATTTTTGGAACATAGCTTTCATTGCTCTCAACAACTTTTATTCGAGACATTTTTTCCTATCTCAAATAGGGAAGCAGATATCGTCCACCCACGCATCGTTGATACACCCGGTATATTTGTTTCGTCTAGCAAAACTTAAATAACTTGAATAAAAGTTGCGTTTCCCTTTGCAAAACAGAAAAGTAAAAATCTTGAGGATATTTATGAAAATTATTCCGTAATATGTATTACATGAGTAAAAAAATCGTGCTTCTGCCGTTTAAACAGCGAAAGAAAAATAGCCTAGCTATAAATAATCCACCCTGTCATAAAGAGCCCTGAAAACGGAATTCTCACTCTTCCCGCACCCCGCTGATTTTAAACAGGATACGATCCAACATTCCCGACAAGTCCAAGTATAAGCTACTGGACGCCGGACTAGAGTAGAGGTATTGATCTTTGAGAAGGGAAAGTTTACAGCCCCTTTGCCTCCCTTTTCATCCCCCTACACCCGTACTCTATTGGGAAGTTTACAAGCCTACGGCCAGTGGTCATTTTACACAGGGCTGAATCTCCGATGTCTTTTGCATAGTCTTCTGAAGCCTGCCAGGATGATAGAGACTGGGATTATGGACATCGAGGGAAAGTGTAGCGAGGAGGGATGGTGTTTGATTTTAAATGGACTATCGTAAAATGACGACGATGTTATACTCTTTTTTAACAAATTTAGCTTCTAGCATAAAACTTCTTGTCACATTTATCAGCTCGCAAAATAACTAGGTACTGCACTATTTTCATCATTTAATTGAGGGCGGTATTAGAGTCATCTAATATTTTAGTCACATCTTAATCAATACGTTGAAAAATATTTAACATAATTCATATTCCTAAATCTAAATGTCAAAAGCACATGATGTGTTTTATTGTTTTTTTTTCGTTTATGCGGGTGAAGATATATCCTTTATACAATAATCAAGAAATTATCCAACTTAATAGGTTAATATTATCAAAATTGTCTTCAAAAAACTCTTGACTTTCGATTTTGTTTTTCATTCTAAGGTACATTCTAAGAATATTTCTATTTATACGCAGGATGTCCCAAAATAAGACACACAACTAAGTTCTGTTTTTTAAATGGCAACCCCGCATTTTTGTTACATTTTTAGATTCGCCATTAAATTGTCGATATAATGCACCAGGGTTTCTCAGACTTATCTGCAATAGTTTTTTACTTATGTCAATTTATGTGTCAAAATAGCATCGTGCAAAGATCCACAAAAAAATTCGGAACTTCAACTTCAGAATTATTCAAGATCAACTTTTTTCCAGTCTATTCCATAAGCTTTCGAGATGTAGGCGAACTCGGAGTTGATGTTCTATCGCCTACTATGATTTTTTGAAAATGACAAATTATAAATAGCAATAACTCGTCTTTTTCAAATGCATCACCCTATATTTTATTACATCATTGCATGGCATTATTTAAGAGCTTTTTGCTGATATAGGGTTTGTTGGGTCTACTTTGCAAAATTTATGAGATTTATCGCAAACTAAGAAATGTTGACGGTTTGTTCGAGAAAAACCAAGAATCAAGTAGGCTGCTATCGTAAAATTTGACAGATTCATACAATTTTGAAAAAACAGAAGTAATCGAAACAGAAAAACATTACAGAGTAAACAATTTTAGTAATATTTACAAGAACGTGAAAGAATGATTAATATAAAACAATGTAAACATTTTTAACTTATATAAGAAATGCTCGTATAGGTCACCATCATATTCCACACAAACTGCTAGTCTTCTAGTAAATGAGTAAATGAGTAGCAAGCATTGATTGATAATTAAACGCGTACAATTATTGAAAGTACACGGATGTGCAAAATTTTACGACAGCGACCTACCAGATTCCTGTTTTCCTCGAATAAATTTTCTCAATAAATTTCTTATTTTGCAATAAATCTCGCAAATTTTACAAAGTAGATCCCACAGTATATCATCAAAAATCTCTTAAAAAATGCCATGCAATGATGTAATAAAATATAGGGTGATGCATTTGAAAAAGACGAGTTATTGCTATTTATAATTTGTCATTTTCGTAGTAGGCGATAGAACATCGACTCCGAGTTCGCCTACATCTCGGAAGATACCCTAAAGCTTAAGGAATTGAGTGAAGAAAAGTTGATTAAATTCTCTTGAATAATTCTGATTTTTTTTGTGGATCTATGCACGACGCTATTTTGACACATCATTTGACATAAGTCAAAAATTATTGCAGATAAGTCTTAAGAAACCCAGGTGTGTTATATCCACAAATTAATGGCGAATCTAAAAATGTAACAAAAATAGCGAGTTTTGCATTTACAAAAACAGAACTTAATTATGTATCTTATTTTGGGACATTCTGTATATAAATTTTTTTAAAATGCGCCTCATTGTCGGACCTATCGTTTAAAAAATTCAAACCGATAGCTTGGTTGGAAAAAAAGTTATGAGAAGAGTATTCCTATATTCTATATTTATTGCTTATTTCATTTTTTCATATTCCTTGTTTCGCTCCTTTACCTAAGAGTTGAATATGATAAAATCCTTTCTTAGTATATTCCTAGATCATAAATGGAAACTATTCCCCAAATTATATGTTTCTAGCACCAGCAGTTTGGGCTGAGCATAGAATATTTCAGTTTTGGTCCATATAAACTTTAAAGCAATTTTGAAAAATCCTGAACAACATCTTTAAATTTGGCTTTTTTAAGTATTCGGTATTTGATGTATATTTTAACACCCCGTTTCATTCATTCATAGGTAAACCTTGAGAAAACGGTATATTTGAAAAAGCGTATATTTAATATCGCCTTCTTCATTTTTTTATACAAATTTAAACACCCTATATAACTCTTTTAACAGTTGAAAAATGAAAACTAACTGCTTAGTGGATGTCGAAAGGAAAGTACTTCCCAAATTTTTTGCACAAGCGATTTGGGCAGGCCGTTGAAGACTGAGTGTATGGATAAATTAAGAAGTAGGTCTATATTTTCCTATTTTCGACCTCTACTTTTATAAATAGGTTTAATTTAAGTTGTTTAAAAAATACCCGATATCAAAATATTTACTAATTTATTTAGCGAATTTGCAAAATTTTTGCTACTTATTTTAATATATTTTATCGTTTCGTGATGACTTTTTGACCTTAATATTTTAATTGGACTGCGATACATTGCAAATTCTTAAATATCTGCATATATTTTAATTATCTCTAAATGGATGTGGAAAAATCTAACTGAGAATAGAAATATTTTTTTACGCGAAATAAAGTTGTTATAAACTGCGTAACCTTATTATAAAATTTTGACAAACAGATTATATTCCCCCTTAAAAACCCATATCCAGATATGGATTTAAAGGAAATGGGATACAGCACACAAACGGTTGACAAGAATACATTTGTTCCCTACTTTGAAAAAAAAATCCCAACAAATCCTACATCACCCATCCTTCACGCCATATAGACCCATCAATTTTTGGTATTCACGCAATTTTTCGGTTGACCCTAAAGTGACACGTACTTCTTCAAAATCACCTTTTCTTGCATGAATATGAATACCTAAGCAAGTGGCCGGTGTCCGCTAGGGGGGCTTTAAGAACAGAGAGTGGGTTGAGATCGATAGAAAATACTCCCCTTCCTCCCAAACTCCGCACACTTTACACTTCCCACAGGACTTTCACTCTCCGCTGACGGACTCTCCTCAGTTCTCTGGACTTTCTCCTCTACGTTAGTACGTTAGTACGGGCGGAGTTTCCTAAAATTTACTTTCTAATGACCTTCAAAGTTTAAAATATCTCATCGATCGGTGGACATTTTGAACCGACGTCGATGAGACTTTCTCAATGTCTTCCTTTACACCTTTCATACCATAATGAAATGTATACAAATTTATTTATTTTATACCAAATAAAGACACGCCTTTATTATATAAAACATTGAAATATACATACAAAAGGAATAAAAAAATACGTATGAAACAACAAAATGAATTAAGTTTGTAGAATCTGCCAATAAATAGGCAAAAATTACAGTGTACGCTTCTTGTTCTAATTAGAATATCGATAAAATTTTTAAAAAGCAATATTTTTAAAAGCCATTAATTTTCATTTGAAACTGGAATTTCAGGTACTGACATATCAAATTACCTACTTATAGGTAAAGCTTTCATTCTTACGAAGATTAAATGGATAGTGACATTTTTGCCCAATCCCTGAGAAGTTATACCTGGTCACCCAAGTAAGTTCGCAGAATGACACATAGATGGTGCCACTATTGATAAATCCATATGATGTGTACGAAGTAGTAACCTTCAAATAATACGTGTTAAAATTTCATGACAATCTGACGTTTAGTTCACAAGATTCAGTGGTTTTAGTGACGCCACTTTTGTAATTTTCAAAACAATGAAGAAGTCTGTGTTGATAAAGCATTGTTTTTAACCCTTTCACTGCCAGCAACGCGTCTAGCGCGTTGTGTTAGGTTTCACCCATGTGCCAGCAAAGTGGATACATGCTCATGAGTCATTTTATGATTGTAATATTCATCTGGCAACAGTAACAAAGACTGTTTGTGTGAAGGCACACAGTAGACAGTCAGTATTGTGTGCCTTTGTTATTGCATAGAACGCGCGAGGCGCGTTGTCGGCACATGGGGATTGGCCTAATATTTTAGGTGGCAGTCAAAGGGTTAATGGGAAAAAACACCTTTCAAGCTAAGCAATGGCTCGACAAGTATTATTCGGACTCTGCTCTATCAAGACAAATGGCAGAAATGTGGTTTGGTGATTTTATACACGACCGAACAATCACCAATGATGCTGAACGCTTTGGGGGGCCGGTTGTACAATCTGAGTTTAAGTCGAGCTTAAATTTGAACCTAGCTTAAGGGAGATATTGTATTCAGCATTAAACCTAGTTTAACTTGACATATTTGAGGTGTATCCATAGATACCACACGTACATGGAATGACCACATAATTCAGCTATGCAAAAGACTTAACTTATCTAAATACGCTATAAGGAAAGTAAGGCAACTTGTAAACCAACCCGCAGCCATTACTACCTATTATTCATTATTTGAATCAACCATACGATACGGTTTGAAAGTTTGGGGTACAGCTGCCCACATTCATTTAAATAAAGTTTTTATAATCCAAAAATCAGCGGTAAGGAGCATTGTAAATGCTCAACATGATGATTCGTGCCGACCAATATTTGTAACTTTAAAAATATTAACTCTATATGCCTTAATAATTGATATAAACCTACTAGACGTGAAACAAAATTTAAATTCTTACATTAAAGCTGGAGATATTCAGTCACACAATAGAAGAAACAGAACTAACCTATTTTTAGATGTGCTACCATCTATGGTAAGAAGAGAGTATTGACATTAAATTTTGACTGAATCTAGTCAAGATGTCACTCTCTTCTTTTTTATCCCTTTCAGAGATTAATACAAAGTGAGTAAACCAGTAACGAATTTTAATTTATTAGATTCGACATCCTAAGACCGGTTTCTGTCTTTCGACTTCATCAGTTAGGCTTTTCGAATCCAATAAATAAAATTCCAAACTCGTACATGTCAATAGCTATATCCGCTATAAGATAACATTTTTAGATGTGCTACCATCTATGGTAAGAAGAGAGTATTGACATTAAATTTTGACTGATGTCGAATCTAATAAATTAAAATTCCTTACTGGTTTACTCACTTTATATTAATCTCTGAAAGGGATAAAAAAGAAGAGAGTGACATCTTGACTAGATTCAGTCAAAATTTAATGTCAATACTCTCTTCTTACCATAGATGGTAGCACATCTAAAAATGTTATCTTATAGCGGATATAGCTATTGACATGTACGAGTTTGGAATTTTATTTATTGGATTCGAAAAGCCTAACTGATGAAGTCGAAAGACAGAAACCGGTCTTAGGATGTCGAATCTAATAAATTAAAATTCCTTACTGGTTTACTCACTTTGTATTAATCTCTGAAAGGGATAAAAAAGAAGAGAGTGACATCTTGACTAGATTCAGTCAAAATTTAATGTCAATACTCTCTTCTTACCATAGATGGTAGCACATCTAAAAATGTTATCTTATAGCGGATATAGCTATTGACATGTACGAGTTTGGAATTTTATTTATTGGATTCGAAAAGCCTAACTGATGAAGTCGAAAGACAGAAACCGGTCTTAGGATGTCGAATCTAATAAATTAAAATTCCTTACTGGTTTACTCAGAACTAACCTAGTCTTACCTTTAACTAGAATCAAAAAAACAGAAAATGTTGAAATAAAACTTTTTAATTCACTCCCTGAAGTATTTAGAAATCAAAATATTGCTACATTTAAAAATAGACTAAAATCTATATTAATAAATAATCCTCTGTACAGTATAGGCGAATTTTACGCCTTGGTGCAGAACAGAAATATCTTCTTGTAAGTTTAACATAGGTATTTAAAAATTTGTTATTTAAAAAAAGATTTTACATTGTGTGATATGGGTTTTATGTATTTTGTAGATTTTTTTTCTGCTCTGACATGTACTTTTTTTAAACTAAATAAAGAACTATTGAACTAGCTTGTATTTAAGCCACCAAATTCAGCCGCTTAAAGAAAGCTTGGTTACTTAAACTCAAAAAATATATTCTTTTCAATCATTCGCAAAAATTATTGTGGTGAAAATGAAAAATTTAAGAGATGACGAAGATTTTGTAGAAATATTCAGTATTTTACTAGGTGGTGCCTAATAGCCATTTTGAGATTTGGAACGATAATGATTTTGTAAAAAGATTTAGAGTTACAAAACAAGGAACAAGATTTATAATAAATCTGATTAGAAATCAAATGCCATCTCCTACTGAACGGTAAGTTATAATGTGGATTATTCTTTGAAGCTTTTATTTAAAAAATATTAAAGTACTTATATGTTTTTTAATAACAGGAACCAGGCTGTAACAGCAGAACAGAAAGTGCTCCTGATATTAAGAGAATTACTGGATTTTTTTTATAATAATATATTGTTGGAAATAGATTAGTTTTTTATTTAAAATACAGTGAACTTTTTTAATTTATTCTCTCTTTTTTGCTTCTAACTGGACCTGCATTTCACTTTCAATTTTTTTACTGTTACATCTGACTTCCTATTTAATGCTGCAATTTCAGCCTCATTTTTTTCTTGCATCAGTTTTATTTTTACTGCATGGTCTTCCTTAATTAGCTTAATGTCGGCTTTAATTACCGATTTAGTGCTAGTCCATTGTGATACGCTATTTTATTCATTGATTACCTTGAGAAAGGAAGAACCATCAACAGCGAATATTATATGGCGTTATTGGTGCGTTTGAAGAAAGAAATTTGGAAATAATGACCCTCAACTGAAGAAGAAAAAATTGCTCTTTCACCAAGACAAAACACCGTGCCACAAGTCTCAAAAATGGCATAACTACACAAATTGCACTTTCAATTGAGTGACCAAGTAATTGCTTGATTCTTCATTATTCTGCTTGATGAATTCCACTGTATTTTTATTATTATATAATTATTTTTTCTTATTTAAAGAGAATCATTTTCGTACGGTAATCAATTTTAGAATTCTAACAGTTAGCTGTAAATTTATTCAGTGCTGAAAAATTTGAAATATTTCTTACATAGTGATAAAATTAAATTGAACCACCCGTACTAAGTTCAGCTTCTGTTTTAGAGGCACGGGAATAGCGGCGTGTAGAATTGCCTGTTGAAGTAACAGGATAACAGAAATTTCAGATGCGTAGAACAGGAATATTTAAAGTTCACTTTATACAGTTTAAATTAGAAGTATGTCATTATAAGGTTTACGATTTTAGGTCAATACTAAACTTAGTAGTTTCATTATATGATTTTTTGGAAGAAAGTTTTAAAGATTTTCTGAAGTGTTTATTTCGATTTTCTCCTAAATGTGAATTGTTTATGGAACGAAATCTATTTTGTGAGTCGACCTCACTAGATGTAGATCCTTCTTAAAATATAGGAGTTTTTAAAGAATGATTTTTGAAGTACATCTAAAATTTCCATTTAGAAATTCAATTTTACTTTTAATAAAAAACCTTTTTCAATGAGATACTTTTTAAATTTAAATTTAAGTCTTAAATCTGTCTAATGGTCTACTAGTCTTTAACTGGTTGGTTATTATACATCTGTGGATTCATACAATCTGGCAATTTTTTTGTTAATGGGAAAGATGATTGGGAAATATTTATGTATATTGTTATACCCTTTTGAGTCCTCGAAATTCTGAAGTAAATGCTCTGGAAAAAAGGGAATACTTAATTGGAAAGAAGATCGGTCAATGTTCATACAGATGTCTGGTCTTTGGGTATAATTCTATTTATAATGTTGATGATGATGTTTTATGATGCCTTTCATGCGAAAAAGTGCAGTAGCACTTATCGCTTATCATTCATTGTATTTATTGAATAAATAAATAAATAAATAAATATTGTACGTACACTGGTTTTGACTCAAGTTCAAATTTGTATATGTAAACGCAAAGCTCAAAAATGGCTAAGCATGGTAACGATGATGTGTTGAACTTTTTAAATCAATCCCTGCAGCAGTTCGTGTGCAATAAAAAACATTGTGGACAGCAAAAGAAATGCCCCAGACAGATGCCTCATCTTAAACTCGAGAATAATAGAGACTTAGTTTGAGTCGTTCAGAATAACATTTGGTTGATATTGCTTGCATCTACTTTAACACCAAAGAAACGAATGCTACTGTGTGTACATACTTCAGTTTGATCCTACTCGATGATGAACGCTTGATTTTTGGGAAGTCATGATCCATTCATTCTGATTTACCAGGCCTCAAGTCCGGGGCCTTATCAGCAAGAGGTGAAATTAAAGTCTTATTTTAACTGGAAAAAATACAAACAATATTATTTCAATGTACAAGAGTAAACGACAATGTTCCTAAATATTCTCCGAGGCTTGTCTCCACTCGGTACAAAAATTGTTAGAATTCAAATCGATTTCCATAAATAACCAGCCTCTGATCAGTAGGAATTTTACCAGAGAATCGTTAATTTGAGGATGAATTATCGATAAATAGGTACCGAACTGGGCGTGGTGGTTCTTTTGATATCCATTTGCATTGGGTAATTCGTGGGTTCGATTTCCAGCCTGCTGGGTCAGTAACATACCCGTATCATCATTTCATCCACCTCCAACCCCTCAGAACATGTCCCTTTCCGTGTGACAGAAAAGGCTAGGAAAGCAGTCCGCTCCACCGGGGAGAATGAAAGATTAATCCTTTCTTTTTTTTCCTAAATACCGACAGTAAGCTAATTTCAGTAACAGGGCTATAATTCTGTTTCTCCTAATATCAGGCGCATAATAAAATCCAGCTGGTATAAAAAGAAGTACAAAGGTTTTCTCATGCCAAGAAAGCAAAACTAAAATTAATGGTAACCCAGTTTTTATTGTATGTCAATAGAAAAGCGAAAAAAGAGTACAAGGACTAGATAAATATGAAGATATCGAAGAATGTTATAAACTAATAGATGCTAATTATCAAAAGGAAGAAGATACCGAAGCAGATCCCAAAAAAGAGAAAGAGGAAAGGTAGACAGCGAAAAAAGAGTAAGAGGACTGGATAGAGATCAATACGTGAATAGAGAGAATTGAAGATTAAGCATCATAAGATGTCGGAGAATATTGTAAACCATTATAGGATGATGATAACCAGAAGGAAGAATATCGTGTGGTAGACCTTAAAAAAACCGGAGAGAAACTATAGATAACGAAATAAGAGTAATAGGACCAGAAAACTATCAATATTGTTATGGTATTAAAAAATGACACAAAATTAACCTAAAAGTATGAAATTAAAATTGTCCTAATTAAATGTCAAAAATTATCAAACTTCATATTTGAATGCCAACTAACTTAAGTTAAAGGAATTTTGAATGTAAAAAAAAATTGAAAAAATCGAAATTGGGGAGAAAAAAAGATTTTGAAAATGAGAGTATTCCTTTTGTATTTTCCCAGAATTTCTAATTTAATTATATGTAACAGAAGTAAAAAATGGTATGTAATAAAATGTTTTAATGTAAATCAAAATTTGGAGGAGAGGAGGGGAAAAAAGACATTTGTGGAGTAGAAAAGGACAGTTATTCAAGAAAAGTTAAAGAAAGCAGGTTTTGTTTTGGACTTTGAAGTGGTGGACAGTTTTTGGAAAGGTATTTTTGGAGCTTGTATTTAATTAATGTTGATTTGTTTTTTAATTTTAGTGTGATTATTTAAATTTACTGGTTGTGGGAAAATATTGTTCTTTGGGAATAGTTTTAATTTGTTAAATTGGGGTTTTTAAATATTTTACGAAGATTTCATATTTTTTTGAAAATATTTTTTGACAGCTCGATGATAATTTTTCTTTTAGCGATAAGGAAATTTTGAATTAGAATTAAACAGTATTTTTTCAGAATTGTTCAAATAAATTCTTTATTATTATTCCAGTTTATGTTTATGTTAGTATAAATGCTGGGGAAAAAAGGTTAAACAATAAAAATTAGGAAATTATTACGAGGGTGGTTAATTTTTTTAAATTGGACAATAAAGTTTAGATAATCAAAACTATACTAGAGAATTTTGTGTAAATGCAATACTATAATTTTTATTAGAGAAAAAATAAGTTACAATTTTTTTTTTATTTTAAAATATATCTGTATTTTGGCAGAACCCACACAAAGTACAGATAACTAACTTAATCCCTGAGGAATTAAATTAAATTTAAAAAAAAAATAAAAATTTGGCGCTCAACTAAATTAAATAAATTATTTATGACAATTAATATATTAAAAAAATATATTATAAAATAACAATATTTATGACAATATATAGATGAAGATAGAGAGAAATAGAGATTGGGAATCGGAAGGTGTCGGACGGACAATGTTGAAACCGATATATGAATATGATGGAAAATAGTAATTCATTTTTTATGGTTATATCAGGATTATATATTTAATAAATGTAAGGATTTTACCTTCTTCCCTCCCTTTACACGTATTTTCACTCTCTTAGGTTATTATCAAGAACTATCTATACCTTATTTATTTTAGCAAGGCCATGACGTAATTTCTAGTTATTTGTATTGTCAACGGAATAAACACGAAAACACTAAGAGCAAATACGATTTAAACTTAACGTGCAGGGGAAAATAACTGTTAAAGGTTGGCAACACTTCACGACGTTGCCGCTGAGACATAGCAAAAATTCTTGATTTATTTAGAGTAGTGGCATATTACAATAAAAATTCCAAAACTACATAACTATTAAATTTTATTTCAAGCTTAAAACGATTTTCTTACTATATAGTCAAGATTGTATTATTCTATAGACTAGCAGTTTTATTTTACATCCATTCGAATCTTCAATCAAGTTGATAGCACATTAGATGCACTTATAATAATACTTATATTCAAGCTATGAAAAAAAATAACTGGCACAATTTTATCTTTAAGTGAACGAGAACAAATTCTACCTGGCAACGCCGCAGATTTTTGACGTGTGAAGTCATGGTCTTGCTAAAATAAATATCCTATAATTCTCTCTTCATTCTTATTTCTTATGAATAGAAAACAGTGTGTAATCGAAACAGTACCATGTGGTTCACTATAATTTAGAGAACTACTATTTGTGGGAAAATAACTGTTAAAGGTTGGCAACACTTCACGACGTTGCCGCTGAGACATAGCAAAAATTCTTGATTTATTTAGAGTAGTGGCATATTACAATAAAAATTCCAAAACTACATAACTATTAATTTTTATTTCAAGCTTAAAACGCTTTTCTTACTATATAGTCAAGATTGTATTATTCTATAGACTAGCAGTTCTATTTTACATCCATTCGAATCTTCAATCAAGTTGATAGCACATTAGATGCACTTATAATAATACTTATATTCAAGCTATGAAAAAAAATAACTGGCACAATTTTATCTTTAAGTGAACGAGAACAAATTCTACCTGGCAACGCCGCAGATTTTTGACGTGTGACGTCATGGTCTTGCTAAAATAAATATCCTATAATTCTCTCTTCATTCTTATTTCTTATGAATAGAAAACAGTGTGTAATCGAAACAGTACCATGTGGTTCACTATAATTTAGAGAACTACTATTTGTTTATGCAAATATTTATCTATTAGGTTTATATTTTATCGTTAAATATAGTCTCTAGTTCCAGGATGTCGATAAAAGACAATTTTAAAGACAATTTTTTTCAAAATACATTTCATTTTACAAATTCCTGCGACGTCCACGGCCATTGCCGTCCTGCATAAATTTACGAATTGTGGCAGCAATTGAAAATGTGTACGTCCACTTCCCTGATTGGCATCAGCTTATTAGTATGTCATGTCTAAACTCAATAAACTCGTTTTTTTATCGGTTGATGTAATGTGCAAAGAGTGAAAACGAAGATGAGCCGACCGTATGATTTTTTAATTGTCTCTGGCGAACAGGGGAGTATCTCAAATTGTTTGAGTGTTAAACGTACTCTCTCATAATGGAGTGTTAATTTTTTAGCAGGTTGTTGGTAGAAGACTAAAAGTATGCTCGATCTGATACGGTGACTTCGAACAGGACCGTATACCCTCTTCTTCTACATAAATGGTTACCATTACTCAAAACAAAATTAAAAAATTGCGTTGGTTACGAAATGATCTATGAAAAGTATTATTTTGACTTTGGAAGTTTTAAACGCTTACAAGACTCCTAGTTTTAAAATGTAAAAAAACAATGAGTCATCGGAAAGATAAAAAAGGGCCAAAAATAAACGAAAAAAGCTATGAAGCTATATGGTGACAGAGAAAGAAATAAAACAAAAATTTTTGACAAAAATAGAGAATGCTCATCCAATTATCTCGGAGTAATGGAAATTAGTAAAAATGAAGAAAAACAGAAATGAATCTAAAGGAAACCAAATTATGTAGAAAGTAAGAATTTATCAAACAGTTATACGGCCAGTTAGAAGCAAATTGTGGAAACTAAATCAACGAGAGAAAGAAGCACTATAAATCTCTAAATGTAAGAAAAGGAGGATACTGAGAAAAATATATGATGGGAAAAAAGTTGGAGAGTAATAGATAGTAAGAATAGAAGAAAAACTAAAACATCTGTTATGACTACCATCTATAACAACCATAGGGAGATCACAAAGAATGCGCTGGGTGGACATGTTGCAAACTGGATAGAAGCAGTAGAAATGGACGTACATGAGCTGGAAATAACAGAATGGAAGGGGTTGATCAGCAACAACAGCAAAGATGAGAAATATAATCAAGTCCTGAGCCTTCCAGGCCTTTGAGTTTAACTTTCTTTGTTAATTTGTATTTCATTAATGATTATTTATAATAATTTGACATTTGATTGATAGTGAAACCACCAATTAAATTAAAAATCGGATGTGGCCATGCACATGCATACTTTAACGGCCCTACGGGCTCATAATCCAATTACTCGTACATATTTAAGGCAGGCCATGCCTGGCAAGAGCGTACAATTGTCTCCATGAAACAAAACACTTCTACTGCGCTTGCGCTATTATGCAACTATGTTATTCCATATTTTATTTTTAACTCGCTTATAATACAAAATTTGAAAAAGTTTTTAAACAAAATTTATAGTAAATTTAATTTAAAATAAATTTTTTCTCTTAATATTTTTACATAAACTTAATAGAAACGATAATAATTGCGAAAATCTGAAAATTCTCAAGAGTAAACTCCCACTTCCGGTTGTCCGATTTTGCCCAAAATCTAATCAGCTCATTATCATGTTGTAAAAATGCTAAATATAAAATTTGGTTAGGAAATTCCGATCGCAGTTGGAGTTAGAGCGCACACAAATTTTTCCGGACTCCATACTCCATACTCCATATTCCATACTTCATACTCCATACTCCATACATACATTTTCTGGAAATGGTCTTAAATGACTTAGGGGGTCTCAAAACATGTAAATCCACTGAACGCTGAACTTTTTTTTTTTGCGATTACAATACTTTACCACTTCGTATGGTAAAGTAATAATTTTATATCTAACGGTTCAATGTGAGGAATTAAAAAACATTAAAAATTCAAAATATTAGTAAAGCAGTTTCAGATAGGGAAAATGCGACATCCTGGATAAAATTTCTTACGATAACAAAATTAAAAATTTAAATTTAGATTGATAAAAAATTTACAAAAGCTTATTTCAATATTTTTAAATGATAAAGTGTCTTAATTCTCATTTTTAGTTTTTACCATCAGTTCTAAAACCCGAAATTGAAAGCAATGATTCAAAAAAACTTCTCTATGGAGTACCAGATTTTGTCAAAAAAATGATTTACTTATAACGTAATTAGTAGTAGGTATTATTTTAAAAAAGTACTTGGCATAACAATAATTCAGAATTGATTGACCCATTAAATATTTTTTTTAATTAAATTGAAATACCTCATTGATTGTTTTTAATTGTTAACAATTTGTTTAGAGAAAAACTAAAATTTTTAATGTTCTACTAAAAATTCACTTTAATATTACAAATGGAATGTAAAACTGTTTTTTAAGACTAAATTTTCTCTGCGCCTTTTAAAAGTTTTCAATATCTCAAAGCCAATAATATCAATCTATTAAATAATATTTGTGCTATCAACAACTATATGAGCTTTATAAAAAGATTATATGAGTGATATTTCATCCTTGAAATACTAAATTTTCGTTTTAAATGGAAGTTCAAAGGTTATATTTTGTTCAGTTAAAAATATTAGAAATTTCAATTTTGTAAGCTATTTTTTACAATTATATGTCGCTAAAAAACACTTCTTTAATAACAAAAACATTTCTGTGACCTGTAGCCAGTGAATGTGTTTAAGTACCAACTAAATGGACAACAAATCTATAAGTTACTGTATCTATTTATACTCCTAAATTTGCAACTAATGCTGCATTCTACCAGACAACGATGTAGATAAAAATATTCAAATTTTGATGGAACACTTTCCATCGCCGCGGTTACTTAGTGATGATTTAAATGGACACATTCAATCTGGAGCTCCTCTACACTAACTTCAAAAGGCTCAAAATAGAAAACTTAATTAATTAAAATTAAATCTAGGAGTTTGGAACTTAATTTATTAGATTCGACTTCTCTAGAAGGGGGTCTGATTTTGGCTTCCGTCAATTGGATCTTTAAATCCAATAAATCAATTTCCAAACAAGCGTAAGGTCAGTTTTGCAAGTTAGCATTATTATTAAATAACGGTTCTTCTGCAAGATGTAACGGAGTCATTAGAAAATCAAATGCAATGGAAGCGATTATTTTCCAACAATAACAATTCTGAGTAGGTACCACAAAAAGTTCAAATAACATTCCTGTACAAGTCTGTACTGACCTAATTGATAGAGACAAGGATAAGAACACAAGAATATTAACTTAACCCTAGAACATTTTAATAGTATCGTAAAAAAACCTATACAGTTGGCACGTGGTGGATTAAAATTTGAATAAACTTAGCTTGGAACAGGATTGTAAGTTCTTATTTTGATTATAATTATTTTTGCAAGTATTTAAGTACGTCTTGTCGCTGTTAGTCTGTGGATGGGTGAGCACTGACATGCGGATCGGGTTGTCCTTTCGGCCCTACTGGGAAATCTCATGTTAAAAGGTAAGGCCCCGTCATTTCTAACTCGCACAAGCAAACCAAGATGACGGTAAAAGACATTTTAAAGACAAGAGCTTTATAAAAAAAACTGACATGTAAAAACTGCGTGGTTGAGCTATTTTGTCAATTTTTTATTTATATTTTTATTTTAAAAATAAATGTATATGCTCGAGTGATTTTGGCAAGATAAATTAACGACAAAACAACAATAATTAAGTAACTATAAACTATTAAATACACAAATTGTTATAAATTATTTGATTTGGTGTCCCCCCGATTCCGTACACCCATATTTCGTACAGCTAAAAAATATCCCAGAATCCGTAAAACTTTTTGATGGAAGTGATTTTTTAATCGCTGATGATGACCCAGAAGAAAGAATTTTAATTTTTGCAAGTGAGAAGTGGCCACAATGTTTCACAGAATGTAAACAATTTTTCATCGATGGTTCGAAGTTGTTGCCCTCAGTTTTTTGCTGATATTGGCAGCAATGAAGAAGAAACAAAGGTGGTGCCAATAGCATACGCTCTTCTTCCAAATAAAAAGAAGAAAACATACTCTAGAATGTTTCGATGAAATGCAGAATTGAACTTAATTTAGAAAGTGTAAAAAAAAAGAAGAAATATATCCAATTGGTTCAAAATAATACTCTAAGATATGAGCAGGAAGTTTTTGAAAAAAATGTCCTATGTGATAAAATTAGTTTACTAATTCCAATGTTATTTTCTTTTATGGTTTCCACACATGTCAAATATTTTAACCTTTGTTATGAGATTCTCGTAAGTTATTAACAAGATGTGACGTCCAAGATCAATTTGAAGGTAGGATTTCATTGATGATGATGATGAATGTCCCATTTTCTTTATAACTTGTTGGTCACTCACTCCTTCTTTAACTAACTGAGAAACAATGCCGGCACGGTTTGAATGATTTGTAATTTTATTATTTGTAATTTCCACTGTAATTTTAGCTGCAGAGTTTTTGGTCAAAGTAGATATCATAATGATAATGGTAACGAAGAAGGAGAACACCTGGAGACAGCCAAATATAGAGAAAGGACAAAATCTATCACAACTTGGCAACAGAGATGGGATGCCACTAGAGACAAAGGAAATTATTCCAGATATTAAAAAATGGATAGACTGTAAGCACAAAAGGTTGGAGTATTATCTCACACAATTCCTCACTGACCATGGCTCTTTTAGAGTATACACGCTCATACAATTTTTGTATGCAATAGATGGGAGAGAGACATTTCAGAATTGAATTTGGGGAAGACATAGGAGCGGATAATGTAGTGAATAGCATGTTAGAGGACTGGAGGAACTGCTCTAATCGTTGAGACATCCTTAACGACTGGGCAGCAGTAGGGGGCACAATAGATCTTATAGGTCGCAGTGTATCGACACCCCCATCACAGATAGATAGATATATAGCATGTTAGAAAGTAAAAGAAAATGGTAGAATAAACACGGCCTCATAAAACAGATAATGAAAGAAAAGGAAGAAGAAGAAAGAGCCTTTCAACAGTAATAATGGAGGGTGGAGGTTTACAGGCTTTTCAGTTACTCTGATGACATAACAAACAGTTAGTTCCAGAATAACTGAGCGGATGCAGAAAGGGTGGTTTTAGTTGGTAGGACGGGACTTGCACCTATGCGCCCGGAGTCCAGCTTGCCATTCGTGATAGAACTTAAGACCGCTTAACCGGATGTGCTTGAGCATTTCCCCCCAAACAAAAAAAAAAGATATCATAATGAGGAATTATAAGCGATTAACTACATATTATATTTCTAAAATGCAAAAAATATTAAATTCCGAATTTTTAAATCACAGTTTCATATAGTTGGTGAATTTCATTAGGATTCGGCGTACGATTGGTTAAAAAAATAAATAAATAATATTGTATTTTTTCTGCAGTATGTGTTAACTTTATTCCTGTGGAACTCCCAAAAGGTTAAAATGCGCCTACGGTCCTGGCTGGTCGTGGACGTCGAGAGCGAGGCTCAAATGTCAATCTATTTCTACTCGTGCAAATTAGCGAATATTAATAATTCAAGGATATTAATAAATGAAACAGGAGGTGTCACGAAATCTGTGATGATTTCAGACAATCTTTTCGAATTTGACATACCCCAACGGGTATTTCGCTTGCTTAATTATTAAGTCGTTTGGATATCGAGGTTAGGCCGATATTTTTTTAACAAACGGTTTTGCAATAATCAGCGGTATTAAAATTTTCATTCTGAATAATGATAAAGATATTTAGGTGCGTATTACTAATAGGAGAAATCAAACGTTGTGTATAGCATCATTCAAATCCGACAGAATAATAAAAATAATAATAATAATAATTTATTCATCCTTTTTGATCAGAAAAATGCCATACTGGTGGAGTCCGGAGATTGAACAAAAAAAAAGGAATGCACGAAGAAAAAAAGAGCTGAAAATCGTCGAGGTATAAGCCAAGACCAGCTGGTTCCAGCCAGGGAAGAATATAAAACACCCAATAAAGAGCTGAAATGGATGATAAGTAGGTCAAAGAAGACATGTTTTAAAGTACTCTTGAGCGAGCTAGATAGATATATGGGGAGACGGCTTCAAAATTGTAACAGGGAAAATATGCACGAAATGGGATGCCTGGGATAAAGAAATCCGTGTGGTTAACGAGGTAGAACCATTCACACTTGAGGAAGTACAGAAGGCAGCAAGAAGCATGAAGAATGGAAAGGCTCCGGATCCAGATGGAATCCCACCTGAGGCGATTAAGCATGCAGTTAAGACCACCCCGCAATATATTACGGCGGTAATGAACAATCTACTGAAGGTACAGAAATTCCCAGCCAGCTGGAAAGCAGCAATGCTAGTACTGGTACCAAAGCCAGAAAAAGCGGCAAATAGAACAACTGGGTACAGACCCATATGTCTCCTGAATACTGCTGATAAACTTTTCGAGGGTCTTATAAGAAACAGACTAGAACTGGAACTTGAAAAGGGAAAAGATCTTTCAGAGAACCAATTTAGATTCAGGAAGTGCCGGTCCACAATCTAAGCGATAGAAGCAGTAAGGAAAGGAGTTGCAGAAGGAAATAGATGGGTGGTGCTTATTCCGCTAGACGTAAAAAATGCCTTTAACATAGCCGTATGGAACCTAATAGTAAGGGAACTAAAGAGAAGGAAAATCCCAATATATCTTTGTAATCTGGTCCGTAGTTACCTTACCGATAGGAGAATATTGATAGGTCATGAAGAATATAAAAGCGGGAGTCGCTCAGGGTTCGGTCTTAGGAACAACTCTGTGGAATATACTATACGATGGCGTGTTAAGGGCGGGGTAAGGTATTGAATTTTTTTTTTTACATTTTTTTTATTTTTTTAACTAAAGTGTGAGGTAAGTCGATAAAATTCGCTTATGAACGTTTTATACCAGATTTATTTGGTGGTCAAAACTTTAAAGCGATTTCCCCACAACTCACGTTTTCAAATGTGATGCCCCTCATAACTTCAAAAACACTGCACCGATCCTTTTGAAATTTTGAACACTATTTCTGTACATAATTTAAGAGGTAACGCGGGAGAGCTTTTTTCAAATTTGTTAATAATTTTTATTTTACAATAACAAATTAGCCGATTTTTTTTCGCAAAAAAATCACATTTTCCCTTCAAAATGTTCCAAAAAAGTAAAAAATTGAAATTTCAAAAAACCCTCCCCGCGACACCTGGGGAAAACTATTATCTAACGAATGAACTTTGATTTTTTGATTTCTGATGATCCAGCATCAAGTTATGAGGGGCACCGCAATTCTACTTTTTTCCGAGACACGTACGAATAATTGCTGCCTTTGCCGTATTTTTTAATATTTCTTGGTGAAAATTTTACACAATATTCTTCGAATGTCATACTTTAATGTACCATTGGTTTTAATAAAGAGATTTTAACTGTAAAATTCACAGAAACATGCCTTTTTTGTACGAATTAACCTTACCCCGCCCCCCTTAAAGGAAGAATTAACAGAAGGCCCAAAAACGATAGGTTTTGCCGATGATCTAGCCATCTTGATGAACGCAAGAGACCGAGAAGAACTAGAATACCGGACAAATGATACTTTGTGGAGGGTAAATAGGTGGATGAACTTGCATCAATTAGAGTTGGCCCCTGAAAAAACAGAGGCAGTCGTACTGCGAGGACCAAGGAAGAAAGCCCAACGAGAGGCACCTCGGTTCGTTCTGAGAGGGGTGGAGATACCTAGGCATCACTCTGGAAGTAAACATATCTCTGGGGTGGTAGCAAAGGCAGAGGAGAGTGTGGGCATATTGTCGAGACTAACGACAAACGTGGGAGGTCCCGAGAGCCAGAAGAGGCCACTGTTGAGTGGAGTCGTCCACTCAATATTGCTTTACGGAGCGCCAATATGGGCAGGAGCCCTCAAGGTGAAGACATATAGGCAAAAAATGGAAAGAGCTCAAAGGAAAATAGCCCTTAGGGCGGCGAGCGCCTATAGGACGGTATCGTTGAGAGCGGTCCAATTAGTAGCCGGCATAGTGCCCATCCACTTATTGACGGAAGAACGACGATACCTATATGGAATGGATAACGAAAATATGGGTGACGGAAGAAAAATAGCAAGAGAACGAAGTTTAAGAGCTTGGCAACAGGAGTGGGACGAGAACCAACAAACGGCTCAATGGACAAAACAATTAATACCGAGTGTGATTAACCGGATGAGGTGTGACCATAGAGTCACGAACTACTGGCTGACACAAATACTAACTGGGTACGGATCCTTTAGAACAACACTCATAAAATGGGAAAAGTAGACGATGAAACTTGCATATACTGCGCGGAAACAGATACTCCACTACACACGTTTTTTGTATGTGAACGGTTCCATCAGGAAAGACAGG
Source organism: Crepidodera aurea (assembly GCA_949320105.2). Classification (NCBI taxonomy): domain Eukaryota; kingdom Metazoa; phylum Arthropoda; class Insecta; order Coleoptera; family Chrysomelidae; genus Crepidodera; species Crepidodera aurea. The sequence continues at coordinate 90,398,237 of OX439473.1, read as the reverse complement.
CGACGAGAATTGAGATAGGTGAAGCTTTAACAGTGGAAAACTTCGAAGCCATCATCATTGAAACGAGAGAAAATTGGCAAGCAGTCCGGAGATTGGCAAAGCGCATAATGGAAATCAAAGAAACGGACGAAAGAGGGTAGTGGGTAGTGGGTAAACCGTTCTTGCACTATTATAGCTGGTGTCCCACACTATCACATGGCGCTAGGTAAACGTGTGATGTCCTTAAAGGATTTTACCTCCGACAAAAAAAAAGGTCAAAACAGAAAATAGGATTTTACATTAGACAGTATGTAAATGTACCAGTACCTTAAGGGTCAGATGAATTTGGTTTGTCCTGTATAAAAATGAAACATAGAACATTCAGGTAACTCGGGTCAGGAATGACTAGTAAATATAGTAAATTTATTTTAAAATTTATTTTATAGTGAACGGAATGACCTAAAATTGAAGAAATTTTGATTTTCAGTTGTTTTTTAATCTTGCCTTATTATTATCCAGTAGCTGACACCCTAGTTTTATACTTAGCCCTAAGTCTGACCTTATGAGCACCAGTGCCTGATTTTTTTGCTTGTCAAATGACAGCCATCTCATAAATTCAATTTTGAAAATACAACGTTGCCAATTCAATTTCAGAAATCATGGGTTAAGGTAAATATTTATAGGAACGTTGAATAACACTGTTAAAATGGACACTTGTCAAAATGTGACACCTGTAAAAACGTGACAACTGTTAAAATGTGATACGTGTCAGAATGTAACAACTGTCAAAATGAACAAATCTCAAAATGAACAAATGTCAAAATATGACACCTGTCAGAATGTAACAAATGTCAAAATGTCACACGTATCGTACTTTTCTTTATTTATTACAAAGATCTAACCTAATCAATTGAACACAGAGTTTTTCTTATATATTGATAAATAGAGTGAGCTTATCGACCTTCTGTTGACGGGACGTGTGCCCTACACGCTGCTGTTGCCCGTCCCGGAAACGGGGCCTGTCCACCGTGACAATTCGCGAAGATCAAGCGTCACTAGATGTTGCCCTAAAAGGGTGAAATCCCCAAAAACTAGGCAACTTTTAATGCATTTAACTAACCTCTGTGACAAGCAGTTGATAAACGTCAACGACAGCTGCAGCCAATTGAAAATTAACACTGACAGCTTTTTTAATTGTCCCGCCTACTTTCAAGCCAATCGCCAATCAACTTTTTATTTATCTCCCTATCAGTAGTTCAAGTAGATGTCGCCCACTCCGTGATTTTCGCGAATAAATGACCAGATATTTAAAAATACACGAGGTATATGCTAAAAAATTTGGGAAAGTAAGGTAACACACATTAAGATATTTTTGTCAAGAAACCCACTTTATTGTTTTTTAAAGTCAATAAGCAATGTATCATGTATCGAAGCTATTGTGCCAAGCACTTACGTAAGTAAAATAAAAACATAATACAAAATACAATCTGTATCTGTATCTGTAGAGTAGGGAGGGTGAGTTAGTTCCACAGCACTTAGGCCACATTTGACCTATTGTACATCCTCCCGAGGAGTTGTCCTCCTAGGTCATCGTCCATCCTGTCCTTTCCAGGAAAGTGGACAAGTCACTAAGAGACATCTCCTTTATATCGGCAGGTGTAGGCCAAGACTCACCAAACACGCACTCTCTCATTGACGATAACTCCGGGCAATCGCATAGGACATGATTGCCCTTATCGTCTTCCTGTTCACACATCCTGCATATAGGTGTGTCCACTAGCGCCATTGCATGGAGGTGTTTCCTTAGTTGACAGTGGTCAGTCAGAAATCCTACTACTAGACGTAGGTTTTTCCTGGTCATCACCAAGTATTTCTTCGACGCCAACTTCCCAGGGTGACCCTGGCAAAACTGCATCCCTCGATTTCATCCCATCTCTTTAGAGATTTAGCGTGGGTGTAACGTTTGGCTAGTTCCGCAATTGCCGAAGTCGTCAAGCCGTAGGTGTCGCTGGGTCCTAAAAGTCCAGCCGCTTCCCTGGCTAAGGAATCGGCAATGTGGTTACCTTTACTCCTGTCGTGCCCTTTAACCCACCTCAGGATAATATTGTTATCTACCGAGGCGTTAGCTAAAGCTTGATGGAACTCTAATACTAGCCCTGATGTAACACAAAATACAAATAGGTACATTACTTGTTTAGAAGTACATCACTTAATGTAAGGAAAAAAAAAATAAAATAGCTTCATGTGTTCCCGAGAAATTCCTCAACAGATTAGAAAGCATCCCTCCCCATCAAGAGATTCTTCCTGTTTTTAAATATTTCAACGGAAAAATTCTTTTAAAAGCTAATTGTAATTTTTGATGATGTGTTACAATATTATATTTTTGTCTTATCTTATATTCGTATAGAAAAAGACGTTGTTAATAGTATATTCTGTAACAAGGTTGGAATAAGAATGTAAGGAACCATGAGTGTCGAATTTTCATTCCAACAGAGTAACAGACTGTACTTTCTCCACAGCCACAGAAAGTAGGAATTGATGATGGTGTTGTGTGGTTTTTCTGGGTTTTCCCACAACTGTAAAGCAAATGCGCCATCAAGCATCAGTAAGTCGCCCCAGAGCGCCACGGCAAATAATAATAATAGCCGTCCCTCCCCCGCACAAGCTGCAGAGCTTCTGGGGTTCACTCGTAAGGGAGTGAATTGCAGGGCGTATATTATTATTATAATATAGTAAAATGAAACCTCGAAAAACGCAGCTTATCTTTGTTCAGGTAAATTCAAACTAAATAAATAACACGTCGCGTAGAACTGTCAAACATGAAATTCATGGCTATCTAGGATGCGGACGTGATATTTACAGCAAAGTGTTACAGAATGAACATGAGAAAGAATGAAATACGTATAAAATGCATAAGAGACAAGTGTTTCAGAAATTTCTTTCAACCTCAAGAGCGGGAATGTTTCTTTTCTGTATTATAATTGGTTTCAGAATAACTACATTCAGTAGGGAAGAATAGTATATTCTGTAACAAGGTTGGAATGAGAATTCGACACGAGTGGATGATTCCGAACGCGAGCGAAAGCGAGCGTGAGGAACCACGAGTGTCGGATTTTCATTCCAACAGAGTAACAGACTGTACTTTCTCCACGGCCACAAAAAGTAGAAACATTGTATAGGTAGTATTTTTATATCCAAGCTTGGGTTTTTGCGGTAGCAAATTTTGAGTTATATTATCGGCATATTTTTTTATTTCTGGAGGAGTATTTTTAAATTCTACATCTGAATCGTTTGATTTTCTTCTCCTTTTCAATAAATTAAAAGTTTTTACAAACCAATATTAAGACCACGTCACCTAATACTGACAGTTAATTTGACATTCACGGCAAACCTTATTTTTGTAAACAATCACGGAATACAGATTCTATTCTCTAGTGATAGAATGTAATACATATAAAATACATAAGAGCCAAATGTTTCAGAATTTTCTTTCAATCTTAAGAGCGAGAATGTTTCTTTTCTGTTATTATAAGTGGTTTCAGAATAACTACATTCAGTAGTGGCCGTGGAGAAAATTTATTAAAGTTTACAAAAAGTGAATATGAAGGGGAGTATTAATATTTTATGTCATAAATAACTTCACTATCATCCTTGTATTTAAGTAGGTACATAATTACTTTCCTTTGCAAATAGAGAACTTATGCTGCGTCATCAGCATGATGCCAAACTAATACGGCTTGGAATTTGACAGAGTGTCATAGAGCAAAGTAACATGTTCTTGTAACAGGTTCTCCTATCCTTGTATCCTTTGCTGGACGTTTATTGTTAACATTATTAGGTAATGCAGGACCTATATTATTTTAACTATATCATATATATTTTTTTCTACGCCCACGTCAGTAAACGTTAAAAATCGCACTGTCAACATTCCTTGTAAATGACATTTAACAATAACATGAACGTAATGAGATCTCCTAACATACACGTGCTTTTTGATAAGAAAACTTAAATTTCTTAATATAATCAAATTGCAATCAAATTTTTATCTACACCACTTTATTTGGACTATTTACATAAATTTAGTCAATTGAAAAACATAAAAACTTTTAGCATTAGTGAGATACATTTTGAATTAAAAGAGTGATGTCCCTAAATGTCGGCAACACATTATACAAATTTTCAAAAAATAACCCGCGTTTCTATAGAAATAAACGTCATGTTATTTTTTATATTGTCACAAAATATTGTATCCGAAGATTTTCTTAACTTTACCTACGAATATGTCTGAAAGTGAAAGTGATGAAATTATGAGAGATTTTAGAAAAAGCTCAAGCTGCCACACATAATTTGTTACCGCTAAAATCTAAAGAAAGGTATACCTATCGAAAATGTATGGATTGGCGACACAAGAATAACGTTAAATCCTTTTCGCAGAATGTTTTGCTTGTGTATTTTGAGGAAAAATCCAAAATTATGAAGCCATCTTCTCTATGGGCCATTTATTCGATGCTGATAACTACACTAAACATTAATAATAACATTAACATAGCAGATTATCCAAAACTAATGGCCCTACTGAAGCGGAAATCGGATGGATTTAGAAGTAAAAAAGTGAAAATCCTTTCTCCAGAACAAATTAATAAGTTTCTGAAAGATGCCCCAGACGATAATCATTTGTTGTCAGAGGTAACGAATTAAAATATTGTGTAATTATAATCACACAACAATGAGTTTTTCTTTTCGTGGGCGTAGAAAAAGTATAGTACGTTACTCGAGTTGTAAGCCCATTACACACTCGTAAAATGTACGCACTCGCCGCTGCGCGGCTTCGTGCGTAAACTTTTTCACTTCGTGCGTAATGGGTTACTTACCACTCTTGTTACGTAATATACTATTTTTCACTCAAATTTTATTACTAAAATTACAAACTGCAGTAAAGTTCTGTCTGTTCGAAAACATAAAATACAATCATCGTATATTAATTTTTTTCGTATACGCGGTTTGTCAAAAAATATGAATTTTACTCAAGAGTAAAGTAGGTACCTTTATTTTTGATAATATCGAAAATTGTTATTAAAAAAAGTTGATCTGAGCTAAAAACTACGTTCAAATATGCAATTACATCCATTTACATTCAAAAATTAGGTTTTGTTATTTTGTACTAATTTTTCTATTTTGAATAAACATTTATCTCTTATGATTATGAAACACGTCGTGATAACCTTTTCATTTCTAAATGTTTTCTAACAATATTGCAATTTAAACATGTAATGAATGAATATGGGTTTATTTTGCAAATAACAAAAGAGATACAAATACTAAGCTGTGTAACTAACATAATATTAATACTATAAATAATTATAAATTTAATTTTCACTCATTCCACTAATGCCTCGACATATTCAACCTTCTCGTTCAATAAATTTAATCGTTCTATTGGCAAATTCACGTAACATTCCTTATCATTTCTGGAGAAATTTCCTGGCATGTTTCTAAAATTATCCATTCCAAATGGTTAACATCTTGAAACGGCCCTTTCTGGTAAACTTTTTGTTTCAAATAACCCCAAAATAAGTAATCAAGGGGGGTTAAGTTAGGGGATCTAGCAGGCCAAAAAAGATCAGAATATCTGTGAATAACTTTTCCATAGAACATATGTTCAAGACATCCCCTAACATTTGATGTACTGTGGCATGTGTCACCGTCTTGTTGGACCAAAAACATTATTGAGTTGAATGAGTAATATTTTTATTGGGATGTTTATTATTAAAAATAATTGCTGCTTCTCTATAATAATATTATTAGATACGACCTGCAATTCACTCTCTTACGAGCGAACCCCAGAAGCTCTGCAGCTTGTGCAGGGGATGGACGGCTATTATTATTACATGACATGTATAATTTTTTCCGACAATCAAAACAATTTCTATTTTCTCTTTACAAGTTAATAATGCTACCATTTTTATGTGTCTTATAAGTTCTAACGCATTTTCACTGTCAAACATTTCTTGCTATGAACAAATTGTATGTCAGTGCATCCTAGATTACATGTAACTATACAGTTTAATTTGCATTGTTATTGGAGACAAAAAAGAAAAAATAATTTTTTTCAATGTAAATGATCAACTTTTTTAATAACAATTTTCGATATTATCAAATATAAAGGTACTTGAGTAAAATTCTTATTTTTTGACAAACCGCGTATACGACTGAAAAAATTTCAGATCTGATGATTGTATTTTAGGTTTTAGAACATGCAGAACTTTTTATAAAGAATAACTTTTTTCCTAAAATTAATCATAAACAAGTTATCCACATGGTTCCAACTTAGTGATACATACTGTATATATTATCATAAATGATAAGGAACTTTTTGTACTACACAGTAAGTAGTAACTTTTTTATAACACATTAATTAGTTAATTTTTTTTGTAAATATACATATTATTTACAGTGCATATTAGACTAGTGCAGATAGCTTTGAAAATGGTAAAAAGTGAAATAAAATAATAGTAGGATGAAACTCATTGGAAAAGGAAGAGAATATAACAAACATGAAAGGAAAAATAATTTACAGGCCCATTGGGGTCGGGAAGTGGAAGGGGGAGAGTTTTTAAGGGTAGAAAACTGTTTATCTCGATTTCCGGCAAAAACTGCAAGTCCTATGGAAAAAAGTTAAATGTCAAAGTTGTAGGTAGTAACAACTTTTGTATTTACACTTTTTTCACATAACCTCAAAATTTATGTGAAAAATTCAAATAACCAAGTTTTTGGTTTTTTATTTTTATCTTTTAGAAAAAAAAATTTTTTTTCACGAAATTTGGTGTAAACTTAATAATCGAAATAATATCGAAAAAGCAGTCTAATTTTCAATCGAAAATTCTCACGTCAAAGTATCTGCTTTTTTAAAAAACTCGGTGCGCTTTTTGTTCGTTGAAATCTCTACTTTTTGATGGTGGAGTTTTTTAAAAAAGCAGATATTTTGACGTGAGAATTTTCGATTGAAAATTAGACTGCTTTTTCGATATTGAGTCGAAATAAGGTTAAAAAAATAAATATTTTAAAACAAAAAAATTACAGAGTGTTTGGGACATAAAAAGGTAAGTTTACACCAAATTTCGTGAAAAAAAAATTTTTTTTGTAAAAGATAAAAATAAAAAACCAAAAACATGGTTATTTGAATTTTTCACATAAATTTTGAGGTTATGTGAAAAAAAGTATAAATATAAAAGTTGTAGATCTTTTTATTACCTACAACCTTGCTATTTAACTTTTTTCCATAGGACTTGTAGTTTTGCCGGAAATCTAGATAAACAGTTTTCTACCCTTAAAAACTCCTCCCCCCCCCTTCCACTTCCCGACCCCAGAGCGCCTGTAAATTATTTTTCTTCCTTTTCCAATGAGTTTCATCCTACTATTATTTTATTTGGTTTCAAAAATTATCTGCACTGGTCTATACCGTGTGACACAGACTCATGGTACACCCCCCTTTTCTCCTTTAGCTATATTTCTGAAATTTGGAACATTGAATATGCTCCCTAGACGGCACTTCTTGACATATTTAAAAAAAAATATTAACTTCCGGTTTTTCTGGAAATGGTATCAACTTTCAATTTTCAAATGGAACACCCTGTATATTATTACATTTTTGGAATCTTCATAATTATCTGAATCCAATGATACCTCATAGTTAATATTTCATTCGTCAGAATACACATTTTATTTTTCGATCTATAGAGCCATGAACCCCCTAAAATTATTCCAAATAATCAAAATACATACAGTTAAACGTTTCATGTTTTGTTCGAATTCTTCAGAATAATCTATTAATTAACACATTCTCTGAGAACGATGATATGTTTTTGGTGTTTTTTCAGTCCATAAAAAGTCTATCTAATATTTCGTAAGTTTTTTTGGACTTGTTCATTAATTGTATTTGTCGCTCTAATAAAGCTCCTCATGATATAGATTTTAACTTTTATTAGTGTATTATAAAATAGCCGCAGAAAAAAAATTGTAGTAGTAACCAAATAACCACGAAAAATAAGTGTTTCTAAATAAAAAAATCCCTTTCTGCCTTATATCGATTTACGGTTTCCAAGATAGCAATTTTAAATCACGATTAAAAAACACCATATTGGTTTTTTTTAAACTTTATTAGTTTTACATGTTTACATTTTTCAAAGATTTAGAGGAATATTGAAATTGAATCTTCAAATCTTCTAATAATAATAATAATAATAATAATAATCTTTATTTGCAGCTACATATAATAAAAACAACAAAAAATAAAAAATAAAAATATATAAATATCGTACCCACAGTAACTACAAAATAGAGCCGACAAACAGTAAAAACTGATACAAAGTGTCGGACCTAGCAAACAAAACAAAAATAAACAAGATAAACAAGATTTAAGATAAACAATAATTTATCTAAAAGCACATTGCACTATATAGTAGTTTTAGAGAGAAAAAAATGTTATGCTGGAGAGTTATATAAAATTCTTTTATATTCTTTTGAAAAATGGGTGATTCCAAATTGTTTAATTGACTGGGGAATACCATTGTATAGCTTGTAAATATTATATGAAAACGACCTTTGAAACATACAGGTACGGTGTGGTGGGGGAGATATGTAACCACGAGAACGAATATTGATGTTGTGAACATGCGACCTATAAACAATTTTGTTAAACAGATATGGTGGAGACTTGAACATAATAATTTTATGAAATAAGGTTGCCATGTGTAATTTTCTTCTAGAGGACATATTCAGCCATTTAGCATCACGTAGTTTATGAGTTACTCTATCAAATTTTTTGATACCGTAAATAAACCTTAAGCACGATTTCTGTACTCTTTGAATACGATTAAAGTCAATATTATCTATACAAGGACCATATACGCTGTCACAATAATTAAAATGACTCAGTATAAGTGTATCACAAAGCAGGATTTTAACTGAAATTGTTAAACTGCGTCTATGTGGAAATAACATCTTTAAATTAGCATACGATCTTTGTATACACTTTGTAACATGCTGTTTGAATCTAAGCTCACTATCTAGTTCGATACCTAAGTTTCTAGCAACTTTAGCAAACGGCAAAATTGTATCTTCTATTTTTATTTGCAGTTCATTTTCTACTTTATTTTTATGTTTGCCAAATACTAAAACTATAGATTTAGATGGATTAATTGAGAGAAAATGTCTTTTTGATTCAATGGACAGTTTGGTAAGGTCACTATTAATCATTAGATTGGCATGATGTATCTCTGAACTCAAAAAAGAGTATTTCAACTGTGTGTCATCTGCATACATGTAAGACTTGCAATGACTTAGGACATTATGAATGCTACAAGTATACAGTGAAAACAGTATTGGTCCCAAAATTGACCCTTGTGGCACTCCACAGGAAATAGATTTATTATCCGACCTACCTACACTAGTCTCGACAAACTGACACCTACCACATAGATAACTTCTAAAAAAATTTGTGACATTGTTAGAAAAACCTATGTACTTTAAAATAGCTAACAAAATGTGGTGATTGATAGTATCAAATGCTTTCGAGTAGTCTATTAAAGTCAAAACTATTGTCTTTCCATGATCTATATCTCTAAATATATCGTCAGTAATATCTAGCAAAGCTGTGTTGCAGCTGTAACCTTGGCGGAATCCTGACTGATGTGATGGTAAAATTTTATATTTATTTATATGTAGATTAATTTGAAACTTAATAATTTTTTCAATAGTTTTTGATAATACAGGTAGGATGGCAATGGGTCTTAATTCATTGAAACTGCTTATATTTTTCTTTTTAGGTACAGGTATAACTTTAGAAGATTTCCATTGTTTTGGAAAGGTACTGTTCTCTAAACAAAAATTTATAATATGTGTCATGTAAGGCAGTATATAAGGACAACATAATAATAACATTTTTAGTTGCACATGATCAGGACCCACAGCATTAGACTTAATATCCAGCAAATATTTATATACAATATTTTCATCTATTAATTCAAATTCAAATAAATCCGTAATATTAGCTTTAATATTTGTATGATAGAAATGTAATAATTCATTATCTGGTAACTGTACATTTGCAGAGGGCAATAAAAAATGATCATTAATATCATTCGGTTTGTTCAGATTATCAGGAAGGGTATTGTTTTTAGGTTTGCTATAAATATTGAGATCGTTTAATTTTTTCCACAAATTATTTCCTCTACTATTAGTGGCAAGAAATTGAAGATATCCCTTTTTTTCATTACTGATTGCAGTGTTAGTAAAATTCCTTAGATTTTTATAGTAATCCCAATGATGAGGGTTTTTTGTTTTTTTGAATTTTTTAAATGCTTTATTGCGTAATTTAATCATAAGTTTAATATTGTCGGTAAGCCAAGGAGGTTTAGGTTTTTTTGTTTTAAAATCCCTAAGCGGTGCCAGATCATCAAATATCTTTAGCAACGTATTTGTAAAATATGTTACCATTTCATTTACATTCTCTAAATAAAAAATATTATTAAAATCTTCCGATTGTAAGCGACAATACAACAACTCTTTGTTAATATTTGTTAAATTTCTGGTCTTCATTACTTTTGTAGTGATTTCAGGCAAACTCAACTTAAGTTGACCAAATACTAGTTGATGGTCAGTGTCGTGCAATTCAATATTACCGAATTGATTTACTTCTAGATCATCTGAAACGATAATAACATCTAAAAGAGATTCCGATGTTCTTGTAATGCGAGTAGGTTTATCAATAATTTGTTTAAAATTGAATAAGCTTATAGTGTCATAGAATTTTATTACTTTATTATCTGATGTTTCTAAAAGATTAATATTTATATCACCACCAATAACTATTTTTGAATAGCTTGAAATTAAATCTGCTACATTTTCTTCAAGGTTATTTAAAAAGTTGAGAATATTTTTTTTAGGCGGTCTGTAATAAACTCCCATTGCAAATGTATATTTATCAAATAGGACTCCGATCCATAATTGTTCAACATTTTCATTTGTTTTTATATTTAAGATCTCATATTTGACGTCTGCTCGTATATACATACATACCCCACCACCCACTTGCCTTTCTCTGTCACATCTTATTATATTGTATCCTGGAATTAACACATTAATGTCATAAATTAAATTTGTCAGCCATGTTTCTGAAACTCCAACTACAACATATTTTTCTCTCAAAACATGTTCTTTAAACCCTATAAAATTTTTAGTAAGAGATCGAGCATTATAGAATGCAAAAGAAAAATATTTCATTTCATCAAGTAAACAAACAATCAAAATAAACAGAAGTATTAAATTTTAGTACTTAATAATTTTAAAACAAAAACAAAAAGGAATTATAAGATATACCTAATAATGGTCAGTTCAATTTGGTTCGAGCAACACACTTGGAGAACCATAGGCGGACCACAAATTATTTTGCTTATTGATTTTTATTATGTTGCCTTCTAGTTCTTTTCGCTGGAGGCAGTTCTTTTGGCGACAGATCTTTATTTTTAGGATCGTTTTCGGCTTCGTTATCAGTAGTGGTTACATCACTTTCACTTTCTACTTCGTTTCTCACTTTATCGAACTCACCTTCTGTTTCTTTCAAATCGCTTACTGTGTAAGAGGCTCCGTCAACAAATAAGGTATTGCGCTTAATTTTTGCTTCCTTCCCCAACACCTTAGCTGCCTTTAGATGCTTATTCAAAATTTTCTGATTGTGTCTGTCTTGGTAACATAGATCGTTGGCAATGAAAATTTTTTCACCAAGATTTTTTAAAGATGCAATATTTTTGAAAATTTCTTGTTTGATAAGATAAGATGTAAACTCTAATTTAACAGGATTACCTTTTTCAGATTTCAATGTGTAAATATTATTCACATCAGATATTTTTATATTAATTTGAAGCAACTGATTAAGTTTATTTATGACTGAGGTGAGTAGATCATCTTCACTATACTTTAAACCAAACACAACTATATTATTCTTTCTTTGAATCCTTTCGAGATATAAAATTTTAGTTTGAAGTTCGGTGTTTAATTTTTCCAATAGCTTAATTTTTCCTGTTTGTAAATCAATCTTATCCAATAATTTTTTGTTTTCTTCTATGGTGTTTTTCTTTATTTCTTCTTTTACAGTTTTGATTTCATTTTGAAAACCAAGTAGCAATTTGTCATAAAGTTCGTTGTTTGATATATCATAATTTGCTTTTTCCATTTTCTTGCTTCAACTTATAGGTACGCCAATGGTACTCTGAACTCCATAAAAACTGGTTCTCGATAAGAATAGCCTTTGAATTTTTGATAAATGAATAAATAAATGCAAATATATTGCAATTGACAATGACTGGTAATGCTCCCTTCGTTTAAAACTACTTCCTAAGAAGGGATTTTTGAAATGGCACTTGTACGTTTTTTAACGACGTTTGAACTCGTATTTTTACACTTAAATTTGAATATTTATCGGAGATAATTTTTAAACGTGTTCACCATTCACAACTACTACTACTACTAATAGACTCAATACGAATCAAAAAACCCTTTCTACATACATACATACATCTGCTTCTTCAGGGGATGAAAAATGTTAGCCACTTATTTTGATTTAATTTATGGAGTTTTAAATAAATCATTAATTCAATGATTTAACCAAATTTGTAATAAACTGTCAATCTTTCAGTGATATATAATTTACAACAAGATATACTTAATAATAATGTTACTTACTTATAAAGGGTGTTTCATTGGGAGAGGGTAATATTTTAACAGAGGACAGGAGTGACTGAGGTGATTCCAAATAACCCATATTTTATGGGTCTACGGTCCCTTATAGCTGAGATACAGAGTGTTTTGTTCGTTTTGGTCATTTCTTCATTGCCTCCTGTACTTTTAACCACTTTGTATAATTTTATAATATTTGGTACACATACTCTATGTGTCTTAACAAATTAATTGAGATATTATTAATATTGAAAATACAGGCCTGGCTTCACTAAAAATGGACAAATTCGTTCCACTCATAAACAACACCCTGTATGCTAAATTTTCAAAAATATTTTACCATATCTAAAAAGAGGACAAAAAATTGAATTTAATGATATACTTTTTATTTTTGCACATATGATTTTACTACTCATAAATTGTTAGGATCTTTTATATTTTTGGAGCACCAACGTGGTTAATTAATCCTATTAAGTTGTAATCAATATTATTTGGCCTAATTAACTATTTTGTTTAAAAGTATGTTATACCAAAATTATCGTCATGTAGGCCTATGAAAACAGATTTACAGGACAGTACTAGGAACTAAATATCACATTAGATTTAGCTATATTTCACGCATTTTATTTATTTTTTTTAACCTTCCTTATGAAAAATTGTGTATTTTAGAGTAGGAGAGTTAAAGAATCTAAAATCTAATTTTTGTAAAGGATAAAAGTACTTGAAAACGCGTTCTTTATTTAATTAAGTAAGTTTGGTAATAAGCTATCTATGTATTTGTGAAATTTAATAGTTATAATATGAAAACATAAAAAATTACAAAATCTAGATGCCCATGGAATTGACAGTTTAGAGTTCTCTATGTCAATTTATTTTTATTTAAGTTTTCACAAGGTTTGCATTATTTTTGTAGTTTGTGGTTTGGTTTCGATTATTTTAAAAATGCCACATCAATTTTCTAATGAAGAATATGCTGATATGATATACATATATAAACAATTATTATAATTTTTTAAACTTGTTTTTTTTTCTAGTCTTTTAAGTGTTGTGTAATTTTTTAATTTTGTTTATAATTTAGTTAGATATTATTTAGTAAAAATGATTTTTATTTATTCGACTCATGTGTTGTTGACATATCTATTTAATTTCACAAATAGTAGAGCGTACTCCCAACTTTAAATAATATCGCGTCACATTCACAATGTTTTTTATGTACTTTTATCATTTACAAACATTTGATTATAGTTTCTTTTACTCTTCTACTCCAAACTATACGATTTTTCGTAAGGAAATAAATAAAATGGGTGTTGAATAGGTAAATCGAACGCGACGTTTAGTTTCTAGTAGTCCTAGATGACGATAAAATTTTTTGACATACTTTGAAACAAAATAGTTAATTATGCCAAATAATATTGATTACAACTTAATAGGAAAAATTAAGCACGTTGGTGCCCCTAAAATATAAAAGATCCTAACAATTTATGAGTAATAAAATCATATGTGCAAAAATAAAAAGTATATCGTTAAATTCAATTTTTTGTCCTCTTTTTAGATATGGTAAAATATTTTTAAAAATTTAACATACAGGGTGTTGTTTATGAGTGGAACGAATTTGTTAATTAATGTCAATTAATTTGTTAAGACCCATAGAGTATGTGTACCACATATTATAAAATTACAGAGTGGTTAAAAGTACAGGAGGCAATGAAGAAATGACCAAAATGAACAAAACACTCTGTATCTCAGCTATAAGGGACCGCAGACCCATAAAATATGGGTTATTTGGAGTCCCTGTCATTCCTATCCACTGTTAAAATATTACCCTCTCCCAATGAAACACCCTGTATAATTTACAAGAAGATATTATAATAATAATAATAATGTTACTTATATCAATTTATTACATTTTTTCGACATTCTCGCCATTTTTCCGACTATTTTCACAATTTAAATTTCCATGTCAATCGCTTTTTCATCCAAAATTACCCTTGGAATGGATTTTAAGTTCGTATCCGATTTTAATTGCGGGATTTAAAAAAAATCGAGGAATCCGCTAGTTAGACTATTGAAATAACCCGATTCTTATGTAGTTTCCTCGAAACAAACTATTTTAGTATCAATTTTGGGATTTTACGTAATTTTCCAAATATTTTCACATTTTTTTCGGGTTTTCTCACACTTTTTCCGTCCTTTTTCACAATTGACTACGTTTATCCAAAAAAATAAACAATTTTGGGGTCGATTTTAGAATTCGATTTAATTTCCCTACTTTTTCCTCATGTTTTGTGTGACTTTTTATGTTAGTATGATTTTTTTTATGGATTATTTATCTTTCTTGTAATAATATATAGTGAAAATTTAAAAATGAAACTGTACAAATATTATGATTACGTTATGCACCATCAAAAATAAACGTTTAAACATTTAAATCAGAACTGAATTTTTCAGAAAATACTCCATTTCTTACTGAAATAAAAATTGTAAGATTTTGAAACTATTATTATTCGATTTCCCAAAGAAATTTCTTATGAACTTTAAAAATTAAACTTCAACTTCTTAGAAATAATCCTAAATTATTATCCACTCCTGATAAAAATAACCTATTTTTTTTAATACACCTAATCGTAATACATAATAATATTTATAACATAAAAAACAGATTAATTAAGTAATATTAAGTACAAATTCTTTCATTTTCCTTTTTTTTTTCTTTATGTGATGCAAAACATTGTCACTATCAAAATATATTAAATTTCAATTAATCAAAAACTGTGTTCTTTCATTGCAATGTTACATACAATCTTTTTTATAACGAATATTTAACGAAAGCAGGATCTATGTATTCCATAATAACCATACATCACGGTAAAGGAGAAAACATCCTTCTCATCGTAGTAATGTAGTCAGTAGTAGTCCTGGATCTGAGGTATTGATTGAGCTTGGGCGATGTCCATTCTGGCAACCGCCACCGTAGCTCTCGTCCCCCATCTCCCTCCTGCCGACCCCAGCATCTCTAAATTATGCGTGAGCTGAGTATATGCGTGGCAGGCGCGTCAATCCTGCCGGGGGGCGGCGGGAGGAACACTTTCCGCTATGTCTTGGACGAAGCGAAAGCCTGCAGGACTTTGATGTACAAGCCGTCTCTCTCGCTCAGCCGCTACCCGTCCTTTTTCTCGGTCCCTCTCATGATGACAGAGGTGGAATCCGGGTTGGAGTGGTTACTTTAAAATTTTAAATTCAATATATCTATAGGGGTTATATTCAGAAAGGGTCATTGCTACTAGTACATCTCAGGGGATCAGGGTTAAATGTCTTATGTACGTCGATATATATTTTAAATCGCCATTTCGATTCTAATCTTTGATTACATTTAAAATGTAACGAAAATGAAAGGGGAATAGTTCTTATTATATTTAACTCAAACCATGTAATACATTTTTTCTACAACTGCTATGAAGAGTGGCTTACTTAATTTCAAAACCGTGTTTTGCTCATACTGTGAAAAATATATTTGTCCAAGGCACTTTGCCCACACCATATACATTTTTATGGAGAATCAACAAAAATCGACAAAAACTTAGTTGGCTGCTGTCTAGCTTTAAATGGTTGTCACAACTGTCAGATTGTAGAAGTTTTTTAAATTCTTAAGGTAGTTTTCATTCGTGTTTTGATAAAATTCGCAATTTTCATTAAATATTATTTTAATAAAACATACCTACTTATAATAAATAATATGGATACTGACAGCATTAACGATTTTGATAATACTCCGCCAGAGATATTGGAAAAAGCTGGAAAAGTATCGTTAGACTTGTTGCCGGTAATCTCAAGAAAAAAGTATGAATTTGCATACGAAAAATTTGTGGAATGGAGAAGAAATACAAAAATAAAATTAAAAAAATTATTTAACTGTTAAGATACTTTAATGATATTTTATTTTTGCTAATCATAAAAATAAATATTATGCTACATTACCTGTATTCTTTAAATTTGTGCAGTTGTCAGTTGTAGAAAAAGTATAGTGTGCAAAATGTGCGGAAAGTACTTTCCCCACTTGTTGCACAATATGCTATTTTGAAAGGCATAATAAATTTAAATGTTCAAAAAAAAAGTAGTAAGATGAAATGGACTACAAAATATAATACGTGGAAGTTATAAATCGGGCATTAACTCATACTTCAAGAAGAAAAATTGAGTGAAAAACCCAAAAAGTTTAATAAAGAAGGAAAAAAAAGAGAGGACGAATATTAAGATAAGCTGAAAATCAAAATACGTAAATCTAGAAACAAGCTAACCATAACAGAGAAAATAGAAGAGGTGATTGGAATAAATAAAAATATGAAAATTCTCAGAATTGACATATACGTCGATAAAATAAAATCGTTAAACTTAAAGACAAAGAGGGAAATGAAATAACAAAGAAGAAGTAAAAAGAATCCGGAAAAAAATGTAAGTGGCAATAGGAGAAGATGAAATAGGGATACAGGCTGTAAATGGAAAACGAGAAACTATCGAAAGTAATAACTGACTTATTTAATTTATATCTGAGCCAATATCTAGTCCCTACAAAGTGTAATAATGCAATTACTATTCACTTACACAAAAAAGGGAATTATCAACAGTAATACCACAAGTGATTGAATTTTCGCGATGGGTCTGTCGATTCATTTACTTATGAGACTTATGAGATAAATTCAATCACGAGTGGAAATTTATTAGACTATTTCACAAATAAAGTAAAAGGTAAAAAATATAAAATTCGGTAGAATTAGAGGAAATTAGCAGAAAAGGCAAGAAGTTGATCGGAGACATTACTAAAGGTTAATAAACAGAAACTATTGACATCGAATAAAATATATATTGAATTAAATCAGTATTAACGTACTTAAATATTTCTCAATTATAATTATAAATGGTGCAATTATATACAATGCTTTGAGCTTGATTATTTGAAGACCCGATTGTACTTGCAATAGTTGTCTTTACGACACATTCCTTGTAATCAGAACCATTCATTTTTATCATGTTGAAGCTCCAGTTCTTTAATATAACAGCTAGTCTCTCGACAGGCGTTGCTTCGTCTAATAGGTATTCTCGTGCATCGCAAAATCTACTAAATTGCTTCCAAACATACTCCTTCGATTTCTTCGTATTTTTCGGCACATTTTCATTAATTTTTTCGGTCATTAATTCGATGGAATCTGCTCATTTTTAGCGTGGTTATTTATATTTGACGTTTAACTGTCACATACATAAATCTGAAAAAACCGAACTTGATAAGCCAATCAGAGTCAAGAGTTAAGTTTGGTGTTATCGATAATCCAAACTTGACTGGAGCTCCTGATTGGTTCATTTTACAAGTGCGTGAAATTTAATAGTCGACCACATGTACAAATGATTAAATAAAAATTATAAAAAACAAGACTGCTATCAACATAGGTTGGTTTCAGAAAAAGATATGAACCAAATGACTATTTACAAGCAAAATATAATAAATTGGTAACGCCAATCACATTTGCGAAATTCAGAAATGTATCGGTTTGGATGAGCATATTTTGGTAAATTGCGATATATTCTAAAAGGAACATTACCGATTTACTTGAAAAAAAGTCTACAACCATTGTATATTGCCGGTAATTACATACGCTTCCCAGACCCTTACAATGACTAAAAAATAAATTAAGAATAGCCCGGGGAGTAATGGAAAGGGCAATTGTCGGGAATAACGAAAAGAGATATGACAAACAGGACAGTGATACAAAGGACTACAGGGACAAATTTCATACAACGGTTATACAGCCCGTTTAAACAACAATAAATGGACCAAGAGACTTGTGGCATGTAGAGGCACATCGCCCAGTAGAATCATTCATGTAGCTATTAGTAATAGTTTAAGGTCATAATATTGTATATATTTTCATTACGTGTAAAAAGGAAGGTTGATGTCTTATCACGTACGATTATTTGTTTGGTTAAGATCAATCTTCCTGGTATTCATTATATCATATTAATTCACTTCATACCTAATATCATTGTAAATACACGTCCATTAGTTAAGGGCTGAGTTTCATTCCCTACCTCATCCCCTAAACCAGGACATCACATGGCGATCCTGCAAGTCCTTTAGGAAATCATATAGACTAGGTATTATGAAATCTTCAATTATGACGATGTTTAAATTTTTATAATAAACAAATTCACTAATCATTCACTAAACGTCTTAAAAAAATTTAGATAACCGATTTTGGCATGTTAAATATTAAAATAGTTTTTTTTCTACTGCTATGAAAAGTAGCGTATTTCTCATATCTTATTTAATTTCAAAACCATGTATTGCTCATACTGTGAGAAATATTTTTGCTCACGATACTTTGCCCACACCACATATCAATCAACAAAAATCGACAAAAACTTAGTTGGCTGCTGTTCAGCTTTAAGTAGTTGTCAGATTATAGATTACAGAAGTTTTTAAATTCTTAAGGTAGTTTTCATTCGTGCTTTGATAAATTAACTCCGATGTTATAACGTCATATACTTGAAAACGTTTTTGTCACTTTGACATCCTTTTTTATCAAAGGTAATACCACGGTCCTCCAAATTTTATCGATAAAAATTTTGATTTTCACGAAAACGGCTTTATTTGGAAAAATCACGAAAACAAACTGATTTTATCTCAAATTAGTTTGTTTGAGTGATTTTGCCTGAAATAAAGGCGTTTGAGTATAGAGACCAAAAATTTAATCTATAAAATTTAAGAGGACGAGTGGTATTTGTAAAGTTTATTTTTTGAATCATTGTGTATTAAAATCAGAGAATGTAGTCATTTATGCAAAAGCCACTTTAACTCTCAAATGTTCAATATTTTCTTTATCAATTTAAATTGAAACATCAAAAAATATTGAGCTGTTATAGGTTTAAATACCACCAAGGCATGTGTGATTGCGTTTGGCTTAATTCGGATAAAGACTGACATTTGTCAGTTTTAAAGAGATTTATCGATTTCTATGTAATTTGAAGGATTTAGGTATTCAAAAACTGATGTTTAGTGTTGAAGTGAGTTATGTGTGTGTTAAAGCGATTTGAAATAAACGAATAAACAGGTTAGTTTACAAATACATCTTGAAATTTGGGTATTAACATAGATTTGCAATACATTTAAAGTTGTTAAATGTTTTCATTTGACATTTCAAAAAAGGTAAACAAAGTTTTATCAAGAAACAAAAATGAAGAGGCAGTTTTATCAAAGGTAATACCACGAGTCCTCCAAATTTTATCGATTAAATTTTTGGTTTTCACGAAAACGGCTTTATTTGGAAAAACCACGAAAACAAACTGATTGATAAAATCACGAGTCCGCAGGACGAGTGATTTTATCTTAAATCAGTTTGTTTGAGTGGTTTTGCCTAAAATAAAGGCGTTTGAGTACGAAGATCAAAAATTTAATCTATAAAATTTCAGAGGACGAGTCGTATTTGAAAGGATTATTTTTTGAATCATTTTGTATTAAAAACAGAGAACATAGTCATTTATGCAAAAGACACTTTACACACAAATATTGAAAATTTTCTTTACCAATTTAAATTGAAACCTGAGCTGTTAGGCTGTTATAGTTTTACATACAGGGCCACCAAGGCGTTTTTTGACTGGCTACCCCGCGAAACGCCGTAAATAAAAGCGAAGAAGAAGAATGAAATGAAGTCTTTCTTAATTTAATTAATTTTAAGTTTAGTGTTGAAGTGAGGTATGTAAAAATGTTAAAGGCGTTTTGGCGTTAATAAAAACAGGTTAGTTTACAAATACATTTTGAAATTTGGTTATTAACATAGATTTGCAATACATTTTAGTATAATAAAAATTGTTAAATGTTTACATTTGACATTTCAAAAAGGTAAACACAGTTTAATCAAGAAACAAATACGAAGAAGCGGTTTTATCAGTATAAAACACAATGATTGGTTAGGATCCTGAGCTGTTATTGGCTGAAACCACAAAATCTGACTGTATTGACAGATGAAAAAAATAATCAAAGGTAATACCACGAGTCCTCCAAATTTTATCGATTAAATTTTTGGTTTTCACGAAAACGGCTTTATTTGGAAAAACCACGAAAACAAACTGATTGATAAAATAATGAGTCCGCAGGACGAGTGATTTTATCTTAAATCAGTTTGTTTGAGTGGTTTTGCCTAAAATAAAGGCGTTTGAGTATGAAGATCAAAAATTTAATCTATAAAATTTCAGAGGACGAGTCGTATTTGAAAGGATTATTTTTTGAATCATTTTGTATTAAAAACAGAGAACATAGTTATTTATGCAAAAGACACTTTACACACAAATATTGAAAATTTAAATTGAAACCTCATGATGAGCTGTTATAGTTTTACATACAGGGCCACCAAGGCGATTTTTTGATTGGCTACCCCGCAGAACGGCGCCGTAAATAAAAGCGAAGAAGAAGAATGAAATGAAGTATTTCTTAATTTAATTCCTTTTAAGTGTTCAAAAACTGATATTTAATGAACAAAAAGTTTAGTGTTGAAGTGAGGTATGTAAAAATGTTAAAGGCGATTTGAAATAAACTAATAAAAACAGGTTAGTTTACAAATACATTTTGAAATTTGGTTATTAACATAGATTTGCAGTACATTTTAGTATAATAAAAATTGTTAAATGTTTTCATTTGACATTTCATAAAAGGTAAACATAGTTTAATCAAAAAACAAAAACGACGAAGCTGTTTTATCAGTATAAAACACAATGATTGGTTAGGATCCTGTGCTCTTATTGGCTGAAACCCCAAAATCTGACTGTTTTGACAGATGAAAAAAATAATCAGTATAAAACTCAATGAATGGTTAGGATCCTGAGCTGTTATTGGCTGAAACCACAAAATCTGACTGTTTTGACAGATGAAAAAAATAATCGGATAAAAACTTCTTCAATTTCGGCTCTCGGTATGTTACGTAATGCATTACGAATCCGGTTTTTCATATCTCTCTGGTCCTAGTTGAGTCTGAAAATCAAGACAAGTTAAGTCTGGTGATCGCGCAGGGCATGGAAAGAGACTTCCTCTTCCAATCCACCGCTGTTGTAATACTGCATTAATATGCTCTCGCACAAGAATGGAGAAATTTTATTCCAAATTCTTAGAACCGATGAAGCTACCTTTAAAATCTGCACAATATGCATTATTGGTCTGCAGAAAATCCGCATTGGTTGTGTGAAGATCAGCACCAAGGACGTTGGAGTTTAAATGTGTAGTGTGGCATACTGGGAGGCCGAATTATTGGGCCATATTTTTTCGAGCAATCTCTAAGCGGCAATATCTTTTTGACTTTTTGACCAATAAATTACCGTTGTTGTTGGAAGATGTGCCACCGAAAACACGTCAAAACTTGTTTTCGCAGTTGGATGGTTGCCCACCACATTATGCTATTATTGTGCGAGAGCATATTAATGCAGTATTACAACAGCGGTGGATTGGAAGATGAAGTCTGTTTCCATGGCCTGCGCGATCACCAGACTTAACCTGTCTTGATTTTGAGACTCAACTTACGACCAGAGAGATATGAAAAACCGGATTCGTAATGCATTACGTAACATACCGAGAGCCGAACTTGAAGCTGCAGTTTTTTCTATGGTGGTCTGCATTTAGAGCATTTACGGGGTCATTAAAAACCTTTCTTTTTTAAATCGGTCCTTTTTAGGGCCACAACTTACATAA
This sequence comes from Crepidodera aurea, assembly GCA_949320105.2. NCBI lineage: Eukaryota > Metazoa > Arthropoda > Insecta > Coleoptera > Chrysomelidae > Crepidodera > Crepidodera aurea. The sequence continues at coordinate 90,375,802 of OX439473.1, read as the reverse complement.
TAAAGTTAGTTTAAAAATTAAAAATTTAAGGGATTTCCGCATAAAATTTTCTTTAGCCTACATTTTAGGTTAGGGACAAGATATCGAGATGCGATTTTCGCGAGCTTGTTTAGGCAACATTTAGCTACTTGTTCATGAAAAATAAATCATACCAATGTATTTAATTTTTTTGAGAAAATTAACCATTTCTGTCGAAATGTCGAAAAAAGCCCTCTAGCGGCGACATGTGAATCTAACAAAACTTCAAAGAATAGATCTTTTCAACTAGCCCAAGTTTGTTAAAATCGGCTCAGCCGTTTCGAATGTTTTTTACTGAAACCTTTGAATACCCCCCACCACTTTATTTTTAGAGATACAGCAAAAATTGTCAAACAAAAAAGATTCAGATTATCCTCTACTTTAAAGATCAGGTATTTTTTTGTTAGATTAATATAGCGGAATTCACAGAGACATCACTTTCTTAGATTCAAGATTGCAGTTACGCCCCCTAGCCGCCATGTCAGAAACTTGAAAATATTTTCCTGGTTTTTCTCTTGGCCGTTTTAGTAATAATTTTTTTTCCGCAAGCCTCTACGATGAACATTTTTCCAGATACAGTACCTCGCATTCTTATTTGGCCACCCTATACATAACGCACTAAAAAGTGATTATTTCACTCGTTCCTAAACTTTCATTCGTGTGAAATAAATCACTTTCTACACTGGTTATGTAATATTCTATTCTTTGTCTCATGTGGTTATCCTAATGTGAAATGATGCATTTATCTATTTCTATAGTAATTTATTAAAAAAAATTATGTCATTGATAGAATTTAATGAGAGAATTAAAAACGTTTTTGGTGGATTTATTATTTCAATTAAGTCATTATTTTTAGCAGGAACGCCGCTGTTATTAAGCGTAGCCGTTGTTCATGTTTTTACAAAATAATGTTCTCTTGAATATAAAATGCGACTTTTTTTTTTATTTGAAAAAATTGTAAATTTTTCGAATATTAAAAAACACTTAACGATATCAATTACATAAAATTTGACCTTCCCCAGCTCAAAAACGCGATTAAAGTTTGAGGTTGATATAATTGAAATTTGGAAACTCACCTTTCTGTCTTATTTTTCGGAATTTTTTCATCAATTCTTCAACTCCTTATAAAATTTAACGTCTATTGTTATAGGTAGTGACTTAGAAAATTGTAAGAAAACTCAAAAAACAATGTCTGCTAAAATCATGTGCATCATAACTCACCAACTTTTTAATTTGCATTTCAATTTTAATTTTAATCAGAGCGATACATTTCGAACTCAAAATAACAAATTGTATCTCAAAATTTAGTAATTCATTTCTGTAGTTTATAGTAGTTTATTTTAAATGTTCTTCTTTACATTAAAAGTGTTTTTTAATTTAACGTTTCGACTTTGACTCTACAAATTTAGTGTCACATTTTCGAAAAATCAAAAAAACTATATTTTTAGGGAAAAAATAAACTTTTTTGTTATTACAACTATCTGTACCGTTTTTAAAACGTCTCTTAGAAACAGTGTCAAACCCTTAGACCAAACGAACCTATTAACTGCCAAAAACACAGAAATTGTTAAAAAAAATATTTAAATCTAAACCTAAGTCTAACGATTTTTGTCAGCCTTTATATTCAGCCCTAACTCCTTCTCTGTCCTCTCTCCACCTGCCTTACTGCCCTTCCTCTCCAAACTCCATGCATGATTGAGAGCATGTATTGAAATTGAATTCACAGGCAGCAGCCTCGCTGGACGACGACGGCCGTCTCTTGATAAGCTGTGCGTGGGTCACATGTCTTTTTGAAGTTCCAACTCCCAACTTTCAACTACACTCCTTTTTTTCTTTTCCACGGGCGTATCAAAGTGGGCCGCTGGAAAGCAGACCTGATGCCTATTAGCGGAGTTAAGCGTAAAATTCGTTAGAATCTACAGCTCCTGTCTATAGTCGGGTTTTTCAATTTGTCAATAAAATAATATAACTACTGTCGAATCTGATAAATTAAATTCCTTACTCGTTTTCTAACTTTGTATTAATCTCTGAAAGGGATACGAAAGAAGAGAGTGACATTTTGACTAGAATCAGTCAAATAAAAGCTTTGCAACACACAATGCAAATTGTGTATGCAACCCCAATACACCGGGAATTTTTTGCTTTTAGTAATTGTCAATACTCTCTTCTAATCATAGATGGCAGCACATCTAAAAATATAACTACTGATTGTATATAAACATGAATTACGAAGTATGTATGTAACATCATGAGTATAATATTTTGTGCATAATCAAAAATACGACTTCTTATTTAAAGTCACTACCTAATAATAACGGTGTAACCCATGGGCAGATCCAGCCGATTTTCAAGAGGGGATCTTCCACCCGGGGGTGAGGATCTGGAGGTTATGGAATATCCCCTGCTCAGCGGAGGGACCGAGAGGTCTCCCCAGAAATTTTATTAAATATACAGTACTTGAAAACTTCTGTTTAGGCTATTTTAAGTGCCTCAAAATATTATTTTAAACCAAAAAAACATTCTCTCCCAATGTAACATGAAAACCATGGCATTTTATAAACATCTAAACATATAAACATCTTGGTACAGGTTTATAATAGCCCAGTAGTTGTCGGAGCCACATTTAGACCAAAATCTCTCATAAAATGTGATATCGCTGAAACTAGGCTCTTAGGTGCTTTTTGGGTGTAAAAAACGATAAAAAAATAAACAAAATCGAAAATTTGGTTTTTGGGTTACCTATATCTCGAAAAAAAATTATATACAGTGTGTTCAATTAAGTCTTCATCATATGGATTTTTTTTTTATTATTTGTTTTAGGAAATAAGTTATTCTTGATAAAAAATCGTGCATGGTCTAAAACCTAAAATGCAACTATCAGATATGAAATTTTTACAGTCTTATACGAGGTTTGTAAAAAAATATGAATTTATGCTCAAGAGTAAAGTACCTTTGTTTTTGAAATATGAAAAAAAAGTTCTTAAAACAACTTGAAGAATATATTCCAACTTTCAGAAAATTTTCATTTTTAAAATTTTTTTATACACTGATAACTTTGAATTCATTGAAAAAGCTTAAAAGGAACGAAAAGACAAGAATTACATACCAATTTTTGTTAATATTGTTCGATGGTGTCTGAAATAGTTGACAATAAATAAAAAATTCCTTTATTATTCTAACGAAGGTGGAATTTTTTTGTAACCATAAAAATACCAAAAAAAGACCATGGTCGTACCAAAACTACCTAAGGTTGTGAAATAAATCACACTTGTTCCCAAGAACAAAGACATTAAATGTCCTACACTGCACCAGCGTCTGGACTTCAACAGCTACTCCTTGGGCTATATGCCCCCCCAGGTATTGAATTACGAAAGTCCAGACGTGGTTTGGCGCCCGACCAAGTCGGGGCTTTAAACCAACAACTTTGATTTTATTATTAAAGGAGCTTGCCATTCTTAGAACGGTTTCGGAATTATTGTTCCTCTTCAGTAAGAAGCAGGCTAGCTCGAATTTCTGTCTCTAAAGAAATTCTGAAGATCGCTTTGAACCCACCAACTCTTAGTACAAACGGTTAAGTCGAGAAAGAGGAGGTTTCTATAGTTTTGCAAGCTTTAATTTTATTATAAAAGTGAAGAGATGGCGTTGCACTCACCTCCTCTTTCTCGACTTAACCGTTTGTACTAAGAGTTGGTGGGTTCAAAGCGATCTTCAGAATTTCTTTAGAGATAGAAATTCGAGCTAGCCTTCTTCTTACTGAAGAGGAACAATAATTCCGAAACCGGTCTAAGAATGGCAAACTCCTTTAATAATAATAATAAAATCAAAGTTTTTGGTTTAAAGCCCCGACTTGGTCGGGCGCCAAACCACGTCTGGACTTTCGTAATTCAATACCTGGGGGGCATATAGCCCAAGGAGTAGTTGTTGAAGTCCAGACGCTGGTGCAGTGTAGGACATTGATTTAAAAAAAATATATTCTTCATAAAAAATTCTGCATCACATTATAATCAATTAAATTTGCAAAATATTTAGTGGGATACAAGGAACATCAAAAAATTTTAATCCGGGCTAACTTTTTGCATATAAACGGAAATCTAGTATGGGTTTGTAAGGTCACTGTGAACATTCTTAAATTTTTCAATGAATTCAAAATTGTCAGTTACTATTATCAAAAAATATTAAAAATGAAAATTTTGTTAAAGTCGGAATATCTTGTGTTTTTAATAAGTTTTTTTTCCATACTTCTACTTTTCTCTTGAGCAAAATTCATATTTTATTAAAAACCTTGTATACGAATAAAAAAATTTGATATCTGATGGTTGCATTTTAGGTTTTAGAGCATGCACTGCTTTTTATCAAGAATAACTTTTTTTCTTAAAACAAATAATAAAAAAGTTTTCCATATGGTGCCGACTTAATTGGACACACTGTATATACAGGGTGTTTCATTGGGAAAGGCCAAACTTTTAACAGTAGATAGGAGTCCTGAGGTGATTCCAAATAACCCATATTTTATGGGTCTACAGTCCCTTATATTTTGGTCATTTCTTCATTGACATCCTCACTCTATCTTAACAAATTAAATTGAGATATTATTAATATTGAAAATCCAGGCCCGGCTTCACTAAAAGTTGACAAATTCGTTCCGCTCCCTGTATGTTAAATTTCCAAAAATATTTTACCATATCTAAAAAGAGGACAAAAAATTGAATTTAGCGATATACTTTTTATTTTTGCACATATGATTTTACTAATCATAAATAGTTAAGTTTACGATACGAAGTTTTGTTACATGGTGGTCCTTAAGTAATTGTACATAGAAGTATGGTAGATTCTTCACCATTTGAAACAACTTGCTCTAATAAAATGTTGCTAATAAGGAATGTACAGGGTGTTATAAGTTAAATTTTAAGATTTATTTTTTCAATAACTTTAGCGTTTTTGGATAAAATGTTGCTAATAAGGAATATACAGGGTGTTAAAAGTTAAATTTTAAGATTTATTTTTTGCAATAACTTTAGCGTTTTTGGATATGTAAGATAAAAATTTAAAACTGGGGGTTTTTGGGAACGAGAAATCATAATCTGGTACCTACTTCGATGTAATTTGTAGAGGCCACATTTGTGGGATAAATGTGCGATAAACTTTTCTGCTCTTTAAGTTAGCGCTATTTTTGTAAAAGAATATTAAATCCGCGTTATTTTCAGTAGAATAAAAGCAAACTTGTTATTAACCTTAAAAATTAACGGTTTACGAGATAATCGCATTTTAGGGATCAGCTGCATAATTACACTGGTCGGCCAAAGAATTTTTCTTGCTGATTCTTATGTAAAATGACCTCCTGAATCGGAATATGACCTCAGTTTTCCCCAATCACCCACCGTTTTTTTTTCGTTCCTCCAGATTATGGAAAAGTGATAAAAATAGGTGGGGGGGCACCCCCCGAAAACGGTGGGTGATGGGGGAAAACTGAGGTCATATCCGGATTCAGCAGGTCATTTTACATAAAATCAGCAAAAATTGTGTCAGGGCCAGAAAAAAAAATTTTTGCCGACTAGTGTTATCATGCAGCTGATCCCTAAAATGCGATTATCTCGTAAACCGTTAATTTAAGGTTAATAACAAGTATGCTTTTATTCTACTGAAAATAACCGCGGATTTAATATTCTTTTACAAAAATAGCGCTAACTTAAAGAGCAGAAAAGTTTATCGCACATGTATCCCACAAATGTGGCCTAACTAGCGCCCTCTACAAATTACATCAAAATCGGTACTAGATTCTGATTTCTCGTGTCCAAAAACCCACAGTTCCAAATTTTTATGTATACATATATATCCAAAAACGCTAAAGTTATTGCAAATAATAAACCTTAAAAGTTAACCTTTATCACCCCGTATATTCCTTATTAGCAACATTTTATTAGAGCAAGTTACAATTACTTAAGGACCACGTGGATTTAATATTCTTTTACAAAACTAGCGCTACCATAAAGAGAAAAAAGTTTATCACACATTTATACCACAAATGTGGCCTAACTAGCGCCCTATACAAAGTAGGTACCAGATTCTGATTTCTCGTGCCCAAAAACCCCCAGTTCCAAATTTTTATGTATACATATCCAAAAACGCTAGAGTTATTGCAAAAAATAAATCCTAACCTTTAACACCCTAACACCGTATTAGCAACATTTTAGTAGAGCAGGTTGGTTCAAATTGTAATATTTTAAAGAGAGGAATCTACCATACTTCTATGTACAATTACTTAAGGACCACACTGTATGTCTGTACGCACCTCAATGCTTTTTATGTACTTTTATCCTTGACAAAAATTTGATCTTAGTTTCTTATAATCTTCTACTCCAAACTACAAAATTTTTCATAAGGATGGTTAAAAAAACTAAATTAAATTGTAGGTACATTTACTGTAACATACAGGGTATTATTTATGCGCGGAACGAATTTGTCAATTTTTAGTGAAGCCGGGCTTGGATTTACAATCGCACGTTAAAAGGTAAGGCCCTTCATTTCTAAGTCACACAAGCCTGTTGCTTTTGAGGGTTGCTCGTAAGGGGCAACCAGGAAGACGGTAAAAGACATTTTTTTTTCACAGTGCTTTCGATCTTTACAAGGGGTACGGAGGTCTCTCCCCGAATACTTAGCAGTTATCAATACCCCACCACTCACTCTGAGAAATAAAACGAGATGTAAAAAACAATTACACTTTTATTTTGGGTCACCCTTCAAATATACAGTTATTAAATAAAACTTAACAATAGTAATCACTTACCGAAACATTAAGGGCTAAGGGCCTGTTACAATTCTCCAATTTGTTTTAACGTTATTTAGAGGGCTTATTTTGGCTTATCTTCAATAACTGAGCTGTGCTTATTATTCCACTATATTCTTTAAAAACTTAACTTCTCTGACTAAAGGTAAAGAACGTTACTTTTTACTTTGGCCGACCTCTTCTCTTCGAGATACCTTTTCGGCCACCCAGCCAAAGACTGACCGTCAATTCTTTCTCGTCGCAAAGGGTTTCTATGAAAATTTCGCTGACAGGTGCAGAGTTAATAGTTTGAATAATTTGTACTACATTTATCTCTGTAATAGTATCTCAATTAGGTTATTTAACATCGATTTTTTTCTTTCTGGCACCAATCGAAGCTGCTTCATGCTGTAAGAACAGCTAGAAATTTCATTCTTTTTGTATACTATCGCAAAAATGTGTTCTAGATACGCCGCTGTGTCTTCTTTCCTTATTCCATCGCTCTTCCTGTCTTTATCATCTCGCCAAATATTTGTCTTCTATCACTCGATTTAAATTGTTGGAGCTCGACTGGATGAGATCTTGCTTTTGTTAAAAGTGTGCCAAACTGAAGTTAAAAATTTCTTAAGTGTATACAATTTGGAAATAACTAGGATATAACTTAAAAATTTAATTTAGGATGTAAGATGTAATTAAGTACAAAATACAAAGAGAAACCTGATGAAACTATCATTGGACTCCAATAAGTCATGGTTCATTTTATTTAAAAAAAAAACTAGAGCAACCTAACAATTATTCCCGAAGCTCATAAAGGCTCAAAGTTCATCAAAAGAAATTTTTCAAGGATTTAAATATGGCTATACTAATAGGAATATTAGGAATAACAATGATTTATTCAAAACAAGGGTTTTTTAACTTACGATTCTTACCACCACCCTTGAGATCCATTCTTAGGCAAAAACTTAAATTATATTTGATTTTAATTATAATTTGACAATAATTGAAACGACAATTAGTTTGATATAAACCGTTTTTATTTGGATTTTCAAATTATTTACAAAAAAATAACGGGTTCGTTGAATGCTCTTGTAGTTTTAAAATCAAATTAAAAATCCCGTTATTGTATTGTAATGTGGATATGGATTACTAGGTACATACAATAAAACATTATATTAAACTATTGAATATGCGTAAAAATACTAAAATTATTAGAAATCAGATCAGATCGATTATTTGCATCCTATATTTGTAATTTTGAAAAATAGGAAAAAATCTTATTTTGTAAACTTGAAAATTAACACAAATATGTAATTTTTCGATGTTTTCTCAAGCCTTGTACTAACTGAACACAAAATAAATATAATAAAAACTTCTACGTTGACCAGGGTTTATCCAAGAATAATTCTCAAGACGGTTTAATCAGATTTCTGTGTTTGTATCGCATTCACATTCTAGCGATACATCCCTGTTATAAGCTATTAAGACGATATACTGCAAAGTGAAACTTGAAGGTAGTTGCTGGCCTAAGATGATATAACGTATAATCCCCCGGGGCACAACCATTTACAAGGACTGAGATATCGGCCCTTTCTTGAACGGACGGCCCCACTAGGCCTATTTTGCCGACCCAATTAAACTATTTACTTACTATCGAGACTAGTTTATAAGTGATCTAGTACTACTGCCTTTATCCGGGTAATAAATTTAGTTTTGCAATTAGCAGGTAAGGGAGTAGTGATTTAAGAGTCGCCGCTTCTTTAAATGTTGGTGGAGGAACCAAAACTTCTAATTTTTATACGCGTATAGTCCGTTTCAAGATAATTGGTTGACTTTCTAAGTACCGCAATATAGTGGAGTGAAATAGACGAAAATATTCTGAAAATGGATGCAAGAGCTAAGTCAATTTTTTTAATTTTTTCGATTTTATACATAAAGAGAAGCTTGTAAAAAATTTTCAATAAATTTGGGCTGAAGCTTCGCGAGATATGTGCCAAAAAAGGCCTTTTTGGTATTTTTCGAGCGGATTGCTTCACTATTTTTTAAATATCTCCGGCTCTAAGAGTCGCGAAAAAATAAAAAAAAAATTAAAATGACCGTAATTGATTCGTTTTTTTAAAAATGTATCCTAACCTCAAAAACGGAACTCGCGCACATTATTTTTTTTTACTGAATTGGCAATAAATAACCAAAGAATCCTCGAATTTTCTTAAAAATTGGAGAAAATATGTATTTTTATGTCGGGAAGACATGGTCAAAATTTAAAAAAAAATGTATTTGTCCAGCCAAAATCGGCATTTTTCGAAAAAAAAAATTGAATTGGCCGCCATTTTTGTAAAAACAATAGTAGAGAAATTTTTTTTATCTTAAACAAAAGGATTTTGTGTGTACTTTTGTCTAAGAAAAGCCAACATTTTATTTCTTTATTTAAAGTGCCCAATTTAGGGAATAATAAAAAATAAAAATTCGATTTGCATTTTTTTCCAATTTTTTATCGCGATATTTATGCTTGATTCTCTAGCAAAAATGTATTTCAGTCCAAAAAATGTTTAAAAAAATAAAAAAAATATTTCAGATTCTAAAATAAGATTTTTGTGAGGGAACGAATCAATATAAAAAATGAAAATCAATTTTTTTTTATTATTCCCCAAATTAGGCACTTTAAATAAAGAAATAAAATGTTGGATTTTCTTAGACAAAAGTACACACAAAATCCTTCTTTTTAAGATAAAAAATTTTTCTCTACTAGTGTTTTTCCAAAAATGGCGGCCAATTCAATTTTTTTTTCGAAAAAGGCAAATATTTTTTTTGAATTTTTACCATGTCTTCCCGACATAAAAATACATATTTTTTCCAATTTTTAAGAAAATTCGAGGATTCTTTGGTTATTTATTGCCAATTCAGTAATAAAAAATAATTCGTTTTTTTTTTAAAAAAAACCTACTATACGGATCGATACTCTACTTCATCACGGTCATTTTAATTTTTTTTTATTTTTCCACGACTCTTAGAGCCGCAGATATTTAAAAAATAGTGAAGCAATCCACTCGAAAAATACCAAAAATGCCGTTTTTGGCGCATATCTCGCGAAGCTCCAGCCCAAATTTAATGAAAAATTTTTTACAAGCTTCTCTTTATGTATAAAATCGAAAAAATTAAAAAATTTGGCTTAGCTCTTACATCCATATAAAATTCTAATTTCACTCCACTAATAGGATTATCCTTAAGGTTGTAAATAAGGATGTACATTCACATTCCTCATTATAAAATAAACAATAACAGATCCGTACTGCTGTTTTCGATATAGGTATGAATAGGAATTAATATAGAGGGTGTTCCAAAAGTCACTTCCTCGTATATAAACCACGCAATAAAACAAACAAATGTAGTTAAATATACATAATTTTTTTCAATTTATTATGCTACATACTTTGAAACTCCGACAATAACTTTTACGGAATAAAACTGAAGAAACGGTAAATATTATTTAAACAAATATTATTTATGCTACCTATTCTAATTCTAGTTCAGTATCACTATCGTCCTCGTTTAAATTGTGGTGCAACAGTGGTATTAGCATTTCGATATGTATCTCAACCTTAAGGGCGGGGTCTTCCTGTGTATAAAATCCTATGCTGCAGACCAAAAGTTAAATCGACTGATTTCCGAATGTAATACGATTTAAAATATAATTTTCAGACAAATTAAAGATAAAGGTCTAACTTAGGTAGTCTTACTATTTTAAATCGATAAATTTATTATTTTCTATGAAAACGACAGCTTTGAAATCATCCATTTTTTTTTAACCTTAAAATTGGCATTTAACAATCTATATCTCCTAGATTCTGAAAAAATAAGAAAAATAAACATTAACTTGACCTAAGTTAAACCTTTAACTACAATGTGGTTTAATCAGAATACTTCAAAATTCTTTAATTTATGAAATCAGTCGATTTGAAATTTTGAAGTCATTTTATAGGAACTTCGAATTAAATTGATAGTTTGGTCAAAAAATGGCGACTAACACTTCTTAGTCCATAAGTACGTAGTATATATGTATATAATTATATATAGATCATATAGGTTTTAACACTGCAAGAAAGATGGTGCCCTAAGCAAATCTACTTTGCACCGTATGCAAATGGATCAGCTGGTATGTTTAGCGGGGTCATACCATAATTAGCCCAGTTGTCAGAGACTTTAACCTCTCATAAAATGTGATATCGCTTTAAAAGGTGTAGAAAACGATAAAAAAAATCTTTGCTGCTCTAAAGTGTATGCTAATCTCGAAAAACTAATAGCACAGCACGTGAAAGAGCAGAAAATTTTACTATTATTTATATTTCAGATAACATTTGTTCATTTTAAATTTTATTTTAATGTAATAAACTTAAATGTTTCTTTTCAAATTATATTGTTAATTTTATATTTTGTTTATATTTCAAAAATTTGGATACCTATTTTACAAAAAGAGTTAATTGCAAAAAGGATACCCTCTATATCGGGATAGTATCATAAGTTTTTATCTGGTTTTTTCTTATGATAATATTAATAAGAAAACTTCATTTATGACGAAGTATAAATTCTCTTATAATATGCAAATGCGCTATCCTTTTAAAAATTCGTTCCCAGAAACGTCACAAAAATATGATTGAAACAGATTTTGACATCTTCAATCTCAAAATCTTATTCTATGTATACTATGTTGATGTCATATTTTTGCAAGATTATCAAGTGTTCTGTTTCTAGTAAATTTATTTATTTTATGTCATTTTGATAACGGCTTTCGATCTGGAAAGCCGAAACGTCAATAAAAAAACTTTTTTAACAACTAAGTGGTTTTAATCCAATGGAAAGAGAGAGAAAATATTTTGTTGGGGGTTAAAATAATATTCTGAACAACTTTTTCTAATGTTTTTCGATATCTCTAACGCGAAGCAAAATATCGAGAATCTGTAGTTGGCTGAGTTTGAAGTTCTGATTTTATTTGATTAGCTTAAAAAATGTGACCCGTCACTTTGTCCAACTGTGCAAAAATTTAAAAGAAAACCTCATTTTCAATCGAAAAAGTTGGTTTACAAATTTTCAATTGTTTAACTTCATAAGTGCCCATTTTTAAAACCTCGACTTTAAGATATGAAAAAAATATTGTTCGTATAGAATTTCAATTCGTATAAAATCTAAAAATAAATATTTTGCTTTGAAAAAAATTACAGCTGCTTATTTAAAACACAAAAAAGAACTTTAAGGATCTTTCTGTGTATAAAATCCTATCGTGTACATCGACTGATTTCCGAATTTAAATTTAAATTTAAAATTTAATTTCCAGACAATTTTTTTTAATCTTTAATGGTACTTTTATCAACGCTGCTGTTGTACACCACTCCATGGAATATTTTTTTCAAGAAATACAGCAGTAAGATTTTTTTAGGCTTCAAAGAACGACCAAAGAATTTAACAGTGTAAACTGTAAACACACTGACAATCAAAACAAATCCCAAGTTCACACACGCATGCGCAAGCAGCAGGACTCTTGTGCAATTCCGGACCTTTGCCATTTATCGCTTCGTGAATATTTTGGATTAGTAAAAAGTTAATAACTTTGACATGTTCACCTAAATCGTAATTATTCATCGTTCGCGTGGTTAATTTTTCTTTCGTTTCTCATATAAGTAGGTACTTCATAACGAGGAACAAATAACTGAAAAGAAAATGTTATTTTGATATTATCAATGCCTCAGTAACAAATTATTTTAATTTTAAGAATTAAAAGAAAGATCTTATGGATGAATCGTTTTCATTCAAAGGCTCTGTATAAATAAAATATACCTACAAAGAAAATAAATGAAAAATAAAAAGTTAAGATTATACGTTTTGATTATACTAAATATTGTTCTCCCCTTGTATTAAATATAATAAACAATGAATTTCTCGAATGGTTTCTTTAAGGAGAAAATTTCAAAGAAGGTTTCTGTAACTATTTTGTTTAATTTAAGCATTTATCACGAGATACCAGCACCTCCTGGGCAGCATTTTATTTGACATAATTTGGCTGACATTTGACGTACAATACCGCGCCCTTAACAACATGTTGAATCGAATTTTTCCAGCTGAAAATAGAAACATTACACACATCACAATTCTAATTAAGGGCGGGGTCTTGTACGAAATTTCAAGCCAAATTATGTCAAATAAGATATTGCCCGGGAGGTGCTGGTATCTCGTGATAAATGCTTAAATTAAAAAAAATCGTTACAGGAACCTTCCTTTGAAATCTGTTCGTTACAGAAAACGTTCGAGAAATTCATTGTTTATTATATATAATACCAGGCGAGAACAATATTTAGTATCATCAAAATCTATAATCTTAACTTTTTATTATACATATATTTTCTTTGTATATTTTATTTATACAGACAGTTATTTATATGAAGTGATTATATGAGAAACGAAAGAAAAATTAGCCACGCGAACGATGGCTTTAATTTTAGTGAAACTTTTTAGGATCTGACTATGGATTTTTAACTGATGCCACACGTGTTTGATGTGGTTAAATATACAATAATACAGGGTGTCCCGTAAACCTTGTACACTATTGGAACTGGTGATAGACCAGGTCATGACTGTTCAGAATATCAGAATGTAACCTCAGAAAAAATCACACCGTTTTCGAGATAATGGGCATTTTTTGAATTTCTGGAAAATCACTGCCTCATCTTGGATTTTTGAGTGCCGTGTCTACAAATTAAGACTAATTTAAATATCTTTGCTGCTGAAGAGTTCTGATGCCACCACACTCTAATATAATCGAAATACCACTCCTTCCAAAAATAATTATAGTATGTTTAATACCATGGTAAAGTCTGGACAAAATGGGCAACTTTTGTAATGAATGTCCACCTCCACATGGTTATGTATTATTCAGAAAATAATGTCAAACTTTTGTTAATAAAAATTAGTGGAATTCAAATCTGGCATTTTACTCACATCGAAAAATTGTATCAATTTCTGAAAAACTGCTCTGTACGTCTTAAAGCATCACTCATCACTAATCTTCAGCAGCAAAGATATTTAAATTAGTCTTAATTTGTAGACATGGCACTCAAAAATCCAAGGTGAGGTAGCTATTTTCCAGAAATTGGTGAGATTTTTACTGAGGTTAAATTCTGATATTTTGAACAGTCATGACCTGGTCTATCATCAGTTCCCCATACGAATTTCTAAATGATCAAAAATTACTTATTTTTTAGAATTTTTATTAATTATTAACATTTGCGCAACAAATTATAGTGATTTCTGGATTCCTTGTGGGATGAAGAATGTAGGTATGTTTCTTTTTATTGTACGATAGAAGTCATTAAAGTTGTTTATTTGGATTTTTATACCTATATACATTTTCTATAGACATTTTTTCCATGTTAATATTAATTAAATAATTTGATATAAGAAATTTTTCTGTAATTTTTTAGTAGTTTAACCTTTAAGCCTAAAAACATTTTTGGACGTGGCACCATCTATTTTATGCCGCCTTTGTCTAATCACCCATACGGATTTTAGAAAGCCGGTGCTTATGATCACAATAACACTGTTTCCTGATATATTCGTCAATAAATAGTTTTCAAACTAATCTTTAAAGAGTTCTGCTGTTATATCCTGGTGATCAGTGGCGTAAGTCTAAAAATATTATCAGTCCTCCTAAATCCTTGAAGGCAAAAAATATATTATTGATGAGATGGCCCGAGAAAAAGGAATTGAAATTCCCAGATTGCCTCCTTAGCATGCAGAGTTAAATTCCATTGAACTGATCTGGTCACAATTAAAAGGTTATGTTTCTCAAAACAATACAACATTTAAATTACCTGATGTGCGAAATTTGTTTTTAAAGGCAGTTTGAGATGTAAATGGAGAACATTTGAGAAAAGTGGAAAAATCATTCTGGAAAGAGGATATACCACTGTAAAACTTATTAGACCCTATAATAATAAACCTTAGAAAAGACAATGATAATGATATCAGTAGTTATAGTGAAGACAGTGACTTTTAAAGATAGTTCTTGAACTTTTTTTTTGATTTTAGGTACTGAAGTGTTTCATTGCCAAGAGATTAAAAAAAGTTTAATACCATTAACAACATATAATCCTCCGTTTTATTTATTGGTTTATTTTTATTTTTATTTTGCAAAGTACGCCTAAGGAATGTGACGTTATCCCCACTGTTACTGCACTCCTCTTTTATTCAGAGTATAGCCTAGTAAACACCGCACTTCACTTGACCGTGGAAACGCACAAGATTTGAAATAGGTTTGAACAGGGCAGCACAAGTGTAGCGAGAACTAACTGTATTACGTTTTGGTTTGTCATTTTAGTGTACCTTTTATTCATTAAAATGACTGTGTTTGCACTTTCTTTTTTATCTTGTGTTTTTGGTATTATTGACCGTTACTACTGTAATCCCACAATAATAACTTTGAAAAAAACAAAATCTTTCAAATTTTTATTTTTTTAAAATTGTTACTTACAATTTTTTTAAATTTTTTCTAAGCGATGGGGGGGTTACATCCCCAATAACCCCCACTCGTTGCGCCTATGCTGATGATAATCTGAACTTGAATCTTTAATATTTTTGCTGACAACAATAATAAAGCGTTTGTACTTCCTACCCATACATTGTATGTAATATTGCAGTTTAGTTGTTTTATAAACAGATTCACTTTCTTATCGAAGATAAAAACTAAATACTTACCTGCCTACTAGAAAGTCAACCAAATATCTTGAAACGAATTATACAAGCAAACTTTAATTTTTAATTTCCTGGGGTATTTGAAATGCGATACATTTATAACGAAAACAAAAATACATAAAAAATTGTGAATTTAAAAATACAAATATCCAATTGTAAATTTTTCGAAACTTCATTTAATTTTTTATGAAAAATCGATTGACAATATTAATATTCCTGAAAAAAAATTGTGGAAAAGAGGTGTAAAAGAAAAAAAAGTCTGGAAAATAATAAACAAGCCTGTAAAATTAAGTCAAATCTTGAAATAGCCAAGAAAAAGTTATCAGATAATTTGTAGGTACTCGAGTTCCAACACGACCAGTCAGAACACTTCATCACATGTTGGCGTTAAGATCGCTTGCAGATTTGGCGCGGGATCAGTCGATCAAATTATAAAGTCAACTGAAAAGTATAGTTATATAGTCTATAGTTAAAATATTTTTATATTTCTATAATTTCAAATTCATCAACCAATTGCTTGTTTGATACATTTTTAAGTAATTTATTTTCTCATTTCTTCCATATTTTAAATTAGTCATGTTTTCTTGGAATTTTATCTCTTGGGTTACCTAACAATTGTCCTAAAGCATTATTAGAGTGAGAAACTAATTTTATTTTTTTGTTAAAAATATTTCTAAAGCGGCTAATAGGGCACTCAAGGTTTTCTTAAATGTATGTATTGAATAAGAGTAATAACTTCAAAGCAATACAAATATTAATAGTGGTGGACTCTTTTTTTTACTGATAAGTTGGTAAACAAGTTCAGAAGCGTAGGTACCTACTTAGCTTTACTTGAAAAAAATTATTCCAGAACTGTATAAAACTGATATTGTATAAATTTGAATATGATATATCATACTTTACTTTTCATACGCCCGTTTTAGATAGTTTTCTTTATATATAGGGTGGCCAAATTTTATTGAACACTATTGGGATTTCGTAAACCGTTACAGATACAAAGTTGATTAAATGGGGAAAAAGTGTGTATTTTCAAGACAAATTTATTGGTTCTTTCAAAATTAAAATATCAAGTGCGGTTTACGAGATATTTGGGAAAACCAAAATTGACGATTTTCGTTTTATTTAATTAAAACATTATTTTTTTAAGATAGAAAAAGTTGAATTCTGTTTCACCCTGCATTAAAGAATGACATTTGAATACAAAGACCTGTTGATTTATTTTGATTTACTGTTTTACAGAGTGTTAAAGATGCTGTCATTTTTGCTAATAATTGGCCATATCTTTTTGAAACACACATATAATATATTAACATGCTATATTTTTTTAACGCTCTCGGTGAGATTTTTTCGATTCTTGAATAAAATATAGTATGTTCCATTTAAAAAAATGTTAGTTTGGGTTGCCACGAGTTTTTGGAACACCCTGTATAATCGAAACTATTTTCGAAATGTGTACCCAGTGACTGTACTAGCTCACACACGTAATCCTCCGACGACAGAGGTTTGTCCCACCCTGTATATACACTATACAGGGTGTTTCCAAATGACACTTACAACGTCTGGCTGTAGATACCTCTCGTAAAATTGGACAAAATGATATGAGGAATGAGGGGTCCAACTCGATTACTTTTCGAAATACAGGGCGTTCAAGTTAAAAAAAATAAATGTTTTTATTTAAAAACTTTAAAACGGATTAATATATTAATTTAAAAGCAGGTCGTTTTTAAATGTAAAAAGACATATTTTAGTAAAAAATCATGTTTCATATCTAGATCCAGTGGCGTGCAGTTAGAAGAGTATATCCCCTTTTCCAAACTATTTTCTACGCCCATGGTATTTGAAGCTATTTTTATTTTTTATTGTATTGCTTAATAGTTTTCAAGTAAAAAACGAATAACCTTTACATACTGAAAATCTTGTAGTTTTTAAGATATTTAATGTTTTTATGAAGTCTGTAAGATCTTTTATTAATGAAATAACCAACAATATTTTTCTTGGATTTCTTTAATAATTTTTTCTTAATTTTTATAACCACTAGACTTATGTATAGTGTCTAGTATCGAGTGGTTATAAAAAAATTAGAAAGAAATTATTAAAGAAATCCAAGAAAAATATTGTTGGTTATTTCATTAATAAAAGATCTTACAGACTTCATATATGATGATGAAGGTACAAAGAGTATAGAATAATGTTTTATAAAGTTTCGACATGTTATAATCCTGATAATGTGAAAGAATTTGAATTAGATTTTGAGATTTTAAAATATTGACAATTAGTTAAAATTAAAATAAAACTCAAAATACCCAGACTATGTACAATCCAATATTTTTCCAAAAGAGATAATTTGGCTTTTAAATATTAATTGAAACAGCACCTAAAAACGTAAGCAGATTTATTAAGAAATAAGAGAATTATGAATTAACTTACCTTTGGGATGATTTAATGTGAGATAACTATGACAATGAATAGCTCTGATAACAACCTAAAAAAATTTAAAACCAAAATTAAATAATATTCAAAATTCAAAATTTTATTAACAATTTATTTGGGACAATCTTTATAATAAATTATAATATCAGGACAACCTGTATGGCAAAATAAAACAAGGTGGTGACAACTATTTAAAATGAAATGTCAAGATACCAACTTTGTTAACTAAATTAGAAATTAATAAAATGTATGAAAATGGACGTCGGAATATAAAGCAAAAATATGTTAATCGTTATAAATAAAATTATGAAAGCTAAAACACATAAAACTTATAATAAAGTAGCACAGAATCAAAATTTTGAAATAATTTAAGAGTTTTTGCATGACGTCAGAAGGGAACCTAGCAACAGAAAAAAAGAAAGTAGGAAGTTTTGTAAAATGGTAGAAGAGAGTTCAGTATAAAAAAATTTAAGAATTTTGAATTAAAAAAATAGTTAGTTTTTTTGAGATGGTGGAAGTTTTTGAGTAGAGAAAAATTTAAGAAAATATTTTAATTTAAAAGTTTAAAAGAAAGTAGTTGATTGGAAAATGGTAAAAGAGGAGAAAGAAAATTATATTAAAATTATTAATCGAAATTTCAAAAGAAGAAATTTGTGAAATAAAACAAAAAACTTTGTATTCTGAAGTCTAATGGTAACTGCGACTATGTTTAGTGTTTAATAAGCGAAGTATCTAAAATAATATTTAAACAAAAACTTGCCTGGAAGATAGTGATTTCATATTCTGTATATCCTGAGAATTGGTTCCAGAATAATTCACTCAAACCAAGAAAATATCCTTTGAAGAATCCACAAAGTTGGAGGAATCACATTATTAGAAGTCCTGCCAAAATACATCACTGGTTGTACGATTTGAAAGAAGTTCAAGAACAAATAGTTGAGGTATACATTTTCCATTTTTACTCATTGCGTGCTTATAATGATAGCAAAGTGAATCACGTGTTTGCGTTTTAAGACAGACAGGTTAGCCAATTGCTGGTTCTAAGAAATCGATGTGCCAACCTTAATTTTAGAAAATATTCCGTCAAATTCTAATTTTTCAATTTTTGTTATGTTTTATAGTAATAGGAGATCATATGTGTGTGCGTGTAAGAAATTCCCATAATTAAATTTATTCTGATCATGGTTTATGTTTTTCGTCTATATTCTTTATTAAATAAAATTATCTAATTGTTAAACCGTTTTATTTTATTAAAAAAATACAGAAAAAATCAGTAGCATAAATTAAAAGAGGGCTCTTAAAAAACTTTTGAACTCACAATTAAATAATCCCTGAGGTCAGAAAGAATTTCAAATTTCACAAACATTTAATTTAAATCCTTAAATTGGATTAAGTGGTTAAAGTTACGATAGTAAATATCTTAACAATATATATATAATCAAAACCCTTCTACCATATAGTATGGTGTAGGGACTTCATAAAAACATTAAATATCTTAAAAACTACAAGATTTTCAGTATGTAAAGGTTATTCGTTTTTTACTTGAAAACTGTTAAGCAATACAAAAAAAAATAAAAATAGCTTCAAATACCATGGGCGTAGAAAATGGTTGGGAAAAGGGGATATACTCTTCTAACTGCACGCCACTGGATCTAGATATGAAACATGATTTTTTACTAAAATATGTCTTTTTACATTTAAAGACGACCTGCTAAATTTCAAATTAATACATTAATCCGTTTTAAAGTTTTTACATAAAAACATTTATTTTTTTTAACTTTAACGCCCTGTATTTCGAAAAGTAATCGAGTTGGACCCCTCATTCCTTATATCATTTTGTCCCATTTTACGAGAGGTATCTACAGCCAGACGTTGTAAGTGTCATTTGGAAACACCCTGTAGAGTCGAAGGGTAGTCGCTGACTATTGAGGAGTAAACATAAAGCTTAAATATATATACTTAGAGCTAGACTTTTTTGGTGAATGCAAATTTTATTACTTATTTCCATCATCAGGGAATCTACAATGTGTGGTAAGTCTTAGTTACAATTTTATTGTTGATTCCTTGATGATGGAATTTTCCGAAAGCTTGGATCATATTTAAAGAGTTTAAAGGTCTGCCTACTGGTTAATCAGTAACTTGTGAACTTACAGGAAATAGTCAGATTTCTACTGGAAATTAAATGATTCAAATTTAAAGAGTGGAACATTTTGTGGTATGTATGTCGTTTAACGCCCTTATTTATAGCTTTTAGCATTATTGCTAACTAAAAAAAATATTTATATTATAATTGCTCTCGAGAAACCAATGAATTCTGTTAAATGTTGATTTATACTTTTTGTTCGAAACAGAAAATCGTTTGAAGTTTGCAACGGAAGCTAAATTTCATTAATGTGCGACACCATTCCTCGTAGAGTCCTGCTAACCCAATCGCAATCCAAGACGCGCGCGGGCCCGGCACTAAAACACAGTCATAAAAACACACAAACCAATTTAGCCGGTACAGTCTGCTGCCACATCAGTGGCGAATATCTCTCTCGTTGTGCCACTATGTTCCCCGGCCCCCCCGAGCCTATTTTTGCACGGTCTCCCGATTTAATTCCGGCGGAGCAGCTCGTCAATCTTGGCGATAGTTAATTCAGAAATTGCTATGTTCTCACTTTCGGAATCATCATAAAAGTCCCGAAATTAAAGTCGCGCTGAGGCATTACCTTTCGCTGTTGAAAGAGAAAGTTTTCCAATTGGCTGTTAAAAGTTTATATTTTAGAACTGGAATTTGGTGGAAGGGCTATAATTTACCTCCCGTTCTGGGACTGCTAAAATTGGTCTCACGAAATATTTGCATATTTAAGATAAAGACAACAAGTAACAATATACTAACCTCTTTCAATCATTTTCCCCTTTTATATTTACTTTTATTAAAAGTTCAACAAACCCATCTTAGATTTAAATAACTATATTAGTCGTTATAAAATTCATACATCTAAGAAATCCAAAGTTGAACTTTTAGAAGACAAATATTATTTTGGTTTGCCAAAATCTAAAACAATTAAACCTACTAACAGAATAAACAACAACAATAAGTTCTTTCTCAGTGAGTCAAAAAAAACCTCGAAAATCACAAATATTTTAAACAGCCACCAAACCACCTCCCCCCTCCCGTTTTCGAGGATGCTGAACGCGATGGCGGTGGTTAAATAGTATATTGTGTCACAAGAGCAGAAAATTAGCTTTAGCAGCCCGAGGCTATTAGCTGCATGAGCGAGCGAACAACTGTTTTTCGCCTACCAAAAAAAAAACAAAAAAGTAGGAAGATATAACAAAAATCTTTAATTTTATAAATACAGACAGGATTTAATGAGCAACTTAAGTAATAAAAATGTACCAATTTATTTATTGTATATTATTTCCAGTTGTTAAACAATTCATAGGACTTTTCGTACCATTGCGCGTTGTCTTGTTAAGTAACAAATTTAGAGAAAAATTACTTACCTTCTTCTTGCAAGTCTGGTGGAGTATTCGTAAATTCTTTATCACTGCCTGAATTACTATTCATTTTCACTAATTCACATAATAACTAATTCACATAATCACAATTATTCAGAATCAGAACGTATTTTTATTTTAAAGTTTAATTCTCTTGATTCTACACTGACGTTTAATGAAAATGTATGTGAAATGTCAAAGTCAAAGGTGAGTTGATAGTGAAAATCGTGTTCTTTTTGATTTTGCGGCCCAAGGGCCGGAAATACTACTTTCGGTCTGATTTTTAGGGTTGATATGATTCATTTTGACATGGTAGGCGAAAAAGTACTTTTCTTCCCTAGGGTGGGAAGTATGAGTTTCCTCTCTGATGTGAGGGAGGAAAGTGTGTACTCTCTATAGGGGTAGGGGTTAAAAGACTTTACTCTAGTGTAAACATATGATTTTTTTCTAACACCTTCAGCATAAAACCACCAATTAATAATAAACAATATAGTGTTTCAAAGATATTGAGCGATCTTATATTTTTCAATAAATACAATAAATAAGTCCATCTTTGAAACACACACTAACAAAGCTAATTTTAGCCATTAGAATAAAAAAGAAAATTCAAACCCAGTTAATCTAGTTGGTTAGAATCCATAGTTACGTATAATAAACATTAGACATTTTGACGTCTATATCAATTTAATTGAGTTTAATAAATTTATACATAAATATGGACTAATTAAACGAATTCGAAGAAAATGTTATACCCGACGACATACAGGAAGATGCAAAATTACTCATTGTGTCTTTATTACCGAAAAAAACATATTTCATTTTTAGGGACGAAAAGTACCAATTTCAACCCCAAAAATAGGGAGGAAAAGTCAATTTTCAAAGGAGGTGTTAGATTACCATATTCGTCATTGCTCGCTTCGTATCTGGGACCGGCTTTAGACCAGTTGAAAATCAATCCTGAATTATATTTCGGTTTCTTAAATAATATCTTAATAATCAAATAATCACTGCGGGATACTTATTCTTAAGCCAGAATAAAAAAGCAAAGGTACTCCCCACGTAGCTCGGCAAGCAAAACAAAATTACATATTTCCAGACTCCAAAAGACTTTTCCTCCCCCTCAGTTTGAGTATGTTGTAAATGATGAAACTTGTGAATCTATTATATTCTGTATTCTGGAAAAACTAAACATGAATGTTACTTTAACGTTATTGTTATTTTATTTATTTATTTATTCAATAAATACAATGAATAAGAGATAAGTGCTACTGCACTTGTTTCGCATGAAAGGCATCATAAAACATCATCAACATTATAAATAGAATTATACCCAAAGACCAGACATCTGTATGGACCTTGACCGATCTTCTTTCCAATTAAGTATTCCCTTTTTTCCAGAACATTTACTTCAGAATTTCGAGGATTCAATAGGGTCGCCATGTGTGAATTAAGCAGGTTTTTTCTTTACCTTTGATTTTCCAAAAATATCCATTCAGGCAAGTCGTTCCCGCATAAACACCTACTTGAATTTTCGTTAGGTTTTTAAATAAAAATGATCACAGTATGCTGTGGCTCACTGACAGTAAACACGGCGATTTTATATTCAGGATTCTTAGATACGTTCTTTGACTTAAGAATAAAACTATCATAGTATGCCGTGGCTCACTGACAGTAGGTAAACACTACGATTGACTTTAGTGCGTTACGTTTATTGAATATAATTGAATTTTTGAAAAATGGAGAATGATTCAAGGGACTTTGAATTTTCAAATACGCCCCCTAATATTAAGGAATAAGCTAACATAGCGTCATTAACATTACTACCACAAAAATCTAAAGACATGTATGAAAAACAATATACCCAATATAAACAATGGGCTGAAGACAATAAGATAAATAATTATTCAGAAAATGTTTTACTGGCATATTTATCACTCCAAGGAAAATCATTAAAAGCTTCAACACTTTGGTCCAAATATTCAATGCTACGCACAATGATACAAATAAAGGACAATATAGATATTAAATATCCAAAGTTGATAGCATATTTGAAACGTCAAAATGCCGGATACAAACCAAATAAAGCTAAAACTGTTACAAAAGAAGAAATAAATACTGCCCTCTGCTTCGCGTCGGGCAGTAACCTACATCCTGCTGGAGGAAAAGTTGCACTTTCCTCCCTAGTAATACAAATAGCTATTTCCTTCCTTTACGACCATCGGCAGCAAACCTCGCATGCGGAAGGAAAAGTGACACTTATTTCCTCTCTAGTTAAACAAATAGCTATTTCATCTTGCTCGTGATTGCTTCGTTTTCCGTCGGTAAAAATGAACGATTCTCGCGATAGTGAAATAACAATGGAAAAGTGTTAAAATATTAAGTACCTACTACAAATATTCACAACAATCACTAACACGTTAATTATCCATATTTCTAAAAAAAATTGTCCACGTGTTATACACAAGATTGTGTATACTTACATGTTATCTTTCTCTCTCTTTCATATAGTATATCTTCTCCCTCTCTCTGTCATATATTATCTCAAATCTCTCTCTCGCATATCTTATCTCTCTCTCTCTTTCATATATTATTTCATTTTTCTCTTTGATATCTCAACTCTCTCTCTCTCTCGCATACCTTATATCTTATATCTCTCTATCATATATTATCTCATCTCTCGCATATCTCATGTCTCTTTCATGTATCATCTCTGTCTTATTTCCTATCTCTCGCTCGCATATCTCATCTTTCTTTCATGTATTATCTCATCTTTGTCTCATTTCCTATCTCTCGCTCGCATATCTCGTGTGTCTTTCTTGTATTTTATCTCATCTCTTTCTCATTTCCTATCTCTCGCTCGCATATCTCATGTCTCTTTCATGTATTATACAATTTCTCTCATTTCTTATCTCTCGCTTGCACATCTTCTCTTTCTCATGTCGCATATCCCATGTCTCTTTCATGTATTATCTCATCGCTCTCTTATTTCTTATCCCTCTCTCGCATATCTTATCTCTCACTTTCATATCTCATCTCCCTGATACCTTAACTCCCGCATATCACATGTCTCTTTTATGTAAATCATTTCTATTTCATTTCCTATCTCTCGCTCGCATATCTTATCTCTCTTTCATATATTACGTCATCTCTCTGATATCTTATCTCTCGCATATCTCATGTCCTAATAGAGAGATGACGACCAAGATTTTTGCCTCATAGATTATATGACCCTGTACGCAAAAATGCGATTTTCAGAAATTTCCCGCGTAGCGTCTGATCTGAGCGCATTTTCAAAAATGTCGAAAAATATGACAGGTGTTTCGTAGGACTCCTTCTGATTTCTGAAATTGGTCATAAATGATTGAACACATTGCCCAGAGGTCGAAAAAAATGTTCAGAAAAATCGAATGTAGCATATAGTCTATCAGAAAACTTTTCGATAAAGTTGTAATAACTCCAAATTATAATAACTCAGAAATACGTAACTTTAGGTATAGGGAATGCTAATACAGATTGAAAGAGGATAAAAAACTGATTCAGACGTGATAATAAAATACAGAGTGTTTCTTTTGAAATTATCGACTTATTGAGAATTGAAAATATTGACATTTGACGCTCCATTGTAGACACCTTGTATAAAATATCGCATTTGACGTTTCACCGTATGCTAGAAGAATATTCTCACAATCTCTGTATAAAATTTGAAATTAATAGCTTAACAACTAAGCCAGATACGGAAATTAAAGTAAATGCGTGTTTTTCATAATTTTTACAAAAATCTCAAATATCTCGGAAACTGTTAAACTTAGACCTGTGGTATGTTTATAATTTTTTGTTCAAAATTTGATGTTGAATTCAAAAATAAAAACAAAAATGGTATGACCATTTTTTTAACACAGCAGAAATGCCCCCCCGCGAATATGCTACACTTCTGGAAGTTACTCACCGGTAGGCTCTAGGGTCATATAATCTATTGATTTTATACGGTTTCAACCGGGGTCCTATGAAACATGGTTTTGGTCGTCATCTCTCTAACTATAACTCTCTAACACGTTAGCTCTTTGAACGTCCTATTCTTAATGATCCTTTACCAATCATCAAACAAGTAGTAACGGCACCCGCTAGAAAGCGGGAACAAGACTTCTAAACAAATCTGATTGCATATACGGATTCAGCGTCCAATTTTACATAGGAATCCATTCTTACAAAACCGGAAATACCACGTCCGGTTAAAGTTTTTAAAACCAGTTTTGAAACCGGAAGTAGTAGAAAGCTGAAATTTAGGCGTACACACATTAAAGTTATCCGTTAGTCTCTATCGGTTCTGGAAACTGACTTATAAATGCGTACAGACAGACGGACAGATAGAAGCGTTCCATAAGACTTTTCTAAACTTTAGGGTAAAGAACTGCCTTTTTGCAATTTGTATTTGTAACCAGTGACTATGAAGTGAAAAGTAAAAGGATTGAACCAAAAGCTGAACTTTAGAAATTGAAGGAAAATAAAAACAAGCAAATTAAAAGCAAAAAACAAATTTATTACTTTAAATAAATAAATTAAGCAATGCAATAAAAATTGAGAAAATATATAAATAAGAGATTGATATTGAGATGCTATTAAAACCTTTTTTAAAAAAAAATTTAAATAATTTAATTCGATCAATTTATTTTTTATCCTTTTCTTCAACTTCATAATGTTTTATAAATCTCGCCGATGGATCAGTAACACCTTCGACCCAACGTGGCATCCAAAAGTGCGGCAAAAACTTAGGTGTCAACTTAAGATAAGTCTTTTCAAAAATTTCCCTATAATAGAATGCCTCTTTGGTAGTCGGAGTGCAATGGGAATACCTTTCTTTTGCTCTTTCTAGGTCAAAGGGTTCAGGCATCCTTTTTTCGACGATTTCTTGAATGACGACAAATAGCGATTTTTTGTTGGATGCTACACCATCACTGGAAAATAACATTTTACATTTAACATCTAGTTTAAGTCTCGTAAATTGATGACTAATTATTAAAACGAATAAATTATGTATTATCTAATAATTGGAATTTTGTTTCAGTCGATATTAATTTTATACATCAGGAATTGTTTAAAAATTATCAAACAGTAAGGAGACTCTAATAATTCCGGGAGTAAAATAATGGTGGTGGAATAGGCAAGGTGGGTTATTCCCTATGAAACCATAAGAATTTTATATACAGGGTGGTCCTTAAGTAATTGTACATAGAAGTATAGGGTAGAGTCCTCACTTTAAAATATTACGATTTGAACCAACTTGCTCTAATAAAATGTTGCTAATAAGGAATGTACAGGGTGTTAAAGGTTATATTTTAAGATTTATTTTTTTGCAATAACTTTAACGTTTTTGGGATATGTATTCATAATAATTTGGAACTGGGGGTTTTTGGGCACTAGAAATCATAATCTGGTACCTACTTCGATATAATTTGTAGAGTGCGCTTGATAGGACACATTTCTGGCATAAATGTGCGATAAACGTTTTTGTTCTTTAAGTTAGCCCTAAAGTATACTTGTTATTAACCTTAGCAACAGTAAGTCTTAACGGTGGGCGATGGAGGAAAACTGAGGTCGTATTCTGATTCCGGAGGTCATTTTACATAAGAACCATCAGAAATGGTGTCAGGGCCAGAAAAAAAAATTTGCCGACCAGTGTAATCATGGAGCTGAATTCTAAAATGCAATTATCTCGTAAACCGTTAGGTTAATAACAAGTATACTTTTTTCTATTAAAATAACGTGGCTTTAATATTATTTTACAAGAATAGCGCTAACCTAAAGAGCAAAAAATTTTATCGCACATTTATGCCACAAACGTGGCCTACCTAGCGCCCTCTACAAATTACATCAAAGTAGGTACCAGATTAGGATTTCTGGTGCCCAAAAACCCCCGTTCCAAATTTTTATGAATACATATCCAAAAACGTTAAAATCACTGCAAATAATAAATCTTTAAACATAACTTTCAACACCCTGTACATTCCTTATTAGCAACATTTTATTATGCAGCAAGTTGGTTCAAATCGTAATTTTAAAGTGAGGAACCTACCATATAGAATTATGGTACGATTACTTAAGGATCACCCTGTATGTGTATTTCTTGTTACATATGCCCACTTTGTATTTGGTGTCGGGGATTAGACCGGAAATAGTGCTGTTCCAGCCCTAATCGCCATAATAGTTTGGCTAATGGCTAGCCAAAACAAAAGTGGTCTGTATAATTAGGTTACCTGCATTTGCTGCTTCCTGTTCGTTCTCGTAGACTTTGAAGAGGTGGAAGAAAATTCTGTTTTCTGTTTCTTCGACATTTAACAAAACTTCTTATATTATGTTATCTCCGAACAGATAAACAAAAAGTTACAATGTATAAAGAATACGAACAATTCTTGCTTATTTATTAGCAAGCAATTGCTCAGAAAACGAACGAATTTGTTATTCACATTATTTTACAAGTTGTGTCAGTTATACATAATATGATGAAGCATCTACAGTTGCAGTACCTGCGGTAACAGCATGGGCTGATCCAGCCGATTTTCACCCGGGGGGATATGGAATATCTCCTGCTCAGCAGAGGGACTGTTACAAGTCTATCTTCTCTCATGGTTGTTCTCATCCAGTTCTTCAACCTTTGAAGGGTTGAAAAGGAACTTAAAAAACTCGACCTAAAGGGGGCTGCAGCCCCCACAGCCCTCCTGGATCCGCCAATGGTTAACAGAGATGGGAACTTTGAATAAGTAATTATTACGTAATTATCACTGTAAAATTGGCTTACTTGTTTTTATTACCTTAAATAAGAAAGTTTGGTTTCAGTACTTCTACGTAGTTTCTGAACTATCTGGAACGAAATTGTTACTAACAAAATTACGTTCAAGTCCCGTTAACTTTAAAGTTATATTCAATACGGTTGCAGTTACTTTGTTTTGTTGCTTGTTTATCCCTTTAAAGTTTTTATTACTTTATAGTAGCGATGAAAGTAACTTCTACGTTTTTGTTACTTTAAAAATTCCTTTAAAATTACGGAACTTTATAGTAATATTGTCACAAATATATATAAAATAATAATTTCCGAAAAAACAAAGTCAAAAACATTTAGGAATTCTATCTATCAAAATCATTTTAGTTTAAACTTATTTACTCAATAGAAATATAAAATATAAACATTTAAATAAACCAGGTCGTTGCAAATTTTCGCTGATGTGCAGAACCCCAAAATCGATGTTAGATTGCCTAATTGAGAAGTAAATCTAGGGCAATCTATCGAAACTACGGACTCTGCTCTGTCAGCGATTTTTCTCTAAAAACTAGCCGGGACGCGAAAAATAAGGCAGTCCGTGATTGACGGGGTGGCCGAAAGGTTGCCCGAAGAGATGAGATCGGCCAAAAACGAAAAGTAGCGTTCTTTACATTTCGTCAGAAGAATTAAGTTTTATAAAGGGTTTAGTAAAATATATCAAAGCTCCGTTTTTGAGTAAAAGCCAAAGAAGCCCTGTGAATAACAGACAAGTAAATTGAGGAATCGTGACAGGCCCAAAAATCCGTCATGCTTAGGTAAGCTTTTATTGTTAGTTTATATTTAATCTATGTATGTTTGAAGGGTGACCCAATAAAAGTGTATTTGTTTTGTACTTCTCTTATTTTATTTCTTAGAATGAGTGGTGGTATTAAAGCGTAATAACTGCTAAGTATTCCATAACTTCGTAAAGGTCGAAAAGGCGTTTCGCGCTGGATACGTAGCAACAACACGTAGGCCAATACTGGACCTCGTGACAATATTTAAGGTAAAATTAAATGTCCCGGTACCCAAGAAAACTACTGGTAGGTTTTACTTCCTACTTTGTTTTAAAATTACTACAAAATTCCAATTTCCCGACACTTAACATTTTACAGAAAATTAAAGCAGCAGTTGGGCGAAATTAAATGAAACTCGCGCCCTAATTATAGGTTACGTCATTTTAGAAAAGAAGAAGATGATATTATAGGTTAAAGTTCCGAATGGAACTTAACAGTAGCATTCGGAACTTTAGACAAGACTTATGGAACTTTGAAGTCGTCTTGTAGTGGTTGCGACTTAACAGTTTAAACTAACTTTCGACTTAATAGTAAAAATACCCATTTTGACGTAAATACTACTTAGAAGTAATTTCTAAAAATTACGTCAGTAAAATGCCCTAATATATTATTAAACACCGATATTATCTATCTAAATGCTCAGAGTTTGCTGAATAAAATTGATGAAATTCAATTGAGCATTTTATGCTATGCACCTAAGCTGATATTAGTTAGTGAAGCTAGAATTACAAATGAAATTGAAGATTTGGAAATAAATATTGATGGCTACAATGTTATTCGATGCAACTCAAAAAATCGACATACTGGAGGTGTTGTAATATATGTTAAACATAATTTAAAATATTCCTTAATAAAAACTTTTGTGCGAGAAGAGAATTGCTGGTGTACATTGATAAAAGTCAATTTTTATACATGTGAGTGGCTAATTGGATGCCTTTATCATTCTCCGTCCAGTTCTGATGCTTTGTTTTTAGATAATTTTGATAATATCTGTGATGATTTTTTTAATTGCAATAAGCGATGTATTTTTATTGGTGATTTTAATTTAGACTTTCTGAATAACAGTTTTTATGTAACAAAAATTAAATCTATCTTTTTACAATATGGTATTGATCAATTGGTAAATGAGCCTACAAGAATAACGAAAGATAGTGAAACATTAATTGATTATGTTCTAGTAAATCACAATTTTGCTACTTGTTGTGTTCACGACACTCCTAAAATAAGTGATCACTCTTTAATCTCTGTGAATTTAAAAATTAATAATAATGTGAGTACATCTACAAAAAAATATAGAAATATGAGCGCTACAAACTTACAGAAAATTAAACTCGAATTAATTACTTGCAACTGGAACTTGGACTCTACTGATGTAAATTACATTTATCATAATATTTTGAATAATTGTAGGGCCGTAATTGATAACGTTTCACCTGTTCAGAGTTGTCAATATAAAAATAATGTACCATGGTTCGACAATGAAATTTACGATAGTATTAAAAAGCGTGATAGGATGTATAGGGAATTTATAACAACAAGGGGAGCAGATAAAAATTTAAAGTGGGACAATTTTAAGAAACAAAGAAATGTAGTTGTAAATTTATTAAAAACAAAAAAAGAAATCTATTACTTTGAAAAAATCGACAGGTACCGCAATAATTCAAAACTTATGTGGAAAACGTTAAAAAATCTGATAAATGACAAAAATAAAAATTTTCCTAATGTTGTTGATTTTAGTTGTAATAATACGCCAAAATTGGAAAGAGATGAAAAGGAAATTGTCAACAAATTTAATAATTATTTTATAGATAGCATAGAACATATTGTGGAAAGTATTGTAAGTGATGAGCAGTGGAAATTTTGCAACTATAACTTATATCCTACTTTTTCAAAGTTTAGGACAGTATCCATTGAGGAACTGCGTGTAATTATTAATTCTCTAGATAATAAAAGTAGTACATATGAAGTTCTAAATTCAAAAACTTTGAAAGAAATTTTTGAAGTTTGTGGTCATGTAATATTAAACTTTGTGAATACATCACTGAGGGCATGCGAAGTCCCAGATGATTTAAAAGTTAGCACTGTGGTTCCCATACCTAAAGTTAACAATACCATAAAGGCTAATGAATTTAGACCTATTAATACCTTACCACCTCTAGAAAAAATTCTTGAAATAACAAGTTTATAATCAAATTTTAGAACACATTGAATGTAATGAAATTTTAGTTGACACTCAATCGGGGTTTCGAAAAAAATATTCATGTGAAGCAGCACTTCAGCTTGCATTATGTAAATTTAAAAGGGAAGTAGATGCTAATAAATATGTCGTAGCTGTGTTCTTAGATCTAAAAAGGGCTTTTGAAACCATAGATCGACAGATTCTATTAAGAAAACTAAAGGGGTATGGTATTAAGGGTGAAGTGTATAAATGGTTATCTCACTACCTAATGGATAGAAAACAAAAAGTCAAAGTTTGTGATATCATCTCCAATGTAATAAATATCCATGTAGGTGTACCCCAGGGTAGTGTATTAGGCCCCCTCCTTTTCATTCTGTATTTAAATGACTTGAATCTTTTTATAGACGTTGATTTTCTTAATATATTCGCAGATGATACTTTATTAGCTTGTTTTGATGAAGATCTCAAGAATGCCTTAAATAAAATGAATTCTGCTCTTTCTGCAATAAATAAATACTTAAAATTAAATAGATTAAAACTAAATACTTTAAAAACCAAAGCTATGATAATAACGACGAAATACAAGTACAAAAAATAGAAATTGTAACATCCATAAAATATCTTGGATTTTATATTGACAATCTTCTGTTATTTGGTAATCATTTTGATTATATGTTTAAAAAAATATCTAAGAAAATATATTTTTTACAAGAATATCCAGAAGTTTATCACTACAGTCCAGAGTTACAGTTTTCAATTCAATTATTCAGCCTCATTTTGATTTTTGCTCTTCTGTTACCTATTTGTTTAATCTAAATCAAGTATCACAACTACAAAAACTACAAAATCGGGGTATGAGGATTGTTCTGCGAACAAATCGATATACTCCAATTGTAAATATGCTTCAATCTCTGCAGTGGTTCTCAGTCTCTCAGAGGTTATACTATTTAACGATGATTTTTATATATAAAATTCTACATAATTTGGCACCACCCTACTTTAATGAATTTATTAATTTTAATGTCGATATTCATAATTACGACACAAGACATAATAACAATATTTACATTTCTACAACCAATAAAAAGTGCTCTATGAACTCTTTGTTTTTTAAAGGATTTGTAAGCTATAACAATTTACCAAAAACAATTAAAACTAGTTCATCATTAAGAATTTTTAAACACCATCTAGCAGAATATGTGAAAAAAATAAAAAATAAATAATTACAATCATTGTATTGCTATCTTCTGTGATTCTATAGATCAATTTTTTAGTTTTTAATTATAAATTTCTTCAATGTATTTTAAATTATATCCCAAGGTATTTTGTATTTTTTATGTAATGTATTTAATTAGTGTACAATTTTTTTTTAACTATTTTACTTTTGTACTTATGTTTTATGTTTTATATTTTTGTATATATTAGGGTTACCTATTTTCAATAAAGTTCTTCTTCTTATAAAATGATGGGCGGCGCCATTAAATAATAAACAATCAATTTATTTTTGTATTATTGTACTAAAATAATTATTTCTTCAAATTTGCCGCCCAAAAATAGAAAATTGAGCAAATCTGAAGTAATATTGTTATTATAGAAACATTAAATAATATTCTTTTGCATTTTTAGGCAATTTCGCACATTTATTTCTCTTCTTCATTAAAAAAAATTAAACAGAATTTTAAGTTTTAAAAAATGTGGTATTTTTGGCAATTTGGTGATTTTCCAAATTAATTTCATAAATTTGACATTTTGGCATTATATAAATCATTTTAACTAGTGGAAAACATCAAACATATTTAACTAATCTAAATAATAAAAATCAATCCTGTACACTAAATAAAAATCGAACAAATTAAAATAAAATAAAATTTCTAAGAAAAATA
Organism: Crepidodera aurea; assembly: GCA_949320105.2. NCBI lineage: Eukaryota > Metazoa > Arthropoda > Insecta > Coleoptera > Chrysomelidae > Crepidodera > Crepidodera aurea. Next base: position 90,342,717 of record OX439473.1, on the reverse strand, counting down.
AAAAAAACAGTACGCACGTTGATGGTCATTTGCAAGTTTATTATTTGATTTTTTGGCAATAAAAGAATTTATTATTATTATTAACAATTCAGTGACCGTGAAATCAAAGCTCGGGCCGGTCCGGTATTATTCGGAATTGTTCAACACAAAGAATTTCTGGTAATTTGAGTGGAGCGCGAGGTCCGAACCAATAAAAACCGATAATTTTGAATAGACCACGAAGTCGGAACAAATAAAAATTTACAAGGCACGCGGCGGTACTACTGCAATTTCCGCCCAGTCCAAAAAGCGAGCGAGGCGTGGAAGAAACGTGGTTCTTGACGCCATATCAGTCTCAAAGCAGCACTCACAACGACTACATGTCATAATAATAATTATTGTTAACCCGTTCAGAGATAACCTAAAATATGGAGTTTTGTTAAGTGTCGCATTTTATTTCAACTCTTCAAAGTCTACGAGAACGAACAGGAAGCAGCAACGTTCAAGGTAACCAAATTATACAGTCCACTTTGTCTTGGTTAGTCATCGGCCAACTACTAAGGCGATTAGGGCTGGAACAGCACAATTTCCCTCTAATCCCCCAGAACTAGATTTAAAGAAATCAAAGTTCCTTTTTGTTGGGAAAATTCAGTTTTAACCCAAAAGTATAAAGTATAAAAAAAATACCTGAAAGCTTCCTTGGGTCTCCAAAGAATGTCATGTGGCAGTAAATCCATTCCATCGAAAGCAGATCTTAAAAGGAATTTCTCTATGTTGTTTTGTGGTTGTTTAAGTTTCTGATCCAAGTTTAAGTAATAGTGTGTAAATTGCAGATCTAGGAAAGGACACCTTAATTCTAAGCTACAAATATAAAATCATAATATCAAGATTTATATACAGAAATTGGAATTTTAAGTATCGTTACCTCTGAGAAGCCGTTGTTCTATCTGCCCGCAGTCCATCGAACATATAAATCTCTCTCAACAATCGCAAACTGTCTTTGTGCGCATCTTCAGGAGTCGGTGCGTCTCTGAAATATATATAACCTTGTGCAACCTCATCTGCTCCTTCACCGCTAAGTAAAACAGTCGTATCCGTATTTTGCATAATATATTTTGAAATAATGTACATAGGAGTAGAAGCTCTAATTGTTGTTATATCTGGGGTTTCCAATGTATATATAACATCATCTAGAACATTAGCAACATCTTCTTCGGTAAAGTTGATTTCATGATGTTCAGTACCTATGTGCTTAGCAACGAGTCGAGCTGCTCTAAGATCGGGACTGTCACCCATTCCAATAGAGAATGACTAAAAACAATATTTTTTTTTGTTAAACTTATTTACAATCGTTTTACTTTAATCTAGGAACAATTACCTTTAAGAGCGTGGGGCATCAAAAAGTGGGGAAAAAAAACTTGCGCAATCGATAAATTATCCTTTTTTAATGAATTAATGTTAAATACAATTTTTCATGAAAATAAACCTCTCCCGAGTTATAGGGCGTAGAAAATTACGATTTTTCAGTTTCATTAAAAAAAATGTATTTTTTGCCTGTAACTTTTTTTTGGCTGATAATATCGAGATGTACAATAAACCATTTTAAAGCTTAGGATATCGCCGAAATATCATTTATGACAAATTTTTTCATTGAAATGACCGTTTTTTCAATATTTGACCCGAAAAAATTACATTACGGATATAAATGCAATTGTATGCAATTTCAAACGGCCAAACAGCCGATGAACGTGACGTCAAGGGTACACTTTCAAAAGCGATATTTTTTTTAATGAAAAATATATGGTGGCACTCTAAGTGAATTGGACATTTCATATGAAATACCATCGACTTATATAAGTTTTGGAATTTATTTTTCGTAAATGTAAAGGTCCATTGTAGAAACATATGTAACGTCTTTCTACAAATGGATTTTTTTATGTTATGTTAAGATAAAATGCAAGAAACTAATTGGATTTCATTTTAAATAATTATTCTTACTTGTATTTTATAAGGCACATTTGCTGCTTTTGCTTCTTGTACAAGCAAAGCTGCTATAAGCGAAGAATCCAGTCCACCAGAAAGTAAGCATCCAATTCTTCTGAAGGACATTAACCTTTTTCTAATTGCTGATTTTAATAGTGTTCTAATGTTGGCTTGATGATCATTGGGGACCAGCTCTGAATAAACAATAAATAATAATTTTGCAGACTGACAACTGCTTTCACACCTATGATAAAAAAAAACGCCAGAAGACCTTATTACTGGAAAAATCCAGGAAGGGTAACTGTAATTATGTCTCAGGAGCGGATCCAGGGAAGCGCACGGGGCCATAGAATAAAATCAGGTCTGGGTTTAAATACATTAGTTCGTTTGGATCATATAAAAAATTTCACCCTGTATATGGTTTTTGAAAACTCTAATAAGGATTTTACAAACTACATAAACAGACAAAAAAAATCAAATTGGACTATAAATTAAAATTTTAGCAAAATGAACCATAGATTTCAAAAAATATAACTTTTCTTGCAAAAATTTAATTTTTAATTACTAATACCACCACAGCTCGTGCTATAATTTTTCGGAATCGGCTTTCAAAAGGTACAAGCTGTTTTGTGAACAATATTAAAACATAGCCCATAGAGATGATGGTTTTCGCGAAAACGGACAAATGGCGACCGAATTTTGGATTTTACAAATTTTATTTTTCTAATTTCGCAACGAAAGAGTAAAGTGGCGAAAATTGTTTATGCGCCATCGGTTGCGGAATTTTTTTTCTTTTTGATTTGAGCCCTACAGGGACTCGATCCGATAATCAGGAAGGGAGGGAGGGGGGGTAAACGCGTTTAGCCCTGTAGAAGGGCAACGGATAGGGTTAGTGACTTCGTGTTAGGCTCATTTTCAAGGACAATCAGTTCTCTTTCAAAATTTTTTTACCCGAAAGCTATATCTGTATTAATGCCTGCGGGAGTGCGTGATATATTTATAAAAACTAGTGCGCTCGCTCAGCCGTCGTGAAATTAGATGCCGGAATAGTATTTGTGAGAGAGCAGAGAGATGATGTGAGAGAGACGAGATATAAAAGGGAGCGCTTAGCCCCTATCCCGGCATCTAATTTTATGGCGGCTCAGCGAGCACACTCGCTTTTATAAATATATCACGCAAACCTGCAGTTCTCTATAAACTTAGAGCTTTGTTGTAAAAAACCTTGAAAGAGAACTGATTTCCCTTGAAAATGAGCCTAACACGAAGTCACTAACCCTATCCGTTGCCCTTCTACAGGGCTAAACGCGTTTACCCCCCCTCCCTCCCTTCCTGATTACCGGATCGAGTGCCTGTAGGGCTCAAATCAAAAAGAAATCGTTCGTTCGTTGCGAAAATAGAAAAATAAAATTTGTAAAATCCAAAATTCGGTCGCCATTTGTCCGTTTTCGCGAAAACCATCATCTTCTTAATAGATCCTGTAGCAGTGTCCTCATGAAAGAGTTTGCCATTTTGATGACCCGAATTGGTCAAGAATTAAAAAAGTTACCTCGAGTCAAAAATTAATCAGTGTTTGCCCTCCCTCTCCCCCCCAAATTAAACTAGCGGTTTGAAGTTTGGACACAATGCTTGGGTCATGACTATCTATCGGAGGAAAAAAAAATCAAGTTTTGATGTCATTTTCTTCCATGAGAAAAACGCGAACACGGCTCTAGGTGTGTTCTCGCCGCGGCGAAAATCCATATATTTTCAAATCGCTTTATCTTAAGAACCCCTAGACCGATTTGGACGGGTTAAAATTCAGTTTAAGCGTTTTCGCGAGTACTTTATTTTATATATAGAAGTGGTTTCGATCCGAATAAAACTCAGCGAGCTACATGTTAATTTACCCCCCCTCCACACTTCCCTTAGCATTCATATATTGATCACGTGAAAGAGGGACCTCGAATCTATATAATCACAAAATTTTTTTTTCGAAAAGAGCGACTTCGTTTTCAAACCCAGATGTACTCCACTACAAGAGCCTTGATAATAATCATAATATTCATTTCTGTAGTTCATAGTGGTTTCCTTGTAATACAATTTCTCTTCTAATGAAAAAAAAACACTTATTTTAAAGAAAAAGGGGCTTTAATTGACGTTTCGACTTAACTACGCAGGTCGTTTTCAAAAAGTGATAACAAAATATAATTTACTATAGTAATTTTTTTTTAAAATAAGTAGTTTTATTTCCATTATTATTATTATTATTATTATTATTATTATTATTATTATTATTATTATTATTTTAATTCTGTCTCTTGAAAACCAGAAATCTAATTATCCTGGATGGAAATATCTAGAGATTTGTCTATTCTTGTAGATCTTATTGTAGTTTTTGAAAAAAACGATGGCAGAAAATTTGAAGAACGAAAAATTTTAATATTAAAATTTATAATTTTATTGGTGTAGGCAAAATGTCCCTTACTTGAAATAAAATTCTCTGACCAACAAAATTCCCGACATTTCCAGATTCTTCAGACACTGGCCACCATATAAACAATAATCACACTGACACAAAGTTCAGTTGATTTTTAACATTTATCATAAATTCACTTTTGTCTAAAAACAACCGTTTTTAAAGTTTTTGTCATAATTCAAGGAATTTATGATATTCAAGATCCAAAATTTCCTATTTAGTCCAATCAACCTGTCACGGCCCAATGTTAAATTTGACAAAATTCCAACCCAATAATAATATGAGTTTCTGTTTCATTAAACTCGATCCTAGTTCGCAAAGTTCGCAAAAACGACTTTTTGTTAATAAAAAAAACTCCAATAAAGAAAAAGTAAATGAGAAAGTTGTAGATAATAAAAATATTGTTCGATTCATTTTTTATAGGTCTCGATCGAAATGTAACTTATCGAGATATATCGAAAAAACCGCCCAAAATCGCATTTTTTTGTTTTTGCTATAACTTTATCAAATTTAAATAAATTTATTTGATACTTGACAAAAATATAGCTCGTGTCATATAGAATAGGTACGTATTTCAAATGATTAAAAATATTTATTATTTTTCGAGATATTTCGATTTTTCGCTTGCGAAAATCGACTACTCTTGCTCGAGGAGTGATCGTAGAATAACGATCTTGAGCTTATTTTCTTCATCCTATAAAAAGCTTATAGCAAATTTTTAAATTTTAAGTACCAAAAAATGACTTTAAAAAATTTGGTTTTTTTTGTAACGTTATTAAATTTAAAATTAAAAAAGATAGTTAAAAAAAAAGCGATAAAAAAAAACCAAATTTTCAGTCATTTTTAGCTATTGCTTTAAACTTTTTATAGGATGAAAGTACAAGTCTTTCCGAAGAAAATAAGCTCAAGATCGTTATTCTACGATCACTCCTCGAGCAAGAGTAGCTGATTTTCGCAAGCGCCTTTTTCTCGAAAAATCGAAATATCTCGAAAAATAATAAATATTTTTAAAAATTTGAAATACGTGCCTATTCTATCAAAAAAATGCGATTTTGGACGGGTTTTTCGATATATCTCGATAAGTTACATTTCGATCGAGACTTATAAAAAATGATTCGAAAGATATTTTTATTATCTACAACTTTTTCATTTGCTTTTTTTTATTGGAGTTATACTTTTTTTTTATTTACGAAAAACCGTTTTTTTTAGGCAATTTCTACTAGATTCGAGTTTAATGAAACAGAAACTCATATTTTTTTTCTCTCTATAGGGTAAGTCGAGGAGAGATGGATCACTTTTTTTGTTTTCCTTTATAAAGGCGAGCTTGTGCGAAAAAACAAACCAGTCAGTATAGGTTTAAGTTTCAGTCCTTGTGAAGAGAATCATGCAAATAGAAATTTCTTTGTATCAATATTTGACACCGTGAGAGACGTTTAAAAAAAATCGAGGAGAGATGGATCAAGAAGAAAGAAATTAGTGGTACCATCATATTGAATACAAATTATTATTATTATTATTATTATTATTATTATTAGCAATAGTAATCACAACAAAAAATAGAACAAAAATAGTTCCTATTCTCTAAATACAAAAAAAAATATATAAAAAATATTCCTCTACTGCTAACAATTTTGGCGCACTATGGTATTCCAAATACTGTGTGTGCGCCATAATCGTTGAATAATATTACACTTTGAGGTATGAAATGAAAATCTTATTCTTAAGTTAATAATAATATAAATATAATTGGGAATATTGACTAAGAATCATAATTTTGTTTATTTTAAAGTGATTAAACAATTCATTTGTTCGAAAACGAGAAAAAATTGATGAGTAACAAAATTAAGAAAAAGGATCCCGAACTTCGTCTTGCCCCGGGTCCTTTCAACTTTAGTTACGGCCCTGCACGCGCCAAAATTGTGCGGGCCCTGCACATAACCTTCAAAATTGTCACTCTAAGTGACGACAATAAGTCGCTTAGTAATAATAAACAAAGTATAATAACGTTTGTTACTGATCCATTTCTCATCGAAAAATATGATCCATCTTTCCTCGAATGCCAAAAAAAAAAGTGTTTGACAAATTGAGAAAACATTTTCAATAATTATCGGCGATGCCTTCTTATCTTGCAAAAAGAGCCCACAAACCGATGCACGTATAGCTTTTCGCAGAAATCACAATAACTAAACAATAAACGAATTGTTTTTGACGCACAGTAAAAATTTTCGTCGATTTTTCGAGCAGGTAAAAAATAATATGTTGTAGTCAAAAAATATTATGTTGTAGATGCGTAATGAAACGTCGCAATGACGCGACTTCTAGAACTTTAGGTCTGTGTGTCATTACACACTTACTCGCAACAAATCAGCTCAGTCGGTAAGACAAGCTCGAATAAATACCGAGAAGTGATCCATCTCTTCTCGACTTACCCTACCACCCTATTTTTTGTTTTCAGGTTGGAATTTTGTCATCACTTCATACCTATTGATTGGACTAATTCTAAATAATTTTAGACAATTAGTACAATTTTAATGGCTTTGTTTTTTACTAATATTCCTACCTGAATCTGTCACAAAGGGCATAAAAGTAGGCTTGTTTCCAGGAAAAAAGTATTTTTCACTTCTAACTAATTTTACTTTTCCATTTTCTAACAAATCATACTCTTCAAAGCTGCCAGGAGGGAATGGTTCCAATGTTTTAATTTCACCATTCAATTCTTTTTCGATTTGAATTAAACCTAAAAAATATACCGTACAGATATTATTTTATTCTGAAAAAATGCAAGAATATTCTCAAATAAATAATAATAGTTTTTTACCTTTGGCTTCTGAAGAAACTCCTAATATTCCTGTAGCGCTATGCAATTTAAAAAGTGGTCTTACTCCATAAGGATCTCTTCCTAATAAAACTTTCCTCTTTGCAAGATCAACTATACAAAAAGCGAATACACCATCCAAATTCTTTACACACTCTTCTATACCAAATTTTTGGTACAAATGGATAATACATTCTACGTCGCAATTGGTTTCATATTTAAAGTCAAATTGTGTTTTTAGCTAAAAAATTGCCTCAATTACAAATTTTGATAATAAACAGATGATAAAAAATTAATGAAAATAAGGATTAGGGAAACATCGAGACATACTAAATGAAAAATTATTGATTTTTATTGATGGCATAAACCCAAAAATAAATATTACATATTTAGACTATCATCAAATGAATCACATTGTTCCAATTACCAAAACTACAGGCAAGCAGTAGTTTAAATAATAGTTGAGAAATTAGCGTCCTTGCGTTAACAATCAACAGATGGCCTTTTTGAGGTTCTATTGCTTTCAAAAAGTTCAGGATGATTTGATATTCTCCAACGTATCGTACCCTTGGATTTTGCAGGGTAATGCATTCTGAGAGAATGTGGATAGAGGAAGGAAGACCTAATAAAAGGCCGAAACGTCGGCAAATTTTAATTAAGAAGTTTGATTTATTGTCCTAAACCTCAAAAACGACCATCTGTTAGTTTAACTAATATATAAATAAAAACTTTTTTGATATTCTCAATTTCTTAGTAGACCTACATTTATTTGTGTAACTCTTTTGTACTTACCTTTTCGCAGTTATACAATTCTCCGTTACAAATTAGCATGCAATCAGGATATTGATGTAATTTCATAGGTTGCATTCCATAGAGAGAATCTACAATTGCTAACCTATGGAATCCAACACAGCAGTTCTGAAATTAAAGGTAACTGATTAATTTCTGACACATTGCAAAACTAAACTATTGTCTACTTTGTATATAGCAAATCGTTTCTATGAAATATGTGCATGGTCAATCCGGATATCTACAATGTGTATAAATTTTTCGAGAGGATCATTTATTATGATTTTTAAATTTAAATTTATTTCGATCAGAAAATAACTCATAATTTGTATCAATTGTCACATTTATAAGGGAGAATCAGAAAAATCATATGACTTTGATTTCTTATAAAATTGTTTGTCTAGTGAGGCATATTATATATTTTATACCTTATTGAAGGGAAAAATACTGTTTAAATTTCTAGTTTAATAATTAATTTGATTTGAGATTCTAAGAGTCACATCCTCAAGCAAATCTAGAAAAACACTTCAGAAAATAATCGACAACTTTCTCTCCATTCTTATTAAATTTTACTCCTAGTGTGTAAACATAGCAGGTTCCCCGAAAAAATTCATGGGAACCTTACAAAAAAACTAAGTAGAGTTTGCTAAAAATCGGGCATATCGTCTTTGAAGAAGTTTTGATAGCTACTATCTCCAGAAAAAATAATTATATGTGCTGACAAAAAATATCCTGTAAACAATATTTTCCATGACATCTGCACGGTGCGAGTATAAATAATAATAAAAATCGACTAAGCTTTTCCAGAAATACTACATCCATAAATAAATACTTATTCGAATCATTAATGTAAAACTAATCAATTAAGTTTTATCTTATCTCTCGAAAAAAACCAAAAATGCAGAATATACAAATTATGTGATAAAATGGTTTATTAGTAAATGCATTACCACCCTTGGCATACTGACTATATAAATATATAACCGATATTTATTTATTATACAATACAATACAAGAATATTTAATGCAGACTTTTACTTACCTTCAATCTGTTATCATATTCAACTCTCCATGCATCAGGGCCCCTATGGCTAATTTTAGTAAATGTAGAAGCACAGTGAGAATGTAAATTTGAACTAAGTCCAAAAAGTGCCCATATTCCACACATGTCTCAGATTTTGAAGATTCTGAAATTGATAAAACTTAAATAAAAAAATATTTCAACCATTACAAAATATTAATATTCATAATTTAAATTTTAAAGTGAAATAATTAGTTTAGAATGATTAAAAAATTGTGTTCACTAGCATTTAAACACAGTATCTTCTTTTTAAAATATTAAATGTCCATGTATCAAAATTTTGAAATTCATTCTATATATTTACAAAATTTATAAAACGGCAAAATCAGAAATAATGATTATTTAATAAATAATCAAATTTTATTGCTTTGATAATTAATGATTTGGATTTTCCCAGCAGCTGTAATTTTTTATATCTACTTAAATGTTTTCAAAAATATTCCATTTTCTATTGTAGGAAAGATTTCTCATTTATTATTTTCCAAAATAACGTTTTATCTAAATAAATGACGCTCAAATTTGCATTGCTGTTGCAGATTGTCTAGTTAAATTTAGTTAAATTTATTGATAAACTGTCTTTAAGTTTTAAAAGTGAGATACAGAAAATTAAATATCAATTTTGGATTTTTCTGAATTTCTCTAAACTTACATTTTGTATTATTTTAAATTCTTCATTTATAACAAAAACTTACCTCTTTTGAAATTATGTTTTAATATTGAAGAAGTTCAATATTTATAACAGAAACTGTGCCACTACTTTTAACTCTACCACTACCGTCAGCGTTCCGCTGAGAAAAGGACGACAGGTACTGATAGCAGTAAAATGACGCAATATGTCCACGTTTTTACAACGTAATGTTTTCTTCATTGATAACATATTGAAAATTGTATGTAGTTTACAAATTACCTTTAAAACAAATTATAATGTATATTGGGAACTCTTTTACTTAATCAGGTTTTAATCTTCGTCACCCCTAAACCTATTAACCTAACCTCAATCAAGTAAATTTTAAAAAATCGATATTTCAAAATTCAAGAGACATCAAACAAGGTGTTTTTAATCGATTAGTATTGTGGTTAGCTGATGCAATGTAACTGGAAAAATAGGAGGTTGAACAATTTATGACATTTAACATTAAAGTGATCAACAATTTCGCCAGACTACCTTTCCTGGCAGTAGAAGAAACGAGAACAAATTAACCTACAAAAATAAACATTATCGTGGTAATAAATTGAATTTTAAAACTGATTTGAGAAATAGCGCCCGATTACTATATTAATAGCATTTTTAAAGTGTGATCCTTAAACGCCCCAATTTAGTCCTGTACTAAAAAAAGTAATATGTATTTCCTATAAAAAAAGCAGTACCCAGGGTTCATTTATTTAGAAATACTTGAGTAAAAATAGTGAAAATTAAGTCAAATCAAAAGTTTTCTTCCCATGAATTTAGAAAACGGTCCAATAGCTAAAATGCGGATTTTCGACGATTTTTTCATTTTCTTATACAAACAGGTAATTTTTGAGGAAAAATTGATTGACAAAAATTTACAAAAAGAAAATAGTGGGAAAATAGAAAATTTTGAAAATACATATACAGGATGTATCATAAGAAATGGTCAATATTTTAATCATAGGTTCAGGACCTCGAAATATTAATATTTTACTAAATAACTCTTGGTCAAATGTTATCTACTACTAAGATAACATTTATTTTTCGTTTTTTTGCAATAATTTCTTTATTATTTAATATATTGACTTGAAATTTGGTATGGTTATATTTATAGTAAATCATAAGCGTGTTATCAATTTTAGGATTAGATACAGAGGGCGCCACCTACACTACTGTATGAAGAAAAGTATAAAAAAAAATTTATTCCTGGCCTTTTTTGAATTTTTGATGATACACCCTGTAAATTTGAACATAAAAGGTATAAAATATTCTAGCGACAGTATTTAATTTAATTTAACATATTTCAACATAGTAGGCTTTGAAACTAAAATGAAAATGTACTGCTGTCAAATAATTAATTGTTAGATGTAATTTTGTTCACTAAATTCCATCTAAGTAGGTAATGAAAATGCGTCAACACAACCATTTCTCCAATTCAGAAATGAGAGATATCATTTTGTGTTTATGCACAAATAAATTTTTCTGGACTTGCTGCTGCCACCTAACAATTAATTCTTTGACAGCTGTACATTTTCATTTTAGTTTCAAAGCTTACTATGTTGAAATATGTTAAAGTAAATTAAATAAATACTGTCGCTAGAATATTTTAAATGCAAATATCTCGAAGTGAGCTGAATTTATGCTATTAAAACAAATATACCTTTTAATTTCAAATTTACAGGGTGTATCATAAAGACTTGAAAAAAAATCAAAAAAGGCCAGGAATAATTTTTTTTTATACTTTTCTTCATACAGTAGAGTGTAGGTGGCGCCCTCTGTATCTAATCTCAAAATTGATAACACGCTTATGATTTACTATCTTAAAAATATAACCATACCAAATTTCAAGTCAATATATATATATTAAATAATAAAGAAATTATTGCAAAAAAACGAAAAATAAATGTTATCTTCAACACCCTGTATCTTATGGTAGTAGATAACATTTGACCCAAAATTATTTAGTAAAATATTAATATTTCGAGGTCCTGAACCTATGATTAAAATATTGACCATTCCTTATGATACCCCCTGTATATGTATAATAAATTTAAGTATCTAAGAATAAGTCAATAAATTTAAGTATCTAAGAATAAGTCAAAAAATCCTAGTGCACTAAAAATAAATTAGTAGTTCAAAGTAAAATATATTTTCTCGCTATGGCCTCCCGGGAAACTTAATTTCAGACCTGATTATGTCAACAGGAAGTTTCTGATTCAGACAAGTTGCAAAAATTAAAAAAAAAATATATGCTTATTAAACATTTTATTTAATATAAATTTAACAATAAATAAATAGTAAAATTTTAGTAAAAATATAAGGAAAAATTTCTGAATAAAATAAAATGCTTAAAATATTTTGTAGAGCTCTGTAATTAAATAAATTAAAAGTAATTTTTTAAATTAATTTATAACATTTCCCGGTTTTACAAATGTTGTAAAATGGTGTACATTTAAGAGTATCAAAGCACATAATAGCACACACTTATAGAATTTCTTAACCTTAATGTATAGTTCTAGCGCTTTCTGCTAACTTAAAAAATATATTTTCTACTTTATGGTACAATCAAATTTACAAAGTTAGCTAAATCATTTTTTTTTCAAGCACCAGAATAATCAATCTTATTTCTGTTTAATAAACTTGAATGATTATTTTTATTTTATAATATAAGTATAAATTGATTCTATTTTTTTAATAGGAATACAATATGTGTTGAGACAAATTGGTATATAAAAAACAATGGCGCATTCAGCATAACAAAATGATGAGTTATCCCTTATTAATTAGCCACGTGACAATTAATTTTTTTTGATACTTTATATAAATGTTTAACGTCTCTGCTGAAGTAATGGAATAGAAACGAGAAATATTGCATACATACATTAAAAGAAATGAGTAATAACCTAACAGAGCCATATTTTTTTTTTTTTTTTGTTTAGCGCCAATTTGGATCATTTAGGTTGAATTGGAATTACTCAATGTCAATATCTTTTTGGTGTACAAGCTACGTTGCCAATTCTTGGAACAGAGTTATATTTATATAAACACGCGCAGGGAAAAGGGTAGATATTGTATGAAGTTGTGAAAGTCCTTAAACTCCTCGTAAAACTTTTTTTGAACGGTTTTTGGCGGTAATATTCCATATTGTTTCATATTAAAAGCCCAATCTTTTGATATATCTGCTACTTATTCTTTTTCGGTAAACTGTTTACAAACATACTTATGTGTTCTTACAGTATTTTGAGGAGTTAAATTCCCAATTTACTTATCTTTTTCGACAACAGAGCTACAACTGAATAATGAAAATCACCGTGGTCAAAAACAAAACATTTAAATATTACGGCCCCTCCACATTTTGGCCCATATTGAGCCATCACCATATTGTGTAGAGGGGTGATAGCCTGCAGTGGCCGTGAATGGTGTATAATGGCAGTGGCCATGAATGGCGTTGGAAGCGGTTCGATTCCACACATCAAAGGAGGCCAGCAAGCGCAACAAAACTGCGCGGTGGTTAGGTGGCATGTCCATACACTGAGAAAACTAAATTCTTATAATTTAAATTTAGGAGAAAAAAAAATTAAATCGTTGAGTTAATTCCTCAATGATAGCACAGAAAAATAAAGCTAATGGGTGGAAGCTGTGGTCCATTATGATGGGCCATAGTGTAGAGTGGCAATTAGGAATCCCTTAAAGTATGTATACCTCAAATCACATGCAACATATTCTTCTAAGGTCTTAAGCAGAAGGGCATTACCTAAACATAAAGCTTATATTTATTAGTTTCGATTTGTTATTTCATACTTTCAAATCCATATAATTCAAACAATCATTTAATAAACAATCAATTTTTAATCTTCATTTATCAATTCAAAAACAATGCAAACTCCTGCTTGTTGTCGCTGGTTCATATCCGGCTCGAAGGACCATATGATTGGGTGTAAAAATCGTGTCCCTTTCGGGAGTAAAGTGGGTGTGTAATTTTTTGTTGATTAAAATGCATTCTTGATATTTACTAATAATTTCGTTTATTAAACATCTTTCTAACAAGAAAGAACAGTTAACAATGGATTTCCCGCTTGATGTCCCCTACTACAGACATGATTTTTGGTATGCGGGGTTGCCAAACCATATAAAAATGAGAAGTTATGATTAAAATAAAAAAATCAAATAAGACCGAACCACCGACAGTTTATTTATCATTTATATTGACCCCGGCCTAAATAATAATGAAGAAAAAAAGAATCATTATTATTATTTTAAACCTTATTTGAATTTAAATAATTTGACCAGATCATTGTCATTCCTGGTAATAAATAAAAGACTAAAGAATAAATTAAGCTTCAAAAAATAATGATGTGAGTATAAAAAATCCCTAAACATCTTTCATGTTAATCATCAATGTGTTCTGCTGAATTCAGACATGAAATTAAATATTTATCTGTATTAATAGTGGAGTGCCGTTAGATTTATACCTCGAACGAAGTTGGCAGTGATCGAATTTTCATTTTCTCTTTTGGAATGTGTTTTTGACACTACATACTTAAAAGTCTATATGTTATTTTTTATCGTTTTTACTTTTCCGCTCTCCACTATACCATAGAAGAAGGTAATGTGAGGGGAAGAAAAAAAATAGAAAAAAAAAAACTCGCGCAATCGATAAATTAGGGCGTAGAAAATTACGATTTTCACCACACAAACTGTACATTTCTAAAAGTTTTTTAAATATAACCGAAAATTTGTTAGTATTAAGGGATTAAGAGTTACAATAAGTTCAGTAACATATTAGAAGATACAATAGGTACTTAGGTACCCATCAAATTAGTCGTAATGATTTAAAAAAACATGATTTTCTTCTTAATAATGTATTCTATAGTGTAGAAGATTTTTTTAACTTTTAAACAATTTTTAACATGTATTGTATTGTTTATCATTATTTTATTTTTATTTTTAATTGTAGGTATTATAATGTATTTTATAACACATTTTGACTAGTCTGATAGGATTGTACATTATGTATGTCTTTGTATAAATGTAAAGATTAATAAATTCTATTCTTTTATTCTATTACGTAAAAATTGATATAAACAAATTTCATGGCCTTGAGCTAACAATTAAAATTAATTTTTTATTTTCCTACGATTAATACGAAGGAAGATATGGCAATTCAAAAATGGGTGTTTAACGAAACTGGATCGTTCTAGCATAAATATCCACAAAAAATGTATATAACATCCTAATAAGAGAACAACATTGGGAACAATTTAAGACCATCCAGAACCGTTTAACATAAGCAGAAAAAAAGTTATGGACAAAATAAACTTAAAAAAAAATGTTTACGCCATCTAGACTGTGGTATTTGAAAAAAAAATCCTTTTGCAGAAAGTCGTAACATATGTTTCTACAATTATCCAGTCATTTTTAGCCCTATGGGATAATTATTTTTTAAGTTTTGGTCTGTTAAAGTTGAGCTAAATTTTTGTTTATTATATGACAATTTCAATTTTTGGCCAATAGCGTGAAAAGTATTGATTTTTGAAAAAAAATTTAAAGAGACAAGAATTTAAGCAAATGTTCTTCCGAATAATTTCCATTTTTTTTATCTTTTGTCTGTAACGACGTTTGAAATTGCATATAATTGCATTTATAACCATCAATGTCATTTTTTCGAGTCAAATATTGAAAGAACGGTCATTCCAATGAAAAAGTTTGTCATAACATGACATTTCGGCGATATCCTAAGCGTTAAAATGGTTTATTGTACATCTCGATATTATCAGCCAAAAAAAGTTACGAGTAAAAAATACATTTTTTTAATGAAATTAAAAAAATTGTAATTTTCTACGCCCTATAACTCGGAAGGGGTTTATTTTCATAAAAAGTTGTATTTAACATTAATTCATTAAAAAAGGATAATTTATCGATCGTGCAAGATTTTTTTCTTTTTTTTCCTTCATTTTTAGTTTTTCACTTTTTACAACTAACGGCACTCCACTATAATTGATGTAGAAATACATTTAAAATGGTATATTGTTTTATGAGTGACGAAAGTAACATTTTTTGAAGCGAGAGAAGTTTACCAGCCGAGGCGAAGGCCGAGCTTCAAAAAATGCTTTCGACAAGTGAAACACTATACTTTTTCTACAATCCCGTTTATATCATCATATGCTAAAGAATGTGTTTTATAACTGGAATGCATTTTTTTCATTTTTATTAAACAAAAAAATAAAAAAGTTTTAAAACAAATATATCTTGCTACCTGGCCTCATGCAACATACGCAAACAGCACAGTTTCCGAAAATGAATTTACTGATTACGAACTCTCCAATCCATGAATTTTACATATTTATCTCTTTTTAGATTTTACTGGTAATTAATCCAAAGAGGTTTCCTCAGCTTGATTTGCTATTTCTGATGGTGTATTTGGAAAATTTAAATCATTTTCCGAATCAGAAATCATGATAACTTAAAAAACTAACAATGCTTTCAGAGTAAACCAGGCAACTAGATATGTTGTTTTTAAATTTAACTTTCGTGACGTTATGAGAATTTCTCTCACTTGTGACGAAAATCACGTTTTCGCTGAAGGTATTCTATTACAAAATGACGCCTTTTCGTAAAGGGTTGTAGAAAAAATATATATTAAAAAAGAGATGATATAAATGTAAGAAATGATAAAAAGGTTACCCTGAAAAATAAAAAAATTGGGAGAACCACATCTTAAATATTGTAAAAAATTCGCAAATGTACCACCATCTATCAGTAAAACCGATAAATGAAGCTAGAAGTGAGTTTTGACAACTGTACAAAGCAACGAAATCCCAACTTGCATTGGGATTTCCGATTCTGGTCTTCTTCATATCCCTTTAAGGGAAAATCAAAGAAAGCAAGTTGGGAATTGTTGCTTTGTAAAGTTGTCAAAACTCATTTCTAAGCTTCATTTATCAGTTTTATTGATAGATGGTGATATATTTGCGAATCTTTTACAATATTTAAGATGTGGCATCATATCCAATGTTTTACGAAAATGGTTTTTTTTATTAAAATTGTAACAGGTCCTGGACTAGATCCCTTTCTGCGGTAAACGTAATATAAAAGGCAATGCCATAGCTAGACTATTGTATGGACGTGTTTCCTTTCTGCAGTAAAAGATGCGTATTGCTCCTAATTACAATTTTAATAAAATAAACCATTTTCGTAAAACATTGGATATGATGCCTTTCTGCAGTTAGCGATTCATTTGAGAATCTTATCTTATAGCTATTGACTTACGCTTGTTTGGAATTTGATTTATTGGATCCGAAGGCGGCAGAAACCGGTCTTAGGATGTCGAATCAAATAAATTAAATTCCTAACTCGTTTGCTTACATTGTAAAAGACGAATAGTGACTTGAAAAACCTTTTGATCGAAATTATATTTTACGATTAATTCTTGAAAAAACTGGAAATCTTGTTATATATAAACCTTACTTTGGTTTAGTAATCATAATGTATTTATGGCAGTTCATGAAGTTCATGTAGTGTGTACAAATTTTCCATTCTTTCAAATACTAAAGAAGTGGCTTCCAGAGTTTTTGGTAATAAATCCAATGCATCTTGAATGTTTTGAGGATCTCCACATACCTAACAATAAAATGGTTATTACATGTAAATAGGAATACAGGGTGTTTCCTAATTGAATGGCGATATTTCACGGGGAGATTTTTTGGACATTTTTAAGATAAAATTGTCATATGAACGTAAGTTTGCAAGATACAGGACGTTGAAAGAAAAAAGTTTTATAACGTTTTTTTAATTATCTCAAAAACGCGTTCAAATATTTGACCAAATTTTTCTGAACGTTAGAATGGCATAACTGTGCATTTTTCTGGCTAAGCCAAATTTTTCCACTTACACCAGTGGCGTTCGTGTAACCAAGTGATGACAAATTCTGAAAAGAAAAGGTGGAACGCTACTGATTTTTTTAAATAGAATGTTTTTTCTTTATAAGTAGTCATTTCTACGTAAAAAAGGACCCTTGCATTTTTTCTGATGCATTGTTTTCAAGAAAAAAAAATAAAATGACATTTTTGCATGCTTAATATCAGTATTATAGTAATAAATTCATTTAACGTTTGATTGAAGTAAAATTTGATGTTTGATGAAATGTAAAAAAATGCAGTTATGCCATTCTAACGTTCAGCAACTGCGCCAAATATTTGTTACGCCAGCTTTCAATAATAAATACAATGAATGATAAGCGATAAGTGCTGCTGCACTTGTTTCGCATCATAAAACATCATCATCAACATTATAAATAGAATTATACCCAAAGACCAGACATCTGTATGAACCTTCACCAATTAAGTATTGCCTTTTTCCAGAGCATTCACTTCAAAATTTCGAGGACTCAAAAGGGTCGCAATGTGTTAATTAAGCAGGTTTTTTCTTTACCTTTGATTTTCCAAAAATATCCATTCAGGCAAGTCGTTCCCGCATATACACCTACTTGAATTTTCGTTCCAGTCTTTGGTATTGCTCAACATATATTTAATTTACAAAAATTTGGGGAAAATGACATGTCATACTTTTATTAGTTTGACAGTTCATGAAACGGAACAAGTTTGGCAACTGCGCGTCTGCGAATCGCCAAATACATTTAAAACAACATTAAAAAATATTTCATACGACATGAGTAAGAACGAGACGGTATTATACAAGAGTGACATGCAAGATCGAGCTTCTCTTGCTTCCGCATTCCAAATATAAAAAACTGCAGGCAAACTTCCAGGCATACGCGAATATAGTCACGTATACCGTGGTAGGCGTGACTTAACAGCCGACAAAAATTCATAC
This sequence comes from Crepidodera aurea, assembly GCA_949320105.2. Taxonomy (NCBI): domain Eukaryota; kingdom Metazoa; phylum Arthropoda; class Insecta; order Coleoptera; family Chrysomelidae; genus Crepidodera; species Crepidodera aurea. The sequence continues at coordinate 90,324,113 of OX439473.1, read as the reverse complement.
GCCAAGAAGCCCAAAGTTGGCTAATCTTCTCAGTGTGCTTCAAGCCCTCATTATGAGCGCATACTCCGGGGTTACAGAAAACTCCGTAAATAAATTCATTTTTCATAATGCCTCTTAGTACGGCAAATTAATGAAACTTAGCTGCGTCTTAAAAATGTCACAAGAATCTCCCCGTGAAATATCGACATTCAATTAGGAAACACTCTGTATAAACTTACTATTTAAATTAACCAAGAGACAATATTTAAATTAGTCCAATAAACAAAGGTGCCAACCCAGCGTTAGGTCTGTCTGGCACAATTTTATTTAATTTGCAGGTATTCATGGGTACATTCACCCCCGAAAATCCCAGCTGTCTGAAATTTGTGGAAAGGCGGAAAATGGCCCATTGGTTGTTTTTTTTCGCCTATTTTCGCCGATATTTCCGGAAATATGACATAACCGGCTCCAAAACGAACCCCCATTTTTAGCTCCTGCCCTACATTGAGAGAGCACGCTCTAAAAGAATGACACTCCCAAGCGGAGTACAAATTTTTTATCTATTTCTCTGGATTATTGAAAAACCGGGCCAAAGTTTGTTTTTGCTGGATATTGTGACCCTCCTATAAATTTATTCATACTTTTTTTTTATCAAGACTAATTTCACCGATAATGGGGCTTTGCAAGGTGTTAAATATATTCAGAAAGATTCGATAAATTATTTTTGTTTATTTTCATAAACAAGTTGTTTAGGGCTTTTTTTTTGGATTTCCGGATTTTTGGAAAATGCTCGGGTCTATCGGGAATTAATAGATAATCAAGGACCATATCGGTTTTCAACGCACATCATTAGAAAACTTAGCTTGTCCCCTTGTCGATGGCATTTTTCTTTTTTTTTCAATTTTTTGGTTTTCCGGAAAATTGAGAAAATTATCAGCTCTATGAAAAATCGACATTTTTTTGAGGATTATTTTCTTTTCCTGCTAAAATTTTTTGGGGTTAGGAATTGTACTAAATAAGAGATCACATTCTGACCTTTTCATCAATATATCAAGTATTTTATTAAGTGCACGAGAAAAAACTCAGCGACCAAAAAACTTTCTTAAATTGGATTTTTTTATAATAAATTTATTAATCAAGTGCAAAAAGTGGAAAAAAGTTGGTTATTATTGCCTTATCTTTTGTCTTCAAACAAAAACGGGAGGATATACAAGTTTTGGAAGGATATTCAAATTTTCCGTTTTCACCACAATAAGTTTGCGAATTTTCAGATTCTCAAGATTTTTTCAAAAAATATTAGAGTAACGAAAAAAATTCATTTTTGTCATATTTCGACAGATATCGTCGAAAAACGGATTTTCGCGAACTCTAAAGCCATTTTCTCACCCTTCCACAAATTCCACGTAGCTGAGATTTTCGGAGGTAAATGTACCTATGAATACCTGCAAATTAAAAAAAAATGACGGACAGACTTGATGCCCAGGTTTGGGATTTTTTTGGCGTTAATTTACTGGACTAAATGCAAATGCTTTTTAATTATGAATAACAACTGATAGTTTTTCCATACAATAATTCAAAATTCAAATTCAAAATTTTCAGCAGTAGCATTTGAAAAGATCTTAAAAGTAGATAAAATGAGATTACCCTCGCTAATAATACACCTTTTGTTGGAAGTGTATAAATTGCAATTTTTGCACCATGTCTAATGACAAAAGAATGATGTTTTGCTAAAGTTTGTTCATAAGCATCTTTACATACTGCGGAAGTAGTTTCTTCATCTTTAAGTTCTCCAATTTTTTTTAGAAACAGTCTTATAAAATCTGAAATACACTAAATTATAACAAATACCATCTACTAGTAAATATAAAAAACAAGTATTCTTTAATGGTTACACAATGCCTTTGGTTATTGACTATGTTGTTAAGAGTGAGGAAAACATTGTTAAAAGAGCAGTAAAAAGACAAGACTGACAAAATTATAGTTTTCCTTGTAAGTTTCACATTAAAGATTTTAATAAATGGCCTATTTTATGTTTCTAAATAGTTAAGTTGATTTCTTTATTAATATAATCCAATCTATTTGTCTCTCTTTGACAACAGCTGTTACACCTAAACTAGGCTTTACATTTGACGTTGACAACCTTGTATTATAATTTTAAGATTAATAAACAAAACCTTACAAAAGCATCAAGGCACTTTTTTTTACAGATAGAGATTAGAATACTTGCCTAAACCTCGATGAAGTCTAAGCAAAGTCCGAGCACCTGATGTATACCCTTTTTTGTTTAACATTTCATTGTTCTTTTCATATTCAATCATTTTTTTTGCACTAGTATAATGTTCTGTAGAATTTAAAAGCATTTCCCTTAACAAATCCATTTTAGCCTTTAAATCTTTACTAACAAATCCAAATACTGTACCCATTAATGTAAAAAACCTAAAAAAAACAATTTCATATTTAAATATTTCATTAAAATTGTAAAAAATATATACTTGTTAAGTTCTTCAAAACTATCTAAGTATTCCTGAAGCCGAACATCATCTTCGTTTAAAAGTGCAACTTCAAAGTTATCTCTAACTATTTGTATGGTAAACTTATCACTGTTTTGGGACATTGTTAATTGTTATTGTAATCACATCACAAAAATCAAAAATGATGAAAAAATTTTAATACATCAAAGCGTTGCCAACTTATAAACATAAAGTGAACAGTGTTGCCGACGCAAAAAATTAAAATTATCCGAATGTCGAACTCAAATTATCCGAACGTCACAACTAAATTATCCACCACCTCTGTCCCAGCCCCAAAAATATCGTTAAAAAAACTGTTTATACCATTTGAAAGCTCTTAATTTGCACCTTTCAAATATGCAGTTTTCGAAATTTGTACCCTTCTATTTTTTTTAATATACTTGTTTGAAAAATTTCAATATTCAAACGCTCATATCTTACTCGCTAAAGCGTATTTCAATAGACCCATCTCATATCTTTTTGTTGAAGAGCTCATGCGCGAACTTAAAGTTACCAGATTTTTTTCTCATGTTGGCTAATATGAAAAATTAAGAGTTAGACATACTACAAAATTTAACATTGAGGAATCCTGATAACCAATGTTGTTTATTGAGAAATAACTAATTGTGGTCTGAATAAGCCAGATTCTATTAATTTCAAGTAATACGCAATACAGACGCATTCATCCATAGATAAAGTAACAAGTAAACGAGATATGCAATCCCCGTGGAAATAAGTGTCAACAAATTCACAACATTCCGACGCCAGATAGGGGGGCACGGATCTTATTGGAACTAATTTAGGTGTGCGAACACCCTAATAGTTAAAGATAACTTTTAAAAAAAGAAGAAAGAAAGAAGTAGAATGGCGGTTCATTTAAAATTATTTATTATTATTTATACCTCATCTCTTGTTTCTGACCAATATTTACAAATTAGCTCAAAGCTATTTAAATAATTAAGTAGCTGTGAAACTAATATGCAAAGTTTGGTCAGAAACAAGAGATATTATTGTTATTAAAACAATCATTGAAACACATTTAAATAAACATTTTTATTAAAAACAATACCAAAACAAGAACAATTTAAATTATGATAAAAGATGTAATTAATTGAAGATGGCCAAGTAGCTTAAAGAGCTTATAATTAGGTGTTTAACTCCAAATCTAACCTCATTTGTTTTGTATTTCTAATTACTCATACTTAATTACTTTCTACATAATTGCATGTTTTTTTATGTTTTTTTGCTTAAAATAGATAAAAACTAATAAGAAAAGATTTGAGATTTTATGCAACTTTTAATACAGACACGTCACTGGTACGGTACTGATTTGCTTTACGGTAAACGATTAAAAAAGAAGAAACATAACAGACCAAGACCATCACTAGTTTCGAAAAACAAAGACAATGATTTTAAAGTCGGGAAAACACAAATACACTAACTTAGAAACAAAGAAAATACTATATACTAACTAAAAAATATTAATAAATCAAAAATAAATGCAAAATCAAAAACCCACGCTTCAACAAAAATCAAAGAAATGACATTATTGACAGTGACATTTAACAACTTTAACTTTGATGTCGAGTGAATTCGTTGAATTTTCAATTCGGCTTATATCTAACTTCAGTTACGCAACCAGTGACGTAATTTCAACAATTGCGCAATATTCAAAAGGCACATTATAAAAATTAACAAATTGCTGGTAAAAATTATGTATGCAACTAAAATTAAAAAAACATATTGTGTTGTTAATTATTTATATAGTACTTGTTATTTATAAGGTTTTAAATAGAATCTGAAAATTAGTTAAACACCCAATTGGTCTGAATCCAATAATTTGGCTGTCTGTCCTAATCACTTTTTCAATTTCTTCTTGTACGAAGGTTTCAAGTGAACTAAAATATATGTTTTGCTCTACTTTTTGTTGAACTGTCTAAATTTAAATTTGGCAACGTTGACACGATTTCGAGACGGTCACGTGGTACATTCTCGCAGACGAGTTGTACTCACACATTTCAAACATCGGGGCCCAGCAGTTTAAAATTACTGTTACTGTAAAGCGTTCCGAAATTACTTACTGTGGCCAGTAATTGAGACAAATAATTACCGATGGCGGCGCCACACGTCGATCAGCTGTTCACACGAAACGCGTAATTTTTGGTAAATAGTGCATTAAGTTATACTGAGTGAATGGTTTATTTGTAGTATTTTAAGACTTTTTGTGATTGTTTGAGGTTTTTGATTTGGAAATTACCATAACATACCTGTACATGTAAGTATTTAGACTCAATTGAACCTGTTTTTTGTGTCGTTATTCTAAAATTGAGGTTATTTATTTAGCATATCTTACGTTTTTCAGAAATTTATTGTTTACTTCTGTTTCTGTGTTTCAGGATGAATATAGCCTGGAAAGCCGAAACGTCAATAAAAAAACTTTTTTAACAACTAAGTGGTTTTAATCCAGTGGAAAGAGAGAGAAATTAAAATACAAACCACAATGAGCTTCCGAAATGAATTAGCCTAGAGGTATTATCATCTTCACCTCTACCAATATAGAATGATATTGGAAGGGAGCTAAATCATATGCCAAAGAAACATACCTACAGTTTTCTGCTGATAAACTTTATTTCAATTTTTTCAGGATAATAATTGTAATTGTAAAAGTGATTTAAATAAAAAATGATTTCTAAGAACCTACTTTTGATTGATTTATGGTAAAATATATCCTATTCGTTGTTTCAAAATTATTTTTTTGAATCAATTTCAAATTAAAATATAAAAAATTAAGAAAATTTTTTCTTGGCTTAAAACACTTCATAGGCCATCAAATGTATCTGTTGCAAAACTTTTTGTTTTGTTTATCTACTTTGTTTTTTTCAAAATAAACACAAAATGTATATTTTTTAATCCTTTATTTTAACATAAGTTCAAAACTAACTTTGAATTTTAGTAGTATTTAACATTTTATTATAATAATTCATTACTAATTGTAACAGTATAATTATTGAAAACAGGTGTTGTACAAGAGGGGACCATAATAATGGTAAAGGTTTTATTTTACTGAATATTACCTTTAGAAAAATGATAAGTTGAAATATCAGCAATGATGTGCACACCTAATTAGATTTTAAGTTTACATATATAAAAGTACAACTGTACACAGTTTCGACAGTTTGTAAGGACAAATTTACTTAGTTTATAAGCAACACTTTGCTGTCTTCTAACCAACCATCATTCCTTGCACATTTAATGGTTTTAACATCAAGTGGCTTACTGGGCAAATGATGTGATGGCACACACTTTTTGCAAAATATTTCAGTAGTAGTCAAGAAATAATCTCAGAAATGCTAATCGTTATCTTACCTGATTTTGTAATATAATCTTCAGATTTAAAATTGATTACACTTTTCCCGGAATTTACGACGATCAACTTCCTCGATGACACCTTTTTTGTTGCTTCTTGGGTGGATCATAATGGAAGTGTAATTCCGGATTTTTAGATTTCCTAGAGGTATACCCATAAACGCAATAGATTGTATTATTTTTATTGGGCATTTTTAACGTTTAACTAACAAATAACAGCAAAATACACGAAGCACAAAATCAAAACACACCTTCGACTTGCAGGTAAACAAAATTATGCTTTTCGTGAAGGTTCAAATTAATACCGGTGTTGTCGCTTCAAAGTTGTACTCGTCTCAATACCAGGAATATCAGAACATGAAGGAAGACTAATGAAATGACAAATGACATTTACAGATAAAAAAAATTTATTTAAATTAAAAAAAAATACAAACGAAAGTAATACAAAACCAAAGTTCTTATTAAAAAAGCTTAAATAAACTAATATATAAAAACTGGTAGGAATCAGGTAGGTGTAAAAAATTCTTTGCACCAGAATGAATCAATAAATGTTTCTTTGAATCCCATTTCCTTAAAATCAGTGAATGTTCCTTTAAGTCGACTTTTCACCTGAGTGAATCACTAAATGTTCCTTTAGATGTCGCTTCCGAGCAAATGATTTTTCACAAGCCGTACATTTAAAATTCTTTACACCAGAATGAATCAATAAATGTTTCTTTAAATCACATTTCCAAGTAAATGATTTTTTACAAATGTTGCACTTAAAATTCTTTTCACCTGTATGAATAAATGAGTGTCTGTTAAGACACTTTTTTTCAAGAAATGATTTTTCACAAATGTGGCAATTAAAATTCTTTTTACCTGAGTGAATCAGTAAATGTCTGTTTAAGTCGCCCTTCATAGCAAATAGTTTTTCACAAATGTTGCACTTAAAATTCTTTTCACCTGAGTGAATCAGTAAATGTCTCTTTAATTCGCACTTCAAAGCAAATAGTTTTTCACAAATGTTGCATTTAAAATTCTTTTCACCTGAGTGAATCAGTGAATGTATCTTTAAGGCGCTTTTCTTGGTAAATAGTTTTTCACAAATGTTGCACTTAAAATTCTTTTCACCGGAGTGAACCAGTAAATGTTCCTTTAGATTCGCTTTGCGAGTAAATGATTTTTCACAAATGCTGCACTTAAAATTCTTTTGACCTGAATGAATCAGTAAATGTTCCTTTAGATTCCCTTTGTGAGTAAACGATTTTTCACAAACGGTACACTTAAAATTTTTTTTACCTGAGTGAATCAGTGAATGTTCCTTTAGATGTCCCTTCCGAGTAAATGATTTGTCACAAACGGAACACTTAAAATTCTTTTTACCTGAGTGAATCAGTGAATGTTCCTTTAAGTTGTCCTTCAGAGTAAATGATTTTTCACAAATGTGACATTTAAAATTCTTTTTACCCGAGTGAATCAGTAAATGTCTGTTTAAGTCGCTCTTCCTAGTAAATAATTTTTCACAAATGTCACACTTAAGATTCTTTTCACCAGAATGAATCAGTAAATGTTCCTTTAGATTCCCTTTGCGAGTAAATGGTTTTTCACAAATGTTGCACTTAAAATTCTTATGAATTAATAAGTGTCTTTTAAGATCACTGTTTATAGAAAAATATTTTTCACAAAATCTGCACTTGTGGTTAAATTTATCTGTATGAATGTAATTAACTTTGTAATTGTTTTCTTCAGTAACAATTAATAAAGGTTGTTTAAAAGTATCGTCATCCACTACATATTTATGATATAACTCTTGTTCATTGTCGCTTTCATTATTTTCTTCCTTAATATCTATTTCTTCACATTTTATTTTAAAACTGTTAATGTCCAACATATTTTTATTTTTTGTTTGTATAATATCCTCAGCATCAGTCTTTATACATGCTCTAAGTTGAATCATAGTTTTATCAATATTTTCAAATTCGTCTTTGCATTTAATTTGATCTTGTGCCATTTTAAAATCAAAATTTAATTCATTTTGATCAACTTCAATCTTAGTGTATTCTTCAAATCGATCCATATGTTTGTCGTTTTCTAATCGTTCTTCACTCTTTATTTGATTTTCAACAGCTTGAAAACTGAATTTAAATTCATTTTCTTGCGAATCCATACTTTTTTTAGATATACTTAGGTCATTACTCTATGCTGCCCAGAGACAATTTAAAAGAGACTGAAGGATAGGCGGTATAAGATACTGTGGTATAAGGCATAACGTTTCTGCGCTCCTGCCTGCGCATGGAGTCGCTGCAGTCGCGTGTACTACAAGACTGTTTTACATAAGCAGAATATAATAAAATAGTTTTAAATATTATAAATTACATTACACTTTAACATATCGCCTTTAATGTCGAAAAATATTATAAAATATCCTAGTACATCAACGTTTAAGTCATTAAAAATGAAAATATACAAAATCAATCATACATTGGTTGGTGTGAATCTGGCTTGTGTTTGTCAAAGTCAAAGTGAAAGCACAGTAGATACAGTAATTCCACTTCGGCCAATTTCTGGTTGTAAGTTTTCAACGCGCATTAGCCAGGAGTTGCGACTCCTGGCTAATGCGCAAACGACGAGTTTAAGAACGACCGGCACTCTTCCATAGTTGCGGGATTTAAAAAGTTTCATCCAATCTACTGTGTAATATATTAGAAGTGTTATAAACATTTCATAAAGTAGTCTCTTATTTCATCAAATTCTGGTTTTAGGATATTTTATCAATGAGGCGTCAATCCCTATGTATGTTCCACTTATTTCATTGAAAAGTGATCATTTTTGTGACAATTCTGCAATAGCATCTCGAATTATGATAATTTAACAATTCACATTGGCAACATTGCAATATGAAAACATTTTTAATTGTGTTGCTCAATTTATTATTTCATTCGTTTTAGTTTGTATTATTTGGTGGTGTTTTCTGTTTGTTTTGTGCGAAATAGTAAAAGCGAAATGTCTACAGTTGTTGGTGATGTTGTGCTTAAAAAACCATGTACAATTTGTGTAGTATGTCGAAGCAATTCGAGGGAAAATCCCCAATTAAGTTTTTTTAGGTTTCCCAAAGATGATGCAAGGTGAGTAATTTCTGAAACAATATTGAACTTCTTTACTAACTGAAGATATTTTTTATAGATGTGCTAAATATTTTAATATATCCAATACATTCTATGATCGTTCTCAGAATATTTGCTTAGGAATATTCTGCAAAAAGAACATAGGTATCTTGTGAGGATATTCTGGGAATACCCTTTGCTGTGTGGGTGTCTGTCTGTTATTGTTATTGTAAATTATAGTTTTAAGCTTGTAATAATTGTAATGTTTTGTGACGAGTGTAAAATTCTTGTAATTTTATATTAATAAATATCTATCTATCTATGTTTTTATTAGGTGTCATGCATTCTTGGTTCTTGTTTTCTTAAAAAAAAATTGTATTGACTATGTTCATTGTATGCAATAAATTTCTTTCTTATATATTAGGAATGTGAAATGTCAACTGAAATGGGAAAAATAAATATTTTCGTAATAATCTCTTGCATTTTTTTTAACAATGAATATAGAATGGCTGTATTAACTTTTTTAAACAGAATCAAACTATATAAGCACACAACTCAACCACAATTTTGTATTTGCCATATTGAATTTTGGCAGAAACTCCATTCCCAAAAACTCCTTTAAACCTCGTTTGAATAGCATCGACCCATAATCATATAAAAATATATGCCAAATCTCAACTCGACTAGAAATGGTTCAAATTTGTACTAATAAACGTATAGATGAAGTTAATATAAGTGTGGCACATCTTGGTTAACTACTATTAGAGGTGTCAAATTGTTAACAAGAGAATGTTGGAAATTAGGATTCAAATTTATTAGAACGCGTTCTTTAAATCAGGACCCAGTTGAAAATATGTTTAGGGCAACTCGGCAGTATAGTGCTGCCAATACCTCTCCAAATTGTTACCAATTTATATCAGCTTTAAAAACGCCAATTTTAAATAGTTTAGTTTCTGCCAAGAACTACAACAGAAATTGTGAAGCAGATGATTGTACTTTATTAGATAACTTAAATTCTTTTTTAAATTTGCATAATGAACCAAAACCATTAAATTCTATTACAATTAATGAATTGGAAAATATTGAATTCTCGTTTTTAGATTCAGAATTAAATTTTGATACTCAGGCAATAAGCTATGTTTCTAGTTTTGTTGTTAAAAAAATTACAACTTTTAATTGCGAAGAATGTAAGGCTAATTTGCAGCTAGACATTTTAGACGTTCACCATATTTTCACTTCCTTCAGAGAAAATGATGATAAAGCACGTCTGATTTATGTTTAAAGGGAAGTCATTAAATTTCTTTCAATGCTGCATGACATTGTATACCATATTTTACCACTTTTAGGTCATATAGAGAATATTATTGAAAAAACTGGACTCTTTGCAAAAGGTCATATTAATTTTGATTGGTTCACCTGTCAAGAACATAAATCATACGTATTTTCTCAGCTCATAAAAGTTAGCGTCCCCTTATTAATTAAAAAATAAAATGATGTTAAGAGGACTAACAAATAAAAATAATTTTTTTTTGTAACTTAGTGTACTGCGTTTAATTAAAATAAATTGTGTTATGTTATTAATATATGTGTAGTTTAATAAAAATTTTAAATGTGTGTTGATTTCTCATTTATCTAAATTATCTGTCTTAAAATTGTTTATTAATTATAATTAATTCATTAGAAAAAATAAAATTTAATTTTATTTTTTGTAATGAAATAATTATATAATAAACAATTTTAAGATAAATTGTAAAATTTATCTACCCATAATCCAAACTAACAAATTTAAATATCCCTCCTGTAAAAATTAGTTCCGGCACCCCTTCGTGGTGCGCTGCGATCAACGTGATGCCAACTGCCTACAGGGTCGACAACTCTCATATTACATTCTCTCTGAGGCTGCGTTCCAAAACCTTGCCTGAACCCTGCGAATGTTCAGTAAACTTTAGGAAAATAAAAATCAAAAATATGTAATTTTTTCAGAATATTTGACATTGTATACGCTTCTCGTCCTAACCTCAGAGTAATAATATACATTTATATTATTATTATTACTCTGAAATGTAGGTGCGTTCGGTCGTATGTGTGGACGCACCTTGTCACGTGAAAACGAACCTTTAACGCCGAACAAATGTCACATATTTTTGAGGTTATGTTGCCATTTGTAGTGTAAACAAGAACTCTAAATAAATTTTTATGTAGGATCTAATGTTTCAATGATCAGCAGCTATTAGTTACTAAATTTTTGTAAGCAATAGCAAATAAACATTATACAATGGTTGAATACAGTAACAAAGATTTGTAAACAAATGTATTTGGAAAAAAAACACATAATATATTTAAAAAAATATATATTTAGTTAGAAATTGTAAATATTTACCAAAAATGTAATTGTATGGAAAAATATATGGTTAGGGTAACAAAACCACGAGAATCCACACACAGACTACAGACACACACACCTGTCCTTTGTCTTTATTTAAGAGAACTTTTTTTTGCATAAAATTATTTTTCATACATATTGCAATTATTTAACTTCTTATGACCATATTAGTGGAGGCCAGGAGTTGGGATTTGAGATGATTTTTCCGAATATGAACGCAGATCTGCAAGGGTTTTCTCTTATATCTAGTTGCCTGGTTTTCATTATTTTGATGTTCCTCGTTAATTATTTAGATTTGTCAGTTTTCACTAAAACCACTCGTAAAACAATATACTATTTTACTTAAATTTAACATTAAATTAATTTATTACCATAGTGATAATTAAGAAATGTGCAAAAACATAATTTTATTTTTTTATTCGAAAGAAAAAAATTCTATTTCGAAAAAACCATTGGCTTACCACGTTTTCTTTTCAAAATTTGTCGTCACTTGGTTACACGAACGCCACTGTGTAAGTGGAAAAACTTGGCTTAGCCAAAACAATGCACAGTTCCACTCTAAGCTTAGATCATATATTCGTAGCATATATGATCTAAGATTGTAAGGATCAGCAAAATTCTGTCAAATATTTGAAGGCATTATGAAATTTTTTTTTCGACGTATTTTGTAAAATAAAACAAAATCACACAGAAAAATAAAATTTAATTACACCCATTTTGACAAAATTGACAAACTTGCCTTGAGGTACTCTCTAATTAATTGAAAATGATTATAAAAAAACACCATTTCATTCTAACCGAATATTTTCCGTTTAATAGAAATTCTTTAATGAATTAGTAAATGTTCTTCTAGATATGACTTCTGAGTAAAAGATTTTTTACAAACGTCGCATTTAAAATTCTTATCACCAGAATGAATGAGCAAATGTACTCTCATATGTGCCTTCTGAGTAAATGATTTTTCACAAATATTGCATTTAAAATTCTTATCACCAGAATGAATTAGCGAATGTACTCTCAGATGTGCCTTCTGAGTAAATGATTTTTCACAAATGTTGCATTGAAAATTCTTATCACCAGAATGAATTAATAAATGTTTTTTCAGGTGTGACTTCCCAGTAAATAATTTTTTACAAACGTCGCATTTAAAATTCTTTTCACCAGAATGAATTAGTAAATGTTTTTTCAGAGATGACTTCCAAGTAAATGATTTTTCACAAACGTCGCATTTAAAACTCTTATCACCAGAATGAATTCTTAAATGTTCTTTTAGAGATGACTTCCAAGTAAATGATTTTTCACAAACGTTGCATTTAAAATTCTTAACACCAGAATGAATTAGTAAATGTGAATTTAAATTGCTCTTCTGTGTAAATAATTTTTCACAAATGTTGCACTTAAAATTCCTATCACCAGAATGATTCAGTAAATGTTTATTTAGATTGACTTTGTGAGTAAACGATTTTTCACAAATATTGCACTTATATTTTTCTTCATCATTAGTGGAACATTGTTGCCTACCACCTTCTTCAAAATTCTTGCTGTTCTTGTCAATTTCTTCTAAACGTTGTTCGGTTTCATCCTTAATTTGTATTTCTTCTTCTTCAATCTTAAAACTGTTATCACTGAATAATTTTGTCTCAATATCTGTATATTGAACTGTACAAAAATCTTTTTTAACATCAAGTTTCTCCTCTATCTTGAGATACTCCCCCTCTAGTTTAATGTTCTTATCAACTGCTTCTAAATGTTGTTCAGTTTCATCCTTAATAGGTATTTCTTCTTCTTCAATCTTAAAACTGTTATAATTGAATAATTTTGTCTCAATATCTGTATATTGAAGTGTACAAGAATCTTTTGTTACACCCAGTTTCTCCTCTGTCTTGAGATACTTCCCCTCTAGTTGTTTAATGTTTATCTCATCCTCAGATTCGGGTTCAATTTTTATTTCGGCTTGAGAAATAATTTCAATTTGGTGAGATCCCATTTTATTTATTTATTTCTAAAAAATTAAGTGATGACACATGGCAGCTGAAAGTAGAGATAGGTCAAGGTCACGGATGATAAACTAGAGAGAAGGATGGGCCACTTAATTCATTCTGTCAGACTGTAAATGACGTCATGAAATACTGCACATAACTTCAAACCTACGTAAAAATGTAAACAAAACAAAAATGGACTTGTGGTGTATTTTCAGTTACCTATACCTATTTTCTGTAGTTAATGGCAATTGCCCCGTCCCCCAAAAGTCCGGTAATGAGAGGATATTTCTCATATCTGCGTAAACCAAATTTGAATTTTTTTTGTAGTCTGATTCTAGGTCCATTTATATACTAAAAAACTCACGTTTTCCCCCAAAAATGGCCCAAAGATTTTTTTTGGTAATTTTGATATTACCAATCGTTTCTTATACAAAATTCATTCTGCGTAAACCAAATTTTATTTTTTTTGTAGATTCTAGGTCCATTTATATCCTAAAAAAACTCACTTTTCCCCCCAAAAATGGCCCAATCATTTTTCGCATAACCTATCTATCTGTGATGGGGTGTCGATACACTGCGACCTATAAGATCTATTGTGCCCCCTACTGCTGCCCAATCGTTGAGGATGTCTTAACGATTAGAGCAGTTCCTCCAGTCCTATTGCTTTCAAAAAGTTCAGGATGTCGGTAGGCTTCAGGTTAGGTAGATCTTCCTCTTCTATTTGATATTCTCGGAGGTATCGTACCCTTGGATTTTGCAGGGTAATGCATTCTGAGAGAATGTGGATAGAGGGTTCGCATAACCTAATGCAGGAAACATGTTATCAAAATTAACAAAATGTAACAGATCAATAATTTAGAGGTTGAGGTCACGTAAGATAAGCGTAAGTTAGGTCAGCTTAGCTCAAAAAAATTATATACAAAATAATATTTCAAGTAAATATATTGTATTGGCATTTGGTAACACAATACAATAATTTACAATAATATTTTTTTATATCTGTATCGTCGTCCATTTATGACCAATAGGTTTGCGCATGGGCTGCCAAGTTACTACCTAGTGTGCAATACAAAATTAACAAGAGATGTGGAATATAATATAAACTTAATAATAAATTGATTAAAAAAATAGAATATAATATATTTAATAAAATAAGTAAAACAATATAATAACCAATTTAGTCTATCCTAAAAAAAACTATCACTTTTTTAATTACAAAAGTGGCGGATCGAGGGGGGGCCGGGGGCTCATTTATTTGTATGAACTAACAATTGTTTCCTTAAATATTAAATTAATATTATTAAATTTACAAATGTTGCACTTAAAATTCTTTTCACCTGTATGAATAAATCAGTGTCTCTTAGGACCCTTTTTTTCAATGAATGATTTTTCACAAATGTGGCATTTAAAATTCCTTTTACAAGAGTGAATCACTAAATGTTCCTTTAGATGTCTCTTCCGAGTAAATGATTTTTCACAAACAATACATTTAAAATTCTTTGCAACAGAATGAATCAATAAATGTTTATTTAAATCCCATTTCCTAGTAAATAATTTTTCAAAAATGGTACACTTAAAATTGTTTTTACCTCTGAGTAAATTAGTGAATGTGAATCACTAAATGTTTCTTTAGATGTCCCTTCCGATTAAATGATTTTTCACAAATGTGACAATTAAAATTCTTTTCACCTGAATGAATCAGTAAATGTCTATTCAGATTGTCTTTCTGAGTAAATGATTTTTCACAAATGTTGCACGTAAAATTTTTTGCACCTGAATGAATTAGTAAATGTTTTTTCAGATGTGTCTTCTGAGTAAATAATTTTTTACAAACGTCGCATTTAAAATTCTTATCACCAGAATGAATTAGTAAATGTTCTCTCAGATATGACT
Organism: Crepidodera aurea; assembly: GCA_949320105.2. NCBI lineage: Eukaryota > Metazoa > Arthropoda > Insecta > Coleoptera > Chrysomelidae > Crepidodera > Crepidodera aurea. The sequence continues at coordinate 90,308,914 of OX439473.1, read as the reverse complement.
TCTGAGTAAATGATTTTTTACAAACGTCGCATTTAAAATTCTTATCACCAGAATGAATTAGTAAATGTTTTTTCAGATATGACATCTGAGTAAATGATTTTTCACAAACGTCGCATTTAAAATTCTTAACAGCAGAATGAATTAGTAAATGTGAATTTAAATTGCTCTTCTGTGTAAATAATTTTTCACAAATATTGCACTTAAAATTCTTATCACCAGAATGAATCAATAAATGTTTATTTAGATTAGCTTTGGAAGTAATTGATTTTTCACATATGTTGCACTTAAAATTCTTAACACCAGAATGAATCAGTAAATGTTTATTAAGATTGACTTTGGAAGAAATTGATTTTTCACAAACGTGGCATTTAAAATTCTTATCACCAGAATGAATTAGTAAATGGTCTCTCAGATGTGACTTCCTTGTAAATGATTTTTTACAAACGTCGCATTTAAAATTCTTACAACCAGAATGAATGAGTAAATGTGAATTTAAACTGCCCTTCTGTGTAAATAATTTTTCACAAATGTTGCACTTAAAATTCTTATTATCAGAATGAATCAGTAAATGTTTATTTATATTGACTTTGTGAGTAAATGATTTTTCACAAATATTGCAATATTTTTCTTCATCATTAGTAGAACATTGTTGGCAACCACCTTCTTCAAAATTCTTGCTATTCTTATCAGCTTCTTCTAGACGTTCAGTTTCATCCTTAATGTGTATTTCTTCTTCAATCTTAAAACTGTTATCACTGAATAATTTTGTCTCAATATCTGTATATTGAACTGTAGAAAAATCTTTTTTAACATCAAGTTTCTCCTCTATCTTGAGATACTCCCACTCTAGTTTAATGTTCTTATCAACTGCTTCTAAACGTTGTTCAGTTTCATCCTTAATAGGTATTTCTTCTTCTTCAATCTTAAAACTGTTATAATTGAATAATTTTGTCTCAATATCTGTATATTGAAGTGTACAAGAATCTTTTGTTACATCCAGTTTCTCCTCTGTCTTGAGATACTTCCCCTCTAGTTGTTTAATGTTTATCTCATCCTCAGATTCGGGTTCAATTTTTATTTCGGCTTGAGAAATAATTTCAATTTGGCGAGATCCCATTTTATTTATTTATTTCTAAAAAATTAAGTGATGACACATGGCAGCTGAAAGTAGGGATAGGTCAAGGTCAAGGATAATAAACTAGAGATGGGCCACTTAATTCAATCTGTCAGACTGTAAATGGCGTCATGATATTGAGACGAGCACAACTTTGAAGCGACACCACCGGTATTAATTTGAACCTTCACGAAAAGCATAATTTTGTTTGTTTACCTGCAAGTCGAACGTGTGTTTTGATTTTGTGCTTCGTGTATTTTGCTGTTATTTGTTAGTTAAACGTTAAAAATGTCCAATAAAAATAATGCAAACTATTGTGTTTATGGGTATACCTCTAGGAAATCTAAAAATCCGGAATTACACTTCAATTATGATCCACCCAAGAAGCAACAAAAAAGGTGTCATCGAGGAAGTTGATCGTCGTAAATTCCGGGAAAAGTGTAATCAATTTTAAATCTGAAGATTATATTACAAAATCAGGTAAGATAAAGATTAGCATTTCTGAGATTATTTCTTGATTACTACTGAAATGTTTTTAGGAATTATTTCAAACAAAATAGCACCCAAGTAGTGCAAAAAGTGTGTACCATCACATCATTTTCCCAGTAAGCCACTTGATGTTAAAACCATTAAATGTGCAAGGAATGATGGTTAGTTAGAAGACAGCAAAGTGTTGCCTATAAACTAAGTAAACTTGTCCTTACAAACTGTCGAAACTGTGTACAGTTGTCCTTTTATATATGTAAACTTAAAATCTAATTAGGTGTGCACATCATTGCTGATATTTCAACTTATCATTTTTCTAAAGGTAATATTCAGTAAAATAAAACCTTTGTCACATCATAATCTTAAAAATACCATTATTATGTTCCCCTCTTGTACAACACCTGTTTTTAATAATTATACAGTTACAATTAGTAATGAATTATTATAATAAAATGTTAAATACTACTAAAACTGAATAATTCAAAGTTAGCTTTGAACTTGTGTTAAAATAAAGGATTAAAAAATATACATTTTGTGTTTATTTTGAAAAAAACAAAGTAGATAAACGAAATAAAAATTTTTGCAACAGATACATTTGATGGCCTATGGAGTGTTTTCAGCCAAGAAAAAAATTCTTAATTTTTTATATTTTAATTTGATATTGATTTCAAAAATAATTTTGAAACAAGGAATAGGATATATTTTACCATAAATCAATCAAAAGTAGGTTCTTAGAAATCATTTTTTATTTAAATCACTTTTACAATTACAATTATTATCCTGAAAAAATTGAAATAAAATTTATCAGCAGAAAACTGTTGTATGTTTCTTTGGCATATGATTCAGCTCCCTTCCAATATCATTCTATATTAGTAGAGGTGAAGATGATAATACCTCTAGGCTATATTCATCCTGAAACACAAAAAAAGCACACAGAAACAGAAGTAAACAATAAATTTCTGAAAAACAATCACAAAAAGTCTTAAAATACTACAAATAAACCATTCTCTCAGTATAACTTAATGCACTATTTATAGTAGAACCTACCGCTTTATGAGAAAGAAAAAACGCTATAAAAACAGCAAAGGATACCGCCAATAGAAGAAATGCTAATTGATCTGGACATTTTTGAGTTCTTTAATGTCGAAAACGCCGTACACTGTCCATATACATAAAAATAAAATGATATTTTGGCTATTAGGACCACTGTGCAAAGATTCAATAACCACCTTTCTGGAGATCGTTAGGGGTAATTTGCGTAAAATTTCTATATTGATTAACTTTCTTTAATATGAATTTTGTAAAGGTAGGGTTCTTTGAGATATTTCCACTCACACAATAAAATTAACGCCGTGAAAATAGGAGAAACTTTTATTAAAAGCACTTTAAAACATAAACAAAAGCAAAATGAAAAGTATTGAAAAGAAACTGTAAACACAACGTGTCACGAACGTTCGCATAACCAAGCTAACTTGTTAGGTTAATCCCGCGTCTTATTCCGTCTCCTGGTGGCGAAGTCAATCAACACCGCGGTAAAGTGGGTTGCATAATTAGTAGTACGCTACAACCTCCCCCTTTGCTTCTCGATACGTCCCGGGAGATGAAGCAAGAATGATCTATATATATTTTGTTATTCACAGCACGCGCATCTCTTGGGTTTATGGACTGCTCTCTTGCTGTGAGTTCGAGTTGTTGGGGGAAATGACTCATCGGCATCCCGGTCGTCGTCGGTATGCTGAGTATCACAAGTTGACTCAGTATCCTCTTCCTGCATGGTAGGCTCTTCATCATTCTCCACGCTTTGTGATACCTTCTTCGGTCGCCCTCTTTTTTTAATTGGCCGTAGTGGACTAGGGTCGGAGTTATCTTGAGCTCGAAATGGGGTCAAAGCAGAAACATGGTACTTACCCATGACCTCTGTAGGGTTTTGAGGTAAAGCAACTTCATACGATGTTGGAGTGACCTCCTTTATTATTACGTAGGGTCCATCGCGTCTAGGAGCGAACTTACTGGTAAACTGATTCTTACTTTTACTTAGAGCATGGACATCAACTAGGACCTTATCTCCCTCTTTAAATTTCGCTACCCGGTAGCGTTTATCTGCCCCTCTTTTGGATATGTCTTGCGAGGCTTCATGCTTTTCTCTCGCTTCCTGTAGGGTTCTACTCATCAACTTTAAATAGGGTGTGATTTGTGGAACGCAATTATCTCTTTCAATAATTGATCGAATATCCCTTTGAACATCGTCAGGAGTTCGTAACTCACGTCCAAACATGAGATATGATGGGGTATAGCCCGTTGAGGAACACTGAACTGTATTTATGGCAAATCTGATAGATGATAGTTGATCTTCCCATGATGTGTGGTCGGAAGTCGATAGAATTGCCAATTGGACTTTTAAATCTCTGTTCTTGCGTTCAACTGGGTTGCTGGCCGGATGATATACAGGAATAAGGGATTGAGTAAACCCGAGACAGTGAGCAACTTGTTGCATCACGCTACTGACAAACCTGCTATCATTATCGCTAATTACTCTTCTGGGTACGCCATATCGCAATATCACCTCATCTATTAGGGTTCGGGCACAGTTTTCAGCACTGGCTTGCTTTAAGGGGAAGAGTTCAGTCCAGCGTGTACAGGTATCTTCTATCACAAAGACCCAATGGTTACCAGCAGGTGTTTCTGGTAAAGGGCCAAATAAATCAATGGTTATAACTTCAAACCGTGCAGCCATTATGGGAGTTTGGATTAAACCTGCAGGTTTCACATTGCTTGGCTTAAAACGTTGGCACTCTATGCATTGAGAAACGTGTTTTGTTATAGTAGCACGCATTCCTATCCAGTAATACCTACTTGCGATTCGTTTATATGTTCGATCTACTCCGTAATGGCCGGCCGTCTCAGAATTATGATATTCTTGTAAAATATCTGGTATTTGGGATTTAGGAACGACTTGCTGTGGTTCTTCTTCGTCTGCTTCAGGTACATATCTATATAATATTCCATTATTCATTATGTAACCTCTTTCCAGCCATCGTTTTAGGTCCACTTCATCTTTATCTGGATTCTCGAAAGACTGAATAATTTTCAGTAATCCCTCATCTTCTAGCTGTAGACGCCGCACTTCATCAGCTGACATCCGGGGCATGTCGACTGTAACAAGGTTGACCTCAGCATCCGTGATGGGTGGGCGAGATAACAGGTCTGCAACTACATTTAGCCGTCCTGGGGTATATTCAATTCGTAGGTCATACGATTGTAGTAATAGACTCCATCGAGCAAGTCGACCAGAAGGTGATTTTAAAGTCATTAGCCATTTTAACGGTTGGTGGTCACTTTGAACAATAATAGTAGCATCCTCGACGTACCCACGGAATTTATCGACAGCCCACACGACAGCGAGTGCTTCTCTCTCCGTCGTATGGTAATTTCTCTCAGCAGCTGTTAGTAGGCGGCTTGCATATTCTATTGGCCTCTCATCAGCACCCTCCCCCTGAAGGAGAACCGCCCCTAGTGCATAAGAACTTGCGTCGGTCCTTAGAATGTATGGTAGGTTCCAGTCCGCTTGTCGTAGAATAGGAGCGCTAGTTAACAATCCCTTGAGTTTGTCAAAAGCATCTTCCTGTCTAGCTGTCCATTCCCACTGAGCTCTTTTTTTGGTGAGATTACTCAGAGGCCTGGAAATTTCTGCAAAATTTTCCATGAACCTGCGAAACCATGAGCAAGTTTGAAGAAACGTCAGTAGCTGTTTAACATTTTGTGGAGGCTTCATTTCCAGTATAGCAGACACTTTGGCGGGGTCTGGCTCTATTCCCTCTTTTGTGATGACATGACTAAGGTAACGTACTGAGGTACACGCAAAAGTACATTTAATTCGATTTAGTTTCAATCGGAATAAGATTAACCGGTCAAATATGCGCTGTAAGTCTCGAAGGTGGTCTTCATAGGATGGAGATAGGATTATCAGATCATCAAGATAAGCCAATATTAATATATCTTGTAGTCCGGCCCGGAATCTATCGATTAGTCGCTGAAAGGTTGATGGAGCGTTGCGTAAGCCAAACGGCATACGATTGTAACGGAATAGTCCATATGGCGTTATAAATGCCGTTTTGTCTCGATCAGCTGGTCGAACTGAGATCTGATGGTATCCTGATTTCAGGTCTAGTGTAGACATAAATTTTGTTCTTTTGGCTGAATGTAGTAAATCATCCATTCGTGGAAGCGGATACCTATCAGCTTCCGTGATTGAGTTTAATTTCTGATAATTGACACATAGTCTCATTCGTCCATCCTTCTTTGGGACAAGTACGACATTGGCCGAGTATGAAGATTCACATTCCTCGATTATATCGTCTTCTAAAAGGCGGTCTAGTTCTTCCTTTAAAATCTTCTTTTTTGGTTCAGACATTCTGTATGGTGGCACTGATATAGGAACATCGTCTTTCAGTTTTATTATGTGTTCGGCAAATGGCGTAGCTTCTGAATGTGGCGAGAAAACTTCGTGATTTTTAATGATCAGTTCATTGAATTGTTCTCTCTCCCCCTGGTTCAGAGAACTACCTTCGTTTTCGCGAAGGTATAGCGGTTCAAATTGTGCACTAGCTAACGAGGTGGATGGGGTACATCTTTCTTCTTCTACGAAAGGGTAACCTACACTAGGGTTCTCCTTGAAATACCAGAGGTTCGATGAAACATCTAAAACCATTTGGGTGGCTTTAATGAAGTCTACTCCTAGTAGAGTTCTGCTGTTGGTATGCTTATCGACAGATATTAGTTTTATTGGTACTTGTTTCTTCTCAATGCCAATGTGTACAGAAAAGACCGAGGCGTCCACCAAGTGCATCTTTCCATCAGCCAGTGTCATTTTCATTTTCTGAATCTGGTAAGGAATATTCTTTTTCATAAGTATTTTCCTAAGTGAAGCGCCAGCAATACTAGATTTAGCGCCCGGATCATCCGTGAATGATTGACAGTAAAATTCGCTATCTAAAGCAGAAGTCGAAGTTGACGGCTTGCATTGAGGACAATTGCTTCGAATATATCCAGGTTTACCACATCCATAACAAATTAGCTTATTAATTTCAGGATTTGCACTACTTGACTGAGATGGTTTCTCGGTGGCTCTGACCTCATAGCTATTATCGTTTTTAGCGCTTTGGTCTTGACGAGTTTTCGCCAATTTTCTACACTCTTCTCTACTGTGACCGAAGTTCTTGCAGTAGTTGCATATTAAAGACTTTGACTTTTTTTGATTGGTTTCAGTGTTTGAAGCACTGATAGAAGACATCTTTTTCTTTTCAAATAACGTCTGTTCAATTATTCGAGCAGTCTCGATTAGTTCTTTGAACGTCTTAATTTTCTCCCGTTGCATTCTTTCTCGGATTTTATAATAAGGAGACCATACACCAGATCTAGCTGTATTTCTTCGCAGACGACAGGCTGAGCGGGTAATTGTGCGAATAGCGCGCGAGCGTTACTAATGAAGATGTCTGTCGGTTCGTCTTTGCCTTGTTCCTTCGAAAATAATTCTTTATATATTTGGTAAGCAGGTTTGGCATACCCAAATGCGTGGCGTAGTGATACAATCGCTTCATCAAACGATTGCACGGACGTCTTTATGCCAAGCCACCAAGTAGCAGCACTATCAGTAAGGAGCATCGACAATCCTTTCAGAGCATTCTCAGATGTGATATTAACACATTCTTTGTAAACTGTTATAGAATCTATGAAAGCTTCGACATTCTCGCCAGCTTTCCCAGAAAAACGAGTTGTACACTGTGAAAAGTTTGCATTTTTATCTGCAGAGGGTGCAGTGTTTGTTGTAAGACTTGCAATGAGGCCTTGTAGTATTTCAGGAGTCAGTACTAGCTGATTAACTACCGGTTCACTTTGGACAATGGGTTTGTTTGGTGCCATAACTGTTTGATTTTAAAGTTCAATAAAACACTCGCGATAAAATAACGACTCTGACCTACTTAGTTCAGCCAGAAAAGTTCATTAAAACACTCACGGTACGATATCGGGTCTGACCTACTTAGTTCAGCCAGAAAAGTTTATATATACGCGATCACGAAATTAAATGTCCAATATTTTAAGTGTTATGGTCCAAACAACGGAAACAACAGTACCATCTACCAACACTTATGGTCCAAACAACGGAAACAACAGTTATGGAGCAAATAACGTAGAATGTCCAATAACCGAAATCTAAATATATTTTAATGTACTGAAGAAGCATAAAACAAACTGAGCACAACTAATGATGGCTAATTGAAAACATGCAAATAATTAAATAGTAGTTACTGAGACCGGCAAGTCTATTTAAACGAAATAACTACAATTTGGCATGTCTGAATCTGTTTTGCTTGTACGGGAACCTGAACAGTTTTTCCTTTTTATAATATATATGAGTACTTTTCACTGACGATTGGCAACTACAGCCAATCGTAAAACAAAGTTTATGGTTTTTAGAACTAAAGATACCTGTTAAATGTAAAATACTCTCCTTTTCATCGGCTTCACGTCGGGCCGCCAGTTGTAAAGGTAGGGTTCTTTGAGATATTTCCACTCACACAATAAAATTAACGCCGTGAAAATAGGAGAAACTTTTATTAAAAGCACTTTAAAACATAAACAAAAGCAAAATGAAAAGTATTGAAAAGAAACTGTAAACACAACGTGTCACGAACGTTCGCATAACCAAGCTAACTTGTTAGGTTAATCCCGCGTCTTATTCCGTCTCCTGGTGGCGAAGTCAATCAACACCGCGGTAAAGTGGGTTGCATAATTAGTAGTACGCTACAATTTACATTTTAATTTCTATAACGTATTAGATTTCAATAGAGGTTGACCACTCCACCTCGCCCATAGGTTCATTTTCTGATCTCTTGTGAGATTCACAAACGTTGCTAATTAAAATTTTTGTCTCAAATTTTAATTCTAAAATTAAAAACACGGTGAATAAAGTCATAAATATTATAAATTAATTAAGCTTACCTACCCTATCTCAACCCTCACCATTGGATTCACTGTCATCAAAATTGATAATCAATTTGGTCGGACTTATATAAGAATTTTCTTCTTTGATAACATGTTTGATTTTTGTCTGCCAATCATCAGCTGAACTTTTGTTAATTTCTTCTTTTACCAAATTTGCTATCAACCCGTCAAATTTGGGAAACACGTTATAACGCCTTATTCTTTTTTAATTTGTCCCCAAATTCATTCATACCTCGTGGCCCCTTTTTGATGCCATTTCATCAATAAAAAGTTTTATAAAATATATGTAAAGATGCCCAAACGATATGTACAAATGTTTAGAAGTGTCATTTCAAGTTGTCATTTTTACTTGATTCCTTTTTCAAGTTAGAAAAATGCCGGAATAAAAATAAGCTAATTGTGGATGGATGACTAAAAATCAGAGAAAAAATTTCAAGTTGAAATTATTATACAAAATAACCTCACAATTAGAACCCTCCGTGGATGGTTCACACTAGCGTCAGCGTCTATTTGGTATTTGAGGTATTTTTTTGTAAAATAAAGTGTAGAATTTTTTTCTCTGATTTTTAGGAATCCATCCACAATTAGCTGATTTACAACTTTTATTCCAGCAGAAATCACATCATTTGACGCAATTTTTGTAACTTGAAACAGGAATCATTTAAATAAAAATGTCAACTTGAAATGACTTGAATCAAATATTGAAATAGTAAACGTTCACTTGAATTCAGGTTACTACTTTCAAGTTACTTGAATTCAAGTAACTTGTAAAGTCTGAACGCCGCTTTATAGAAATTAAAATGTAAATTCATATTAAAGAAAGTTAATCAATATAGAAATTTTACGCAAATTACCCCTAACGATCTCCAGCTAAGTTGGTTATGGAATCTTTGCACAGTGGTCCTAATAGCCAAAATATCATTTTATTTTTATGTATATGGATAGTGTACGGTGTTTTCGACATTAAAGTACTCAAAAATGTACAGATCAATTAGCATTTCTTCTATTGGCGGTATCCTTTGCTGTTTTTTCTTTCTCATAAAGCGGTGGGTTCTACTATACCAAAAATTACGCGTTTCGTGTGAACAGCTGATCGACGACTGTGGCGCCACCATCGGTAATTATTTGTCTCAATACTGCACATAATCTCAAACCTACGTAAAAATGTAAACAAAACAAAAATGGACTTGTGGTGAATTTTCAGTTACCTATAAGGTATGACCGCACTAGGCTGAGCGGAGCGTCGATGCAAAATATTCTTTAATGGATAAAAAGATATTTTAAATATGTGCGAATGACAAATGAAGTATTCTGTCGGACTCCTACCGTTTGCTACACCGCACTCGAGGGTTTGTCAGGCGTACCACAATAAATGGCCAAATTTTGTAACATAATGTAACATGGCGGGAATTTTAAAATGAAAGTAAGAAATAACAGTCGATGTACATGATATGACGGTTGGTTTGTAATAAAACAATGGTTTCATTTGCAATTTTAATTATTACTATCAAAATAAAACAAAACAATATCAAATAAATACTAAACACTGGTATAAAAGGAACAAAGAATAAATCACAATAATATGAACTAATCAGAGATCATCTAAAAATGGCATTTCCCATTTCGGTCGAAATTTTGCTTTGTCTTTGAGGGTATCAAAATAAAACAAAATGCCCTATCTTCAGAGATGTCGCTTTTTGCTAGATAGAAAATGTAACATTTTCAGCATATTTCATGAGATGCAGTAACACCGTAACATGACGTGGCGATTGTAACATAAATGTTACAATTGTAACACACAGAACGACACTGGCACCAGTGTATCTGAACTGAGCGGAGCAGCGATGCAGAGTTGTTAGAAAATGCAACTTTGCATCGCAGGTGCCGTGACGCGAGCCTAGTACCCAAGAATAGAGGTACTGCTAGTACGGTCTAGGTCATATAGACTCCATTAAAAAATATCTTGTATCGACGCTCCGCTCCGTTCAGCCTAGTGCGGTCTTACCTATACTTTAACTATTTTCTGTAGTTAATGGCAATTGCCCCCCCCCCCAAAGTCCCACAATGAGAGGATATTTCTCATATCGGCGTAAACCAAATTTTAATTTTTTTTTATTTTTATTTGCAGATTCTATATGTCCGTTTATATGCTAAAAAAACTCCCTTTTTCTCCCAAAAATGGCCCAAAGATTTTTTTCGGTAATTTTGATATTACGACTCGTTTCTTATATAAAATTCATTCTGCGTAAACCAAATTTTATTTTTTTTTTCGTAGATTCTAGGTCCATTTATATCCTAAAAAACTCACTTTTTTCCTTAAAAATGACCCAAACATTTTTTTTCGGTAATTTTGATATTGCCAATCATTTCTTATACAAAATTCATTCTGCGTAAACTAAATTTTATTTTTTTAAATTTTTTTTGTAGATTCTAGGTCCATTTATATCAACAAAACCAAAATATTAAACTTTTATCTACAGGGTGGCCCTTAAGTAATTGTAACTTGCTCTAATACAATGTTGCTAATAAGCAATATACAGGGTGATAAAGGTTAAATTTTAAGGTTTATTATTTGCAATAACTTTAGCGTTTTTGGATATATGTATACATAAAAATTTGGAACGGGGGGTTTTTGGGCACGAGAAATCAGAATCTAGTACCGATTTCGATGTAATTTGTAGATGGCGCTAGTTAGGCCACATTTGTGGCATAAATGTGCAATAAAACTTTTTTGCTCTTTAAGTTAGCTATTTTTGTAAAAGAATATTAAAGCCACCTTACTTTAGTAGAAAAAAGTATACTCATTATTAACCTTATTAAGCTTAAAGGTTTACGAGATAGCACTTTATTTTATATATAGAAGTCGTTTCAACCCGAATAAAACTCCGATTTCCCATATCTTTACATGTTAATTTATCCCCCCCCCCCTCCACACCTCCCTTAGCTTTCATATTGTGATCACGTGAAAGAGGGACGTCGAATTTGTGAGAATTATGAGATCACAAAAATTTTTTTTCGAAAAGAGCGACTTCGTTTTCAAAACCAGATCTACTCCACTAGCGATACGATGCGAAATTTTAAAGTATCGATATTCGATATTAGGGATGGGGGGAACACCTGTAACTTAATAACAGGTACAATCTGTTCCAGTTCTAAAATATAAATGTTCCAACGTTTCAACAAACAACTGCTGAACTGCCTGAACTGCTCTTATGGTTACGGAACACTATTTAGGATTGTTTCCGTAAACAAAGTTAACCTAAACAATCTTATCAGATGATTCAGAATTCAGATGCAGATGTAATATGTATATGTAATGAATCGAATCAGTTAATTGTCACACAAAAGAAGCGCTGAAGAAAATAGAATTGTACTCATGGAATATTACACCAACTAACATTACGGACAGATGAAATAGGTATATAACAAGTACATCAGTTAATGGTAACTAGATACTTTCAAATAAGATTTTTAAAATGCTAGCCCCAGAAGAGGGTTCAACAAACAATGACGCCCCTTTGGTTCGTAAAAACTTTATTAGAAAACTATCAGGTATTTTAAACAGAAATCAAGACAATTCTGGTAGTAGTGGAATGAGTTATGTCGAATTTGGAACATTTTCAGAAGAATCTAGCACAAGAACACTAGGAACTTTTGCAGGAGTATTTGCTCCTGTTACATTGTCTATGTTTTCAGCTCTTATCTTTCTACGAATGGGTTAGTGTACATTTATTATTAATATATATTGGATTTAGACACATGTTTTTTAGGTTACATTGTAGGAAATGCTGGTTTATTAGTCACTTTAACACAGTTTTTAATTGCATATTCCATCTTAGTCTTCACTGTGATGTCTGTTTGTGCTATATCAACAAATGGGGCTGTTGAAGGAGGAGGTGCCTATTGTATGTATTACATAAATACAATTTTTATTTATAAAAATGACATTTTAATGAATTTTAACTTTTATTTTTCGAGTGGAATAAGTTATCCATTTTCTCAAATGTGGCCAAGAAGTGTTATGGAATAAACTTTAAAATAAGTTATCTTCTGGGAAATGTAAAATTTGTATATCTTTAATTATTAATAATTCTTTTAAAAGTGCTTATTTTATTACATTGCGGTGGTATGACCGATAATTCAAGAAGAAAATCCAATATTAGTTAAATATTACAGGCCCATAAGTTTGCACTTTTTTGAAGTAATATAAATAGCGGCAAATAATAAGCAGAGCGTCTGGGGTTCACTCGTAAGGGGGTGTATTGTGTAGCTAAATGCGAGAGACTAGGATTAAATGTTATAAATGAATTTTATGCTTAATTTGTTGTTAATACTGAGCATTAGGTGGTGTTATATTATGTTCTGATAACTCCTTGATGCCAAATTCGAATAACTGGTGAAAAAGACCCCAGTATATTTCTTATACTCTTTCAAATGGACTCTAAACCATCTATCTAAGATGCTTTTAAAAATTAGTTTTCATAATTACTGATTTCAGATAAAAAGAACTTACAGAATCTGACAATAAATCTAAGACCATTTGGTCAATAGTTAATTCCAAATTAGAAAAAAAAACAAACAAAATAACACCTCTAGTGGAATTTTTTTTATTTATGTTAAACATAGTACAAAAATGTTTCATCATTATCATCATCCTGCAAATTTTTATATATCTTACATTATTTTTTTGCACCTAGGTGAAGCACCTGTATGTGCATTTTACAAAAAAATTTTAAAAGATTTTAACTCATTTTTTAGGAGATTTCAATAGAAGTACAATATACATTATTAGTAAAAAAAAACAAAACATAATTAGTAAAAAATAAGAGACATGTTAACAGGTTCTCATGACAATTACATAAAAAAAAACAAGAAGTTGATGGTATAATTTATTCACCAGGTGAAGTTTGTAATTATTATAATTATTTTTTTACTTCGGCTGTTGCAAAATTACTAAAAAATCTTGCCCCTTCCTTAAATAATGTTAACTTGATCAAAATTGTTCAAATTTTATTTTATTATTCAATACTTGTATCCCATCTCATATCTTTTTGTTGAAGAGCTCATGCGCTAACTTAAAGTTGGCTAATATGAAAAATTAAGAATTTGACATACTTCAAAATTGTTAGCATTTGTCAGTTAGGTTAGGCTATTTTAAAGTGATTTGTGTTTAATTAAAAGAAAATAATTTTTAATGCAACAGGCCCTTTGTAGAGCCACAATTTTTAATATAATAGGATATCTGAATTCTGCGCAACATATAAATTTAAACTATTTCATCTAAAAGCAATAAAATTAATCGAAATTCATTTCTACTTAGTGTATGTTTCTAATAAAGGCTTTAATTTTAGTTTTAAAAAACTGTACATGCAAAGGGCTCTTCTCAGGGCCACAATTTATTTTTAAAAATAAAAGAAATGTGCATTGATTAGACACATATTTTGTTTTTGTAAAAAGTTGTAGTCTATTTTATGTATAAAATATAAGTATATTATATTTCTTTAAATCATACATGAAATTTGTAAGCAAGGCACATACTGTAAAAATTTAATTAATGGGAATTTTATTTGATAAAATTTTAAAAGTTTTTTTTCTTCGGATAGCTCTCTACATGAATCGTTTCTCTCGCTATTTTTCTTATGTATTCAATTTCTGGTGGTCCGAATTGTATACCAGTTATACGAAAAGTTTAAACATATACAAATTTGTCTAATATGGAACCTGAAAATGTATTACTTTGTATTATAGTTGAAATAAAATTACTATGAAAAATGTGTACCTGTATAAAATGCTGAAACGAAAAGTATGGCTAATCATTATAAGAGCCTTTAATGTTGACGTTCCTTTGTATTTAATTTTGCTAATCTGATTAAATTTATCCACGCCATGAAAATCTTACCAGCAGCACTTTTTGAAATATTAAACATATCTGACATTTCGTAGTCACATCCTCTTCTTAATTTCATTAATGTCAGGAAATAGTAATTTACATAACAAGTTCCGAAAGTGATATTTTGCGGGATGAGTAGGAAATCCTGTGAGTCCCATAAAATCACTTTTGGATCGTGTTACGTACAATATTTTTTCTGCAGCCGTTTTGTATGTTAAAAAGGATATCGATGGATAATAACGTATGCACTTTATATATCTAGACAATTACATATAACAATCACTCTCATGAATACATTACTTATGCAATAATTCATAAGTAGATTCACTAATCTCATTTCACTACTTATTTCCATTTTTTTGATTTGAAAAGCGAAAAACACCAATGTTACATGACAGGCGCTGTCAGAATAAAATACAAGTTCATGTTATTATCAAAACCGCCTACTAGATATCCAAAATCGTCCCGAAAGTAACAAGAATCATACCGAAAGTAAAGAAATCGTTCCGAAAGTGAAAAAAATCGTCCCGAAATAGTATATTACATAACAAGTGTAGAAAGTGACTTATTTCACACGAGTGTGAAAATCACTTTCTAACGCGTTATCTACAATATTTTTCCTACGACTAATAATTAGAACAAAGATAAAAATTATTTAATAAGAAACAACAATTAAATGAACTTAATATGTTAGTACTTACTTTTAAACATTGTGTCATTGATTTGACAGTTCCTGCCTTCTAGATAGAAATGCAAAATTCTGATATGAAATATTCATATCGTATCAGTTTTAAGTTCATATCATCACTGTTTTAAACGTGACAGATATTGTCAACTTTCTGACGTATTTATTTACGCGATATAAGCTACTTTCGCATATAGTCGTAGGAAAATAGCATTTTCGGTAAGATTTGTGTAAAGTGGTACTTTCGATTTGATAAATCATACCGAAATAGTAGTTTACGTAACAAGTCCCGAAAGTGGCCTTTTGGGACGTATTACGTACAATATTTTTTTTTAAAACGTGCAGTGTTGTACTATAAACATCATATTATTCAGTTTACATTTTTATAACAAGAACTCTTTATTAACTAATTTTAACAATTGCTTGGGTGGCCGCCTTAACAATTTCCTCTGGTATAATTTCATCTTCCATTAATTCACAATCAAATGCATCATTTTGAATATCCATTTTATAATAAATGTCACGTTTTCAACTAAACGTCAAAATATGTCAAGTTATTTTATAGTTTTAAATAATACAAAACTCGGTTACTATAGAAACCAATTGACCGCTATCTTAGACTAACTATATTATTTTTTTCATTAAAGATAGGCCGGAAAGTAAATAAAAATGAGTCCGGTCACAATAATTTTCTGGCTCGGTCCGACAAAATGAGATTTTCTGACCTAAAAATAAACCGGAAAGTACTAATTTCTGGCAGGTTTTAAAAAAATTTTGTTTTCGAGACGGCTGCAGAAAAAATTCATATGTGTATCCATATTTTCATCAACAATAAACAATAACAACAAACACATACCAGAACGGCCAACCCAATAAAAATAATTGGGGTAAAATCAGACAAGGATAGGTACAAAAGTTACTAGATTCAAACCACCCGCTGCTTTTTCGCGCACGAGCTCTAGCTAAGATGTGAGATATGAGATGGAATTATAAGTCATTTAAAAAATTAACTATGTTAAACCTGTATATATCAGATCTGCTTTCTTTGATTATTAGATTATAGATTTTTAAAACTGGTTACGCGGTTACTTCCCTATTTATCTAAAAGTTGCAACAAAAGTTGTTTCCAAGTTGTTTGAAATAGCTATGTGCAAGAGACTAATTTACTATCTTTACCCCGTTTTCGAGGATGCTGAGCACGGTGATAATATTGAAGATGACTTCCGACCCTTACCAATCCCCCCCACAGGCCAAAACTGACCCCGACAGGGGTGTTTTTTTATTTTTTATATCAGTGGCAAAACGTCTGTTTTCGAGGATGCTGAACATGATGGTGGCGTTCAATATCACTTCCGATCCCCCACCAACCCATTCACAGGTTTCGCGGCTGAATTTTGCTCTGTGGAGCGGTTGGTGGGGGTCGGAAGTAATCTTCAATAGCACCACCATACTCGAAAAGAAGGGGAAAGACGTTTTTTTACAGGGAAATGATGTGCTGCTCGTGGGAGTTTTTGGCCGTTTTAGGGGATTCGGCTGGCGAAAAGAGAAATTCTGATACCGCCATCGTGTTCAGCATCCTCGAAAACGGGGGGAAGGTACTCTCGATCCGGGAAAATTTTGGTCCATTTTTCATGATTTTTTCAGATTCACACACGCCACTAAAGTGTCATTTTCAATTCCTTTTTTCTATTTGAAACTGTTAGTTTCATGTTTATTATTATAATACAAATTAGTAGTAATATTCTGAGGCTGAAGAACTTCGATCAATTGCCTTTTGGTTTAATATCAATAAATTACGTTTTTTATATTTATTTACTTTTGTAAATAGTTGAATAAATACGTAGTTAACGTTCTTGTTTCATGATTCCCGAAGTTAATTGAGATTATTGTGGTACACGAGAATGAGAAAAAAGCTACTTTGTGACATTTTAAAGGCTGTCATTTGAGGAAGTTTCCGTGATTTAATGGCCTTCCAATAAGAATTTTAGCAAACTATTTGTTTGCATGAAATATCCGAGGGTGTACTTAATAAATTTAAGAAAAAAATAAAAGGAACGCAGCAATTGTAAAACCCAAACTTTAATGTTTTTTTTAGTTATGATAAGTAGAACATTAGGACCAGAGTTTGGTGGATCAATTGGTACTCTGTTTTTCTTTGCTAATATCGTAAGTAGTGCTCTCTATATATCTGGATGTGTTGAAGGTTTGGTTGAAAATTTTGGACCTTCAGGTTTGTTACATTTAATAACTCTTTTTAGCAAGTGTTATTTAAATATTTTTTAGGTTCTTTACTTCAAGATCTTTTGCCAGATGGTAGATGGTATCAATTTTTATATTGCAGTTCATTAAATATTCTGAATCTTTTAATTTGCCTCATCGGTGCGTCAATGTTTGCTAAAACGACTGTGTTTATCTTAGTTCTCGTATGCGGGTGCCTAGCCATTACCTTTTTCTCTTTCTTCTATGAAGGTTTTATTGAGGTTTGTATATTTTATAAATGTAACTAGCTTATAAGTCGTATCTATGACACGCAACAGTTTACAATGTTTTACTTGTTGAATAACGATTAAGATTAATGTTTATTAAGGTAAAGTAAATAATGCAATTGAAAAAGATTCTTAAACTGGTTGTGTATAACCAAATTTTAGATCACATTAAAAGAGACAATTTTAATAAATGTCAGTCAGGTTTTCAAAAGAAATATTTGTGTAAAGCAGCATTATAATATAGATGTGTCATTTGGAATCCAAAGACTTTTATATACACACACAAGGTCTGGCCCTTATTTATATCCTATTCCAGCTAATTACTAGAATTTAATATACAACCGAAGTAATTTTTGTTTATAATGCAGTGACTTAAACATTATAGTATGTATGGCTGAGGGCTGAGCGCTCCGCCCTATTTATCTCAAAAACGGTTGAGCTCATGAAAAAATGTTTGAAACAAATTTTATGCTCTACAATTTTTGTAATATATTGTAACTGTTGACTAAGTTGACTAACTAATTAAAGAGAATACAAAACTTATGTTCAATATGCAGAGAAAAAATTAAACAAATAATTTTATTAATACCATTAAATAACTATTTATTTTACTTCAATAAATCACAGGACAGAATGTAATTGCAAAAGAAAATATATAATTCCAGATGTCAGATTTTAACACGTTAATCCCATAAGAGATTTTCACTAACAATTTTAGGATATTTACAAACAATTTAGCAAAGACTTCAATAGCAAAATTTCAGATAAGTCTGCGATCACAATAACAATGAGAACATTGTTATTTTAGATGTTTGAATAAAAAGAAATTTTAAACTTAACCTCAAATTTCAATATCATGATGTATCAATATGATTAATTTAAATTCAGGGGAAATACAATAAATCGGGAAAATAAAGTGTTGGAACTTCTAAAATCAAAGAATTACTGTAAAAAAGGCAGTAATAATAAAGTTGTATAGAATTTTAGAAATCGACAATGACGAACTTAATAAGTCTGTGTGTAAATTTAATATAAGTAGGAATTGTAAATAAATTATATCAAAATCATTCTTTTTATCTCGAGAATGATTTGGTAATAAGCAAAAATTGTATAAAAAATAATTTTTGAATTTTATAAAAAATTTTAAGTAAAAAACTGTCAAATTTTAATCTAGAGAGCCGTGATATGATTGTTTATAAAAACTACTTTTTGCTGTCAAGCGAGGCTTTTGATCAAAATCTCTTGGAACTGTTCACATCGGTGCTCGTAATAAAAACAAAAGAAATTTAAAATCAAGGCAATACTGATTGAAGATAAAAATTAAAAGAAATTTAACTGTCAAAGTGAGGTTATATTTTTGTAAATCAAGAAACTTAAAGTTAAATCAAGAGAAGAAGCCCAATATTTGTTTCATCTTTGTTCCTGTTAAACTATCCAGATCCAATTGTACCCTGTTCCTGATTTTGATTCCTGGAAGATATTGCATCCACCCCATTTTGAATTGACTAGGAAAGTAACCAGAATTAGAAATAAAATCTAAGTCGTATTAAAGGTACCAATTCACAATATTAAATATCGATATTTAAAAACGTTTCAAAATAAAAAAAAGGCCACAAGTATTTTATTTAATTAGGTTAGATTATATTTTAATTAATAAATAAATAATTTAGATTAGAATAAGGTAAGAAGAGAGTAATTATAAGATTTGTATTAATTGTTGATTTTATAAATAAGAAATTTATTACCTTATTCTGGCAAACAACTCTTATTCTCACATAAACTAAAAGGTTAACCGTTATTTTTATGATTATTAATAAATGTTTTCATATTGACTGAGTCGTTATTATCGATTTTTACAATCACGCGGCCAATAGCTGAAGCACTACCGGGGATTAAGACTTTCTACTAGACAGTAGATGGCGCCCAATAAAACCATCAATAACAAATAATTACATTCTGTCTGAAATTACGACAGAAGGCAATAAACAAAAAAACCTAGCAAAATTTTAAAACTGTTCTATTTATTAAATCTTTAAAATCAATAGTAATTTAATAGGTTATTTACTAAAACTAAAATTCAAATAAATAAAATAACGAAATTAAATATTGAACAAAAGTAATTTTTCTCTTTTACACAAAAGATAGTACGTAACAATATGTTAACATCATCGAAGCTATAGAAACCGAGAGAATGGCAAAAGACCGATTTTTGTGACGTTTGACCTCGAATAACTTACCACGCAGACACGAGATTTTAGAACACCAAAATGAAGGTGTATACTAGTTTCCAGCTTATTATCTCTCGTTCTTAGAACATTGAAACTATATGAAATTCTCCCAACCTTTGATTTTATTCTACCTGACTGAGAAGAAGAGACGATCTATTTCGTATCTCGAACAGTTTAGCTCCTCTTCAACAATGTCTCGAGACCATTAACGAAATGGTGAGAAACTGTGATCTCGATATATTTAGTGTTACATAGGGACAACTCCTTCGAATACTCAAATGTGTCTGAATCTTTTCTGGTCATTGCTTTCTTTATTATTTTTAAATGTATTATTGTATTCAATGAATTTTGTGTGTTCCCAGCTGGCCAGATTAGGCCGGAACGGCAAGGCACCTCTGTAGCCTATGGTGGGCGCACTGTGAATTATACATTTTTACGGACTGCCTTTGCTTTGAAAAGTAATTAATGAAGTCTCAAAAAAGTGGAGATGCAAATCTAATTTATACATACTCATTTAAAACACATGACATGAAATAAAAGGAAACAACATAAAAACAATTCTTTTATTTGAAAGAACAACTGTTATTGAAATACATAGTTTTTTCTAAAAATAATATTATTGAAATGTGCCAATGTTTCTCCCTGTTAGACGGTCAGGAGCAGTTTTTAGCCAGATTTTGAATATACTGGCAATTTTAACTTCTGTGGCATTTCTGCTAAACGGATTTTTCCGAAGACAAACCTAAAAAAAATTTAACTGGTCAAGTGTAACTGGCGCATGAAGGGTTCATACGATTGATACTTAACCTAAAAATTAATGAAGGTTGTTTCTTGTAACTGACGCTACAGTTATTATCAATTAATCTTTATTTGTCCTTAAAATTTTAGTTACAAAATATAAAATAATAAAATCTATCGGACTTGTTAATAAATTACAAACAACTTTAAAATAAGCCTATACAAGAATTAATGCAAACAAATATACGAGATTAAAATTAGAAATTTAAAAAAGTACAAATAACTGTATACGTGTAAAAAGTCCTCATAGTGGCCAGATATGTAAAGAGTTTATCCCTAAATGAATTTAGATTGTTAATATTTCCATGTAACTTAGTAAAGAACCCCGCACAAAAAGATAGGAAATGGCCGCATGGTAAAATTGTCTGAATTTTTGATATGTTATACATTTTGTCATTCTGAACAAAAGTCTCAATGGGCACTAAGCTCCAAAGTCCATGGTTTGGCTGCTATGGAGCTCCGAAGCTCCGTGACTCCACCATATTGTAGAAACCTTTAAAACGCATATCACCTTTTTAAAAATCATATTTTAATTATTTTAATATATGCCCTTAAGTTTTTGAGGATGCTGAATTTAAATATGATGTCAAATCCATAATATTGACAGTTAGCATCTGTCAAATGCTTTAAAGAAAAAAGAAATCTTATATTAAAGAATGTTATCATATGTTTTTGAGGACGCTGAATTCAAATAAGATAATATTGACAGTTGACAGCTGCCAAATGCTCTTATAAATCAAATGCTTTAAAAAAAAATAAATCTTACATTAAGGAATAGGAACTTATGTTTTTGAAGACGCTGAATTCAGACATGATTTTAAAATACGTTTATTGAAACCAATGAAATTGACAGTTGGCAGCTGTCACCTTACAGTCAAATGATTTTTTCCAACTGACAATTTTTCAGTATCACATTATATTTGAATTTTTAAGCCCAAATACTATTTTTCATATAATAATGTTAACTATTCTTAATTACTTAATACTTGATACTGGGTAAAGCAAAGCATGGGGGTATAAAAAGAAAAAGTAAGTTTTATTATTTTGTAAAGAGTAGTTAAAAATTAGTTTACGGGTGTATCTACTGTTAATTATATCGATTTGACAACAGATTCGAATTAAGCGTCCTCAAAATCATAAGTTTCTTTTCCTTAATGTAAGATTTCTTTATTTTAAGAGCATTTGACAACTATTTGACAGCTGTCAATTGTCAATATTATAACTCAAAAACATATGATTATATTCTTTAATATAAGATTTCTTATTACTAAAATTGCATTTGACAGCTGTCAACTGTCAATATTATCGATTTGACATCTTATTTGAATTCAGCGTCCTCAAAAACATATGATAACATTCTTTAATATAAAGCATTTGACAGATGCTAACTGTCAATATTATGGATTTGACATCATATTTAAATTCAGCATCCTCAAAAAGTTAAGGGCATACATTAAAATAATTAAAATATGATTTTTAAAAAGGTGATATGCGTTTTAAAGGTTTCTATACTATGGTGGAGTCACGGAGCTTCGGAGCTCCATAGCAACCAAACCATGGACTTTGGAGCTTAGTGCCCATTGAGACTTTTGTTCAGAATGACAAAATGTATAACATATCAAAAATTAAGACAATTTGACCGAGCGGCCATTTCCTATCTTTTTGTGCGGGGTTCTTTATTAAAACAAGCTATAAATATCAATACTAACTTACCTCAATTCATTAGGAGAAGTCGTCATCATTTTTCTGTATTTATATACTGCCCACACTGGTTTTTGGAATAACTGTTCTCAAAAGTAAATAATTAAATAAATAAATGTGTACAAACTGTCAAATGTCTAATGCCATACACTGGGCCGACATTTTGCCAATGTAGCTTTGCCGTTGCCAGCATATTGCTGACCGATCATGCATTGGGCCAGAAGACGGCCAGAGATTCATTGTTCGCTGGGAAGGAACATATAACAACTGCGCATCATGTAACTTTTACTGTGTAAACTTAAATACGTTGTTGCTTTTCTTTGGCAAAAATAATATGGACATGGGTGTGTCGCAGGGTAATGTTTTGAGGCACATTCTCTTAATTTTGTATCTAAATTATTTTGTTAGTTGTAATTTGTAGATGACACCTTATTAACATGTTACAAGTCTGATTTAGATAAAGCCTTTCTAAAATAAATTCCATGCTAATAGTAGTTCTTAAATATCTTACCAAAAATAAACTAAAGTTAATGATAACTAAATATAAATGCAATAATATTAACTCCCATCTTAAAATTAACAAATCTTTTTTCGTGAAATTCGATATTCCCAAACAATTTTTCATAAATTACATTTTGTATGGATTTTTATCCTGGAATACCCTTAATATAATTAAATAAAGCATTTAGGAACAAATGTAAATATAAACTAAAATGTTTAATTTGTAGGTGTCTATACCTGATTCCAATACCCTAATACAGAATGCCACAGATCATGTCACCAGAAACTATACAGGACTGCTAGGTGCTACACTGAAGAGTAATTTATTTCCCCATTATGGCCAAGACTACACATCTAAAGGTCAAATTGTCACATTTGCAACTGTATTTGGGGTTTTGTTCTCAGGTGTTACAGGAATTATGGCCGGAGCTAATATGAGTGGTAAGTTGGGTTCTATTGAACGCATTTTTTTTAACTCTCCGAGTAACTGCAATCTGCCTAAGACAATAAGCGTTTGATATGGATGGGTGGATGACTTGAAGAGAATTAATCCAACGAGTAACCTCTTTTAAATTCATCTTAATATAAGTCTTATTCTAGAGTTTTTGTTTTGTTTTTTTTTGTTTCTGTCTTACTATCTAAACTTATCTGTGTTCATCGTTCAGATCGGATGGTAGCAGGCGTTTCAACCTTCGCACTTCACTGTTTGGCTAGCACATTTGGATCAGCTGACACTCTTTCACTGTACTTGCCACTAAAACGAGTCATGGCTGCTTTGACGGATTCCAGAGGGATGTCATGATGAATTACCTCGTTAGGGATATAATAGCACTTTGTTTTGGAACCTCTGAAGGATGGCGGTATTGGAGTTACTGGCGTTACCCCATAGTTGTATGACAATATTTTGTTATCTATGGACAGTTTTTATTTTCTGCCAATAAGCCAGTATATTTGATGTAGTTTGATGCCTAGTTGCTTACGCTATGTAAATATATGTCTCCTCCAGGTTAGACGTATATCCAAGTGTATGCCTAGGTATTTTGCATCCTCTGCTTGTGGAAGTTTACTATTATTAATCGTTACCTGTGGACATGTTTCTCTTCGTAGGGTGAATGTTACGTGAATCGATTTTGCTTCATTGGCTTTGATACGCCATGTTTTCAGCCAGCACTGTAGTTTGTTTAGAGTAGCTTGTAAGATGTTGGAGGCATTGTTGGATCAGTGTGAGATGATAGTATAGCAGTGTCATCAGCATATGTTGCTATGAGGGTGGAGCTTGAAGTCGGTAAATCTGCTGTGTACATCAGGTAAAGAATTGGTCCTAATACACTCCCTTGTGAAACGCCAGAGTGTATGGGTTGGATCAGTGGCGGTTCTAGAAATTAAGGGCGGGGGGGCATATGTATTTAAAGTAATACTGTAGTTATCATAAAAAAAAATAATAGAATATATATGTTATTATTTACAATAGTAATATTTTTAAAGTCGTCCAGAACGACAGAAAAATCTAAGCAATGAGAGGATATTTCTTATATCTGCGTAAATCAAATTTTAATTTTTTTGAATTTTTTTGTAGATTCTAGGTCCATTTATATCCTAAAAAACTCACTTTTTTCTTCAAAAATGGCCCAAACATTTTTTTTTCGGTAATTTTGACGTTGCCAATCGTTTCTTATATAAAATTTATTCTGCGTAAACCAAATTTTAACTTTTTTGATTTTTTTTTGTAAATTCTAGGTCCATTTATATCCTGTAAAACTCACGTTTTCCCTCAAAAATGGCCCAAACATTTTTTTTTTGGTAATTTTGACATTGCCAATGGTGTCTTATACAAAATTAATTCTGCGTAAACCAAATTTTAATTTTTTGGAATTTTTTTTGTAGATTCTAGGTCCATTTATATTCTAAAAAACTCACTTTTTCCTTTACAAATGGCCCAAACATTTTTTTTCGGTAATTTTGACATTGCCAATCGTTTCTTATACAAAATTCATTCTGCGTAAACCAAATTTTAATTTTTTTGAATTTTTTTTTTAGATTCTAGGTCCATTTATATCCTATAAACGTCCTTTTCCCCCCAAAAATGGCCAAAACATTTTTTTCGGTAATTTTGGCATTGTCAATCGTTTCTTATACAAAATTCATTACGTGTAAACCAAATTTTAATTTTTTTGATTTTTTTTTGTAAATTCTAGGTCTATTTATATCCTGTAAAACTCACGTTTTCCCTCAAAAATGGCCCAAACATTTTTTTTCGGTAATTTTGACATTGCCAATCGTTTCTTATACAAAATTTATTCTGCGTAAACCAAATTTTCTTATTGTATGACGGAGTTAAGTGGAGTAGCTAAGCTAGACAATACTAAATAAAGGCATTGTATTATTAGAGAGTTATTGCAACCTCTTTTTGGCCGATCTTTTAATAAAAGATCCCTTATTTTGACATGTACGCATGCGCAGTGAACAGTTCCTTAAGTTTTGCTTTTATTAAAATACAGGCGTCATGTATTTAATTTAAATACAGGACAGGTTACCTTTAATTAAAGAAACTTTATTTTGACTTATGAAGGGCGGTTCTGCCAACTTAATGAAATTCAAACTGTTAAAAATCAACAGGCACCAAATAAAATAAAAAAAAACTTGTAAGTATAGAGCAGGGCCATCAATAATTTGTAAAATAAAAAAAATTCTTAGCACTATGTGGATGGTCGGAAAATTTAGGGTAAATTAAAAAAAATCAAGTGACAGAATAAAAGTTCCAGAAGGGGTGTGGGGGTACGTAAATATATGCTTTTAGGGTTTGATATAGGATTTATACGATTTGTGGCAGAAATATACATTCATTTCGGAAGCTCATAGTGGTTTGTATTTTAATTTCTCTCTCTCTTTTCACTGGATTAAAACCACTTAGTTGTTAAAAAAGTTAAGTTAGTTGTTAAGAAAGCCGAAACGTCAATAAAAAAACTTTTTTATAACTAAGTGGTTTTAATCCAGTGGAAAGAGAGAGAGAAATTTGAAATACAAACCACTATGAGCTTCCGAAATGAATGTATATTTCTGCCACAAATCGTATAAATCCTATATCAAACCCTAAAAGTTTTTTAACAAATAAGTGGTTTTAATCCAGTGGAAAGAGAGAGAGAAATTAGAAATATACATATCCTATCGCAAAAAGTAGTAGATAATCAACCAAGCAAAAAATACAAATTATCTACGAAGAAGCGGCTTGGACTATCTCAAAGAAAAAATGAGAAAGAGATGGCATTGGAACAGAAAAGGTTAAACATTGAAGGAAGAAAAGTAGGTGTGGCAGAACAGAATGTTGCCCTAGCAGAGAAAAAGTTTCGTTTGGAATCCGAACAGCAACAAAAAGTGTTCAATAATCAGACAGTCATTAACAAATTACTATAAATAGTTCAAAAGCATATTTGATGTAGTACATATTGTATATATTTTTCATTCACAATAAATATATGTACATATATAAGTAATACATACTTTTTGTTAAGATATTTAGATATTTACGGGCCCATTTAAGATATAAATTACAATTTTAAATTATAATTAAAATACAAAGACAATATATATGTGTAAGTATAAATCAAAAAATTGATATAACAAAAGATATAATAATAAATTATTAGTAGTAGTCTTGGTCATTAGATGGTCTGCATATATTAGGTCGAACTGTACCATCAATAAATTCCAGTTTGGGACAGCTGCTCCCATGTTGGTTATCGACAATGTCCATGATTTTCCCCAATAAAATTTGCAGTTGTTGTAATAATGTGGCATAAGGATAGCTTCGTCTTTTTAATATACATATTGCCGTCATCACTGTAAAGTCACATTTGAAATATTTAAAAAAAAATTCATTTTGCAAGTTACCTACCATTCACATTGTTCCTGGTGTTAGTGATAATGTGCTGTGGAATCAGCAAAGCATTTCTCAATCGCGGTATATCCTCACTATGAAAACAAAAATTCCGCGGGTTCTATTACATTATTTTCCTCACTAGCTTCAACGGCAACACCAATTATGTTGTGTAGAAGTAAGTTTTCAATTTTTTCGTTATTAACATCCGCTAGAATAGCTATTACCAATTGTTCCTCCAGGTTGCTTATTATTAAGTTACAAAATATTGTAGGTTAGAAATACGATTCATGTCATTGTCAGAATAAAGGACTGTCAAAATAAAGTATGCCGATGAGAAACGTTGCAATAACTCTCATAAACCAATCGTGACATTTCGTAATACAGGATACTTTATTACAGGATCCTTTAATAAAGTTTGGCTTTGCAATAACTCTCTAATATTATCTTTAAGTTCTCTAAATAATAAACTAAAAGACTGGTATTCAGCAATTACATCAATAGTTATAAAATCGAAGGGGGCGCTAAAAACGACATTTTGTAAAGGGCGGGGGGGACATACTGCCCCCCTTTGCCCCCCTGTGGCGCCGCCACTGGGTTGGATATCAGTATGTTCATTGCCTTGTATCACAGTGAAATGTCTGTTAGTTATGTATGATTTGAGGAGTTGATAGTGAGGATGGGGAAGTAGTTTTTTAAGTTGGAGTCCGCTGTGCCACACTTTATCAAAAGCTTGGGATATGTCAAGGAAGGCTGCAGAACAGTATCTTTTGTAATTCAAATCCCTACTAATTTGATTGACTAGCCTATGGACTTGCTCTACCGCCCCATGCTTATTGCGAAATCTAAACTGATGATCTGGGTTTTTTTTTTGATTTATTATCTTGGTGAGTCTTTTAACATACAGCTTCTCAAATATTTTTGA
The DNA here is from genome assembly GCA_949320105.2 of Crepidodera aurea. Lineage (NCBI taxonomy): Eukaryota > Metazoa > Arthropoda > Insecta > Coleoptera > Chrysomelidae > Crepidodera > Crepidodera aurea. Next base: position 90,281,224 of record OX439473.1, on the reverse strand, counting down.
GAGAGATGGAAGTAAACTTATCGGTCTGTAGGAGCAGACATCCTCTGGCTTTTTCCTCGGTTTGAGGATCAATATTATATGGGCAACTTTCCAAGTACATGGAAAGTAGTTTATTCTCACCATGGTATTAAAGATGTATAATATAAGTTTGTATGTTTATTCTGATAGTTCTTGTAAAGTTTTGCCAGAGATTAAATCATAACCAGGCGCCTTTTTTATATTGATTCCTTTTATTATTTGCTTCCGTCATTGTCACTTTCTGGTGAGGAAGACCGAGTTGGAAGAGTACGTCCAGGGTTTGAACAATTTTATCTTCTTCTTCGGCAGATATTTCTGTGGGATAGGGTTTAAATACGTTGCTTAGGTGTTTAGAAAATGTTTCGGCTTTTTCTTTATCAGTTCTTGCCCACGTGTTGTTTGCATTTTTAATTGGAGGATTATTTTGTTGGCTTCTATTAAGCTTGCTAGTCGCCTTCCATACCGAGTAACCCGTCGCTTCAGTTGGCGTAAGATTTTCCAGAAACTCTTGGATGCCTAGATTTTGTTCATCCTGTATCAGGTCTTTAAGTTCTTTAATTGCTCTGTTTAGTTTCCTCTTATTTTCTTGTGTTCTGTCCCGCTGCCATGTTTTCCGCATTTTTTCTTTCAGTGAAGGTGATATTTCTATATTTCTCTGAGGAGGAGAGTACATACGTGTAGCGGTCCATGCTGCTTGGTGTATATTCTTGGTTAGTAGTTCAACTGCTGATTCTATCTCCGCTTCAGATTTTAGGGGTAGGTATAGTGATATCAGTTTGTCTAGATGTTCTCTAAATACATTCTAGTCAGCTTTGTTGTTATGAAGGCAGGGTTTCCTCTTTTTATGTACTATTCGTGTATATACAGTTGTTGTGTATATTTAACGCATGAATAACGTTTACAAAACGCATTATCCAAATTACGGGAAATCTTAATTATTGAAGAGTCGACGCGCTACTTGGAAGGTACACTTGGTGGTACAGAGTGGGTTTTTTTTATTTAACTTTTGATACATTTTTCTAGAACATTTCATTTTCCTAATTCCCTACTATAGCAGTTTTCCTCCTTTTCGTAGTAGAGTGCCCTGATTACAATAAGTAACTAAGTACCTAAATAGCCTACTTCTCTTTGTTGAGCGAGACTCCCTGAAGATTTACGTTTACGTTCTGGGGGAGCTGGGTAGGTCTTTTTGAATTTGTATGTTTGAAGATGATGAATTGTGTTTTTCGAGGATTTAATGAACCCTCCACCTATTGCTCCAGTTTGTGAAGTGATTCAGTAGGTTTTGGGTTCGGATGCTAATTTGGTTAGAATTTTGGGCTACCGAAATCAGAGCCGAACCCAACGCCCTCATCGAATTCGATAACTTATTTCTCAACGTCGTATCGTTAAGTGGTTGTACTATTAACTTATGACGCATGATATACCTTGCGATAAGTGAGTGCAACTGGCGACACATATTTTTACAAAAGCGTAGACATGGCAGAGATCTCTAAGGCTACGTGTCCACCTGAGACCAAATAGGTCTCGAGGACACGTTCATTTCAGCACTCGAGATCTAGTCTTAAGTCTTCTGTCAATGCTAGAAGAGTTGAGAGCACTCTCAGACACTGTTTTGACTTTTGACAGCGTGTTGCTTGTTTTTGTGGTAAAATTTATTTAGGTTAGGAAAATAGGAAAATTTTGGAGCAAAATATGTTAATTAATTTAGTTAATTTGATAAAATGAGTGTACGACAATGGACAGATAAGACAATTTTTCAATTAATTAATCTTTATGAGGAAATGAATTTTTATGAAAGTTATACAGGAATTGCATTACGAAATTTTGTATCTTGATTGACAATCCGACGTTTTATTAAACCTAAAAGCAGTTCAAACTCAACTGCAGTCATCCGAATAAAATTTTGAAACTGCTGTGCATTTTCCAACCGAAACTCATTTATGAAAGCTGAACCGGCTCCCAAGTCAATTCTTCGATCTACCCATTTCCTTACCCAACACTTCTTTTTTTTATTTTCCGTTTTTGCACAATTTTATACGCAATTGTAAAAGCTAGCGCCTGACGCGAATCCATTTTGACACTTATAGGGAGCGGGTTGACTCTCAAGTGGACATGGAATTGTCTTGGACTCGAGACTAAAGTCACTGTCGAGTCTCCCATACCTATCACGAGACCGCAAGTGATCTCAAATGGCCAACGCCCTGAGACAAATCTCGATATTTTATCTCAGATGGAAACTTAGCTTAACAGAAGAATTGATATCCACGTAAACAATAATTCCTCATTAATAGAGCAAATAATTATATTGACCAAAAAAAGGATAACAAAATCATTAATAAACTAGAAATTGGTGAGTGTATCATTAAGGACAAATCAACTAATAAATATCTGGGATTCCACCTGGATTATCGTTCAATAAGCACATTGTAAACACCGGAAATGTGATCATAAACATTATATCCTCTCATGAACAAATACAGTAAAATGTCTGTAAAAAACAAGCAGATTGTATGTCCCATAACAAAATATGACTGTTTTCTGTTCGCCGGCACAAATACATAAACTGACTCGTTCAAATCAAAACAGTTGCCTCAGAATAGCTATGGTGAAGGATAAATCGACGCGTATTGAAGACATTCATATACAGGCATCTATGCCAAAAATCCAAGTATACATCTTGAGAAATTCCAACAAATTTCTATATGCGAAGCCTCTTCAGACCGAAGAGAGGAAATTTTAATTATAAAGAAACAATTGTGGATTCGAGGCATGGATACTTGCATGATCGAAACTATCCACTAATCAGACCCAGATGGAGCTATACAAATTATTAAGCGCGACGAAGATGAGCCCTGTAGTGCATTCTGCGAGTCGGAAAATATACAAATATTTTAAGCAGCAACTAAACCACCTCTTCCCACTGTTTAAAATTCTTTTGGAGGCTGCCCAACCCTCCAAACGGCCAAAAACCACCCCCAAAATGGGGGAGGGATCGCGTATTCCGCATCTTCTATCGGTAAAATATTCCCTACCCCCCGTTTTCGAGGATGCTGAACACGAGCGCGGTATCCAAAATTATTTTCGACTTGACCCCACCCCTCAAACAACAAAAAAATACCCCCAACATGGGGGAATCGCTGATTCCGCGGCTTCTACCGGCAAAATATATCTTCCCCCTTGATTTCGAGGATGCTGAACGCGATGGAGGTATTCAAAATTATTTTCGACTTAGTCTCCCCCCCCCCCCCCCCCAAACGGCAAAAAATCACGCTCTACAGGGTGAAACATTTTTTTGCTGTAAACAAGAAAACCTGCGATTCTCCCATTTTGGGGTGATTCTTGGCCGGTTGAGGGATGTGGGCAAGTCGATGTACAGATGTGCTCAGCATCCTCGAAAATGAGGGGGAAGATAAAATTTGCCGGTAGAAGACGCGGAATCAGCGATTCCCCCATGTTGGGGGTGGTTTTTGGCCGTTTGAGGGGTGGCGTTAAGTCGAAACTAATTTTGGATACCGCGTTCAGCATCCTCGAAAACGAGCGAGAAAATAAAATTTGGCGGTAGAAAACGCGGAATCCATGATTCCCCCATTTTGGGGGTGGTTTTTGGCGGTTTGTAGGGTGGGGTCAAGTCAAAAATAATTTTAGATAACGCCATCGTATTCAGCATCCTCGAAAACGGGGGGTAGGGCATATTTTACCGATGGAGTATGCGGAATAGGCGATTCCGCCCATTTTGGGGGTGGTTTTTGGCCGTTTGGGGGTAGGGCAGCCCCCAAAAGAATTTTAACCACCGCCATAGTGTTCAGCATCCTCGAAAACGGCGGGTATGGTTGCTGCTTAAAATATTTGCGTTTTTCGAGGTTTTTTCCGACTCACGCACTACTATCACTAGTTTTTAGAGTCTAAATAACCATAATATATAGTAAGTCTGAGCTTTATTTATGAATCAATCCTGTGTTTTTGAGGGAAAACTGAACTAGGAATCATCTTCAAGAAGCTGGTTATAAACTTGGTCTTCCTTATTTTGATCCTTTGGTAGGTTTGTGTTGTTATGCTGTAGAGACTTTGTAGATGGTGAGTAGCCTCCTCTATTATGTTGGCTAGTTAAAATACTTTGAGCTTATCCTTTTTGTATCCAAGCTTCAGTCCGGTTCCTGCTGGCAGTGTGTCCCTTCTGTAGTATGTAGTTGAAGAAGATGCCTGTCTGACTACAGTTTGAATGGGGAAACTCTCAGAGACCACCCCTCTAAACTTAAATATGTAAGTGGTATTTTTATCTAGAGCTAGTTCCCACATGGTGTAGAAGGAGGCCTGTCCTAAGAAGCCGTATCCCTTACTAAAACGGTCACCCAGGGATGTTCACCTCGACTCTTGTAGTTTAGGATGGTCTTGAGGTTTCGAATCTGCTCTGTACAGGATTTGTTGTCTAGCTGATGGATGACTCTAGTTAGCAGGCTTCTAGAGACGATGACAGGTAACAGGGAGATTCCTCTGTAGTTGGTAAGGGCAGTCTCACTTCCCACCGCCCGTAGTGGGTGGAGCCGAGGTACGTCCCTCAGTTAAGGTCTCTGTTCTTCATTTGTCCTGATTTTCTGGTGGATTATTGATATGCGTGCTTTCACATATCTATTACTATGCTAGGTCGTCTCCACCTGAAGCCCTAGAATCTAGATGATTTGATGTATTAAGAAAATATATTTTTTTTGTTATTAGACATTCTATAATATCAGAATAATTCTAGCAAATACGCGGACTCCCCATTTGAAACAACGTGAACTATTGTGTGACTTGGGTTTCCCCTATAGCAAGAAATAACTTATGTGCTTAAAATATTGTATTATCCGGTTACGTTACCACATTTCTTGACTGATTAATTTTTTTTAGGTGAGCTGAAGAGCCCCGGTAAGTCAATCCCTAGAGGAACTCTTTCTGCAGTAGGTTTTACCTACATCATTTATATTTCAATATCTTTGCTAACTGCATCTACTTGTACCAAAGAATTGTTGCAAAATGATTATATATACATGTCTGGAATTAGTGCATTTCCACCAAGCGTCGCCATTGGATTAATTACAGCTACATGGTCAGCGGCACTTAGCAATGTCATTGGAGCTTCTAGAGTTATTGAGGCACTTTCAAAGGATAGAGTATTTGGTAAAAAATAATTTTTTCTTTTTTTTTTGCCATTCATTATTTTAAATAATTTTTAGGACCTCTCTTGAATTTTATTCCAAAAGGCACATGGAAGGGTAATCCAATAGCTGCAGTTCTATTTTCATCTCTTCTTGTACAATTTGTTCTTTTAATTGGATCTCTCAATCTCATCGCTCAGCTAAATACTGTGCTCTTTCTGTTAAGTTACTTTGCTACAAATATGGCGTGTTTGAGTTTAGAATTAGCAGGTGCTCCTAACTTCCGTCCAACTTTTATGTATTTTACATGGCATACCGCTCTTTTTGGACTACTTGGAACTCTAATAATGATGTTTGTAACTAGCGCCATCTACGCAGCTTGCAGTATTTTATTATGTTTATTATTGGTAGTTGGATTGCACCTTTTTTCACCATCCAAAGAAGCGCAGTGGGGTAGCATTTCTCAAGCACTTATTTTTCATCAGGTAAGTCTTTAACGAATTCTTTATTTACTCCAAAGCCACTTATTTGAATCAAAAATATGTTTTAATTTTAAAGTTTCGACTTTACTTAAGAAAAAATGAATTCAGTTTTCGATCCAAAAGAAACACCATTCCAAGAAAAACTAAAACCACTATGGAGCACCTTTCTCATTAATAAAATCGTACCTGGAAAATATGCCAATATGTCTGGGCAAATAATACGAATTCTGATATTATCTCTATCAAGCACGGGATGCCCAAGGGCTCGGTTCTGGGACCACTCCTGTTTTTAGTTTATATAAATGATCTCCGTGATTTTGCTTCATACATGCATTCTCTATGCGGATGACACTAACGTGATAAATCGCCATAACTCAATTATCTGATAATTGATCAAGAAAGGAAAGCTGAAACCTGGTTCTCAACAAATATACTTTCTTTAAACAAACAGAAATCACAAAAACTAATTTTTTCAAAAAAACTGCTCCAAAATACAGCAAATGCAAATTTTACTTGATACTAAACTTTCCTGGCGCAACCACATCGATTTTATCCAGAGAAAATAGCTATAGTGAAATCGTAATCGACACGGAGTAATAAATCAAAATTTTATGGGAGTTTTACAGCACAGGCGGCCGAAACAAAATCTGTGATTTTAAATAGCCTGTAGTTAAAAGGTGTGTTAAAATTAAGAATTTTACCTCTGCCGCCCGGTTTTATTGGATATAACAATAGACTATCCTTATTTTAATCGCTTTTAAGAGTCTGATGAGCGCACGGTTTGGTAAATTAGGGCGTATTTGTTTGTATTATTATTTTTTTTGTTACTATTTTAAACCTAAATAATTGTAATTTAACCGCCGGGGTGCTTGTTTTACGTGATTCCCCTCGGCAAGTGTGATTTATTTCACAACCTTAGGTCCTTTTTTGGTATTTTTATGGTTCAAAAAATTCCACCGTCGTTTAGAGTTTTCTATAGTTTTGCAAGCTTTGATTTTATTATGAAAGTGAAGATGGCGTTGCACTCACCTCCTCTTTCTCGACTTAACCGTTTGTACTAAAAGTTGGTGGGTTCAAAGCGATCTTCAGAATTTCTTTAGAAATAGAAATTCGAGCTAGTCTACTTCTTACTGACGAGGCACAATAATGCCGAAACCGGTATAAGAATGGCAAGCTCCTTTAATAATAAAATCAAAGTTTTTGGTTTAAAGCCCCGACTTGGTCGGGCGCCAAACAACGTCTGGACTTTCGTAATTCAATACCTGGGGGGACATATAGCCCAAGGAGTAGTTGTTGAAGTCCAGACGCTTATGCAGTGTAGAACATTTAATGTCTTTGTTCTTGGGAACGAGTGTGATTTATTTCACAACCTTAGGTAGAATATTTATTGCTCAAAATTAATAATAATACACAAAGTACATCAAAACGTCAAAAACATCTACTGACAGATGGCTAGGTATTGTCATGGCAACTGTGATATTTAACATACCCTTCGAAAATTCTCTCTGGCTAGACGCTGCTATTTTGTCTTCAATGAAAATTTTGACATAAGTGCTCTGGAAAGTAGTTACTTTGCCGAGCAGTTATGTCACTTTACCGAGCAGTTATGTCACTTTACCGAGCAGTTATGTCACTTTACCGAGCAGTTATGTCAATTTTCCGATCTAGACCGGCAACGACGCACTTTCCGAGCTAAAAAATGATCGGAAAAACGCATTTTCTAAAGTGGCGGCACAAAAAAATTTTTTTTTTGGTTGGTTAAGGCCAATTTTTTGTTTTTTGTTTTTTTGGTGGGTAAACTTGGTAAATTCAATATTTTCACCGTTTTCTGGTAGTCTCAACGCCGCGCCACCAGACCCTACTCATTTTTTACTAATATGATTATAACATTTTGATACCTACTCTCGAAGATCAGGAAACGTGAAAGTCTCTGAATCACTATATTCACTTGATGAATAATTATTTACTGATATTATTAAAGGTGGCATTGTCGTATCGACATCCAAGATTTTGTCCAGATTCCACATGTTTTCTTCTTCTTTTAACACATGCTCGATTGCCTTTTGCCAATTTTCCTTCGTAACAAGTGATATGGAGGTTTCTAACAATGCTTCTACATCTTTTAACTTAAATATCGTATTATGTCCACATACATATCCTTTAACTTGTGCCCGTATCAGTTCAATAGGATTTAGTTTGCAGTGATAGGAGGAAGACGCACAACATCAATACCATGTGTTTTTGCAAGTTCATCCACTACATAACGTACTGGAGGCTTATTTAATTTCACAATTTCTAGTAGTTCTATTTTTATTGATTTTTCTGGAAAGTTAATGTTTCTGTCTAATAGCCACTTAATGAAGTATTTGGCACACGTTCAATTGGACGGGAATGGTAACTAGCGTTATCCATTACTATAACTGAACCCTTTGCTAAATGTTCTATCATCTGCTAAAAATATTCTTCAAAAACATCAGCGTTCATATCTTCATGGTAGTCTCCGGTTTTTTAGATTCAAATATTAAAGAACCACCTTTTGAAAACCCGTCATCACGTCGTCCTTTACCGGAAGGAACCTTCAACCCTTTAGATAATCCTTCCAAAAAAGCCTGTCGTGAAGATTGAATGTTTGTGTCCTGCTACATTTTTCTTATAACTGTGTAACCTTCATTCACCTATTCTTAGGCAATTATAAACTAATCTAAGGATTTATCCCATTTACATTTTTAATACAATTATAGTCACATTTATAGATTTTGAACCCTCAGATTACTTTCTATAATTTAAGCTAAGCTAAGATTTCCAAGAAGTCAATGATGAATAACGATTTAAACAATTTAATGTATAATATATACCTTGTTGTTAATGTACTCAAACAGATAACTCTACCATTTACATAACAATTGCAAATTTCGCAAAAAAACATTTTGTAAAGTACCTACATACCGAAATAATACTAAATAATACATATTCAAAAAAAAAAAATTTTAAATGATTTTATGTTCCCCGTAAATAATATATAGGCACCCACATCTGAACTTTCCTGTTCTGATAGTATAGTATGCTTTTCCTGCTTAGGCAACTAAGTAGATTGACATGTCTATAAATTCAAAGAACAGCATATTTTTCTCTTTTTCATCTCATATGGCACTGTCCTATGGGGTGGTTCGACTGATTCAAAAAAAGGCTATAAGAATAATATCCAAAATTGATCCCCGTGAACATTGCCGTCCTCTCTTCACAATTTACATATTCAACCCACTAATTCAAATCCATAGTCAAAAAGATTCCCTCGGTTTACAGTCACATATCGAGGGTTATAACACCCGGCATGCATCACTGGTTAGACTTCAAAGGTTTAGACTTGATGTCAGTAAATAGAACTCTCAATTATAGTTTATATAATGCCCTTCCTGACACAGTGAGGTGCATGATAATTGGTCCATTTAAGACATTCATCGAAGAGTTTCTAACAAAAACTATTTTTATAATTCTGATGAATATATATCTGCCATGCATGTTTTTGTTGTTAAAATTTTTTAAATTCTATGTTATGAATTGTGTCCTTTGAAATTTTAACTTTTTAATCTGTGATTTTGATCAATCTATTACTGCTCATTCTACTTAAACTATGACTTGTCACAAACATTTTTAATTGTAACGTGATCAAATAAAATCTATTCTATTCTATTTCGTTGCATCTGAAAATTGGTTAATTAACTGAAAATTTACATTTTTTTTTGCTGTTAAATTAATTCCTAAACTATAAGATAAGCATATCTATTTTTTTACTTGTTTTCCGGTTTTTTGAGCATGCATTTTATGATTTTCTACATTTTTTTTAACTATTTTTCTATATTTTTTCACACCAATTCCCACTGGTAATTTTCTCCCGTAAATTTCGATATTAATAGATTTTTATCAGAAATTAGCCCCTTTTTTGTTTCTGTAGTCGGAATTCACTTTTTCATGCTTATTTTTATTCTTGAAAAAAATTCGTGGAGATCAAACCATTGCGATTTGGGATTTGAATCCAGCGATACGACATCTGGCGCTTTGTTTTCGAACACAAAGTAGGGTGAAGATTCCATAAGAAATACATTACGTCAAACAGGAAAATCGATTTTTGAGATAAGTAATGACCAAAATCGTAGTAAAACACCGTGAAGAATCGAAAAATAAAGTGTACTGCGCAGTACCAGGGTGTAATAATAACTCTAATAAATATCTGGACGTTGTACAGGGTGGCCAAATAAGAATGCGAGGTACTGCATCTGGGAAACTATCCATCGTAGAGGCTTGCGGAAAAAAAGTTATGACTAAAACGGCCAAGAGAAAAATATTTTCAAGTTTCTGAAATGGCCGCTAGGGAGCGTAACTGCAATCTTGAATCTAAAAAGTGTTATTTCTGTGAATTCCGCTATATTAACCAAACAAAAAAATACCTGATCTTTAAAGTAGAAGATAATCTGAACCTTTTTTGTTTGACAATTTTTGCTGTGTCTCTAAAAATAAAGTGGTGGGGGGTATTCAAAGGTTTCATTAAAAAACACCCTGTATATTCGAAACCGCTGAGCCCATTTTAACAAACTTGGGCTAGTTGAAAAGAGCTCTTCTTGATCTACAAATGTTATAATATTTGAAGTTTTTTTAGTTTCACATGTAGCAGCTAGAGGGCTTTTTTCGACATTTCGACAGAAATGGTTAATTTTCTCAAAATAATTAAATGCATTGGTATGATTTCATTTTCATGAAAAAGTAGCTAAATGATGCCTAAACCAGCTCGCGAAAACCGCATCTCGATATCTTGTTCCTAACCTAAAATTTAGGCCAAAGAAAATTTTATACGAAAATCCCTTGAATTTTTATTTTTTAAACTAATTAATTCCTTTTATTATGTAAGTTGTGACTCTAAAAAGGACCGATTTAAAAAAGAAAGGTTTTTAATGTCCTCGTAAATGCTCTAAATGTTAACCATCTATGCATTGCTGAAGCCTCTACAGACAAAACTGCAGCTTCAATTTCGGCTCTCGGTATGTTACGTAATGCATTACGAATCCAGTTTTTCATATCTCTCTGGTCTTAGGTTGAGTCTGAAAATCAAGACAAGTTCAGTCTGGTGATCTCGCAGGCCATGGAAACATACTTCCTCTTCCAATCCACCGCTGTTGTATTTACTGCATTAATATGCCCTCGCACAATAACGGAGAATTTTTATTTCAAATTCTTTGGACCGATTAAAATCTGCACAATATGCATTATTGGTCTGCAGAAAATCCGTATTGGTTGCGTGAAGTTCAGCACCAAGGACGTTGGTGTGGTATGTCATACTGGGAGGCCGAATTATTGGGTCATATTTTTTCGAGCAATCCCTAAGCGGCAATATCTTTCTTGACATTTTGGCCAATAAATTACCGTTGTTGTTGGAAGATGTGCCACTTGAAACACGTCAAAACTTGTTTTTGTAGTTGGGTGGTTGCCAAGCACAGTATGCTATTATTGTGCGAGAGCATAAGAATACAGTATTACAACAGTGGTAGATTGGAAGAGGAAGTCTGTTTCCATGGCCTGTGCGATCATCAGACTTAACTTGTCTTGATTTTCAGACTCAACCTACGACCAGAGAGATATGAAAAACCGAATTCGTAATGCATTATGTAACATACCGAGAGCCGAAATTGAAGCTGCAGTTTTGTCTACCCATGAGAGGCTTCAGCAATGTATAGAGCGTGAATTCACAGAAATAACACTTTCTTAGATTCAAGATTCAAGATCCTAGCGGCCATTTCAGAAACTTAAATATTTTCCAGGTTTTTCTCTTGGCCGTTTTAGTCATAACTTTTTTTTCCACAAGCCTTTACGATGGATAGTTTCCCAGATACAGTACCTCGCATTCTTATTTGACCACCCTGTACATAAGCAAAACCATTTCGGAGTGCGAGAAAAAATTGATCAACACGAAGAGCGGGAAGAGAAGAACATCAAAACAAAGAAAATCAAAATCAGCGAGCAAATCAAGGAAGAAGTACCTGCAGAATCAACAGAATTTAAGGACGATCAGCCCATTATTGACATACAACCCTGGCAGGAACAAACAACACTCATCACTTGTCCATCTCCTGTAATTTTTCCATTAATTTGATGGGATGACCTCGAAAATTCGTTGATAAACAAAAAGCCACTACGTCACTTTCATTAATTTTTTTCCCGCATTTAACCAAGTGTTCAGCGTATAATTGCGTTCAGCTTGTTTAAAATTTAGTTTGCCACGGTTTGTTGTAGCCCATTCGCAAATTTGGTCAATGGTGAGGCTCATTTTTTATATGTAATAAGCGACCAGCACTTACGTCACATTTAAATCTTTACCCTTATTGACGCCATCTTGGATAGGCCACGCCCCACAGTAGGCTGAAGCTTGAAAAAAGTTGGACAAAACAGGAAAATGTATAATAATCTATCCAAAAATGTCTCCTATAAGGTTTTTGAGGTCACTGATTACGATGTCAAAAGTACAAAATTCAAAATGGCTGATCCAATATGGCGGATCAAATTTTCAAAAACCTGTACATAAATAGTAAATGTCGATAATAAGCTTCCAAAACACGTGCATTAAGGTTTTAGCGGTCACTTATTACGAATTTGATGTCAAAAGTTCAAAATTCAAAGTGGCCGATCCAATATGGCGGATCAAATTTTCAAAAACCTGTACATAAATAGTAAATGTCGATAATAAGCTTCCAAAACGTGTGCATTAAGGTTTTTGAGGTCACTGATTACGAATTTGATGTCAAAAGTTCAAAATTCAAAATGGCTGTAAAATTTACAACATAAACGTTTTCAGAGGTTCTAATTAGAAATTTGATGTAAAAATTTTTAATATAAAAATAGCAGATTTAATATGGAGGTTAAAAAGACATAAATAAATAAATTTTGTTATATAAATTTTATTACATTTTAAGAATCGAAATCCCTATCGCATGCATTTTCGTCCGCGTCGACATCATTTTCGGCATTTTTCTCACTATTTTCGGGTAAAGGTGGCGGCACTGAAAACAAAAATATGCACTTCCTGGCAGCTAGTTCTTGTCCCTTCGTTATTAATATACTAACACGAAGTGGGCCAGCTGTTTTTTTAACCGGAGAAACGCGGACAAAATTTGTTAGACGACAATGTTTAAAAAATTTAAGAGTTTGAAACAGAGGTTTGAAACGAGTTTATGCGAATATATACAATATTTCAGGGTAGTTATATGACAAACTTACCTTTTGGAGTGCAATTCATCGCTACTTAACGCGAAATGAGGCAACACAATTGCTACTACAGCTTTTGAAATCGTCACTTTTCACTGTTTTGCTTACACTCTGTGTTCGGCGGGTCACTCAAGGGGACCGGAATGGCATTCTCGCACTGAATTTGCGTGCAGTGATGCCATCTACATCAGTTTCCAAGAATTATAACTCAGTTGGTAACTTTTTTTTCAGCCTACTGTGCAGATGTCAATAGATTTTTTTATCACAATGTTTGAGTACTTTCTTGAATTTAAAATAATTTTGTTATTGTATAGGTACGCAAATACCTTCTTCTCCTCGACTCCCGCAAGGATCACGTAAAATTTTGGCGCCCACAAGTTCTTCTCTTAGTCAACAGTCCTAGATCTGCGTGTCCCTTGATAGACTTCGTGAATGGTCTCAAAAAAGGTGGACTGTATGTTCTAGGCCATGTTCAAACTGAAGAAATACTCGAAAATAGTGTCCAGGATCCCACCTTAACTCAAATACCTCATTGGATGAATTTGATTGATCACCTAAAGGTTAAGGCTTTTGTGGAATTGACTGTGGCTAAGACCGTTCGAGAAGGTTTACTACATTTGATGAGGTTGTCTGGAATGGGAGCCATGAAACCAAATACCGTTATACTTGGATTTTTAGATAATGAAGAACCTCAAGATTTTTTACAAAGGTACTTTATTAAAATTGGTTTCTAGTTTTGTTAAATCTTTGTAAATTATTAAATATTTATTTATTAATTACATCTTTGTACAAGTGCAAATAAAGGCCTTTATTATTATTATTATAATTACCAAATTTTTAATTTACCAAAAAGTTGGTGTGAATTAAAAAAATCACCGATATTCTCTTTTTTTAGCATTGATTCTGTATACCAAAACCATGATTTTGAAAATGATGTGTTTCCACTTAAAACTCAAAGTGCTTTGGAACCACTGGAATATGTCCATATGATGAGGGAAGTGTTAAGGATGAACAAAAATTTGTGCTTGTGCAGAAACTTTAGTAAATTAAGAAAAGATGCTAGAAGGTAAGAGAAAATTGTAAGAAAAATTATTGCAATTTTTTTTTTAAATTTTCGTTTTATTTTTGTATTTTGAAAGGACATTCTTTAGTACAGGACCTAAAGCATTTTTCAAAGAAAAACAGTGACGAACAATTCAATATTTTATTATAAGTAATTTTTCATAGGTTTTTACAACTTTAACATAGTAAACAATTATTTTTAAGAATTAGCAACTAAATTGATAAAATGAATGAAAGGATTCGCTTTAGTCTTTTTGATTTCCATTCGCTACAAATACTGCCAGAAAAATTCTTCAAAATTCTGCTTTCTTGTCCACTTTCTAAAGCGATCTTTTAGGTATCGCCATGCTAACTCTATTGTCTGAGTGTTTGCACCAGTTTTAGGACAGACAATAAATATAAATAAACCATAATCTTCATGGTTCAAATACCCTTTCCATAAGTCGGTCACTATAATCGTTCCTTTTGCTACATGCTTCTCAATAATTTTAATAAGTGTTCCTTCATCGCATTTCGGCGACGGATGTGTCACATGTTGACAGGGGTCACATATTGACAAGTGTCACATTGTGACATGTGTCAGGTTAGCTTAGGGTTTTCAAAAATTTATATAACAAAATATACAGGGTGGTTCTTAAGTAACTGTACATAGAAGTATGGTAAATTCCTCACTTAAGTTTCAGAATTTAATGAAACTTGGCAACCAGTAAAATTTTTAAAGAGCTACGGAGAACCAGAAAAAAGATGAGTAAACCAGTAAGGAATTTTAATTTATTAGATTCGACATCCTAAGACCGGTTTCTGCCTTTCGGCTTCATCAGTTAGGCTTTTCGAATCCAATAAATAAAATTCCAAACTCGTACAAGTCAATAGCTATATCCGTTATAATATAACATTTTTAGATGGTAGCACATCCAGAAAAAAGATATTGATATAAAAAAATGTTTGCCTTTACCATTGATTCTTATGAGACGTCACAGATTTTATTTAATTAAAAAAACCTACCGTTCAGATTTCGATGTGATATCAACGGAAATAATAAAAATTTTGAACATTTTGGTTACTCACAAATCGAGGTTCAAAGCCTGTGATATGAGCAATTAGCGAATAATTAGAAAAAATTTAGTACGTTAATTACATCTGGCAACGCCGTCAAAGAGGATATGACAGGCGAGAAATTGTAACGTCACCGTTATTTTTCGCCCATCTCTTGTGTCACATTTGTAGTCGTGATTTTATGTGGCTGGTGTACTAAAGCCCGAATGCCCCGAATTAGCAAAATAGAAGAAGATACCTGATGTTTCCCAAATTTGGTAAATGATTCGCAGGAGACAAAAGGCGAATAGTTGGTTTTTTCCCCATTCAGGTTAAGTTTGTTCAATTGGAACCATTTTTTTTGACATTTTTATATAAACCAACACTTTTTAGTGAACACTAATGTAAAGTTTATAACTTGTTGATGTTTTCACGATAACCTCTTCTTCATTTCGTTTGTGGCTGGCATACTAGTACATTTGACAGCACATTTGCTTGTGACTCTTTTTGCGTGACACAGGGTTACTGAAAGGACAGTTCCATCTCTTGCTTTTACGCGGTGTTGCCGGATATAAATACTACGTTAATCAAATAACACAGAGCACACATTTGACTAGTGTGGTATCGAGAGTACTCCCTTAAATATTACGGTTTGAACCAACTTGCTCTAATAAAATGTGGCTAATAAGGAATATACAGGGTGTTAAAGGTCAAATTTTAAGAGTTATTTTTTGCAATAACTTTAGCGTTTTTGGATATGTATACATAACAATTTTGGGCACGAGAAATCAGAATCTGCAGCAAGACTCCGTGCAACTGTAGAATTCTATTAATCGACCTGAAACTACAGTTTGGCATTTATAGAATTCTACACTACGGTAGCCATATTGTCGTTTACTGACGATCGCTGAGGACGCGTAGATTAAACAAAGATAGTGTCGACTATGTCAACATAGAAAAAGACAACGATATATTTTGAATTGACAGGAAATTATAGCTATTTATATTACAAGTACATAAACAAGGGCTTTATTGAACGAATAATTTTATCGCCGAGCGAGCTTGCGAGAGAGGCTATAAAATTATGAGTCCATAAAGCCTGTTTATGTACGCGTTATATACATGATTTTATGTTCGATTGCAATAAAAAATAATAAATTGAAAAAATAAAAATTTCATACGATTTTGGCTGACAGCAGTTGCAATGACAAGTAGATGTTTATTTTTTAAACATGTCAAATTAGTTGTCTTGCAACTTGTCAGTGACGTTGACAATTACTTTATTTTACAGTAAAATAAAGTGCTACTTTGTTGACGCAAAACTGTTCTATAAACAGCGTTTTATTGGTCAATCGTACATAAAGTTTTTTTTATTTTATAATAAATTTCTTTTTGTTGTTGGAAATTATTTAAAATGAGGGTCAAATTGGAACATTGGCAGTACTTGGTGGATTTTGCCGAACAAAATCCCGGAATTATTACTAACAAAGTAAAAGATGCCAATGGAAAACAACAGCTTCTTAAATTATGGCATCAACTGGCAAATAATTTAAATGCTATGGGCTATGGTGAGAGAACTGTTCCATCTTGGAAAAGTGAAATATTAATTAATAGAATTAATAGAAAATGGATCACTCTCATCCCTCATTTGTCTTCGCTCCAAATGAGCATTTCTTTGTTCTTCCAATTCTTCATCTTCCACGGCTGCTATATGTTGAAATATATTGGATGGCAACATTTTTCTTTTCTATATTTGAAACATAAATAACGGAAACTTTGAAACTTCAGTTCAGGTATTACCAACTATAAATCAAATAACGAAAATTTCCCTATATCACCGAAGTGAAATCTATAGTTGCACGGAGTACCAAAAAGTCGACATCTCGATTACTCTGATAGATTTCTATTGTAGAAAGCGTTAATAGAATTCTACAGTTGCACGGAGTCCTGCTGCTGGTTCCTACTTCGATGTAATTTGTAGAGGGCGCTAGTTAGGCCACATTTGTGGCATATATGTGCGATAAACTTTTTTGCTCTTTAAGTTAGCGCTATTTTTATAAAAGAATATTAAATCCGCGTTATTTTAGTAGAAAAAAAGCATACTTGTTATAAACCTTAAAACTTAATAGTAGGGGAGGCCGAGATGCTAAATTTGCAGTTACTAAAGCGTCATGGGGACCTATTGGATTGTGAAGATTAGGTTCTAAAACGAAAAAAAAGTTTTCCATTTTAGTGCGGGAAGAGCGTGTAAAATTTTTTTAAAAATGTAAAAAAAAATAGCAATATGGTAGACGCGACGGTCCATGGCTAAACGGTTAATATTTTGAAAATTTTATTTTTTCATGAATATGTGGGGTGATAAAGGCTACATTTTGAAATATACAGTTTGTCCCATGTCTATTCATTTTGGAGTTATTTTTATTTTTGTTATATTTTACTTTATTTTTCTACTGTAACGCCTAAATATAACACCCTGTATTTGATCAGCTTGGACTATGATCCGAAAAAATAAAAAAATTATCTTTGAAACTATGTGTTTGGTTTTGACATTATTAAAAATTTTTCGAGATGCATCAAAATCTGCATGGAAAAGACGGATAGATTTTTGTTTATGGGCATTGGAGAAGGTTAGTGAAGATGGTTTTTTTTTATACAGATTTTGATGCATCTCGAAATATTTTTAATAATGTCAAAACCAAACACATAATTTCAAAGATTATTTTTTTCGGATCATAGTCTAAGCTGATCAAATACAGGGTGTTATATTTAGGCATTTCGGTGGAAAAATAACGTAAAATTTAACAAAATTAAAAATAACTCCAAAATTAATAGATTTAAGCATAGTAGACCTTTATAATTTTTAAAAGGTAATGGAATTTGCTACATAATAGGATTGTTTAATTTTCAGATAATTAAACATGTAAACTCATATTCGTTCAACCGGCAACGCCGCACCGGGATGCATTTGAAAAACAACTCTCAAACGCGAGACATCGACAAACAGTTTTTTTAGTTTTTTCCCATTACGTTACGATTGTCACGTACGCCAATATTTACTGCGTAGAATCTTTAACGAATTTTCTTAAGACTACGCTATCATAGTCACGTCCGCCCTAAACTCATGATGACGTGATTTGAGTTAATCCTTGTCATCTCAAGCGGGAGAGAGAGACAGCATAAAAAGCTTAAAAACCTTCTAGAACAATTAGCCGGCCGGAAGGGATAAATTTGAAACCGCTTCGCCGATCTTATCTCAGTGCGTTCTTAACTGCGAATCAGGTTAGACCCTCCGTTGACACCAGCTCAACGTAAAAATATTTCATCTTCACAGTGGTACTTTGCTGCGTATCAGGCGGTCCACTTTATTGTTCATTTTATATTCAAATTTAAACTCAGTGCGTTCTTAACTGCGAATCAGGTTAGACCCTCCGTTGACACCAGCTCAACGTAAAAATATTTTGTTTATCACAGTGGTACTTAGCTGCAATCAGGCGGTACACTTTATTGTTCACTTTATATTTTCAAAATCAAAACTCAGTGCTTCGAGAATTTAAACAGTGTGTCTCTAGCTGCGAATCAGGCTAGGACCCTCCAGTGTCTTTTCATCACTCACGCAGAACACACGCAAAAATAATATTTTCTGAATGATGCGATCATTTCTTTTTAATTCGTTTTCATTAATATGTGTTAGTGCTTGTTAAACATATATTAATTATAACACTTGTTCATTGATTACTAGTTTAATGTAATCCTTTGTTACATTGTTGTTTGTTCATTTATTTATTTAACAGTTTAATAAATGGTTAAATAAAAGTGTTCATTGTTTTTGTTGAATGGAGTTGAGAAGACAAACCTACTACAGTACACACATACTCAATCTAAAAAATACAGTCCATTTTACGAATACAACGATGCAGTTTAAAAAGGCGATAACACATTGTTGGTCGTCCTGGGAAACTGGCACAACATAGGGTTTATTCCAGAACCCTCAACAAGGATTATAAAATAAAGGGTGTCCTATTTAAAATAAGAACGATATTGTCGTTTGAATATGCCATTAGAGAATCGACCCATTTTGGACGCACTGTATAATTTTAAACACCTCTAAATACATTATTGCATAGTCTAATTTTTTTTTCAGTTAAAATAGCATATGGCTCATTCCATAGGTTTCAAAATTATTGGTTTTCTTGTAAGTGCTTCCATTTTTAGAAATATCAAAATATCTCGAAAACTAAAAAGCTTTTATCAACCCACATATCCATGAATAAACAAAATTTCCAAAATATTAACCGTTTAGCCACAATGGACCGTTTTTTTACAACTTTGTGACTCGCCCATTTCCTTATGTCACGCGCAAATTGACAGATTATTGAAATATACACTTTTCTGGATGTACTTAACTTCTACGAAATTACTATATGCAGAAGCAAATGTATTCACAATAACACAACTATTCCAAATCAATGCATTATTAATTATCTATAAGCACCCCAAATATTGCACAAAATTTGAGCATAACTACGCAACCAGAAGTCAAAGAAAAACACAATTACAAATCCTAAGACTCCAAAAAATAATTTCTCAAAAGCAAATAGTCTAAAACTCTTCAGAAGCAAAATTAAAAAATATATTATGAGAAAGGAATTATCAAATAAATAAAACGCTCGTCTTATTATTGTTGCTATTATTATTTTTTTTTTTTTTTTTTTTTTTACTTCTGTGTCAACGGCATCGACTACTATGGCCATTAGCCTCGTGTTTTGTGTAGGCTTTGTTGTTACTGTTTCCCAGCGCCACTTTAGGAACAGCACTGTTAATTAGAACCCAACAGTGAATTGCTTTATTTGTATTATTCGAATTATGTAGATAACCGTTAAGTTATGTATTCAGTTATAACAGTTGTTTTGTCTATTTTGAATTACAGTTTCTATTAATATTGTTCTGTAAATGGATTTTCTGTTGGACAATAAATGATTATTATTATTTTAATTTATTAGATTCGACATCCTAAGACCGGTTTCTGCCTTTCGGCTTCATCAGTTAGGCTTTTCGAATCCAATAAATAAAAATTCCAAACTCGTACAAGTCAATAGCTATATCCGCTATAAGATAACATTTTTAGATGTGCTACCATCTATGGTAAGAAGAGAGTATTGACATTAAATTTTGACTGAATCTAGTCAAGATGTCACTCTCTTCTTTTTTATCCCTTTCAGAGATTAATACAAAGTGAGTAAACCAGTAAGGAATTTTAATTTATTAGATTCGACATCCTAAGACCGGTGAGAGTGACATCTTGACTAGAATCAGTCAAAATTTAATGTCAATACTCTCTTCTTACCATAGATGGTAGCACATCTAAAAATGTTATCTTATAGCGGATATAGCTATTGACTTGTACGAGTTTGGAATTTTTATTTATTGGATTCGAAAAGCCTAACTGATGAAGCCGAAAGGCAGAAACCGGTCTTAGGATGTCGAATCTAATAAATTAAAATTCCTTACTGGTTTACTCACTTTGTATTAATCTCTGAAAGGGATAAAAAAGAAGAGAGTGACATCTTGACTAGATTCAGTCAAAATTTAATGTCAATACTCTCTTCTTACCATAGATGGTAGCACATCTAAAAATGTTATCTTATAGCGGATATAGCTATTGACTTGTACGAGTTTGGAATTTTTATTTATTGGATTCGAAAAGCCTAACTGATGAAGCCGAAAGGCAGAAACCGGTCTTAGGATGTCGAATCTAATAAATTAAAATTCCTTACTGGTTTACTCACTTTGTATTAATCTCTGAAAGGGATAAAAAAGAAGAGAGTGACATCTTGACTAGATTCAGTCAAAATTTAATGTCAATACTCTCTTCTTACCATAGATGGTAGCACATCTAAAGATTATTATTATTATTATTATTTTTATTATTAGTATTATTATTGGTATTGTTATTATTATTATTGTTAGGTTAAGCTACAATTCCGATGTCAACTAATTATTATAATTATTTTAATTTTAAATTTAAGCTAACATCTTGTATCGTCATGCACAAACCATATGTTTTTTTGACGATATTTACCACCATGTTGTAAACATTTTAAAAACATTATGTTTATATTAAAATTAAAGAAAATAGCTACTGATAAAAAAAAATGCCAATCGACTCAACTCGAAGAGTTCAGTTCACACGCTAAAAAACTATCTGACATTTGTAAACATTTCATTATCTTATCATAAATTGCCATGATTCGACCAATCATTGCTTTAGGTCCTTTACTAAAGAATCCCCTTTTGAAAAACATGAATATGAATATGACGTTTGACCAACATGGCTGCTGAGCCCGTTTCATTTACCTTGTTTGAAATCGTTCAAATAACTTTCATAATTTTCTTTTTTTTAACAGCGTGCGAAGTAAGACATTCATCGATGTCTGGCCCGTAAACTTCCTTAATCCTGGTGAAAATGACTCCTTTGACACGACTTCTCTCTTCATGATGCAATTGGCTTGTATAGTTAACATGGTACCCTTATGGAGCAAACTCAAACTTAGAGTGTGCATGTGTGATGAAGCTAGAACAAGTTATTTCGCTTTTAATTCATCGACGCAAAGCCATTCGGAAAAACTCGAAAATTTACTGAAAAACCTGAGAATCGAGGCAGAGTTGTTTCCCGTAAATGGCTGGAAAAATGTGATTGAATCCCACGGTGACGAGAACGAAAGATATGCAAAAAGGTGAGTCATTATTTATTATACGCCCTTTAATTTACTACAGAAGCGAAGCAATTTTTCACCGTTCCTAAATTATTCTAATCTCTAAATTGATAAAGTTTTTACCATACACAAAAAAATATATTTCACCATGTCAGTATGGTTTTTATCAAAAATAGTCAACGCAACTTAAAACTGGTCCATCAAGTTTTTTTATTTATTTATTTATTTAGCATTTCTAAAGTGATGCAAGAATTAAGACATGAGGCAGGCACCATCCAGCGTTGGTTCACTGGAATTAACTCAACTAGGTCTTCTGGCCAAGATCTTCTTAATCTTCTTACGATGTGTTTGTGAAGAGTTCTCTTACAAATTGGTTGTTGTGGCCAGGCTTCGATTGTTGTGTTTGTTTGCATTTTCTTTGATTCCTTCCTTAATGTAGGGAATGTCTAGGTCTATGTGTAGCGTATGGTTTGAGACATACTACTATGGAGCGCCGGTTATCGCTCTGAGCGTTTTTGACTGGAACGTTTGCAGGATTTTTGTGTTGGATGGCTTACTGCATCCCCATAATTCAATTCCGTATGTCCACACTGGTTTTAGTATAGTCTTGTATATAGTTATTTTATTTTCAGTGGAAAGATGTGATTTCTTGTTCATCAACCAGTACATGTTTCTGACTTTGAGTTCTAGATAACGTCTTTTGGCTTTTATATGTGGTTTCCATGTTAGTTTTGCATCTATGTGGATCCCGAGATCTTTCATCTCTGCTTTGACGGGAATAAGAGTATTGTTTATGTTTACTTGTGGGCATATGTCGCTTCGTGTTGTGAACGTTATATGTGCAGATTTAGTGGAATTTACCTTTATTTTCCATTTATCCAGCCAGTTTTGAAGGAGATTGAGATGATGTAATTTTTCAGTTGCTCTTATTGGGTCAAAATCTGTTGAGAGTATTGCTGTATCATCTGCGAACGTTGCCATAAGCGCATCGTTTGTTACAGGTACAGGTTCATCAAGTTGACGCAATTTATGGGGACTTATATAAAGCGTTTATTAACTGCTTGTGAAAAAACTCTCTGTAGTTGATCTCGCAAGTTGTACTTTTTTACCTCTTTTCTAAATTAAATTATTTAAATTTCGATATTACCATTCGATTTTTCATGTAATCTTTTTCCTCTTTTTTATTCATTTGTCTTGAAAAAAGTCCACCTTTTAGATTATTGTACATTGTATTTTTTAAAGGACTATGTTTCCATCTTATGGAAAATAAAAGACCACTCAAATGCGGATATTTTGATACCAACAGATTCATTTTGAAAAATAGAACATTTCATAACATTGCGCCAATGTTGTGAGTTGTATAATTAAGTCACAATTAATGATTTTAATTTTAAAATCGCTTACGGAAATTGTATGAGTAAGAGAGAGACGTAATACATAAATGAAGATTTATTAGGTCATTTCAGGACATAAATGAAGATTTATTATTAGAGATAAATAACTAACACCAGACAGGGTCGAACTGACCTAATGCTATGCTAACAGTTGATCTGCAGTTGTACGAAATTAAGACTTTTAACAGATTATCAGGTAAATCATACTTTAGTTTTATTAAAAATGTAATAAGACCCTTTTACTAATGACTTTAGTTTTTCCATATACAACAATGTCACTGCAATATGTAAACATGTCATCAAAGTTATTTTTACTCAAGTTTGTCATAAGTTTAAAGTCCACATCATCAAAATTGTCTTCAGAGTCAAAATAATCTTTTACAGCATCAACAGAAGCATTTCTTAATGCTCGAATCCATTGTGATATCTCTCTAGGAGATATGACTACGTTGCGAGCATTAGCACGCAGAGCTCCGATTAAATCTGACAACAAATACCCTTCAGTATTAAAATGGTTAATACAGCACAAAGAACCTTTTGGAACATATATGTCTTTTTTTTAAATATATGTCTATCCTGGCTTCAAAAGAAATTGTCTGGAGATTTCTATAACCACCGCAAACAAAACACATATTGCGTCTTTGCGGTACACAATTAAACTGACAACAAGTGTCATCATTATCCTCTTCAATGTCGGCCATAATTTGCCTATAACAATTAGTATGAATAACCTCACCATTTTCCATATTTCGTTCCGGCAAATTATTATTCTGTCTGTGATGTTGGGCCGCATTTTGAAATCCCTCTGGAAGATCGATTAATTCCTCACAACGCCGAAATCCTCTAGGACGAACTCTAAGTTCACAAACGTAACACTGCATTTTCTTAGTTTTCAAATACTTTACTTTAAAACAACTAAATTAAATACACTTCACGGCACAAATGCACACTTGTATCGCACAGAAGCTACTATTTCTTCAAATCGTCGGCTTAGTGCAAGAAGTCATTATCTGACAAAATCTATTTAAAAACTATTTATTGTTATCATACCCTCTATCTCATACACAAGTCATTAAGTAGGTGTATAAACAATTATCAAGAAATCATTATTTACAACAAACTTTATTAACCTAATTAAAAAGTAATTTCAAGTGTGATTTCCAAATAACCATTTTGTCAGATAATGATTTATTGCACTAAGCCGACGAAATTGGTAATTTGTATGAATATAGTTAAAACTTATTAGTTCTATTATCAGCTGTCACGTTTGTTGCTTATACAGAATGCTAATTAATATGTCTCAAGTCCGACTCTGTTTTAGCACAGCAGGTGGCTAGATTTAAATGGCTAGATTTTGTAAATCGAATGAAAAATTTCTGATAAATGAACTGATTTTTTGGGTTTATTAATTAAATTATCACTTCGGCGCAATGATATGAAATTTTTCAAGACGAATCTGTTGGTATCAAAATATCCGCATTTGAGTGGTCTTTTATTTTCCATAAGATGGAAACCTAGTCCTTTACAATTTATTTATATTTTTGTCAAAAAAAAAATTGTTTCCGTAGCCGGAATTTAACTATAACTAAATAAATACTGTCAATAAAGATTTTCGGAAGTTTTTTCTTTTTTTCTTAAAAGTATTTTGGATTTGTGGCAGACATTTATTTATTTATCAGTAAAAGATGAGTCATCGTTCAATAAATTCACATTTGATGTACTTGCTGACATAAAAGTGGTATTATACAGTTTGATTCGACTGACGTTTCAGTAATGTATAGTTGTCCAAATTCGTAAGTGTCTTTCAATCGACTGTTCATTCACCTAAGGAAACATTTCTACATTTCAGCTATAAAAGTGTCGAGATCAGAAATCTGAGCTGAGCTTGAAATATAAAGTTCTAATGAAAATCTTCTTTTTCAATTTTCTGACGTGACTTATGCTGATAATTTTAGATTTTTAAGTGATTTTCGTTCAACTAAATAAATCGACGAGTTATCAGAATTCTGTAAGTACGATCCCGTCTGTTTCCCTGCAAATATTTCTAGTCCTACCCTGACTTTTACTCCCGAATGGCGTCTTCAAGGTGATACCGATTTATTCCTAATAATGACCGAGTTTCATAGGTGTGTGTTTATTAAGCTGTGCTATGAACTGGGTTAGTTCGACGTGGCCTATCTGCCGTGTCGAGCTGTCTACTTCTTACTGATGAGGCACAACACCGAAACCGCTCTAAGAATGACTGCTCCTTTAATAACAAAATCAAAGGGCTGGTTTGACGAATTTGGAGGAATCGTAATCCCTACCCTTGCCAATGGTTTGATATGTTTTACTCCGAAAGTGGGGGGTGCGCGAAAATCTGCGTTACTACCGAGTTTTATAGCTGTGTGTGCGTTAGTATTTCCTCGCTCTGAATTCTTGCTTTGACGCTATGAACTTGGTTAGTTCGACGTGGTCTTCAAACATGGCCTAGCTGCCGTGTCGAGTTGTCTACTTCTTACTGATGAGGCACAACAAAGGCGAAACCGGTCTAAGAATGGCGGCTCCTTGAATAACATAATCAAAGGGTTGGTTTGACTATAGTAATAGTTTCCGACATGCATCTGGACCGATGTAATTTCAATCCCTGTGGGGGCATTAGCCCCAGGAGTAGTTGTTTTCGGTTCAGACGTGGTGCAACTCCGTACATAATTTATTATGTTAGTATGTGGAAGACTTTGAGATATTTCATTTTTCTTCTTCTGTGGTTGAATAAATTCCAACTCTAATAACCTAATTCAATTTTTTAGTGTGAATACATTAATATTGCAACAAAGTGCAGAAACGGCGGTGACATTTATATACCTCCCCGCACCTCCGTCAGACGATAACGAATTGGAAGGTTTTTATAACAGTATAGAAATGTTTTCAAAAAATTTACCACCTACCATTTTTGTACACGGAGTAAACACAGTTACGTCAACAACTTTATAGAATCTGTGATGTAATTATAGTAAGAGTTCTAATCGAACAAATTAGTTAACATATCAGAATATCTCCCTCAATGTTTTAGTAGAAAATTATTTTTTTTTTTCATAAAAAATCAACAAATATTTTATTAGATTCTTTCATTCATTTCAATTTTTTTTTGAATATTTGCTCAATTTGTTAGTTAGAAAATAGGGGGTCGAGCGACATCTTGTTTTAAAGGCAATTCATGTCTTAAATTTTTGTATGCTTTATCATTTATTCAAAAAAAATAATAGAATTAGAAAAGTTATTGATAATTTTTATTTTAAATTATTCAGTTTAGCCTATCGAAATTTTAATGTTTATTTTTATGGACTTCATAGTCACCATTGCATTTGTTGCTCCCATTAACTTATTTTCTGCTAATCCATTTAAAAATGTTTATGTTGTACTAATTTAAAGCTAACTTAATTATTATTTTATATTAATAAATAAGTATTATATACACTTTTACATATATCTAAATAATCCTGTGATTTACTCTTATACAAATATTAAAAATGTAATAGATGATGTATTCCATAAGAAATATTTTTTGTATCGAATATATATAATATGTAATGTTAAACATTTTATTTTATTTACCTTTGTTCCCAATCCTAAGCTTTCTAGAATTTTCTCTTATATCGATGTATATTATACAGGGTGTCCGGTAAACCTTGTACAATATTGGAACTGGTGATAGACCAGGTCATGACTGTTCAGAATATCAGAATTTCACCTCAGTAAAAATCTCACTGTTACCCCTCACCTTGCATTTTTGAGTGCCATGTCCACGAATTAAGACTAATTCAAATATCCTTGCTGCTGAAGATTACTGATGAGTGATGCTTTCAGACGTACAGAACAGTTTTTCAGAAATTGAGGGTAAAATACCAGATTTGATTTTCACCAATTTTTAATTAACAACTTTGACATTATTGTCTGCAGAAACTATAACCACGTGGAGGTGGAAATGTATCACAAGATAATGAACATTTTGTCCAGACTCTAAAATGGCATATAACTGTTATAATTATTTTTGGAAGGAGTGGTATTTCGATTATATTATACTCTGAATAAAAGAGTATCTATTGGCATTAAAACACTTCAGTACCTAAAATAATAAAAAGTTCAAGAACTATCTTTAAAAGTCACTGTCTTCACTAGAACTACTGGTATCATTATAATTGTCTTTTCTGAGGTTTATTATTATAGGGTCTATTAAGTGTTATATCCACTTTCCAAAATGAATTTTCCACTTTTCTCAAATGTTCTCCATTTACATCTGAAAATGCCTTCAAAAACAAATTTCGCACATCAGGTAATTTAAATGTTTTGAAAAAACATAACCTTTTAATTGTGACCAGATCAGTTCAATGGGATTTAACTCTGCATGGCAAGGAGGCAATCTGAGAATTTCAATTCCTTTTTCTCGGGCCACCTCATTTATAATATATTTTTTGAAATTGTTTTTATGTTGCTTTGCTATTACGAGTAATTCTGCCTTTAAGGATTTAGGAGGATTGATAATATTTTTAGAACGAAGCCATTTTGAAATATATATTAATACAAAATTCCGAATCAATTAAAATACATACGATGCGGCTATGAATAAATAAAATCGAACATCTACGCCCATGGTGAAAAGGGGAATAAAAATAATATTCAAATAAAATTAAAATAAAAGAAACCACAAAGCACGCTTATGTGTTTGCCTTGAAATAAACTCAACAGTTATCCATATCTCGCATAGTAACAGTATGACGTCACAAAAGCCGTTACAACACGTGTTACAAATACAAAGCTACCGCGTATAATATTCTCAAGTAAACAATTTGCTGACAACAGTGATATCAGGTTACACTTTTTCGCACCGCTTACTTTCGGCACGCAATCCTTTGTCACGCCGCGTCTCTTTCGGCGGAGTGGCTGACGTCAGGCCGACGGCAATAAATCACACATCTATAGGACCGCGAACGACGCTTGCGATTGGCTAGAAAAACCGTTAGAAATTAAATAACAAAGATAACAATACATAGAACAGAGATCGACTTATCAAAAGCTTGGTGTCGAACTCTTGCAGTTTTAAAATTCAGTAGAATCTTTTATCTCCGAGTGAGTGGGTCGGTGAACCTCTCCTGGTACTTCGCGGCACTCGTGCCCAGTTCAATTAAATTAAATAAGCGACACATTTGTGTCCTCAACAAAACACTTGCATAACTCATAAATGCATATTTTTAATCATAAAATTTCCTAGAGGAATTGCACCACATTTATAACCAGTAGTTTTTTACCATTGTTACAAAGTGTTACGAGAATTGTTGTTAATAGAAAGTTACAAATAAAACAGTGCAGTCTTTCTTTCTACTTCTTTGTACTTTTAAAACCAAAATAAATTACAGTCCACATGTCATTATTGCCAGCTTAGGTTACGCTAAGTTGGAACAGAGGCATCTACAGGGTGTCGCCTAAAAAGTTTGGGTCTCCAAATATACAGTGGATTTGGAATCGCCCAAAACATTATCTGTCAAAAGAACAGGTTAATTACAGTAAAACCCATGGAAACATGATTAAATCAAACGAAATATTTTATTAGGCCGATCAAATGTATTAAAATTTTCATTTTAACTACAAATAAGCATTGAACGATGAGGTGAAAATAAAATTTCTAATTTCTACCTCTTAAACATGTACTGCTTCAACAAATTAAATTACTGCACTCCTTTCTTTTCTAAAGCATAGAGTGTGGTGTTATTCGGAGCTAAAATCAACTCTTACGACTTTGTCTGTGTTTTATCCTATCAAGCTGAAATAATTATGAGTAATAACGAATCAATTGCTTAGAAGCATTGAATGAGATGTAAAAAAGTAAATCCTAATTCAACGTTATATTTTATCATCATACAATATAAACCACAATAACGATTATTCGACATTGCACTGAATAATTTTACAATAAATGTTCGAATTGTTTCCCATCCGCTCGTATGCAGAGACGACATATTTTCAAGAAGGACACGGCATGCGGAAGTGTGAATACGCCGCCTCAATTGTTCCACGTCAGTTATAAGTGTGGTGTAAACTACTTCTTTCAAATAGCCCCAGAAGAAAAAATCCAATGGATTTAAGTCAGGTGATCTGGGCGGCCACAGGATTGGTCGCGGCGTCCTATCCATCGTCGTGATGTAAATACTGCTGGATGAAACAAAATGAGTAGTACCCATACAATAAAAACCAGAAGAAAGAAGAAAAAAAAGTCTGGTACAGGTCAAAAAATCCAATACAAACATGTTTAGCAACCTATATCTGTCGATCTCTGAAACTCCTTTGGTATCTGGATGTTGGACAATTACGAGAGTTATCACAAGAATTTGTGTATTAATCGGTGCCATGTCGGATAATCGAGAATTTCATTTCAATAATAATTTTATTGGGCTGGATTACATAAAAAGTTCTTTTGTTGACATACTCTTTATTAATGCTATTAAGCAGTTTATTCGTTATTATTAATAATCATTTCCACATTTCATCTTGAGAAAATCAAAATAAAATACTTTTTGTGCGAAATGGAAATATCACTCCCTCCAAAAATAATTATAGTATGTTTTGTATAGTCTTAGTAATCGCTTTAGTCCGGCCTTATGAAAAGTTCTATAAGGTCGCTATCGAGTGTTCTACTTTAATATATATAGGGAGCCAGAGAGTGGAAAATATAAATTAAAATAATAAAAATATGTGCAATCGCTTAGTTGTAAACGACTAATGGCTCGGCTCACGACCAATTCATGGTTTAACTGTTCGGCATCCTTTGAAGCAGTCAATTAAAGGATTCCGCGTCCGCTTAAAGAGTGAAGTTTTTTTGGTAGCAACAAAAGCGCCGCTTTTAAAGCTGTTAAATCGGGGCTACTATGTATTACACGAACTATATACTATGGTAGCAGTCTTGACAAAATGGGCATTCTTTTGTAATGAGTGTCCACCTCTACGTGGTCGTTTTTTTTTTAGAAAATAATGTCACTTTTGTTAATAAAAATTGATGGGAAAAAATGTACAAATTTGTGAAAAACTGTTTTGTACGTCTGAAAGCATCACTCATCATTAATCGTCAGCAGTTTTAATTTGTAGACATAGCATTCAAAATTCCGAGGTGAGGTAACGATTTTCTAGAAATTAAAAAATGCCCATTATCTCAAAAACGGTGAGATTTTCACTGAGGTTTACCTGGTCTATCACCAGTTTTAATATTGTACAAGGTTTATCGGACACCCTGTATTTGAAAACAACGAATTTAATCTCAAAATTAAGATTATTCTATGGGAAATGCTTGCGACACACGAATGTCGCAACTCCGAAAGCAGAAACACATGTCCGCAAATGTGCTACCATCTAAAAATGAAGCTTAGAAGTGAGTTTTGACAACTTTACAAAGCAACAAATTCCCAACTTACATTAGGGGTTGCAAACTTTTTTGAACGATTCTGGTCAAGATGTCACTCTTGTTTACACAGGGTGGTCCAAACCTCTGTCGTCGGAGGATTACGTCGTTGTGGTAAGAGATAAAACTTTCAAATTTTGTGTGAGCTATACTATATTTGAAAATCAAGAGAGAGTAAATTCCCAGAATAAAAAGTAATTCGGTATGCAAAACTATAGTACAGTACGTGCGGTAAAACTTCAATATTTGTAATGCATTCTAAATTGTTTTTGTTAATTTCAATACAAAATTTATTAAATTTCTTGGACTATCACATTATTTTATGATCTTTTATTGTTACTACAGTAGGCCTAAGAGGATTAACGTGCGTCATAGGCGTAACCAGAATAGAAAATAGAATAGAAAAGAGTGCTGTAGTGAATGTGTACCACTATTTTAAACATCAAAATCCCTCAAACACTATTGACAGTGTAGTTGAAACAACATCTAAGGCAATGGGATATGGAAAATCTACAATATATAGAGTTCTAAAGGAGGAAAAATCAGGTGGAGTAACCTCACCAAAGCCGAAACCAGGTAGACCAAAACTATTAAAAGTCAACGTGGACGAGTTTTTTAAAAATGCTATTCGTAAGCTTGTTCACTCATTTTTTATAAACAAGCAAATACCAACTTTAGATAAAGTTTTGCAAGCCATTACGAATGATGTTGATTTACCCACAATAAGCCGGGATAAACTATGGAAAGTGTTACATGAGTTAAACTTTAAATTTGAAAAAATGGGCAGACACTCAATGCTAATTGATTCTGAAGAAATTGTATGTTGGAGAAGACAGTACCTCAGAAGAATACAACAAGTTAAAGCTCAAAATAAAAACATTTATTATTTAGATGAAACATGGGTTAATGAAGGACATTGTGTAGGAAGAGTTTGGAAAGACAAAAATATAAAATCATCCCATCAAGCTTTTCTAGAAGGATATACTACTGGTTTTAAGGAACCTATAGGAAAAGGTAAAAGATTAATTATTTGTCATATAGGCAGTACAAACGGTTTTTTTGAGAATGGTTTACTCTTATTTGAAACAAAAAAAACCGTTGATTATCACGAAGAAATGAATGGAGACGTGTTTGAGGAATATTTTGAACAGATGATTCAATTCATACCAAAAGGATCGGTTATTGTAATGGACAATGCAAGTTACCACTCCAGATTACTTGAACCTTTACCAACCACTAAATGGAAAAAGGGTGAAATTGCAAAATGGTTATCTTCTAAAAATTTAGCCTTTGACAATACAATGCTGAGGGCAGAATTGTTAACTATTGCTAAAAAACATAAGCAAAATTATAAAAAATATAATATTGAGGAGATAGCCAAAAAACGAGAAATTGAAATCCTTCGTTTACCACCCTACCATTGTGAGCTGAATCCGATAGAATTAATATGGGCTCAAGTTAAAGGTTATGTTGCCAGAAATAACACTACTTTTAAATTATCAGATGTTAAAAATCTCTTCAATAAGGCAATATCTGAAGTAACAAGTGAAAATTGGCAAAAATGTATTAGACACGTTACAGAAATAGAAAAAAAAATGTGGGAGCTAGATAACATAATTGATATTACTATAGAGCCCATTGTAATTTCTCTAGAATCAGATGGTGAATCTTCTGACACAGAGTGCGAGGAACCATAACTTTAAAATTATTAATTTATGTACTTTAATTTTATTTTTAGATTTTTATTTTTTAAGATTTAATATTGTCGTATTTTTTGCATGTTGCTCGTCAAATTTTATCCTTGCGATTGGTTTTTTTTTTTCTCATATACCTACTTAATTGTTTTTTTAGCTCCTCATATTAATTTATAAATAATTGTAATTATCTGTACATATTATTACGAATTATGTTTATCTATCTAAAATTGGTAATCTAGGTATAAATAACTAAAACAAATTAAATATTTCTATTTCCATATTAATTTAATTTTGAAAACGCACGTCTATGGTTTACTGCCTTTAACACTGATAACTGCAAAACATTTCTGGGAATTTACTCTCTCTTGATTTTCAAATATAGTATAGTACAGTCACTGGGTGCACGTTTTGAAAATACTTTCGATTATACAGGGTGTTCCAAAAACTCGTGGCAACACAAACTTACATTTTTTTAAATGGAACATACTATATTTTATTCAAGAATCAAAAATATAGCATATTAATATATTTTATATGGGTGTTTCAAAAAGATATGGCCAATTATTAGCAAAAATGACCCCATCTTTAACACTGTAAAACAGTAAATCAACAGGTCTTTGTATTCAAATGTCATTCTCATGTCGTTGGCTGTGCTCACTATTAATTACTTTCTTCATCTGTGGCTTCTTTAATACAGGGTGAAACAGAACTCAAATCAAGCAATATTTCAAATGGATCACCCTATAAGTCTTTTTACAATTTGTTAGTACAATTAATAAGATTTCAAACGATATAGTATAGTTAGGGTATATAATGTCACGACCCTAATGGTTGTGAGAATTATTAACTTATAATTATTTGCTACCTTTCTTTATGAAATAAAACCAGGTTAAACAGTAAACAAGTTTATTAACAACTATAAAAAATATACACCTATAAAATACAAAGGGCCTTACCATAAGTTCGTTGGGCACGTCACGCTGGCTTGGAGATAGAGCTGTACGATCTCGTACACACGATTACCCCTAGACAAGAGTACCTTTATTGCTAACTCGGCGGATATTTATAACTCGCGAATTGGGTCTGATGTGACCAGCTCAATGTTATGTTATTAAAAAATACTATTATTGTTTATTCGAATCGCTGGTTTGATTTTATAATTTACTTAACTTATATTAAACACAAAAATGCAAACTCGATGTACTGAGTGTTCTTTTGTTTAACGTGACAATAAGTTAATGGAAAACTGTAAATACTTTATGATAACGGAAAAATCATGTATTTTACGTACACAAATTATATGGTATTAAATGTTTATATGAAACACTGTATATTTTAAATTTTCTAAGGCATTAGAATATTCTACAAATTGTAATCGTAATTTTGGATGTGTCTATTATTTTTTATTGTTACCTCTAGAGGACCGCATACCGTTATAAAGATATTCGAAATTATTAGTCCATTCTGTGAGCCGGAAAAAAACCTTGAAAAATACAAATATATTTTGACGCCCCCAAATTGCGCAAATACAAAGACCTGTTGATTTATTTTGATTTACTGTTTTACAGAGTGTTAAAGATGCTAATAATTGGCCATATCTTTTTGAAACACCCATATAATATATTAATATGCTATATTTTTTTAACGCTCTCGGTGAGATCTTTTCGATTCTTGAATAAAATATAGTATGATCCATTTAAAAAACTGTAAGTTTGTGTTGCCACGAGTTTTTGCAACACCCTGTATAATCGAAAGTATTTTCAAAATGTGCACCCAGTAACTGTACTATCTCACACAAAATTTGAAAGTTTTATCTACCACAACGACGTAATCCTCCGACGACAGAGGTTTGGCCCACCCTGTATAAATCAGAAATTGATTTATATAAATAAATAAACACTATTTTGAGGTAACTATGAAGGCTATGCCTCTAAAAAAATAAATATTCCGAGAAATATACACTGTGATGAAAGGGTTTTTTAACTATATGAAGTCATTATTATTAGATTAAAAAAACAAAAAGAATTTCCATTTATTTTATTGTTTGTTCTATGTTTATCTTCTGGGTTGTATGAAGATAATTTAAGATTCTAAAAATGTAAACAAGTAATACTAGGTATTTTTGTTTTTTTTTTATGTACTTTTTCAGTCACTATAATAAATAATCAAGCGGTTGTAAACTAAACATAAGATGTTCATGGGTCAATTAAGTAGGAAGACTATTTTTGTTTTTAAAGTTTTTTTTATTGTATTCTTCAAACATATGTTATTCTTCATATTAAACAGAACCGGGGTTTGCGTAGTAAGGGGCGAGATGGGGGTTTGCCGGGGTGCTCGAAGTGGGGTCGCAGGGGATAATGGCTGACCAGGCGGAGGCTCGTCACTTGGTAATTAATAATCATAATAACAATTGGCCATCTTAATGTGAGGTCTGTTAACACTGGGTTTGATGAATTTACAAACTATATGATGGAATACAAATTTGACATATTTGGGCTAACTGAAACTTGGCTGAACGAAGATATGTCAAGTATTAATTATAACCTGCCTGGATATAAATTTGTTAGAGAAGACAGGGGTGCACGCGGAGGCGGTGTTGCCGTATATATAAAAAATAACATAAAATTCTCTACAATTGACCTTGACCAAAATTTCTTTGAGTATCTGGCCATACAATTTACAGTTAATAATAAAAATTATTTTCTTATAAATATATACGAACCACCCTCCGATAGCGATGCGGTGTTTTTAGATCTGGAGGACTTACTGGGTCTTTTAACTGTTACCTATGAAAATATCATTTTGATAGGAGACCTCAATATTAATCTTTTGCATGACACTACGTATCCAGCAAGGTTAAAAAATTTACTACAAACATTTCAGTTAACCCAACATATAAAAGAACCTACAAGATACAATTTTACAACTAACACCTCCAGTCTCATCGATGTTATTGTCACTAATCAAAATGTAGAGTGTATCCAGTCGGGGTCACTTGCAATATCTCAGTGTATCACAGATCACAATTTAATCTACTCAATACTCAACTTGCCCGGTAGTAAAAATAATAAAAAAACGGTCACATTTAGGGACTATAAAAATATAAATCAGGATATGTTTTCAAACGAAGGTAAAATGCTGCCCTGGCTTCAACTTTTTGTCACCCATAATATTGATGAAAAAGTTGAAATTTTTCGTTCCAATTTGTTGTTCCTTTTAAACAAACATGCTCCACTTAAAACTAAAGTAGTTACAGAAAGGCCTTACCTTCCATGGATAACTGATAACATCAAAAAACTAATTAAGCTAAGGGATAAGGCCCACAGAAAATTTTTAAAAAACAAAATTAGACGGTCATTTACAATATTATAGGCAATTAAGAAATTTTACAAAGCATACTATAATTAGGGAAAAAATTACTTTTTTTAATTCATTAACACAGAAGAAAGGTAAAGACTTTTGGGACACGGCCAAAAAGTTAAAACTTACTACCAATAAAAACCAATCCGACATCCCAGAAGACCTTAAAAATGCTTCAAATATTCATGAGTTTTTCTTGGAAACTGACAACCAACCCGAGACAGTCTCTAAAGAACTAATTAATTATTATAAGATCAACAAATTTAGTAACAATATTGATAAGCTAGCCTTCAAATTAATTACTAAAGAATCCCTAATAAAAATTATTTCAAAAATATCATCTAATGCTGTAGGCGAAGATGGACTTTCCATCAAAGATATTCAACTATGCATTACTTTCTGCGCAGATGCACTAATAAATATAATAAATTCATGTATTTTATCCTCGTACTATCCTTTATCATGGAGAAAAGCAATAATCCGGCCGCTGGCAAAAATAGCAGAGCCCAAAGAATTAAAAGATTTAAGGCCAATTAGCATCCATTCAGTTTTATCAAAAATATTCGAGAAGCACCTTTATCAGCAAGTTGAATCATTTGTCGAAAGAAATAAAATAATACCAGATTGCCAGTCCGGATTTCGAAAGAACTTTAGCACATCAACAACATTGGTTAGCATCGATATTAGAGAAAATGAAGAGCGTGGTAATACATGTATGACGCTCTTAGCGTAAGGCCACACGGCACCCTAAACGGAACGGAGAACGGAGAACGGAGGACGGGTGACGGACCCGTTGAACTCTCTAGTCACAAATAGCGGTTTGACGAGCGTCACGGAGCGACCCCTTCCATCATGTTTCTATCGGCGCCTTGTTTTACAAAATATACATTACAGGTCTTGATTCAGTACTTAACTTAACTACCATGGAGTTGGAAAGACGAAAATTGATAGTGTGTTGTTTGTTGCGTAGGCGGAGAAAGAGAAATTATTGTTTTAGCAGATTATTTTACAACTCCTGTAGGGTCTGTTCCATGGCAATGGTCCAAAGTATAAACGACTGATCGTATTTTCAATAGTAAGAAAAATGTTATAAGATTCAAATAAAAATTAATAGTTATGTAGTTTTGAAATTTTTATTGTAATATGCCGCTATATTCCAGTACATTGACACGTTGGAGGTCAATTTATAACCACTCTAAGTGAGTAGCCACATTGATTGCCATAAATCAAGAATTAACGCTATATCACATCGGCAACGTCGTGAAGTGTTGCCAACCTTTAACAGTTAATTTCCCCTGCACGTTAAGTTTAAATTGTATTTGCTCTTAGTGTTTTCGTGTTTATTCCGTTGACAACAGAAATAACTAGAAATTACGTCACTGCCTTGCTAAAATAAATATCTAGTGGTTATAAAAAAATAAGAAAAAATTATTAAAGAAATCCGAGAAAAATATTGTTGGTTATTTCTTTAATAAAAGATCTGACAGACTTCATAAAAACATTAAATATCTTCGTTTTTACGTGAGAACTGTTAAGCAATACAAAAAAAATAAAAATATCAATATCTATTTCTTGAGACATCGTCAAAACAGCAAGACATCAACTGAATAATGAAATGAATGAATACGGTACTGATGCTTGAAAGTCTAGCAGCGTCTGCGCGATGGAAGACGAGACGGGTCCGTGAATGCCCGTGTGGCATGGTAGATAACAAACAATGATCCGCTAGCTAGTGACGATGCGAAAAACGGAGACGGGCCCGTCCAAAGTAGCAGAACCGACGGAGGGTCCGCTACACAAAAACGGGTCCGTTAGCCAATTTACGGGCCCGTCCCGTTTAGGTTGTCGTGTGGCCTGTATCATTGCTCTCCATGTATCATAAATTCGAACGGGCCGGACCCGTTCCGTTTAGAGTGCCGTGTGGCCTTACGCTTAGATTTTAGTAAAGCATTTGATTCCGTTAATCACGAAATGTTGTTAGCAAAGCTACAGTTCTTCGGTTTCTCTCATGCGGCGGTTAATTTAATTCAAAATCTTGTGTCATCTCGCTACAATTATGTCATGATAAACAAAGAGAGTGGTGTTGAAAAATCGGATTATAAAATAATAAAAAATGGAGTCCCCACAAGGGTCGGTTCTCACCTCTTTTCTTTGCCATATATGTTTCCGATATGAATCAGTGCGTGAAATTTTGTAAATTCAAACAATTTGCTGACGATTCCCAACTTAAACTACCTATAAATCAATACAATGTTATCGAAGCACAAGAAAATCTAATTTCAGACCTAGAAAGAATCTTTCTTTATGCAAAGAACCACAACTTGGTTTTGAATGCACACAAGTCGCAAATTTTAATCATTAGCAAAAATAAAACTGTCAGAGCACAAATTGAACAAAACCTACAAATTACAATAAATAACAAGGAAATACCGATAGTACAAAAAGCAAAAAATTTGGGCGTTATTTTTGATAGTGATTTAACTTTTCAACACCATATAAAAAATAAATTAATTGCAGCATATCTTAGATTGAAAAATATTTACAAATATAAAAATTGTCTATCCCCCAAACAAAAATATTATTTATGTAATACCCTAGTGCTTTCTTTATTTGACTATGGCGATGTTGTCTATGGAGACTCCATATCTTGGCTAACAAAAAAGTCCATTCAAAAAATACAGAATAGTTGCATAAGATTTTTTTACAAAATTCCATATAGACACCATATCTTAATCAACACCAAATTCTCAACATGATTCATAGAAGAAAACAGCACATGTGTGCTTTTATATATATAATAGCAATTGGTAAACCCCCGTATCTTAGAGAAAAATTTTTAACTATGGCTAGGGCACACTCTACTAGAAATTCTCAAAGTTTTATTATTCCGCGTCATAGAACAGCAGCTTTTCAAAAAGCATTTACTTTCGTAGCCATTAAAATATGGAATGGTTTACCGAAAAACACTAAAAACTTATCACTTGTGACTTTTAAAAAATATATTAAAAGCATGCTTCTACAAGAACAACTTCGATTATAAACTATCAAAAATATCATTTACTTTCGTAGACTTTTTCGGAATATACTAAAATCATGCATCCACAAAAGCAACTTATTGCTTTTCAAAAAATCGTCTGAGTTTTTTGTCCAGGTGGCGAGGTTTTGTCGGCCCGTCGGCGTTCATTTTTATTTTATTTTTCTCTCACTCATTTTTTGTTTAATATTAGTATAGGTAAAATTGTTTATTTGTTTTTATAAATTAGCAGGGTCTATTCGCATGAGTCCCTCTTATGATGGGCGCATGTTATCGGTTTAATAATCGTGAAAAGGTCCTTTTTTGCATTTTGTAAACTACTGTAATTAATGTATGACTAAGGCAAAATAAATTATTTGAATTGAATTGAATATAAAAATTGCGTCGAATGAATGCTGTAAAAAAGAATTTTAGACATTATAACTTCCAGTCAAATTTTATGAGAAAACAAAAATAAAATAAAAACTAATGGCTTCCTGAGAAAGCTTAGAGTTTCATCTTTAAAATGCTTTCTTTTTTTTCTTTGCATACATTTTTAAGCAAAGATACTTTAGTTTTTTCCCGAACGCCTCGCCTGAATATTTGTATTCAACGGCTCGGCGCGCGTAGAGTTTTCGAAATGGCTTTCTTATCTTTAATAAAATTTTATAGTAATGCAATTTTTTTAAATAACTTATACTTTTTGGTAAAATTTTCCGCTCGTTCGTTATTGTGAAGTTACTAGCATACACTTTAGAGCAGCAAATATTTTTTTATCGTTTTCTAAACACTTTCAAGTACCTAAGTGCCAAGTTTCACCGATATCACATTTTGTGCGAGCTTTTGGTCAATATCTGGCTCTGGCAACTGGTCTAATATAGTGATTAATGCAAACGAAGCTTTTACTAAAAAAATTACAAAACATACTTATTTTACTTTATTACGTCTTTTTATAACATATATTTTAATTCACATTCAGTTACACACAAATACCATATGTGTTAAATGATTAGATTTGTCCTTACACTGGAAGATTTAAACTATTAATAATATAACAAGTAAAAGACAGTAATTATCCAAAATCACAAAATAATATACAGGGCGTTTGGTAGGTGAAGTGGCCCATTTAGATCACATCTAGCCTTTTGCAATACTATTGTTTTAATTTTTTCATTTTTTTTGTTAAAAAGTTTATTAAAAATCAAAATTGCCCTCTCCATTTCTTATACATGCCCGACACCGTTTGCGAAATTGAGTTGTGGTTATATCAAGCCTTATTTCGCTTATCATTGTATTGAATGCCAAATTTATTCTCTCAATCGGATGTTCTCGATCTCGGATTTCTTCGGTTACACAAGTTATTTTGCTCACCCCGAAACATAAATATCGAGGGGAGTCAAGTCTGGAGACCTTGGAGGTCACAATAAGTTATTTTAAACAAGAAAAAAAAAATTCAAAATCCGTAAAAAAATTTACTGTCGCAAATGAGCTAGATGTGCTTTAAACGGCCCATTTTCGTTTGGCTAACCCTCTACCAAACATCCTGTATACAATACAAATATACAATTATCACATCAATATTATAAATAAAGATAAACATTCAAGTCTTTAAATATTGACACATTCTTTCTGATATTATTAATATTAGGATATTTTACGTAAATAAAATATAGATACAAATGTTCTGCCATCTATCAATAATAAATTAAGTTCCTTTCTTAAAATATTCATTTTGAAATAAATGTATTTATAAAAAGGATGTGTTCTTGCAATAAGCATTATAATAAACTTCTATACAATAGTTATATAAAACATTTACATATAATTACTTTTTCTTTACGATTACATAGAAACTATCCGCGCGGCCGATTACCTAAAAAGTAAAAGTATTGTCCAATAGGTCGTATCATATTTTGTGTATTAGTAAACTTCGTCGGCGGAGAAACTGTTGCTAAACAATGCCCCCTTTATAGTACCAGGTGAAACAAAAAAAAATACCATAAAAACAAAATTTAAATAATGTCAAATAAAGGTTATAAAACGTCAGGTGTGTCCTCTTTCCAATACTGTTTAGTAATTTAGCTTCGAGACAAAAAAAGTAAACAAAACCTAATAAAAGGTATATAATCCCCTACTTATTTCAATCCCCTTTTAGAGGGTGGTTTTTGATTTAATGCGGTATTAGGTACCTACATACTTTTTTACCATGAATGAAATATCATAAATATTGGTAACACCAAACTTCGGCCATCTGAACAATCCAGTTCATAATACGTTAATCGAGTTACGGGTATTAAATAACTGGTATATAATATCTAGAAGAACTGTATCAAACTCAAGTAGAACAAGATAAACAAATGTATGCTCTATTATACAGAAGAAATCAATGAATAGGAGACTGAGGAAAAAATTATTTCAATATATTTTTTTTATGTAGAAGTTCATATGTTGAAAAACTACAGGGCCTCGGTCAATGGCATTTTTTGTTTTGATAAACTTTATTTATTATTATTGTTTTCCAGATATTCAGTCGCGCATAGTTAATTGATACAAAGATCATACATATTATATTCACTACAAATGCACATATAAACTTTTTACCCAACAGAATATTTTCTTTTATGTCTACTATTAGGTATTTCTTTTTCTTTTACAATGTTTACTTTTTATTTTTGGACATAATAGGTATTAAATTAAAGCACCAAATATTTTTCACAAATAAGTCAGTTTAAGGGGGGGGGGGGAGGGTGTAAGGTTAATTCGTAAAAAAAAGGCATATTTTTGTGAATTTTTTGTGACGACGCAGTTAAAATCTCTTTATTAAAGTATCACATTCGAAGAATATTGTGTAAAATTTTCACCAAGAAATATTAAAAAATACGGCAATGGCAGCAATTATTCGTACGTGTCTCGGAAAAAAGTAGAATTGCGGTGCCCCTCATAACTTGATGCTGGATCATCAGAAATCAAAAGATCAAAGTTCATTCGTTAGATAATAGTTTTCCCCAGAAACGCGGGGAGGATTTTTTGAAATTTCAATTTTTTACTTTTTTGGAACACTTTGAAGGGAAAACGCGATTTTTTCCGAAAAAAATCAACAAATTTGAAAAAAGCTCTCCCGCGTTACCTCGTAAATTATGTACAGAAATAGTGTTCAAAATTTAAAAAGGATCGGTTTTGAAGTTATGAGGGGCACCGACTTTGAGTTGTGGGGAAAACGCTTTAAAGTTTTGAACACCAAATAAACCTGATATAAAACGTTCATAAGCGAATTTTATCAGCTTACCTCACACTGAGTCATCAATCGTCAATTGCTCCAATTGACTTGAAATTTTGACACAATATTCTTGAGATATAATAAAAAAAAAATGCAAAAAAAATTTAATACCTTACCCCGCCCTTAAGTACATCGAATATCGTCTTTAAAAAGTGATTAGTTAAATAATAACTACTTGTATACGCAAACCCAAGTCGATTTCCCTCGACGCGAGCGCCGCTCTAACGGCATTTTAGGTAAACAAATAGTGTAAGTATTTGAAAATCAAGCATATACAAGATATGACAGGTAATTAAAATTGGCAAAAGTAAATGAACCGAATACATGTGTAAATAATAGGTATGTTTCTTTCAATATTTGGTGTAAAACCATACACCCGAAAGGTGCAGCACCAACACCAGTGGTGTAGATGAGTGTTGAAAATAGAAAGAAACGTGTAGAAAGGTTTCAGGAAGATTTGTTTACTATTACCCAAAATGCTCGATTTTCCCGCCAAAAAAATATTTTTCTTTAATTTTGACACTGCGTATCGTTTTTTCTACCTCCATTTACCCTCTGCGATGACTTTCAACAATATAACATTTTTGTTACAGATTTTATTTTTTTTATAATCGTTAAAAAAATTATCTAAACAAATTTTGTGGATAAAAATTTGTTGAAAAACAGGTTTCGTCTAAATTTTGCGCATGTCTGATGTAGGAAGTAAACAGTTTGAAGTGGGTGGGGAAAACGAGCAACAGTGTAGCATCGATGCAGCACCAAATATTCAAAGAAACAAGTTAATGTTGAATTAATTGGACAAAGAAACAGACTGGTGCAGCACTTTAGCCCTGGTGCAACACTTTTAGAGCAATGAAACAGACCCTAAATATGTTACTAATAATATAGTGAGATATTCAAAATGTTGACATGAGCATCTTTCGACGAAAAAGTATAAATAAAGGGACGAAATTGTATGAAAGTTTACATGTCAGTAATGTTAGAGAAGAAATTTAGTCCAATCAATAGGTATGAAGTGATGGCAAAATTCCAACTCGAAAACAAAAAATAGAGTCGTAAAAAAAAAAAAAATGTGAGTTTCTGTTTCATTAAACTCGATCCTAGTTGGCGAAATATCCTAAAAAAAATTAGCAAATACCGTAAAAACGGTTTTTCGTGAATAAAAAAAAGTATAACTCCAATAAAAAAAAGTAAATGAGAAAGTTGTAGATAATAAAAATATCTTTCGATTCATTTTTTATGTCTTCATCAAGATATATCGAAAAAATCGTCCAAAATCGCATTTTTTTGTTTTTGCTATAACTTTATCAAATTTAAATAAATTTATTTGATACTTGACAAAAATATAACCCGTAACATGTAGAATAGGTACGTATTTCAAATTTTAAAAAATATTTATTAGTTTTCGAGATATTTCGATTTTTAGAAAAGAAAGCGCTTGTGAAAATCGGCTACTCTTGCTCGAGGAGTGATCGTAGAATAACGATCTTGAGTTTATTTTCTTCAGAAAGACTTGTACTTTCATTCTATAAAAAGTCTATAACAATTTCTTAAATTTTAAGTACCAAAAAATGACTTTGAAAATTTGGTTTTTTTTCGATCGCTAATTTTAACTGTATCTTTTTCAATTTTAATTGTAACGTTACAAAAAACCCAAATTTTCAAAGTCATTTTTTGGTACTTAAAATTTAAACCAGTTGAGAATGCTCTTCTAGCATTGCCATAAACCGAACAAATTGTAATGACATAAATAAAATTTTAGATTGACAGTTCTCATTCTAATCAACACAGCCACACTCTACTCACTTTTACCAAAATAGACATTTACTATGCGTCTACTTTAAGTTCAATGTCATTTTAAACTTCAAAATTTTCATATTTTGGACCCCATTTTGAAGGAATTCCCGAAGTGGCACAGAGGGGCACATCAAACCCTAAGCTTACTTTTTGATGCTATATCAAAACTTGAAGTAAGAATTTTAAAATTCACAAAGACAAAGAATCAACACACCTACACACAGATCGAATTCAGATACCGAACAATTTGTTCGGTGAAAATTGTTAGAAACTTTTTATAGGATGAAAGTTCAAGTCTTTCCGAAGAAAATAAGCTCAAGATCGTTATTCTACGATCACTCCTCGAGCAAGAGTAGCCGATTTTCGCAAGCGCCTTTTTTTTCGAGAAATCGAAATATCTCGAAAGCTAATAATAGTATATTACGTAATATGTGTTGTAAATAGCATTTTACGCACGAATGGAAAAATTGCGCACGAAGCCGCGTAGCGGCGAGTGCGTAATTGCTTTACAACACGCATTACGTACTATACTTTACCTACGGCCATATACAGTGTGCCAAAAGTCTGGACTTAGTTATTGCATCTTTTTTTCTAGTTTAAGAAATGTTGCAATATCTTTTGGTATACTGCCTAATTTGTTTATCCCAACGGGTTGTTTGGTGCATTTTCTATTTGTATATTTTATAAAAAATGGTAAATTTTCTTGCGTCTTGCGTATAGTGAGATATTTTTTGATTCTAGAATAAAAATGGTCAGAGATCACAAAAGAACGTTGAATGTTGGTTTTTGTATTTGGAATTTTAATAATGAAGGATTTTCCTGTGTCCTCAACATCATCAATTTTCATATCTCTCAGTTCCTGTTTTCGGCATGCACCACTCACGCCAATTATAAGAACAGTCTAAAAATAAAAATTACTGTAAGTGTGGAATATAGCATTAGTGGACATGTTTTACCTTCATAAACAAGTACTGATTGTCAGGAGCCGTTTCGAGG
This sequence comes from Crepidodera aurea, assembly GCA_949320105.2. Taxonomy (NCBI): domain Eukaryota; kingdom Metazoa; phylum Arthropoda; class Insecta; order Coleoptera; family Chrysomelidae; genus Crepidodera; species Crepidodera aurea. The sequence continues at coordinate 90,236,568 of OX439473.1, read as the reverse complement.
AAATCTTGAATATTTTTGACCGTCAAAATTTTAGATTTTATGCTTCTAAAGCCATCCGATTTCCTTTTTAATAGCGCTATTAACTTGGAATAGGCTTCTATATTTATGTTGTTTTTATGTTTAGAGTCGATCTAAGCATTGAGTAAAAGGACCGTAGAGAGCTAGGTTTCATTTTTTCCGATAGGTGTTGAAAATATGCTACCAAAACATTTTCGGAGAAAGAATTCACCTTATTTTTTAGTCTCCAGTCTATGAATCTATTGTAACAATTTTCGTAGCGTTCGCGGGATTTACTTGGCAGTAAATTATTCGTTGCCATTTTTGCCATTTCCATGACGTTGGGAGGAGTTAAATTTTCGTTTTCACTATCACTTGACATATTCATATCTTATAATTATTATCTAAAACTTATTTGTCTTTATTATTTTGATTTTGACAGTTGCTATGGCTACGGTGATGACGGGCGGTTACGCGATTACTACCTACTTATAGTTGCCCTTCTAAATAAGTTGGACAAATTGTTTTGACCGTTTTTATTTCTAAAGAAATGCCATTCATATATATTTTTTTATACAGATAAGATAATGATTTATAAAAACACTTTCTTTTTCAAGGAATAGGCCAGTAAGTTAAAACGATCAAAACAATTTGTCCAACTTATTTTGAAGGCAACTATATGTATAAACTGTGCGTTTTGTTTACAAAAACCGTGCGTTTTGTTTACGGTAAACAAATCGCACGGTTTTGTGTTTACCGTGCGTCATGAGCTATTTACCGAGGCTATATGTCGTGTGTTTTTACCTGTTTTCTATAGTGGCCGTAGGTAAATATTTTTAAACATTTGAAATACGTACCTATTGTACATACCACGAGCTATATTTTTGTCAACTATCAAATAAATTTATTTAAATTTGATAAAGTTATAGCAAAAACAAAAAAATGCGATTTTGGACGGTTTTTTCGATATATCTCGATAAGTTACATCTCGATCGAGACATAAAAAATGAATCGAAAGAAATTTTTATTATCTACAACTATGTCATTTACTTTTTTTATTAACAATGATAATAATAATAATTTACTTACTATGAAATTACAAAATATGGATTGTACAATACATTAATTATACATCACATGGCGAATAACTGGGAGAAAAAACCCACAAAAGTAAAACTTGTGTGTGAGTTATACTTTTTTTTTATTCACGAATAATCGTTTTTGCGAACTTAGCGAAACATTGGGCCGTGACTAATTAGAGAGATGGATGGGTTTAGATTGATTTGCGGTAATGTTTTGAGGAAAACTGCTGGTGCACAAAGTACGAGGAAGCATGAAAACACATAATTCATCCATAATTTCTTGCGATCAACTTACCAAGCACGATTTGGAAAAGAATAAAAGTTAATATTGCGATTGTTCTTTTCTTTATTTCGGATTCTTCTAATTTAGTGTTTCCCAAACGGTGGGTCGCGGAAGGGTTATAGGATCCCAAAAACTATCAGAAACCATCAGAAAAGATAAAAAAAACGAAACAAATCGAATTGTGTTTTGATTGTATTCTTGGTTCTTCATTTTTGGCACCTGGTGGTAAATTATATATACATAAGGAAAGGATACGATACAAATAAGGTTTTTTTCTCCACCATGGACCGATGGACCGTGGAGGTATTCCTATAAGGAAAGGTGGGTCACCAGCTGAGAAAGGTTGGAAAACACTTCTCTAATTGAAGCTCGTTCATTCATTTTTGTAAAAATACTGGTCAATTTTCTATGTATTACATGTGTCACAACACTAATTACTTACGGACCGCGCCGCTTGATGTCGCTATGAGCATTGCCGGGTTGGTGTATAGTGTACAAATTTTAGGTTGATATTTCCAATTTCAAAATAAAATTTTTCCAAATCGTTGCAATGGTGGCTTAATTACTCGGAGCAGTATTTTGTTGTAGATATTCTAAGAATAAGAGTTTATTGAAAGTGATATTTTGAGGTATTCAGTTTTTTAACTTAAATGTAAACGGTATTTTAAAAAATATTTAAATTACGATAATTCTTAATCTATGATAATTTTTAAACCTTATAAAAAATAAGAATGATTTAAAAATTGTGTCAAATTCAATACACACCATGTAAAAATGTATAACGATATGAAATGTTATAGTAAATACATTCAAGATTAATAAATTTTGAATAGACTAAATTCATGACTGAAACAACGAATTCTTGGCTAAAGAACAGATAGAATAAAAAACCTACGACCTAAAATCAACTCGGTTCTATCTCAAGGAACTAAGAGAGATGAAGAAAATCAGCAAAGAAAGCAATGAATATGACAAAAAGAAATTTCAGATATATGATTTCACCCTAAAACGATAGTAAATTAATACTGAATTAACAATAAGTAAATGTTTTGATTCTAATTGCTTTCTTCCTCATTTTTATGTAGATCTTTTAATCCTTCATGTAATTGAAGAACATGTTCTATTGGCTTGGGTTTCCCATCAACTCCGACTACACAAGGCTTTATTGTCCCACATTTCATTAAGCTATCCATTAGCTCTACCAATTTCATTGCTTCATACTCTTTCTAAAAAATAATGAAAAATTTTTATGAAACTCCACATGACAATATACAATATGATTTTTTATTTATTGCAGTTTACAATCTACTCCATACAAATAAGAGTAAGTAAATGATTGATATGAAATTATTAGACTAATCAATTGGTATTTTAATTTGCTGCCCGAAAACGAAAAAATACAGTGAAAAAAATTCTAAGAAAGATAGCGTCAAAATAATGACGGATTTCAGTGGCGAACCTAACCTAAAAAATTCGTAAAGTTGAAAAAAAAAAACGGTTTTTTGTAAATGAAAAAGAAACTTCTCGTTGAATCGAAAAATAGTAAATGAAGAAGTTACAGATAATAAAAAGATCTTTCGATTGACCATCTTGTGAGTATCAATTGTCAAATTACTTTTCGAGATAAATTGAAAAAACCATAAAAAATCGTCATTTTTCAATTGTTCATATAATGACTTGATATTTACAGTAAATATAGCTCTTGGCAACCCAAAAACATGTTTTTTTTCGAGTTATATCGATTTTTCGAAAATCGTTCACTCTTGCTCGAGGAGTGGACGTAGAAAAACATTCGATGGCGTAATTTGTTAATAAATAACTGTACTTTTTGAAAAATTTTTTTATACTGGTTGTTTAATTATCTCAAAAATGCCTTCAAATATTTGACCGAATTTTGCTGAACGATAGAATGGCATAACGTTTACATTTTATACGCTTCATTTTAACACTCGATTTTCAATCGTAAAAGTCAATGAAACAATTGGTTGAATTTTTTCTATAGAAATTATAAGTATTCAAATGTAATTACCTCAAAGGATAACGCTGTACTGTAAAATTCGTCAACAGGAATTTTTCGAAAAAAAAAATCTCTGGCCCAAATGGTCAAAAACAACAATACCTGGTGGGGCATATAGCCCAAGGAGTAGTTGTTGAAGTCCAGACGCTAGTGCAGTGTAGGACATTTTTAATGTTCTTGTTGTTGGGGAGCTTGTGTGATTTTATTTCACATCCTTTGTGCAGTTTTGTCACTCCCATGGTCCTTTTTTGGTATTTTTCTATAGTTTTGCAAGCTTTGATTTTGTTATTAAAGTGAAGATGGCGTTGGGCTCTCCTCGTTCGTGATATGCTTGCTCTAACGCAAACACTTTTATCAAGAACGAGGCGAGTCGAATTCATTTTCAGACATCCTTTAGGGATAAGATGTCGAGCTAGCCTGTTTCTTACGGATGAGGTACAATAATACCGAAACCGGTCTAAGAATGGCAAGCTCCTTTAATAACAAAATCGAAGTTTTTGGTTTAAAGCCCCGACTTGGTTGGGCACCAAACCATGTCTGGACTTTCGTAATTCAATACCTGGTGGGGCATATAGCCCAAGGAGTAGTTGTTGAAGTCCAGACGCTGATTTTATTTCACATCCTTAGGCAGTTTTGTTACGCCCATGGTCCTTTTTTGGAATTTTTATGGTTCAAAAAATTTCACCTTCGTTATATTTGAGAAAAACCTCAAAATATATTTTTTTCAACGCCGTTTTTAGGTAGTTAAAATATAAAAAATCGTTACGAATTTTTTTTATAGCATGAAAGTACAGCTCTTTACGAACAAAATACGTCCACAAACGTTTCTCTACATCCACTCCACGAGCAAGAGTGAACGATTTTCGAAAACATCTTTTTTTCGAAAAATTGATATAACTCAAAAAACAAAATATTTTGCAATTTTTCAAAAATGTGTGTTTTTGGGTTACCAAGAGCTATATTCACTGTAAATATCAAGACATTATATGAAAAATTGAAAAAAATATGGCAAAATAAAAAAAAATGGCGATTTTGGGCAGCTTTTTCAATATATCTCGAAAAATAATTCGACAATCGATACTTTCAAGACGGTCAATCAAAAGATCTTTTTATTACCTACAACTTCCTTACTATTTTTCGATTCAAGGAGAAGTTTCTTTTTTATTTACCTACAAAAAACTGTTTTTTTCAACTTTACGAATTTTTTAGGTTAGGTTCGCCACTGAAATCGTGACTATTTTGACGCTATCTTTCTTAGAATTTTTTTATTGCATCACTGTATTTTTTGTTTTCGAGTAGCAATTTATGTAAATTTTCACATTGAATTATGACAGATTGATTGGGGTATAGGTACTTTTTTGCCTTATCATATAATTACCTGTTCATCTGACATATTAGATAAAACACTGGGATGTGGTTCTTCATAACAACCAATCACAGGATTGATTCCATGTTTGTGGTCTGCGTATTCTTCAGTTTCACTATCTTCGCTGTCAGAACTATAGTCTTCTTCACCTTTGTCTCGACCTCCAGCTAACAGTCCCCTTTGTGCAAAGAGTCCAGCAGCATTACCATAACCAGTGTATTTGATCATGCGAGCAACTAAAAAAAGTTAAAGCTCACTTAATAATAAACAATAATAATAATAAATCTTTATTAATCCTTTTGGATCATTTTACAATGATATAGGATAGGTCAATACAATATAATTTAAAAAAAAAACAGAGAACAAATAAAACGACATAGTATTTAGTTTTCCATAAAATCCCTAACGTCATAATAACATTTTTGAACCAAAAAATTTTTTAAAGCCAATTTAAAGCTGTTAATGGATCATATGTTTTTAATTTCTGAAGGCAGCTTATTATACAATTGTATTCCTGCATATTCAGGGCTGCGCTCATACAGGGTCGACACATGCTTTTGCGAACGCAACATATTTCCATTTCTGGTAGGGTAGTTATGGGTATCATTTACTTTTGCAAAACAGGAATTATTTTTCTTTATGTATTTATATATTTAATAATTCGCAAATATGCTACCATCTATAAATGAAGCTTATAAGTGAGGTTTGACGTCTTTACAAACCAACGGGGTTTTTTTGACTCATTCTGGGAATTCGTTGCTTCATAAAGTTGTCAAAACTCATTTCTAAGCTTCTATAAATCAGGATCATTTTGTAAGTAATTTAAGTACCGTCTTAAAGAAGTATAAAAGACACTAAAAAAATGTACATTTTTACTGGCGACGTTAACAGAAACTGTTTCTTGATTAGTGACTATTTGACTATGTTGAATAGCTTCTTTAGCCTAATTAACAAAGTAACTAGAGTACAGGGTAATTCATCGACTTGTCTAGATCATATGTTTATTAAATGTAAAAGTGAATATTATGATAGATTAAGCTCAGTAATTTTGACTAGGGACTTTACAGATCACTATCCCATTTTGTTAAACATAAAACTAAAAAATCAAACTAAATTGCCTGAAGAATTACAATACATTAAAAAAGTTAACTACACAAAATTGACAAAACTTGTGTCAGAGGCAAGATGGGAGGGTGTTCTGAATTCTAACGATGTGGAGACAAGTAGTACAAACTTTATTAATTATTAATTATTAATGAAAGACCAAATTGTCTGCTGTACCTATGATAGCAAAATTAGCAACAAGAATCGGAGATTAAAGCCATGGATATCACAAAGGGACTCTTAATCTATATACGTAAAAGGGATCAGAAAAAGAAACAATGTGTATTATTATAAAAACTGTAGAAATACATTAACAAAACTTATTAAAAAAACCAAATACGAATTCTATAAAATAAAAATACAAAATAATGGGCATAATTCAACAAAACTTTGGAATGTCATCAAAGAAGTTACAAATGACACAAAGCAAAATAAAACTAACATAAAATTAATTAGAAACGAAAATGATGATCCCTGAGTGATCCTGGTTTGATCTCACATGAGTTTATTCAATATTTTAGTGGTATTGGGCAAAAATTAGATACAAAAATTAAACAGCCAAAAAACATTATCTCAAGGAAAAAATTAAAATCCAGTCTGAAATCCATCTATCTCACACCTCTTACAGAAAATGACCTGATGGAACAAATCAAGTCCTTAAAAACCAATGTAAAAAGTGGGGAAGATCTGATCACCTGATCACTTCAGAGATGATTAAACAGAATCAAATATCTTTTAAAACCTCTGTTGCATATAATAAATCTTATTTTTGCGTCGGGAGTCTACCCACAATTATAGTGCCACTATACAAACAAGGTAACAGTGAACTAACTACAAATTACAGGCCAAATAGCCTTAACAAGCACTATTACCAAGGTAATAGAAAAATGCATTAATTTTAAAATGTTATCATTTATTGAGTCAAATAAGCTTTTTTCACAAAGCCAGTTTGTTTTTAGAGCTAACTCCAGTACAGAGCGTGCGTTGTGCAAAGTGACAGAGATAATTCTAAAAAATTTAGATGAAGGGAAAAAAGTAATAGGATTTTTTTTTGGATTTGGCTAAGACGTTTGACACCGTGGCACACCACATACTGCTTGAGGGACTTGACGAAATGGGTATTAGAGGAATTGCAAACGAATTAATAAAATCCTTCTTAGGTGAGAGAAACCAAAAAGTTAGAATTGGAAATAACTTAAGTCAGGCCCTTCAGCAGAGTATAGAGTGCCGCAGGCCACAATACTAGGTCCTTTTTTGTTTAATGTTTATGTCAATGGTATTTTATCTATTCTGGATGATGAGGATAGTGTGTGGTAGTCACTGTTAGTAATTAATGGAGATCAGCTACCATGAAGGCAGAAGCCTCTATTTCTAAAATAAAGGCTTGGCTGGATTGTAGCCTGCTTTCATTAAACATTAACAAAACCAAGTTTATTACCTTCATTCTAACCAAGAAAAATTCACAAATCAGATTGTGCAAATACCGAAGGAACAGGAAACTGTGAGATAGAAAGGGTACAGAATATAAAGAATTTAGCCATTTATATTGATGAAAAGTTAGTTGGAAAAAACATATAGAATATACTACAACAAAAAGAAGGAAGGTAATTTACAAGTTTTATGAACTGAGAAACATTCTAACTTATAATGTATGTAAAATGGTTTGCTATTCCTTGGTAGAATCAATATTAAATTACGGCTCAAAAATACATCATTAAAGTAATGAAGTTTAAAAATAAAACATACCCTAGCAATTTACTCTTCCATGAAAGCAAACCATTTAATATTCACCAACTTTATGTCAAAAATATTATAAGATTTATGTTAACCAATCAAAACTACAAAATTGTATACCAGAAGTGTAAGAAATAATAACTTAGGCTTAAGTTCTGTGATGTATCAGCTAAGAGACATATCAGTTTCATTGACTCTAGGGTATATAATGTACTACCCAACTCACTAGGAAGGCAACCATATAAAAAGGTTAAAAAGCAAATCCATGACTGGATAATTGAGAGTCAATATATTGTAAACTTTAACTAAAATTAAAGTGTTATTTTGTAAGGGTCACTATTTATACATTCTGCAAATATTATTTAATTTGAGTATTATTATTATTATTAGGTACATATAGTGTACAACTAAAAATATCTATTTCATTAAAATAATATAAATCAGCACAAACAGACTTTCAAAATCCATTGTGATTTAGTAAATTTAGATTGATTTTGTAAAGTAACACAATAGTAAAGTAGCATACCTTTTATCAAGCAAAAACAACCTTGCTCTTGGGAGCTGTGATTTTAACTTATTTCACATCTTTTGTGCAGTTTGATTACTCCCAGTAAAATATTTTGGTATCCAAAATATTTCATTTTTATCAAAAACAACCGAATCTACAATTTTAATATTTTGTTTGCATTTTTTGCTAGTTTTAAGATGTAAAAAGCGCCATCAACTAAATTTAGTTGAACATTTCTACACTTTATATGTAAAGATACGTTGTTTTGTAGTTTTAGAGATAAATATTCTGTAATATTGTTTTGTTATTGTGATTAATAAATAAATTTCAAATTTCAAAAAAAAATTATAGATGGTAGCACATTTGACTTACGCTTATTTAGAATAAGATTTATTGAATTCGAAAGCTTAACTGATGAAGCCCAAAGGCAGAAATCGAATAAATGAAATTCTTAACTCGCCTGATTACTCACTTAATTTTATATGAACAGTTTATGTAAGTAGTAGTATGACAATTTCAATAACTGTAGAACAGACATGGGTAGTTTGGAAACAAAGAGTTTTTTAATTAAAATAGTTCATAAATAAGTAGTTAATTCTTACCACTATTTTTACAAAGAACAAAAAGTAATTCAGCAACTAAATCTCTTAACTGGGTGATAGGGGTTGTAAGCATTCGGCATAAATTATTTCTTAGACTATTTCCTTGCTCAGGTCTCGAGTGTACATCTTTTAAAGGTGGTAAGATCTGAATTCTAAGAAATTTCCTTATAGGCCTGTAACTTGTTGCCCCTTTTAGTAAAACAGTTACTACTGGAGACAATATTTCATGTTGATTAGAAACATTCTATAAAATAAAAGTTTTGATCATCCCAGTCTGGCGGTAGTGATCACAATGACTTACCGGTTCATCATTGAATTTATACTTCAAACACATCAAAATTTCATAAAAGGCCGTCATATTGAGTCCCTCAAATTCTAGAGTCTTTAAAATTTTGTGACCTTCTGAAGTTGGAATTACAAGTTCTTTGTATGCCTCATCTGGCATGTTTGTGAGAAGATTGATGACATCGTTACGTAATGTCCAAGTTTTTTCTAAATCTGTGGATGAAATTAATAAATAACTACGAAGAATTCCTACAAGAGTTAAGCAACTTGCTAAAACTTCGGGATCTGAATCATTAACAGCCACTGTTAGATTGAAAATAACTTTCAATACTTCAGATACTAAGTCTACTTGGGTATCCTAAAAAATATTGCTTATAACTAACAAAAATTTTTGATGGTAATAAGAATAATATTCTAATATTAGTATTATCCTTACTGTCAGAAAAATAGGTGGAAGATCTTCACGTGCTACAATATTATCAGCTGATTTTTTTAAAACTTCTTCCAAAATTTTAATCAAAGGCTCAATCATATAGCTCACTTTCCTTCTAGATTCAGGACATAAAGCTGTTATTAAAAAGAAAAGTCTCATATCCATAAACTTAATTTCATCCGATATACTTTGGTCACTATAATAAAACTAAGTAAGTAATACTTCACAATTTAAGAAATGAATAATAGCTTACCTGAAATTATTTACTCTTTTGGTAAGACCTTCTAAAATGCCGTTTTCTATTGACTTGGTAGCCAGTTGTCGTGAGTTAAAAAGTATGTTGGACAAACATTTCAGAACTTCAATACAAATATTTGTTTTATTGGTATTAAATTCAAATTTGTCATTATTTAGGCCAGAATGTACCTTCATCAAATTTATCCAATCATCATCAATAACTTCACTGAGATGAGCCTTTTCCCGGCTAAAATATGAATATTTTCAAAAACAATTAAATAGTGGGTTTCAGCTTTATGTGGGTCTCAAAAAACAACAGAACAATCAATTTCATTTTATTTAAAACAAAAAGTTGAATTCTTGGCAGATTAATATTCACTAGGTAATAAAATCACTACCAATAGAGACATGAAATTTGGAAAAATAATTATAGAATTACTGAAATATGACAGCTTTTTATTAAGTATTGATTTTAATCACAAATAACTTGCCTCAGAATTCTCACTGTTATAAAAGAATTTTTGATAACATTTGGATCTTCAGATACTTTAGCAATATTATATAGTGTTCTCCACACATCTTTTCTTTTAGATCCTTCATTTAATTCCGGAAATGCAAATAAATCTGAGGACTACAAGAAAACAAATTATTCGGTATTTTGTAGAAAATCAACATCACTTACATTTTTTAAAAAACCTTCAAGACTATCACCCCAATTTTCCTTTTCCGCCGATATAATTGCATCAATATTAGAACTCATTTTTAATAATACTTTTTCAATATTTCAATATACGTAGCTGCTTAAAAAATGTAAACATTAAAGTAGTTATATTTTCAGCGACGGTAGATGGTGTTATTGGAAAATAATCCACGGAACTGTTACTGTCACAAAAGGGTGTGTGATTGATTCTACCGAGTACATGTTTTATGCTCTATGATAGTGTTACCGAACTTAGATTCTTCAAATTGTCAATGTCAAATAACTAATCCAATTGGATTGTTCGTGTTTTGTTTTGTCATTCTGAAAGTCTTGCATTTTTGAACTTTTTAACAATTATCTTAATTTTTCTAAAGCATTTCGGAATGGCCACTGCTATGGACGTAGATTCTGAAGAAATTGAATTACCAACTTCAAGCAGCTCAAAGGGGGAAAAGAAACGGTTTGAAGTTAAAAAGGTAATTTTCCTTAACCAATAAACATCAACCTATAATAATTTTCTTTTCTAGTGGAATGCAGTAGCACTTTGGGCTTGGGGTAAGTTTATCATATATATGTGATCCTTAAAAAAATACGTTATTAAATTGTAGATATTGTTGTGGACAACTGTGCTATTTGTCGTAATCACATAATGGACTTATGCATTGAGTGCCAAGCCAATCAAGCTTCTGCTACTAGTGAAGAGTGTACTGTGGCCTGGGGAGTATGTAATGTAAGCTTTGTTATCTTTATTATGTCTAAATGTAACTTTTATACTGTTTTTACTTTTATGTCTTTAGCATTGACTACTAAGGTCATTAGCCTCTTGTTGCTTGTACCTGTTTCCCTGAGGAACAGTTGAATTCAAGAAGCTGATAGTGATTTATTTTAACTTTTGTTAAGTTTGAAATTTTTAAAATGATTCATTTAAAGTTTTATTTATAGTCCTAGTTCATTAAATATAATTTCTTTTCAGCATGCTTTTCACTTTCACTGTATATCAAGATGGTTAAAAACTAGACAAGTATGCCCTTTAGACAATAGAGAATGGGAATTCCAAAAGTAAGTTAAAACTAATATTTTAGCATATGAAAGTAATTTTGTATCCTTGTTATTCAGTTTAAATAAAGCCAAAATTGTGTGACTAATATATAAACTTTGCACATTTTACTATAAAATTGAAAATATTTTTAAAAACATTAGTAGTAGTAGTAGTGCTTTTTCTTAAAACTGCTCAAATAGGTAAATTTTTGGTAAATAAATGTTTATTTTTAGGTATGGTCACTAGTATTTTGAGGCTACAGCCCACATCGATTGTTGCTGTAATGAATCTGGTTAATAATAATCTTGAAATGTTGAATTCTGATATAATTTCATTTTTTTGGCCTATTTGTATTTAACTTCAAAAAATAAAACATTTAATATCAAATGTGGCCCTTTATGGATATTCCTCAACTGGTTGGCTATATGTAACCTATATTATGACTGTAGCCTACATTATGACTTTTATTCGAAGCCATATTGCTGCTATTTAGGGGTAATTTTTATTTTATTTTACATTAGGTACTATTTGAGCTAAAAAAAATTTCAACTAATTATTAGTAGGTATTTTCATGAAAAAGATAGATTGTTATTGTATGTGTGAGAGTCATGGCCAGATCCAGCCGATTTTCAAGGGGGGGCTGTCTTCCATCCGGATGGGGTTGAGGGTCGGGAGGCTATGGAATATATTAAAAAACGTGACCTACCTGGATCTGCCAATGGTGAGAGTACATTGTTAGTTACATTGCATGAATGATATAGCAGAATGAAAGATTTTAGAATTACCGTTCAGAATTAAATGAAACTTGGCATATTGGTACATTATAATAAGATAATGAACCAGTAAAATTTTTAAAGAGCTGCAGAGAACCAGAAAAAAAAATATAAATATAAAAAATTTTACCTTTACCATTGATTCTTATGAGAAGTCACAGATTTTATTTAATTAAAAAAAAGTCCCATTCAGATTTCGATGCAAGTGGTATCAAAGGAAAGAATAAAAATTTCGATCATTTTGGTTACTCACAAATCGAGCTTCAGAGCCTGTGATAAGAGTAATTAGCAAATAATTAGGAAAAATTTACTATGTTAATTACATCTGACAACGCCGTCAAAGATGATATGATTGGCGAGAAATTGTAACGTAATCTAGAGCCCCATTGTGAATTACCAAAGCATGATTTCCCTGAGCTGAACAAGAAGATACCAGCTAAATAGTTTTCTGAACAGATAGTTCCTTCACTAGTTGAAGAAAACAAATTGTTCGGTATTTGAATTCGATGTGTGTGTATGTACCTAAGTGTCTTTGTGAATTTTAAAATTCTGACTTCAGATTTTGATAGAGCATCAAAAAGTAAGCTTAGGGTTTGATGTGCCCCTCCGTACTACTTCGGGAACTCCTTTAAAATGGGGTCCAAAATATGAAAATTTTGAAGTTTAAAATGACATTGAATTTAAAGTAGACGCATAGTGAATGGCTATTTTGGTAAAAGTTGGCTGTGTTGACTAGAATGAGAACTGAGAACTGTCAATCTAAAATTTTATTAATGTCATTACAATTTGTTCAGTTTATGGCAATGCTAGAAGAGCATTTTCAACAGGTTTAGTAACATTATTGTCATTTTATCGTAGTAGGCTCTATCGTTGCTAGGTACATACTGTCAAATATAAATGTTAGTTTACATGTGTCGAAATTAACTCAGAATGAATGCAATTTCTGAAATTCCGTATGAAATTATAAAAAAAAGCCGAAAAGGCAACTCAAAATATATTACTGAAGAAGTCTAAAGACGCCTACGATAATGAATATGAACAATTTTTAAATTGGTTGAAAGAAAACTATGTAGAACATATTAATGAAACTGTTTTGCTTGAATAGGCCAGCACCGCATGGGCTGGCGCGACGCGAGCGCCGCTCTACCGGCCGGGAAAAACAATAATTGATTGTCGATTTAAATCGATCGCTTAAGTTTAATTGAAAAACTCGCTTATTTGTTGTTATTAACCGTCCACAATGTCAGTTTTGCTAAGATGTGGGTTCAAGCCAGTAAATTTAACAATTTTTCGAAAGAAAAGCCTCACTAAATGCAAGAAACTCGTCGAAAGCCATTATCTTTCCGGCGTCTACGAGTTAAAAACTGATTGATCATTTGAGATTATAGGAACTGTTTTGCGCTAAGCACCAGAACGAAAACAAACCTTTACAAGCCGACAATCGAGCAATGTATATAATTATTATAATTATTGTATAAGTTCTAAGAAACGTAAACGTCACTGATCTTGCAAGTACATAAAAGGTCGCATTAAGGGTGTTATAAAAATAAGTATGTAATCGATTTCATAAAAAATATAATTTTTGATTTTTAAATAATACTATTTTCTTTGTAATATATGTACAGCGTGTTTAGTTCAGTTACACCGATGGAAAACTTTTTAAAAAATAATTTTACGAAAAAAAGTTACTCTTTAAAAAAGTTCTGCATCGTGTAAAACCCACGATGAAATACCCATCCAAATAAACGCAATTTTTCAAATCGGAAAAAAACCGCCACATTATATGGATAAGCTGCAACATATAACATTATTCCGATTTGAAAAGTTGCGTTTATTCGGATGAGCATGGAAACGAAAAATACGGTTTTTAACGATTTTCTCAATAACTTTGAGGTTATGTTGAAAAATGATTAATGCAAAAGTTATACATTTTTTAATTATATCCAACTTTTGCATTAAACTTTTTTCGATAGTATGCATATTTCAGCCACAAATCTTGAAAAACCAATATAACCCTCAAATTGTATATTTAGCTACCCCCAACCCCTTAGATCATATATGCTACGCTAGATACGGTATTCAGGTTATTTGTTGTGGTGTACAGGAGGGAGTTAGAGTACCATCTCACTGATTGGTCGATTTCAAATTTCGACGATACCCGCTCATATCGTAAATTTTGACAGATGTCAGATATTCTGTTTTTTGGGAATTATTGTGCCAATCTTGTGTATTTTTATAGTTTTTTGAAAGTTTTTGCTAGGTACAATTAGTTTAGAGAACAGTTGTTGAATTTCTCAACAAAATGCCAAAGCCTTGTTAAGTGTACAATATCAAATTTGAGAAAGGTGCTGTCATCGGTATGTATTCCATAGGCGTTTTGTTGGATAGGACAGGAAGTGAAAATAAGAACTAAACGTAAATCATGTATACTTTATTTGAATTATAAATGAATTGTTTAAATATCTATCTATTGTATGTCAATTTATGTTTTATTAAAATAAACCATGTTCATCAGCAAATTTTTCATTTATTACTCAACCTAATCTATATGAAGGTTCATTTTTGAAGTAGGTATCTTTTGTATTAATATACCTACCAACGTTTCATTTTGTTTTTTCTATATTAACGAGTTTATAATCAATGGGATTTTTAATTTGCTATAAAAAAAATATTTACAGAAGCGCAAGATGATGGTATTCAACCTCTCAGATTATTCCCATTCCAAACAATTTTCGTATGCATGCTATTTTATATATTTTCGATTCACATTAATTCCCATTTTACTGTAACCTACATTCACTCAATCCTTAGAAAATGAAATATGTGTTGTATAAATATGACAATATATTACACTGTACCAAAATATTCCGAATGGTACGCCACTGTATCATGGTACGCTATTGCCCCTTCACCACCTCTCGTCTTTTCCCCTCTAGAACCAAACAAACACTATAGGATGCCGTATCTAGCGAAGCATATATGATCTAAGCCCAACCCCCTTCCGCAACTTTTGATTTGTCCAATTATTTTTTTTAATTTACCTACCAAAATTTTCCGATCATTCACATAATGCTAAGAATTTTTTATGGGAATTCGTTGCTTTGTAAAGTTGTCAAAACTCACTTCTACGCTTCAGTTATAGATGGTAGCACATTTGCGAATTTTATCTTATAGCGGATGTAGCTATTGACTTACGCGGTTTTGGAATTTGATTTATTGGATTCGTAAGTATAACTGACGAAGCCAAAAGCCAGAAACTAAATTAAATTCCTAACTCCCACACTCACTTTTAATAGGACAAAATTATTTTTGCTTGAAATAAAACTCATTTTTCATGGGATTAGGTGTGCCCTTTATTGTATCACAGCATATATAAAGCAAATAGGTATAGATGAAACTATTTGTAGTAGAAACATTTTGTCATCTTCGCCAATAACAATATATCTGGATTACAAGAATTTTACGCAAATATTTAACGTTTTACAATAAAATGAATATTGGCGAAGACTAAGTTAATATACGGTTTTTTTGTAGTTCAGATGAGAAATTTAATGAAAAAAATCGGTTGTTATACTTTCGTTTAATTTATACAGTGTACAGTGTGAGGTTAAATGACTCTTCCTAGAAATCTTATTTACAATCACCATTATTTTGTAATCATCCTGGTTGTCCCTATAAACAACCCGGTTACACTTGTGCGAGTTATGGAAACCGGGGTTCTACTTTTTAAAGTTTTGCAAGCAAGTCATCATTCTTGAGGAAAAATAAATACATAAAAGCTGTTCTTTTTCCAGGATTTTGTCAATTTTCCCGGAATTGTTTTAAATACTGTCTATAGAATAGTATATTCTGTAACAAGGTTGGAATGAGAATTCGACACGAGTGGATGATTCCGAATGCGAACGAATGCGAGCGTGAGGAACCACGAGTGTCTGATTTTCATTCCAACAGAGTAACAGACTGTACTTTCTCCACGGCCACAGAAAGTAGAAATTAAATATAGTAAAATGAAACCTCAATCTCTCAACATTGTGTAGGTAGTATTTTTATATTCAAGCTTGGATTTTTGCGGTAGAAAATTTTGAGTTATATTATCGGCATATTTTTTTATTTCTGGAGGAGTATTTTCAAGTTCTACATCTGAATCGTTTGATTTTCTTCTCCTTTTTAATAAATTACAAACCAATATTAAGACCACGTCAACTAATACTGACAGTTAATTTGACATTCAAGGCAAACCTTATTTTTGTAAACAATCACGGAATAGAGATTCTATCTCTAGTGATAGATATACATATAAAATACATAAGAGACAAATGTTTCAGAATAACTACATTCAGTAGTGACCGTGGAGAATAGTATATTCTGTAACAAGGTTGGAATGAGATTCGACACGAGTGGATGATTCCGAACGCGAGCG
Organism: Crepidodera aurea; assembly: GCA_949320105.2. Taxonomy (NCBI): domain Eukaryota; kingdom Metazoa; phylum Arthropoda; class Insecta; order Coleoptera; family Chrysomelidae; genus Crepidodera; species Crepidodera aurea. The sequence goes on along the minus strand of OX439473.1, from coordinate 90,219,988 downwards.
TGAGGAACCACGAGTGTCGGATTTTAATTCCAACAGAGTAACAGACTGTACTTTCTCCACGGCCACAAAAAGTAGAAATTAAATATAGTAAAATGAAACCTCAATCTCTCAATATTGTGTAGGTAGTATTTTTATATTCAAGCTTGGATTTTTGCGGTAGCAAATTTTGAGTTATATTATCGGCATATTTTTTTATTTCTGGCGGAGTATTTTCAAATTCTACATCTGAATCGTTTGATTTTCTTCTCCTTTTTAATAAATTAAAAGTTAAAAGTCAACTAATACTGACAGTTAATTTGACATTCACGGCAAGCCTTATTTTTGTAAACAATTACGGAATACAGATTCTATCTCTAGTGATAGAATGTAATACATATAAAATACATAAGAGCCAAATGTTTCAGAATTTTCTTTCAATCTCAAGAGCGAGAATGTTTCTTTTCTGTTATTATAAGTGGTTTCAGAATAACTACATTCAGTAGTGGCCGTGGGAAAATTAATTCTACCTTGAATTCATATGGAGATTCAAAATTAATAAATTTAAATTGAATTGTTTATTTAACACGTTGACTGCCAACTACGAGATAACTCAAAATATAATCAGTCAAAATTTATACAAGATGAGCAAGCAAAAGAATATTTTTATTGATTGTAAATTTTTTTAAATTGTCCGCACAAAAGGCTGGCTTTCCTTCACAGATTGGCCAGAAATTACGGGTTGCTCGGCGTTTTTCTATATTAATTAAATTAATTAATCCTACCAATAAACAAAACACTCAAGATAGACGTGCTTCTATGATTAAAGTTTTTTTAATAATACAGGGGGTCCGGTAAACTTTGTACAATTTTGAATCTGGTGGTCATGAATGTTCAGAATATCAGTAAAAATGTCACCGTTTTCGAGATAATGGGCATTTTTGAATTTCTGGAAAATCGCTACTTCACCTTAGATATTTGAGTGCCATGTCTACAAATTAAGACTAATTCAAATATCTTTGCTGCTGAAGATTACTGATGAGTGATGTTTTCAGACGTACAGAACAGTTTTTGAGAAATTGATACAATTTTTCGAGAAATGTGAGTAAAATACCAGATTTGAATCCCACCAATTTTTATTAACAAAAGTTTGACATTATTTTCTGAAAAAAACATAACCACGTGGAGGTGGATTCATTACAAAAGAATGCCCATTTTGTACCATGGTATAAAACATACTATGATTACATTGGAGGATAACCGGATACCGTGGCCCAGGTGGTTAGAGCATCGGCCTTTATACTTGGTCACTGTTCGGGTCGTAGGTTCGGATCCTGCGAAACTCAAGTGGCTTCTATCAACTTTTATGCTTTGGCCCAAAATAATATTTTATATTTTTGCTCAATTTGTCTTTTTATACTTTTATATACTGTTGCTATGTACCAATTAGTTCACTCTGTAATGTACTGTAAAAGTAAAAAAAAAGTATTTTGTTTTGATTTTATCAAGATGAAATTTTGAAATGATTATTAGTAATAACGAATAGATTGCTTGATAGCATTAAAGAGTCAACAAAATGAACTTTTTATGTAATCATCCCAATAAAATTATCGAAATGAAATTGTCGATTATCCGACATGGCAACTCGCAATTGTCCAGCATCCAACTTTCCATCGTTTTTTATTTTTGATCTGCCAGGTATGGAGATCATTTTTGATATCAATTATGACAGGTGAGTTATCGATATTTTAATTTCTTTAAAAACAATTACAAATTATTTAATCACACTGTAAAATATTGTATTTTTTCCTTTGTTTATTAATATTATGATTTTAAACAGTTTTCTGGGAAGATATTAGTAGGCGTTATTTTTTTTAAGTAGAAATTGTACGTGTTTTGTGGCAAAGAATGATATTTATGCAAAACACGTTTCTATCATATATACGTCTTCAAAATCTAAACAATTATTTAAAATGATTACAATATATAGTAGAACAACGCACAACCATTAATTGACATGGTTAAATTTGAAATTCCTCATCCAAACTGAATACTTAAATATGCATGGGTTATTGTCAAAAAGATAAGGGAATACATTTAACAAGTAGAAGAATTAATGAAAACAGATCCATAAAAATACAATAGAATTTCAATAGTTTTAACAGTAACATTTCCTTATCACATATATATTGGAAGTCAACACTTTACGGTGTATAGGTTATTTTCGGGGGATATTACTTATTTCTACAGTTTAGAAGAAAATACACTAAATATTCTACTACGATTACAAAATTTTATGTTATCAGGGTTGATATGAAGCCATGAAATCAGAAAACTTAATTTACCTCTAAAAATTCAAATTTTATCTCACATTTTTAATAACATAAACGGTATTAGTGCAAATATTTTAACTTTTCACTTCTTTGACCCCGCTTTTTTATCACTATAATATTTTTGTTATTACATGAAATGTTAAATACGAAATTTAAAACGACGTTATTAACGATTTAAAAAATATATATTTAAGAGTTTTATACGGGAAAATTATTTAATGACTTTTTGTTCGGCTTAATCTTAATAATTATCATCTGGTAAAGTACTGGCACTCGTACCGTTTTCAGAGTGTAAAACAACTTAACTATACATTTTTATTGTACGCTCTAAATTGTTTTTTAGTCAATTAACGCAGTGGTTTTAAAAATTGTACAATTATTTAGTTTGCTTTCTATTCTTTCAAAAATTTACTCCTTTTTTTTATTCCCAAAAAAAATAGAAGGACTTTCAATCACATAACGCTGATGAGGAGGTCTGGTTGATAGTTGATAAATTAAGTGACAGACGTTGAAGAAATTAGGCCGCGAGACTCTTGTTATCCAATCTCATCGTTATCTGTGCTATTATTCAATACTAGATAGCAGAGTCGATTCCATTTGACCAAATATATAGTAACAAATGACACAGAATAACAACAAGACAACAAAAAATAAAAAAGTTTGTAATATTCTTGGATGAAGCTTCTAAAGAACAAGAATAGATGATTGTTGCAGTTCTATAAGGAAGATTAATAGATCCAGTTATGTACTTATAATATCCGGACATTAGATAATGATTCTAGAAATACTTTTGCTGTACCTACTGGCGCATGGCGTCGCCAAAATAGCAACAAATCATTAGGAAAAACTCCACATTAATCGCGTACAATATATATTGAAAAGAAACCTTAAAATTAAAATAAATTTAACAATAAGTCAATTAGGCCAGTCAGTGAGAAGAGCCAACAGTTATACAATTGTATTAGTCCAGTAAATTAACACCAGAAAAACCCCAAACCTGGGCATCAAGTCTTTCCGGCATGTTTTTTTTTAATTTGCAGGTATTCATAGGTACATTTATTTACCTCCGAAAATCTCAGGTACGAGGAATTTGTGGAAGGGTGGGAAAATGGCTCGAGTTCCCGAAAATCCGTTTTTCGACGATATTTGCCGAAATATTACCCTTAGAGCATTTTTGTTAAGATAAAAAATGAAGAGCAGTTCATTACCTACAAAAGTTATTTCTATGATTTTTTTCGCTACACTACTATTTTTTTGCAAAAACGGCGTTTCAAAAATTCGCAATTTTGAGAATATGAAAATACGGCGCTTCCTTATCAAAATCTTTTCTTCTTAGTGCTGAATCTTTCCTCGAATCGTTTTGTCGAGTCCTTGGTAAAATGTTTATCAGCGATATTCAACTTGCCATTTTTCATTACGGAGTACCTCGATCTACACAGACGATGAACTTCCACAGAGGATTTCTTTTCCAGGAACACATGGTGGTTGTCCTTCCTGAGCTTCCTGAGCTCCTGAATATATTTAACACCTTGCAAAGACCCATTATCCAAAAGGATTCGGTAAAATTAGTCTTGATAAAAAAAATATTAATAAATTTATGGGAGGGTCAAAATATCGAGCAAAAACAAACTTTGGCCCGGTTTTTCAATAATCCAGAGAAATAGAGAGAGAAAAAGTAACATGATATTGTAGCTACAGGTTCCTTCTGATTTATTGAAAAATTCGTAATCCGCTTGGGAGTGTCATTCCTTTAGAGCGTGCTCTCTAAATGCAGGGCAGGAGCTAAAAATGGGGGTGCGTTTTGGAGCCGATTATGTCGAAAAGTATCATATTTTTGACAAAAATGATGAGAATCATTTTTGTAGGTAATGAACTGATCTTCATTTTCGTCCAAAAATTCTCTAAGTGTCATATTTTCGGAAATATCGGCGAAAATAGGCGAAAACAAACACATTTTTGAGACCAACGGGACATTTTACCTCTGTTCCACAAATTTCAGACAGATGAGATTTTCGGGGGAGAGTGTACCCATGAATACCTGCAAATTAAAAAAAATGATGCCGGACAGACCTGATACCTGGGTTGGCACATTCGTTTATTGGACTATATTTAATTTTTTTCTTGTCGGCAATCTACCTTTGTATGTTCACCTAACAAATTGTTCGGTATCTGAATTCGATCTGTGCGTGTGTGTGTTTATGAATTTTAAAATTCTGACTTCAGATTTTGATAGACCATCAAAAAGTAATCTTAAGGTTTTATGTGCCCCTCCGTACCTCTTCGGGAATACCTTCAAAATGGGGTCCAAATATGAAAATTTTGAAATTTAAAATGACATTGAATTTAAAGTAGACATACAGTGAATTACGATTTTGGAAAAACTGGAGTAGACTGTAGCTGTGTTGATTAGAATAGGAACTGTCAATCTAAAATGTTATTAATGCTTTCATTACAATTTGTTCGGTCTATGGCAAAGCTAGAAGAGCATTCTCAACTGGTTTTTAATTTAAATTCCTAATTTCACACGTATTCAAGGGATTTATGAAAGATCCTTATTTTACTGGTATTGTTAATTAGGTACATTTATGCTTTTCAAACCTGATGATGTCTTTTTAGCAGAAATTAGTTATCTACTTTTCAAAATAAAGTATTTTTTTCACGTTTTATATTCTACATTTGTGATATGTTTTGTAATTAAATAACTAGGAACTTAAATAAAGTTTTTAAAACTAAGTTTCCTGATTTTAAAACTTTAACAAAGATATGAACACAGTACAAAGAATATTTTTATATAAACATGCAACATTATTATTTGGTTTTAAAGAATTCACCTCCAATTTCTTATTTTAAAAAAAGGGCAACTAGAGACAACAAATTTATTTTTAATCTCATTAATTTTAAATTATTAAAATAGGCCAGCTTTTTAGTACTTGTTTATTAAATACAAAAATGTTTATTTCCCATAGCCGTGAGGGTGGATATGAATTTTTAATCGATTTTTTCTTTATCTCGGGATGACTCGATTTTATGGTGGGTGGGTTATGAGCATTCACCAAAATTTTAAAAATTAGATTTAACAGTCATGCTAATATTTACGTATTTAGAAAACCGATTTTTGACTACTAGCCTTTTAAAATTTAACTGTTTGAAATTTAAAAAAGTACTATATATATGTATAAGTTCCATTACTAATAGGAAAAAAGGCTTCCAAAGTTGGAATTTAGAAATCGTTTTTGTTTCTAATTTCCTAACTGTCATGCACTCTCGTGTTCCCTCATTTTAATTTACATTAAAAGTATCATTTGTGTTGTATTTTACCGTTTAATTTCGCTAAAATTGTTTAATTTCCACTACGACACCACATGACAAATTATTTGATTCTGTTTAACAGCTGGTTTAAAAATTTTTGTATTTAATATGTTTATTTCATTTTTAGCCCTAGAAAAATTGTCCTCAATCACTAGTTTGTCCAAAAACAGCGTGTCCAAAAATTTTTGTAAAAAAATTGTCCCGGGTTATTTTTGTAGTATTAAATTTACAACTCGAAATCTTTAAATATCAAGCCATATTGCTATCTTACAACAGTTATCAAATCTACATTATTAAAAAGATTGTAGAAAAAACTTATTTGGAAAATATTAAGTAGATCGAGGTAGTTTTGCATAGAATACGGTACATTTTTTATTTAATAGATTAATAGTAATTTAATCAACTCTGGCAGGATCCTAGACCCACAGCAAATAGTTTTCGAGTTATAAAAGTAATAATTATTTAGACTAACCTGCTTGTAACTTCGTCCTTAAGAATCAGTACTTCTTTAACTATTATCAAAAATAGTTTCTAAATTATGTATTTTAAAACTTCCGAGGAAAAGTTTGTGAATGCAATTAAAATTTTTTTTAATTATACAGGGTGTTTCGTTGAGAAACGCACATACGTAAATAGTAGATATGGGTCACCGAAGTGAGGGTTCTAAATAACTCATAATTATGTGCCTGATATTCCTTAGGATAGTCCTCGTAATCGCTTTAGTCCGGCCATCTGAAAAGTTCTATAAACTCGCTATCGAGTGTTCTATTTTAATATATAGCTCGGGAGCCACAGAGTGGAAAGTATAATTTAAAATAATAAAAACATGTGCAATCGCTAAGTTGTAAACGACTAATGGCTCGGCTACACGACCAAATCATGGTTTAACTGTTCGGCATCCTTTGAAGCAGTCAATTAAAGGATGCCGCGTCCGCTTAAAGAGTGAGGTTTTTTTGGTAGCAACAAAGGCGCCGCTTTTAAAGCTGTTAAATCGGGGCTACTATACAGGGTGTTTCACGACGAGCTTACACTATTTGTATATTGGAAACTACCTACACGATTTTTATGAAAATTGGGATATATGGGTCTCAAGTTATGGCGAATTCATTGAAAATATTTTGAAAGACATGACATTTCCGGTTATACCGGAAGTGAGCAGCAACTTTGTTATTTTAAGTGGAACACCCTGTATATTATTAACTTTTCGAATTCTACATTAAATTTTAATGTCACTTTGTGTAGAATACCCTATACCTAAAATTTATACTTATCGAGATATTAATTTTTTAATAAAAAATTGACAGGTGCATATTGAAAATTCTGTGTGAACATCCCCAAAACTTCCTTTTTGTATACAGGGTTGTAAAAAAAATGATGAAAAGTTCAAGTTCAAACATGTCAAATATCTTAATTTTTTTAAATGAAACAACCATATTTTTATTCTTTTATTTAATTCTAAGGCCGAAAATAAGGGCAGCTTATGTTCACTTCCCTATTATACCCAATCTTAACCGTTTTTGAGATATTAACATGTATTTAAAAATATTAATTATTTCAGCCTTATTATTGTGTCGGCGTCGGCCGTTTTATTTATTCTTTTATTTAAGCAGGCTTTTAAATTTTAAATAGTTTCAGTGTATAAAATAAGAAAATTTTATGGTCAAATAAAATAATCTTTTTTATCAGTACCATATTTTGCTTATTTAAAGTACGTCTCAACACAGCTTGTTTAAATTCAACTTTGAAAAACGCGCGGGTTTTAAAGTTACCATGGCAACATGGACGCTGTTACAAAATAATACAGGGGGGGGGGGCACATTTTTCAAATGAAAGTATTGCATTAAGTTGAAATGAAGATCATTTTGAACCATTTAAAAAGCATTGCGAAAAGGAAATTTTGATACGGCAGCAAATTTAAGTTTATTGCGTCTCACGTGGCGTCTCGTCTAATAAATCTAACATCCACGGGGGCGCCCGCCCCCCTTGCCCTTAAGTAACGGCGCCCATGCATGGCAACACCAACAATCCGAGAAATGCGAAGTCTAAATGAAACAGTCTAATGATTGCGACCTATTCCATATGGAGTCTGATGTTGTACTAGTTTAAATTTATTACGTGTGGACAGTCCAAAGATTACGACCTGATCCACACGGAGTCTGATATTCTACTGGTTTGATTTGATTTATTTTAGCCGCGTGTCGACAGACGAGATCCTTGGCCAATCACGGGTATGTATTTTCGGCGTTATTGTTGTGCCTTTTTTTTATGCAACTTCCAATCTCGCCCCTGGCCGCGGAGCATACAAAAGCGGCAGCCGCTAAAGGCGGTAGCCGATAAAGGCGGCTTTTAACTATTGATGTTTATATGGACGGTGAGTTACTTCCGCGTTGGTTATCTGCGCGCTGGCCTTGATTCACGATGTGTGCTTACACTGTTGCTATGCGAGAGGTTTGGTTATTTTATTTCCCTTGTTGCCATGGGCGTAGTTAAAAATGTTCGATTTCGAACAGTAACAGATTTCAAATTAATTTTTGTTTTTCTCATTTCCATGACATTTTACATTATTAGGTCTTATTTCCATTTTTTGAAGTAATAATTCCAATATTTATGATTTCAAAGTGTACCAATAAAAAAAAATAACGTCAAGTATTCGTGGATAACTTTACATATTAAATAGATTTTGCTAACATAATCATAAACATCTCAATGGGGGGGGGGGGATATTTTCAGTCATATTTCGCTTTTTTACATTTTTGGTAATGAATTAGAAAACTTCAGAGGTTTTGCTCTTGTTTAAACATCTGTAACACTTATTTATTAACACCCTGTATATCGTGCACTCCGTCGTTCTCTAAGACCTTAATATCCTTTCATACTTTAATATTATACTATTTACAATTAAAATCTAATAGTAATTTATGTATCAAGAGAATTATAAGGGCCTTAATTCCCGAAGGCAAAGTTTGCATCCCGAGGGTCTGTGGCCCGAGGGACTGCAATTGCCTGAGGCAACGGGAATTAAGCCTGACAACGGGAATTATGCCTGACCACGGGAAATTAAGGCACCTCTAATATCCCAAGGGAGTTATGACCCTGTTTATTGATAGCGTAACCATGATGGAATAAAATGTATTTATTCCTGACCGGGCTATTATAAGCTTATATCATCATTACGCTATCAATAATCAGGGTCATAACTCCCTTGGGATATTAGAGGTGCCTTAATTTCCCGTTGTCAGGCTTAATTCCCGTTGTTAGGAGATTTTGACGTTTGTTGAATATTGCTGTCAGTGTTTCACTATATTTAGTCAATGCCATTACTGCTTATTTTATTAAAATCGATCAGAAATAAAATAATCTATTTATGATTTCAAAGTGTACCAATAAAAAAATAGCGTAAAGTATTCTCGTGGATAACTTTACATGACGATTTTCCTGGTGTTAATTAGATTTTTCTAATATAATCTAATTACTATTTTGTTCATAATTTGTATGTTGTAAACTGTAACTTTACGCCAAGGCCGTAGCCAGAAAACAATTTCGGGGGAGGGAAAGGGGAGTTTGGTTTGGTGGGTCAGTCCCAAGTAGCATTCTTCGTGGACTGAAAATGGCGGCCACGACATGAGAAACTTTACAGTGTATACTTCATAATTTAAGAAAAAACTTAAAATCTGCAAATTTTTCATGATTGAAATTAAATACTTAGATGCTTTAAACTGTTTTTTATCAATCTTTGTTATTAAAATCATTAATGTATGTATGGAAATGTAGTAAATTTGAAGCTGTATTGACGAAAGAGTTTTTAAAATAGCGCGTTTATTTTTCTCATCATGGCGATCTCAAAAATTGCTACAAATGTCTGCGTTTAGAAAATAAAACTTTTAAGTGATTTTATTACCTCAAATATAGCGGATGCGAAAATAACGTATTTTTTTGTTGTTGAATCTCAAAGTTGAAATTTATGCTTAAGTTTGATATCATAAAGACCTATTATGTGAGCATTTTTCAGATTTTTATCTGGTCCCCCAACAAAAATATTACAGGTTAAACTTTGAAAAAAATTCAAAAAGTTGTTTTTTAAAAATGCATATCGTTTTATGGGTAAGAGTCTCACCATTAATACTTTATAAAAAGTAACTATACTGTGTAGTGTAACAGCAAAAAAATATTAAGGCTGAGAAGTTATTCCTTCTTTGAAAAATTACCCTTCAAAAACTGAATTTTGCCAATTTCCAACCAATAATTTTGAGCTTTAAAAAATATATGAATAAATACATATAATTAGGTAATTATGGTTTTATTTTGTAGGCCACAGTGTACTGAACTCAATGCAGTTTATTTGAAAAGGCTAGGACGATCCATTGGTGTACAATTTAAAAAATCGTAGATGCCTCAAACACGAAAAATAGCGTGCGGCCTAAAACAAATATGGCCGCCATTTCCAAATGGTACACAGGAAAAATTTTGAAAACATAAGGGAATATACCTACCAAATATTAATTTTTTCTGAGACGGTCAAGATGCTATGGTTTCTAAAACGACACTAAAACATCACGCCCACTTTAAGATCACTGCCACTTGTAAGTGGTATTTAAGTGATATGGTTTGGTGGCCGTAACTATTATTTTCCACTTTCTGCAACTTTGAGGTAGTCTTGCTTAATTGTTATAACATTTTAAACACCTCTGGTGGCACCAAAATATTATAAAACTACTAAGTGGCTCCCAGCGGTGAACTTTACGTGACTACAACTAGGCATAAATAAAATGAAGTTATTCTTACTGTGTGGGGTAGATTTAATGATTATTACTTAATAGCCACCCAATCGAAGTTGCGATATCAGTTTCTAAAACTATAATGCGACTTAGGGTAGAAAAACATACTACTTAGTACTTACTAAAGAAATATGTTATTTTTTTTCATTTCAGGGGGGGATCTATCCCCCTTGATCCCCCCCATTATCTTTCAAACGCTTGGATATTAATTTATATATTTTTTTATATTACAATGATTCGTCGGTCCCGTGCCAAAACCACTAAAGTGCTTTTTTCTATTTTTTCAGGAGAAGGAAAATAATGTTTAATTACTTACCTACTAAAAATCCAATTTTCACATACGCGATATCACGATCTTGTGTAGCAGGCGACACATAATACATAAGTATCATATTCGCGCTTTTGGCATTGGGTTCTCTGATAATAATTTATAATTTTCCAACAGAAAAGCTGAAACCTAAAAATTATCACATTCGCGGTTTTGGTCATGATTACTTAGGTAGAATATATTTTTTAATATCGGTTTTTAGGTGTCCCCGATCTTGGTTAATATAAGAAGTACAAAGTATATAGAATACACTGTATACTTTGTTACAACCTTACATTGAAAATATGACAAAGATAGCTTAATTTATATTTGAAATAATTTATAGGGTAATATTATGAAATGTCTTGTAAACATAAAATAATTTTCAAATAAGAAGTTTAAGGCTGCTTTTACCTAATAACTTTTTTATATCTTCTTTAATAACCGATGTTTAACTTTGACACGCTAATGCGTCACCGTGTATATATGCGGAGATATCAAAAGTATTTATTTTAACTCTAATTTGTTTTTTTTGTACCTTGGTTATAAAGGATGCGAGTCTCATTAAATATGGGTTATTTAGAACCACCTCACTAATTATAAACACCCTGTATAGTAGTTTTAATATCCAGAAAAATTAAATGAAGTTTGAGTAAACTTGATTTTTAACAGTGCATCAATTTTTTAAACGCTCAAAAAAATTTATTTGACATAAAAACATGGAATTTTTAGTCCATTCACCAAAAACTATTGAAGCATTGACTCTTAAAATACGGAAATTGAGAAGAATCAAGAGTCTCTGAGGACCCCCCAGTAGAATACACCTGAAAAACAATATAAAACACTTAAAAACCATAAATGTTTACAAAAAAAACTACGTATTTGGTTTCTGTAGGTCGTCAGACTGTTTTCTGAGGGAGTGCCACATCGCTACAGGCTTTCGAAGGGCAGTTAACATCTGATTCCAATGACTTAACGATCTTCCGTTAGCTTGGGAACCAATTATGACATGTCCGATGGATAAAGCTTTTGACGCATCTTCAGTACCCGTCTCAGCTACTGTTAAACGTAATTGGATTGTCTACAACAATAAAACAGTAGGAAATTAATCAACATTGATTTTAGATTGAAAATGGTCATTCAGTTAGCCTGACTTTTATAGACTTTGAGATAACGAAAGTAACTGAAATAGGTCGAAAAACAACGGAAACTCAGGAACAACGTCGAGAGGAAGCCGAATCAGGTATATACGAAAACAGACCTTGACTGCAAAACCAACTAGATCTGAAGATGGTATAAATGGTCTTTCACCTTTACCTCGGGAAAGTCATAGAAGCCGACAAGAAATCAAAAAGAAGCTAAAGCTTCATTCTAGTGGACTGCCGTTAGATTTATACCTCGAACGAAGTTGGCAGTGCTCGAATTATCATTATTTCTTTTGGAATGTGTTTTTGACACTACATACTTAAATGTTTAGATGTTATTTTTTACCGCTTTTACTTTTCCGCCCTCCACTATACCATTGAGGAAGGTAATGTGAGGAAAAAAAAAGAAAAAAAACTCGCGCAATCGACTAATTATGCTTTTTTAAGAATACAACTTTTCATGAAAATAGAGAGAGAGAGAATATGCTTTATTGTCATAGAAAAATTACAAAAATTTTATAGACTAAATAATAAATTACTCGACAAAACAAAACACAAACAAAATATGAATAACAATTCAATATGCAATATGCAATAACCGTCACTATAAATTATTGTTCAAATTAAAATTTTCAAATTAACTTAATTAAATTATTGCTCCTATATGCTGCAACCCAAAAGTCTAAGGCACGTTATAGAATTCTGCCACTGTGTAAAATGGTCTTTCTTGAAGAAAAGCCCTAGTCGATCTTCTGAATTTATCATATGAATTTATAGATTTTTAGCTGTATCGGGAGGTTATTATACAATTTTTTTGCATTGTAGGTAATAGAATTTTTTATTAGGTCAGAGGTGGGAATAGTTAAGTAAACATCAGTATCTATCGGCGACGGTGGCTCAGTTGGCAAAGGCGGTTACATTTCAATATGTGCTCTGAGTTCGTGCCCCGGTCTAGACAATGAGATTTTTAAAATTTTTAAATAAAAATTTGCCTACTTCTGGGTATGATTTGTAGCGTATTTAACACAAGGGCGGATTTACGGGGGGAGGGGGGTACAGGGGGTAATTAACCCCCCCCATGATTGTAATTTATAAAAAAATTTATAAAACATAATACACACAAAACTGTTTTACATCATAAAGAAAGTGGTACTTCTTGTAACGCGATAAAAAAAATGCTTCCTTATTTTACTAGACTTTTAATAGTAGCAGTTTAAAAGTGTTTTTTTTGTTTTAACCATTTCTAAGTACTTTCCTAGTCTCCTTGTGATTATAATTTAGTATTAATAAAGTTTTTTTTTAAACAGATCGACTTGAAATTTATTGCAAATTGTTAGGAAAGGTGTTTAGTTCAGAAGTAGAAAACTTTCGATAGTGGCGTTTTTTTCATCAAAAAGTGAGGGAAAAAAAGAAAATAAACTTGCGCAATCGATAAATTATTATTTGTTAATGAATTAATGTTAAATACAATTTTTCATGAGAATAAACTCATCCCGAGTTATAGGGCGTAAAAATTACGATTTTTACCATAAAAATCGTACATTTCTAGTTTTTTAAATATAACCGAAAATCTGATATTATTACGTAAAAATTTATATGAACTAATTTTATGGCCTTGAGCTAACAATTAAAATAATTTTTTTTATTTTTCTACGATTAATACGAAGGAAGATCTGGCAATTGAAAAATGGGTGTTTTAAGAAACTGGATCGTTCTAGCGCAGGGGTTCTCAAACTGTGGTACATGTACCACTGGTGGTACATTACAATGTTTTAGTGGTACAATTTAAGATTTATCATTTTGTTTTGAAACACATATATTTTTCTTCAAGTTTTTGACTTTAACGGCTCTAGCTTTAATATTGAAATGACGACTTTTCCAAAAACTTTTGTTTCATATTTATGTGGTACAAAATTTGAAAAGTTTGAGAACCGCTGTTCTAGCGTAAATATCTGAAAAAATATGACTTCCACAAAAAAAAGTTTATAACATCTTAATGAGAGAACAACATTGGGAACATTTTAAGATCATCCAGAACCGTTTAACATAAGCAGAAAAAAAGTTATGGACAAAATAAATTTTTTTCAATTTTTTTACGCTATTTTTTTATCGCTATCTAGACTGTGGTATTTGACAAAAAAATCCTTTTGCAGAAAGTCGTAACATATGTTTTTACAATTTTTACAATTAGTAATTTTTAGCCCTATGGATAATTATTTTTTAAGTTTTGGTCTGTTAAAGTTGAGCTAAATTTTTGTTTTTTGACTTTTCAATTTTTGGTCAATACCGTGAAAGTATTGATTTTTGAAAAAAAAATTAAAGAGACAAGGCTTTGAGCAAATGTTCTTCCAGATAATTACCATTTTTTTTATCTTTGCATTTATAACCGTCAATGTCATTTTTTCGGGTCAAATATTGAAAAAACGGTCATTCCATTGAAAAAGTTTGTCATAACATGATTATTCTATATTATTTAATATTATCAGCCAAAAAAAGTTACGGGCAAAAAATACATTTTTTTTAGAAATGTACGAATATTGTGGTGAATATCGTATTTTTCTGCGCACTATAACTCGGGAGGGAACATTAATTCATTAAAAAAGGTAATTTATCAAATACGAATTTTTTTTTCTTTTTTTTCACACCCCCACCTGCCACCACTCAAAACGCAACTAACGAAAGTTTTCTACTTCTGGACACCTTTACTAGCAATTTGCAAAAAAATTTAAGTCGATCTGATCAGTTACTAGTTTCTGCTCGATATTACAAAAAAATTTACTAGCTTTCTTGGACTACTTGGTAAGTTTTACCCCCCCATAAAAAAAAGCTAAATCCGCCCTTGATTTAACATTAATTACTTTGATGTTAGTTTACGCTGCAAAGATTTAAAATCCTGGAGGAGTCCATCGTTGTCGATGATGGTGTTGTGTGGTTTTTCTGGGTTTTCCCACAACTGTAAAGCAAATGCGCCATCAAGCATCAGTAAGTCGCCCCAGATCGCCACGGCAAATAATAGTAATAGCCGTCCCTCCTCCGCACAAGCTGCAGAGCTTCTGGGGTTCACTCGTAAGGGAGTGAATTGCAGGGCGTATATTATTGTTATTATTATTAAATTTCTTGTAGGATATCTACGAGTTGGTCTTTCCGATAACCCCTCCCGAGTTATAGGTCGTAGAAAATTACGATTTTCATTTATAATACCACTAGAGCTTCAATTATTACTGGAAAATTTATCGAGAACACGAATTTTCTAAAAAATATTCGTGTTTGAGAAATTTTTTTCTGTTTTTAATTGAAGCTAGAGTGGTATTCGGTAAGAAAATTTCACACCGAAATATTATTAAAAAAATACTAGGATAATGATGGCTTTTGATGGTTTTGAAATTTAAATAGTAGGCTTTTGTATTTTAATTCAAAAGGATTCGACAGAATCTGAAGTTAAATGTAAATGTCACTTTACCTATAAACGTCCAAAAATTTACAGTGTAATTTCATGCTCTTTCCCACAAAAATTTCAGGAAATTTTTTTGGTTGCTATGTAACGATACAAAATAAAGGCTTTTAATTGGTCGCAAATGTTAGGTGTGGAATTTTCACTTATAATATCACAAGAGCTTGAATTATTTCCAGGAATAATTTAATCTTGCGTGGTATTCGGTAAGAAAATTTCACACCATAATTTGGAAAAAAATTATTAATCCAACCCGACATTTTAAATTAATTTCACTGCTTGTCAAGTTGACCAGGGTATTGTTGTTATTTTGCTTATTAGTCGATATCATTAGAGATTTGTCAATGAAGATATTAGTTCAACATGAAATTCTAAAATTCTAAAAAAATCATATAAGTAGGTATATCCACCATATTTCGTTAAATAAAAAAAAATTACCAACTTTAGTTAAACCAAATGCTAAAACTCAGATGGGTACTAGCTCAGTCTATCGCCCTTTGGTGATTTTAGTTAACTATAGGTGGTAGAAATATATCTTTTACAAGTAACATATGACGCAATTTCGAAGAAATTCATATGTAGATATATCTACTATATTTCGTTAAATAAAAAAAAATAACAACTTCAGTTACACCAAATGCTAAAATTCAGATGGGTAGTGTTTCAATATATTTAGTCAGTCAGAAATGCATTTTTTACAAGTATCATGATGCAATTTCAAAGAAAATATCTGGTCACCGAGCTTCGCTCTTAATATTCAAATCTACATTTTTAAGCAGCCCAATGAGTATATAATTTAAGTATATTTATAACATGACAAATTATTAATTAATTCACGAAAATCACGGAGTGTGCGACATCTACTTGAACTACTGAAAGGGAGATAAATAAAAAGTTGATTGGCGATTGGCTTGAAAGTAGGCGGGAAAATTAAAAAAGCTGTCAGTGTTAATTTTCAATTGGCTGCAGCTGTTGTTGACGTTTATCAACTGCTTGTCACAGAGGTTAGTTAAATGCATTAAAGTTGCCTAGTTTCTGGGGATTTCACCCTTTTAGAGGGCAACATCTACTGACGCTTGATCTTCGCGAATAGTCACGACGGACAGGCCCCGTTTCCGGGACGGACAACAGCAGCGTGTAGGGCACAGGTCCCGTCAACAGAAGATCGCTCACCTCACTCTATTTATCACTATATAAGAAAAACTCTATGTTCAATTGATTTTATTATTTATTGATCTGCAGTGAAGGAAAATTATAGGTCTGATATTCATACTTGGGTAAAAACCTCCACAAAAATCTGTGACCAGACTCTCGACGTGTGGCAGATATTGATATCATATTTTTCCAAAAATTTTCAGTTACAAAAATAGTTCATTCGTACATTACATTACAATTTGTTCTTGGAAAATACAAAGTCACAATCAACCTTAAAATGTACTATGAAAATAGAAAATTTTAAATGTCTCTTTAAAGTTTCTTGTAAAATAAAAAATTGAAATCTAAGTTAATAGTACACGTGTACAAGCATTCATTCTTTTTCTCTCTCTCTCTCTCTCTCTCTCTCTCTATGATAATGAAAACTTAAATATTAAAACTGTCCGCATAATAAAATAGTAGCCGTAAGGGGTAGTCTCACACTATCGGGGAAGGGAAGAACCTTTACCCGATGTGCATAAAGCATTTCCACCCGCCAAAAAAAAAAGATTAGCTTTAGGTTAGGTTAGATCTTTGTAATAAATAAAGAAAAGTACGATACGTGTGACACTTTGACATTCGTTACATTCTGACAGGTGTCATATTTTGACATTTGTTCATTTTGAGATTTGTTCATTTTGACAGTTGTTACATTCTGACACGTATCATATTTTAATAGTTGTCACGTTTTTACAGGTGTCACATTTTGACAAGTGTCCATTTTAACAGTGTTACTCAACGTTTCTATAAATATTTATCTAAACCCATGATTTCTGAAATTGAATTGGCAACGTTGTATTTTCAACTTATAATTTATGAGATGGCTGTCATTTGACAGGCAAATTATTTATGTCCGTCAAATGAACCTTTCCTTTTTTAAATAAAGCGGCAAATTTAAAATTGAATTCTTTCAGATTCAAGAGGTAGAAATTTTATTTTTACATCATCCTTCAATGCTTATTTGTAGTTAAAATTTAAATTTTAATACATCTAATCGGCCTAATATAGTTTTATTTATTCATAGACGTATCGTATGTATTTTAATTGATTCAGAATTTTGTATTAATATATATTTCAAAATGGCTTCATTCTAAAAATATTATCAGTCCTCCTAAATCCTTGAAGGCAGAATTATTAGTAATAGCAAGGCAACATAAAAACAAATTCAAAAAATATATTATAGATGAGATGGCCAGAGAAAAAGGAATTAAAATTCTCAGATTGCCTCCGAACCACGCAGAGTTAAATTCCATTGAACTGATCTGGTCTCAATTATTAAAAGGTTATGTTTCTCAAAACAATAAAACATTTAAATTTCCTGATGTGCGAAATTTGTTTTTGAAGGCCGTTTCAGATATAAATAGAGACCATTGGGGAAAATGCATTGGTCATGTTAAAAATGTGGAAAATTCATTTAGGAAAGTGGATATATCAATGGATAATTTAATAGAACCGATAATAATAAACCTCAGAAAAGACAATTATAGTGATACCAGTAGTTTTAGTGAAGACAGTGACTTTAAAAGATAGTTCTTGAACTAACTTTTTTTTTAATCTTTGAGTTTAGGTAAGTACTGAAGCGTTACTTTTAATGCCAAGAGATTAAAAAAAGTTTAATCCCAACATATAATCCTCTTTGTTATTTATTGGTTAAATTTAATTCGTTCAATGTTAAAGTGTCAGATGCATAAAGTTTATTTTTATTTTTTGTAAATAATATAACTTCAAAATTTAATCTACGAAGTGCGTATATATATTTTATATGCTGTGACCTTATTTATATTATAGAAACTTATTTTGCAAAGTACGCCTATGGAATGTGACGTTATATCCCCACTTTTACTGTACTCATCTCTCCTTTACAGTATATATTACTATAGAAACAAGTTATTATTATGTGCCGTTGCTAGGAAATAAAACTAAAAGCTTAACTTTTCTTGTAAATATCTCGGAAGATCGAATTTTCACAGACATGAGACCTACATTTAGATAGGAATTAGTCTACCCTGAAAGTTTCATTGAATTCTGACGAGTGGATTTCGAGATCCTCTGGACACACACACACACACATACATACATACAAACCTTGCTCGTTTAATAGTATTTGATTCTGGTATGTAGGTATATCCACCATATTTAGTTAAATAAAAAAATTACGAACTTTAGTTACACCAAATGCTAAAACTCAGATGGGTATTAGTTCAGTCTATCATCCTTTCATAATTTTAGGTCACTAAATGTGGTAGAAACGTATTTTTTGTTACATTATTTAATGGTTGTAGATCATATGTTTAACTTTTCAACTGTCAAAAAATTTCCACTTAAATATCGGGGCGCCTCGAAAAAATTTCCGGAAATTTTTTTAGTTGCCATGCCACTAGTCAAAATTAAGACATCTTATTGGTTGAAAAATAGAGGTGTGAAATTTTCACCACAAAAATCGTACATTTCTAAAAGTTTTTTAAATATAACCCAAAATCTGTTAGTATTACTACTTAAAAAATGATATGAACTAATTTTATGACATTGAGCTAACAATTAAAATGATTTTTTTTTATTTTTCTACGATTAATACGAAGGAAGATATGGCAATTCAAAAATGGGTGTTTAAAGAAACTGGATCGCTCTAGCATAAATATCTGGAAAAATATGACTTCCACAAAAAAAATGTATATAACATCCTAATGAGAGAACAAGATTGGAAACATTTTAAGATCATGCAGAACCGTTTAACATAAGCAGAAAAAAAGTTATGGACAAAATAATTTTTTTTCAAATTCAAGTCGTAACATATATTTCTACAATTGTCCACTAATTTTTAGCCCTATGGGATAATAATTTTTTAAGTTTTGGTCTGTTAAAGTTGAGCTAAATTTTTGTTTTTATAAGACATTTTCAATTTTTGATCAATAGCGTGAAAAGTATTGATTTTTGAAAAAAATTGAAGAGACAAGACTTTGAGCAAGTGTTCTTCCGAATAATTCCATTTTTTGTATCCCAAAAAAAGTTACGGGCAAAAAATACATTTTTTTTTAGAAATGTACGATTTTTGTGGTGAAAATCGTAATTTTCCTATAACTCGGGAGGGGTTTATTTTCATGAAAAATTATATTTAACATTAATTCATTAAAAAATGATAATTTATCGATTGCGCAAGTTTTTTTCTTTTTTTTCCTTCACTTTTTGATCGGGAAATCGCACCTTAAAAGGTAAGGCCCCATCATTTCTAACATCATTTCGCACAGACATATAAATAGTATAACGTTTTTTGTATGAATTATACCTTATTACAAAGGTTCTGGCCACTATTTTGGTTCCTCTCTTTCTACATTTGCAATTTTCGGCCTTTAATCAAAAGCCAAAAACATAAATAATTACATTTCTTCATCAATATAATTAAAATTATTGCAGTTACTTTTGATTAATCTTTAATTTAAAATCATTTTCGGAATTTTGCAATAAACTATTAAATAAACAAACATTGGCAAATTCTAATATATAAACATTGTAGGATTACATTTTAGAAATGCAAAAAACTCCATCAAAATCGATTCACTGCCAATCTCGTTCGAGGTTTTTAACTTTTTACGACTAACGGCACTCCACTATTCTGCTTTAAAATTGTAGATATGTACCTAGTTGTGAAATATTGAAAATACTTTTAAAGATAAAAAAGTAATTACTGAAACATCTGGATAGTATTAACGAAAAAACATTCGGATAATAAATAAAATAAAATAAACTTTTGTAATTTTGGAAAGTAAATTAGTATGAAATACGTAAAAATTATTTTTATTTTAACGTTTCACAAAAAAATTAGAATATTAACTTACCGATAAAGTATGAGAAGGTACACTAAACATCATAGATTCATTAAATATCGGACATTTTTCTCCCTTTTTTGCAGATGTTTTCTTCTTATTAATTTTTTTATTTTGTTGCATTAAATAAACCTAAAAAGTGAAAAATGCAACACATAATAAAGGAATACAAGTTTTTTCAGGGGCTTTATCATAAGCAATAGGCAAATGGTGGGTAAGTAACAATCCCTCAGACAAGGGCGCCCATCTGTAAAAATCTAGGACTGGGCAAGTATAAATTTATAAAATAGAATATGTAGGTGTAAGCAGAGAGTTGGTAGGGTTCGGGGTGGTAGGTAAGAATTGGTAGAGGGGGTGCGTAGCCCCCGCAAAAAAATTCGGATTTTTGAGCGTTTTTTTTACGTAAAAGGGTTTTCTGAAGAAGGAAAATATACAATTATTGACATTTGTACAGTGCAGCCCCACTACTGTCGGTCACTGTACTTATACAGGGTGTCCCGCTGGTAAACGGAAATATTTTAAAGGTAGGTAGAGGTCATAAAGGCGGTTCTAAATAACCCATATATAATGGGTCTCTTGGCTTCCACAACCGATTTAAAGGGTGTTTTATCAATTATGCATAATTATTCATTTGGTCAGAACTTTTTAATAACTTAGTATATCTTTTCCATTTTTGGCATACAGCTTACACTTCTTACGAATAATGTACTGAAATATTGAGAGATATGAAAATCCAGGTTCGGCTTTAGGAAAAATTGAAACATATTAAAAATATCATAACAACACCCTGTATATCACAATTTTAATATTTATATTTTAGATTTGAATAGAGAGAAAAAACTGACTTGAAACAAGTTGTTGTTTTTATCCCGCCACCGATTCGAATCGGAAAATTTTGAAAGTGAAACTAAAATTTTCATTTAATTTAGAAAAAACATATTGTGAAACTCATTTTTTCTTCAACAATTTCAAAAATTCACTTCGCGTCATTTACCTATTTCTTGTTTATTCGGCTTAAAATAATTTTACACTGTACTGGTGTGCCTGCAGGCCCGTACTTAGGGGATAAAAATTCAATTAGGTATTTATTTTTTAAACGCCCAGTATAAAGTAAAGGGGGGACAATAAACGCTCATAGTAACTATGTAAATAACAAACATTTATTAATAATTAACGAAATTGCTCAAAATGTTCACTATTTTGTTTTATGCACTTTCTTGCACGTCTCTTTTTTTTTGAAATTGAAAGTAAAATTTTAGAGAAAAAAAGAAATTATTTTTTTATCGTTTAATATTCAAAATGGATTTATTTTCGACATTTAGACAGTCCTATATTATTCATATTTTTATTATTTGTCCGTTTTAACACCATTTTAAGTAATATTGCAGATCCGTACTTTAAACAAAATATTAAATTGATTACTTTTCGATCGCCTCGTATAATTTTATTTTAGCACAGTGGATTATGATGTATCTGATGTACCTGAAATCCAAGGTGTATTCTAAAGAAATAAACAATAGAGAAGAACTGCTTCAAAGAATTGAGGAAGCCTGCGAGAAACTGAGAAACAATCCATTTATTATAAGAAAATCAGTAAGTGACATCATTAAACGTGCAAGTGCATAAAACAAAATAATGGACATTTTGAGCAAATTCGTTAATTATTAATAAATGTTTGTTAGTTATTATAAGCGTTTATTGTCTTGCTTTACTTATACTGAGCGTTTAAAAAATAAATACCTATTTGAATATTTTCCCCAAAGTACGGGCCTGCAGTTATACCAGTACATTTTAAAATTATATTAAGCCAAATAAACAAGAAATATGTAAATGACGCGAAGTGAATTTTTAAAATTGTTAAAGAAAAAATGAGTTTCGTAATATGTTTTTTCTAAATTAAATGAAAATTTTACTTTCAATTTCAAAATTTTCCAATTAGAATCGGTGGCGGGATAAAAACAGCAACTTGTTTCAATTCAGTTTTTTCCCCTCTATTCAAATCTAAACTGAAAATATTAAAATTGTGATATACAAGGTGTTGTTTTGATATTTTTAATATGTTTCAATTTTTCCTAAAACCGAACCTGGATTTTCATATCTCTCAATATTTCAGTACATTATTCGTGAGAAGTGTAATCTGTATGCCAAAAATGGAAAAGATATACTAAGTGATTGAAAAGTTCTGGCCAAATGAATAATTATTCATAATTGATAAAACACCCTGTAACTCGGTTATGGAAGCCAAGAGACCCATTATATATGGGTTATTTAGAATCGCCATTGTGACCTCTACCTACCTTTAAAATATTTCCGTTTACCAACGGGACACCTTGTATAAACAGTAAAACAAAGTTGAGTTTTTTTAAATGACTGTAATGGTGATGGTAAGAAAATACTTACTTTAACGAAAGCTTCACCCGGAACATCCGTAGAAAATTTTAAGTTTCTCGCTTTCACCACTACGACAGTTAATCTCTCAGCTGTCGGGAGGTAACTTAAAGAAAACAGTAATTCTCCGCATTCAGTTCCTTTCTGAAAGTAAAATGTTTTGAAATTAATCTCGATTTAAAGACTTTTAACTAAAGCAATATTATTTTTCACTGTTAAAGAGAGTGTCAAGATTGTAAATTGGAAATAATTTTAATTGATGGTTATTTGTCAGTTTTTTTAGAGCAATTTAAATAAAAATATTACTTTCAAAATCTTTGGCAACACAGAAATGTATTAAAATATATTTGTTAAACTCAATAATGTGAATCATTTCTGAAGCTCATAGTGGTTTCCTTGTGAGTTTAATTTCTCTTCTCATGGAAATAAAACCACTTATTTTAAATAAAAAGGGGCTTTATTTCCATGAGAAGAGAAATTGAATCAATAATGTGAATTTCGGTTTAACAGTGTTATTTGTGGTTCTCACATTTTTATCGAAAAAAAAAAATGTTTCTAACCTAAATATTCATATATAATTAAAAATGAATAAAATAATACTAAACGTAAAGATTTCTTCAGTTATTTGCCTACGCTAATCTATCTCCTAGATCTCTTCTTGTGTGTTTACTCGTCTTTTGACGGTCTTTTGTTGCTCATCCTAATTAAGAGTCTTCGAAAGGGGTGGACATAAAACACTTGGATACGCAGACGATATAGTCATTATGGTCCAAACAAAATTCAATACCCCCTGGTCAGTATATGGGTAGATAAAGAGGGTTTGAACGGTAGCCCCTCCAAATCAACCATTGTAGCTTTCATCCGAAAAAGGAAGCTAGAGAGCTTAGGACCTCTGACCCTCCAAGGGATCCACATCCAATTTTCGAGGTAAGTTAAATATCTCGGGGTGAATTTAGACTCGAAACTAATCTAAAACCAACAGCTGGCAAAAGTAAAGAAGAAAGCATTAATGATAGTCAGACGAGCACACGGGATAAGTCCCAAAATGGTGTATCGGACATACAACATTGTGGTGAAACCCATGATCACATACGCATCTTTGGTATGGTGGACAAAGATGACCCAAAAAATAGCTGCCGCTGAGTTGACCAAGGTCAGGTCAGGACTGGTCTGCCATAACGGCTATGAAAATAAAAGCAACATCAGCCATGAATGCACTGCTGAACCTCCCCCAATGGCATAATAATCATGGGGGAGGCCAGGATGGGACTTCTAAGGTAACAAAACACGAGCAATAGATCGTATCACAATAAGATAAAGGAAATAGTGTGAGGTAACATTCTTGAAATGAAACCAATGGACCACATGAATCCTATGTAGTTCTTTAACACTAATCGAGGTGATTATGCAAGATCGAAAGGAGTAGATAGAAAACAACATCAAGGGCAAACCTGGAGAAAGGATCTGGTATACAGACGGATCCAAGACCAGGGAAGGAACTGGTGCTGGAATATACAGTAAGGGGAGAAACTCCAAAATATGTGTCTCACTAGGAACAAACATTCCAGACGGAAATATATGCTATCTTGCAATGCGCGAGAGAAAACAATATGAGGGAAGTGCGTAATGCGCGGATCAAAATATGCACAGTCAAGCGTCACTGAAGGCTCTTATGAACCCAAAAGTGACATCAATACTGGTACGGGAATGCCGTGAAGAACTCCGTGTCCTCTTAGAACACAACAAAATAACATTTCCTGGAGACGATTTGGTAAAGGGTCGGAAACAGCCAAACATATATTGTCAGAATGCGAGGCAATGGATCGCAAAAGACAGGCAATTTGCGGAGAGCCAAGGCTAACTCCCGAAGAATACAGCAGCCAATCGGTGAAGAACCTGTACAGAATGCTACAGGGGACAAAAGTTACGGAGTGGGTGCTGCGAAATTAACACGGAACGCACAAAAAGCCCAAGAGGCTGAGGTGCAGCAGAAAGGACAGTATCCGAGAGAAAAAAAAATGCCATGAAATACAAAGATCATAAATCAAAACACATTTATAAAAAAATGAAGTGGAATGGCGTAAGAATATTTAGAAGTCTATGATAAACACCTAGTTGTCCAAATTTTCAGAATTTTGTATGAACTTGCTATTTTTCCCCATGACACCGATGATCGCACGAAAGGATATTTAAGGACACTATTATATATATTGGATTTTTTTCCATTTAAAAGCCAAAATATTGATTTTTTAAAGCATTCATACATGCTTAAAGCAAGTCTTTATGGCCTGTTAAAATGAGTGCTAATTGGCTTTTGTATTTAGCAGTCAAAGAGACTTATCAACTTTAAAAGAATGCTTTAGTAGTAGAAGTAGTAGAATAGGTACGTGTTTCTTAGGTAGTGGTTACTGTATATATTTCTGCTCCTTTTTGGTCCTTTACAGGTAAAATTTCTCTCCTAAATTCTCCAATTATCAGTATATTACTGATTTGTTGTTTCTACTCTTAACAGCTATGTACGACTTTTTGGGCGCATCTTGTATTTGTTAATGTTAAATTATTTTCCTCTAATAAGTGCATCAGTCTATTGCAGATATAATTACTATGATTCTCGCTATATAAGAGCCAATCACGTCACAATGTCTTAATTTTCTTTTAGCACCTTTAGTATTAGTCTTCCATTATGGTTAATCTGCTTTGTATATTTTTGATAACATTGGATAATTTTTTTCGTAAGACCCTTTTTTGCTTTGTTCTTCGTCTTTATTTAGCTCATATATTATTAGAAAGCTTGTTTTATTTTGTTCTTTTATTTCCATTTCAATTTTTAATATTTTTTCTGGCATACAATCCCATTTCTGTAAATATTTGATATACTCTTTGTGGATAATACAACCCACGCCTTTTGTTCTCGTTTCCTCATAATCTCCGCTGTACAATAATACAGAATGATGCTATATTCGACCGACAACACTCTATACTCGAGAGCTTTTGTGAATTGATAAAATTTTATATAGAAATAGGAACCTTTTGACAGCTTAATTTCTGGGAATATAATGTTTTAAATATCTATTCATTTTTAGTTTAAAAACGAATAACATTTAATGGTATTGTAGATATTTGCTTCCAAACAAAACTCTGCAAGTAAATTTACTATTTATTTATTTATTTATTCAATAAATACAATGAATGATACTCGGTAAGTGCTACTGCACTTGTTTCGCATGAAAGGTATCATAAAACATCATCATCAACATTATAAATAGAATTATACCCAAAGACCAGACATCTGTATGAAACTTGACCGATCTTCTTTCCACTTAAGTATTCCCTTTTTTCCAGAGCATTTACTTCAATTGTTTAGCGTCGTTTTCTTGTATCCTAGGAGACCATAATTACTTGTTATCAAAGGTATTGCACAAAGCATGTGAAATAAAATCACACAAGCTCCCAAGAATACGGTCATTAAAAATATCCTACACTGTACCAGCGTCTGGACTTCAACAACTACTCCTTGGGCTATATGCCCCACCAAGTATTGAATTATGAAAGTCCAGACGCGGTTTGGTGCCCGACCAAGTCGGGGCTTTAACCCAAAAACTTTGATTTTGTTATTAAAGGAGCTTGCCATTCTTAGACCGGTTTCGGCATTATTGTGCCTCATCAGTAAGAAGCAGGCTAGCTCGACATCCTGTCACTAAAGGATATCTGAAAATGAATTCGACTCGCCTCGTTCTTGATAAAAGTGGTTGCGTTAGAGCAAGTGTATCACGAACGAGGAAAGCCCAACGCCATCCTTTAATAACAAAATCAAAGCTTGCAAAACTATAGAAAACTATACGAAGGTGGAATTCCGTGTACTTGGGAGCTTGTGTGATTTTATTTCACATCCTTTGTGCAGTTTTGTCACTCCCATGGTCCTTTTTGGTATTTTTATGGTTCAAAAAAATTCCTCCTTCGTATAGTTTTCTATAGTTTTGCAAGCTTTGATTTCGTTATTAAAGTGAGGATGGCGTTGGGCTTTCCTCGTTCGTGATACACTTGCTCTAAAGCAACCACTTTTATCAAGAACGAGGCGAGTCGAATTCATTTTCAGACATCCTTTAGTGACAAGATGTCGAGATATCCTGCTTCTTACTGATGAGCTCCTTTAATAACAAAATCGAAGTGTTTGGGTTAAAGCCCCGACTTGGTCGGGCACCAAACCGCGTTTGGACTTTCGTAATTCAATACCTGGTGGGGCATATAGCCCAAGGAGTAGTTGTTGAAGTCCAGACGCTGGTGCAGTGTAGAACATTTTTAATGTCCTTGTTCTTGGGAACATGTGTGATTTTATTTCACATCCTTTGTGCAGATACATAAAGATGCCTTTCTATCCTTGTTTTTGAAGCCAACATCTAGGTATTTGTTTATAATACCGGTTCTTGTTTCATCGAGTTCTGTTGTAACCGGGTTTTCGTGTTCAATCGGAATTATATTATTTGTTCTCATTGTTTGTGCTTGTTGATTGTATAATTTTTGGAAGTTTTTGATGATTTGGGTGCTTATTGACTGAGATATTGACTCTTTAGTGTAAAAACAATATTGAAGATGGTTAAAACCTGTATTGTTTGTGGATTTTCGCAATCTTCTGATGTTGATGTAACATTTCACAGGTAAACAACACATTAACTGTTGGCTGAAAAACGCCAGATCACTCTGTATGTGTTTTTGTTTTGTTTTGAAGTTAGTTGTTGATTTGTATTTTGACAGATAAAAAAGATTGTATTGTCATACAAAAATTAAAAATATTCTTTTCACCAATTTGTTATTTAATTTACTCCAATATAAATAACACCAACAGGTTATGGGCCCAGGACGTTCCTAATTGCCAAATAACATAGAATATTGATATATTAATAAGATATAATGACATCAACATTCTCACACATCGAAAAATTAAGTAAAGAAAATTTTGATACCTGGCGTATGCAGATGGAAGCAATCCTAATCAAAAATGATCATTGGTCGTACGTGAATGGTGAATTGAAAGAACCAGCTGACCAAGAAGAGAAAAAGGTTTGGAAGAAAGTAGATCAAAAAGCGAAAGCTGACATTTTTCTGGCAATGCAACCGTCAGAACTTTGTATTATTAAAAACTGCTCAACATCGAATGAAGTATGGGAGAAATTGAAACAAACATACAAATCTCAGGGGCCAGCCAGAAATAGGAATCAGTGTTGAAAATGACCTCCTATCCATTGTGATGTTATATTCCATTCCCAATACATATGAAAATTTTCGATGTGCTATCGAAGCAAGGGACGAATTACCTAATCCCGAGGTGTTAAAGATCAAACTCTTTGACGAATTCAATTCACGAAGAGAATCTGATAGTCAGGAAGCAACACAAAACGTTATATACACGAAGTTCAATAATAAATGGTGTGAACGGAACAGAAATTATGAACAGAAAAGTAAGAAGAATTACAAAAGAAACAGCAATAAAGAAAATAAAAAGTTTTTTCCTTTCAAATATAATTACTGTCATAAATATGGACATAAAAGTTTAGATTGTAGATTGAAAGTTGAGAAAGAAAGACATGAAGCATCCAAGGCAGAAGGAATTTCGGAAGTAGATGAAGAATTATTCATGATTTCAGAAGGTACAAATAAAGCAGAAGCAAATTGGGTGGATCACAGTACAAGAAATGAATGGTGTTTAGATAGCGGCGCAACATCACATATGTGTAACGGCAAATCGAAATTCACAAATTTTCATACGTTGAATAATGAAAAGGTTTGTTTGGCTATCAATAAAACAACAAATGTTCTTGGAAAGGGAACTGTCAAGATAACAGTGGATAATGGATCAGAAGGGAAAAGAACAATAAATTTGGAAAACACTCTATTCGTACCTGAACTGAAAACAAATTTGATTTCAATTTCGAAGGCAACATCCAGAGGAAGAACTACAAAGTTTCTGAAAAATTATGCTGAAATTATCAACGAAAATGGTGAAATTGTTTTGAGAGCTGAAAGAAGAGGTGCACTATATCATATCCAGCAAGTTGAAGAATCCGTTTCTGTAGCAAAATCGTCGAATCTCAGTCAGATTCGAAAATGGCATTGTCGTTTTGGTCATCTTAATGAAAAGCAATTAAAAACTATCAATTCGAAAAATTTGGTATCAGGTATGAAGTTCAATCCTTCAGAAAACCTGAATGAATGTGAAATATGTATCAAAAGTAAGCAAGTAACGTCTCCGTTTCCTACATCGTACTCAAGAACGGAAGGTGTATTAGATCTCATACACTCCGACGTATGTGGTCCCATGAATAACAAGTCTTTGGGGGTGCACATTATTTTGCTACTTTTATAGATGACAAATCTAGAATGGTACAGGTATATTTTCTGAAATCAAAAGATGAGGTGAAAGAAGCATTTATAAAATTCAAGAATTATGCAGAAACAGAGACTGGGAGAAAAATAAAAACCTTGAGGACAGATAATGGTTTGGAGTATTGTGGAAAAGTTTTCGAGAAAATTTTGGAAGAAAATGGAATAAAAAGGGAATATTCAACAGCTTACACGCCTCAACAAAACGGTGTCGCTGAGTGAATGAATTGTACCCTAGTTGAAATGGCTCGATGCATGCTAGAACAATCGAAACTAACAAAAAGTTTTTGGGCAGAAGCTGTATCAACTGCAGCTTATATCAGAAATCGATGCCCTTCTCGAAGTTTAGGAAATAGCATTACACCCTATGAAATTTGGAATAAAAGGAAGCCAGTTGTATCCCATTTCAAAATTTTTGGCTCCAAAGCGTTTGCATTGATTAAATCTCCGATAACGAAATTTGAACCGAGATCAAGAAAATGCACATTCATAGGATATTCAACAGAATCGAAAGCCTACCGTAATAAATTGAGGAATTACATACATTTGTCTAACCATTTTCACCCTGAAAACATTGTTCACCTGCCAGGAAAAACTCTCATCAAGAATAATGTTATACCAGTATTAATTGTGGATAATGAAGAATTAAATTCTTCCTCACAATCTGAGCGAGATAAAGGAACAGATGAACGTATTCTAGTAAAGTTTTGTCTGGTGAAAGTTTTTTATTAGTAACTACGCTTTTCTGAATTCTTAAATAATGTCAAGAAATTAATTGTTTGTTACCATTGGTAACAATATTGAATACACTTCGATTACGATAATGGTCTGATATCCTTTATTTTCCTCTTTTTGTAAAAATTATAATATACTCCAGACACAATTTCCATGTAAGACCTAATCGCTTAATTTGTCCGCGATCTTAAATTATTGAAATTTTTCGAAAAAAATCACTCTTCGACCCTGAAAATACCTCGATTTATTTTTTTAATAGAATCTGACCAAAAAAAAAAATTAATAATCTCGTACCTTGCAGCCTTAGATACCAATTTTTAATAGAATTGGAGCATGAATTACAAAACTCGTTCGCTATTTTAAATTTTGATAAAATTTAATAATCTCTAAGCAAACAAACTAAAAATATTTATTAATATATACCTACATTTTCTAAATTTCTTAAAATTCATATGTTCCGCACGCCTCTTGTGACACAGCCCTGTGGACTGTTTGTAAACAATCCCCGCGGTCCCCTTGCCTACATTCTATTAGAGAGAGACAACCAGATCATGGTTGTGTACAAATCTATTGTTTTTGAATAGGGAGGGCATCTCTATGTATATTATTAAGGTATTTTTAGACGGTCAGTTCAGTCACAGTACATACAGTAATTCCACTTCGGCCAATTTCTGGTTGTAATTTTTCAATACGCATAGCCAGGAGTTGCGATTCCTGGCTATGCGCAAACGACGAGTTTAAGAACGACAGGCACTCCTTCCATAGTTGTCGGATTTAAAAAGTTTCATCCAATCTACTGTATAATATATTAGAAGTGTTATAAACATTTCATAAAGTAGTCTCTTATTTCATCAAATTCTGGTTTTAGGAATTTTTATCAATGAGGCGTCAATCCCTATGTATGTTCCACTTATTTCATTGAAAAGTGATCATTTTTGTGACAATTCTACAATAGCATCTCGAATTATGATAATATCTGACTCACATGGCTGCATGTGAATGTAATATGTAATGTCTGTCTGTCTGTTATTGTTATTGTAAATTATAGTTTTAAGCTTGTAATAATTGTAATGTTTTGTGACGAGTGTAAAATTCTTGTAATTTTATATTAATAAATATCGATCTATCTATGTTTTTATGAGGTGTCATGCATTCTTGGTTCTTGTTTTCTTAAAAAAAATTGTATTGACTATGTACATTAAATGCAATAAATGTCTTTCTTATATATTAGGAATGTGAAATGTCAACTGAAATGGGAAAAATAAATATTTTCGTAATAATCTCTTGCATTTTTTTTAATAACGAATATAGAATGGCTGTATTAACTTTTTTAAACAGAATCAAACTATACAGGGTGTTTCATAGTTAAACGAACATACGTTAACTGTAAATAGAGGGAACTTAGGTGATTCCAAATAACCTTGGTTAATCAGTCTAACGCCTTTAATAACCGAGATACAGGGTGTTTCATCCATTTCGGCCAATATTTTGATAAGCCGTAACTTTAGAACCACCCTGCAGATTTCTCTCATACTTGTACAGGTATAGTGTGTTAATAGCCCAATCCTACAGTGTAGGAACTACAATTAAAATCCAGATCCGGATTAACAAGATAACAAAATTTGAAAATCCCCAAAACAACATCTGTATATCAGATTTTTTAAAATTGGGATGTATATTTGAAAAGAACGGAAAAAAATGAGTTAAAGTGAAATTTTTTTTAAGTGCACATCCCATTCTACTACTGGAGTTTTAACGTCAAATTACATCAAATGCATTTTTTTCATTTTTCACAAGTAGTAACTTTCGAAATACCTGGTAGATTTCTTCCATATTTGGTACAGGTATCATTTTTTAGTAGCCCAATCGTATAATGTAAGGACTATACTAAAAGTTAAAATCCAGATACGGATTAAGAAAAATTTATAAAATTTGAAAATCCACAACGCAACACGCTGTACATCGGATATTTTTTAAATTGGATCAGACATTCGAAACGAATGGAAAAACTGAGATGTTCTGACATATTTTTATAAATGCATATCTCGTTTTACATCTTACTAAACTTTTAAAGTAAATTCAATTAATGCAATACATATTGTCGTTTTCATAAGCCGTAACTTTGAAAACACCCTGTAGATTTCTTTAATATTTGGTACAGGTAGATTGTTTAAATAGCCCAAACGTACAATATAAGAACTAAAATTAAAATCCAGATCCGGATTAAGAAAAATTTGTAAAAGTTGGTAATCTCTAAAATAGCATCCTGTATATCAGGTTTTTTTAAATGATACCTATTTAAAAAAAGAAAAAAAAAAGACAAAAGATGTGTTATACTAAAATATTTTTATAAGTGCACAAGATCGTTCTACAAACAAAAAAGACAGATTTAATTTTTCGGATTAATTCCGGATACAAAACTCATTAAACTATCAAGTAAGCTTCGACAATAACATATCTTTTTTCTTTTTTTTTTCTTTTTTCAAATAGGTATCCGATTACATTTTAAAGAATCTGATATACAGGGTGCTATTTTAGAGATTATCAACTTTTACAAATTTTTCTTAATCCGAATCTGAATTTTAACTTTATTCTTGTATTGTATGATTGGGCTATTTAAACAATCTACCTGTACCAAATATGAAAGAAATCTACAGGGTGTTTTCAAAGTTACGGCTTATGAAAACGACAATATGTATTGCATTAATTGAATTTACTTCAAAAGTTTAGTAATATGTACAACGAGATGTGCATTTATAAAAATATGTCAGAATATCTCATTTTTTTCCATTCGTTTCGAATGTCGAAGGAAATCTACCAGGTATTTCGAAAGTTACTACTTGTGAAAATGAAAAAATGCATTTGATGTAATTTGACGTTAAAACTCCAGTAGTAGAATGGGATGTGCACTTAAAAAAAAAATTCACTTTAACTCATTTTTTTCCGTTCTTTTCAAATATCCATCCCAATTTTAAAAAATCTGATATACAGATGTTGTTTTGGGGATTTTCAAATTTTGCAAATTCTTCTTAACCCGGATCTGGATTTTAATTGTAGTTCTTACACGGTACGATTGGGCTATTAACACACTATACCTGTACCAATTATGAGAGAAATCTGCAGGGTGGTTCTAAAGTTACGGCTTATCAAAATATTGGCCGAAATGGATGAAACACTCCGTATCTCGGTTATTAAAGGCGTTAGACCTAAGTTTCCTCTATTTACAGTTAACGTATGTCGGTTTAACTATGAAACACCCTGTATAAGCACACAACTCAACCGCAATTTTGTATTTGCCATATTGAATTTTGGCAGAAACTCCATTCCCAAAAACTCCTTTCAACCACGTTTTAATCATAAAACTCATTTTTTGTTCATATAAAAATATTTGCCAAATCTCAACTCGACTAGATATGGTTCAAATTTGTACCAATAAACGTACAGATGAAGTTAATATAATTGTGGCAATAAAGATAATCGTGAGATTAGAAACAAGTTTTCATACTTTTCGGGCCTTTATCTCAAAAAGCATTCGAGACCTCCGCTTTTTGACTTCAAATTCTTATTCAGGAGACAAAAATACGTAAGAATCACCAAACATTATTGTGGTAGTCCGGTAGAAGCTTTTACCGGACTAATTTTTATTTACTTACCGGAATATCTTTAATGAAATAGTAATTTACGTAACAAGTCCCGAAAGTGGTCTTTTACTGGACGAGTGGGAAAATTGCAGGGCGAGCCGCAGGCGAGTCCTGCAAGCCTGCGAGTCCAGTAAAAGCACTTTTGGGGCCTATTACGTACAATATTTTTTTTAAAACGTGCAGTGTTGTACTATAAACATCATATTATTCAGTTTACATTTTTATAACAAGAACTCTTTATTAACTAATTTTAACAATTGCTTGGGTGGCCGTCTTAACAATTTCATCTGGTATAATTTCATCTTCCATTAATTCACAATCAAATGCATCATTTTGAATATCCATTTTATAATAAATGTCATGTTTTCAACTAAACGTCAAAATATGCCAAGTTATTTTATAGTTTTAAATAATACAAAACTCGGTTACTATAGAAACCAATTGACCGCTATCTTAGACTAACTATATTATTATTTTTTTCATTAAAGATAGGCCGGAAAGTAAATAAAAATGAGTCCGGTAAAAGCTTTTACCGGACTATCACAATAATTTTCTGGCTCGGTCCGACAAAATGAGATTTTCTGACCTAAAAATAAACCGGAAAGTACTAATTTCTGGCCAGTTTTAAAAAAATAATAATAATATAGTTAGTCTAAGATAGCGGTCAATTGGTTTCTGTAGTAACCGAGTTTTGCATTATTTAAAACTATAAAATAACTTGACATATTTTGACGTTTACTTGAAAACGTGACATTTATTATAAAATGGATATTCAAAATGATGCACTTGATTGTGAATTAATGGAAGATGAAATTATACCAGATGAAATTGTTAAGGCGGCCACCTTAGCAACGTTTGATTTATTATTAAATTAGTTAATAAAGAGTTCTTTGTAAACTGAATAATATGATGTTTATAGTACAACACTGCACGTTTTAAAAAATATATTGTACGTAATACGTCACAAAAGTGCTCTTACTGGCTCGCAGGCTTGCAGGACTCGCCTGCGGCTCGCCCTGCAATTTGCCCACTCGTCCAGTAAAGACCACTTTCGGGACTTGTTACGTAAACTACTATTACGGGACTCGCAGGATTCACTTTCGGAACTTGTTACGTAAATTACTATTACCTCATTGAAGACTGCATAATTAATTTTTACTACTTTTCCATGTTTCCAACCTTATTTGCATAGACTGAATTTTAGCGAGCAGTTTATATCAATAATTGATATATCGAGCAGTGTATATATGAGCATTGTTAGGGATCGTGGCGGGGAGAAATGTCATTACTGTCAATAGTGTCAATACCAGTGCGAATATAAAAAATGAAACTGCTGGACACCAATATCAAAGGTGCCGACGCTAAGTGACACTACTGTATGTACTGTGGTTCAGTTATCCGTTCAGTCTCAGTTTCAGTCGAACTGTCAGTTAATTGTATGTGTAAATACGAAAAACTGTAACTGATATGGATACTGAAACGGGGATGTGGCTCGATGGGAATTCCATCAGTTATCGTATCAGTTGTCAGTTAAACGGATGTCTAAACAAGCCTGTCCGTTCAGGTATCAGTTTTACTCTATTTACTTCTCTTTTTTCGTGTTTTTTTTAGTGCTAGGCACAACGCGACCGCAATTAGTTTATCAACTGACAACTAAACTGATCGTCTAACAACGGCAGAGTTTTCAAACTGAACTGACAACGGAACTGAAACTGAAACTGAACGGAGAACTGAACTGACCGTCTAAAAGTACCTTTACTCTCACTCGAAAAAACTGCTGACAGGAGCTGCCATAAAGTTTTTCCAAAATTTCTGGCAAGCAGTGAAGAATTTAACGAATTAACTTTAAAATCTTAACTCGGGGGTTTTGGGGTTCGCCAATCACGAATCTGATGTCAGAATTTCAACATTCAAAATGGCGGCTTCAATATGGCGGAACGAAGATTCTAAAAAAGGTGCAAATTATTCTAAATTCCGTACACCGGGGTTTTCTAGGTCGCTGATTACTAATCTGATGTCAGAATTTCAAAATTCAAAATGACGGCTTTAATATGGCAATGTATCATGTTCATTGCATGCTACAACCGGAAATCTTTTTTTAACGCTAACAGTCTTCATATTTTTTTAAAAAATATCTCTGGACTCTATTTGTGCTCCTCCAGTTCCCCTTCATTTTTGTACATAAAATCTTAAACTGTTGATTTACATCATTTTTTTCTTTCATACATTTTCCACTTTTTTCTGCAATAGCTTCCCACATGATATTCCGGATATTTTCTTGTGTATCGTGCAGTTTGCCTTTTACGAGAAGGAAAATCTTTTCTTGTGAACACCACCTCTTCATCCCTCGATCGTAAATAATTAAAACGTAAATAATAATTAAGATAAGTGCAAAGCACGAAGCACAGTTAAATATCTTGTATTTTGATAACACATTCTTATATTAAAAAATTTGATAATTTAAAACTACTTAAATTAATTAATTTATTATTCACATTCATATAATAACTTTAATGTATTCATTATTTCACAATCAAAAACCATTCATTGATACTAATTAATTTAAAATAAATATACAAAATTGCAAGTAACCTCTGCTTGAAATGCCTGCCTAATTTCTACACAAGCGCGCGACTAAACTAAAATTCATATTACAGTTAAAATTGCAGCAAGTTGCAGCTGGTATTGAAATGTGTTGGAAAGAAAGATATTATGAATAGATCCTGAAAGTTTCAAAGCGGAACCTCGTGGAACTTTTTTGAAAACACCTTTTCAAAAGCCAGTGTTGAGGGTTCTGGAATAAACCCTATGTTGTGCCAGTTTCCCAGGACGACCAACAATGTGTTATCGCCTTTTTAAACTGCATCGTTGTATTCGTAAAATGGACTGTAGTTTTTATATTGGTTATGTGTGTACTGTAGTATGTTTATCTTCTCAACTCCATTCAACAAAAACAATGAACACTTTTATTTAACAATTTATTAAAATGTTAAATAAATAAATGAATGACACAACAACGTAACAAAGGATTACATTAAACTAGTGATCAATGAACAAAGTATTAAGTATCTTATGTGCTTAACAAAAACTAGCACATAAGTAAAAAACTAAAAAGACCGCATCAGTCAGAAAATATTTTTTGCATGTGTTCTGCATGAGTGATGAATAGACACTGTTTTAAAAAGTCTCGAAACTCATTGCTTCAAATTTTTATCCCTTCCCGGGTCGCACGATTACTTCTAGAAAGATTGTAAGTTTTTTATGCTGTCTCTCTCTCCCGCTTGAGAAGACAAGGATTAACTCAAATTACGTCATCATGAATTTCAGGGCGGACGTGACTATGGTAGCGTAAACTTAAAAAATCCGTTATAGATTCTACGCGGTAAATATTGGCCTACGTGTTAATCGTAAAAAAGACTAAAAAAAACTATTTGTCGATGTCTCGTGATTGAGCGCTGTTTTGCAAATGCATCCTAGTGCGGTGTTGCCGGTTGAATGAATATGAGTTTACATGTTTAATTGTCTGAAAATTAAACAGCCAGTTCGAGAAAAAAAAATCCAAAATTTTCTTCTTTCATCGATCACATTTTTCAATTGTATGAACGTAAAATTGAGCATATATTTATATATAAACACAAAATACATACTTCCAGGAAGATTTTCCACCTTTCAGAATTGAAATTGGACCAAGACTCGCTTTTTTGTGACAGTTTCTCTCTTCGCTCTCGTTGGTTACCTCGCAACACGTATTCAGAGCTCCGGATGAAGCTCGACTTCGGAGTGAGCTAGCCGACCAGTCGAAGCATGTGGGGAACCGATTTTTATGGAATATCATCCCAGGACTATCCCCAAACACAATAAAACCATAATTGGTAAAAAATTCGAAACATTATTTTTGACTGTTTGCCAGGAATTTGCGATTTGGCCCCACTTGCGACGCTCCCTTGTAAAAAGTTTCCTGAACCAATTTTTAATAATCCAATAATTACCGATTTTCTTGAAAACAATAGGCTCAGAGAAGTGAAGCGGAAACAAGAACACATTTTTTCCTTCAAATACTGTTCCCAGGATCGTATTTTATAACTTAAATAAAAAAAATTTAAATGCAAACAAGGATAAAAAGTTTTAGCAAAAAGACCCACAAAAACTTTTCTGTAATCGTAAAGGGTAAGAAAGAAAGGCAGGTGAATAACGAATACGAAATATCACGAAGTTTATATAAACCGTCAATATCAGGGCGAAAAAGAGTAAAAAAGAGAATTTGAGAGCTGAAGTATCGCTTCTCTCCTGGGTAATTCGTGTGGGCGACGCGACGATAGATATCGATGTGACCACGTGCCCAGCGTTGCGTTCCAGTGCCTGCTCTGGATACGATGCGATGTGATGCGACGCATTCATGGAATTTTCGATAAATTTTATTGCTGCATTTAAATTATGTAAAGCAGAACTCAAGTTAAACAGAGAGGTTAATTAAATGAGATATCTAGAATTTCTTCTCTGGTGTGTAAATAAAATATATTCTTCAAGCCAAAATTCTCACATCTCGGAATGATTATTTACTTGTATTGAGATATGAAAATCAGAGCCGGACTGAAGGTGTGGCGAAGGAGACGTTTGCCACGGGCGCAAACAGCCTGGGGGCGCAAAATGTGAAATTTTCCATTTAAAATAAATACTTTCTTGACTACAATCGCTGTATTTGGGTGACTATTTCACTCATCTTCGAATTTTCACAAAATCTGACCAATCACAAACCAAAGACAGCTGGTATTATCGCGATAATACCAGCTGTCTTTCAATCCTGATTGGTCTATCAGCGTGGTATTTTCACGGCGTAACCATGGATACGAATTGCAAAACACAATTTGACATTTTGAAAAAAAATAATTACAGCCACAGACGTCAAAATGAGAACTTTTACTTTGTATAATTACAGCTACAGATGTCAAAATGAGACCTTTTACTTTGTTTGTGAAATAGTCTAATAAAATTCCACTCGTGATTGAATTCATCTCATAAGTCTGTCTCTTATTTCATAACTCAACTGAGTTGCTTGGAGAAAACACCACTCGTCCTGCGGACTCGTGGTGTTTTTAAGCAACTCAGTTTCGTTATGAAATGAATCGACAGACTTATCGCGAAAATTCAATCACTTGTGGTATTACTACTGACAAGTATTTAACGCCACCAAAGGTTATGGAACAAAATCCCAGAAAATGATACGTGACGTGAAATGCGACTCGGTGCACGTAGGAACATAAACCCTTCTTCTACTTCTGCGGTAATTTCATCCTAATCGGTTGCTACTCCGAAAGAAATTGAAGTAAGTAGGTATGAAGGGATCTAGTGACAGAAGATGGTCCACCAAATATAATTCCGTTCATACTTTACTAACGCATCTAAAAATTGTGATAGATATTCTTGAACAAATTTCCAATGGCAGTAATTAGAAGGTCTTAAACTTTTACTGAAGCCCATGAAGCAATTTACTTTTATTGTTTTTCTGTTGTTCTGGAATGAAGCTCTTCTAAAGATTAACAAATATAATTTGGCACTACAGAACCAAAGATTAGTTGTTCGGGATGGTGCAAGAATGAAATTCATAATTATAGATCTGATTTCTTCGACTCTATATCTTCAAAATCATTCGCTGAAACGATTAATATTGGACCAAATTTTGGAGAGGTAAAATTAAAAAAAATGTCAGGAGAAGAAGCTAATAATGAGGTGTTCATTATGGATCAGAAAAGTCTATCGAAAAAGGAACCTCCTTCAAATATTGGAATCTATATCAGTGCAACTTGGAAAAGAATTTAATGTCTGAAGACTTTAATTTTTTAAAAGGAATATCTTGATAAATTGAAGAAGAACACTGCGTATTTGGCATTGAAGTATAGTTCCGATTTGGATCCGTATGAGAGCTTCAAATTTCAAGTATGTGCAATTTTTACTGACTTGGACAAAATGAACGCTCTTGGTATTCTTCGGAAAATGCGTGAATCCTCGGAAAATGCGTGAATTGTCGCTTCAAACAATATATCCAACTCTCGACACAGCCCTCAGGATATTCTTAACGTTGCCAGATCTGGTTTTGAAATCGAAGTCGCTTTTATCGAAAAAAATTTTTTGTGATTTCATAGATTCGAGGTCCCTCTTTCACGTGATCACTATATGAAAGCTAAGGGAGATGTGGAGGGGGGGGGGGGGGTAAATTAACATGTAAAGATATGGTTTTTCGCACGTAACTCGCTGAGGTTTATTCGGATCGAAACAACTTCTACATATAAAATAAAGTGCTCGCGGAAACGCTTAAACTGAATTTTAACCCGTCTAAATCGGTGTAGCGGTTCTCGAGATATTGCGATTTGAAAGTATACGGATTTTTGCCGCGGCGAGAACACACCTAGAGCCGTGTTCGCGTTTTTCGCAGGGAAGAAAGTGACTTCGAGACTTGAATTTTTTTCCTCCGATAGATAGTCGTGACTCAAGCATTGTGTCCAAATTTCAACCCGATAGTTTAATTTGGGGGGGAGGGGGAGGGCAAACACTGATTAATCTTTGACTATTAAGGAGATGATGGTTTTCGCGAAAACGGACAAATGGCGACCGAATTTCGGATTTTGCCAATTGTATTTTTCGATTTTCGTAACGAAAGAGTAAAGTGGGGAAAATTTTTTATGTTCCATCGATTGCAGAATTTTTTTCTCTTTGATTTGAGCCCTACAATTAGGTGAAATTAGATGCCGGAAAAGTATTTGAGAGAGAGCAGAGGGATGATGTGAGAAAGACGAGAGATGAAAGGGAGCGCTTAGCTCCTATCCCGGCATCTAATTTTACGGAGGCTCAGCGAGCGCACTCGCTTTTATAAATATATCGTGCACACCTGCAGTCCTCTATATACTCAGAGCTTTGCGGTAAAAAAATCTTGAAAGAGAACTCATTGCCCTTGAAAATAAGCCCAGCACAGGTCAAAAAAGTTCTTTGAAATATAATCAGTAAATGTTAATTGTGAAAAACTTGTATTTATTGAAAAATGAATTTCTTCAAGGCCGCATTTTGAAAATTCGCACGGGCGCTAGAATCCTAGTTCCGGCTCTGGTATTGAGATATGAAAATAAAAATTGTCCATAACCTATGGATTAAGAGTCAATCTCTGGCAGTGCCCCTCTAGAGTTCTTCGAAGTTCCCTCGTAGTTCTTCCAGAGTTTCTCTTTTGTTTTTATATAATAGTTTAAAATATAAATTATATAACAATGATAATTAAAAACTAAACCACAGGGATTTTTTCTTTTTGACTAAATTTTGTTTTTGACAATTTTTTTTAACAATTTTTTTTTAAAAATGTTTTTTCGACCATTTTTTTAAACAAATTTTTTTTCTTTTTGACCAAATTTTTTCTTAGTCAAAATTTTTTTTAACAAAATGTTTTTTTTGTCCTAATTTTTTCTTTTTAACCAAACTTTTTTTTTACCAATGATTTTATTAAAATTTTTCTTAGCCAAATTTTTTTAACAATGTTTTTTTGACCAATTTTTTTCTTTTTGACCAACTTTTTTTTGACTATTTTTTTTAGTACTAGTGAAAATCAGAAATATTTTAAACAATACTGAAATTACGAGTATAATAAAAAATAACAGTGTTTTTAAACATTGCTCCTGGATCAGCCACTGGTAAATCCCTCTTTATAGTAGAACCCACCGCTTTATGAGAAAGAAAAAACGCTATAAAAACAGCAAAGGATACCGCCAATAGAAGAAATGCTAATTGATCTGGACATTTTTGAGTTCTTTAATGTCGAAAACGTCGTACACTGTCCATATACATAAAAATAAAATGATATTTTGGCTATTAGGACCACTGTGCAAAGATTCAATAACCAACTTACTGGAGATCGTTAGGGGTAATTTGCGTAAAATTTCTGTATTGATTAACTTTCTTTAATATGAATTTACATTTTAATTTCTGTAACGCATATTAGATTTCAATAGAGGTTGACCACTCCACCTCGCCCATAGGTTCATTTTCTGATCTCTTGTGAGATTCACAAACGTTGCTAATTAAAATTTTTGTCTCAAATTTTAATTCTAAAATTAAAAACACGGTGAATAAAGTCATAAATATTATAAATTAATTAAGCTTACCTACCCTATCTCAACCCTCACCATCGGATTCACATTGATAATCAATTTGGTCGGACTCGTTATATAAGAATTTTCTTCTTTGATAACATGTTTGATTTTTGTCTGCCAATCATCAGCTGAACTTTTGTTAATTTCTTCTTTTACCAAATTTGCTATCAACCGTCAAATTTGGGAAACACGTTATAACGCCTTATTCTTTTTTAATTTGTCCCCAAATTAATTCTGTGGGGTTAAATACACAAAAATAGGGCGGAAGGCGCAATACCTCGTGGCCCCTTTTTGATGCCATTTCATCAATAAAAAGTTTTATAATATATATGTAAAGATGCCCAAACGATATGTATAAATGTTTAGAAGTGCCATTTCAAGTTGACATTTTTACTTGATTCCTTTTTCAAGTTAGAAAAATGGCTTCGAATGATGTAATTCCTGCTGGAATAAAAGTTGTAAATAAGCTAATTGTGGATGGATTACTAAAAATCAGAGAAAAAATTCAAACTGAAATTTTTATACAAAATAACCTCACAATTATAACCCTCCGTGGGTGGTTCACACTAGCGTCAGTGTCTAAACCCCAACTGCTTTTAGAGTGCCCACGGTGTTGCCAAATGCCAATACAATATATTTACTTGAAATATTACTTTGTACATCATTTTTCTGAGCTAAGCTGGCCTGGCGTACCCTAATCTTACCTGACCTCACCCTGTAAATTATTGATCTGTTACATTTTATTATTATTTGATATAATGTTTCGTGCATTAGGTTATGCGATAAGTTTAGCAACAGCGTGGGCACTCGAAAAACGGCTGGGCCGTAGACGTAAATGTGGTTGACTAATTTGCCGCAGTGCAGAGCCACTTTCACTACTTCCAGTGACTTCAAGTGCACTTGAATATCAGTTCACACTATTCAACTGTGATTCAAGTCCCCAACTTGAAAGCAAAAGTTAACTTGGTCTCTACTTCTACTTGAAACTTAAAAGCACCTTTCAAGTTACTTGAATTCAAGTGTTCACACCTTTCAATTTATTTCAAGTTGCACTTGAATTTAAGTAACTTGTAAAGTCTGAACGAGCCTTTTTAACACCTACCTAATATATCAAATTAAAAAACAAATTGTGAGGTACTTTTTTGTAAAATAAAGTGTAGAATTTTTTCTCTGATTTTTAGCAGCACAATTAGCTGATTTACAACTTTTATTCCAGCAGGAATCATATCATTTGACGCAATTTTTGTAACTTGAAACAGGAATCATTTAAATAAAGATGTCAACTTGAAATGACTTGAATCAAATATTGAAATAGTATGAACGTTCACTT
Organism: Crepidodera aurea; assembly: GCA_949320105.2. Classification (NCBI taxonomy): domain Eukaryota; kingdom Metazoa; phylum Arthropoda; class Insecta; order Coleoptera; family Chrysomelidae; genus Crepidodera; species Crepidodera aurea. The sequence goes on along the minus strand of OX439473.1, from coordinate 90,177,076 downwards.
GAATTCAGGTTACTCCTTTCAAGTTACTTGAATTCAAGTAACTTGTAAAGTCTGAACGCCGCTTTATAGAAATTAAAATGTAAATTCATATTAAAGAAACTTAATCAATATAGAAATTTTACGCAAATTACCCCTAACGATCTCCAGCTAAGTTGGTTATTGAATCTTTGCACAGTAGTCCTAATAGCCAAAATATCATTTTATTTTTATGTATATGGATAGTGTACGGTGTTTTCGACATTAAAATACTCAAAAATGTCCAGATCAATTAGCATTTCTTCTATTGGCGGTATCCTTTGCTGTTTTTTCTTTCTCATAAAGCGGTGGGTTCTACTGTACCTACAGTTATAGTTTTCCAAATTTCACATAACGTTTATTTGAAAATGTATTTGTTGTTATTTTACCGTCTTTTAAATTTGGTTGTGTACCTATAAGATATTGATTCAGATCAATAATTTTATACTTTTTAAAATTTTTGTATTTGTTAGTAATTCACAAACTATCGAAACTAGTATATATATGCAAATCCTACCTGTCCTGTATCAGTCAGCGTAACCCATGTCGTAACAGGTTGTCTAAGACTAACATCTGAAAGTCGTATTTCTCCTTCTCCTACCAAAGTATGTGATAAAAAGTCAGTTGAGTAAACATGAAAACAGAGCACTCGCTGCGATTGTTCCCTGAAAAATAAAATGAAAAGATAAAACTAAGAAAATTGTAAATTTAAGTAGTCGTCGCCGTCAGGGAACCAAGGGCGTCGCAAGATTTTATTCGAGAGTGGTAATTGAAAATTAAAACACAGGCGATATTATATAGGAGGATATAATGTTAATATATTGATTAGAATGGTAAATAAAAACATTCTAAAATAAACATTCAAAATAAAAATTGTAAATGAAATCCATATTTTTTAGGTTTTGTTTATATTGAGAGAAATATTCAAGAAATTGCAGAACAAACGAATATAGAAATAAAGTGGTTGGTATCTTTATGGATTTAAAGCAACAAGGTTATCCAGCCAGTACCACAATTATAATGATTATTTCCCTTGCCTGTCAAATATCAATTCTTAACCAATCACGTGCTTGGAAACTGATTTGACGCAGCCAATCAAAACAAAATAAAGCGACTATTCACCTTGGTGGTAAATAGTCGGCTATTTGATCATCGTCCTCAATATTCACCTGAAGGGCGGCATTTATACGTACGTAGAGGTTTTTTTTTGACTCGGGAAATAATCTTATTAAATATAACGCGACCTTGACAAATTAGCTACTATTTTTATTGCTACTAAATTTCTCGTATATTTTACAATTTCTCTCGACAATTTTGGCATTAAGAATCAAAGCTAAAGCTCTCGGGAGTTATTCAGATTATTAATGCCAAAATTAAGTCTCGACGAATTGATCCTATTATATCTTTACTATTTTTGGGTTCGTAATAACAGATTACTTTAATAATACAAATTTTTTTAAAAACTGATAAATTGAGCTAGTATCGACTTATTTTTTATTATTTTGTGTAACTAAAGTAGATTAATTGTATTTTATTTAACCTAACAAAAAACCGTCATTATCCTAGTATTTTTTTAATAATATTTCGGTGTGAAATTTCCTTACCGAATACTCTAGCTTCAATTAAAAACAGAAAATTTTTTCTGGAACACGAATATTTTTAGATAAAATATTCGTGCTCCCGAAAAAATTTCCAGTAATAATTGATAAGTGAAAAAATAACATAAAATTCGGCAATTAGTTTCGGCGATTAGACATCATCAGGCCTAAAATAAAATTACAAAAACTGTACATATCGCCTAAACTTAACAAGTTATGAATTTAGTTCATAAATTTACCTTCCTTATAAAATAAATTATAATTTTCTCGCTTTCTGGGAAAAAAATTGAACTGAATCGAAAATTTTGGTCTTGGTAAAGGAAATGACTACGTTAATTTTTGAATTTTCCTCAGAATTATTAGTAAGAACTTTTGCCCTATTTATTTGTCTTGAGTTGATTCTAGGAAGGTGTATCAAAATGTCCAATTTTTATTGGAGATTTTTTAACATTGTAATGATACCTTCAGAAAATTTTTGTACAACACTTTTATCAAGAGAACAGCCCCTTTTTCATCTGATAATAGAGAGTTGAAGTTGTGCCAAGTACGTAAACGTTAGGAGCCGAATTGACATCTACGCATGCGCATTTGTCTGGAAATAGCGTTTACGTGAAAAATAGGATTGCGTACGTACGTAAGCTTGCGTTCTCTCACGGATACCTTAAAAATCTACGTACGTTAACCGAAGATTATACGAGAGACACCGATAAATGGCGAATGGCCCAATTTTGAATTTTGACTTAAAGTAAATTATTCATAACTTCAAAAAGACTTTCTTTATTTTCTTTTTGTTAGATTACATTCAGTTGAGAAATTCCTATAAAAGTAATAATAATAATAATCCTTTAATTTAGCTCTTGGCTAGTATTATTTTTACATTTAGGTTTACAAAAGTTTTACAAAAAAAAATAAATAGTTATACACTTATATTCACAACCTACATGTTCTTTTAAAGCTCATTAAATTATTGCAGTTTTTAATAAAATCAGGCAATTCATTATATTGCTTTAATCCCTTATAAAACAGACTATATTCTGACTATATAACTATAGTGCTTACTCTGTCTAAATAAAAATTGTTTCTTGATCTTGTGGAATATTTATATATGTCTTTAACAAACCTACAAGTATTTACAAGTTGAGGCACTATAGTTGATTAATCATTTTATATATAAATAACATGGTGTTAAGGGTCACTCAAGAAGTTACTAAATATTCGTTTTTGTTTCAATTGATTTATATAATTTGCAACTTTACAAATAAAATTATCATTTTATTTTTTCTTTTCCTAATTTCCGACTGGCAGGATCGCCATGTGATAAACTAACTTCTTAATTTGGACTTAAATAATTTAAACTCATTTTCTATAAAAAACCCAATTTATTTATGTCTACTCTCTTTGATAGTTCAAATTATAATCCTTGTACAATAATTCATTTCACCTCAAAACATATATCAATTCCCATCTATCAGCGCAAAGTACTTCAGGTAGCAACAGTGTTATTGCTGATTAAACAGTATTCATAAGTCAATAACACTATACCTGGAGTCGATGCACTAATAGAGGAAATTGTGAAATATACTAACTAACTAAATAATTATTAAATATCTAAAATAATAAATATCATTACAGAAGTTCTCAAAAGAATTTCTTTATTTTTCTGGTATTAGATTACATTCGGTTGAGAAATTCCTATAGAAGTTACTAAATATTCGCTTATTATGTTTCTAAAGGTTATTTCTCATATTTCAGTAAGATAATAAAAAACTTTCAAGTTAAAATATTTTTTATTATATAAATATTTATTTATTACAATAACAAAACAATATTACAGAATATTTATCTCTAAAACTACAAAACAACGAATCTTTACATTTTTAGAAAATATACTCAATAAAATTACATTTACAAAGTGTAGAAATGTTCAACTAAATTTAGTTGATGGCGCTTTTTACATCTTAAAACTAGCAAAAAATGCAAACAAAATATTGGTAATAAAACAAACATTAAAGTTGTTTTTGCTTGATAAAAGGTATGCTACTTTAATATTGCGATACTAACTTTACAAAAATCAATCTAGGTACATTTACTAAAATTTAATCAGCACGATGGATTTTGAAAATCTTTGTGTGCTGAACAGGACATTAAATTTCCCAAATATTGTTCCAGTTGTGTGGAGACTCAATCGCCCATAAAGCTCTGCTCGATTCCCAACAGGATCATTGTTGAATATATGTAGCAAGATTACCTCATCCATTTCATCTTCTTCGAAATCTGAATCCCCAAGTTGTGCTGCATCAAGAATAGCTTCCATCTTAAATTAAATCAAAGTATGAAGTAAATAGAGCCTAATGGAACATGTATAAAAACGTGCTTACCATAAAATGTATCTTCTATTTTAGTAGAATTTCAAGAAATCCAATTCCAATATATATATTAATTTGTTTTTCATTTCTATAACTCATTAGTGGCTTTGTACTTCAAATACTCTCCTTAATGGATATAGTAAAACCTCTTATTTTATTAAAAAGTTTTTTAATTTTGACTTTTCGACTTTCTGCTCACAGAAAACAACATAAAAGCAAAATACAGACCAAATTAATTAACGGTTGACAGTTGACATCTACTTTACGTACGTACATGAACACTTCAACTCAAATTTCATACAACTTTATTACGTTATATTTCGTACGGTATTTTCTACGTAAAGGGTTACGTACTGTGTTTACTTCAACTCTCTAATATTGCACTGCAAGACGTTCCTATAACCACACATTTATCTTTGGCCAAACGAATATCTTCTATTATCATAATTTTCTTCATGAGAATTGATGAAGTTGTGAAAATATTCGTGAACTATCCATATCCCGGATGTCAACTGATATTTGGGAGTAAATGCTTATATCAGTTGTTTCTTCAAAAATAAAGCTGTTTTAGTTTATTATTTCTTCTCCAAATGAGTTCATTTTGAACTGTGACACTCAAATATTCAAATCAATTCCCTGAGATTACTCTCATTGATTTTTGATGCGACTGTCATATTGGACTTGTGACCACGAAGTAGGATATTTTGTCCCTTCCAAAAAAATCGTGCTTTGATGATTAGTCTTCAATTTATTCCTATTTTGCTGGACCTGTTCGTTACTATCTAAAATATTAATAATTTGTTTTTCTTTATTTTCAAAAGTTTTTATGAAGTTTACCTACGGCCACTATTATAGAAAACAGGTAAAAACACACGACACACAGCCTCAGTATACCGGGTGACAATGAGACTAGGGCCATACCTGTATCTCGTTCATTTTTCAACCGATTTGAATAAAATTTGGAACATAGATATAAGACAATTTTGGATTGACAGTCGTATAAAAACAAAATGGCGGACTTCCGGCTTCGCCAGAAATGTCACCAGCTTCGGTTTTTTAAAAGGAACATCCTGTATATTTAATGTTTTTCAGATTCTATGGCTCAAATTACATACGACAGTGTTGCTAAATTTTTTATTTTTCAATAAAAAAATTCAAATTCCCAAATTTTTTTTTAGCACAGGAAGAGTAATATACTTTTTAAAATTTTCATTTATAATATAGCTATTATAACACTAAAAGAAGTGCTATAATAGGCCATAACGCGCATATTATAGCACGCCTTTTCACAGATAATAGCATAACTTCCCACATGTCAAATCAGCTATCAGTTGACTCTAAATTTGCCTCTGAATGAGTGTCAAGTATAAATGTCAAAAGCATAAAGGTAAAAAATACATAATCTAACTACAAAGAAATTAAGAATCATTTTTTAATAAACATAAAAGTACACCTTATACATAATTATAAATTATACATATTTATAAAAATAACTTAATTCATCTTACTGTTAATAGTACAATTCTTGTATAGGGTGGCCAAATAAGAATGCGAGGTACTGTATCTTGGAAACCATCCATCGTAGAGGCTTGCGGAAAAAAGTCATTACTAAAACGACCAAGAGGAAAACCTGGAAAATATTTTCAAGTTTTTGAAATGGCCGCTAGGGGGCGTAACTGTGATCTTGAAGCTAAGAAAGTGATGTTCCTGCGAATTCCGCTATATTAACCTACCAAAAAAATACCTGATCTTTAAAGTAGAGGATAATCTGAACCTTTTTTGTTTAACAATTTTTGCTATATCTCTAAAAATAAAGTGGTGGGGGGTATTCAAAGGTTTCAGTAAAAAACACCCTGTATATTCGAAACGGCTGAGCCGATTTTAACAAACTTGGGCTAGTTGAAAAGAGCTATTCTTAAGCTACAAATGCTATAATATTTGATGTTTTGTTAGTTTCAGATGTCGCCGCTAGAGGGCTTTTTTCGATATCTCGTTAGAAATGGTTAATTTTCTCAAAAAAATTAAACGCATTGGTATGATTTCTTTTTCATGAAAAAGTAGCTAAATGATGCCTAAACAAGTTCCCGAAAACCGCATCTCGATATCTTGTTCCTAACCTAAAATTTAGCCCAAAGAAAATTTTATAAGGAAATCCCTTAAATTTTTATTTTTTAAACGAATTAATTCCTTTTATTATGTAAGTTGTGGCCCTAAAAAGGACCGATTTAAAAAAGAAAAGTTTTTAGTCCCCGTAAATGCTCTAAATTAGCCATTCAACTGCAAAAACAAGTTTTGACGTGTTTCCAGTGAAACATCTTCCAACAACAACTGTAATTTATTGGCCAAAAAGTCAAGAAAGATATTGCCACTTAGGGATTGCTAAAAAAAAAAAATTCTGCCTCCCAGTATGCCACACCACACATTTAAACTCCAATGTCCTTGGTGCTGCATATTGTGCAGATTTTAAAGGTGGCTTCATCGGTCCAAAGAATTAGAAATAAAAATTCTCCATTATTGTGTGAGAGCATATTAATGCAGTATTACAACAGCGTTGGATTGGAAGAGGAAGTCTGTTTCCATGGCCTGCGCGATCCCCAGACTTAACTTGTCTTGAATTTTCAGACTCAACCTACGACCAGAGAGATACGAAAAATCGGATTCGTAATGCATTACGTAACATACCGAGGGCCGAAATTGAACCTGCAGTTTTGTCTACCCATGAGAGGCTTCAGAATTTCGAGCATTTACGGGGACATTAAAAACCTTTCTTTTTTAATTTGGTCCTTTTTAGGGCCACAACTTACATAATAAAAGGAAATAATTAGTTTAAAAAATAAAAATTTAAGAGATTTCCGTATAAAATTTTCTTTGGCCTAAATTTTAGGTTAGGAACAAGATACCGAGATGCGGTTTTCGCGAGCTTGTTTAGGCATCATTCAGCAACTTTTTCATGAAAAAGAAATCATACCAATGCATTTAATTTTTTTGAGAAAATAAACCATTTCTGTCAAAATGTCGAAAAAGCCCTCTAGCGGCGACACCTGAAACTAACAAAACTTCAAATATTATAGCATTTTTAGCCCAAGAATAGCTCTTTTCAACTACCCCAAGTTTGTTAAAATCGGCTCAGCCGTTTTGAATATACAGGGTGTTTTTTACTGAAACATTTGAATACCCCCCACCACTTTATTTATAGAGATGCAGCAAAAATTGTCAAACAAAAAAGATTCAGATTATCCTCTACTTCAAAGATCATGTATTTTTTTGTTAGGTTAATATAGCGGAATTCACAGAAACATCACTTTCTTAGATTCAAGATTGCAGTTACGCCCCCTAGCGGCCATTTTAGAAACTTGAAAATATTTTCCAGGTTTTTCTCTTGGCCGTTTTAATTATAACTTTTTTTTCCGCAAGCCTCTACGATGGATAGTTTCCCAGATACAGTACCTCGCATTCTTATTTGGCCACCCTATACACATTATAATTAATAGTTACATTAGAGGTATCTCTAAAATTAATTATAAGACCAGCAGGATTAGAATTAGAAGTTTCTTGAGCATTGATCATTGTTGTAGAGATTTCATTTTCGTTTTGCAATGAAATATCAGCAACTGTAGGAAATGCTAAACCAGAATCACTAGACACAACATCAATGTTTTGGTTGATTGTTTTATCAATATTCTCGCTAGTTATCGTACAAGTTTTATTGTTCGAACATCCAGGTACGTTAATATCATTTTCATTAGAACTGAACATTCTCGAAATTTCAATTTTGTTTTTTAGCGAAGCATCTACATAACCCTCCTCCACGGCAGCGGACTTCCATCTAACATGCCGTTTTAATGTTAATAAATCTCCACCAAAATTAGCTAAATGTGTGGCGCTTGATCTTCTAAAACAGTATCCAGGAAATCATTCTGGATTGGGCAGTTTAAGATACTCAGCAGTATCTTTGGCTACTCTTCCCATAGTATTTATTCCAATAGGACAATAAACACAACGACCATTTCTATAAGTTAAGAAAAATCGTTTACTGATAGCTTTATTAGGTCTACACTTAGCATAATTTTTGATTAAATTTATCCAATTATTATCAGTAATTACAAATTTTCTTGGTATGTAATTTTTTGTTTTAGGAATATTAACAATGATGCATTCTGATCTAAATTGAATGTCGTCAATAGACATGTTAGTTAATTCTTCTCTCCTGCAGGCTCCATTATAACCCATTATTAAGATGACCTAAAACAATACACATATATACGAAGCTCTAATATAATAAGTATATTCAAAAATTGTGCCTACCTTTATTGCGAGATACATCTTATCTTCAGCTACGTTTATAAATTTGTTAATGTCTTCTGGTTCTAAAATTTTTGATTTTTTTGGAATGTAACCTGTAGATTTATTAAATTTTGATATATCAACATTTTTGTATAAATTTAGACAACATCTTAACATTGAGTAAGTCGTCCATAAGGTAGATGATTTAAATTTTGGCGTTGGATTTCAAAATATGCAAGTAACACATTTTCTGAGATGTTTTCAATATTACTTTCACGACACCAATCTTGAAACTTATTATATGCTCTCATAAAGATGCCGAGATTTGTCGGGAATTTTCCGCAATTTTTCGAATTTTTGGTGGCGTACACGACATTTCATCACTCAAATTACGTTACGTTACGTTACTATTAAAAGTACGAAACATTTTTAATTATATAATAAAAATAGGCGAAAATTTTAAAAAATAGCGTAAAGAACTCGTTTCATAATCCGTTTATTGTATTCGTTCGTTATAATTTCGAACTCATACAATAAACATCGTCTTATGAAGCTCGTTCTTTAATATACTATTTCATCGATATGATCAATAACAAATCCTACAGCGGGAATTTAAATTTTCTAAATTCATTTTTAACGAATAAATCGTTTTTTTCAAATGGTACCTACCGAGGGCCATCTTGTCATTCGATAGATAATTTAATTACCAATTCAACGATATACATTATGTACCACTTCCTTTTTTTTTCGCGAGTAACGATTATTATTTTCCATTTCGAGAAAACGAAAATTGGTATTTGACTTTTGACGTGATATTAAACACGTATTGTTATTCCATGGCTATCTTTAATTTTATCAAACCTTAACGGATTGGTATTGTACAAATTCAATAAACGATCATGTTTAGGTTTGAACAAAAAGGAAGTGGTACATAATGTATATAGTTGAATTGGTAATTAAATTCTCTATCGAATGACAGGATGGCCCTCGGTAGGTACCATTTGAAAAAAACGATTTATTCGTTAAAAATGAATTTAGAAAATTTAAATTCCCGCTGTAGGATTTGTTATTGATCATATGGATGAAAAGTCTATTACTATGAATTACAGATGTCAATTAGAATAGATTTTGACCAGATAAAGGCCTCAGTAAAACCGTAGCAATGTCTTACAGAGGTACTTTACCGCCTATAACTCTAAGCAATAATCCGATTCTAACGGTGAACTCAATTAAGTTTTTAGGTCTTTATATAGACAAATTCCTGAAATGGTCCACTCATATTGATACCTTGGCAAAAAAATTATTTTCTGCATGTTTTGCCATTAAAACTGTTTCTAAAGAGCTGACCCCTACTACTGCATTAATGACCTACTTTTCCTTATTCGAATCTCACCTTCGCTATGGTTTACCGTTCTGGGGTTCTTGTAGCTTATACCACTTCGAATCTATTTTCAAATTACAAAAAAGAGCAATTCGTTATGTATTTGGTTTAAGTAGTAGGACTCACTGTGAAAATTACTTTAAAAATTTCAAAATTCTAACCCTTCCTGCTCTATTTATCTTTGAATCCGTCTGCTTAGTTCGCAAACACATTCAAAACTTATCGGAAAGACCAACTCGTAGATATCCTACAAGAAATTTAGATACTGATGTTTACTTACCTATTCCCACCTCTGACCTAATAAAAAATTGTATTACCTACAATGCAAAAAAATTGTATAATAATCTCCCGATACAGCTAAAATCTATAAATTCTTATGATAAGTTCAGAAGATCCACTAGGGCTTTTCTTCAAGAAAGACCATTTTACACAGTGGCAGAATTTTATAACGTGCCTTAGACTTTTGGGTTGCAGCATATAGGAGCAATAATTAAATTAAGTTAATTTGAAAATTTTAATTTGAACAATAATTTATAGTGACGGATATTGCATATCCAATGCAATTGTTATTGTTATTTTGTTTGTGTTTTGTTTTATCTAGTAATTTATTTTTATTTTTATTATGATTAATTTCGCTTTGTCCATAAAATTTTTGTAATTTTTCCATGACAATAAAGCATATTCTCTCTCTCTCTCTCCTGCGCTAAAAAAAAATTTGGGAATTTTAATTTTTTTATTGAAAAATAAAAAATTTGGCAACACCGTCGTATGTAATTTGAGCCATAGAATCTGAAAAACGTCAAAAATACAGGGTGATCCATTTAAAAAATCGAAGTTGGTAACATTTCCGGAAGTCCGCCATTTTGTTTTTATACGACTGTCAATCCAAAATTGTGTCTCATATCTATGATCCAAATTTTATTCAAATCAGTTGAAAAATGAACGAGATATAGGCATGGCCCTAGTCTCATTGTCACCCGGTATAGCTCATGGCGCACGGTAAACATAAAACCGTTTTGTTTATCGTAAACAAAACACACGGTTTTGGTAAACAAAAAGCACAGTTTATACGTAAAAGTAAGCGGAACGTTTAATAATTTCCAAGTTTGTAGTGATCGCGTAATCGCCCGTCATTTAAAATTATTTATTAACCCCTTAACAGGGCGATCGGGGTAATTCGAGCGCTCTAAACAGACGCTCGAGATAATTCGAGCTCCCCAAATAAACGCTTGAGATAATTTTACCGCTTCAAATAAACGCTCGAGGTAATTCGAGTGCTCTAAATAAACGCTTGGGATAATTCGAGGCGCTATAAATAAACGCTCGAGATAATTCGAGCACCCTAAATAAACGCTCTAGAATATTCGTGCGCTTCTAAATAAACGATCGAGATAATTCGAGCGCTCTAAATAAACGCTCGAGATAATTCTAGCATCCTAAATAAACGCTCGAGATAATTCGAGTGGTATCATATTTTCTTAAATAAAAAAGAATTTTGTAAAATTGTTCGAAATAAAATTGAAGAAATTAAATACCCTGTCATAAGTCGAGACTTTTTGGCACACTGTATATGGCAGTAGGTATAGTAGAACCCACTTGTTTATGAGAATGAAAAAACGTTATAAAAACACAAAGGATACCGCCAATAGAAGGAATGCTGATGAATCTGGACATTTTTGAGCAGTTTAATGTCGAAAACACCATACATTGTCCATATACATAAAAATAAAATAATATTTTGGCTATTAGGACCACTGTGTAAAGATTCAATAACCAACTTAGCTGGATATCGTTATAGGGGAGAATGGCGTATAATTATTTAATATGAATTTACATTTTAATTTCTATAACGCATATTAGATTTGAATAGAGGTTGATATCTTCATTTTTTGATCTCTTGTGAGATTAACAAACGTTACTAATTAAAATTTTGTCTCAAATTTGAATTCTAAAATTAAAAACACAGCGAATAAAGTCATAAATATTATAAATTAATTAAGTTTACCTACCCTATCTCAATCCTCACCATCGGATTCACTGTCATCAACATTGATAATAAATTGGGTCGGACACGTTACATAAGAATTTTCTTCTTTGATATCATGTTTGATTTTTTTCTGCCAATCATCAGCTGAAATTTTGTTAATTTCATCTTTTACCAAATTTGCAACCAACCCGTCAAATTTGGGAAACACGTTATGACGCCTTATTCTTTTTTTAAGTTGTCCCCAAATTAATTCTATGGGGTTAAATACACAAAAATAGGGCGGAAGGCGCAATACCTCGTGGCCCCTTTTTGATGCCATTTCATCAATAAAGAATTTTTTTTCAAATGATTGGGGCCTAATACTTGAAGCAATTGTTTTTTGTATAATTTTCTTCTTGGTATTGGGAACTTTTTCTATTAAGCGGGAATGATATGAAGCATTATCCATCACTATGATGCTATTCTTTTCAATATTGTTTAACAGCTGATTTTCAAACCAATCTTCAAAACTTTCTCCATACATATTTTTGTGGTAATCTAAATTACAAACTTCCAAATTTTTTCCAGAGAGTTTGAGGCAATTTTGTACCCACCCTGAGTCCGATCCACAGTGAAGAATTGTAAGTCGAGTTCCCTTGTTACAAGGAACATTTACTGAACATCTTCTTGTTCCGTCAGACCATCCTTTCTTTGGCGTATCGTGTGTATCGAACCACGTTTCATCTAAATAGTATATTTTTCTGTTACTATTTCGAGATGCCTTAATTTTTTCCAAATATTGTATCCTTCATTTTATGATCCTCTGGCTTTCCATTATTACAGTCCTCTTGTTGATAGTTTGGTATTTAAATCCAATTTTCGATATCCAACGCTGTGTTGTGCTTTTAGAAATTCTTAAATCTCGCCTTTTACTTTTTAGTAAAGAAAATATACTATCCACTGTTGGGAACTCATTTCTTTGGTAAGATTCATAAATAATACTACCAATTAATTTTGATATTGAAGAATCTAACGTTTTAACACATCCTTTATCACACCTCTCTTTACGATTTTTTGGACCATTCTTTATAATTCTATAAAGAGTGCTAATGGGAACATTTGTTAAAAAAGATGTTTTTTCAATGTCACTCCTTTCACCTTCGGAAGTTACAATATTCTTATAAACATTTATACATATGGTTTGGGCATCATAACAAAGATATTGTTTTTTCGAGGTAGATATTTCTTGATACTCTGAAGTTCTTTCACCAAAAATGTTCTCTTCCTCATCGGAGCTACAGGAATCTTTGGGACTACAACCTGATACCACATAATCCATTGGAATATCATTTAATGATTGTTCCGATTCTTTAGATCCACTTAAAGAAACTGTATTTTCCCAAGGACGAAACGTATTGAAATTGACACCGAATAAATAAATAAGAAGTACACTGTAACAATGTTTCAAAATAAAAAAAGTATGTATATACACGGAAGCCAAGAATAATATTAACTGAAATAAACTAACGCCACGAATCACCTACCACCTACTATTCACTAAATCAAAAATCAAGTGCGAACACAAGCACAGTGTATCACTGTACGAATATTTTCCTAGCCCCCACTACTGAAGACAATATTTGTCTAACTTCTACTTCCTACTTTAATTGCAGAACAAAATGATCCCGCTTTATACAAGTCGCTAATACCGACAAATCCACTTGTCGGCACATCTACATGCCGCTAATACCGACAAAGCCACTTGTCGGCACATCTACATGCCGCTAATACCGACAAAGCCACTTGTCGGCACATCTACAAGCCACCAATGCAACCTGTCTGCACATCTGAGAATTTTGTTTCTGCAATTGAAAATGTAAAAACCATAACCACACTTCCATTGTCGCCTCTTATGAGTGTAACCTCACACCCCACAGTTTAGTTAAATTAATTTAAGACAAAATTTTAATTAGTAACGTTGTTAATCTCACTAGAGATCAAAAAATGAAGATATCAACCTCTATTCAAATCTAATATGCGTTATAGAAATTAAAATGTAAATTCATATTAAATAATTATACGCCATTCTCCCCTATAACGATATCCAGCTAAGTTGGTTATTGAATCTTTGCACAGTGGTGCTAATAGCCAAAATATTTTTTTATTTTTATGTATATGGACAGTGTACCGTGTTTTCGACTTTAAAGTGCTCAAAAATGTCCAGATTCATCAGCATTCCTTCTATTGGCGGTATCCTTTGTGTTTTTATAACGTTTTTTCATTCTCATAAACAAGTGGGTTCTACTATAAAGTATAGTACGTAATGCGTGTTGTAAAGCAATTACGCACTCATGGAATTACGCACTCGCCGCTACGCGGCTTCGTGCCCAATTTTTCCATTCGTGCGTAAAATGCTATTTACAACACGTATTACGTAATATACTATTATACCTTTTAATTATATTTAATTTTAGTTTAACATAATTTATTGATTCATTATATTGTAATGGGGACTATCCCGTATGTTCAAAATAAATAAAATAAATAAAAAGTATAATTAGGTGACAGGTAAATCAGGTGAAAAAAGTAGGTAATATTGGTGACAGATGAAAAGGTAAATCAGGTGACAGATGGAAAAGGTAAGTCAGGTGAAAAAGGTAAAATAGGTGACAGGTAGAATAGGTGACAGGTAATTTTTCCATTCGTGCGTAAAATGCTATTTACAACACATATTACATAATATACTATTATTGGGAAAAACAAGAACTATTGAGGCTTCAACCAAAAATACTGTGTAAACGAATTTTATATTTTATCTATATATTTAAATAATAAAATGATTTTAAACGCTATAAATAAAAGATCTAGGTACCGTTTTTTTTGTATATGTAAACAATATACTTACCTAGGATTCATAGAAAATAGAAATCTTTCTTTGTAGCTCGGACTTCCAGAACTGCGATACACTTTTGTTTGTATTGTGGCCTCTTTGTCTGGAAGAAGCGACACTCTCACGTAAGTGTCTAGATTGTCATCTTTTTTAATTACCCCTCGTAGTTCTTTAGCTTCTAGTACGTTAACAACTAAGTCCCAACATTCGCTGAAAAAGAACGGGTTTCTCAAATCACCATAGTAAAGGTTTTGATCTATATGTCAAACTCGATTAAATACCAAAATGATGTTCTACTTTTTGACATCGACATATCGCTTTGCATTATTTATATCTACTTTTAATTGTAAAGTTATGTGGCAGAAAGGCCTACTTAAAGCTTAAATACAGGTGCCCAGGACTTCCTTTGGAAACCGAAGGGATCATCAGAAGGGTTTAAAAAAAGTTTTAGAAGGTTCTTAATATAACTTTATTTGATAAAGAGTTCTAGAAAAAGAAAAATTTTAATATAAAAAGTTGAGAAGTAAAAGGGTACATCTTTGAAGAAGTAAAAACCTTTAAATATTTGAGAAAATTAATATCCAAAAATCCTGAATGGGAATAAAAAAAACAAGCTAGATTAATGGCTGGAAATTAATGCATAAGTACATATTGCCGAATGTTTTTTTGTACGATGGATTTGAAACAGAATGAAAATAAATTTACATTTCGCAAAAAACACTCGATGAATGAAATGACGGTGACAATTTAAATTTTCAGATAGAAAGTAATACACAACTGCGCCAGTGATAAACCAATACCAAATTCCAGTTAGCGGTGATTTTCCTAGTGTAACAAAACAGCAACAAATGACAAATGCAAATATGCTGCATTTGCATTTGTTGCCACAAGTAGCATCACTGTTACCTTGTGCTTCTGTCCAGATTTACCAGTGGCCTACTCAGAAAGATTTTCGGGGACAAACAAGTGGCAAATAGTTGGGAAAGAATAAAAAATTAGGAACTTAATTTAAAGAAACAAGTATAACAGGAATAACAACGACACAAAGAATACGATGGATAGAAGATGTTAAATGACTAAAGAAAATTTTAGACAGTACTATTATTCGAGGAAAAAAAAAGATACCGAGAGACAGGTGGAGAAATGAAGTGAAAGAAACTTGAACGAAACTAAAAATCAGAAATTGGGAACTGAAAGCACGAAATAAAAAAATGGAAACAAATAGCAAAACAAGCCTTCCTGGTATCGCTATTATATACAGGGTGATTCATTCGGGAATGCTTCATAGAGTAAGGGTAGATGGAGGACATAGACGTGTTTCTAAATAACCTATATTTTATGGGTCTTTATCGTTCTTTATAACCAAGATACAGGGTGATTTATTAATTTTCCCCATTTTTTCAATTAATCATAACTTATGAACCACTCTATAAATTTCTATAATATTTTGTTCGTATGGTCTTTGTCCACAGTGGCGTCGATTAACATAATAAAAAAAAGTCTACAGGTCCGGCCTTAAAAAATTAATACGTAGGTTTCGAGTCGAAACAACACCCTGTATGTCAATATTTTAAAATTTTATTTACAAATTTGGAAAGAGCAGAAAAAAATAAGTAAGAGTAAATGAATTTGGTGTTTCCCCATACAATTTTTTTACTTATTAACATGAGTCAAATCTAGATGTTTCGATAATGAGGTGGCACAAAATTTTAAAAAAATAAATTTTCTGCTCCAATTTTCTGCTCCATAAAATCATCAACTATTTCTTTTTCTCCTAATTTCTGGATCCCAACCTTATTCAAAAACGAGAGGACAAATTATTATTATCATTGTCTAACTTTCAAACACCTTGTATGCCTAAAAAAATTATCAATAAATTATAAAGACGAGGAAAAATGCAAATTCCGAAAACAGCATGACTTTATTTTAAACAAAAATAATGTCGCAACAAATTGTATTAAGTTAAACGAAAAGGTCATTTCTCAGTTCCTTGCATGCGTCCTCAATTCTCTAGTGTTTACTTCAGTTGAATAAACTTTTGATTTAAAATAACGTTGCATCAAATCTACATTTTAAAGGTGAAACGTAACAGAAAATCAAAAAACTAGAATTTTCTTTCTCCACGGCCACTACTGAATGTAGTTATTCTGAAACCACTTATAATAACAGAAAAGAAACATTCTCGCAATTGAGATTGAAAGAAAATTCTGAAACTTTTGTCTCTTATGTATTTTATATGTATTACATTCTATCTCTAGAGCTAGAATCTGTATTCCGTGATTGTTTACAAAAATAAGGTTTGCCATGAATGTCAAATTAACTGTCAGTATTAGTTGACGTGGTCTTAATATTGGTTTGTAAAAACTTTTAATTTATTAAAGAGGAGAAGAAAATCAAACGATTCAGATGTAGAATTTGAAAATACTCCTCCAGAAATAAAAAAATTGCCGATAATATAACTCAAAATTTGCTACCGCCAAAACCCAAGCTTGAATATAAAAATACTACCTACACAATGTTGAGAGATTGAGGTTTCATTTTACTATATTGAATTTCTACTTTCTGTGGCCGTGGAGAAAGTACAGTCTGTTACTCTGTTGGAATGAAAATCCGACACTCGTGGTTTCTCACGATCGCATTCGCTCGCGTTCGGAATCCTCCATTCGTGTTGAATTCTCATTCCAACCTTGTTACAGAATATACTATTATCCGCGTTTAATTATTTTTTTAGCTAGAACATGATCATTTCTCGACTCTTCTGATGCATTCTTGATAATAATAATAAAATGAAGCAGTCTGTACGTATTGTTTAATTTAGTAAATAACACACTTTAGGTTTGATATCCCAAATTGTTGTAAATGTCAAGTTGGCTAATGTCAGGGTACAATTTTGACGTTAGTTGATTACTTTAGAGTTTGTATTTGTGTTGTTACATTATCTGTTAATTGTTTACTTAAAATGCCACACATATGTGATAATAATGAATATGCAGACAGGTATGTCTATGGATTTTGTGATGGTAATGGAAAAGCTGCCCAAAGAGAATATGCACGGCGATTTCCTGGCCGGAGGTTACCTAGTGACAAGACTTTTTTTAATGTTCTTAACCTTGTACAAAATGATCCAAAAATTAGTAACTTTAACTTAAAACAATTTGTTACAACATTATTTTTGTTTAAAATAAAGTTATGTTTTTTTCGGAATGGGCATTTTTCCTCAATTTTATAATTTTGTGATAATTGCTTACAGGTTGTTTGAAAGTTAGTCATTGATAATAATAATTTGTCGTAAATATGGACCTGTCCTCTCGTTTTTTAATAAGGTTGGGATCCAGAAATTAGGTGAAAAAGAAATAGTTGATGATTTTATGGATTAAAGCTGGAAAAGTACCATTTGGGGAAGAAATTTTTTTTTTCAATTTTGTGCCACCTCATTATCGAAACATCTAGATTTGACTCATGTTAATAAATAAAAAAATTGTACGGGGAAACACCAAATTCATTTAGTCTTACTTATTTTTTCTGCTCTTTCCAAATTGGTAAATAAAATTTTAAAATATTGACATACAGGGTGTTGTTTCGACTCGAAACCTACGTATTAATTTTTTTAAGGCCGGACCTGTAATAAGACTTTTTTTATTATGTTAATCGACGCCACTGTGGACAAAGACCATACGAACCAAATATTATAGAAATGTATAGGGTGCTTCATAAGTTATGATTAATTGAAAAAATGGGGAAAATTAATAAATCACCCTGTATCTTGGTTATAAAGAACGATAGAGACCCATAAAATATAGGTTATTTAGAAGCACGTCTATGTCCTCCATCTACCCTTACTCTATGAGCATTTCCGAATGAATCACCCTGTATAATGTTGTTAATATTTATTTTAAAGTGTCTGTTCGTTTGCTTAATCTAACATAAAAACAAATTCATTCATAGTTTGATCAAATACAAAAATTTCGAAATATCTAAGAATCCCCCAAAGTTAGGTGTTGGATATAGTTACCTTATGAAATATAAATGAATGTATCAACAGAAATCTGGTTGTAACTTTCGAGTTATATAAGTGGTACAAACAAATCAGAAAGGTTGTAAAAGTAAGCAAAATTTAGTAATTAAGTAAAAAATATATGTTTGGTCTGGAAAAATGAAGCACCCTGTATTATCAAAAATAATTTTAAAATAAGGAGTTAAAGGACTATCTAAAAATATTTTTCTTATCCATTATATTAATAGAGTTATCAGACTATTTATAATAGTATTATTTTCACACTTTTTGTTATTTTTATCGATGAATGTAGCTGAAAATAGTACATTGTGCAACAAGTGGGAAACGTACTTTCCCCCTCGTATTGCACACTATACTTTTTCTACAACTGCTCAAATTTAAAGAATACAAGTAATGTAACAATATTTATTTTTATGGTTAGCAAAACTAAAATAACATGAAAGTATCCCACCTTTTAACAGTTAAATAATTTTTTTAATTTTATATTTGTGTTTCTTCTCCATTCCATAAATTTTTCGTATGCCAATTCATACTTTTTTCTAGAAATACTTTTACGGCTCTTTCCAATATCTCTGGCGGAGTATTATTAAAATCGTCACTACTGTCAGTACGCATATTATTTATTATAAATAGGTATATGTGTAATTAAAATAATATTTAATGGAAATTGCGATTTTTATCAAAGCACGAATGAAAACTACCTGAAGAATTTAAAAAACTTCTATAATCTGACAGTTGTGACAACTATTTAAAGCTGAACAGCAGCCTACTAAGTTTTGTCGATTTTTGTTGATTCTCCATATAAATGTATGTGGCAAAGTGCAGTGAGGAAAAATATTCCCACACGGTATGAGCATTGTATAAAGATTATATAGTAGTATCGCCCTACGGACTTTTATAAGTCGACTTATGTGAACGCACTGGAGATGGCAGCACTCCAAGTGGACACAAGTCATGTCTTTAGGTCACGTCGTTGCTTGACTGAAATTATAATTTTAAATTTTCTTTTTCATTTCTGCTTGTCTTTTGTTAATGTGTTATTTAGTTACAATGAAAGGGAATTGGAAGACGTATGAAATTGAAGGCCCAAAATATTTAATTATCTCCCGAGAAACCAGGGTTGCCAATTTGTGAGTATTTTACTATAAAACAGCATTTCTAATGCAAAACTTAGTACGGTCATTTTAAATATTTTTACGGAATAATCTAAATATTTCCTAAAATTGTCATAAATGCTAATACAAGTTTTGCGTCTTTTATTGGTCTTTTATAACCATAAGCTGTACAGAACAATAGAAAAAGGTTTAGACAGGCCAAATGCCCTGTGTATTAAAGATAACATAGCCGTATCTTAAGATTATTTTCAATAAGTACCTATTTGCCAATTTTGTTTTATTTTAATTCCAAGAATTTCTTACAGTAATCGAATTATAAGTAGATAAATCCCTTACCAACAAATTTCACCGAAAATGCGATTGTAGGTTTTCCATTTAGTAAGGAGGTCCAGTTGTGTATTCTTGACAGCTTACTAAATGTCGTTTAGTTGCAACATGCAAAGTGCAGTGTGCAGTCTATTGTGAATTCTAGTGTGATCATGGAAAATTTGGAAGTACCGCGTAAACGACAAAAAATCGGTCCTTTAACAGTTAATGAAAAAACATTAATATTTAATTGTTTTAAATCATTTACAGACAAACATTTATGTAAATGTGTTGATGACACAGTGGAATTAGTTAGTAGTACGCTTGGTGTTGGGAAATCTACGATTTACAGAGTTGTTAAAGAAGAGAAATGTGGCGAGTTTCAAACAGCACGTAAAGCTCCAGGAAAACCAAAATTTCAAATAGAAAATCATTTGAAAGAAAGACTTCGAAGGAAAGTGCATGCATGCGTTCTTCTTTAGAAAAGAATTTCCGACAGTAGACAAAGTTCTTGCCACGGTTTGAGATGATAAGGATTACACTGAAATGAGTCGAAGCACACTATGGAAACTTTTAAAAGAAATAGGTTTTCTATGGAAAAAGCATTCCAGAAAGTCTATTTTAATAGAAAGAAGCGATATTGTAGTATGGAGAAGAAATTACCTAAGGACTATAAAAGAAATGAGAAACCAAAGAAGAAATATATTTTATTTAGATGAAACATGGATCAACGAGGGACATACACCAAATAAATTTTGGCAAGATGAAACTGTTACAAGTCGAAGACAGGCTTTTTTAAATAATTTATCTACTGGTTTAAATCCACCATCAGGAAAGGGGCGCAGACTGATAATAGTACACATCGGTAGTTCAAACGGTTTTGTTAAAGGTGGTTTATTGACTTTTGAATCTACTCGTACCGGTGACTACCATGAGGACATGAATGCTGATGTCTTTAAAGAGTGGTTCGAACAAATGATAGATCTTCTTCCTCAGAACTGTATAATAGTAATGGATAATGCAAGTTATCACTCGAGACTTACAGAAAAAATGCCCACAACCAAGTGGTTAAAAAAAGATTAACAGAATTGGCTAAATTCAAAGAATATTAAGTTCCATCACGGTTCTGTGAGAAGAGAACTGTATCATTTGTGTTCCCTTCATAAAGAGAAATTAAAAAAATATGAAATTGATGAAATTGCAAAAAATCGTGGGATGACGGTGGTTAGATCACCACCATATAATTGCGAAGTAAACCCGATTGAACTGATATGGGCACAGATAAAGGGAGAAGTTTCAGGAAAAAATAATTCTTTTAAAATGAGTGATGTTAAACAGTTGTTTTTGGAGGCTGTAAATAATGTGAACCCTGAAAACTGGGAAAAGGCAGTAAATCATACGATTAAAGAAGAAGAGAAAATGTGGACGTTGGACAATATTACTGATGAAATGATCGAGCCACTCATTGTAAATATTGGTTGCGACAGTTCATCTTCTGATTTCTATTCTGATTTGGATTTGTAGGTAAGAAGTAGTTTTTATATTAAAATTATTATTTATGAACGTAACGTTGTTTAAAAGTCAAAGTTTAAACGCTTATACCTACATAGCCCGTTTGACACAATGTTCTTAACATACCTTGTGGAAAAATAAAATATTTTAGAAAAAATTGCACTTTTTTACCTTTAGCTGCTTAGAAGTTATAAGCAGGTTAATTAGGTGAAAATATAAGTGTACACCCGATATCTTTATTATATTTATACAAAGGTTATTTCATACGAAAATACTCGAGGTATAACTTCACAAAATATTTTAACTGTCTACTAAAAGAAGCCTATGGATTACGAACGCTTTATTATTTTAATACTCTCTCATACATAAAAATAGACTATAGTCTGTAAGTAATTTTGTGAGTAAAGGGCAATTGTGAATTGTAATCAAAAGGTCTATACTATCGATAATTGTAAATATGAAAAATTCTAATCTGATAATTTATTAAACCCGTTTAACTTTTAAATAAAAAGCACTAAGACTAGAGAGTCAATGTTAAATCGAAATATTTTTTTCTTAAAGTATATTTTTTGCAATAGTTTGGTTTCTTGTTTATATATGGATATTATATGATTGTTTTAGTTAATTTTAAAAGTATAAAATAATTTATTTTTTATTTATTAGTATTTTATTTTTTGGTAAAATTAATAAATTATTATATGTTGTTGTTTGATACTAAACAACTTTTTTTTTATCTGATGCTGGTTAGACAGATATAAGTCTATTATATTAAAAAAAACTGTCTTACTATTGATATTTTAAAGTTGTGAGTAATCCACCAAAGTTTTGAAAGTAAATAGGTAAAAGCTATTTGGCAACGCTGTCTCTAGACTCTAGACGCACCAAGACAACTTGAGTTTCAGTGGAATTTTCCTGTTTATAGCGTTAATAAATAGTTTTGAATAGATTTGCGTTGTTAATTGAAGATCACCAGAATCTGATGCCCTGCCCAATAATAAAAACTAATCAATAAGTTTTCGTTGGTTTTGAATGATGATTGTAGACCAAGTCCAAACCGATTTTAAATACCCGAATTCATGAAAAAATTCTTAGCAGTATGTGGATGGTCGGAAAATGTAGGGAAAATTATAAGTAAATTAAAAAAAAATAAATTGGCCAAATTAAAAGTTCTGGAAGGGGGTGGCTGAAACATGCATCCTATCGAAAAAAGTTTAATGTAACATTTGTAGATAATTAAAAAATGTACTTAAAACTTTGGTATTATTCATTTTTCAACATAACTTCAAAATTATTGAGAAAATCGTTAAAAACCGCTTTTTAGTTTTAAATTTTTATCTCCCGCAAAAATAATTTTTTTATGAAACTTGGTGAAAACATTCTTCGTTGTGTTTTAAATAAGCTGTAATTTTTTCAATGCAAAATATTTATTTTTCGATTTTATACGAATTTAAATTAAAAAAGCCTAATTTTCAATCGAAAAAGTTCACTAACAAATTTTCAATTTTTTAACTTTATCAGTGCTCATTTTTTTTCAAGATTTCGAAACTGCACATTTCATTATACTAGTAAAATTTTAAAAGCACACTTAATAGTTGCGAAGTGAGAATTTTAGAAATTTTTTACATTTTAGGTAAAGATACTTTTGTTTTCTTTCGAACGATTTGGCGCGCGCGCGCGTATAGTTTTCTAATTTGTTTTCATATTTTTAATAATTTAGGTAATTAATTAATAATATAAATCTTAGTAAATTTCTTTTGCTCTTTCACGTGGTGCTATTAGTTTCTCGATTTTTTTTATTTTTCGAGATATCGGTAACGCAAAAACCAAATTTTTGATTTTGTTTTCGAAATTGTAAATTTAAGCATACACTTTAGAGCAGCAAAGATTTTTTAAACGTTTTTTATGAGCCTAGTTTTAGCGATATCACATTTTATGAGAGATTTTGGTCTAAATGTGGCTCTGGCAACTGGGCTATTATAAAATTGTATAAAGATGTTTATTAATTAAAATAAATATACAAATGTATCGTATTGGAATAAAATGGTTTTCATGTTACGTTAAAATAGCCCAAAAAGAAGTTTTCAAGTACTTTATATTTAATAAAATTTCTGGGGACCCCCTCTTGAAAATCGTCTGGATCCGCCCATGTACATTATAAAGTGTATTTTTATCTTTATTTAAAAAAAATAATTTCTAATTTATATAAATAAATAATCACTATTTTTAAAATAAAAATGTATATTCTTCTATATTTCAATATGATGCTCAAAATTCTAAACAGAATTGATATAGCAGCACATCATATCATAAATTTTATCCTAATTAGTAAATAAAGATGTTGTTTTGTAGAAAATCCTTATTGAATTTTGAAAATGCAATATCTGTTCAACAGATGTTTATTATTAAATACGTAAGTGCAATATTACAGACAACTTTAATAGCTGAAGGAACTACTTGGTAAAGGCCATGTGAAAGAAGATATAGGGGGAGTATCTGTACAGCATTATGAATTGATAACTTCATATAGAACGTCAATAGATGCCGCTCGAGATTGCATCAATCAAGCGTGATACTACTATATAATCCTTATACAATGGTATGAGCAATACATGATTTTGAAATTAAGTAAGCTATGAGAAATTCGCTACTCTTCATAGCAGTTGTAGAAAAATATATTTACCTGTCATATTCTAGGCCTATGCATAAGTATCCAGTCACATTTAACATTTCTAAGTCCCCAAGACCAACAGAAGTATCCGAACACACGCTGTCACATGATATGGCTCTCTTCAGTATTGCAGGTACAACTTCTACATCTTCTGCTGGAATTAGCGGCGGGTCTGTTACTACCGTAGGTTGACTAGGTTGAATGTACACCCCCGATATCTTCAACGGTGGCGTATTTTGATAATGCTGAGAGCTTGGTTCTGATGATGAAGGCAGCTGACACATCGAAGGACTTGGTGGTGGAGATAGGCAAACAGGAAAGGACGATTGGGCCAGTAAAGCGGCCATGTTAATGGAAGAAACGGGACGAGGGATAGGGCATATTGAAGTTTTTTCGATAAAACTGCTTTCATCATATCTGAAACAAAGTTATTTATAAAGAGTGAAGTGCACAGGAATTAAAACTGTTTGGGTAGAATTGATACTTTTGTCACAATTAATTGGGCGTTAAATATATATAACACTTGATTCTTTCTATTGTAAAACTAAGCAATCGTGTCAAAATCTAAAAGTTGATTTGATGTCCGGTTTCGTTGTGATGTTCGGCTACAGCAGAAAAAGAAATTAGACTCGATCTCATACATCGTGTGTGCTCCTTTATTCTAACTTAAATAAAGCGACATGTTTCACCAATGTATACTTTATCACTGGAACATGAAATCCTATAGACACACCGTTCGAGGACAAGCGAGGTAGTGGGTCTTTAGCGGATAGTAAGTATTTGAATATTTTCTTTAGGGGGTCGAAAGTAGTTTTATTACTTACTTTCCGATGTATGGGTGAAAGTGTTTGAGGAATCGCTCGCAATTGTATGTGTGGGATGGGTATATGATGTTTTTGAATTGCTTTTTAAATCCGGATTTTTGTAACCGGTTATTACAGAAATCAAAAAAAGAACAAGTAAAAAATTTAATAATTCAAATAACCTGAAATCAAGGACGGTTCCAGCCCATAGATTTGGGGGGGGGGGCAACGTCGTCGGCTGTTAGGGTTGATATAAATGGACCTAGAATCTACAATAAAAATTCAAAAAAATTAAAATTTGGTTTACGCAGAATGAGTTTTGTATAAAAAACGATTGGCAATGTCAAAATTACCGAAAAAAAAAGTTTGGGCCATTTTTGAGGAAAAAAGTGAGTTTTTTAGGTTATAAATAGACCTAGAATCTACAAAAAAAAATTTAAAAAAATTAAAATTTGGTTTACGCAGAATGAATTTTGTGAAAGAAATGATTGGCAATGTCAAAATTATCGAAAAGAAAGTTTGGGCCATTTTGAAGAAAAAAGTGAGTTTTTTAGGATATAAATGGACCTAGAATCTACAAAAAAAATTCAAAAAAATTAAAATTTGGTTTACGCAGAATGCATTTTGTATAAGAAACGATTGGCAATGTCAAAATTACCGAAAAAAAAGTTTGGGCCATTTTTGAGGAAAAAAGTGAGTTTTTTAGGATATAAATAGACCTAGAATCTACAAAAAAAATTCAAAAAAATTAAAATTTGGTTTACGCATAATGAATTTTGTCTAAGAAACGATTGGCAATGTTAAAATTACCGAAAAAATATGTCTGAGCCATTTTTGAGGGAAAACTGAGTTTTTTTTTGGATATAGATGGAACTAGAATCTACAAAAAAAATTCAAAAAATTTAAAATTTGGTTTACGCAGAATGAATTTTGTATAAGAAACGATTGGCAATGTCAAAATTACCGAAAAAAAAAGTTTGGGCCATTTTTGAGGAAAAAAGTGAGTTTTTTAGGATATAAATAGACCTAGAATCTACAAAAAAAATTCAAAAAAATTAAAATTTGGTTTACGCATAATGAATTTTGTCTAAGAAACGATTGGCAATGTTAAAATTACCGAAAAAATATGTCTGAGCCATTTTTGAGGGAAAACTGAGTTTTTTTTTGGATATAGATGGACCTAGAATCTACAAAAAAATTCAAAAAATTTAAAATTTGGTTTACGCAGAATGAATTTTGTATAAGAAACGATTGGCAATGTCAAAATTACCGAAAAAAAAAAGTTTGGGCCATTTTTGAGGAAAAAAGTGAGTTTTTTAGGATATAAATAGACCTAGAATCTACAAAAAAAATTAAAAAAAATTAAAATTTGGTTTACGCATAATGAATTTTGTCTAAGAAACGATTGGCAATGTCAAAAAATTCAAAAAAATTAAAATTTGGTTTACGCATAATGAATTTTGTCTAAGAAACGATTGTCAATGTTAAAATTACCGAAAAAATAATATGTCTGAGCCATTTTTGAGGGAAAACTGAGTTTTTTTTGGATATAGATGGACCTAGAATCTACAAAAAAAAAATCAAAAAAATTAAAATTTCGTTTACGCAGGATCAATTTTGTGTAAGAAACGATTGGCAATGTCAAAATTACCAAAAAAAAAATGTTTGGGCCATTTTTGAGGAAAAAAGTGAGTTTTTGTAGGATATAAATGGACCTGGAATGTTAAAAAAAAATTCATAAAACTAAAATTTGGTTTACGCAGAATGAATTTTGTCTAAAAAACGATTTGCAAGCCAAAATTACCGAATATAAATGGATATAAATGGACCTAGAATCTACAACAAAAAATAAAAAAAAATTAAAAGTTGGTTTACGCAAAATGAATTTTGCATAAGAAACGATTGGCAATGTCAAAATTACCGAAAAAAAAAGTTTGGGCCATTTTTGAGGAAAAATTGAGTTTTTTAGGATATAAATGGACCTAGAATCTACAAAAAAAATTCAAACAAATTAAAATTTGGTTTACGTTTTATTTAAGAAACGATTGGCAATGTCAAAATTACCGAAAAAAAAATGTTTGGGCCATTTTTGAGGAAAAAAAGTGAGTTTTTTAGGATATAAATGGACCTCGAATCTTCAAAAAAAATTCAAAAAACTAAAATACGTTTTATGCAGAATGAATTTTGTTTAATAAAAAATTTAAATTTTGTTTGTGCCCCTACTGCCCCCTCCTTGGAGCCGCCGTTGCCTGAAATGTCTTGCAAACGGTAGAAAAACATCATAATACAAAAATTACAGACATCAAAGTTATATCGAGAGATTTTTAACAGTATAGATTTAAAAAAATATTCAACAGCCTACCACAATTTTCATAATAAACTAAAACATCATGATTATCTGCTACCTTACCCCAATTGTTTTTTTGATGAAATAACAATTTCTTCTTTTTCCTCTTCCCTTGTAGGTGCTATCGTGACAGGCACTGGTGCTGGTCTTAATGGTTGGGGAGGAATAGAACTGTCACCCTGAAAACGGTTCCAATCATCCGGAAGGCTGGCGGTGGCTACAGTAATCCTAAAATCCCTGTCCACAGAATCGAATCTCTTGAAACTGCCCGTGCTGCAATTTAGTTGGATATCCGAATCGGAATGAACCTGAAATGTAACGGTTTATTTAGTTTCCGTACATTTATCCCTTAATCATCACTGGCGATCAAAGGCGTAAAAAGGTTTTCCTTATGTACAGTGAAAATATTATTAGGAGAAATCGTTGAAAAATATTAAATTGTTTATTTTTAAAGTCAAATGTCTTTAGAAATAAAAAAATTGTTACATAAAAAAGATAGGCCAGAAGGAGTTGGCAAAGATATCGTAATTCAAAGGAACAGAAAAAAGTAATAGAATATCTAAAAGATTTGAAATCAAGTAGGAATAAGGCAAGGAGACTCTTTTTCGTCCCCACTTTTCAGTCTGGGCCCCGATGTTTGAAATATGTGAGTACAACTCGTCTGCGAGAATGTACCACGTGACCATCTCGAAATCGGTCAACGTTGCCAAATTTAAATTTTGACAGTTCAACAAAAAGTAGAGCAAAACATATATTTTAGTTCACTTGAAACCTTCGTACAAGAAGAAATAGAAGAAGTGATTAAGACAGACAGCCAAATTATTGGATTCAGACCAATTATAAGCTCTTTAGATCCGTTATGGAAATATTAATTCTTTTATTAAAAATACAAAACATTTTTTAGAAAAATTATCAAAAATTAAAATGACAATTTTTCAAAGCAAAATATTTCAATCGAAAAAAAAGTTAGTTTAAAATAATTAATAATTTAATCAAATAATAATTAATAATTAACAATATATATTGTTTAAAAAAGCATAATAATTATAATATTTATTTTAATATAAAATCGAAAATTCAATGTTTTGTCTTGGCAAAATTACAGGTTATTTAAAACACAAAAAAGAAATTTCCAAATGTTGCTGTCGATAAATAAGTCTCTTAATCTTATGAGAAAAAGTAGACAAGTTATAACATTAAAATTATAATTGAAATTGAAAATATAAAAAAATTACCGTTTCTTGATGTACTAATAAACATCAATAACAATTTGTTTTAAAACATCAGCCTTTAGAAGGTAAAATACAAATACGATAAAACCATGTTTTTCGTTTTTTTTATCTCTTGCAAAAATAATTTTTTTATGAAACCTCTGGTGAAAACGTTCTTTTTTGTGTATTAAAGTAGTAATTTTTTCAAAGCAAAATATTTAATTTTCAAATTTATACGAATTTAAATTAAGAACAAGCCTAATTTTCAATCGAAAAAGTTAGTTTATAAATTTTCAATTCGTGTGCGAGAATGTACCACGTGATCACTCCTCACTCTCTCAGCGTCACAAAATCGGTATGTTTGAAACCAAGAGAAATCATCTACAAGTTCGCATAGAAGTGCTCTACTGGGTTGTACCAGTAGAGTTGAGTTTAGTAAGAGAGGAAACATGCGCAATAGTGCCGTGAAGGCGTTAAGTGCAGTGTTGCCGATGCCAATTTATCATATTCCCCAATATCCCAAGTCAAATTCCCAAAATTTGGGGACAAAAATCTGCTGATTCCCCAAAAATTCCCCTCAATAGGTTAAGTACCTTACCTTAGGATTATCTTCTTTGTTTTGACCTTTTATTAACCATTTATCCATATTTGCACAAAATCGTATCGTTATTTCGCGACAGAATACAAAATTAACTTATCTAAAGCAAAGCTAGCAAATTAGAAGCGTCTAAAACTAAGGGAATCACAGAAAGGTTTTCTCTATGTGTTCGCGTTCACACCGCGCGTGGATAAACGAACTTACCCGATTATAATATGATTTATTATAACAAAAGTAGGTACAATGGACAAATGATTTGCTGCTGTGCAAATGGTCTTGAGTTCTACGCCCAATCTGAACTGTTTTTTTATTTTAATTCCTGCTGATTATTTATTATATTGTTTAACGATGAGATTTCAAAATCCCCGCATAATGCCAATCCCCAATCATCTTGAGATTCCCCGCAGTTTGGCAACGCTGGTTAAGTGTCAAGACTGTCAAGCCAAATTTAATTTAATTACTATATCTTTGATATTAATAGTTTGGTATGTGATTTATAGTTTTCTGTTTAGAGTGTTTGTGTATATTTCGTTAGGACTCAATCATTAGCTGTTTATTTTGCTGATTTGCTTATTGTTGTTTGAAAATATTAATTAATATTTAAAATTAATAAAATCTATAAAATGAAAAAGTTCTATTTGAAAAACAAACACCAAATAAAAAATATATTAAAACTTACCAGACTGAATCTACAAAACTGGAAAAATATTGGTAAACGCAAAAAAATATATTTATATTGGCTGCGAACTTCACTAAACACTATTTGTTTTAGGAATAAATAAAATATTTATTGGAAAAGAGAATTTACAGATTTCTTTCCCTTAAAGTAGGGTAAACCAGGACTATTTTTATTATACTAATTTCCGTGTATACAGATAAGCCATATTAAGCCTAGACTAATGCAGATTTACCCTAAATTTCAAAAGGTCCTATTTATTATAATCCTAAACAGATTTGAATGTACTTTATTGCCAACATATTCAAAGATTTCCTGTAATATACTTTTATGATCAATTCTGATGAAATTTCAGATATCAAAACAGGTAACCGAAAGTTCATACAAAAAAATACTCTTATATTATTATTATATTAAAAAAACTTTTATAAGTTTTTTATTTAAAAACCTAAAATGGAACTATCTCATATCAAATTTTTTCAGTCGTATACGAGATTTGCCAAAAAATATGAAATTTACTCAGGAATAAAGCACCTTTATTTTTGAAATACTGGGTGTCCCAGAAGTTTCTGACCCATTTTAACTGCAAATATCTCGGAACTCAGAAACGATAGGAAGGTGCGGTTTTCACTGAACAGTTTCTTTTTTTATATAAAGTTTTTTTCAGTATAAATGTTTATTTAGTAAAATCTTATATAGGGTGTTTTAAAAAAGCGGTCTTTTTAAAATGCAAATAACGTCGATTTTTTTAACGACACACCCTATATATTTTTATTCTATCTGAAAGGTGAACTCTTTCCCTTTACGAAAATGTATAATGTTGAAGTTTAGATGAAAAATAAGTGAGTTATTTGATTTTTAAGGATAGGCAGTTACGTAGACATATACCATTAGATAATTAACAAATGAGCTCTGGATAAAATTATAAATTGAAAATGTATAAACTAATTTTATCGATTGAAAATTAAGCTTTTTCTTAATTTAAATTCGTGTAACTGAAAAATAAATGTTTTCCTTTGAAAAATTGTCATTTTAATTTTTGATAATTTTTCTGAAAAATGTTTTATATTTTGAATTAATATTTCCATAACGGATCTAAAGAGCTTATAATTGGTCTGAATCCAATAATTGGCTGTCTGTCCTAATCACTTCTTCTATTTCTTCTTGTACGAAGGTTTCAAGTGAACTAAAATATATGTTTTGCTCTACTTTTTGTTGAACTGTCTAAATTTAAATTTGGCAACGTTGACTGATTTCGAGATGGTCATGTGGTACATTCTCGCAGACGAGTTGTACTCACACATTTCAAACATCGGGGCCCTGGTATTAGAGAAAGCTATTCGAGAGATTCAAACTTCAGTAGAGGACGATTGGTTTATCAAAAGAGACATTGCGGGTGACCTGGCGATTATAGCAAAAAGTAAAGCAGAACTAAAGAATGTGATGAAAAGGTTGAAGGTAAGCTAGCAGGACAGTGTATTTTATGAATAAATTATGTGTCGTGATAGATTTAGTTCTCTTAAAACGTATAAAATAGTTTGTTAGGTTCCAGGCTCTAGTTTTCTTATGTATTTTCGACCACCCCTTTTAACCCCCAATGGCTGAATTTTTCAAAAATTTATAATGTAAATATAGGAAATGGAAGTATGCAGTTTTCGATATTTTAAAATTATTTTAGATAATGTGCTGTAGAGCTAACAAAACATTAAATTTTAAATACATAGAAATATTTTTTATTTAATTTTTCTATTTAGCGCACTTTTACAAGCTTTTCAATTTAGGGTGTTTCCCATATATATACGGTAACTCAACTGTTATAACATTTATGTTGAAATCATAATAGATTCATCATTTATACATTAAATGGTGTATCCAAAACTCAATTTTTTCCCAATTATTATTTAAATAGGACACCATCAAGAGCGGATTTACAGCACAGGGGGTAATTAACAAAAATCTTAAAAGTTTTTTAAATATAACCGAAAATCTGTTTGTATTACGTAAAAATTGATATGAACTAATTTTATGGCCTTAAGCTAACAATTAAAATGAGTTTTTTTCTACGATTATGGCAATTCAAAAATGAGTGTTTAAAGAAACTGGATCATTCTAGCGTAAATATCTGGAAAAATATGACTTCCACAAAAAAATGTATACAGTATGTCTCACTAAGTTGGAACCATATGGAAAACTTATTTATTATTAATTTTAGGAAAAAAGTTATTCTTCATAAAAAGTTCTGCATGATGGAAAACCAAAAATACAATCATCAAATATAAAAAATTTTCAGTCGTATACGAGGTTCGTCAAAAAATATAAATTTTGTTGTAGAGTAATATATACCTTAATTTATACAATAATATCGAAACATTTTATTCAGAAAAGTTGATCAGAATTGAAAGTAACATTGAGATATGCATTTAGCATCAAAATAAGGTTTTGTTATTTGTACAAATTTTTCTACACATTGAAAAGCATTTATATTACGTTTAATTTTATAAATTTAAATATTGAACATTTATCTATTTTATCTGTTAAAAAGATATTAAACTTTCTATTTCTTAATATTTGCTAACAATTTCGCAATTTAAATACGTAATAAAAGCATAACAATTATTTATTTTATAATTCAATTATCAATCAATCCACTAATATTCACCCTAGTGGCGTCTGTGAGTCGGAAGGACATGTACCAAAATTTATCCGGATCTAGAGTACCTCCCCCCGTTTTCGAGGATACTGAACACGATAGCGGTATCATAATTTCTATTTTCGTCTGCTGAACCCCCTAAAATGGCTAAAAACTACCACCTATAGGGGTTAAACGGGTAGCCAATCATTTCCCTGTAAAAAAAATATTTTCCTTCGTTTTAGAGGATGCTAAGCACGGTGGCGGTATCAGAATTTCTCTTTTCGCCAGCCGAACCCCCTAAAACGGCCAAAAACTACCCCATAAAGAGGTTAAACGGGCAGCACATCATTTTTCTGTAGAAAACGTCTTTAAGATTACTTCCGAACCTCACCAACCCCTCCACCGGCCAAAAATCACCTCCGACAGACGTGTTTTTTTCCTTCTTTTTAACAGCGACAAAACGTTTTTGCTCCTGTTTTAGAGGATGCTGAACACGATGGCGGTATCAGAATGTCTCTTTTCGCCAACCAAACACCCTAAAACGGACAAAAACTACCGCCTAAAGGGGTTAAACGGACAGCACATCATGCTCAGCATCCTCGAAAACGGGGGCACAGGCGTTTTGTTGCTGTTAAAAAGAAGGAAAAAAAAACAACTTTGTTGGGGGTGAATTTTGGCCGGTGGAGGGATTGGTGAGGTTCGGAAGTAACATTTAACACCACCACCGTGCTCGGCATCCTCGAAAACTGGGGGAAAGACGTTTTTTTTACAGGGAAATGATGCGCTGCCCGTTTAAATTCTGTTACCGCCATCGTGTTCAGCATCCTAGAAAACGGGGGGGGGGAGGTACTCTCGACCCGGGTAAATTTTGGTCCATTTTTCATGGTTTTTTCCGACTCAAAGACGCCACTACCCACTCTTTCTAAATATTTAAACGTACCATATCTGGAGTAATTTTCTACAAGTTATCAACCTGCTATTTAAGTAAGCCCATAAAGGGGGGTTAAGTCAGGAGATCCAGTAGGTCAATGCAAATGGATGTAATTGCATATCTGAATGTAACTTTCAATTATGATCAACTTTTCTTAATAACAATTTTCGATATTAAGCAAAATTTATATTTTTTGACGAACCTCGTATATACAAGTGAAAATGTTTTATATTTGATGATTGTATTTTAGCTTTTAGATCGTGCAGAACTTTTTATGATGAATAACTTTTTTCCTAAATTGAATAATAAAAAAGTTTTCCATATGGTTCCAACAATGTCATTTTTTCGGGTCAAATATTGAAAAAACGGTCATTCCAATGAAAAAGTTTGCCATAACATGACATTTCAGCGACATCCTAAACTTCAAAATGGTTTATTGTACATCTCGATATTATCAGCCAAAAAAAAGTTACGGGCAAAAAATACTTTTTTTAGAAATGTAGGTACGATTTTTGTGGTGAAAATCGTAATTTTCTACGCCCTATAACTCGGGAGGGGTTTATTTTCAAGAAAAATGGTATTATACATTAATTCATTAAAAAATGATAATTTATCGATTGAGCAAGTTATTTTCTTTTTTTCCCCTCACTATTTGATACCGCCCCCACCCAAAACGCCACTAACGAAATTTTTCTACTTCTGATCTGGACACCTTTCCTCGATCTGATCAGTTACTAGTTTCGGCTCGATATTACAAAAAAAATTACTACCTTTCTTGAACTACTTGGTAAGTTTTACCTCCCCTCCATAAAAAGGTTAAATCCGCCCTTGGACACCATATATTTTATAAAATATTTAGAAAGTCACGTCTTCAAATTTAGTACATTTCCATACATAATTAATGATTTTAATAACAAAGATTGATAAAACCCACAGTTTTAAGCATCTAAGTTTAATTTCCATGATGATTACATGATTACATGATTACAGATTTTAACTTTTTTCTTAAATTATGAAGTATTATACTATACCTATTATACCTAATTATTATTCAGTACGTACCTACTTAATTTAACAGTTATGTCAGGTTAGAGAAAAAGCAAGGAAAATGGAAGAAATAATATGCAGGACAGAGAACGAGCCACAAATCAAAAAGACATGCGCATGAACAAAGTTTCGTATTTAGTGTCGACCACCACACCACCACGTAACTGCCACCAAGAAAGTGTTCCCATTTTATGGTCTATTTTTATGTATGAGAGAGTAATAAAACAGCATTTCTAATGCAAAACTTAGTACGGTCATTTTAAATATTTTTACGGAATAATCTAAATATTTCCTAAAATTGTCATAAATGTACCTGAGCTAATACAAGTTTTGCGTCTTTTATTGGTATTTTATAACCATAAGCTGTACAGAACAATAGAAAAAGGTTTGGATAGGCCAAAAGCCCTGTGTATTAAAGATAACATAGCCGTATCTTAAGATTATTTTCAATAAGTACCTATTTGCCAATTTTGTTTTATTTTAATTCCAAGAATTTCTTACAGTAATCGAATTATAAGTAGATAAATCCCTTACCAACAAATTTCACCGAAAATGCGATTGTAGATTTTCCATTTAGTAAGGAGGTCCAGTTGTGTATTCTTGACAGCTTACTAAATGTCGTTTAGTTGCAACATGCAAGGTGCAGTGTGCAGTCTATTGTGAATTCTAGTGTGATCATGGAAAATTTGGAAGTACCGCGTAAACGACAAAAAATCGGTCCTTTAACAGTTAATGAAAAAACATTAATATTTAATTGTTTTAAATCATTTACAGACAAACATTTATGTAAAAGTGTTGATGACACAGTGGAATTAGTTAGTAGTACGCTTGGTGTTGGGAAATCTACGATTTACAGAGTTGTTAAAGAAGAGAAATGTGGCGAGTTTCAAACAGCACGTAAAGCTCCAGGAAAACCAAAATTTCAAATAGAAAATCATTTGAAAGAAAGACTTCGAAGGAAAGTGCATGCGTTCTTCTTTAGAAAAGAATTTCCGACAGTAGACAAAGTTCTTGCCACGGTTCGAGATGATAAGGATTACCCTGAAATGAGTCGAAGCACACTATGGAAACTTTTAAAAGAAATAGGTTTTCTATGGAAAAAAGAAGCGATATTGTAGTATGGAGAAGAAATTACCTAAGGACTATAAAAGAAATGAGAAACCAAAGAAGAAATATATTTTATTTAGATGAAACATGGATCAACGAGGGACATACACCAAATAAATTTTGGCAAGATGAAACTGTTACAAGTCGAAGACAGGCTTTTTTAAATAATTTATCTACTGGTTTAAATCCACCATCAGGAAAGGGGCGCAGACTGATAATAGTACACATCGGTAGTTCAAACGGTTTTGTTAAAGGTGGTTTATTGACTTTTGAATCTACTCGTACCGGTGACTACCATGAGGACATGAATGCTGATGTCTTTAAAGAGTGGTTCGAACAAATGATAGATCTTCTTCCTGAGAACTGTATAATAGTAATGGATAATGCAAGTTATCACTCGAGACTTACAAAAAAATGCCCACAACCAAGTGGTTAAAAAAAGATTTACAGAATTGGCTAAATTCAAAGAATATTATCCATCCCGGTTCTGTGAGAAAAGAACTGTATCATTTGTGTTCCCTTCATAAAGAGAAATTAAAAAAATATGAAATTGATGAAATTGCAAAAAATCGTGGGATGACGGTGGTTAGATCACCACCATATTATTGCGAAGTAAACCCGATTGAACTGATATGGGCACAGATAAAGGGAGAAGTTTCAAGAAAAAATAATTCTTTTAAAATGAGTGATGTTAAACAGTTGTTTTTGGAGGCTGTAAATAATGTGAAGCCTGAAAACTGGGAAAAGGCAGTAAATCATACGATTAAAGAAGAAGAGAAAATGTGGAAGTTGGACAATATTACTGATGAAATGATCGAGCCACTCATTGTAAATATTGGTTGCGACAGTTCATCTTCTGATTTCGATTCTGATTTGGATTTGTAGGTAAGAAGTAGTTTTTATATTAAAATTATTATTTATGAACGTAACGTTGTTTAAAAGTCAAAGTTTAAACCCTTATACCTACATAACCCGTTTGACACAATGTTCTTAACATACCTTGTGGAAAAATAAAATATTTTAGAAAAAATTGCACTTTTTTACCTTCAGCTGTTGAAGTTATAAGCAGGTTAATTAGGTGAAAATATAAGTGTACACCCGATATATTTATTATATTTATACAAAGGTTATTTCATACGAAAATACTCGAGGTATAACTTCACAAAATATTTTAACTGTCTACTAAAAGAAGTGGTACGCCTATGGATTACGAACGCTTTATTATTTTAATACTCTCTCATACATATAGTCACCGCCACGTTATAAAATCGTTTCTATTACGTTGTAAAGACTTTGGCAATACACTTTAAAGTTTCTAATTTAGTGGCCGCCACGTTCCATCCACGAAAAATGCTACTTGGGGTCTGTGTCTATATCTTCCCCAGCTACGCCATTGAAGACAGATGTATGTTTTTACAAAAAATAACTTTAATTTGGAAATTTAAATACTTACTAAATATCCATTTGCGTTATAATGGCCTTTCAGTCTAGTAAGTGACGCCTTTTCTTCTTTATTTGATTGTATCCATGTTTGTATCCATCCAATAAGATCAATTGAGTTAATTGAGTTACAAAAAGCAAAGAAAACTATTAGTACAATAGCGATAAGGCAGAAAATTGCTACGGATACTTGTACGTTGCCCATCTGAAAAAAAATGTAAATATTAGTATATAGTAAGTAAATCCTATTTAGGACGGTAATTATTTTTTTCAAATATTTCCGATTCTTCTAGAAGATATTTTGAAAAAGTAGAAAAACTTATATTTTATATAAAAACGAATGTTTAGTGAAATGTACATTGTTACCAGTGGCGGCTGGCCCAAGGAGGCAACGGAGACCCTCCATTTATTTTAATTATTTTTAATTTTAGTCCTAAACAGTTAAAGTATTTTCTCTATTTTCCCAGATTTTAAGGCATGTTTGTAATAATAATATGGCAACAACGCGACCCTTGATAATCTTGATCCTAAAACGTCAATAGAAATATTTCCAGAGCTTTCTCTGCTATGATGCATTAAATTGCAGTCATTGCAACCACGCTTGAGGCTAGCCTCTCAACCGATAGCTGTACGCAGATTTGATGATATCATTGCCCATAGTCAACGAGTGGCTTGAACATTAAGTGTCATATCTTAATCATGCGCATAAAATAAATTGCTTAAATCAGTTCTCTGTTATATTATACAGAAGAAAGGAGTGCAGTATTTAATTTGCAGAACGTATTACAGGTTAAAGAGGTAGAAATTTTATTTTTACCTCATCCTTCAATGTTTATTTGTAGTTAAAATTTAAATTTTAATACATCTGATCGGCCTGATATAGTTTTTGTCTAGAAGTAATCTTGCTTCCATGGTTTTTACTGTAATAAACCTGTTCTTTTGACAGATAAGTCAGACTTTACTTCATAGCCGTATCGTATGTATTTTAATTGATTCGGAATTTTGTATTAATATATATTTCAAAATGGCTTCATTCTAAAAATATTATCCGTCCTCCTAAATCCTTGAATGCAGAATTATTAGTAATAGCAAGGCAACATAAAAACAAATTCAAAAAATATATTATAGATGAGATGGCCCGAGAAAAAGGAATTGAAATTCTCAGATTGCTTCCTCCACGCAAACTTAAATCCCATTGAACTGATCTGGTCACAATTATTAAAAGGTTATGTTTCTCAAAACAATACAACATTTAAATTTCCTGATGTTCGAAATTTGTTTTTGAAGTCAGTTTCAGATGTAAATAGAGAACATCTCTGCTACGTGGAATTTATGGAAGGGTGGAAAATGGCTCTAGAGTTCCCGAAAATCCGTTTTTCGACGATATCGCAAAATTATTGTGGTGAAACGCAAAAATTTGAATATCCTCCCAAACCTTGAATATCCTCCCGTTTTTGCCTGAAGACAAATGATAAGGCAATAATAACCAACTTTTTTTCATTTTTTGCACTTGATTAATAAATTTATTGTAAAAAAATCCAATTTGAGAAAGTTTGAAGGCAGAGTTGTTTCTCGTGCACTTAATAAAATACTTGATATATATATATATATATATATATATATATATATATATATATATATATATATATATATATATATAACTTAACGTCAATTATTAAAGTAAATAGTAAAGTTAGATGATCAAAACCCTATATTTTTTTAATGCGTATTAGGGAGAGCTTCTAACTGAAGAAAAATATACAGGGTGTCCCATTTGAAAAAATTAAGTTATTGCCATTTGAAAACTAGACTATTGGCACGCCATCGGCAAACACCCTGTGCAACAGGTGAAGATGTTGTGTGATTATTGTAATAGGTGCATGTTTCATTTACATCATAGTAGCTTTTTTGAGGAATTTTTTAAAAAATGTGGTTTTTGTGCTAATATTTCTGAAGTGCTGTTTTTTCATTAAATCTGCTTAAAATAGGAATAACTTGTCAACGCTGCGTCGGATTTACAAATACAAAAAACTACTGTAAATCTAATATTAAATAGAATCAGAAGACATAATCGTATACAGGGTGTTCAATTTAAAAAAACCAAATTAATTTTCATTCCACAAAAATTAGCCACCCTGTATACATAAAAATATTTTAAAATTGTAGTCCGAGTGACACTGTCTACCCCTACAAAAAATCTTGTTGATATCTCTTTTAGTTTCGGTGCTAGAGATCGAGTGGAAATAATTGGCGCACCCTGTATATTGTAATTTTGATTCATGAATAATTGTTGAATTGGCAGAAACTCAGTCGAGGTGTTGAAGAAAACCAAGTTTCAGTTAGTTGACGTTTCGAGAATTTACAGTTTCATCTTCAGGGCCATTTGAGATAACGGTGACATAATTTATAAATACATACAGGTTCACCAAAGGCGTTAAAACACACACTGATAGTTCCACAAAGAAATATTTTATTTAAATTTGTTGGGAAATATATTTATTTATGAAACTTTTAGAACGAAAAAAAAAAATAAACACTAAAAAATAACATAAAGCAAATAAATATCTTTCAACAGAAATAAACTTTTTCACAAATAAACGGTATTTTCATAATTATAACAATTAAAAAAAAGATTATGTTTTCTTCTTCAAATCATAAAGAATATGAAGCAAACGTAAAAGTTACTCAAATGGAGGCGTAAGCACAAGCACAAAGAATACTTGAATTCATTCACAGGGTGTAAATCAATAAATATGTATTCATCGTAGATTTTTCTGTTATTTTTGTCATTTTCTCCTGCTTATCATTGTAGACTTCCCAATGATTGTTATTGCGCCGACAAACTGCCCAAAAATGACCAATGCTCTTCCTAAGGCAGCTCCTTCATACGCGACAGAATTCCGCAAGTGATGAGATCTATCAGGCATTAAATTTAGAGATTTGGTTCAGAATCACTTTGAAGTTTTATTATTTTTTATTAAATTTACCAAATATACAAATATACACCTGTGATTATGACTATAACGTAGCTGTTGTATGTATATGATTTACATTTGTATAGTAGAATTTTACCCTTCGCACATATATGTTGATTTATTTTGTTGTAACGATGGCTGTGTATGCTTTTAAAGTAGAAAACTTGGTTTATTTTTGTTGTACCGATCTACCGATGCGTGTGTAGTCTATTAAAGTTGTAAATGTTCTGTCCGTTTTTTATGCACATAACAAGGGACCTGACAATATCGACAATCAACATCTGTTTTTTATCTTACTCAGAATTTGGATTTTTACCTACTTTTAGGTCTACTGTTGGAAATGAACTAAAGAATTTACAACAAATACCACACTAAGAATCCGTTACAACAAACAAGTTTAGAGAAGAGTGCATCAAAATGGTGACCGATGGCAAAAACTCGAAATATCTCGAAAACTGAACAGGCACAAAATTCACAACATACAGCACAAATTGGCACAAAATGAGCACAATTTAGTGGAGAAAGAAAATTTTCAAATTTTAAAGTATGGGTCACAGCGTCGAGTTGGCGACTCTCTGGAAAAACACTATATATCTCGAAAACTACACGGGCACAAAATTCACAATATACGACACAAATTGGCACAAAATGGGCACAATTTAGTGGAAAAAGAAAATTTTCAAATTTCAATATATGGGTCACAGCGTCAAGTTGGTGACCCATATGGAACTTTCGAAATATCTCAAAAACCACACGGGCACAAAATTCAAAACATACGGCACAAATTGGCACACAGTGGACACAAAATACCCATAACATTTAAATACTTGAATTCCAGGTATGGGTGATGCACCTGGATTCACGAATATTATAATAAATATACAGGGTGGCGCAAACTTCTGACAACGAATTATTACATCGTTGTGGTACGAGATAAAACTTACGTCCCTTTAGCTGAAAGAGCAAATTCAGCAGAATCAAAAATCAATAGATGGAAAATTAAAGGCTAATTAAATGCCCTAAATTAAAATTTTCTGCTCCGCAAATTTTTGCAAAAATGACTGTTCTGATAGCTTTAATTTAAGTGAGCAGAACATGAGCGAAAAAGTGGTTGAAACAACAAAAATTGCCATTTTCCTTGCACAGTTATTAACGGCTCATTAAAGGCTGCAGGAATACACTAATCGCGAATTTCAGGCTCGATTTCTTTCTTTGCGAAAAAGGAAAAAGGCGCGAGGCGGGGGTACCTAAGGTCGGCGAACATGGCGGAAAAACGATTTTAACACTGAAAACCAGTGTTTCGGTAGTGTAGTCGTTGAGAACCATGAAATTTCCACAGTAATGTACATTTTTGTCAATATAATATTGCTAGTAATGGTAATTCAATGTTTCTATCTATCTATCTATCTGTGATGGGGGTGTCGATACACTGCGACCTGTAAGATCTATTGTGCCCCCTACTGCTGCCCAATCGTCTCAACGATTAGAGCAGTTCCTCCAGTCCTATTGCTTTGAAAAACTTCAGGATGTCGGTAGGCTTCATGTTAGGTAGATCTTCCTCTTCTATTTGATATTCTCCGAGGTATCGTACCCTTGGATTTTGCAGGGTAATGCATTTTGAGAGAATGTGGATAGAGGTTTCCTCCTCTTCCTCGCAGAATCTGCATTCTTCTTTGTTTACTAATCCGAGTTTCTTTAGGTGGCCTCTCAGCCGGAAGTGCACTGTTAGGACACCCGTTAGTATTCTAAGCTTATTTTTACTTTTACTGACGCAGTGGTCAGATCTCTTCTGGTTATAGTTTCCCAGTATTGTATTGGCCTGCCTCATTCCTTGTAGTCCTATCCAGTATTGGGATCTTTTGTTATTTACTTCTTTTCCAAGTTCATCAAGTATTGTACTGGCGCTTATTCCGCAGAAGGGTTCACGTCCCAGAAATGGTGTTTCAGCCCCTTTTTTTGCGAGTACGTCTGCTATTTCATTACCCTCCACTCCAGTGTGTCCCGGAACCGGGTAACAGTGTTGTTCTTGCCTAGTTCGCTTAGATTCTCTAGGCACTCCCAAACCATCTTGGAGTTAATTACGTGGGAGTTCAATGCATTAATAACTGCTTGGCTGTCTGACATGATTATGATCTCTTGTCTGCGAAAATTTCTTTCTATGTTGAACTGGACACATTTTTCGATGGCGTATATTTCAGCTTGGAAAATGCTCGGAGATTTGCCTAAACTTTCAGAATATTTGGTTCCAGGCCCATATACTCCTATTCCTGTTTCTTCGGTTGTTCTAGAACCATCTGTGTACCATTTAATGGCACTTATCTTGAGTTTTGGGATGGTATCTTTGTCCCAACACTTCTTTGTCATCTCATCTTGGGGCATGTCCCAGGTTTGGTGATTTCCAGGAAGCAGTCGAAACTTGCGTTTGGTTGATCCTTCTGTGGTCATCCTGTAGGTTGTCCTTATGGCTATACTCTCCACTACTATATGGAGGGGTGTAAGGGCACGTTCTCATTGCACCTGTTATGCATACGCAGGCTAGTCTTTAG
This sequence comes from Crepidodera aurea, assembly GCA_949320105.2. Taxonomy (NCBI): domain Eukaryota; kingdom Metazoa; phylum Arthropoda; class Insecta; order Coleoptera; family Chrysomelidae; genus Crepidodera; species Crepidodera aurea. Next base: position 90,134,647 of record OX439473.1, on the reverse strand, counting down.
ATTTTCGCTAGATTTGCCTTTGTACTGGCCAGCTTAGTTCTGCTGCCCCAGGCTACTGCTCCATAAGTGATGGTCTCTGACTGACGTGTACATCCACTGCAGGATCTTTGGGTTATATCCCCAGTTTTTTCCCGCAAAATTGCTGCACACCATTAGAGCTTTCGTAGCTTTGCTTTTTCGTGCTTATTCCAGATGAGTAATTCAATGTTTACAACAATCAGGAATATGTATTGAATTCGACGACCTTCGTAACAAAGAAAAATCAAAGTAGAAGAACTCTATGTGTTGCCCGAGTTTGTTGGTATTGGAAAAGGTGCTTAAAGAAACACATGTTCTAGACAAATAATCGAGAAGATTTCAAATCAGGAAGTTGTTCATACGTAGGACACGATAGTGTAATAATGAGAATTCACTATTAGAATAAAAATATTCTGTATTGTTTCTAGGTGATGGTATTCTTAATATGATTGGTCTTATTGATTGTTTATTTGAGCGTTTAGGCGGATATTTAATTACCATTACTAGCAATATTATAGAAAACGAGTATTAATCTCTGAAAGGGATACGAAAGAAGAGAGTGACATTTTGACTAGAATCAGTCAAATAAAAGCTTTGCAACACACAATGCAAATTGTGTATGCAACCCCAATACACCGGGAATTTTTTGCTTTTAATAATTGTCAATACTCTCTTCTAATCATAGATGGCAGCACATCTAAAAATAGCAATATTATATCGACAAAAATTTACATTACTGTGGAAATTCCATAGTTCTTAACGACTATACTACCGAAACACTGGTTTTCAGTGTTAAAATCTTTTTCGTCCATTGTCTGCGAGAATGGGGTCGCGACTTTTTCCATTTTCGCAAAGAAAGAAATCGAGCCTGAAATTCGCGATTACTGTATTCCTAAATTCTTTAATGAGCCGTTATTAAATGTGCAAAGAAAATTGCAATTTTTATTGTTTCAACTACTTTTTCGCTCATGTTCTGCTCACTTAAATTAAAGCTAGCAGAACGGTCATTTTTGCGAAAAATCGCGGAGCCGAATATTTTTAATTACCTTTTTTTATCAGCCATTAATAAGTTTTCAACGACTACACTACCGAAACACTGCAATTTTTATTGTTTCAACCACTTTTTCGTTCATATTCTGCTACTTAAGTTGAAGCTAGCAGAACAGTCATTTTTGCAAAAACTTGCAGTGCGGAAAATTTTAATTTAGTGCATTTAATTAGCCTTTAATTTTCCATGTATTTATTTTTAATTCTGCTGACTTCTCTTCCAGCTCAAGGGACGTATAAAACTTTCAAATTTTGTCAGAGCTAGTACAATTACTGAGAGCACATTTTGAAAATACTTTCGATTATACAGAGTGTTCCAAAAACTCGTGGCAGCACAATCTTACATTTTTTTAAATGAAGCATAGGGTAAAGTGACCAATGGTTGTCACCCGTCCTAATATTGGCACCTAGACACAAATAATTGAAATTAATAGATTCTAGGCACACATTTCTTCGCAATCTGAACGTTAGAGTAAAACTGGCAACTCTGTTCAATATGTGCATTTGTTGAACTTGAGTTGCATGGTTAAGTTTACGGCAAATAATAATAATTGCCTGGGGTTCACTCGTAAGGGAGTGAATTGCAGGGCGTATATTATTATTATTATTATTATTATAGTAGTGACCGATGTTAACACCGATCCAACTGAAAACGGTAAGTTTTTATGTAAACCATAAGAAACAGCTTATTATGATGATGGTCCTATCAACATATTTCCAAACTATATGTTATTTTATTAGTATATATTTGATTTACTAAGTTTATTACGAAATAAAGAGAGGTTATTGGCGGGAAAACATTACAATTGTAATAAATTAATGGGGTGCCAACTATTGGCAAGCAAATTATAATAGATTACAATTTATTGACATGGGTGACAATGGTTAGTTACAAGGTATCTGTATAGGTACCAATTATTGGCACTAATTTTATAGAGGAAATTTATTGCTGAAACATTGTAAAAATGGTAATTTATCGTTAAATAAGTATACCGTACATTAGAGCAGCTTATTTAGTAAAATACATTGAAATATATGGCTGTTAAAAAATTCGGAAAATCTTCTAATCTGTTTAAGTCAATTCTCAATGATTTCCAGTCAATTTTTGAAAATTGACTGGTCCAAATTTAGAATCAGTCAACTCTCAATGAATTCCAGTCAATACACGGTTAATCATCAAAAATCCTGTTCGCAGAAATAATATTCTGGTTAAAAAATGTATTTGTTTTATATGAAAAAATAACATATATACGACGTCCATTGTAATGCTAACACTAATAAATAAATTAGCAGAAATTCAATGTCAGAAATGTAGTAGAAAATACCGTGTAAATCATGTACTTCTAATATGAAAAAGTTTCTAAAGGATGTTCAATATTTTAAACAATTTAATTTTTATTTGTCTTTGGTAAGTAAAAAGTGTTCATCGTATACGAAATATGTGTACTTATTTACAGTTGTGCAATATTTTAAAAAACAACTTTTTATCTATCTTTTGTATGAGAAAAAGGGTGCCAATGACTGGTATGAGTGGTAAGCCAATAATTGGGTCGAAGGTGCCAATGATTGGGAATTAGGCCTATTTCACTTAATTCGTTAATATCACAATAATTAAGCAACGATTTTCGTTTTTTTAATTTATTTCATACTCTGTGAAGGCTATTATATCCAACTACGAGCACATTGGCTCTGATTCTGAAGTAATAATACATTAATCTTCTTTTAATTAGTACGCCAACCTTAAAGTGCCAATAATTGGACTGTTTACTCTACCTACTCTTTTTTTCTTCACTGGATTAAAACCACTTATTTGTTAAAAAAGTTTTTAATTGACGTTTCGGCTTTCTCTATCGAAAGCCTTTATCAAAATGACATAACAAACTAAATAAATTTACTATAGAAACAGAACACTTGATAATCTTGCAAAAATATGACACTTAGAATAAGATTTTGAGATTGAAGATGTCAAAATCTGTTTCAATCATATTTTTGTGACGTTTCTGGGAACGAATTTTGAAAGGATAGCGCATTTGCATATTATAAGAGAATTTATACTTCGTCATAAACGAAGTTTTCTTATTAATATTGTCATAAGAAAAAAACAGATAAAAACTTATGATACTATCCCGATATAGAGGGTATCCTTTTTGCAATTAACTCTTTTTGTAAAATAGGTATCCAAATTTTTTAAATATCGACCGAACAATTAGAAACACATTCGTTATTATTTAAGCATATCAATGCTGCTTCTTTAACTTTGCGGTTATAATTATTCGGTTCTTTTAATAATCTAGTTGAAGAATTCCATTGTATTTTATGACCAAAATCCCATGCGTGTTCACATATTTTGGGTTTTTCGAATTGTTTATTTTTAATGTATGATTGGTGTTCATTAAGACTAATATGAAAAGGTCTAGATGTTTCTCCTATATAAAATTTATTACATTCGCATGGAATTTTGTAAATACAATTTTTTGTGTTTTGAATTTCATTAAAAGGTTTTGTATTTACTATCAAAGATTTTAATGTATTATTAGTTTGAAAAACTGTTTTTAAATTAAATTTATTGCCAATCCTTCTAATTTTTTCCGATAATTTTGGAATATAAGGGATTTTTACTATATTTGAATGAATTATTGGGGGATTTAAATTTTGATCTTTAGTTTTGATGTCTCGGTAAAGTTCACGATTTATAAATTTACTTGGGTAGTTATTCTTAATCAAGACAGATTTAACAAGTGATAATTCATAATTTAAGATATTGTCATTTGAACAAATTGTTTTTGCTCTATCGGAAAGAGATTTGACAGTACCTCGTTTAACAAAAATTCAGTGGTTTGAATTAAAATTTAGATATCTATTTGTATGTGTTTCTTTTCTAAAAACTGATGTTTCAATACAATTGTTGTTATTGTGTATTAGTACATCAAGAAAAGGTAATTTTTTATTATTCGTTCCCAGAAACGTCACAAAAATATGATTGAAACAGATTTTGACATCTTCAATCTCAAAATCTTATTCTAAGTGTACTATGTTGATGTCATATTTTTGCAAGATTGTCAAGTGTTCTGTTTCTATAGTAAATTTATTTAGTTTGTTATGTCATTTTGATAAAGGTTATCGATAGAGAAAGCCGAAACGTCAATTAAAAACTTTTTTAACAAATAAGTGGTTTTAATTCAGTAAAGAAAAAAAGAGAAATTGAAATACAAACCACTATGAGCTTCCGAAATGAATTATATATACATACTATATATTGTTCAAAATCGAAAAGATCTCTTCGAGAGTATTAGAAAGAATATACCATTGTAATATATTATATGGGTGTTTTAAAAGATATGACCAATAATTAACAAAAATGACCCCCTCTTTAACACCCTGCAAAACAGTAAATCAAAATATATCAACAGGCCTTTGTATTCAAATGCAGTATTCATTACTTTTTTTTCTGTGGCTTCTTTAATACATGGCGAAACAGAACTCAAATGAAAGAATATATCAAAATTTTTAATAAGTTTAGGGTATGAGTTAATGAAAAACTATAAATATTTTATGGTAACGGAAAAATCATGTATTTTACGTACACAAATTAAATTGTATTAAAGTTTTACATGAAACGTACTGTACATTTTAGGTTTTCTAAGGCATTAGAATATTTTACAAATTGTAATCGTAATTTTGGATGTGTCTATTATTTTTTACTGTTACTACTAGAGGACCGCATACCTTTATAGATATATACGGAATTATTAGTCCCCTCCCGTTTTCGAGGATGCTGAACACGATGGCGGTCGTAACAATTCTTTTAGAGTTGACCCTACCCCTAAAATGTCCAAAAATCACCCCCAAAAGAGTGAAAAAATTTTTTAAACAGCTTCAAACCGCTCTGAATAATCGACGCGTTGTTGATTTTAACAACACATTTTGACCTATTAAATTTAAGTACCTTTTTTGTTTTTTCCTTTCATTTTATGAAATTGTCCAATAAAATGGTTTTACAGCAATATCATGTTTACTCAATATACGCACATTTTATTTTAACCAAGTTTTATCTAGTCCTGATGATGGTCTTAAGACCAAAACTGCTTGGTGGTCCCTTAACCCTGTAATCTTTTGACATTTAACCTAAAATTTAAAAGGTTAAAGTAGGTACAGATTTTTGTGCGCCTTTTAAATATACAAGTAAATGAAAAGTTCTGATAAGAAACATTTGCTTAATCCTGCCCTGGATTTTTTTGGGATATAACTTAGTATATTCGTTTGGGAGCTGGATGGAAAACATATTGATGTGCAATACGCAGGGCCGCCCTAAGAGTAAAATGTTGTGTGTGCAAGAATGAGTTTTGGCGCCCCTTACATGAAAATGGGTGTAGGAAACCCCCCCAAAAATGTTATTTCATCAGGTCTGTCCGGCACCATGTTTTTTTAATTTGCTGGTGTTCATGAGTACATTCACCCCCGAAAATCTCAGCTGTCTGAAACTTGTGGAAGCGCGGGAAAATGGCCCATTGATCTCAAAAATGTGTTTTTTTTCGTCAATTTTCGCCGATATTATTTAGAGAATTTTTGTTTAGACGAAACTGAAGATCAGTTCATTACCTACAAAAATGATCCTTATCATTTTTGTCAAAAATATGATACTTTTCGACATAACCGGCTCTAAAACGCACCCCCATTTTTAGCTCCTGCCCTGCATTTACAGAGCACGCTCTAAAGGAATGACACTCGCAAGCGGATTACAAATTTTTCAATAAATCACGTAAGAATTAATATTTTTTCATGATTTAAAGTTCAGATGAAAGAAGGAACCTGTAGCTATAATATCATGTTACTTTTTCCTTTTATCTATTTCTCTGAATTATTGAAAAACTGGGCCAAAGTTTGTTTTTGCTCGATATTTTGACCTATAAATTTACTCATATTTCACCGAATCCTTTTGGATAATGAGGCTTTGCAAGGTGTTAAATATATTCAGAAAGATTCAATAAATTAATTTTAAGTATTTTCATAAACAACATGTATTTTAGGACGTTTTTTTTAGTTTTCGGTAATGCTCGGGTCTATCGGGAAATAATAGATAGATAATCAAGGACCATATCGGTTTTCAACGCACATCATTAGAAAGCTCAGCTTGTTCCTTTGTCGATGGCATTTCTCTTTTTTTTCATATTTTTTGGTTTTCCGGAAAATTGAGAAAATTCTCACCCCTATGAAAAATCGACATTTTTTTTGAGGATTATTTTCTTTTCGTGAAAAAAAGTTGGTTATCATTATTGCCTTATCTTTTGTCTTCAGACAAAAACGGGAGGATATTCAAGTTTTAGGAGGATATTAAAATTTTCCGTTTTCACCACAATAATTTTGCGAATTTTGATAAGGAAGCGCCGTATTTTCAGATTCTCAAACTGCGAATTTTTGAAACGCCGTTTTGGCAAAAAATATTAGTGTAGCGAAAAAAATCATAGCGACAACTTTTGTAGGTAACGAACTGCTCTTAATTTTTTGCGTAAACAAAAATGCTCTAAGTGTCACATTTCGGTAGATATCGTCGAAAAAAGGATTTTATCGATTTTCGGGGACTCTAGAGCCATTTTCTCACCCTTCCACAAACTCCACGTAGCTGAGATTTTCAGAGGTAAATGTACCTATGAATACTTGCAAATTAAAAAAAAATTGACGGACAGACTTGATGCCCAGGTTTGGGGTTTTTCTGGCGTTATTTACTGGACTATAAAAAATTTTACCGAATTATTTTTTCATGTTTTTTCTCATTTCGGCGCCCCTTCCCAAATCGCACGTTTGCAATACGCCAACCCAGTAACGCTTAAAGCGATATTATGCGGCGGGCCCGTAAGTTAATAGTTATGTTTGTTTACCTAAAATTCCGTTAGAGCGAAATCTAAATGGACAGGCGTATTGTCTAAATAGTGTACTTTTCATTTTTTATTTTGCAAGGAAAAAATCTTACAATAAAAATCAAACAGAGTAGTAATTTCTGAAAAAAAACAAGCGATGTCAAAATTTATAAAAAAAGTGGTAATAGGATAAAAGGGAAAATTTGCACCCAAATTTGTTTTGTTCAAATTTTGAAAAAATGCCGAAATAGATCAATTTTAACCGAGGGGGCTCAATTTTTATCGTAGTTTCAAACTTCTTTTTTTATCCCTCTAGCGCCCAGAACTACCCCTTGAAGCTTAAATGGCAAGGGGTGTTAAGTGACACAAAATTTTGAAGCTGCTTTCATTATCTAATGCAACCTCGTTATTTTTTTATTTTTGAATGACAATTTTTTGAGAAAACTGCTTAGATTACGCAGTCCCACAAAAAAAAAGTTTGCCTGCGTCAAGAACTTCACTACTGTAACTAGGGGTTTTTGGGGTCGCTGAATGCGAATCCGAGGTCTGCTTTACCTCATCAGGTCAGAGTCAAGGTCATTTTAAGGTCAAATTGGGGAAACCTTTTGGGAAAAATCGGAAAAAATTCATACAAAGGTATTTAAATTAAAAAAACCTTGAATTTAATTCGTTAAAATTAAATTGTATTTTTTGGAACTACTATTGTTTTCTTTCACAATAATCTAAGCAGTTTTCTCAAAAAAGAGTCATTCAAAATAGGAAAAAGAACGGGGTTGCATTAGATAATGACAGCAGATTCAAAATGATGTGTCACTTAACATCCCTTGCCATTTAAGATTTTTCAAGGGGTGGCTCTGGGCGCTAGAGGGATGAAAAAAGAAGTTTGAAACTACGATAAAAATTGAATCCCTTCTAGGTTAAGATTGACCTGTTTCGGCATTTTTTCAAAATTTGAACAAAATCCGAAATATGTGGGCACAAATTTTAGTTGGGTCACCCTGTATCTTTAAATGCACACGTATAAAACATAAATATAGGTATCTTCTTAAATTAATTACTAAGTAACCCCTTCTTCATTGAATTTTAGAAAAACATAAATCTTCACTTTTCATTTCATTTATATGAAACTTACAATATTCTTTTTGTCCGGAACCATTGAGTCCCAAAATCCATCTGACATCTGAAGGTCTTCTTTATGCCTACTGTATCATATTCGTTAAAATACTTCTTTTTTTATAAACATAAAATATTCTTACAAATAATGAAATCATTATTTTAACAACCCCTTTGTGATTGAAATAATTTGTGTACTTGACCCAAATCAACAGGTTACTTTTGACAAATAACGATTTGTGGATAATCCTTTAACCAATTTTTTTAATGGGGTTCTTTAGAATCAAAATCTTTTGATTAAAGTAGACAAATATATGGTGATTTAAATATAAATATATAAACAAGTAGCGTTGTATGTATAATTTTTTGAAATAATTACAGTGTGTGGATTGTTAGGTTAGAGAAAATAAGTCTAAAAATGTTTAACACAAAATCTTGATCTATTACTAATGGAAAATTACCTTTAACGTGCCATTTCATCGAAATATTCACGGTTGTTCCTTCACGTTATCCAATAAACTTGTATGTAACATTACGAATCAAACAAAAATCAATAAATTGTTGGAGAAAACTTAAAAAAAATACAACTATTCTCAGTGTGCGTGCAAAGCAAAAATTGTGATAATAAAAACCGAGTTTACATTGTGGGAGTTCCTGCGCGAGTTGACAACTTACTGACGCTTGTTTTGGGAGTTCTGTACTAGAAAATTTATGGATTCTGCGCGAACGATTTTGAATGGAAAGATAGTCTGGTTGAAAAAGATTTTCCACTGCGATATTAACATGACGCGGGGCTACTCACTGCCAAGTGCTGCAGATAAATTCAATATCCGGTTCATATAATTGCAGGATTTTCAAAGAATACACAAACTGTAGAAGCTTTTCATTCTAAAGGGCTCATATCAGTCTTTTCCTGGAAGGATTAAACAATAAAGGGGTGTGTTACGACTAACACTTTGTTCTATAAATCTGTGCATCCAAATTCCAAACTGATTCAGAGACAAAGGATTTTAGTTTGTTTTCTTGTATTTATTTATTTATTCGAAAATCCAGGCATGTTTTATAACCTTATTACAAGGATAATTTTTTAGTAACTATAGTAACCAATCAAATTACTTAATTTAGAGCCATGTGTCAAATTTCATCCAATCAGCTATGGATTACAGCGATAACACCCTACTTGTGGTGTTTTCAGTTTGGTGTTTTCAACAATTAATGATATTATATCAAGTAATATACCAAAAAATACAACCAAATCAAAAAAATATATATGGAAAATATTTCTCGAGTTTTGTGCGACCAGAGAATACGAACTGAATGCTGAAACGAGTTTGCCTAATTTGGCTAATATATTGAGAGAGTATGCGGTAAATATGAGAAAAGCTGACGGAACTGAATATAAAGAAGCGACTGTAAAAACAATTTGGAATACTACGAGTAAGCTACTCCAGGAAAAATACTACAATGACTTCAAAATTGTATTCGACCCGTTTACCAGTGTGATATTCAAAAATGCGCGTGATGCAAGAAATGCAAAACGTAAAAGATTACAGCAGGATCCAAACAAGCGAAAATGCAGTTCAGCAAATTTGAGTTCAAGTGATTTGGCTAGAATCATTGAATTATGGGATGAAAATACACCAAAAGGTTTACAGAAAAAATTTTACCATATAGTAGCTGTTGAGTTAGCTTGGCGAGGTGGTGAACCAGCTGATTGCCTTATAGATTCCTGAATTCCTGAACAGCAATTAATAAAAATAACCGGACATAGCAGCTCTAATTCAATAAAACCGTACTTAAATATCGACCAAGAACGCCACGGTGAAATAATCAACACTATGCGAGGAATTTCTTCAACAGTGGAAATTAACAATCCGTCAACTTCAGCAAACTCTTCTTCTAATTTAACATTTACCAATTGTACTTTTAATACCTGTAGTTTTTAGTTTTGTTAAATAAAAATGAGTAAATATTAAACGTCAGATTGACAACCAATTTTTTGAAATCTACAAAGTAAAAAATTATCTTATCGAATACCCCTCGGGCCTTAATAAATCCTCAAAATTTTGTCATAGAGAATCCTTCAAGCGTGTTGCTTAAGGATAATAGCCCTCGGCCTTCGTCCTCAAGCAACACGCTTACAGCATTCTCTATGACAAAATTATCTCGGTATTATCAAGGCCCTAGGGGTATTACTACTGATAATATAATGAAAATATACAGGGCGTCCCACGACTATTCTCTCGTTCTCTTGCTCTTGTGCCTAAACGGTACAAGATATCAGCTTAATTTTTTGGTGACATATGTAAATTGATAATATCTACTTGTTTAAATTATTTGTAACTATACAGGGTGATCCAGAAAATTGTAATTTATCAAAGTTAGGGTTTTAAATGGAACTCCCTGTATTTTATGACATTTTTAGATCATACGTTAAAAGCTAAGTCAACTTTATTCAACGTTCTCTATATCTATCTCTTACCAATTTTGAGAAAATCGTGATTTAAAGAAAAATATTCTATTTAAACAAGAACTAAAAACACGGAAACCTCTTACTTTCAGTAAACCAGTAAGGAATTTTAATTTATTAGATTCGACATCCTAAGACCGGTTTCTGTCTTTCGACTTCATCAGTTAGACTTTTCGAATCCAATAAATAAAATTCCAAACCCGTACAAGTCAATAGCTATATCCGCTATAAGATAACATTTTTAGATGTGCTACCATCTATGGTAGGAAGAGAGTATTGACATTAAATTTTGACTGAATCTAGTCAAGATGTCACTCTCTTCTTTTTTATTTCTTTCAGAGATTAATACAAAGTGAGTAAACCAGTAAGGAATTTTAATTTATTAGATTCGACATCCTAAGACCGGTTTCTGTCTTTCGACTTCATCAGTTAGGCTTTTCGAATCCAATAAATAAAATTCCAAACTCGTACAAGTCAATAGCTATATCCGCTATAAGATAACATTTTTAGATGTGCTACCATCTATGGTAAGAAGAGAGTATTGACATTAAATTTTGACTGAATCTAGTCAAGATGTCACTCTCTTCTTTTTTATTTCTTTCAGAGATTAATACAAAGTGAGTAAACCAGTAAGGAATTTTAATTTATTAGATTCGACATCCTAAGACCGGTTTCTGTCTTTCGACTTCATCAGTTAGGCTTTTCGAATCCAATAAATAAAATTCCAAACTCGTACAAGTCAATAGCTATATCCGCTATAAGATAACATTTTTAGATGTGCTACCATCTATGGTAAGAAGAGAGTATTGACATTAAATTTTGACTGAATCTAGTCAAGATGTCACTCCCTTCTTTTTTATCTCTTCCAGAGATTAATACAAAGTGAGTAAACCAGTAAGGAATTTTAATTTATTAGATTCGACATCCTAAGACCGGTTTCTGCCTTTCGGCTTCATCAGTTAGGCTTTTCGAATCCAATAAATAAAATTCCAAACTCGTACAAGTCAATAGCTATATCCGCTATAAGATAACATTTTTAGAAAACGAGTAAGGAATTTAATTTATCAGATTCGACATCCTAAGACCGGTTTCTGCCTTTCGGCTTCGTCAGTTAGGCTTTTCGAATCCGATAAATAAAATTCCAAACTCGTACAAATCAATAGCTATATCCGCTATAAGATAAAATTTTTAGATGTGCTGCCATCTATGGTTAGAAGAGAGTATTGACAATTACTAAAAGCAAAAATTTCCCGGTGTATTGGGGTTGCATACACAATTTGCATTGTGTGTTGCAAAGCTTTTATTTGACTGATTCTAGTCAAAATGTCACTCTTCTTTCGTATCCCTTTCAGAGATTAATAAAAGTTAGAAAACCAGTAAGGAATTTTAATTTATTAGATTCGACATCCTAAGACCGGTTTCTGTCTTTCGACTTCATCAGTTAGGCTTTTCGAATCCAATAAATAAAATTCCAAACTCGTACAAGTCAATAGCTATATCCGCTATAAGATAACATTTTTAGATGTGCTACCATCTATGGTAAGAAGAGAGTATTGACATTAAATTTTGACTGAATCTAGTCAAGATGTCACTCTCTTCTTTTTTATCTCTTTCAGAGATTAATACAAAGTGAGTAAACCAGTAAGGAATTTTAATTTATTAGATTCTGTCTGTTCTGTCTTTAATATCAATACTCTCTTCTTACCATAGATGGTAGCACATCAAAAAATGTTATCTTATAGCGGATATAGCTATTGACTTGTACGAGTTTGGAATTTCATTTATTGGATTCGAAAAGCCTAACTGATGAAGTCGAAAGACAGAAACGGGTCTTAGGATGTCGAATCTAATAAATTAAAATTCCTTACTGGTTTACTCTCACTTTGTATTAATCTCTGAAAGAGATAAAAAAGAAGAGAGTGACATCTTGACTAGATTCAGTCAAAATTTAATGTCAATACTCTTACTTTCAGTAACACAAATTTATATCGATTCATTCTGGCTTTTAGGGCTTTCATTTGCACTATGTAGGATTTCGATATTTTGCACAGGGTGTTTAGGAAAAGGATTCTAATTTTATATTTTTCAAACATCGAAAACTCACTTAACTTAAATGGACCACCCTGTATTTTTTATCCTATGTGAAAAAACTTTTCATTTTCTATCAAAAACTATGTATTTTTCTCTAAAATTTCTATTTTTTTGTTTGCATTCTAGTAGGCAATGATTTTTTTTATTGTTGTTGATAAATAGCTATGGGATAAAATTTAATTAGAAATGAAACTAAAATCAAGACATAAACATTTATGAAAAAAATACTATAATAAGTGTACAATATGATGACCATTTCCCTCTTTGCATAACCGCACTCGTTTTTCAAAAGATCTCCTAACGTTTCTCAGGATATCTGGTGTTATAGTAGCAAACGCATGCTTTATTTTAATCTTCATGTCATCAGCAGTGGTAGGTGGAGTGTTGTAAACTAAATTTTTAATGTAACCCCAAAGAAAGAAATCCATGCTGGTTAAATCAGGAGATCTAGGTGGAAATTCAGTGGAAATTCATGTGGACCAGCCCTTCCAATCCATTTATTAGGAATTGTCTACTTAAATAATTCCTTACATTCTGACTAAAATGAGGAGGGGTACCATCTAGCTGTAACCACATTTTTATTCTAACATCTAAAGAAACTTCATCTAGAAGACTCGAAAATTCTTGTTTTAAAAAGAGAGATTCCACCGATTTTGGTGGTCAACAGTGTGATACAGGTGACGCTTTTCCGTATCATAGTAATGTTATGTCGGTTTACGAAGCCATTATTGTGGAAAGTGGATTCGTCGGTAAATAAAACATTTAAAGAATTCATCATCTTCCCCAACTTTTTCAAGACTTCATAAACAAAAATCTAACCTCCGTTGAAAGTCTCGTCCATATAAATTCTGGTGAAGTTGTATATGATAAGGATGGTACTTATGTTTTTTCAAAATTCTGCAAACACTTGTTTTACTAATTCCAGTTTGTCTAGAAATTTCTCTTAAATTGACATTTGTATTTTCAACTACTGATCCTAAAACTAAGAACTCATTCTCCTCATTATTTACAGTACCAGTTTGACTAAAAGTTTGTAGCAGTTCCTCAAACGCCCTTTTGTCTGAACGTGGTCGATCGGGATTCTTTTCTTTCTCAAAATTGGTAAGAGATAGATATAGGTAACATTGAATAAAGTTGACTTAGTTTTTAACGTATAATCTAAAAATGTCATAAACTACAGGGTGTTCCATTAAAAAAAAACAAACTTTGATAAATTACAATTTTCTGAATCACCCTGTATAGTTACAAATAATTTAAACAAGTAGATCTTATCAATTTACATATGTCACCAAAAAATTAAGCTGGTATCTTGTACCGTTTAGGCACAAGAGAACGAGGGAATAGTCATGGGACACCCTGTATATATTGCAAAGGTTTATCTATATCGGGTGTCCACACGAAAATTTTAAATTGAATTATAAAGATGTATTAAATTGGGAAATTGGAACCTTTGGTTTATCAACTAAGTTGAAAACTATCGTCGACCACTCAACCAAAACACAATTTTCACACACTCTACGCGCGTTTCGCCAACTATGTTGGCATCATCAGGAGTTGATGATAGACTAAACAACTAACTATTTCTAACAGCTATTTATACTAAATGACTAACCCCCCTCTCCCGGCGGTGACCTAATCAGCCAAGGGTGACTAATCAACCAAGGATGAGTAACCCGCCCATACCTAATGGATTAAACTAAAAAGCGGACTAAGAGGAATTGGTCATTTGTCTCTGTTTAAACTAGTTTTACATTTGCCTATTTCTATACTTTCAAATGCGTCCAATAATTTATTATTGATTGATTAAAAGCCTATTCGGCTATACTTGATTTTTCCGTACGCCCATATTTTAAGTGAGCCATGTGCTCTTTAAATCTAACCTGTACAGAGCGTCTAGTCTGCCCAACATACTTTCTATCGCAATCCCCACAACTAATTTCGTAAATACCACTTTTTTCCAAATTACTGTTTTTATCCTTGGGATTGCCCAACAACTGTTTTAAAGTGTTGTTAGACTGAAAAATTAAACTTCAACCCGCTTTTTTGAACACGCTGGTAAGTCCTTTGGTGTAAGTGGGATTATACGGTATTGAAATGAATTTTTCAGTCTGTTTTTCGTGTTGGAAAAACGTGGTGTCACGTAGGTTTTTCTTAAATTTATGTTTGTTGATTAGTTTGTCAACCAAATCTTCGTCATAACCGTTTATTGCAGCTATATCCTTGATGATAGACAATTGCCCATAGCAGTTCCTTCATGTTGTTAAAAAAATTCATTTCTAAATTGAAAATAATTTTGATCCATGCAAAGTTTAGCCAAAAGTAAATATTCTTGAGTAATTTCGTCACCCAAGTCGTTTGATTTGAGTAATTCTTCATGATATTCCAAGGTTTGCGGAATCGGTACACTAGGAAACAATGAACTAACATCAAACGAGATTAAAATTTCGCCTTCTTGAATTGAAGTATTTTTAATTTTATGTACGAAATCTAAAGAATTTTTAACAGAAAAATTTTTAAGTTTGATAACCATTTGGAAATATTATAACTAGGTGTGCTTATTGCAGACACAATGGGTCGCATTGCCTTTCCAGGTTTGTGTATTTTGGGAAGGCAATACAACTTTGACATGGTGCAGTGCACTGCCTCCTAGAGACGATCTAGGTGACTTGATCGGACATATTGAAAGTTCAATTCAGTATCTCCCTGAGAGTACAAAAGGTTTTGTCCGTGAGGCATGCCGAGACCAGATCTCCAAAAATATTGTATCCAATATTAGCGCCCCATCCCAAGAGGATAAGAAAATCGTTAAAAGGTTGAGAGAGAAGGACTATTTTTATTTGAAAGCAGATAAAGGAAATAAGGTTGTCGTATTAGATAAAAGTGACTATTACGATAGAGTTAGTAATTTGATTAAATCGGGTCCATACACTTCAGTTCAAAAAAATCCTTTGCCAAAAATGATTAGGGAAGTTTAAAAAACCTTGTTACCCCACCGAATAAATATAGATTTACAATTAGCAATCCAACCATGTCAAAGTTGTATTGCCTTCCCAAAATACACAAACCTGGAAAGGCAATGCGACCCATTGTGTCTGCAATAAGCACACCTAGTTATATTATTTCCAAATGGTTATCAAACGAGTTTGAAAATTTACCTTCTCAACTAAAAAATTTTTCTGTTAAAAATTCTTTAGATTTCATAGATAAAATTAAAAATACTTCAATTCAAGAAGGCGAAATATTAATCTCGTTTGATGTAAGTTCATTGTTTCCTAGTGTACCGATTCCACAAACCTTGGAATATCTTGAAGAATTACTCAAATCAAACGACTTGGGTGACGAAATTACGCAAGAATATTTGCTTTTGGCTAAACTTTGCATGGATCAAAATTATTTTCAATTTAGAAATGAATTTTTTAAACAACATGAAGGAACTGCTATGGGCAATTGTCCAAACCAAGATTAGTCAAGAATTTGAGTATTTCCCAAGGATATGGTACAGATATGTGGATGATGTATTTGCTGTTTTCGATACTAAGAAAACTAACTTAGCTGTCTTCGTGACAAAATTAAACTCTCAATTTCCATCCATAAAGTTTATGTATGAAATAGAAAACAATGGAAAATCATTTTTAGACACCTTGGTTATCAGGAACGAGAATAAGTTGGAATTTGACATTTTTAGGAAAGATACCGCCACAAGTAGGTA
Organism: Crepidodera aurea; assembly: GCA_949320105.2. Lineage (NCBI taxonomy): Eukaryota > Metazoa > Arthropoda > Insecta > Coleoptera > Chrysomelidae > Crepidodera > Crepidodera aurea. Next base: position 90,118,344 of record OX439473.1, on the reverse strand, counting down.
TATCCCATTAGATTCTTTTCATTGTAATCAACACAAGATGGCTAGCTTACATTCCCTAGTACATCGTTTATTAAACTTCCCACTAAGTAAAGAAAGATTTGATAAGGAAAAGAATTTGATTAAGGATATAGCTGCAATAAACGGTTATGACGAAGATTTGGTTGACAAACTAATCAACAAACATAAATTTAAGAAAAACCTACGTGACAACACGTTTTTCCAACACGAAAAATTCGTTTCAATACCGTATAATCCCACTTACAACAAAGGACTTACCAGGGTGTTCAAAAAAGCGGGTTTAAGTTTAGTTTTTCAGTCTAATAACACTTTAAAACAGTTATTAGGTAATCCCAAGGATAAAAACAGTAATTTGGAAAAAAGTGGTATTTACGAAATTAGTTGTGGGGATTGCGATAGAAAGTATGTTGGGCAGACTAGACGCTCTGTACAGGTTAGATTTAAGGAGCACATGGCTCACTTAAAATATGGGCGTACGGAAAAATCTAGTATAGCCGAACATGCTTTTAATCAAAATCATAGAATAAGTATAGACAATGTAAAATTACTTAAAAATGTATCCAATAATAAATTGTTGGACGCATTTGAAAGTATAGAAATAGGCAAATGTAAAACTAGTTTAAACAGAGACAAAGGACCAATTCCTCTTAGTCCGCTTTTTAGTTTAATCCATTAGGTACGGGCGGGTTACTCATCCTTGGTTGAGTAGTCACCCTTGGCTGATTAGGTCACCGCCGGGGAAGGGGGGTTAGTCATTTAGTATAAATAGCTGTTAGAAATAGTTAGTTGTTTAGTCTATCATCAACTCCTGATGATGCGAAACGCGCGTAGAGTGTGTGAAAATTGTGTTTTGGTTGAGTGGTCGACTTATAAAGATGTACACAATATGTAGAAATCAATAATTACTCCAGCGACCTAGATGATATCAGGTGTGGCATCCCACAAGGATCCATTTTAGGACCGACTCTGTTTTTGATCTATGACAACTCCCTGTCAAACCTGCCTCTATATGGTCTATTACAATTAGGTATTTGTTGATGACACATATCTTGTATATTTTGGGAAAGACCAACAACTTTTAAAAATGCAGATTGAATTGGATTTGAATCGTAGTATATAAACTTACTCTAAACATTAATAAGTCTACTTATTTAATTATATCCAGATATCAGCGATGGAAACAATTATCAGTTTCAATTGGAATAAATCAACTCAAAAGAACAGACTGCATAAAATATTTGGGACTATACATAGACAACAAATTGACATGGGAAAGGTACATAACCCAAATAGCGAGGAAGATTGCTCCAGCAATTGGTGCCTTAGGAAAAGCAGCTCAATACCTCGAAATCAAACAAAGAAATGCCATATATTATTTCTTAATCCACACCATCTGAAGTAATACATTCCAAAATAAGATGAATCCATTAATTGTTCTGCAGAACAGAGCATTAAAAAACTCTTTGGACTGCCTAGGCTACATCCTACTGAAGACATATATCTCCCAAATAAAATAATGGATATCAAGTGTTTGTAGATCTTTGAGACGTGTTTATATATACATAAATGTACATCACAAGTCCAAATCAAACCTACATTTTACCACAACTAACAGCGTGCACGATCACAATGTAAGGAATAACAGAGATGTCAGAAAAGCAGTGACGAAAACCACAACTGGACAAAGAAACTTGCTTGCTGAGGGAGTGAGACTTTATAATAAGCTGCCAATTACTCTCAAGATTACAACATTTCAAAAAAAAATCTACAACAGCTGATTTACTCTGGATTTTTTTAGTGAAAAACCAGAAATCATTTTTTTATGTTACATTTTGACCACCTTATTAGCACTTGTATTTTTGTATTTTTTTTGAATTTTTTGTACTATACACTTTAATCTAAAAAGTATAAATGTCTCCTTTCAATCTTTTTGTAAAGTATATATACCTATGTAATGCACAGCCTGGTATCCGGACTTAAATCGTGATAGAACATCCCAAGTAGCATTTTTCGTGAACGGAACGTGACGGCCACGACATTAGAAACTTTAAAGTGTAGGTATTGCCAAAGTCTTTGCCACGTAATAGAAACGGTTCTATAACGCGGTGGTGACTGAAGTGGGGAACACTTTCTTGGTGGCAGCTACGTGATGGTGTGGTGGTCGACACTAAAAACGAAACTTTGTTCACTGCTCATATCTTTTTGATTTGTAGCTCGTTGTCTGTCCTGCATATTATTTTTTCTCTATCCTGACATAACTATTAACTTAAGTATGTACGTACTGAATAATAATTAGGTATAATTATTACATTATTATTGAAATACAAGAATATTGGTTTAACAATACTGAAAGACAAAAAGTTGGAACGAATGAAAGTATATTGTCAAATATAGGTGTTGTTCGAAATCGAACATTTAATCTACGCCCATGGCAATAAAAATAATATGTAAATAAAACAAAAATAACCAAAAGCACGCTTATATACCTGCCTGGTAACAAAAGAACCCTTATAACACCTGTCGTGAAATCAAGGCCATCGCGCAGATGAGAATTAACGCGGAAGTAAGTCACCGACTAACAAGGATATCATATTTCACTGTGAAGACCGCTTCTTTAGCGGCACACGCCTTTTAAATATACCGCGCCCCGCCGACGCGACAATGGGTCGCCAGGCAGAGATAAAAAACACACATCTATGAAACCGCGAATAAGCTACAGCGATTGGCCAAAGGGATTTTGCCCAACGGCTGGCCTTTCGAATAGATCAGAAATTAAATCAGTAGAACATTTGACTCCGCGTGAATTAGGTCGTAACCTATGGACCGTTCACGCGTAATAAAATTAGTAGAACTTCTAACTCCGTGTGAAACAGGTCGTTAACTAGGGACCGTTCATGCGTAATAAAATCAGTAATTTAAATCATACAAACTTGCATGATACCAAAATGCATACTTTTATTCAACTCACACATTTCTTGAGCAATTGGACCACAGTTTTAAATCGTTGTTAAACATCTACATTTGTTACAAGTGTTTTTACGAAAGTTATTGTTAATACAAAAATATCAAGTAACCAGTGTATATTTTCATTACAAATCGTAGTATAGTCTACTACTACCCAACAACCCTCTAAAAATACAGTCCACACCTTCATAGCCAGCTTAAGCTACAATAAGATGGAACAGACTCATCTACAGGGTGCAGTCTAAAAAGTTTGGCTCTCCAAATAATTGGTAACAATTGGAATCGCCCAAAACAGGTGTTGTGGCTCGAAATATGGGCACGCGCCATTGGAATACTAGCGAGAATTACAGGAATCATATAATCAAGTGCCGCCACTTTAATGGTTATTTAACGAACAAGTGTATTAATCGCCATTTTAACCCCTTACCGCATCATGGGTCATATTTGGCACAATTAATATTTTCATACATAACTATTATAAATAAAGCCGCAGACCAAACTATTTTTGCATAGGTGGCCATATGTGGTATATATTTCATAATTCTGGTAGTGTAGCGACATCTCTTAACAGTTTGGTGAAGTTTCATACAATTTTGCAAATGGCCGTCGTGTGAACAGGTGTTATCAGTTTTTATAAATTTTGATCCACGATCATCCGAGTTTCTGTAGCAGATTTTGGTACAAAAAAAATAGCCACGTAAAGACTAGAGTTTTTCGAAGGAATTGCTGTAAGTAGACCCATGTAATTCTTTATTTTTTGACTGTTTTTGATGAGAAATATTGTTGTGTCATATTTGGAACTGTATGCACATTCGCCAAAACTCTCGTGGACATATATGGCACAATATGCACTCCGGACACTAAATTTATTTCAGAAAATGGATACACAAACGTTTTATGGTGCCAGTAGATATGTGCCAATGGATGTACCAGATGGTAGTGAAGACGAGAGACTTTCAGAAGATGAAGAACCGCCTGGTAAATTAGCTCCAGATTCTGATTACAAAGACGAAAATGATATGGACGATAACCAATCAGATATTATCATCCCAGAAACGGATTTAGAATTCAGTTCCGATAGCGACGACGATCTACCTCTGCTCGAACGGTTTCGTAAACTAAATAAGAATAGAAACAAGAATCATCCTACTTGGAAACGGGGTAATTTAGTTACATCGGATGAGAACCTAACATTTCTTGGTTCTACTGACATGCCACCTGAATTGGAAAATGCAGACTCTCCTTATGCATTTTTTAACTTTTTTCTAACAAATGAGATGATTACTGATATAGTTTACCAAAGTATCTTATATTCTGCTCAAACGAGACCACAAAAACCTTTGGATCTTACTGAAAAGGAGCTCGAACAGTTTATAGGGACCTGTATTTATATGTCAATAGTCCAGTTACCTAGTTCCAGAAGTTATTGGAACCTGAACCTAAATCACCGCTTGATCTCAGATGTTATGTCATGCAACAGATGGGAAGAAATAAAACGGTTTTTGCACTTTGCGAATAATGACGATGCTGTTGCAGCCGGAAATCCTGCTCATGATAAACTATTCAAAATACGACCTGTACTTAGAAAACTGAGGGAGCAACTACTAAAAGTTCCAAAGGAAGAGTACTTGGCTATAGACGAGCAGATTATTCCAACGAAAGCACGTTCGTCCATCAAACAATACAATCCAAAAAAACCTCATAAATGGGGGTATAAGGCGTTTGTTCTTAGTGGTGTAAGCGGATTTTCCTACGATTATGAAATTTTTGCAGGAAAGCAAACCAATATTCTCCCCAATGGTTTTCCTGACCTGGGAATGAGTTCAAACGTAGTTCTTCGGCTAACAGAAACTGTTCCAAGGCACATAAATCACAAGCTATTTTTTGATAACTGGTTCAATAGCGTCCCATTACAAATTTACTTGGCACAAAATGGTATGTTACCGCTCGGAACTGTTAGAATAAACAGAGTGCCAAATAGCAATATGCCAAAAGAGGCTGAACTGAAAAAGAATGGCCGTGGAGCGATGCTAGAGAAAGTCGCCACAATTGATGGAACAAAAATATCTGTTGTCTCATGGTATGACAACAAATTGGTCAACATGTTGTCTACATATGCTGGAAGTACACCAACAGTTGAGGTTCGAAGATTTTCGAAGAAGGATAACAAACATATAACGGTTCCGTGTCCAAAGGCTGTAACAATCTACAACAAATATATGGGAGGAGTAGATCTCCTGGATTCCATGCTAGGATACTATAGAATCAAACTTAGGTCAAAAAAATGGTATATGAGGATATTTTTTCATATTATTGATTTGATGGTTGTCAATGCATGGATACTTTGGAGAAGAAGTGAAAACGAGTTCAAAGATTTAGCTCTGGCAGATTTCAAAATGGCCATTGCAGAGTGCTTGTGTAAATTGAATAAAGCCAGTTCGACAAAGAAAAGAGGCCGTCCCAGTGGAGTCATGGATAACTTGCAAAACAAGAAAAAAAGGGGCCCGACATCAGATTTTCCCATCCAAGAGGTTCGAAGAGATCAATATGGCCATCTTCCAGTATGGTGTGATAATCGGCAAAGGTGCAAATATTTCTGTGGTAAAAAATCTTTTGTAAAGTGTGAAAAATGTGGTGTTCATCTTTGCTTGAACAAAGACAGAAACTGCTTTTATAAGTTCCATACTGAATGACTTTTAGTTGATTGATTTGCTTATACATTATTTTGATGTTTTGTTGTATTATTGCATATTGTGCCACATATGGCAAAAAAAAAATACAAAAAAAAAATTAAAAAAGTTAATAAAGATTTTTTTAAATATTTTTACCGAAATCCTGAATTTTTTTTCCACATAGTGCATTTTTTTTACCAAAAACAAAAAATTCATGCGGTAAGGGGTTAATTCACGAGTTCGTTACAGAACTTTTCCGTCGACCCTACTTCTCAAAAATAAAGATATCTTACATACAATTTTTATTTATTTAACGAAAAACAACAATGACTATTTATGAGAACAGTACAGAGTCTGAATATATTATTATTTCTCTCTCGTATGTGTATGTTTGGTTGCCTACACCATTGGTAACTGTCAATATAAATGTATAATAAGAGCAATGTACGTTGGGTTGCATATAATAAAATAGTTGATTAATAGAAAATCATTCATCAATAGGGGTCATTAATCAACGATTTTGAGTGCGTTAAAATACATCATAAATGGTCGGTCGACGGAATGGTTCCCAAAATGACACTAAAACTCAAGCCCACTTTAAGATCACTGCCACTTATAAGTGGTATTTAAGTGATATGGTCGCATTTAAACCATTTATTGGGTCTTTCAACTTATTACATAAAAATACAAGTTTAGTGGCACATTATCAAATTAATACTAAAAGTTCTTTTTAATTTAATATAAATTATTGTCAGCAATTTCTACATGTATTCTAACTAAAATGGAACAACAATATTGCAAGTTTGAAATATTACTATTCTTGCAATTCTGGTAGGAAAGTGCATTGGACTTTGATATATAAAGCTATTTGAATTTTCAATGAACGAATCTAATTTGAATAAAATTTTAATTTTGTTTATATTATAAAATATTGACCTTTGATAATTACATCCATACATAAAACCAAGAGAGATTAAAAGTTAGACATATTTGTTATGGCATCTCCGCTTTTTTCCATTATGTGTGTTTTTAACGATTTTTTAAACAAATGAAGAAAGAATATCCAATGCCAATCTTACCACGTTTGAAATAGGTCCGTTGTGATTAATATTTCTACAAGTTTTAAATTGACGAAGTAACACGAGTCTAGCTGCCATATATATTCTAGTGAATTCTGTGACTCGGAAAAAACCTCAAAAAACACAAATATTTTAAGTAGCAACCAAACCACCCCCCCTCCCCCTCCGTTTTCGAGGATGCTGAACACGATGGCGGTGGTTAAAATTGGCCAAATGGCCAAAAACCAAAATGGGGGGAATCGCGTATTCCGCATATTCCATGTGTAAAATATTCCCCTTTGACTAAACTAATTTTGGGTACCACCATCGCGTTCAGCATTCTCGAAAACGAGGGGGAAGATATATTTTGCCGGTGGAAGACGCGAAATCCACGATTCCCCCATTTTGGTGACGGGTTTTTGACCGTTTCAGGGGTTGGATCAAGTCAGAAATAATTATGGATACCGCCATCGCGTTCAGCATCCTCGAAAACGATATAATTTGCCGGTGGAAAACGTGGAAATCAAGTCAAAAATAATTTTGGAGTATCCTTGCAAACGGGCGGTAGGGAATATTTTAACTATGGAATATGCGAAATACGCGATTCCCTCCATTTTGGTTTTGGGGGTGGTTTTTGACCGTTTGGGGGGTTGGGCAGCCTCCAAAAGAATTTTAACCACCGCCATCGTGTTCACCATCCTCTAAAACGGGGGGAGAGGTGGTTTGGTTGCTGCCTAAAATATTTGTATATTTTTCCGACTCACAGAATGCACTATTCCTTAGTATAAATGAAATAAAATAATACTAAAATTCGATATTTTATATTTACACATGTATAAGTTAATTTTTAAAGTTCTTGCCTTCTTCAGCCCCAATTTTTTATTGAAATCCTATATTTTAGCCTACTTTCTTTGATTCACCTAGATCACAGATTTTTAAGTATTAATTATACATTAAGATGCATTTTATTGTTTCTATTCCTCTCAAAAGCTTGTACCATCTTCTCTTTTTTTATACTGAAAAAATAAGAATATAAATGTGAGTTAATTTGTCATAATTATTCAAAAGTTTTACCAAAAAAAAATGAAAGAAAATTAAAATTCAAATGCAACAAACCTAAATCTGTCATTAAAGAAGCTTGTCACTTCTGGACCGATTTCGGCATTATTGTGCCTCATCGGTAGAAACTATACAGCTAATTTGGTATCTCAAGTTTGAGTTCTAAATATATTTTAATCATAGGTTCAGTACCTCCAAATATTAATATTTTTCTAGGTCTGGGTCAAATGTTATCTACTACTAAGATACAGGGTGTTGAAGTTAAAATTTAGTTTTTGTTTTTTTTTCAATAATTTCTTTATTATTTAACATATTGACTTGAAATTTGGTATGGTTACATTTTTAAGTTAATAAATCATTTAAATTTTGAGATTCGATAGTAAAGAGGGCACCACCTCCATTCTACGGGATGGAGAAAAATATCCATTTTTTTTATTCCCCGCCTTTTTTGATTTCTTTAAGTCTTTATGATACTCCCTGTAAATTTGAACAAAAGAGATATACTTGTTTTAAATAGCATAAATTCAGCTCATTCCGAGATATTTGCATTTAAAATATTCTAGTCACAGTATCTATTTACTACACGAGGTGGAATTTTTTGAACCATAAAAATTCCAAAAAAAGGACCATGGGCGTAACAAAACTGCCTAAGGATGTTAAATAAAATCGCACATGTTCCCACGAACAAAGACATTAAAAATGTCCTACACTGCACCAGCGTTTGGACTTCAACAACTACTCCTTGGGCTATATGCCCCACCAGGTATTGAATTAGTGTATTGGGCTCTCCTCGTTCGTGATACACTTGCTCTAGCGCAAACACTTTTATCAAGAACGAGGCGAGTCGAATTCATTTTTAGACATCCTTTAGTGACAGGATGTCGAGCTAGCCTGCTTCTTACTGACGAGGTACAATAATTCCGAAACCGGTCTAAGAATGGCAAGCTCCTTTAATAACAAAATCGAAGTTTTTGGTTTAAAGCCCCGACTTGGTAGGGCACCAAACCACGTCTGGACTTTCGTAATTCAATACTTGATGGGGCATATAGCCCAAGGAGTAGTTGTTGAAGTCCAGACGCTGGTGCAGTGTAGGATATTTTTAACGTCTTTGTTCGTGAAAACATGTGTGATTTTATTTCACATCCTTAGGCAGTATCTATTTAATTTATTTTACCATTTAGTAGGCTTGAAAACTTAACAGCTGTCAAATAATTAATTGTTAGATGTAATTTAATGACTGCAGTGTTAATTTTGTTCACCAAATTCCATTATTAGGTATCTCAAGTATAATATTATGTATTATACACTAAAAGGACTATAAGCAGTGAATAATCATTATTCACTACTTTTTGTCACACTTCTGTCATATTTCCATTGGTAACAGTAGGCTAAGCGCTGTCACTTAAAAGTCAAATTACTTATTTATTTAAAACGTCAAGTTTTAATTGTTAAGAATTTGTTAATTTTAAAAAATGTATTTAGAAAATGAAATGTTATCTAAATGTTCTTATTATTTTCCTAAGCAGTCATAAGCAGTCGTGGACAAAGTATAGTATTCTATTCGCATATTATATGCTCATCGAATAATATACTATTATTCACTGATGAAGCTACATTTACTAGGCGTGGCGTATTTAATTGGAGGAATGCACACTTGGGATCTTGTCTTATCTAGACACGTTTCAGCATTATTATGCCTCATCAGAAAAAACCTGACAGAAACTTCGATTATATCAGCTATATTTGAGGAGAAATGGATTTTTATCTTCGAATATAAATGTGTTGAATAAGCCATACACAATTTTTGGGTGCGCAGCCTCGTCAGAATAATTTATCATCAATATCATACATTGTACATTTATACTAATGGAGAAAGAAAAAAAACTTACTAGAATATCAACTATCTTTGGTTTTGTTTCTTCATTTAAGCAATCTCTGCCCAAATCTAATTCTAAAAAATCTTTTTCATCTACATTTAAGAGTTGATCTAATACAATTTTATTTCCAGAAGATACTATATTATCTTGTTTATCTTCTGTTTCAATTTCATCTTTCAATTTGTTACTAGCAACATCTTCAACATTATCTTCATCTTCTTCCAAGATAGAACTATTTTCAATATTAAAATCATCAGTATCAACATTTTCATTGTCTAAAATATCGTTAAACGTAGAGGAAACCAATTTTCTCTGTTTCCGCTTTGATGTAGGTTTATTTCGTTTTGGAACAACCAGTTTTGATAGCTCTGTGTCAACCTGTACAATTTCTTCTTGTTCTTTTCGTTTTAGATAAGTCTCCCAAGTACTTAACGTGTACAAAGTTGTGGACGACACTCTTCTTGGTTCTTTTCTTCGTACAACTGGTTCTATCGTCGTTAAATCCACTAAGCTTTTGCTTTCAATTGAGAAATAATGTTTTACTTCTTCCCCTGATAGTTTTTTTGTATTTTCTAATTTTCTAATAGATTGTTCGTGATATAATATTTTCTTTATATCTATTTTAATAGCGTTCATTAGTAGTAATATTTCTTTATAGTGATAAATTTTTACCTTCTGCAAAGGTAATTTTACATCTATGGTTTCATTTTTCATTATCAGTTCTTCCGAATCTACAATATTTGTCTTTATGTCATCTTCTATTTTTTCCGCACACTTGTAGAGAGAGTCACAAAAATTCTTGAAAGCAATTTGTTCCATTTTGCTCTGTAAAAGAAAATGCAGATAAAATAAAATAATCAAAGGTAATACCAGCACGAGTCCTCCAAATTTAATCTATAAAAGGAGGACGTGTGGTATTTGGAAGGTTCTTTTTGAATCATTTTGTATTAAAAACAGAGAATATAGTCATTTATGCAAAAGACACTTTACACCCAAATGTTCAATATTATCTTTATCAATTTAAATTGAAACATCAAAAAATATTGAGCTGTTATAGTTTTAAATACGGGGCCACCAAGACATACGTGATTGCGTTTGGCTTAATTGGGATATAGAGTTTGACATTTGTCTGTTTTAAAGAGATTTATGGATTTTTAAGTATTTGGGTATTCAAAAACTGATGTTGTGTGTTTGAATAAACGAATAAACAGGTTAGTTTACAAATTAATTTTGAAATTTGGGTATTAACATAGATTTGCATTACATTTTAGTATAATAATAATTGATAATGCTAAATAAAAGTTGTTAAATGTTTATATTTGACATTCAAAAAAGGTAAACACAGTTTAATCAAAAAACAATTACGAAGAAGCGGTTTTATCAGTATAAAACTCAATGATTGGATAGGATTCTGAGCTCTTATTGGCTGAAAACACAAAATCGGACTGTTTTGACAGATGAAAAAAATAATCTAATTAATAGCCACGTTTCGAGAGTAGTCATACTTTGGTTTTATTTTATATACACAGTAAAATAAGCTTAAAAAATTAAACTCCGACTATAGAAAGTCAATTTAACAAATGTAGATGTCCAAAAAAATAAAATAACATATAGGCCAGGAAAGGGACCCGAAAAATTTGTTACGCAATTTTCTGAGCCAGGTGAAACCTTGTGTTACTTTATTTTTGGCCCAATATCAAAGTTAGAAAGGTTTGGTAGGGTATTATTGACCCCTTGTCCCAATATGCCCCCTTTTGGGTCACAAAGGGTGGTAGCTACTAGATTGTTATTTTTAAAAATCCTTATAGGCTAGGGGTTTTGGAGGGTAGCTAATTACGAATTTGAGGTCAAAAAAAGTGAAAATTCAATATGGCCTCTAACGAAGTTGGCAGTGATCGAATTATCATTTTTTCTTTTGGAATGTGTTGTTGACACTACATACTTAAATTTACTTTTCCGCACTCCACTATACCATAGAAGAAGGTAATTATCCTTTTTTAATGAATTAATGTTAAATACAATTTATCTTGAAAATAAACCCCTCTCGAGTTATAGGGCGTGGAAAATTACGATTTTCACCACAAAAATTGTATTTTTTGCCCGTAACTTTCTTTTGGCTGATAATATTAAATAATGTACATTAGGATATCGCTGAAATGTCATGTTATGACAAACTTTTTGATTGGAATGACCGTTTTTTCAATATTTGACCCGAAAAAATAATATTACGGTTATAAATGCAATTCTATGCAATTTCAAACGGCCATATCTCGTTACAGACAAAAGATAAAAAAATATGGAAATTATCCGGAAGAACATTTGCTCAAAATATTGTCTCCTTAATTTTTTTTCAAAAATTAATACTTTTCACGCTAGTGACCAAAAATTTTGCTCAATCTTAACAGACCAAAACTTAAAAAATATTTATCCCATAGGACTAAAAATTACTGGACAATTGCAGAAACATATGTTACATCTTTCTGCAAAAGGATTTTTTTTTCAAATACACAGTCTAGATGGCGCTATAAAAATGGCGTAAAAAAAGTTTACCAAAAATTGGAAAAACAGTGAAAATGTCTGGAAAATTACCTGAAATTCTAAAATTGATGCCAAAATTATTTTTTTTGGATAAAAACACATAGGAAATAATACAGATGCTACACCTAGCATCCTTATACAGGGTGATACAGCCCAAAGGAACATTTTTATATTAGGTGTACATCTTATTTATTTATTTATTTATTTATTTATTTATTTATTCATTTATTTATTTATTTATTTATTTATTTATTTATTTATTTATTTATTTATTTATTTATTTATTTATTTATTTATTTATTTATTTATTTATTTATTTACGGGACAAGCCCAGTACAGGACATCATTACAAACTGTGACAATTAAGAGGTAACAAACAAAAACATGATTTTTAAAACAATACATATCAGGTTATACATTACACAAGTAATAAGATAAAATAGTACGATAGTACATAATAGTAGTTTACGTAACAAGTCCCGAAAGTGGTATTTTACTGGACGAGTGGGAAAAAAGCCTGCGAGTCCAGTAAAAACACTTTTGGGACGTATTACGTACAATATTTTTTTTAAAACGTGCAGTGTTGTACTATAAACATCATTTTACATTTTTATAACAAGAACTCTTTATTAACTAATTTTAACAATTTTTTTTAACAATCGTTAATTTTTGGTTTACAAATATAAACATTATTTTTGAATAGTTATATTAAACGTACAATTATTAGCATTACTTATCTGTAAGCACGGTATTTCAAAATTATTCGTTGACGTGAGATTTTTTGAACTGCTTACATTATAATGAGTTATAATGAAACAATTTATGTGTTTGAGCTACCTGCTTTTTGATCTCATCTTCCATTAATTCACAATCAAATGCATCATTTTGAATATCCATTTTATAATAAATGTCACGTTTTCAACTAAACGTCAAAATATGTCAAGTTATTTTATAGTTTTAAATAATACAAAACTCGGTTACTATAGAACCCAATTGGCCGCTATCTTAGACTAACTATATTATTATTTTTTTCATTAAAGATAGGCCGGAAAGTAAATAAAAATGAGTCCGGTAAAAGCTTTTACCGGACTATCACAATAATTTTCTGGCTCGGTCCGACAAAATGAGATTTTCTGACCTAAAAATAAACCGGAAAGTACTAATTTCTGGCCGGTTTTAAAAAAATATAATTAAGAGACTTACTTAATTAAGAATTATAAAATATAACATATGGTAACCAGTGGGGTAATAACTCAAAAAGAAAGTCAAAAGTAAATGATTGTTTACGTGACATGCAGAAGGAGGCAAGTTTTGAACTCGGGTAATGAGAGGCTGAAAAAATCTAATTGATCATAAGCATTGATTCTAACCATAGTTTGAGCGATGAAACGGGTTGTAAAATGATTGGTGATGTCTAGTGGTGCGCGAAGGTATTTGAAAATTTATCTTAGATAGTAGTTGGGGACATTTTAATTTGCCGTTTATGATTTTGAAAAGAAATACCTGTGTTTTCTCCTCACAGATAATGGAGAAAGATTCGTAAGTTGCTCGGACTGTTGATGATCAATGAATATGTGAAGTTTGAAATTGACGAAATTTAGAAATCTGTGTTGAACACGTTCAATATTTTAAGAGTAGATGTTGTAGTAAGGGTTCCAAACAATACTCGTTTGTAAAGTTCGATGTTATCCTTTTTATAAACCCAAGTAGTTTCAATGCTTTGTTTACTGTAGAGCAAATATGTAAATTGAAGTTCAATGTCGGATCCAGGATGACTCCCAGGTCTCTGATGTTAGGAACAGCATCCAAAACTATATTGTTGATTTGATAATCCGTAATGATTGGCCTTTTGCAACGGTAGAATCTCAGCAGGTGACATTTGTTGACATTTATAACCATACCATTTGAGTGGCACCAGTTAGCAATGAGGTCAAGATCGGCTTGAAGATTTAGGGCATCAAATTTTGAGATCATCAGCAAATAAGAGAGTTGTTCCATTAGAGATGCCTGACGTTATGTTGGGTATGGTATTAGACTTTATTTTTGAGTTTACATATTTCCAGAAACATAGAGGATTTGACTGTATACGTGATTCAGTATCAGTTACGTAATTTTTATAGCACTCTTTAGAAAGGAGTTTACATCTGGATCTAAGTTCTAAGTTCTAGATAGTTTTGTTGAGAACTATGGGCTTTAAAACGTTTATGTGCTGCTTTCTTCGAAAATATGAGAGTTTTCAGCTCAGATGAAAAAAAAATTTTTTTCTTAAATTCGAAGCCCTATTGCTAAAAAAACTAGTTATACATTATACCGCTAAAGTCATCTATAGGAAAATGGTGGTAGCAAATAACTTAATAACTTTATAACTTTTGAATGGGCCAATCAAAATTGGCCATTTTGAATTTTTACATGAAATAATTGAATATTTAGTATAATATTTATACCCCAAATTATAAAAAAAATGAATGGCCCATTATAAAGTAAAAAGCAGACTTAGACAAATATGCACTTTGCATATTTTGCATACCTATGAGATCCCGATTTATTTTAAGGCTGCTTGATGAAGTGATTATTGTTTTAAATTTACCATTTTTATAATACACAAACAATAGTTAGGTACTTCTGAAACGGTCAGTTTCATTACGACAAATAATAATTTTACAAAATCCTGACCCCGAGAATTGTATAAAATATCAGGACTACAAAAATAAGTGTAAATTATGTTTTTATATAAGTAATTTTAACATTCTTCATTTATTTTACTTAACCTTACTTATGATTTTTACCAGGTATTATACCTAAAATATAGCTATCTGTTATTGTTATTTAAAAAAAACTTACCTGAAATTAAATTAGATGGTTTTATTAATATTACAACTTTATTTCCGATAAATATTTATTTATTTGTTTTAGTTTCTAAAGAAAATCAAAAAAATTAATTATTATTGTTTCGTCAAGATGTAATATTTCATTTTGACTAAAAACTTTATCTAGCTATCTCCTCTTATCTTAAATGACACTTAAATTTAATGAAAAATATGTACATACAAGATATGTATAGCGTTGAATCATATTATGAATGGGTATTGTAAATTTGCAACAACGATTACCTTGAATGATGTCATCAAAGAAACGGGAAAAATCGTTTCAAATTCAAATTCGAAGTCTTAAATTATTAATGGCACTACTTTCCTTAAAACGGTTAGTTGTCATAATAGCTATTTAAAAAAATAAAATTTGGATATGGCTTAAGTATGGGAGACCGGGGATAATTGGTCACGTTTCGACGTTTAATTTTTTTTAACAAGGATATATTAGGAATAATTAAAAAAATATATTGATATTCATATATCCTTTGGCTATTCATTTCAATAAAAAAAATTATATTGTTTCTAAGTGATATCTACGTTTTTTTCATAAACAAGAAACCACAACAAAAATTTTAAATCATTACTTGAAAAGTTAATTATCTCAATTTCAATTATAGCATGTGTAAAAGAGATGAAAATCCACACAATTTTCGTGAACCCAAAACGTATAATTAGTACATTGAATCCATTTTTCTTTTGGACGATTATTCGACAAACAAGGCAAAATGTTTCATCCTCGTCTGCCGAACTATCTTCAGCTTTATTTTTTTTCGTGGATCTCATTATTATTTGTTTTCCTTTCCTGTTATTCGGCTTGATTGAAACAAGTAAATTTATAAAGCGTGAACTTTACCGAGACATCAAAAATAAAGAACAAAATTTAAATCCTCCAATACTTCATTCAAATTTAGTAAAAATAGTCCAAAATTATCTGAAAAATTAGGAGTGGCAATAAATTTAATTTAAGAGCAGTTTTTCAAACTAATAATACATTAAAATCTTTAATAGTAAATAAATTCAAAATACAAAAAATTGTATTTACAAAATTCCATGCGAATGTAATAAATTTTATATATGAGAAACATCTAGACATTTTCATGTTAGACTTAATGAACACTAATCATACATTAAAAATAAATAATTCGAAGAATCAAAAATATGTGAACATGCATGGGATTTTGGTCATAAAATGGAAAATGGAATTCTTCAACTAGATTACTAACAGGACCTAATAATTATAACCGCAAAGTTAAAGAAGCAGCATTGATATGCTTAAATAATAAATGTGTTTCTAATTGTTCGGTTGATATTTCAAAAATTTGGATGCCTGTTTTACAAAAAGAGTTAATTGCAAAATGGATACACTCTATATGGGGATAGTATCATAAGTTTTTATCTGATTTTTTCTTATGATAATATTATTAAGAAAACTTCATTTATGACGAAGTATAAATTATCTTATAATATGCAAATCCTTTTTTAAAATTCGTTCCAAGAAACGTCACAAAAATATGATGGAAACAGATTTCGACATATTCAATTTCAAAATCTTCCTCCGTGATAAAAAAGAAATATTTTGGATACCAAAATATTTTACTGGGAGCAATCAAACTGCACAAATGATGTGAAATAAGTTAAAATCACAGCTCCCAAGATTTACGGCATTAGAAAATGTCACACACTGCACCAACGTCTGAAACCCGAACCCGAAACGATTCGGGTTCCAACCGCGTCTGGACTTCTGTAATTTAATACCTGTTGGGGCATTTAGTCCAAGGAGTAGTTGTTTGACGTCAGTGCAGTATCCTATGTTGCTGTCATATTTTTGTAAGATTATCAAGTGTTCTGTTTCTATAGTAAATTTTTTATTATATATTTTGTTATGTCATTTTGAAAACGTTTTCGAACAAGAAAGTCGAAACGTCAAAATTAAATTTTTTTTTAAATAAAATAAGTTGTTTTACTATCCATTAAGAAGAGTATTCTGTAAGTTGTCAAAAAAGTTACCAACATTAGTATTATTGAAGCTTTTGACCTAGCAAGGTTTGTTGCTTCTGGGATTCTGATGGCTATTGCTGTATTTCTTTTTAAAAACTAACAAAATCAATCCGCTCCTACCATTTCGTTTTCTGTCCATTTTTTTGGGATTTTCAGTTCAAATACCTTGGAACGCAAAAACAGATAGTAAATAGGCCATGTCAGAAAAGTGATCAACTGACCCCGACAAGAATTGCTCCACTAACCCCATAGCCATTCTATTCACAAAAATGTTAATACCGGCTTTATTGTATGTCATATATTATTGTTTTAAATTGCAGTTGAAACTGAAATATCCCCATTATAGTGAGTCGGAAAAAACCATGAAAAATGGACCAAAATTTACCCGGATCGAGAGTAACTCCCCCCCACGTTTTTGAGAAAGCTGAACGCGATGGCGGTATCACTGGTATCAGAATTTCCTTTCTCGCCAGCCGGACCCCCTAAAACGGCCAAAAACTACTCCCTAAATGGGTTAAACAGACAGCGCATCATTTCCCTCTAAAAAAAGTCTTTCCCCCCGTTTTCGAGGATGCTGAGCACGGTAGTGGTGTTGAAGATTATTTCCGACCCTCGCCAACCCCTCTACCAGCGAAAAGTTATCCCCGATAGGGTTGTTTTTTATTTTTTATATCAGCAACAAAACGTCTGTTCCCCCATTTTCGAGGATGCAGAACACGATGGTGGTGTTCAATATCACTTCGGACCCCCACCATCCCCTCCACAGGTCAACACTCACCCCTGAAAGAAACACCCTTTTTGCCGCTGATATAAAAAAACGCATCCCTTTCGGGGCTGAATTTTGACCTGTGGAGGGGTTGGTGGGGGTCGGAAGTGATATTGAACACCACCATCGTGTTCAGTATCCTCCAAAACCGAGGGAAGGACTGTGCTGCCCGTTTAACACCTTTAGGTGGTAGTTTTTGGCCGTTTTAGGGGTTTCGGCTGGCGAGAAAAGAGATTCTGATACCGCCACAGTGTTCAGCATCCTCGAAAACGTGGGGGGGGGGAGGTACACTCGATCCGGGTAAATTGTGGTCCATGTTTTTTTCATAAATAAATAATCCAAAATCTAGCATCAACAAGATTTAACACAAATCAAATAAAAATTTAAATTTTTAGTTATAGTAAAACCCACCGCTTTATGAGAAAGAAAAAACAGCAAAGGATACCGCCAATAGAATTAAAGTTGCTAATAAACAATTCCTGTATTATTCACCTAATATGAAAATCATATCAACCAAATCAGTTTTTGAAATCAACATTCTGATGAAATTATATCTAAAATTCAACGATTCACTAAAGATTTCAAGGGCAAATATTTTGATCTGTCATTCGCCAGGTTACTTGATTTCCAAAAAATATTTTACATTCACTAAAGATTTCAATACTTATTATTGCAGGCAAATATTTTGATTTGTCATTTGCCAGACTACTTGATTTCCAAAAAATATTTTATTCGCTTTTGCTTAAAAGGTTGTTTCAGACCGTAAGATTGTGGCACGAGATCATTGGCATTATTGTAAATATTCCGGAACATATTGCAATGAAATAATCACCTGGTATATTGAAAAGAAGGTAACCAGGGAACAAAAAAAAGTGACAGGGGATTTTTTTTGAGATTGATTAAAAAGGAAAAAGAATGTCAAAGGTTTAATTTTTGGAAGATAAAAAGTTTGAGAAAGAAAAGGAATAAATTGTAGACATTTGAAATGATGAAGAAAATAGAATAGTATAGTATATTTCGGCTGGCGAGAAAAGAGATTCTGATACCGCCACCGTGTTCAGCATCCTCGAAAACGTGGGGGGGGGGGAGGTACACTCGATCCGGGTAAATTGTGGTCCATGTCTTTTTCATAAATAAATAATCCAAAATCTAGCATCAACAAGATTTAACACAAATCAAATAAAAATTTAAATTTTTAGTTATAGTAAAACCCACCGCTTTATGAGAAAGAAAAAACAGCAAAGGATACCGCCAATAGAAGAAATGCTAATTGATCTGGACATTTTTGAGTATTTTAATGTCGAAAACACCGTACACTGTCCATATACATAAAAATAAAATGATATTTTGTCTATTAGGACCACCGTGCAAAGATTCAATAACCAACTTAGCTGGAGATCGTTAGGGGTAATTTGCGTAAAATTTCTATATTGATTAACTTTCTTTAATATGAATTTACATTTTAATTTCTATAAAGCGGCGTTCAGACTTTACAAGTTACTTGAATTCAAGTAACTTGAAAGGAGTAACCTGAATTCAAGTGAACGTTCATACTATTTCAATATTTGATTCAAGTCATTTCAAGTTGACATTTTTATTTAAATGATTCCTGTTTCAAGTTACAAAAATTGCGTCAAATGATGTGATTCCTGCTGGGATAAAAGTTGTAAATCAGCTGATTGTGGATGGATTCCTAAAAATCAGAAATAAAAATTCTACACTTTATTTTACGAAAAAATTTCAACTTGAAATTTTTTCTCTGAGTCCGACCAAATTGATTATCAACGTTGATGACAGTGAATCCAATGGTGAGGGTTGAGATAGGGTAGGTAAGCTTAATTAATTTATAACATTTGTGACTTTATTCACCGTGTTTTTAATTTTAGAATTAAAATTTGAGACAAAAATTTTAATTAGCAACGTTTGTGAATCTCACAAGAGATCAGAAAATGAACCTATGGGCGAGGTGGAGTGGTCAACCTCTATTGAAATCTAATATGCGTTATAGAAATTAAAATGTAAATTCATATTAAAGAAAGTTAATCAATATAGAAATTTTACGCAAATTACCCCTAACGATCTCCAGTAAGTTGGTTATTGAATCTTTGCACGGTGGTCCTAATAGACAAAATATCATTTTATTTTTATGTATATGGACAGTGTACGGTGTTTTCAACATTAAAATACTCAAAAATGTCCAGATCAATTAGCATTTCTTCTATTGGCGGTATCCTTTGCTGTTTTTATAGCGTTTTTTCTTTCTCGTAAAGCGGTGGGTTCTACTATAAACCAAGCTTCACGCTACGAATAATTTTTTTCTTCCCAAGAATAACCTACAGAATCTACCGTACGGAAGCTTAAATATAACTGACTGACCAACTTACCCCGCCTCCCAACTAACCCCGGTCTCCCCTATACCCAGCGGAGGTGCACCCAAGGACGGAATAATATATTTTCTCCACGGCCACTACTGAATGTAGTTATTCTGAAACCACTTATAATAATAGAAAAGAAACATTCTCGCTCTTGAAATTGAAAGAAAATTCTGAAACATTTGTCTCTGATGTATTTTATACGTATTTCATTCTATCACTAGAGATAGAATCATTATTCCGTAATTGTTTAAAAAAATAAGGTTTGCCATGAATGTCAAATTAACTGTCAGTATTAGTTGACGTGGTCTTAATATTGGTTTGTAAAAAAAATATGCCGATAATATAACTCAAAATTTGCTACCGCAAAAATCCAAGCTTGAATATAAAAATACACAATGTTAAGAGATTGAGGTTTCATTTTACTACACACAGAAAGTAGAAATTAAATATAGTAAAATGAAACCTCAATCTCTCAACCTTGTTACAGAATATACTATATATTTACCAAAGTTCATTACTTGCCACAAAAAAATAACAAAATGTATCACATTGTACCAGTTTTAAAGAAGAGCATTTCGATGTTCCATCGTCGTAAAGGACGTTTAATAATTCTAGGAAATCTTCCATTACATTCGCCAAAACGAAAGATAATATTCCGTAAATAAATGCGGTGAGCTTCAGGGCTGGGTAATTACTTAAAAATAATTACAATTACAAAGGCAAATAGTGAAAATACAACTGTGAATTTAAAAAATGCAGATATCTAATAGTATAAATAAGGAAAAAAGAAATATCGAGTATAAAAAAAGCTCAACAACAACTATTCTACGACATAATTCTTCTATTTTTTATTACTTCTCTTTACGTCAAACTTTGTTTGTTTCGACTTCTTAAACGTGATTAAAAATGTATTCCCTGAGGGGTTTCCACGAGTCCCAACATCATCTTTTAAAAATAGGAATAACCTTGATAACAAAGAAGAAAATTTATCCAGATCCCCGTTTTATTTTTACGGTATCGTTGATATTGGAAGGGAGATAAAAGTTTTTCACGAATCCAGGCGATGTTCGACGATGATAAAGGACGATCATTTTGATTTCATTCAAGTTCCCGGCTTTCGTCGCAAGAACATTTTCGTGAAATCGTAAATAACCGATAAACTGAAACAGCTGTTACAACATTTAGGACTTTAGTAAGTCTCTTTTCTCTATTCTTTTTTATATTTAGTATGCCATTATTGTTTGCTTTCCGCCCGTTGTGAAACTTTAGATTTCTTTGACAGATTAGCATTATTTAAAACAGTTTTAATGAATTATTCAACTTATTTTCGTTGGTACATTTCCGTATTTTGATACAAATCGAAGAAACTTT
Source organism: Crepidodera aurea (assembly GCA_949320105.2). Classification (NCBI taxonomy): domain Eukaryota; kingdom Metazoa; phylum Arthropoda; class Insecta; order Coleoptera; family Chrysomelidae; genus Crepidodera; species Crepidodera aurea. Next base: position 90,096,778 of record OX439473.1, on the reverse strand, counting down.
AAATTTACTGGCGTTTCGGCTACGGTTGCAGTCTTCTTCAGTGCTACAAAACATCCTTATTGAAAGTATGATGGGTGTAAAATGTATGTACGTAAAAATAGAAGAGTTTACCATCTTTTACCCCATATGAGTAAAATTTTATTTCCAGCTTCAGCAGTTTAGTCTGGATGAAGCTGATGAACAGAAAAATGGTTTCAGAGTTATATTTTATTTTAAATAAAAGTAACAGACAATTTGCGCAAGCAATGTTAAAATTTTTAATTGAATATTCAATTTTTCTTAAGTTCCTTAATTTCAACGGTTTTCGGATCAATATACAGATCTGACTAAACGTAAAATTCAAAAAATTTTGAATTTATTAAATTCTATATTTTTCGTTGTACATGAAATTGTGTCATGTCCAAAGAAGGTTTAAATCCACCGTACATTTATTACATAATTATTTTTATGTTCTGTAATATTTTGTTTATTTAGTTAACCCTCTTCAATTTATGTTTATTATCAAAAGTATCTTCTGCTTTATTTTAAAATGTATAAAGACAAAGATATAAAGTCGACTTAAACGAAAAAAAAAATCAATAGCCCCTCTTATAATTTTTTCATTTTGTGCCTAATTCAGATCTCTAAATCTTTCAAGTCTATTGATATAAACTTTTGTTCTGAAATAATCATATACCTTGGAAAGACTCGCGATTGCCAGAAATAATTTCAATGAGAAAACGTTGTATATTATATATTAATGTTGAACATCTTTTGTAATTTGTTTGTTGTTTGGTATAAAATTAAGTTTGCATCGGATATTATTTAATTTTGTAAATTGTGTGTTATTTTTATTAGTGGAATATACAGGGTCTTGCAACAGAGGCGCCGTGTTCCGTATCTATCTCTATTTAGGAAAGAGATAGGAATACAATTTTCTATAATGTTACCTTATTGATCGAGCTCGACAAAATAAAATAAAAATCAGTCACACAGGGTGCTCAATTTTATCTGGGCCGGTCCCAACTTTGCATTTTTAAATGGCAACCTGTATTTTTTATCACTTTTTTTTCCAATATTCGTCACTCAGAATATTTGAAATTATGAAGTTATGCCAAGTATTATGCCAGGTATTTATTTATTTATTTTAAGTTTAATCAAAGTTGCTAATAAACAATTCCTGTATGATTCACCTAATATGAAAATCATATCAACCAAATCAGTTTTTGAAATCAACATTCTGATGAAATTATATCTAAAATTCAACGATTCACTAAAGATTTCAAGGGCAAATATTTTGATCTGTCATTCGCCAGGTTACTTGATTTCCAAAAAATATTTTACATTCACTAAAGATTTCAATACTTATTATTGCAGGCAAATATTTTGATATGTCATTTGCCAGACTACTTGATTTCCAAAAAATATTTTATTCGCTTTTGCTTAAAAGGTTGTTTTAGACCGTAAGATTGTGGCACGAGATCATTGGCATTATTGTAAATATTCCGGAACATATTGCAATGAAATAATCACCTGGTATATTGAAAAGAAGGTAACCAGGGAACAAAAAAAAGTGACGCCCAACGTGGTGCTCAGTAATCTCACTAGCTGACTTTTTTTTTAATAAAACATGGTGATTATTTATTTGTAACTGATTTGAAAGATTTCACAAAAACAAACAAAAGAAATACAACAAGCAATATTACTCCTCAATAACACTATGAAATTACAACAGGTAAAAAGAACAGAAATTGAAGGCAGGTTAAAACAAACTGATATAGTAGAAGCTAATTTTAAAGTGAATTTTGATCAGGAATCGAGATTAGGGAAAATGAATTAATATGGTTAAAGAACCACTTAGACAGAAAATTTCAATCTAGTGATGAATATGTTATCAAATCAAATGCGAAATTGAATAAAAGAATGGATGACGTAGAAACACAGATTAGAGAGGGGATACAGACTAGTTTAGGAATTTCTGAAATGGAATTAAAGAAAGTAGAAAAGAACATTAGGAATATAGAGTCTAACAGGAATATTAGGAAATATTATTTATCGGGCAATTTCATTAAGGAAACAGAAAAAAGATTCGAAATATTAAATAGAGAAATTACGGACTGGAAGAAAAAAAAAAGTAATGGGAAAACGTTTCAACAGGGAGATTTAGTTCTAATCAAGATAATAAGGTTAGCAGATAATAAGAGAAGGAAAAGAATAAATTGTAGAAATTTGTAATGATGAAGAAAATATGTTATAGAATAGAACATTAACCATATGGTACACGGAAGTTTTGTTGGATGAAGAGTTTGCTAAGGCATGAACTTTTGACAAGAAGGAAAATTTAATAAGAATAGGAAGGACTTCAATTCATAGTTCAAACGGTAGTTTAGTGTTAGTTATTTTTGTATTTTTGTCGCATTCTTTATTGTTCAACATTAGATTTAATGAGTGAATGAGTGTGAGGGTTGATTAGTTATTATATTTTACAATTTCGACAATTGATTTTTGGTACTAGTTAATAAAATTATAGAAAAACTTTTCGTTTCAATATATATTAATGTGAATAAAAATAATAACAAACTGGCATGGGGCAATATTTTAAAGTTGTATAAAAACTATTCATCAAATGAAGAAATTAGCCAAATGTGTTACAAACACAACATATCTGTCGATCACAGCCCTCACATATGGATTTCACACTAAAAAAATCATTCATTGAGATTATGGCGATGAAATACGAAGAATTGCCATTTTCCGAAATAAAACTTTTTTAAGAAAAACTATACACCTTATAATGTACATAATTGAAACAAGATATCTTTGTATATTCTTATCAGTAGTTTGTATATTCTTGAGTGGTTGGTATATTCTTATCAGTCGTCAAAAAAGACGGTCATTGAGATTATAGCGTAAAAATATGAATATTTGCCATTTTTCTAAAAAAAGAGCTGTTTTAAGAAAAACTAGTGAAAAACTAGGAAAATACTTGACGAAATTTGTAGAGCCTTTGTTGGCTCTTCTTATGAATCGATAATATACAGTGTGTTCCATTTGAAATAAGGAAGATTCTGCAAATTTTTATTGACAATGTGTGGCAAGCTGTTTTTCATACCCTGTATATCACAGGTCGATTTCAGATACATAGTTTGAGAGAGTCACTAATGTAGAATATTTGACAAAAAATAAATTTTAATGGGACTTGGCATAACTTCATAATTTCAAATATGCTGAGTGACGAATATTGGAAAAAATCTTGTAATGCTAAAAATTTGGAAAACCGTCAATATTTTCGAAATATAAACATGCATAAAGTACCTTTTATTTTTCATGTAGAAACTGAAAAAGTTATAAAAAATACAGATTGCCATTTAAAAAAAACGAAGTTGGGACCCGCCCAGAAAAAATTGAGAACCCTGTGTGACTGAATTTTTTTTATTTTGTATTCTTATCTCTTTCCTAAATATAGATATGGGACATGGCGCCACTGTTGCAGGACCCTTTATAATTGCACTTTTGACAAATTCTTCTGACTTTGTGCCTACAAACAATAAAACTGCAGATTTGCACTCTGCATTCGTTAAATCTTCAATTTCAGCTTAATCGCTATAAAAAGATACAATCGCACTTTGGAATAGGTACATTTAAACATACATATGGATTATTAGAGCCTTCTTTGCTATGGCTGGCCGTCCTCTCTTCCTTTTTTAGCTTCGCTTCGATGGGCACCTTTGCTTGTTTCATAATAACTAACAAACCTAGAGAATGTTTGCATACGTACTTTTTCAAAAAACTTGAGCAAGCGCACCGAGACGTCACTTTATCATTTTCAGAATACAACGTTATTTTCACTAACTTCTGAGATTTACGAAAAGTATCAAAACATTCCCATTTCAAATGGGTATCTTTCCAGATTTGTACATCTTCTTGGGTCAAGACTTCTGTATCATTTCTTGACTTTGTATAAAACATTGTTTTTTATCTTCTTTTTCTTCAAACATTTTCGATTTTAATTTCACCCACTAATAAGCATCTGTCCAAATTTTTGTTGTTAATTTTATAGTTGTAGCAAACGGTTTGTTATTGGGATTTTGTGGATTGCGTTCATTTTTCTACCAGAGAAACTCTCAAAACTTCTAAAAACTGACCCACAGGAAATCGTTATTTTAGGGGCTGTTCTTTTTTTATGGCGGAATTTGTTGATTCCACTCATTGCACATACTTACGGATCAAAGTGCTATGTATCGTTTTATTGTGCAAACCGTATTGAAAGAGAGTTTATGATCCATTAACTGCAAATATCTGGGAACTCAGAAACGATGGGGAGGTGCGGCTTTCACTGAACAATTTCTTTTCCCACAACTGTAAAGCAAATGCGCCATCAAGCATCATAATAATAATAATAATAGCCGTCCCTCCCCCGCACAAGCTGCAGAGCTTCTGGGGTTCACTCGTAAGGGAGTGAATTGCAGGACGTATATTATTATTATTATTATAAAGTTTTTTCAGTATAAATGTTTATTAAGGAAAATCTTATATAAGGTGTTTAAAAAAACGATCTTTTTCAAATGAAAATATCGTCGATTTTTTTAACGAAACACCCTATATATTTTTATTCTATCTCAAAGATGAAGTATTTACCTTTATGAAAATGAATAATTTATTGAAGTTTAGATGAAAAATAAGTGAGTTGAGGAATACGAAAGAGATTAACCGAAGTTGAACGTTTGGTGTGGCGTTTGTAAAGAAAAAAATATATGAACCGTTCTTTTTCGAAGAAATTAAAATTACTGGTAATGTCTACACAGACATGTTACAAAATTACTTATATCCACAACTGGAACAAGATAACATAAATTCAGTTTACTTTAAGCAAGATGGTGCGCCACCACACTATTCACTTGTGGCTAGAAATTCTTTAGGAAATAGGTTGGAGAGCCGGATCAATTGAGTGGTCTGTCCACTCACCAGACTTGATGATTCCAGACTTTTTTATACGAGCTTTTATCAAAGATAGATGTTATAATTCAGTTCTGAAGCTCATAGTGGTTTCCTTGTTCAAAATGAAAACGATTTTCGATTAAGAAAGTCGAAACGTCATTAAACCCCATTTTTCTTTAAAATAAGTGGTTTTATTTCCATGAGAAGAGAAATTGAACTAGATGTTATAATCCTATTCCAGAGACTCTCGAACAACTGCGATGCAACATTGCCCGAACTTTTCAAGAATTTACCCCGGAAATTAGTTGGTTATCGGATTTCTAATGTTATGTCGTGCTTCTTTCAAAAACATCCGGTGTAAAATTTTTTAAACGTATTAGTTAGTAGGCAAATTTTGTAATTTTCTCTTATTTAAAACTTACTAAAAACCAACATGAGTTAGACATGTATATCTAATAATTAATCATCATTAAAAACCAAATAACTCACTTATTTTTCATCTAAACTTCAACAAATTATACATTTTCGGAAAGAGAAAAAGTTCACCTTTCAGATATTTGTATTTGAAAAAGACCGTTTTTTTAAAACACCCTATATAAGATTTTACTAAATAAACATTTATACTGAAAAAAAAAACTTTCTTTAAAAAAAAATTGTTCAGTGAAAACCGCACCTCACTACCGTTTCTGAGTTCAGAGATATTTGCAGTTAAAATGGGTCAGAAACTTCTGGGACACCCGGTATTTTAAAGCGGATTAAGTTTCTTTAAAGTAGACAATTATTACAATAAGTTATGGGCTATTAGATATTTTCATGTTGTAGCAGATTTGATATGGAGTTAATGTTATTTTCTCAAAGTGCATTTTGTCTATCAAATGTGGCATATATTATTTTTCGTGCATCACCTTTAATGAAAATTTGAAATATTTTTTTAATGTTTATTCATTTGCTTTTAAAGCGATTTTAGTCTTTCTTAAAGTGAGTTTAATTCCAACCCGTTTTATTATCTATCATTGTTTTGTTAATAAAAACAATGGTTCGGAAATAGTATATTGTGCAACAAGTGGGGAAAGTTCAACTTTTCTCACGAGTGTGAAAGTTTGGGGCACGAACCTGAAGGGCGAGTGCCGCAAACACACGAGTGAGAAAAGTACTTTCCCCACGTGTTGCACACTATACTTTTTCTACAACTGCACAAATTTAAAGAATACAAGTAATGTAACTTAATATTTATTTTTATGATTGGCAAAATTAAAACAACATGAAAGTATCCTAGCTCTTAACAGTTAAATAATTTTTTTTTTATTTCTTCTCCATTCCATAAATTTTTCGTATGCCAATTTTTACTTTTTTCTTAAAATTACCGGCAACAAATTTAACGTTACTTTTGCGGCCCTTTCCAATATCTTTGGCGGAGTATTATTAAAAGCGTCACTACTGTCAGTATCTTATTATTATTAAAATAATATTTAATGGAAATTGCGATTTTTATCAAAGCAGGAATGAAAATTACCTTTTTATATGTTGCATCTATAATATTTTACATTATGATACGCATTTGAGAACTCTAATGTTTCATTAGAGTACGCAACTTTTTGTGTTATACAAAATATAAAAAGTATTACAGGCGAATCAAAATAACTAATACGCCCTCTCGTGGTGGCAAATACAACCCTTTTCACAGACATTCATTTTATTGTTTTGTACTTGTTGAATAGGTCGTTTTATATTTGTTTGTAAAAAACAGTTGTGTAGTGTAGTTTTTTCAAATAAGAATGAGTAATTCATATTGTTCCGTACCTCAGTGTTCTTCATGGATGAAAACAAACAGAGAATTAAGTTTCCATTTGTTTCCAGAGGCTGGAAAATGTCGCGTGAAAGTAGAATCTGAGTTAGGACGTCCCACATGGATGCTACACATGCGTTAAGCTTGGATTTTAAGACTTAAAATTGGAAAAGTTGTGACTAAGAATATGGTCGTTTATTCAAAACATTTTATTGATGACGATTTTTTCCGAAGAGATAAATAAAATAATTATATGCCATAGGAAGAAGAAGTTTAAAGCTGACAGCTGTTTCCAGTCAGAATTTGTCGATTTCATTAGTTCAAACTACAGAACCAGAACGAGAAGCCGCTGAAAGAAGTGAAAGGTTAAACAGGAGAAATACTGTTAAAATTATAGATTTCACAGACTGTCAGTGCAACGAAGAACGAGGGCCTGAACGTACTAACGATGATTTGGAAGGTGCACAAAGCCTGCTAATGATCTTAAATGAGCAAGAACAATATGAAGGACCCACTAAGTTTCGTGACTTTGAGGTGCAAGTAAATACTTAAAAAATATCAACATTGAGTGATCTCTTAAAAACAGATAGTGCTCTTAATAGTTTTACTGGAATTTTCAGTTTTCAGCTTTTGGATACAATTGTGGAAGCAGTTCAAATGAATTATACTGACAATTTGCCTTACATACATAAATTATGAATCATTTTTATTAAAAAGTTATATTTTACTGTCCATAACTTATTTTTAGTAAACTCCTAATCAATCAATTTCCAGTATTTTGAATTGCTGTAACGTCTTACACCTTGTACAAGTAATTAGAAGTGCAGAAATGTTTGCACTTCCCACTATTTCCTGCCTTATATGAGCTCCTCATATTATTAAGCTGGCCTCTTATTTTATGTGGATCAGATTTCAAATCACTTGTTTGCAAACACAAACCGCATATAAAGATGTTTTCACTTTGGCTTGCCTATCAGAATCCAATTGACCATACAATTAAATGACTAGCATTTAAAACTTCCTCCTCTTCATATACACATCTAGATGTATTTGTACCTCCATAAATCCTTAAATACAAGAAAACACTGATTAGATTGTGAATTAGAAAGGCAACTTTAACTTCAAAATAAATGCTTATTTTTATATGATAAATAATAATTAATAATAAATTTTTCACACAAATTAGTCTTTAATAAATGGTAAAAAATGCTAAAATAAAAATATCAGACATACACAAACAAATCATAACAATGAGCCAATGTCTGTGAAAAGGGTTCCAATATAGCCACCGTGGCGCTGCCATCTTATTTTCAGATGCCTATAAGCAACTTATTTCATATGGCTGTTATGACACTCGTCCTTTAAAAAACTCATCACTGCCCGATTCGTTTAAACTTGGACTCGTGTCATAACAGAATGCCATATGAAATGCATTGCTTAATTTCTCTCTCTTTCTACTGGATTAAAACCACTTAGTTGTTAAAAAAGTTTTTTTATTGACGTTTCGGCTTTCCAGATCGAAAGCCGTTATCAAAATGATCTGGAAAGCCGAAACGTCAATAAAAAAACTTTTTTAGTGGTTTTAATCCAGTAGAAAGAGAGAGAAATTAAAATACAAACCACAATGAGCTTCCGAAATGAATTGCATTGCTTAATGTACTATAAGAATTTAAAAAACTTCTACAATCTGACAGTTGTGACAACTATTTGAAGCTGAACAGCAGCCAACTAAGTTTTTGTCGATTTTTGTTGATTCTCCATATAAATGTATGTGGTGTGGGCAAAGTGCCGTGAGGAAAAATCGACAAAAACTTAGTAGGCTGCTATTCAGTTTTAAATAGTTGTCATAACTGTCAGATTATAGAAGTTTTTTAAATTCTGAAGGTAGTTTTCATTCGTGCTTTGATAAAAATCGCAATTTCCATTAAATATTATTTTAATAAGACATACCTATTTATAATAAATAATATGGGTACTGATAGTGGTGACGATTTTGATAATACTCCGCCAGAGATATTGGATAGAGCCCCAAAAGTAACGTTAGATTTGTTGCCGGTAATTTCAAGAAAAAAGTTTGAATTGGCATACGAAAAATTTATGGAATGGATAAGAAATACAAAAATAAAATTAAAAAAATTATTTAACTGTTAAGAGGTGGGATACTTTCATGTTATTTTAGTTTTGCTAACCATAAAAATAAATATTAAGTTACATTACTTGTATTCTTTAAATTTGTGCAGTTGTAGAAAAAGTATAGTGTGCAACACGTGGGGAAAGTACTTTTCTCACTCGTGTGTTTGCGGCACTCGCCCTTCAGGCTTGTGCCACAAACTTTCACACTCGTGAGAATAGTTGAACTTTCCCCACTTATTGCACAATATACTATTTTAACAGTCTTTTCTCAATATTATATTTCAGAAGTGTCTCCAAAATTAGGTCCTGTTACATTTTCTAATCATTAAAAGTCTAGTTGCTATAAAAAATTAAGAAAAAAATATTAAAGAAATCCAAGAAAAATATTTGCGGTTTTTACGTGAAAACTGTTAAGCAATACAAAAAAAAATTAAAAATAGTTTCGAATACCATGGGCGTAGAAAATGGTAGGAAAAAGGACATACTCTTCTAACTGCACTCCACTGGATCTAGATGTGAGACATGATTTTTTACTAACATATGTCTTTTCACATTTAAAAACGACCTGCTAAATTTCAAATTAATATATTAATCTGTTTTAAAGTTTTTAATTTAAAACATTTTTTTTTAACTTTCGAAAAGTAATCAGGTTGGACCCCTCATTCCTTATACCATTTTGTCCAATTTTACGAGAGGTATCTACAGGCAATCATTGTAAGTGTCATTTAGAAACACCCTGTATATGCATAATAACTGCAAAAATGTCCAGACTTTTGACGTTCAGTGTCTAAAGAATGGTCTTTGAAAAGTATTATGGGTAATTCCAGAAAAACTGAAACTTAAAAATAGAGTAAAAGTACCTGCAAAAATATAGTACATTATTTTTACCAGTATCAGTAAATAGTATCGGGTAGAGATTACTAACGATTAATACATCTAAAAATATCTTTGAAAGCTAAAATTAAAAAGGGCACAATTACGATATAGGATATTAGTTGGCAATCTATTTGTTCGACTCTAGTTACTGACGTCATCTAATTATTGATTTTCTTTTATGGTTCCGATATCAGTTTATCTAACAATGTGTACGTTATTACAAGAAATGTTTTACAAAACAAGTATTCGTGTGACAGCGAGAAATTTTATCAACGAAAAAATATTACATGCAAAATAGGAAATCGAATGTAGTAAGTATTTAATTAGAGAAGAATCAGTAACTCTCTTCTATCTTTTCTTTTAATTATAATCATAATTAAATGCACAGAATCGCTAATAGTTTATTTGTACAACCCCATTATTATAGTATTTCATGGTATGGTATAGCATATTTAAAACGACGTAAGCGATCAAAACTGCCTAGTTATGAGTGAAAATTTTTATATGTGTAGATTGGAAAATTTTGTTTTAAGATTTTCCTGGACACCAGCATACTTAAAAAATATTTTCTCTTGGAAGAACTTGACATGATTTCCTAAAAAGAAATAGTGTTTCATCATAAGACTCTTGCTCCAGTGTCCTTATTCTTCTTGAACCCATCTGTAAACAAAACGAGCAGCTGAATTGTGATGAGAGCAGCTGGATCTTCAACCCACTAGTTTATATCTGATATATGCACTTGGAAAGATCTATGAAAAGATTATGTTGCTCTGTGCTTCGAGCAACCTTTCACTTTTTACTGGTTAATCAAGGCTGCTTATGTCTCCTGTATCAGTAAAATCCTTCTAGGCTCTCTCTCTTCCTCAATATGCAGAGCAAGAAGCATAAGTAGAATCTAAAGGGACACGTAATGCTCCTGTTGCTACAATCCATATTAAAAGCTTTAATTGGTCTTTTTATGGTGTACCGCAGACCAGCTTAAAATGGAAGCATATAGAAAGAGGAAAAACATATGAGTGTTGTAAATACCCTATTACACATAAGTATATGCCCGTGCGTATTTATACGAGTGTGTAATTGCCTAACAACACGAGTTTTGTATAATATTTTATCTACGATTATTTTTCAGTATAATAATTAATAATAAAATTAGAACAGTCTGATTATTATGGGTGCTTTGAGGGTTTGTGTTATATTAACTGATGCTGTTGATTGATTTATTTCATTAGGTTCTGTTAAACTTGACACGAATTCGGTTGAACCTTCTTCAAATTTAAGAATTTTATGGGTGGTAGATGTTTTTGTGTATATTGAATTTTCGACATATTCTTCAGCGACGGTGGAAGATTTCCATCCACCATGTCGTTTGAGTCAATTAGAATTGTCGTTGATGTGCGTCGGAAGCAGTGGCCTGTGAATGACGACGGATCACTAATTTTTAAAAAGTTGCAACTTGTCTGGGAACATTTCCAAATTTATTGGTACCAACTACTTGTTAAAATTTGAGTTTTTTATTCAAATTTGAATTTGATACACATTTATTATTGACTAGTAACTGTTGGATGATCTTGTTTGTATAATAGGCATATACTAATTTGGATTCATTTAACATAATCCCTAATCTTCAGTTTATCATATCTTATATCATTTCAGAAAGTCTCCAATTCTGAAACATATTATAGTCCTGGACCTGAACCAAGGTCCTGTAGGAAAGTTTGAGTATGGAGAATTTTTCTTCAGGAATGTTTAGTAGGTGTCCGAGTAAGTGTTTTTGACTTAGGTGGACATCCGCCACCCCGTACATTTTCCAGCTATGAAGTCATCAAAGATGGCGGCCAAGGAACAAGTTGAATTTACAATTGTTCATTGCCAATACACTGATAGCTTCCCTAACTGAACCACCATCTACTACCAACCACACGTTCAGTGCTTTTTATGGTGATAAAGAAGATGAGGTCACCTTCAATTGTACATCGGTGCAAGGTGGAAGACAAGTGAACCATCCAGAATTAAATTGTATGTCAGTAGAGGAAGCAGACTTCAGAATGCTTCATTCAAAGCAGGCAATATTTTTTGGGTTCAAAAAAGTCGTTCTCGTTAGCGCGGACACTGATATAATGGTGTTAGCTTTGTTTCACTGGGCTACTCTTCATGAACTTGGTGTTCAAGAACTTTGGGTGCGCACTGGAGTTGGTGATTCCACGCGACTTTTGTCTGTTCATGATATGCACACAAAAATGGGTCAAAATGTATGCTCTTTGCTTCCAGCCATCCACGGATTATCTGGATCAGATTATACGAGTAAGTTTGGCACCAAAAAAAGCAGCTCTTCAAAATACATCTACAATGTACTTGGAACACTTTGGTGTATCATCTAACTGGGATGACATAGAACAAAGCCTCAAACCAGCAGAAGAATATCTAGTGTTGTTAATTAGAAAAGGGTCATCTTGTAAGTCCTTAGACGAACTTAGATTGTGGCTGTATCATCATGCCAAGAATATAGACATTGCAGATTTGCTGCCTACAAGCAGAAGCGTTGGGGGCCATTTGTTGAGATCGTATTTCTACACATATCTTCAGCGACATTGTATTGATGATGTGCTTGTTGGCTTATACCCTTGTGTTTTTGGTTTTACAGTGTTTGAGGATGATTTGGTGCCCCAAAAACACTTACACAAACATCCCACTGATTTTGTTGGTGCTTGCAACTGTTTAAAATGCGCCACATCCCACTGCATTTGTAGAGAAAGCGAAGTTAAATGTTGCTCCTTCTGCAAGTGTGGCAGTAAGGGATTAGAGTCAACCTGTAAAAATCCTTTTTAGACGATCACAGAATCATGTTTCGGTGTTAAATCATTTTTATGTGATATCGCGTAGTTCTAAAAATTATAATCTAACCATATTTCAATACAATATCTGTGTACATTCATGATACTTATGTTTTTCTTAAATTATAAAGAATATGATAAAATTAACGAAACTGTTGTTTATTTATTTATAGAATCAGTTAAAACACATTTCTATTCACCTTAAAAATAATATTTACAACAAACTAACCTAAGTTTCATGCAAATCGGTCAAGTATTGCCTGAAATATGAGAATTTCTGTATTCCTGCGGCCGCCATCTTTGATGGCGCCATATCTGGAAAATGTACGGGGTGGCGGATGTCCACCCAAGTCCAAAACACTTACTAGAACACCTAATAAACATTCCTGAAGAAAAATTCTCCATACTCAAACTTTCCCACAGGACCCTAGTCCAGGTCTTGGACTATTATAGGAATAAAGTCAAGCCATTTTTACTAAGTAATCAGAGACAACTTATACATTTACTTCTTTAACTAAAAGAGCCAAGATCCATCTACTCATTAATGTTTTTATCTAGCTATTTCTTTGTTTTAATAATAATAATATGTAAATGTGTTTGTATGTGCTTTAATATACAGGGTGCGCTGTATTTCCACTCGATCTCTAGTACCAAAACTAAAAGAGATATCAACAAGATTATTTGTAGGGGTAGACAGTGTCACTCGGACTACAATTTTAAAATATTTTGATGTATACAGGGTGGCTAATTTTTGTGGAATGAAAATTAATTTGGTTTTTTTAAATTGAACACTCTGTATACGATTATGTCTTCTGATTCTACTTAATATTAGATTTACGGTAGTTTTTTGTATTTGTAAATCCGACGCGGCGGTGACAGTTATTCCTATTTTAAGCAGATTTAATGAAAAAACAGTACTTCAGAAATATTAGCACAAAAACCACATTTTTTAAAAAATTCCTCAAAAAAGCTACTATGATGTAAATGAAACATGCACCTATCATAATAATCACACAACATCTTCACCTGTTGCACAGGGTGTTTGCCGATGGTGTGCCAATAGTCTAGTTTTCAAATGGCAATAACTTAATTTTCTCAAATGGGACACCCTGTATATTTTTCTTCAGTTAGAAGCTCTCCCTAATACGCATTAAAAAAATATAGGGTTTTGCACATCTAACTTTACTATTTACTTTAATAATTGACGTTAAGTGACAAACAACATATTTTACACAATTTTTAATAAGTACAAAATTTTACAAAGTTTAATCGTAAGAAAACTACAATAGTGAAAGTTAAAATTTATAGTAGGTGTTCAAAATGTCTTCCATTTTCATTTATACATTTTCTTGCCCTTTTTTTCATTGATTTACGCACATCTCTTAGCATTGCAGGGGTCACCTGTCTAAATGCTGCAGTAATTCTTTCTTTCATATTTTCTTTTGTGGTAACCTCTTCTTTGTAAACAATATTTTTAATAAAACCCCACAAGAAAAAATCGCAAGGTGTAAGGCAAGGCGATCTAGTAGGCCAATTTATAGGTCCTTCCCTTCGTATCCAACGATCCTGAAATTCCCTATTTAACCAATTGCGAACATCTAATAGGTAATGTGGTGTGGCACCATCTAATTGAAACCACATTCCGTTGCGATAATTTTGAGGCACATTTTGCAATAAGTTGCGAAAATCATGTTCTAAAAAATCTAAAAATATAGATCCATTTACAGTCCCATCAAAGAAATAGGGACCAATTACATAATCACCTATTATTCCCGCCCACACATTCAAAGACCATCGATACTGTGATGTGGTTCTAAATAAATGTTCGTTGTGGTCCGAATAATAATGGAAGTTGTGTCTATTTACACAACCGTTCTTATGAAACGTGGCTTCGTCGGAGAATAAAACTTTGTTTAAAAAGTTACGCTCTGTATTTATCTTGTTTATTAACCATCTACAGTATTCCACTCTACGCGCGAAATCACGTGGTAACAATTCTTGGTGAAGCTGGATATGATAGGGGTGATATTTATCAAATACTATTAAACGAGCAAGGTTTGTATGTGTGTATGTGTGTGTGTCCAGAGGATCTCGAAATCCACTCGTCAGAATTCAATGAAACTTTAAGGGTAGACTAATTCCTATCTAAATCGGCAAAAAATGTATGTCTCATGTCTGTGAAAATTCGATCTTCCGAGATATTTACAAGAAAAGTTAAGCTTTTAGTTTTATTTCCTAGCAACGGCAGATATAATAACTTGTTTCTATAGTAATATATACTATAAAGGATAGATGAGTACAGTAAAAGTGGGGATATAACGTCACATTCCATAGGCGTACTTTGCAAAATAAGTTTCTATAATATAAATAAGGTCACAGCATATAAAATATATAAACGCACTTCGTAGATTAAATTTTGAAGTTATATTATTTACAAAAAATAAAAATAAACTTTATGCATCTAACATTGTAACATTGAACGAATTAAATTTAACCAATAAATAACATGGAGGATTATATGTTGGAATTAAACTTTTTTTAATCTCTTGGCATTAAAAGTAACGCTTCAGTACTCAAAGATTAAAAAAAAGTTAGTTCTTTAAAAGTCACTGTCTTCACTAAAACTACTGGTATCACTATAATTGTCTTTTCTGAGGTTTACTATTATCGGTTCAATTAAATTATCCATTGATATATCCACTTTCCTAAATGAATTTTACACATTTTTAACATGACCAATGCATTTTCCCCAATGTTCTCTATTTACATCTGAAACTACCTTCAAAAACAAATTTCGCACATCAGGAAATTTAAATGTTTTATTGTTTTGAGAAACATAACCTTTTAATAATTGTGACTAGATCAGTTCAATGGAATTTAACTCTGCGTGGTTCGGAGGCAATCTGAGAATTTTAATTCCTTTTTCTCTGGCCATCTCATCTATAATATATTTTTTGAATTTGTTTTTATGTTGCCTTGGTATTACTAATAATTCTGCCTTCAAGGATTTAGGAGGACTGATAATATTTTTAGAATGAAGCCATTTTGAAATATATATTAATACAAAATTCTGAATCAATTAAAATACATATGATACGGCTATGAATAAATAAAGTCTGACTTATCTGTCAAAAGAACAGGTTTATCTAGACAAAAACTATATTAGGCCGATTAGATGTATTAAAATTTAAATTTAAACTATAAACAAGCATTGAAGGATGAGGTAAAAATAAAATTTCTACCTCTTTAATCTGTACTACGTTCTGCAAATTAAATACTGCACTCCTTTCTTCTGTATAGTATAGTAGTAAAAAGGTTTGACTTTATTTAATTTCTGGCGTTTTAATCTGAAAGAATTCAATTTTAAATTTGCCGCTTTATATAAAAAAGGAAAGGATCATTTGACGGACATAAATAATTTGCTTGTCAAATGACAGCCATCTCATTAATTCAAAGTTGAAAATACAACGTTGCCAATTCAATTTCAGAAATCATGGGTTTAGGAACGTTGAGTAACACAGTTAAAATGGACACTTGCCAAAATGTGACACCTGTAAAAACGTGACAACTGTTAAAATGTGATACGTGTCAGAATTTAACAACTGTCAAAATGAACAAATCTCAAAATGAACAAATGTCAAAATATGACACCTGTCAGAATGTAACAAATGTCAAAATGTCACACGTATCGTACTTTTCTTTATTTATTACAAAGATCTAACCTAACCTAAAGCTAATCTTTTTTTTTGGCGGGTGGAAATGCTTTATGCACATCGGGTAAAGGTTCTTCCCTTCCCCGATAGTCTGAGACTACCCCTTACTGCTACTATTTTATTATGCGGACAGTTTTAATATTTAAGTTTTCATTATCATAGAGAGAGAGAGAGAGAAAAAGAATGAATGCTTGTACACGTGTACTATTAACATAGATTTCAATTTTTTATTTTACAAGAAACTTTAAAGAGACATTTAAAATTCTCTATTTTCATAGTACATTTTAAGGTTGATTGTGACTTTGTATTTTCCAAGAACAAATTGTAATGTAATGTACGAATGAACTATTTTTGTAACTGAAACACTTTGAAAAAATATGATATCAATATCTGCCACACCTCGAGAGTCTGGTCACAGGTTTTTGTGGAGGTTTTTACCCAAGTATGAATGTCAGACCTATAATTTTACTTCACTGCAGATCAATAAATAATAAAATCAATTGAACATAGAGTTTTTCTTATATAGTGATAAATTGAGTGAGCTGAGCGATCCTTTGTTGACGGGACGTGTGCCCTACACGATGCTGTTGATCGTCCCGGAAACGGGACCTGTCCGCCGTGACTATTCGCGAAGATCAAGCGTCAGTAGATGTTGCTCTAAAAGGGTGAAATCCCCAAAAACTAGGCAACTTTTAATGCATTTAACTAACCTCTGTGACAAGCAGTTGATAAACGTCAACAACAGCTGCAGCCAATAGAAAATTAACACTGACAGCTTTTTTAATTTTCCCGCCTACTTTCAAGCCAATCGCCAATCAACTTTTTATTTATCTCCCTTTCAGTAGTTCAAGTAGATGTCGCCCACTCCGTGATTTTCGCGAATTAATTAATAATTTGTCATGCTATTAATATACTTAAATTATATACATTGGGCTGCTTAAAAATGTTGATTTGAATATTAAGAGCGAAGCTCGGTGACCAGATATTTCTTTTTTATTATGCGTCTAATTGTGGTATTGGAAATATCTAACTGATTGCTTAATTGCCTTGTGCTTATATTGGGATCTTCAACTATACTGATCATTACCTTATATTCGTTGTAAATAGTAACAGCTGTAGTTTCACGTGAATGTTTTTCATACTTGACGGTTCCTGTTCTATCAAATCTATTCTTTAAATTCTCAAAAGTATCCTTTTGTGGGTGACGTCTTTCTGGGTATCTTTGACGAAAGACCCTACTAGCAAGAAACGCATTTTTTTGACATTCACCCAGTATCCATATCATATCAATATTTTCTTGAACAGTATAATTCTTATTAAAATCCATTTTTTATACACAATACCGATTAAATATAGTAGACGTGATACAATACAAAATTTTATGTTGACAATTAATGCCATAACAAAATATACCTACTGTCATTTTCATAGGTAACTTGATTAAAAATTGTGTAAAATATGTTGTTTGTCACTTAACGTCAATTATTAAAGTAAATAGTAAAGTTAGATGTGCAAAACCCTATATTTTTTTAATGCGTATTAGGGAGAGCTTCTAACTGAAGAAAAATATACAGGATGTCCCGTTTCAAAAAAATCTAATATTAAGTAGAATCAGAAGACATAATCGTATTTAATTTAAAAAAACCAAATTAATTTTCATTCCACAAAAATTAGCCACCCTGTATACATCAAAATATTTTAAAATTGTAGCCCGAGTGACACTGTCTACCCCTACAAAAAATCTTGTTGATATCTCTTTTAGTTTCGGTGTTAGAGATCGAGTGGAAATAATTGGCGCACCCTGTATGTATATGTGTTTTATTAAATTTTTTATAATTAAGTGTTAAGATTCTCATGTCACACATGAATAAATAAATGAGATATAACACGGACAGCGAAAGCTTTGTGTTCCTTCTCTTTATTTGTTTGTGACAGAATATTATGTCTAATTCATTATTATTATTATTATTATTATTATTATTATTATTATTATTATTATTATTATTATTATTATTATTATTATTATTATTATTATTATCTAAATAAATTTTATTATTATAAAGTAGCAAAACTTACATTTATATAATCTGAACAAAAAATGTTTATTTTACAGAAAATGGTGGGGACGGCAGTCTTTGGTGCTGCCTTGGGTACAGGTACTGCACTACTAATTGCTATGACAATCGTAGTGTACAAGTACTACAATTTAAAGAAGAAATCACAGGAATGGCACTCTTTAGACAAAATGCATCTTCCATTGATTCTGGATAAATACAATAGCTCCATGTATCCATTGCTGAAAACGGTAAGTTGCATTTTTAATTGTTAATACATTTTTCATCTATAATTTGCCATTTGTGAAGATTTTTGTAAAAATATTTTAAGAATCTACTATTTAGTTATGGAATATATTCGCAAAATCTGATGTGAATGTTAAAAAAATAATGTTTACTAATTTTTTCAAAAAAAGACAAGATGGCGACGAATGAGAATTCCTCGTCAGTTCGTGTTGAGTGCAATAAATGTAAAAAAGAAGTATCTATTTATGTTAAGTGCCTAAATTAATTACGAATTAATCCATATATTAAGTGTTGTAACGGTGTAAGCAAATCAATTCAAACCGAACCTAACCTCAAAAATGTCGATAAATGCAATGTGGAAACATTCAATTATTTAAAAATGTTAGTAGAAGAACAAAACCTTACAAACAGCTTGATGCAAGAAAAAATCTTAACGCTGGAAATACAGTTAACGAAAGAAAAAGGTAATTACAATAATTTACTTTTAAAATATAATGGCTTAAACAAAAGATGTGCCAAAAAATCGCAAAGCGATATTGAGATAAGCAATCAAGATTATAGGAGGAACCATCCGGCCTTGAGTGTTTCTACTGAAAACCAGCCGAAACCAGTTATTCACCAAGTAAATTCGGAACAGAGATATAATGCCAATAAATACTCATTTCGCAAAAAATCCTCAGATAAAAATATAAACACGGAATCCCCACAACAACAGAGCTTGACAAAAAATGTATATAACAGTAGAAATAAAAGTGTGAATCAATTAGAAAATAAACAACTCAAAACTATGACAAATTATATTAATATAAATAACTCTGATGACGTATTCACTGATAATGAAAATGTTCAATCGCACGAAAATGGACAATACGCAAATTCTTTTATCGAAGTTAAACGGAAAAGAAATCGAAACAGAAATCGAGTGTGGCATATTGGTAAAGCAGACGTCATTGCTGAAAATGAAATGCAAGGTTTTGTTGGAAGCGCACAAGAAAAAGAAAGCAAAATATGGCTATTTATAAGAAAAGCAAAAGATCATGTAACGGAAGAGATAGTTCGAAAATATTTAGAAGGAAAATGTAAATGTAAATAAAATTTTTGTGGAAGAAATTGAAACATATTATAAAAAAAAGGATAATAAATGCTTTAAAATAGGTCTAGAATATTCCCTAAAAAAAAAACATATAATGCCTCTTTTTGGCCAAAAGGAGTGGAAGTATGCAGGTTTGACTTTAAGAAAGAAGAATTCAACAGAATCAAAAACCAAGAAAATTTTCACCGGGACAGTCACAGTCAGGAGAATCCGTAATTGCCGGAATCAACCAAAATAATATAGGAAAAGTCCATGAAGTCCATCCTCATTTCAGTCAAGTGGAAGTGTGTAGCAGTGTTTCCGTTCCTTATAATGAACTACAAATTACGAGCAACCAAGAAAACAAGGACTCTTTATGTACCCAAGCAGTAAAAACATTAACAAACAAAAACAAAAATTATATTTTTGATCAATTTAATCTTCACAGTATTTTGCAATGTAAAAGATCGGTGAGTATGTTCCATTTAAATTTGCAGTGTTTGTCTAATAAACTAGAAATGCTCGATGTATTCTTACAGAAATTTAATTTTGATGTTCTTTGCACCTCAGAGCACTGGTTAAATGAATTGAATCTTAGCAGCGTGAACTTAGATGGCTATATATGTGCTACTTCTTTTTGTAGAAATGAAAAGTTACGTGGTGGCGTAGCAATATTTCTAAAGAAACATATAAAAATAAGTGTTATTGATGTGACAAAATTTAACTTAGAACAATCAAGCGAATTTTGTGCATTAGAACTTTCTGAGTTGAAAATTACTATACTGGTTGTCTATAGATCTGGTAACGGAAAAATTGATTTGTTTTTCGAAAATTTTGAAAAATTGTTAGATATAATTTTAACACCTGAAAGAAATATTGTAATATTAGGGGATTTTAATATTGATTTAAAAAGTATTTCAAGAGAAAATTCCGCGCTCAATTCTATCTTAACGTCTTTTGGTTTGATAACTACAATTAATGAGTATACTAGAGTTACGACTTAGAAACATAATTACGAACTTAGAAAAATCTTCAATAAATTCTGGAGTTTTCGAACCATGTATTTCAGATCATCGAGGCCAGTTTATAACTGTAAAAAACAATACTGAAAATCATCCACAATCTTCTTACAACAGGATTTTTTCAAAAAAATCAATTGAAAAAATTAAATATTCATTAAATTCCATTGACTGGGCTATCTTTAAAACAATCCATGATGCACAGTACCTAGCAAATTTTTTAACAAGAACCTATAGTGATCTGGTAGTCAAGTTTTGTCCATTTAAAAAAAGCAGAGAAAAAGCAAAAAAAATCTCCGGTAGTTTGGTTTGATGATAATATTAAGTCTATGAGAAATACTCTATCAGCCATTAAAGTTAAAGCAGAAGTAAGCAATCAGTCAACGGATGTTAAAGCTTATAAACAATACAAAAATATATATTCTCTTACTTTAAAAAATGCCAAAAAAAGTCTTGCTGGCAGATAATAAATCATGAACGAAACAAAGTTGCTTCTAACAACACTAATATTAACCTTAATCCTGACGCATTTAATGATTTTTTCACTAATATTGCTCATGACATAATTAAATCGCTACCAAAAGTATCTAATAAGGAATTGTTATCTTTCAAGAACTTTCCTGCACCAGTTGGTTCATTTTTTTTATATCCAGTTGTAGAAAATGAAGTTTTAAATACTATAAAATCATTAAAAAATTCTAATTCTCTAGATGTCCATGAACTGAACGCTAAAATTATAAAAGAAACTACTGATTTCCTATTAGAACCATTAACCAATCTCATAAATATAATATTTAGTACTGGAGTTTTTCCAGATTGTTTTAAATTCGAAAGTCATACATAAGAAAGGCGATAAGAATGTTGTGGACAACTATCGTCCAATTTCAATTTTATCTGTATTTAGCAAGATTGTTGAAAAAATCATTAAATCACGTCTTTATGGTTATTTTGAGGTAAAAACTTTTTTAGTGACACTCAGTTTGGTTTTCGAACCAACAAATCAACGGCTCAAGCTGTAATAGACGTTGTTCATGGAGTAGTGTCTGGCCTTGAGCAAGGTAGTCACACTGCAGTTACTCTTTGTGATCCGTCGAGAGCCTTCGACTGCATATCACATGACATCTTGATTGAAAAGTTAAATTACTATGGTGTCCGAGGAAGTGCGCTAAAACTCTTAGAATCTTATTTATCTGGACGATTTCAGGCTGTTACCTTTCAAAACAAAAAATCAAACTTCAATTCTGTTAAGCACGGAGTTCCACAGGGCTCCGTCTTAGGGCCATTATTATTTATTATTTACACCAACGATTTAAGTACTTATATGAGTCCTTTTAAAACTGTTTTATTTGCAGACGACACCACTTTTGTATACTCTGAAAACAATGTAAGTGAGCTGAAAAATACTTCTGAAACTATTAAGGCTAAAGCTGAACATTGGTTCTTGGCTAATAACCTAATGCTAAACAAAAATAAATCGCAGGAATTGCAGTTTTCTTCTGTTACCGATTCTCAGGGTTGCACTAGTGCTAAATTACTTGGAGTTGTGTTAGACAGTAATTTAACTTGGAGAAATCATATAAATAAATTAAAACCCAAATTATGCAGTACCTTATTTGTGTTAAGGCAGCTTAAAACTATAACAGATCACAACATATTACGAACAGCTTACTTCTCTCTATTCCATTCACACATTAATTACGCTACTGTACTTTGGGGTAACAGTTCAGATGAGACTTTGATTTTTCGGTTACAGAAGAAAGCTGTTAGAATCATAACTGGTTCAAAATTTAGAGACCATTGTCAGCCCTTGTTTATTCAGCAAGGAATAATGCCTCTACCAACTATTTACATATATAGTGTCCTTTTGGAAATTTATAAAAAATTGTCATGTTTTCCTAGGCCATCCGACATTCACAATTATCCCACCAGACAAGCTAACAACTTAAGAACAAATAGGTATCGACTAATTAAATCAAAAAACAATTCGCTAGACCTACGCCTTTATAACTTATTGCCATCTGAGTTCGGGGTGCTGGGGTTTAGTTCATTTAAAAAAAAATTAAAAACTTTTATGCTAAAATATTGCTTTTATTCTGTCGAAGAATACATCGATCGGTGTAAATCCCTTTCTTAACTTTTAAATGTATTTCATAGCTTTTAAAATTAAATTATTTTTATGTATATGCTCACCCCTCTTTATCTGAAGTATTTTATTTTATTTTATTCTACGTAACAATTTTATATATACTTGTGTAAGTTTAAATTTTAAATTTTGTTTCTTTTGATTGTATTTTGTATTTTCCTTGACTTGCTACAAACATGTACAATATGTAACGTTGTCAAATAAAATTTACTTTACTTTACTATGATTAAGAAAATTCACTAGTGCTATCTAACTACGTTAGTATCCTTAATTTACAGTACAATAACAAGACCTCAGATGAGACGAGATGGTTCGGCAAAAGGCAAAAGCGTATATTTGAAATATGTGAATTATTCTACGTTAAATATATTTATAAGTAAAAATCTCAGACTTTGACATACTGAGTATGCTCCCTGAGCTCAATAAAATAGGTTTAAAAAAATTTAATTTCAGGTCTGGACTTAGTTTTTTTAGATTTTATTTGGTTTTTTAAAAACAACACGCAGTAAGCGAGATCAGACATTTTTATTTTTCTCACTTTAAAGCTTAGGGATAATACTAAGCAGTTAAAAAAATTGAACACGGAAGTTTTTGTTTTCTGCAGATAAAAATAAAACTTTTAAAAATAAAATAATTTTAATGGATTCACATTTTGCTTATGACTGATGCAGCACTACCTCGATAGCACAGTTCGTATTAGTCGATATAAAATATTATTCAACCAACCGTTGAAATTTCAGGACCGAATTTATTTCTTCTTAAGTAAATAAATACTTTCCATGTCTCCTAGGGATTATCTTTAAAACAATCAATTTTATTAAAATAATAAGCAGATTTTTTTGATTTAAACACATTAACTACCTCCCCTCTAAACATTAGAACTTACAAACACTTCCTGCAAGTTTATTTCCGTCTTGCAACTGAAACTTATTTTGTAAGCATGTGGAAAATTTGCAATAATCTTACAACTTTTACTTTACAATCGAGAGTTTTTAGAAAGCTTTTCTGATAAAATTAAAATTTTTAAATTTGAAGTAATCTTATTTCTGTGAACTTTCAAAATCAAATTAGCAGAGAATTGTTTATATTCAATTTAAAAATAGAAAATTGTTAAAAGTATATTTTTATATTTTGCAACTATAATATTTTTCTGTAATGAGCAGGATTTTTTTAGAAAATTTATTAGATTAAAACTTTAGATTTTATTTGAGACACTCGGTATATCTAAATTTAATTAACTAACGTTATCAGCATATGAATGCTAAGGCAATATGTTTGGCATAAGAAAAATACACCAGTCACTGATTGGCAAAAAGTAATAATGGCTACCGAATAGCCAAGCATCTGAATTGCGATAAAAAATTAAACAAATCAAATTTAGGACTAGATTTTTTTATAGAAACTAAATTTTTCGCGAAAGGTCAGTCAGTGAGGAACTTACCTGTGGCTTTAAGAAGCCATCAGGAGTTCTAAAATCGCGTTTTAAAATTTGCAGGGAAAGTGGTCACTGAATAGAGTGATACTGTAAAATCGAGCTTAAGGGCGCGTTTTTTGGGAAATCACTTAATTTTTCGCTTTATTTTTGGGTCAAAGTACATTTTTAATTTTTAGTTTTCCTTTGTTGGTTTTCGCGGAAAATAGGTAGTTCTTTTTCGCAACCAAAGTGTTGTTGCTGCGTACCAAGAGAATTTCAAGGGTTGCAATCCAGCACGCCCGGAGTACTATTTGGAATAACCGATAGGGGAGTAAGAAATTATTGCTTTATTTATTACTAACCACTGAATTACATGTAGTGTCGATTTGTGTTAGTAAGGGTTCAGATTATTTTTCCATTGCCCATTAGATAGCGACCCTGTTTAATTTGTAAAAGCCGTAGGCGGTAATTTCATGGAAAAGTCCTGTCTTTCGACAGCTAGAGTATTTTCTTTTAGCTTTATACTTTATTCAGATTTTGAAAGGTCTTGAACGAGTGTTTTGTCTCTCAGACAAAACAATTAATCTGTCTATTGACGATTAGACTAATTTTAGTCAGGGAGCTTAGAGCCGACCGAATTGTGGTCCAAGTTTCATTTGGGTAGATTAAGTTCAATTAACAAATATAGTTTTCTTTCATTATTTTTTCATATTTGTCATTTTCTTGTGTTAGCCAATGTTTTAGTTTTTTTAATAGATTCGCTTAAATTTTAATCCTGCATTTTATTTGAATAAATCCCCAGCCCCATTTAATAAGTTATTTACCAAGGTCAGAGTATCCTCAAGTATTTTGACACATCCCGCTAAGATTAAAGTAATCCCTGCTATATATTTGGCCACGGCGAACACGCCCCTAGCATAGATTTATTTTGGTAAAAAATCAGTAAGCCTAAATACTGCTTTGCTCAAAATTGTTGATGTACACGCAGCTATTTCAATAACCTCAAATCTTACGGGTTATTATCACCGACATAACCTTAAACTAGACGGCTAATATCCATATTCCCACCACACAAGAAACTCATCCAATTGAACATTCCGAAAACGTCTCTGCGCAATGCGCAATAGACACCAGTACGTCTGATATCTGGGTTTCGGTTCTCGAGCTTTGCTGATTCGAGGAGACGAGACATATTGTTTCTTGTTCATAGGCGTCCACTGTTCTGTTTGGTGTTTGACCGATATTCGATAGAGAAATAGTGAATTTATTGTAAAAATGAAGTGTTTTGTACTTTGGTGTAAGAACCGTTCAACAAACCATCCCAAAGGTGTTATGTTTCATAGGTAAGTCAATATAAGAAACACAATAAAATTGTTATATACCGTGCATCTATTCAACAACTTTGATTCACACACATTTATTATACCAAAAAGTAATTATTTTACGCGAACGAATGTATATTTGCTTCACAATGATATTTTAGAATACCTGAGGACCAACGTAATGAATGGTTGAAAGCAATCGGAAGACCTTTAGAACCGCTTCCGCACTCGTCAACAAGAATATGTTCAAAGCATTTTGCTTCAGAAAGTTATTTCATGATATAAATTGAGGATACTATATGTTTTACTTGAACGATACAGCTATTTATACCTATACTATACTATTTTATAAAAAACATCCTGTTCTCACAAATAATAATATTTCCAATCAGTAAATGAAAACTCCAACCTAAATCCTAAATTGTTTTCATCATTCCACTTATTTTCGTTCTAAACCCAATCATTTTACCTAAGGTACGCCAATGTCGGAACATAGACTTTAAGGTTATGTCGGTGAATATGACAAACACAATGCGCATGCATTATGGACACCAGTCATCCTCGTAATTGATCAATTTTTATCATATGGCATTAGCCGTCTAGTTTAAGGTTATGTCGGTGGTTATTACATTTCATTATGATACGCATTTGAGAACTAATGTTTCATTAGAGTACCTACGCAACTTTTTGTGTTATATACGGTTGTTAATATGAATCAACAAATAACAAAAATTCAAATTTATCATTTGTATCAAATAGCAGATAATCAAATAAACTAAGTAATTTTAATTTGTTTTTAAAAGAACAAGATTTGTGAATATCATCTATTAATTATATATTTTGATATACCGATAATTAAAAGTAACTATTATGTTTATTTAAACATTTCGAACGGATTAATATTAACATATCAAACTTTGAATATAACAATTGTGCCTTCGCGCTTTATAAAATAAATATAATTTAGTACACAACTTTAATAACTTAACAAAAATACTAATATTAGTAGGTCCAGGCGTCCTAGTATAAAAACAATGAAATCGTGAGAGTTTAAAGTGTATTTATAATTTATAATCGTAAGTTTGATATAGGTTTAAATATAACATTATCATTCAAGTGCAATTTCGAAAGTTTACAGTTAATTTGTGATTGAAAGTACTTACCTAACTTTTATAGTGAAAGTTTCAATACGATTTAAATTGTTTGTTAACAGTAAGTTTATTTTTTAAGTTGCCATAAAGTTAAGCGTTTTTAAGTTATTTTTTTAAGTTATGAGTGAGGCAAATTCAAACTTGAAAGTAAACTTGCACTTGTATTGGTAAGCTTGTAAACAATTTGCAGTAAATGTATTTTGTTTAGTGGGATTTCTACATTTTTTAAATTCTTTCCATATATTCTTCTTTTGACGTTCTGCACATGATTTGAATGACTTATAAGCGGATTATAATTTTACTGTAAACTCCATTATCAAACCATGGCAATACTTGCATGTCTGAATAGGAGCAACCTTTTGAATAACTCTTTCACTATTTGTATATAACTCATTATACATTACCTCAACATCAATAGAATTAAGATTCCAGTTGCACGCAATCAGATCATTTTGTATGTTAAAAATGTTAGTTTCATTGTAATTCCTACATTTTTTTATAACTTTATTTGAAGTATTACATGTATTATTAGCAAAATTAACAGAAACTACAGAATGATTGTGCTGGAGTTATTAAATAGTACGTCGATGAAAACGCATTTGGAATCAATATTTTGCAATTTCATGGCCAAAAAAAAATTCTCCAGGGCTATTTCCTATCAAAACTGTACTATTGTTGGAAAATGCATCATAAAAAACTAAATTATTTCTATTTAAAACGATTGTGCTAGAGTTATTAAATAGTATGTCGACAAAAACGCATTTGGAATCAATATTTTGTAATTTCATGGCCAAAAAAAAATTCTCCAGGGCTATTTCCTATCAGAACTGTACTATTGTTGGAAAATGCATCATAAAAAACTAAATTATTTCTATTGGGGCCGATTGTCCTGGAGTTATTAAATAGTATGTCGTCGAAAACGCATTTCGAATCAATATTTTGCAATTTCATGGCCATACAAAAATGCTCGGCGGTCTCGGCACCCTTAAAATCTTTAAATTTGCTCGAATTCTAATTATATATACCATTCGAGAGTTATTAAAAAGTTAAAAAAATTGGGCATTAGAATCATCTTCATAACTATTTCGGGGAAAAAGTGCCAACTTAACAGTGAAGCTAGCACAACACCATTTTTTTGCGAACCACTTGAGTTAGAAAATTCTAGTTTGTGTTAGAAAATAGTTAATAAATAGATAGACCTACTGTAATAGGTTTGTTCCAACATAACACAAAACCAGTTTTCGTACGGTCGGGATTCTGCGCAGACTAGAATCGGTGTCACCAAATCTAGACTGCGCAGAATCCCGACCGTACGAAAACTGGTTTTGTGTTAAGTTGAAACAAACCTAATATTTTCGCTTGATTGTGCCGAAACGGCTGTGTCAGTTTAACATACGTTTGATTTCTCATGTCTAGTTTTATAGCTTCTATTTCTTTTTTCATAGTTCATAGTTTCTTCTAAATACATTATATCTGTCAGTGGCGTAAAAATATCGATTTCTTGGGGGTGGCAAAGTGATTATTATTATTTTTACTATTTTTTTTGCTTCTTTGTCAACGGCATCGACTGCTATGGCCATTAGCTTCGTGTTCTGTGTAGGCTTTGTTACTGTTTCCCAGCGCCACTTTAGGAACAACAATGTTAATTAGAACCCAACAGTGAATGGTCGAGTGAGGAATCACACCTGGTATCTGAAAATCAATTTCTAAATTTTTAATTAATTAAAAATCAGAAAATGATTTCTGCCTTTGGTGTGATTCGAACCCACAACCCTTAGATTATGAGTCCAGTGCTCTACCGCTGAGCCACCCACTCCCCATTTTTTCTATTATTATTGTGATTATTATGATTTGCTGTGGTATCATCATGGGATTGTGTTTTGACGTTACAATTATGATTACTATTATAAATTTTACGCAATTTACCTCTATTAGTGCTGCCTAAAAGGATGCCGCTAAATTAAATTCAATAAAATTTGGAAAATTTTGACAATTAGTATTGATTAACTTTTTAAGAGTCTTCCACATAAATAGAGAATTCTTTATATATATATATATATATATTGTAATGATGTAAATGTTGTCAATTGTTATTTAGGAATTTAGTTATTTTAAAATTATGTGTAGGGGTATTTAAAATTTGACAGGGTTGCTATGGGATGTTGGTTGATATTGGTTTGGGAATAGGAGATGTTTGAAAGATGTCAAAGTTGACAAATGGAAAATAAATTTTAAAAAAAGTAAAATCGTATAATTTACTGAATTCATCTCAATATATATATATATATATATATATATATATATATATATATATATATATATATATATATATATATATATAATCTTATTATTAAAATAACATTGTTCTTTTTTAAATTTTAGTAAATTTACAACCTCATTTCTCAATTTTTTAAATGCTTCCCATTTTACATTTTTATCAGCACCAATAGCGGTCTGAAATACTTTATACATTTTATCCCTATCCTTTATTTTATAATGATTGTCATCAAATCTTGGTACATTAATTTTATACTGACAAACTTGTATAGGCGCTATGTTATTTATTATCGTTTGGCAATTCTTATAAATTTCTTCGTGTACAATATTTACATCAACTGAATTCAAGTTTCAATTACATGATAGATAAGTCGAATTTTATTTTATCTAAGTTAGTTTCACTAAAGTTTCTATACATTTTAGTGGTTATATTTATGTTTTTGTTATTGTTACTAAGATTAACAGATACTTAAAAACAAGATTGTTACAAATTGCTTCAGATTGTCACAAAATGTTCGAATAAACAATCCCTATATCTTGTTTAGCAATGTAATCCCCCAAGAAATAATTTTTATCAGTGTACCTCCTTCTTTTCACTCACCTGCAACCTTGTAATTCAATGTATTTTTGAAGGTACGTATTTCCTTAAACTATCTAGCTTTATACACACTTCAAATATTGATTTAATCATGATGATTATATTAATAATTTTGAAAATAATTACATGTATGGAAAATCCATGCACATGTATTACAACTGCTTATAAACACATTAGAGATAATTGCCAACGGATTGATCAACATCCCTATTGGTTTACATCCAGACCGCCACTGGCGTTTTCCCCCTCAACCTGTTGAACCCAGGAGTGTGGAGTGTGGCGTCGGGAGCGAACATCAGTGTATGAATCTGCGTCCTGCGGCATCAACCCCTGTCGCTAAAATGTTCGATAGACGGAAAAAATCGTGAATTATCATCAATAAATCCCTAAAAGATATAAAACATGTCCGGAATAAGTCCCGCTAGTTGTTGGATGACACACAAAAGACTAGAATCGTGGGCAAAGGCAGCGAAGGAAAGAGCTTTGGGAAACCATTACCACCATCCTTTGATTGGGAAAAGTGATAAGCTTGGAAAAAATGACAGCAACAGCAGCAGTAGTTTAGAGGTAAAAATTTGTTTATAATTTGTGTACACGCAGTACGTAATACGCGCATTCAAGAGCGAGAGTGATGAAAATCGATATAGCGTTTTTTGAGGTTAACAAGGTCTTCGAATAACAGTTTATTGGTGAAACTATGTATGTCTATCAACAAACTCTGTTTACTTTTATTACCTTCTATAATACTAGCAGGAATCAATGATAGTTTTTCGTTTAAAATTGATAAAAGATAAATGAAAAACGGAGATACTTTATTAATCGTAATGGCGTTTTTAATTTATCGTAAAAACTTGTAAAAATAATATCAGTACATACAGCAACAATTTTTTTAGCGCAAAAAGAAAAATTAACTTAAACTTTTAAAAAAGTATCAATGTCAACATCAAAATATTTAGAGATATTTATTTTATTTTTAATTAATAATAATGCAAGACTTTTTATGAAATCATATAATATGTTATAATTATATAATATGTTACCTAACTATATTAAATTATTAAATACTCAAAGAATATTTAAAAAACATTTAAAAAAATTTGTGAGTTAGATAACAAGAATGGAAGTTCATAAGCTGCTAGAAATTATAAATTGAAAAAAAAAAAACAAATATATTATTATTTTACCATACTGCACATTGAGTCAATAACCGCGAGCGGATACCTTATCCATGCGGATCAAAAATATTTATTTATTATTGAATGTATAAAAATCTCTGAAATCCTTTAATTAATCTAATTTTGTAACTGAATTTTATGTCATTTTACGGTTTTGTATTGTATTATTATTTTTTGTATCATTGATGATGAATAAATATTATTATATTATATTATTATTATTATTATATATCAAAATTTAATTATTATGCTACTATTATTCATAATTATTAAGTGAAATTTTAGAGGAAAACTTTAAGGCACATCATAAACCTAATCTTTACAACAGGTAAGATACCAAAAGATTTTAAAACATTAATAGTAAATCCAGTTTTTAAAAAAGAGTCTAAAAAGGATATATCAAATCACAGACCAATCAGTTTGATCACAAATTTTGCAAAAATATTTGAAAAATGTCTAAAAATAGATTATACGACTATCTAATTGATAAAAGGATCCTAAATGTCAAACAGTTTGGGTTCCAGAAAGGTATTGGCACTCATGATGCCATGTATGAATTAATATCTAATATTAACAACAACCTGGATAGCGAAAATAAAAATATTAGCGACTTAGCGAAGGCTTCTGATACTGTCCTCCACAAGCAACTACAAAAAAATGTTCTTGAGCATTATGGCGTGCAAGGGATAGTATTAAAAGTTTTTGAAAATTACCTTCACGAGAGGACACAGATAGTTAAAATAAGAAATGAATTTAGTAATCCTGTTAAAATTCAAATAGGTGTACCACAAGGAACGGTCCTTGGCCCTATTCTTTTCATCGTCTATATAAACTCTATGTTAAACTTAGACATAAGTGGTGTTTCAATTTCTTATGCAGATGATACCGTCTTATTGTTTGAAGGTAAAACCTGGGAGGCGATAAAATTAAAAGTGGTAAAAGGGGTAAAAATCACAAAAGATCGGCTGGATCGTAATAAGTTGTCGTTGAATATATCAAAAACAGTATACATAGCTTTTCCTTAACTGATGCTAACAGGCCTTTCAAACAGATTTGTATTGACGAATCAGAATTTATTATTAAAGAAGTAGAAAATACGAAGTATTTGAGTATTCTAATAGATAAAAACTTAAAATGGACTCATCATGTTCAGTACTTGACTAATAAAATTAGATACGAAAATGGCTTTCGGTGGATTTCTCTTAAACTTCGGAAATTTATTCTTCATCCCATCCCGATCAAAAGTGTTCACGGGCCCAACTCAATCCTATGTACAGATTTCGAGCTAGCGCGAGTTTAAAATGATTAGGGGGAACTCGATATATGCGCATTTATCGGCAAGTTAGGCGTTCACCTCTTTACGTTTATGGTTTATATAATGGATATATGTCATACACACCCAGATACACACACACGCACACATTTAGCGTCTTTTAGAAGATTTTATTTTGATTTCTAAACAATTTTACAAGAATTTTTTTTTATTGACATTACATTTTTCATTTTTCAATCACTTTTTTGTTACCATGAATACAGCTAGACTATGTCCGACATGGGCGTTTCATTAACAGGGTTAAACACAGCCGGACGGACACCTTGAAATAAATACAAAACTAAATGTTCAATGGAGAAATACTCTTTGTAAGAGAACACTTAACAATTATGTCCAGCATAAAATTAACATTGCTAATGAATTTAATAAGAGCTTTAGCAAACCAAATAAAAAGTGATGAAAATCTATTCCTAATTGCACCTATTTTGATTTAAAAAATGGGAAAATCGTTGGAATAGATAACACAAAGTCTGAAATAATTAAATTAAACTGTGATTATCTTTTAAAACCATTTACACATACTCTATCTAAATGTATAGAACAATTGTTACTCTATTACATAAAAAGGGAGATGTAGCAACATCAGCAATTACCAACACATATGGTTAATCACCCACTTCTCAAAAAAGTTTGAAAAATTAATTAATTAGTTTCATACCTAAACAAATATGAAATACTCTCAAAACAACAGTTTGGTTTTAGATAGAAAACATCCACACAAAACGCCGTTAGTGCCCTAACTTCACAAGTACCTAAGTGAATCACTTAATGAAAGCAAGCCCTGTTTGTGTATATTTCTGGATCTTTCAAATACATTTTACACGGTTAGTCATCATCTTATCCTGCAGAGGGTGCCATGGCTCAGCGTTAGCATACCTATACACTTCTCAACGAGACGACCCGGGTTCGATTCCCAAGAAAATCAAGTGGTTCATAATATCGGCAACCCACCATGGCTCGGTAAGTACGTATAAACCGTTGGTCATGGCTATGTAACTGTAGTCATTAAGCCATGCAGAAAGCGGTAGTCGCGGCCTGAACCACCCGTCACAAGAACTTTACTTTTTTTTTCTCCTGCAGTGCTTGGAAGATATTGGTATACGAAATAATTATTTAAATCTTTTTAAAGGGTATCTCACCAATCGACATGGTTTTTCGTATGTTCCTTTTTAATCCTTCATTTTAAACAAATATGACGAGTTGATCTCCCAAAGACTACGCCAAATTGTAGTTAGATTAATAACACATGTGCTATAAATAAATAAGAATAACAAACATAATGATTATGCTGCATTTTTGCTCTAGCGAGTCGTGGAACCCTTGTAGGAGTATAAAAGAGTAGGGTTTAGATGCGATAACGACAAGTGACGCTTGTGCTGGACATATTAATTGTTAAGCGTTCTCTTACAAAAAATATTTCTCCATTGAACATTTATTTAGTTTTTTAATTTATTTCAAGGTGACTGGCTGTGTTTAACCCTCTTAATGAAACGCCCATGTCGGACATAGTCATGGTAACAAAAAAGTGATTGAAAAATGAAAAATGTAATGTCAATAAAAAATAAATTCTTAAGTAATAGTTTAGAAATCAAAATAAAATCTTTTAAAAGACGCTAAATGTGTGCGTGTGTGTGTATCTGGGTGTGTATGACATATATCCATCATATAAACCATAAATGTAAAGAGGTGAACGCCTAACTTGCCGATAAATGCGCATATATCGAGTTCCCCCTAATCATTTTAAACTCGCGCTAGCTCGAAATCTGTACATGGGATTGAGTTGTGCCCGTGAACACTTTTGATCGGGATGGGATGAAGAATAAATTTCCGAAGTTTGAGAGAAATCCACCGAAAGCCATTTTCCTATCAAAAATTGCGGGGTCCATTTATTTAATTCGAAATATTCTTAACAAAAAATTATTACATTTGATATACATTGCTCTGATTGAATCCTTAATTAGACATGGCATAATTGTGTGGGGGGGATTGTATGACAATGCACTTCATTCTCTAAATATAATACAGAACTATATTCTAAAAATAATTAATAAAAAAATGGCTTGTTTTCAACAACCCTCTTTTATAACGAGACCACTTTAAATGTAAGATCATTATACTTTCACTCAAGCTGTATGTTCTATTTCAAACTAAAAAATAAAAATTTTATAAATCACTCTTATAGTCAAAAGAAAAAAATGTTAAACATACCAATTTACAAATATGATGGAAATAAAAGATTCTTTCTGTAATAGGCCCTATCATATATATAAATAACTCTTTTTCTTATACCTAGGTGCATAGTATCTTATAATTCTAATTTATTACTCTACTACCTTTTTGTAAGTATTTAATGTTTAATGTATAATTAAATTAAATAAATTAAATTAAAATAAAAATTAAATTAAAACTTTTCCTGCGTTTATTAGAATCTCACATAATTCTTTTAATAACAGACATCGCCAAAAAAAATTGTGTAGTGATTCTATAACTATTTAATAAAAGGAAGCCTCTCCTCACCATTTATAAACTTTTTCCGGGAAGATTGGCTGAGCACCCAGAGCACCCAATATCACTTTATTTGACTCAATTGGATTTTTTGTTGCGGAGTTACCTGTCCAACTTAAACACAAGTATACTCGGCACATACTTTGGTTGGATCGCGCAAAATGGGTGAATCATAACTGTACAGATGTCCGGACAACCTCATGAATAAATGTACCGATGTAATTTTACGATGTTGCCATTTTACAGAAATATGCTCTAATGCTTTGAAGTAAACTTTTTAACTGACGTCTGCGCCGACTATAACGTAAACAGACTGCAAACGATGAGAACTTGACAGTTTTAATACACAGGGTCGCATTAAGGGTTTTATAAAAAGAAGTAATCGATTTCATCAGCAGATTCTGTCTCAGACATTATTTTATTTTATTTTAATATAATTAAAAACTTCAAAACGGCTTTAAGTAATTGAAATTGTTTTTATATACAATTAAAAAAGGCTAATAGAGCATAACATAAATAAATAAATAAAAGTTGGTAAAGTTCCATTAGGAAACCGTTCAGAATATAATCTTCTGGTTTGTATAGCATTACACCTTATCTGTACATTAAATGCATGTCCTCAAAGGTAAATTGTATCATCGCAGTACAAAAGAATTTTTTATTGTACAGGTACCGAATAATTATAGTCCAGAAAGACTGTGATTTAGGCATGCGTCTAAGTAGGTAATATTTATTTCCTTACATTGTAGGAAATATTTACCAGCAAATATAGATTTTCTCGAATAAATAGATACTTTCGTGGTGTTGGCCGAGTTTTAGAAATGCTTACGTAATAATTATTTCTTATAATCTTAAAACTCTGTGAATTTATCACTAAGTAACATTTTGCAACAGCTCTTCAAGATTTTAAAAAATGGCGAAGTCGCAGATTGATATGTTTGCTGTATAAAATTACCAATTTCTCTGAAATTTATCGAATTGGCTTTTTTTAACAAACCCATCAAGGAATCTCCAATCTGTTAAAATATTAGCTGGTTAACTGGCGGACATGGTCAGTCCTTGAATTCCCAAAGAGAATAAAAGCTCTTTTATAGCGTAAAAAAGGTCGGTATGGTTTTATAAGCTCATAAAATTTTATTGAAATTACGTGTACAGTTTAAAAAAAAGATTTTACACTCTAGAAGTCTCTATGTCGGTAATGAAGGCCTATAGTGGCGTCTGTGAGTCGGAAAAAACCATGAAAAATGTACATGTCCTTCCGAGTCACAGACGCCACTACCATATGAGAAAATATTATACAGGGTGCGCCAATTATTTCCACTCGATCTCTAGCACCGAAACTAAAAGAGATATCAACAAGATTTTTTGTAGGGGTAGACAGGCGACCAACAAGTTAAGTTGGTCACTATCACTAAGTACAACTAAATTGCTATGAAATATAATGCAAAACATAAGGACTATAAAAATAGAAATGTATTTATTTATTTATTTATTTAGGTTTTCACCACCCTTACAGCTGATGCCTTAAGCAGGGTGGGAAAAATACAGTGAGCACAAATTACAATACAATGATTAAAAAATAATACAAAAAAAGAAAACAAGATAAATTGGTGAGACTTACATGCAACAACTATGCATGTGAATTGAAAAAAAAAACTTCTTAAGAAAAAAAAGTTCACATGCAGAGTTGCAAGAATAGATGAAAACAGAAGTGAGTAATTACAAAATCACTTTCCTGATCTCGGTTAATGATGTGTAGAAAATGTCCAGCTCGTTCTGGTATCTCATATAGTTAACACAAATTTGATGTATAGGAGAAAACATGCGTGAATTCGTATTAGGTGCTGGCAAATAAAACATGTTATACGATCGTGCAGAACTTCTAGGTACATGAATATTCAGTAAAGAGAGTAGATAAGGAGAATCTATTTTGTTATTTAGGAGTTTGAAAAGGAAAATTATGCTGTTACATGTACGACGTGTCTGCAATTAGTTAGTACCGAAACGTTCCAGTAATGATTCCTGAGGAATACCTCGTGCAGGGTACTCCCCATCTACTCTAAAACATATTGCTTTGAGAAATTGTCTCTGTACATTCTCGATATTATTCAAGTGGACATTATAGCCCGGAGACCAAATAATGGAGACGTATTCAAGTTTAGTTCTCACAAATGCGTCAAACAGGAGCTTGAGAGAATTAGGGTTAGTAAACTGCTTGGAATTCCTGATCACGAAGCCAAGAGTTTTATGAGCAGACGAAACAGTATTGGAACTATGTTCAACGAATGTTAATTTAGTGTCAAATTTGACTCCTAAGTCAGTGAAGTTGGTGCGCCTCTCAAGCTTGGTGCCATCAATATCGTAATCAAAAATAACTGGTTGTTTCTTGCGCGTGAAAGATACAATTTTGCATTTTCCTATGTTTAAAGGAAATAGATTAAACTCGCACCAATTAAGAAGAATCCTCAGATCTTCTTGCAGTTTCAAGCTGTCAGTTGGATTTTCGATTTGTCTATATAATTTACAGTCATCCGCGTATAGTAAAAGATTACAATTCAGTCCGATGTCGTTTACAAATATTATGAATAACAAGTGGTCTAAAATAGAGCCCTGCGGGACACCAGAAATTGGTTATTTCGGTTGATCGGTGGCCATGATATACCACTCTAAGAGTTCTATTGGTGAGACAAGAATACAAGAACATGATATAGAGAAATGTTCCTTTAAAAACAGCATCAAAGGGTTGCGCTTTCCCGACAAAGTTTGGGTTGTGTTCTGTTAGTATATACAAAAACAAAGTCTAGGATCTATGTTCTTCCATCTATATATTTGTATATCAGTAGCAGCCTTTTCGGTGGTTGCTTTAACTATATATTAATGTGTAATTTTTATAGTTTAGACAATTATTACTTAGGTAATAGTTATTGTAGGAAAGTGGATTTCCATGGGGGTGCGGCAATAAAATCTGAAAGTCCTATTAATATCCAAAAAAAAATACTCATTTATATAAATGAAATAAACAGACAAATAAAACCAGTATGGTGTTATAGTTTGTCCATTTTCAATTACATATAAAAACAAACTTCTCAGATGTGCCGACAAGTTGCTTTGGCGGCATTGGCATCGGCGTGCTAAATTATTTTTTAAAATATGTTAAAAAATATAATGTAAAGACAATGGGATTATCATAAATTGGATGGCGTTATGCATTAATAGATCAAGCGCAATTTTTATTAAAATGAGATAATGTGATGGCAACTATAGTTTAGAGAAGAAAGGAGTGCTGTAATTTAATTTGTATAAGTAGTACAGGTTTAAGAGGTAGAAATTTTATTTTTACCTCATCCTTCAGTGCTTGAAAATGAAAATTTTAATATATTTGATCGGCCTAATAAAAGATTTGGTTTGATTTAATCATGTTTCCATAGTTTTTACTGTAATAAACCTGTTCATTTGACAGTTAAGTCAGACTTTATTTATTCATAGCCGTATGCATTTTAATTGATTCGGAATTTTGTATTAATATATATTTCAAAACGGCTTCATTCTAAAAATATTATCAGTCCTCCTAAATCCTTGAAGGCAGAATTACTCTTAGTAGCAGGGCAACATAAAAACAAATTCAAAAAATATATTACAGATGAGATGGCCAGAGAAAAAATAATTCAAATTCTCCTTACCATGCAGAGTTAAATCCCATTGAACTGAACTGGTCACAATTAAAAGGTTATGTTTCTCAAAACAATACAACATTTAAATTACCTGATGTGCGAAATTTGTTTTTGAATGCAGTTTCAGATGTAAATGGAGAACATTTGAGAACAGTGGAAAATTTATTTTGGAAAGTGGATATAGCAATGGAAAACTTAATAGACCCTATAATAATAAACCTCAGGAAAGACAATGATAATGATACCAGTAGTCATAGTAAAGACAGTGACTTTTAAAGATAGTTCTTGAACTTTTAATTTTTTTAATCTTTGATTTTAGGTTCTAAAGTGTTTTAATGCCAAGAGATTAAAAAAAATTTAATCCCATTAACAAAATATAATCCTCCGTGATATTTATTGGTTTATTTTTATTTTGCAAAGTACGCCTATGGAATGTGACTTTACATTCCCACTTTTACTGCACTCCTCTTTTATTCGGAGTATAGTATAACAATAAGATTTAAAACATGATCCTTTATTAATCCTACACATGCCATGGCGTGCTATACAACATACGTTTGTAAACAAACGTAAAATTTTTCTTCTAGTTTTGCTCAATGTAACTTGATAATAATCTGAACTAACGAACGACTGAATAACTCGCACAAAGCATTGACTTCCCAAACTTGGTGGAAATTAATTTATTTCAGTCACTTTGGGTTATGATATAACCATTATTGGCTTTTGTATTGTTTATCAGTACGATTTGGAATCGGCCGTTTCAGAAATGTTACCTTTATAAGATATCATTTAGAAATGAATTGAAGCGTCAATGTATTTGAAAATCAAGAACAGAAAATAAACTTGAACTATTTTGGCAAAGGTTATATGAACACTATTACGGAAAGCTGTAATAATTACCATATTTCTGTTTGAATATTTTTAATTAATTTATAAGTAATTTTTTGAGAGTAAGAGTAAATCATTCTGAGCCTTTAGTTTTAATCTCATTTTTGTGAAATTTTCGGGAAATACTAATAATTACAAAACTTAGGGTGGATTCCCCATGATTTTTTTGGAAACCTTCGAAAAGTATTTATCATCACAAAAAGAAGCGTCCGCGCCATTCTGTATTAAATCTATGAAAATTTGCTCCCATTTGTTTTAATAAATATCAAGTAGTTTTTAAATAATATGCTTTCCCACCCTTATCTTAAATATCTTTGCATAATGCTGCCTCATCGTTTCAGAAATTTAAAGCTGTCGAGAAACATTCCAACGCCAAGTGACACGCATATAAATACAATTTTACATTAGAAAATCCTCATAAAATAGAAGTGAAATTTGCTTTTCACAAGAGCTCCGGATTGCTCTTAAGGGTAGTACCGCAGGGCGTTTTCAATGGTATGACTCATTTTCTTAGGAACTGCTCGTCCAATTTGAATAAAACTTTGCATATTTATATGTATATAATTGTAAAGCAAGAAGAGATAGCTGAGACTAATTTAAATATTTTTGCAAAAGGTTGGATATATAGCACACCTAATTTAGACGAACAGAGATCTTCAAATCAGTCTCATAGTACGTCTTAAAAAATTACAAATTTTGAATTTTCTCCCGTCATCAGTAGTGCCATCTTTGAAACAAAAAACACACTCCGATCAGATGGGCCAAAAGTAAAAAATAGAAATCAGCCGATCCCCCCCCCCCCCCTCACCCTCCAACTTCCTTTAATACCTCGTAGAGACATGCGGTTTGCATATTCTTACTCAGAATAGGAATATGTTAAAAAATGATCCAAACAACGATATTGAGACCCGACAGGGAGGGTGGCCTATCTAAGATGGCGTCAATTAGGGTGAAGATTTAAATATGTCATGAGTGCTACTAGTCTTCCTTTTTA
Source organism: Crepidodera aurea (assembly GCA_949320105.2). NCBI lineage: Eukaryota > Metazoa > Arthropoda > Insecta > Coleoptera > Chrysomelidae > Crepidodera > Crepidodera aurea. The sequence continues at coordinate 90,056,660 of OX439473.1, read as the reverse complement.
TTTCTTGTAAAAAGAGTAGAAAATTACTTGAAATAGCAAATCTGTTTTTTTTAATTTTTCGTATAAAAAATTTTAAAACACCGTCACCTAATAGAAGTTTGTACAACAAGTGCGCAAAGCGCCACTTTTCCCACGAGCGCAGAAGTTTGTGGCACGAGCCGTAAGGTGAGTGCTGCAAATCCAGCGAGTGGGAAAAGTGCTTTGCGTACGAGTTGTACACAATATTTTTTCTACAACCACGTTTATCAATGAATGAAAAATAGTAACTTATATAAGTATTTTATTTAAACTTTGAAACAGAAAGAATTTAAAAAATGAATTTTTGAATATAGAAAAATCAGTTAAACTTATAGTTAATAGTGAAATTTGAACAATTTTGAATTGTTATGCCTGGTGTATCTTTTTTTGATAGTAAGTTTTTATTAAATGTAATATTGGTGTTTGTCAACGAAGATGTTGATGCTTGTTCTTCATTAGTAATAATATTATATGAATTAGAAGCCCCAGGTATAATAGATTTTTCTAGTTTATTAGCAATTTCAATTTTGTTGGAGATCGAATCGTCAATATATCCTTCCGCCACTGTATTTGAGCGCCATCCACCATGTCGCTCCAATGTTAATAAGTCTCCGCCTGAATTTGCTAAAATTGTTGCTGAAGATCGGCGAAAACAATGACCCGTGTACAATTTAGAGTTAGGTAATTTTAAATATTCTGCAATTTGTTTAGGCACATTTCCCAATTTATTTATGCCCACAACTTGCCGTGTGCATTTTCCCTGTTGATAATTGAGAAATAGCCTTTTCTCAGTTGTATTTTGTGGACGCTAAAATGCATATTTTTTGTATAAATCATAGACATGTACGTGGAATTTTTGTTTTAGTTGTTGGCAGGCATGGCGAGAGAGAGGGGGGTAACGGGGGGATTCCCCCAGGGCACGCAGTTCTCGATGGGGCCCGGACCCATACGAAAAATCCTTGTTCGCACTATGAAATACAGATGACGGGCTACTAATTTTAAAAATTCTATAGGGGCCCGTAATTTTTACTCCCGGGCCCGATTTTTCTCTCTACGGGCCTGGTTGTTGGAAGAGTAACTAATAAGGCTTCTTGTAAATCTGTTATATTATCAATCGTTAATTTCCATAATTCTTCCCTCCGACATGCTCCGGCTAATACAAAAATCATAGCAACCTACAAGTACCTTTGAGATTAAAATTAAAATAGTATTTTTGTTTTAAAATTAAGGTAAAAATATTAAATAAATTGTAAATACATAAAAAAAGGTGCTCGGTGGGAATTAGAACCCGGGTCTCCCGCATGAGAGGCAGACGTGTTATGTAACAACTGAGCTACCAAGGCGACACATTAAGTTTATCTTGTTTTTAAGGCACTTCCTTTTATTTTAAATTTTTTTTTGGATTTGAACAAATTTTGTATATATGGTGATAGGCATATTAGTTACTAAATTATTAAATAAATAGATTGAATAACTATAAATAATCATGACTTACTTTGACGAGTAGATATATATCATCTGGCGCTTCTTCTACAAAATTAGGGATTTTTTTCTGTTACTGTATCTATGTTATTCTTGATTCTTATGAGGCTCCTTATCATTGGATATGTAGACCACAGTGTAGACGGTTTTAAGTTTTTAATGATTTAATGTTGTTAATTTCCCTCCAGTTCATAAATTTACTGTATTGTTTTCGATATTTCTCTTTCGAAACCTCAGATAATAAATTTTTTTCGGTTGCATTTTGAGCCTTTTCGATAATATCTGGAGGATTACTTTCAATGTCGGAATTCGACAACTCAAAAGATAAATTTTGATCTTGATTCATAATTCCTAAAACAATGCGTAATAAACTAATTTGTTTTTATAATTAATAAATTAAAATAAATAATCAAATAAATAGTTTACTTACAGAATTGTTAGTTAAAATTTAAAATTTGAACACCTAGAAATTATTCACTACAATGATAATGTTAAATTGTCAAAATAATGTTGACAGGTCATAGCTGTTGATGTACCTAATAAAATCAATTCATTATGGTTGTTTGCTGTTTGTAACTATAAAATTTTGACATTTCTGTGGGGAAAAGTATCACAGGAATTATGAAAAGGCCTGCTTTGCGTATAAAAATGTGTGTAGAAAAGCGTGTTTTGCATAGTGGTTTGTAGAAAAATAATATTTTGTGGTTGAGGGCCATGTTTCCTGATGCCAAGACACAACACACATAAACACTCACCTAAATACAATCAAGTTTTGGTGTTAATTTCACCATAACTAAAATTATTTTGTTTTTTTTTTCAGGAGTTCAATGTAGAAAAAGAGCATCTCAATGTTCAACCCCCACAAAATTCTTCTGCGCAAGATATGACGGCAGAGATATTGAAAACACCATTGGAAGTATGTTCATCACACGCACCAGCAGCTTTGCAACACCAGTCCAAATCGTATCCTACCGGACAGCCTTTGCTTTGCAGAACTCCCAGTGTATCCAGTCAAAGCAGCTTAGACAGCATTGCATCTAAACAGGTTTGTACAATTGGCCATATTTCACCTGAAAAAGATGAGGCATTTGTCGTTGTGCCGTTGGCACCACTTGCTGTCACTTTAATGTCACCTATCAATTGTAATGTCATTTCTTTGTTACCTATATTCAAATATTTGAAGTATTTCAAATTTTCTGCAATGGGACGCAGAACACTTTGCCCCTGGATGTCTTAGGGATCATTTGGGAGGCACCACGACTTTTCTGAATCAAAGGTAATGAAACAATACTCATACACTATCAAGCAGCCAAACTTAACAAGAATAACTTGAAAAATTTGAAATGCTTCAAATATTTAAATATATATCAAAGAATTGACATTAACAATTGATAGGTGACATTAAATTGACAGCAAGTGGTGCCAACGGTATAACGACAAATGCCTCATTTTTTTTAGGTGAAATATGGTCAATTGGCTAGCCTGGAACTAAACTGGTCTAAGTATCTAATAACTGCTACACGAATAACACCATAAACGCCTTTCGATTTACCATATATATTGTTTGAACGTTGAGATCATTTTCCTTTGTGATAAGCATGTAACATAGACCAGTTTAGTTCCAGGCTAGCCATTTCACATATACAATATTATATTATTATTGAAATAAATATATTTTTTTTATTGGTGGCCCAGTTTACCTATTTAAAGCTCGCCTCAGCGTGTTTAAATCGAACTTTCAAAAACGGTTTAAAGTTACCAAGGCAATATCAACAACTCGAGAAACATGAAATCAAAATGACAATTTTGACAGGAGTATCTTGTAACGTCAAATAAAATATTACTAACCATTGGAAAACCTTTATTCAAATAAATGGAAAGTACAGTTAGTATTGCTTGAGATATTAATATTTCGATTTTTTAAATCAGGGGAAATGGTTATTTAAATTAATACCGTTAACATTCTCAGAACTTAATGAGGTTAAACTTCCATTAATCGCACTCCCAATAATGTTTGAAACATTATTCTTACTGCTAATGCTCTCTTCAACGTAACCAGTCGCCACAGCTGCTGATTTCCATCCTACTTGTCATTGGAATTGATCTGTTTTCATGCCACTATTTGCCATAATGGTAGCGGACGTATGTCGACAAGCATGTCCCGTATATTTCTCTCATCCAATTTAAGATAACCTGTAATTTGTAAGTGACATCATGTACAAGACCCAAAGATACCGCAAATGGCTATCACCTTCAAAAAAAACTTCCCCAAATCTTTTTCATTGAATACATATGCCTTCTTGGTTACGTCATTCTTACTAATTGCCTTCATGAATACATGCATATTTACAAATGATTTTATATCGATTCCTTTGTTTATCAACAAACAAACATTGTAATTTCAAATGGATAGCCCATATAGTCGACGCCTTGTACTGCTCCGACATTTTCTGAAGGTAAGCAAGCACAACTCGTTCATTTATATCTGTTACCTTTTGCTCTTCCATCCATTTGATGAACTTGTCGTATTCTTTTTAGATTTTTGCGGTATTAACCGCTTTACTATTTAAAGATCGATATTGCAATTCATTTGTAAGCACTGCGGTGATAACAATTAATCTTTAATGACATTTGCAAATTAACTTGTTTTTATCATTTCCATGACAACGAAAGGTATACTGAGTCACATCACTAATCCACCCATTTTACATTATTAGTTCTTATTTCCATTTTTTGTAGTAATAATACCAGTATTTCTGATTTCAAAGTGCACCAATAAAAAAAATAGCGTAAAGTATTCGTGGATAACTGGTCTTTAAAACACTTGCTCTATTTCGCGCGTGTTTTAAAGACCTTTTTATCCACTTATACTTTAATATACTATTCCTGTAATTCCAATATTTTGTAGACTATAAAAATTGTAAATATATTATCTCAGGGTCATCGTGGATCCTCTCCACAAATTCGCACGTTTGCACCAGACGGCAAGACCACAATGCACTATCATCATGAAGCTACGCACACATCAAGTTATCCTCTACGTAATTCAAGTAGATCACCATCTCCATTGAGAGCAGCTTCATTGGACATTCGTTGCTCATCACCAGGCACAGCGCATGCCCTGTCTGAAATAAGAACACCATCACCATCACAGTCTAGTTTAACTTCGCTTACTGGTATGTCTTTTCATCAGTATAGGGAACCCTAATTCAGATAGATAATGGACATTAAGAAAGGAATATGCCAATTTTTTGCTTGACGACTTTTTTCTGATGCAATAAAAATAAGAAATTCGTAATATTAACGTCATCTTGTATACAATTTCTAAAAAATTTGAACTTTTATCCAAATTTTCATAAAAGATCGTATGACCCTAAAATCGTTAGACATAGGTGTAAGGAGGTATTAACAAAAGTTGTCCAGAATAACGCAATTATTCATAAAGTTGCAAAGTTAAGAACCAGTTGAGAATGCTCTTCTAGCATTGCCATAGACCGAACAAATTTTAATGATAGTATTAATAAAATTTTAGATTGACAGTTCTCGTTCTAATCAACACAGCCACAGTCTACTCGCTTTTTCCAAAATCGTCATTCAATATGTGTCTACTTTAAATTCAATGTCAATTTAAACTTCAAAAGTTTCATATTTTGGACCCCATTTTGAAGATGTTCCCGAAAAGGTACGGAGGGGCACATCAAACCCTAAGGTTACTTTTTGAAGCAAACAAAACGTAATAAAAGGTATAGAATCACCTACTTATTTCCCATTTAGAGGGTGGTTTTTGATTTAATGCGGAATTAGGTACCTACCTACTTTTTTAGAAATATCATAAATATTGGTAACATCAAACTTCGCCATCTGAACAATCCAGTTCATAATACGTTAATCGAGTTACGGGTATCAAATATCTGGTATATAACACATTCTGAAATATCTAGAAGGACTATCAAACTCAAGCAGAACAAGAAAAACAAATATTATTAATAAAATTTTACATTGACGGTTCTCATTCTAATCTCATTCACTATCTGTCTACTTTAAATTCAATGTCATTTTAAACTTCAAAATTTTCATATTATGGACCCCAAATTGAAGGTGTTCTCGAAGAGGTACGGAGGGGCACATCAAAACCTAAGCTTACTTTTTGATGCTTTATCAAAATCTGAAGTCAGAATTTAAAAATTCATAAACACAAAGAATCAACATATAGTTCAAATAAAACCCAAACATTCTAATTTTTAGTTTTCAGATATCTTTAGGTCTCTAGAACTTTCCCAACCACGGCTTCTTTGCCACACCCCGTATAATATGTGACGCCAAATATTTATGGATTCAACTGTGCTTTTCATGAATATTTTTTTTACTTATTAATGATTGAAACATCATATAATTTCTACAGAAGTAAAGAGAGCATGGTTCTATAATAATCTTCGCATGGGCAACATTATTATTGGGTTAGGAAATGGAATAGTAGAAACACCCTGTATCAGTGGCGTAGCCAGGAATTTTTTTCGGAGGGGGCCCCCATTTCTCGTAGATATGTGTATCACAGACTCATGGTACACCCCCCTTTTCATCTGTGTTTCTCTAGCTATATTTCTGAAATTTAGAACATTGAATATGCTCACTAGACGACACTTTTTGACATATTTGGAAAACAACATCAAGTGGCATCAACTTTCAATTTTCAAATGGAACACCCTGTATATTATTACATTTTTGGAATCTTCGTAACTATCTGAATCCAACCTTATAGTTGATATTTCATTCGTTAGAACACCCATTTTATTTTTAGATCTAGAGACCCATGAACCCCCTAAAATAATTCCAAATAATCAAAATAATCGTACACTATCGCATTTTCGAGTATTGTGGTTCGAAATACGTGCGAAAAACGTAAAACAAAATGTTTTTTTACCAAAACTCAATTTTTTCAAATGGTACTATAATGGTACTCTGGTGTCATTCGAAAGTACCATGGGGTATCCATCCATATTAACTCTTTTTGTATATAAACATTACGAACAAAACAATCACAGACTCATGGTACACCCCCCTTTTCATCTGTGTTTCTCTAGCTATATTTCTGAAATTTAGAACATTGAATATGCTCACTAGTCGACACTTTTTGACATATTTGGAAAACAACATCAAGTGGCATCAACTTTCAATTTTCAAATGGAACACCCTGTATATTATTACATTTTTGGAATCTTCGTAACTATCTGAATCCAACCTTATAGTTGATATTTCATTCGTTAGAACACCCATTTTATTTTTAGATCTAGAGACCCATGAACCCCCTAAAATAATTCCAAATAATCAAAATAATCGTACACTATCGCATTTTCGAGTATTGTGGTTCGAAATACGTGCGAAAAACGTAAAACAAAATGTTTTTTTACCAAAACTCAATTTTTTCAAATGGTACCATAATGGTACTCTGGTGTCATTCGAAAGTACCATCGATGGGGTATCCATCCATATTAACTCTTTTTGTATATAAACATTACGAACAAAACAATGTAGTTGAAAAAAGTTTAAGTATCTTCTTGTTCCGGAAATTCAATGTTCCAAATTTCAGAAATCTATCTAGAGAAACATGTACTACCACTTAGTATACTTGCTTACTATAAATAGTTATATATAAATACTTTTAAGCAGGGATTCAGGGTGCCAATGTTTTTAGAACAAATGAGTTTTATATGAATTTTTCAAAAACAATTGAGAAAAAAAAATTAAAAACTGTGCATGTAACAGAAAAAACTATCTACTTGATATTATTAGGAAATAGTATATTGTGCAACAAGTGGGGAAAGTTAAACTTTTTTTACGAGTGTGAAAGTTTGTGGCACGAGCCTGAAGGGCGAGTGCCGCAAACACACGAGTGAGAAAAGTACTTTCCCCTCGTGTTGCACACTATACTTTTTCTACAACTGCACAAATTTAAAGAATACAAGTAATGTAACAATATTTATTTTTATGGTAAGCAAAACTAAAATAACATGAAAGGAACATACCTTTTAACAGTTAAATAATTTTTTAAATTTTATATTTGTATTTCTTCTCCATTCCATTAATATTTCGTATACCAATTCATACTTTTTTCTTGAAATTACCGGCAACAAATCTAACGTTACTTTTGCGCCTCTTTCCAATATCTCTGGCGGAGTATTATCAAAATCATCACTACTGTTATTACCCATATTATTTATTATAAATAGGTATGTCTTATTACAATAATATTTAATGGAAATTGCGATTTTTATCAAAGCACGAATGAAAACTACCTTAAGAATTTAAAAAACTTCTATAATCTGACAGATGTGACAACTATTTAAAGCTGAACAGCAGCCTACTAAGTTTTGTTGATTCTCCATATAAATGTATGTGGTGTGGGCAAAGTGCCGTGAGGAAAAATGTTCCCGCACGGTATGAGCAATACATGGTTTTGAAATTAAGTAAGCTATGAGAAATTCGCTACTTTTCATAGCAGTTGTAGAAAAATAGTATATTGTGCAACAAGTGGGAAAAGTACTTTCCCCACGTGTTGCACACTATACTTTTTCTACAACTGCACAAATTTAAAGAATACAAGTAATGTAACAATATTTATTTTTATGGTAAGCAAAACTAAAATAACATGAAAGGAACTTACCTTTTAACAGTTAAATAATTTTTTAAATTTTATATTTGTATTTCTTCTCCATTCCATTAATATTTCGTATACCAATTCATACTTTTTTCTTGAAATTACCGGCAACAAATCTAACGTTACTTTTGCGCCTCTTTCCAATATCTCTGGCGGAGTATTATCAAAATCATCACTACTGTTATTACCCATATTATTTATTATAAATAGGTATGTCTTATTACAATAATATTTAATGGAAATTGCGATTTTTATCAAAGCACGAATGAAAACTACCTTAAGAATTTAAAAAACTTCTATAATCTGACAGATGTGACAACTATTTAAAGCTGAACAGCAGCCTACTAAGTTTTGTTGATTCTCCATATAAATGTATGTGGTGTGGGCAAAGTGCCGTGAGGAAAAATGTTCCCGCACGGTATGAGCAATACATGGTTTTGAAATTAAGTAAGCTATGAGAAATTCGCTACTTTTCATAGCAGTTGTAGAAAAATAGTATATTGTGCAACAAGTGGGAAAAGTACTTTCCCCACGTGTTGCACACTATACTTTTTCTACAACTGCACAAATTTAAAGAATACAAGTAATGTAACAATATTTATTTTTATGGTAAGCAAAACTAAAATAACATGAAAGGAACTTACCTTTTAACAGTTAAATAATTTTTTAAATTTTATATTTGTATTTCTTCTCCATTCCATTAATATTTCGTATACCAATTCATACTTTTTTCTTGAAATTACCGGCAACAAATCTAACGTTACTTTTGCGCCTCTTTCCAATATCTCTGGCGGAGTATTATCAAAATCATCACTACTGTTATTACCCATATTATTTATTATAAATAGGTATGTCTTATTACAATAATATTTAATGGAAATTGCGATTTTTATCAAAGCACGAATGAAAACTACCTTAAGAATTTAAAAAACTTCTATAATCTGACAGATGTGACAACTATTTAAAGCTGAACAGCAGCCTACTAAGTTTTGTTGATTCTCCATATAAATGTATGTGGTGTGGGCAAAGTGCCGTGAGGAAAAATGTTCCCGCACGGTATGAGCAATACATGGTTTTGAAATTAAGTAAGCTATGAGAAATTCGCTACTTTTCATAGCAGTTGTAGAAAAATAGTATATTGTGCAACAAGTGGGAAAAGTACTTTCCCCACGTGTTGCACACTATACTTTTTCTACAACTGCACAAATTTAAAGAATACAAGTAATGTAACTTGTAACTTAATATTTATTTTTATGGTTAGCAAAACTAAAATAACATAAAAGTAACCTACCTCTTAACAGTTGAATAATTTTTTTAATTTTATTTTTGTATTTCTTCTCCATTTCATAAATTTTTCGTATACCAATTCAAACTTTTTTCTTGAAATTATCGGCAACAAATCTAACGTTATTTTTGCGGCTCTTTCCAATATCTCTGACCTAGTATTATCAAAATCGTCACTACTGTCATTCATTACCCATATTATTTGTTATAAATAGATATGCCACTGCCCTGTATATATTTCTGTTCCCATCTGAAGAAACACCCTGTAGATATTTCTATTCCAACTTGAATAATTCACGCTGGCTAATTGTTTGTTTGTCGACTATACAGGGTGACCCAGGGGTGTGTGCATGCTTCATAACTTTTTTTCTACCCAAGCTATCGGTTTGATTTTTTCTAAACGATAGGTCCGAGAATGAGGCACATTCTAAAAATATTTCTATTTATATACAGGATGTCCCAAATAAGATACACAACTAAGTTCTGTTTTTTTGAATGGCAACCCCCCATTTTTGTTATCTATTCAGATTCGCCGTTAAATTGTCGATATAACGCACCTGGATTTCTTCGACTTATTTGCAATAAATAGTTTTTGACTTATGTCAATTTATGTGTCAAAATAGCGTCATGCAGAGATCAACAAAAAAATTCAGAACTTCATAACTATTTCACTCACTTGTAAAATGAACCAATCAGGAGCTCCAGTCAAGTTTGGATTATCGAGAATACCAAACTTAACTCTTGACTCTGATTGGCCTATCAAGTTCGGTGTTTTCAGATTTACGTATGTGACAGTTAAACGTCAAATATAAATAACCACGCTAAAAATGAGCTACGCCTGTCAAGACACTAGCTGTTATATTAAAGGATAGGGGCTTCAACATGATAAAAATGAATGGTTCTGATTACAAGGAATGTGTCGCAAAGACAACCATTGCAAGTACAAGCGGGTATTCAAGTAATTAAGCACAAAGCATTGTATATAATAACTGCACCATTTATAACTATAATTGAGAAATATTTAAGTACGTTATGTTAATACTGATTTAATTCAATATGTATTTTGTTCGATGTCAATGGTTCCTGTTTATTAAACCTTATTAATGTTTCCCATCAACTTCTTGCCATTTCTCCTAATTTCCTCTAATTCTACCGAATTTCAGATTTTTACCTTTTACTTTGTTTGTGAAATAGTCTAATAAAATTCCACTCGTGATTGAATTTATCTCATAAGTCTGTCTCTTATTTCATAACTCAACAGAGTTGCTTGAAGAAAACACCACTCGTCCTGCGGACTCGTGGTGTTTTCAAGCAACTCAGTTTCGTTGTGAAATGAATCGACAGACTTATCGCGAAAATCATCACGTTACATACAAAAATCATTATTTGTAAATATGTAAATAGTATTACTAAAATTGTTTACTTACAAAATGAAATTACAATATAAACAGAAATACATAACAAAGTAAACAATTTTAGTAATACTATTTACAAGAACAAAAATGTTTACATTGTTTCCAAATGCTCATATGTCACCGTCACCATCATGTTCCACACAAAAATCATTAATTCATGTTCTTGTAAATAGTATTACTAAAATTGTTTACTTTGTTATGTATTTCTGTTTATATTGTAATTTCATTTTGTATTATTTACAAATAATGATTTTTGTATGGAACGTGATGGTGACGGTGACCTACGAGCATTTGTTATAAATCAAAAATGTTTACATTGTTTGCTATTAATCATTCTTTCATGTTCTTGCAAATTGTATTACTAAAATTGTTTACTTTGTAATGTGTTTCTGTTTCTATTACAATTTCATTTTGTTGAAATATTTTCTTTTTAAAATTGTATTAATTGTCAAATTTTACGACAGCGGCCTACTCGATTCCTTTTTGTCTCGAATAAGCCGTCAAACATTTCTTATTTTGCATAAATCTCGTAAGTTTTACAAAATAAACCCCACAAACCCTTTATCAGCAAAAAACTCTTAAAAATGTTGTAATAAAATATAGGGTGATGCATTTGAAAAAAAGTGGCGTATCGAAGTTATATTATTTCTTATGGAAGACCCTATATTTTGTTGCATTTATAGATTATACGCTAAAAATAAGATAAACTTTCTTAAGTATTCCCTACACCTAATCGTTTTAGTTTTCGAGATATTTTGATATTTCCAAAAATGGAAGCACTTACAAGAAAACCAATAACTTGGTAATCTATGGAATCAGAATAGTTAAAAGTAATAATGTATTTAGAGTTGTTTAAAATTATACAGGGCGTCCAAAATGGGACGATTCACTAATGACATATTCAAACGACCAAATAGTTCTTATTTTAAATAGGACACCCTGTATTTTATATTCCTATTAAGTAGCCCAAATCTATTAATTTTGGAGTTATTTTTATTTTTGTTAAATTTTACAGTATTTTTCGTCCGTAATGCCTAACTATAACACCCTGTATTTGATCAGCTTAGACTATGATACGAAAAAATTATCTTTGAAACTATGTGTTTGGTTTTGACATTATTAAAAATGTTTCGAGATGCATCAAAATCTGTATGGTTAACCGTCCTACTAATCCATTATTATGAAAAGTGGATTTATCTGTAAACAGCACCTTATAAAAAAAATCATCTTCACTAACCTTCTCCAATGCCCATAAACAAAAATCTATCCGTCTTTGAAAATCTGTTCCATACAGATTTTGATGCATCTCGAAACATTTTTAAATAATGTCAAAACCTAAACACATAGTTTCAAAGATAATTTTTTCGGATCATAGTCGAAGCTGATCAAATACAGGGTGTTATATGTAGGCATTACGGTGGAAAAATAATGTAAAATTTAACAAAAATTAAAATAACTCAAAAATTAATAGATTTAGGCATAGAAGACCTTTATAATTTTTAAAATGTAATGGAATTTACTACATAATAGGATTATAAAATACAGGGTGTCCTATTTAAAATAGGAACTATATTGTTGTTTGAATATGTCATTAGGGAATAGCCCGATTTTGGACGCCCTGTATAATTTTAAACAACTACATGATTGTTTTCAATTAGTAGACTAATTTTTTTCAGTTAAAATTGGATTTGGCTGATTCCATAGGTTTCCAAGTTATTGGTTTTCTTGTAAGTGCTTCCATTTTTAGAAATATCAAAATATCTCGAAAACTAAAACGATTAGGTATAGGGAATACTTAAGAAAGTTTATCTTATTTTTAACGTATACTCTATAAATGCCATAAAATATAGGGTCTTCCATAAGAAATAATATAACTTTGATACGCCACACTTTTTTGGGACAATCTGTATATTTCAAAACAATTTTAAAATGTAGCCTTTATCAACCCACATAACCATGAATAAACAAAATTTTCAAAATATTAACCGTTTAGCCACAATGGACCGTCGCGTCTACCGTGACTCACCCTGTATATCTTCAGTTTTATAAAAATCAGTGAGAATTGTAGAAATTATATCATAAATTGTCACCGGAATTACGAGCACCTGCCAATTTCAAAAAAATCATTCGGACGTCTGGAAGTGGGTGAAATATTATATTACGACGATGATAAATCAGTCAAAACAAGCTTCTCATATCATTTATATATTTATGATGTCAATAAATAATCTCCAAATCATAAAAACAACAGGACTTCTTTTCATTTTACCTAAACTTGCTCCTTCTACGTTATCAAAATTACTTTTCCCATTTCATTCATAACGGTGCTCGCAATACTGAATGAATTATATCGTGGCGGCCACTATTTGAAATCAGCTGAACTAAGAACTCAATAATAATGTTGGTAAAGTAGACATTATTTACCGCTTTATGTTCAATTTTATCAAATAATAGCATTTTTTAATGCCAATAGATCTTCTTAACTAAATTGTCTGGAGATTCGCTTTGAATGGGAAGATGAACTATTTTCGTGGGTATATTCATTGAAATGAGACAGAAACATAAATTCCCTTATTTTCCTCAATTATTGAAAAAAAAAATTCAATTTTCAGAATATATTTAATGTATTTAATGTAAACTTCAACCCTTTTTGAGATTACGTACCAAATTTGAGCTCTTTCCTGAGTATACCTTGCATTAAAAACACACAACACTGAACGGCGGCCTTTAGGAATCGACTGGAAAAAAGTTGATTAAGTTATCTTGAACAGTTCTGAAGTTCTGATTTTTTTTGTGGATCTCTGCACAACGCTATTTTGACACATAAATTGACATAAGTCAAAAACTATTGCAAATAAGTCGAAGAAACCTAGGTGCGTTATATCGAGAATTTAATGGCGAATCTAAATATGTAGAAAAAATGGGGGGGTTGCCATTTAAAAAAACAGAACTTAATTGTGTATCTTATTTGGGACATCCTGTATATAAATAGAAATATTTTTAGAATGTGCCTCATTGACGGACCTATCGTTTAAAAAAACATCAAATCGATAGCTAGGGTAGAAAAAAGTTATGGAGCATGCACACACCCCTGGGTCACCCTGTACCTTCTTATCTGAATTTTCACTAGATTTTAGTATGACCACCCTGAAAATCCTCGAATACAATACATCAAAAAATGTAAATAAGCAAACCCTAATGGATTAACCAATAATTCTATACCTCAGTGACGGGAACACGAAATTACTTTAATATAAAAAATAGTAAACTGTCAATATTAAGTACTAATCGCTCGGCCACCTGACCAAATCATAATTTAACTGGTCTTTGCGTCCTCGGCAACGTAGCGGCACCCTTTGCGGCAGTCTCAAAGGATGCCGGTACGTTAGAAGTTTTTTTTAGAAGTTTTTTTTTGGCACCGCTTTAAAGCTGTTAAATTGGGGCTACTATAATGTATTACACGAACTATACTAGTAGGTACATCAACTTTGATGTAGGTATGATTGTAACTGCGCACTTGATAATGTCTCGAATTCAAAGCCATGTTAGGTAGTGATTTAGTTCATTGGCGTTGAGGGATTTATTAATTTTAATTTTGTTTGGTATTTACTTGAATAATTTTATTTATTTTTATTCCCCTTTTTGAGCACAGAGGAGGCGTTATGTTAATTTTCAACAGGTTTTATTATAAGTCGCTAAGACGGGCACTTATCCTTGTTAATTATTTGCTTTTTGAAAAAACTTTCAACAAGATTTTTAAATTCTCAACTTCCTATTCCTTAAGTTGAAAACTATCGTCGACCACTCAACCAAAACACAATTTTAACACACTCTACGCGCGTTTCGCCAACTATGTTGGCATCATCAGGAGTTGATGATAGACTAAACAACTAACTATTTCTAACAGCTATTTCTACTAAATTACTTACCCCCCTCCACCAGCGGTGCCTGGCACCGCCATTCTCGGTGACCTAATCAGCCAAGGGTGACTAATCAACCAAGGATGAGTAACCCGCCCGTATCTAATGGATTAAACTAAAAAGCGGACTAAGAGGAATTGGTCCTTTGTCTCTGTTTAAACTAGTTTTACATTTGCCTATTTCTATACTTTCAAATGCGTCCAACAATTTATTATTGGATACATTTTTAAGTAATTTTACATTGTCTATACTTATTCTATGATTTTGATTAAAAGCATGTTCGGCTATACTAGATTTTTCCGTACGCCCATATTTTAAGTGAGCCATGTGCTCTTTAAATCTGACCTGTACAGAGCGTCTAGTCTGCTTAACATACTTTCTATCGCAATCCCCACAAGTAATTTCGTAAATACCACTTTTTTCCAAATAACTGTTTTTATCCTTGGGATTACCTAATAACTGTTTTAAAGTGTTGTTAGACTGAAAAACTAAACTTAAACCCGCTTTTTTGAACACGCTGGTAAGTCCTTTAGTGAAAGTGGGATTATACGGTATTGAAACGAAGTCTTCGTCATAACCGTTTATTGCAGCTATATCCTTAATCAAATTCTTTTCCTTATCAAATCTTTCTTTACTTAGTGGGAAGTTTAATAAACGATGTACTAGGAAATGTAAGCTAGCGCTCCATCCCAAGAGGATAAGAAAATTGTTGAGAGAGAAGGACTGTTTTTATTTGAAAGCAGATAAACGATAGAGTTAGTAATTTGATTAAATCGGGTCCGTACACTTCGGTTCAAAAGAATCCTTTGCCAAAAATGATTGGGGAAGTTAATAGTACTTTAAAAAAGTGTAACAACCTTGTTACCCCACGGAATAAATATAGATTTACAATTAGCAATCCAACCATGTCAAAGTTGTATTGCCTTCCAAAAATACACAAACCTGGAAAGGCAATGCGACCCATTGTGTCTGCAATAAGCACACCTAGTTATAATATTTCCAAATGGTTATCAAACGAGTTTGAAAATTTACCTTCACAACTTAAAAATTTTTCTTTTAAAAATTCTTTAGATTTCATAGATAAAATTAAAAATACTTCAATTCAAGAAGGCGAAATTTTAATCTCGTTTGA
Organism: Crepidodera aurea; assembly: GCA_949320105.2. Lineage (NCBI taxonomy): Eukaryota > Metazoa > Arthropoda > Insecta > Coleoptera > Chrysomelidae > Crepidodera > Crepidodera aurea. The sequence goes on along the minus strand of OX439473.1, from coordinate 90,040,754 downwards.
TGTAAGTTCATTGTTTCCTAGTGTACCGATTCCGCAAACCTTGGAATATCTTGAAGAATTACTCAAATCAAACGACTTGGGTGACGAAATTACTCAAGAATATTTACTTTTGGCTAAACTTAGCATGGATCAAAATTATTTTCAATTTAGAAATGAATTTTTTTAACAACATGAAGGAACTGCTATGGGCAATTGTCTATCACCGTTCATGGCATGTCTCTTTATGAGTAAATTCGAAACCAAGATTAGTCAAGAATTTGAGTATTTCCCAAGGATATGGTACAGATATGTGGATGATGTATTTGCTGTTTTCGATACTAAGAAAACTAACTTAGCTGACTTCGTGACAAAATTAAACTCTCAATTTCCATCCATAAAGTTTACCTATGAAATAGAAAACAATGGACAACTACGATTTTTAGACACTTTGGTTATCAGGAACGAGAATAAGTTAGAATTTGACATTTTTAGTAAAGATACCGCCACAAACAGGTATATCCCATCAGATTCGTTTCATTGTATTCAACACAAGATGGCTAGCTTACATTTCCTAGTACATCGTTTATTTAACTTCCCACTAAGTAAAGAAAAGGAAAAGAATTTGATTAAGGATATAGCTGCAATAAACGATTATGACGAAGACTTAGTTGACAAACTAATCAACAAACATAAATTTAAGAAAAACCTACGTGACACCACGTTTTTCCAACACGAAAAACAGGTTGAAAAATTCGATTCAATACCGTATAATCCCACTTACACCAAAGGACTTACCAGCGTGTTCAAAAAAGCGGGTTTAAGTTTAGTTTTTCGGTCTAACAACACTTTAAAACAGTTATTAGGTAATCCCAAGGATAAAAACAGTAATTTGAAAAAAAGTGGTATTTACGAAATTAGTTGTGGGGATTGCGATAGAAAGTACGTTGGGCAGACTAGACGCTCTGTACAGGTCAGATTTAAAGAGCACATGGCTCACTTAAAATATGGGCGTACGGAAAAATCTAGTATAGCCGAACATGCTTTTAATCAAAATCATAGAATAAGTATAGACAATGTAAAATTACTTAAAAATGTATCCAATAATAAATTGTTGGACGCATTTGAAAGTATAGAAATAGGGAAATGTAAAACTAGTTTAAACAGAGACAAAGGACCACCAATTCTTCTTAGTCCGCTTTTTAGTTTAATCCATTAGGTACGGGCGGGTTACTCATCCTTGGTTGATGAGTCACCCTTGGCTGATTAGGTCACCGGGAATGACGGTGCCAGGCACCGCCGGGGGAGGGGGGTTAGTCATTTAGTATAAATAGCTGTTAGAAATAGTTAGTTGTTTAGTCTATCATCAAAACATAGTTGGCGAAACGCGCGTATAGTGTGTTAAAATTGTGTTTTGGTTGAGTGGTCGACGATAGTTTTCAACTTAGTTGATAAACCAAAGGTTCCAATTTCCCAATTTAATTCCTATTCCTTGTCGCCTATCTGACCTTTATCGTCTTAAATCGAAATAAACACAATTTGAGGACTACTCTTTTTAACATCGTTTATTGGTCTGTTTTTGGCTCTATTTCTATATCCATTGGTCGCTTCCGTTTACTCGTATAAACCATTAAAAATTATATTAAAAAATGCATTAAAATTACATTAGCTCTCGCAAAAATTATCATTAAATGAAACAAGTTAATAAAAAAAACAATCAAAAAGAACGAGAATACTTCTACTTATATTCGTATTGGATTATATAAATCTTCCTGAAATTACACATAAATAATATTGGGAATTGTCATGCTTGTGAATTGACCTACATACAAGCAAATAGGATAAAGCCGGAGTCGTATGACGAAATTTAATTTTGATTAAAACTAGTTATCGGATATAGCGCTTCAATAATAAAAATGGTAGGTAATATGAAAAATTCTTAATAAAAAAAGTATGTAGGAAATGAATAAAGCTGTTAAAAAAAATTATTTGAATATTTAGTTTATGGTTCTAAAAGTCACTGATGTCCTGCGTCGATACAAATACGTCCTTGGACGTGAAATTTCTAAAAAGTTTATACAAAATTGTAAAAAATATTAAATTATCTGCTCTCCCCAAATTTCTTATTTCTCTTTTATTTAAACGTTCCCCAGAACATCCTTAAAAATAATAATAAGTATTTTGCATATGCTATTCGGCAACACAAACTGTTCCAAAAATTCTCAACTTTTAACAATTTAAAAATATAACATTTTTCTGGAGTTTTCTCTACTAGTTATATGCGAGCTTTCTGTCTTTATTCTTATTTTATATACCTTTATACTTATTTAATACATTTATCCATAAACTCACTCATCAACGGCCGGTCCAAATCGCTTGAGCTGGAAGCATGACCTTTGGGGAGTACTTTCCTTTTGTAATATACACTCGTTAAGAAGTGATTTATCGATATTCAACTACTATAGGAATAAACAGAGTTGTTGAGGGTTCTGGAACTAACCCTATGTTGCATCAGTTTACCAGGACGACCGATGTATTATCATCGCCTTTTTAAACTATGTCGTAGCTTCTAAGTGGACTGTAGATTTTATAGGGATTGTAGATGCACTGTAGTATGTTTTATCTTCCCAACTCCATTGACAAAAACAACGAACACTTTTTATTTAACGGTTTATTTAAAAATTTTAAGTAAATAAATCACAAACATTGAATTACTTTAATAAGTAATCAACGAACAAATTATTAGAAACGTATGTGTTTAACAATCACTAACACATATTAATAAAGAATTAAAAATGATCGCATCATTCAGAAAATATTTTTAGGTGTTGTATGTATGAGTGATGATCAGGCACTAATTTTTGCTGCACTAAGGAGCACTGAATTTGAAATAACAATAAACAACCCCTTGGACCTAGCATGGTGCCAAAGGGAGATGCTTCACCATAGAAGTCATCTAAAATTTGTCAAAAAAATATTCACGAGGTTTTTGGTACCCCGGAGTGTTCATGTTGAAGGTTCGATGCGCAATAGCTGAAAAGTTCGCGTCACGCCTGTGTATATCAAAATCGTACGTGACAACCTCTGTAACGGCGATGGACGTGTTGTATCCGTCTTTGTCATTTACGTTGGAGGAAACAAAGTCGAATTTATTAAAAGTTTTGTGGGCTACGTGACAAATCTCGCGTATAATAACAACATCCGTTAAGACTTCTGTGTCTCAGCGCTGTTGTCAGATTGAATGGGTTTGTGTTTACTTTGTTTTGAAAATTAAACAGATGCGATGTTGTCGATTTGAGTTTATATGTTTAATTTGTTTTGAAAATTAAACAAGAGTGTTCAAATGTGTATTAAAAAACCAAGAAACAGGATTTTAAAGGTTATATCGAGCATCTGGAATATTGTTCCCAGATCAAACTGCTGAAGCTAGAAACATGAGATTTGGTAAATATTGTCTCAATATTTTTTTTATTTTTATTTTATTTTATATATATCATATAATAAAAAAAACAACAATTTCTGCCTGTGTCTTAACTTCTTCTGCTAATATGTACTTCACCTCTTATACTTTTCCTTATTTAAACTGTTCTATTCTTTCTTACTCAACCTCTTCCGCTCTAACTTGCTACACCTTTCCTACTTTTGTTCTTATTCAATCTCCTGCTAGCCTCTACTCAACCTCTTTTGCTCGTATTTATTTTGTTTTGTATTGAATGTTTTTAATTGTTCACTTGGCTTTACACCTTTTCTATGTAATTATTTTAATTCTCCAACTCCTTTAACTTTATATTTTTCAGCTGTAATTAATTTTATTTTTTTGACTAAACTGACTTTTCCTATTTTTCTTTTTTGACAACCTTCCCCAAATTTTCTAATCTTTCAAACTCCTCTGTTCCCCTAGCAATCGTTCTATCCTTTTTTTTATACCCTTCTTTTTAGGTACTTTTAGACGGTCAGTTCAGTTCTCCGTTCAGTCTCAGTCGAACTGTCAGTATGTGTAGATGCGAAAAACTGTAAGTGATACGGAGACTGAAACGGAGAAGTGGCTCGATTGGGATTCCATCAGTAGTCAGTTAAACGGATGTCTAAACAAACCTGTCCGTTCAGGTATCAGTTTTACTCCATTTACTTCTCTTTTTTCGTGGTTTTTTTTAGTGCTAAGCACAACGCGACCGCAATTAGGTTATCAACTGACAACTAAACTGATCGTCTAACAACGGTAGAGTTTTCAAACTGAACTAAGAACGGAACTGAAACTGAACGGAGAACTGAACTGACCGTCTAAAAGTACCTTGAAGTACCTAGCACTAAAAAAACCACGAAAAAGAGAAGTAAATGGAGTAAAACTGATACCTGAACCGACAGGTTTGTTTAGACATCCGTTTAACTGACAACTGATATGATAACTAATGGAATTCCAATCGAGCCACGTCTCCGTTTCAGTCTCTGTATCAGTTACAGATTTTCGTATTTACACATACAATTAAGACAGTTCGACTGAAACTTAGACTGAACGGATAACTGAACTGACCGTATAAAAGTACCTTTATATCACCACAATATATCTACTCTAGAAAAAAATGAACAGGTGTTATAGTTTATATGGGGCAAAACTAAAATATTTTACGTTCAGTCCAAACTGCAGAAACTGGAAACATTAAAATATGGTAAAAATACTCTACAATAGAAAAAATAAATAAGTAGGTATTTCACCGTTTTTTAAAATTGTGTTTGTAAAAGAAATTATAAAGTTTATACCTGGACCAGAATTCTGAAACATGTATTTTGCCGTTTTTCAAAATCGTACATGTGGACGAAGTGTTAAAGTATCTATGAAGCAAAACTGAAATATGACAAAACAGATAATGTACTAACAAAAGAAAATACAAGCGTTCGAAGCGACAGGGCAGAGCTAGTACCTACTCAATATCTGCATTTTACATATGTACTTAAAAATTATAGAATGTATTATAATTGTTTAGTAATCAAATACTATTAAACGAGCAAGGTTTGTATGTATGTGTGTGTGTGTCCAGAGGATCTCGAAATCCACTCGTCAGAATTCAATGAAACTTTCAGGGTAGACTAATTCCTATCTAAATCGGAAAAAAATGTGGGTCTGTGAAAATTCGATCTTCCGAGATATTTACAAGAAAAGTTAAGCTTTTAGTTTTATTTCCTAGCAACCGCATATATAATAATTTGTTTCTATAGTAATATATACTATCAAGGAGAGAGGAGTACTGTAAAAGTGGGGATATAACGTCACATTCCATAGGCGTACTTTGCAAAATAAGTTTCTATAATATAAATAAGATCACAGCATATAAAATATATATACGCACTTCGTAGATTAAATTTTGAAGTTATATTATTTACAAAAAATAAAAATAAACCTTATGCATCTGACACTTTAACTTTTTTTAATCTCATGGCATTAAAAGTAACGCTTCAGTACTTACCTAAACTCAAATATTAAAAAAAAAAAGTTAATTCAAGAATTATCTTTAAAAGTCATTGTCTTCACTAAAACTACTGGTATCACTATAATTGTCTTTTCTGAGGTTTATTATTATAGGTTCTATTAAATTTTCCATTGATATATCCACTTTCCTAAATGAATTTTCCACCATTTTAACATGATCAATGCATTTTCCCCAATGTTCTCTATTTACATCTGAAACTGCCTTCAAAAACAAATTTCGCACATCAGGAAATTTAAATGTATTGTTTTGAGAAACATAACCTTTTAATAATTGTGACCAGATCAGTTCAATGGGAGTTAACTCTGCATGGTAATATATTTTTCGAACTTGTTTTTATGTTGCCTTGTTATTACTAATAATTCTGCCAGCAAGGATTTAGGAGGACTGATAATATTTTTAGAATGAAGCCATTTTGAAATATATATTAATACAAAATTCCGAATCAATTAAAATACATACGATACGGCTATGAATAAATAAGTTCTGACTTATCTGTCAAGAGAACAGGTTTATTACAGATCAGATGTATTAAAATTTAAATTTTAACTACAAATAAGCATTGAAGGATGAGGTAAAAATAAAATTTCTACCTCTTGAACCTGTACTACGTTCTGCAAATTAAATACTGCACTTCTTTCTTCTGTATAGTATAGTAGTAAAAAGGTTTGACTTTATTAAATGTCTGGCGTTTCATTCTGACAGAATTCAATTTTAAATTTGCCGCTTTTATCTATAATGACCTACAAATTTTGACAACCACTGACACGCACATCTCTGGTTAAACGTTAAGAAAATGGGACCGGCTGGGATTTTCATGAAATTTTCACAGATGCTATAAAACATGATAAAATCAATATACTTAGCAATAGAAATTTTTGAGCGGAAAAATATTTTCCACATTTTTTTATTCTACAAATGCCCAAGTAGAATAAACCAGAAAAGTATAAAAAAGGAAAGGTTCATTTGACGGACAGAAATAATTTGCTTGTCAAATGACAGCCATCTCATAAATTCAAAGTTGAAAATACAACGTTGCCAATTCAATTTCAGAAATCATGGGTTTAGGTAAATATTTATAGGAACGTTGAGTAACACTGTTAAAATGAACACTTGTCAAAATGTGACACCTGTCAAAACGTGACAACTGTTAAAATGTGATACGTGTCAGAATGTAACAAATGTCACACGTATCGTACTTTTCTTTATTTATTACAAAGATCTAACCTAAAGCTAATCTTTTTTTTTTGGCGGGTGAAAATGCTTTATGCACATCGGGTAAAGGTTCTTCCCTTCCCCGAACGTGTGAGACTACCCCTTACGGCTACTCACTAAAACTACCCCACTGAAACCACTGTGCCCTACACGCTGCTGTTGCCCGTCCCGGAAACGAGGCCTGTCCGCCGGCGCCGTGACTATTCGCGAAGATCAAGCGTCAGTAGATGTTGCCCTAAAAGGGTGAAATCTCCAGAAACTAGGCAACTTTTACTGCATTTAATTAACCTCTGAGATAAGGAGTTGATAAACGTCAACAACACCTGCAGCCAATTGAAAATTAACACTGACAGCTTTTTTAATTCTCCCGCCTACTTTCAAGCCAATCGCCAATCAACTTTCTATTTATCTACCTTTCTGTAGTTCAAGTAGATGTCGCCCACTCCGTGATTTTCGCGAATTAATTAATAATTTGTCAGGTTATAAATATACTTAAATTATATACTCATTGGACTGCTTAAAAATGTAGATTTGAATATTAAGAGCGAAGCTCGGTGACCAGATATTACTGTTTTAATCGTTAGTTCAGGAGTACTGCCAAATAAATAAAACTCTGTTTCAACGTTTTCAGGAGGTTCCACTAGTTCGTGTAACTCGCCAATACCAGCTTCGCCAAGAACCGGCCTAGGCAGATGTTTATCTCCGCTTTTTATACACCGAACTGTTATTGTTCCTGATACATCGGTTGCTGCTCCTCCTGCTAGTCCATTGGGTGCAATCCAACCGGACTTGTACTTGAAAAAGGACGGACCGGTGTTCATAGCTGCGCCTAAAGGATCTCCAAGCCTCGGAAGACTGCATTTTAGACTTTCTTACGATTTTGATAAAAGTGATTTAGTAGTACATCTTATCGAAGGTAAGCTTGAACATCAGACTCAACAACGTTTATGATAGTTTATAACAATAAATTGTGCAACCCAGATTTGGCGCCAAATATGTAACGTTTTAAAAGATAGTTATGTTACGTCAGATTTTAAAGAGAAAAAAGAACAAATTTGGGGCGCCACGTAGTTAACTCACCTATAACTACGAATACGTGCCATAAACTTATTGGCTGAATGCAAGAGGTAAATAAAACTCAAAATAGAATGACAAAGTAATATTTAATGAATATTAAAAAAAAATTAAATTACAATGAATACATTACCAATTGAATTTTAAAATATGAAAACGACAAATTTAGTAAACGGTTACTCACAAAAAATATATGAAAGCAAAGAAAGACAATTTCAAATTTGACATATAACTGACAACTCTGATTGGAGGATTCAGCTCTGATTTCTGTGAAATGCGGTAGGTTTTTGTCGGCCTTTTCTATATCTCGTCCAGACTGAATTTTCCTGATGTATCTCTTGGATTACTTTAAGGATCCGTACAACCCCTTTGTTACTTAGGAATCCTCGCGCCTCCTTTGTTACATAGGAATCCTCACCCCTCTTTTGACACTTAGGAATCCTCACGCCTCCTTTTGTATTTAAGTAAAATGTCTTTCCATCTTTTAACACGTGGAAATACAAAAAATGAGAAAAAAACTCAAGAACATGTTAAATACTATTAAAGGAAAATGTAACCTATTAAATATTATTGGAGATTGATTTTAAATTCACAATAGTATTTCTGTAATGTTCATAAAAGATGGAAAACTTTATTATACAGGGTGTCCCGTTGGTAAACGGAGATATTCTAAATGGACGTAGAGGTCACAAAGGGAATTCTAAATAACCCGTATATAATGGGTCCCTTGGCTTCCATAGCGAAGTTTTTTTTTTTTTTTACTTCTGTGTCAACGGCATCGACTACTATGGCCATTAGCCTCGTGTTCTGTTTAGGCTTTGTTACTGTTTCCTAGCGCCACTTTAGGAACAGCACTGTTAATTAGGACCCAACAGTGAATGGTCGAGTGAGGAATCACACCTGGTATATGAAAATCAATTTCGAAATTTTTAATTAATTAAAAATCAGAAAATGATTTCTGCCTTTGGTGTGATTCGAACCCACAACCCTTGGATTATGAGTCCAGTGCTCTACCGCTGAGCCACCCACCCCATAGCGAAGTTAAAGGGTGTTTTATTAATTATGCATAATTATTCATTTGACCATAACTTTTGAATCACTTAGTATATCTTTTCCATTTTTGGTATACAGATTACACTTCTCACGAATAATGTAAGTACTGAAATAGTGAGATATATGAAATGTTGTTTTGATATTTTTAATGTTTCAATTTTTCGTAAAGCCGATTTTCATATCTCTCAATATTATTCGTGAGAAGTGTAATCTGTATGCTAAAAATGGAAAAAATATACTAATTGATTCAAAAGTTCTGGCAGAATGAATAATTATGGATAATTGATAAAACACCCTGTAACTCCGTTATGGAAGCCAAGAGATCCATTATATATGGGTTATTTAGAATCCCCTTTGTGACCTCTACCTGCCTTTAAAATATCTCCGTTTACCAACGGGACACCCTGTATAAAACAATAATTGAATATCTGTCGTCCATTTTCTTATGGCTATATAAAAAAAACGCCGGTATGCTCAAGGGGGGGTGCATTAAAAAAAATTGAAGGAACTTTAGTTTGTCCATCGTAAAGAAAAGTTGTTTATAATATTTCAAGTACAGATACAGAGATTTTCCTCTTGAGGGGGGTTCCAACCACCAAACCCCCCCTTGCGCACGGGCCTGCCGGTATGTACTAAAATAAATAATTAAATCTACTCATTTACGAAGCAATTTAGATTTATAATTAAAATACTTCACCTTTGTCAGACGAAAAAAACTATAACAAAATGAATTCACCCTACAACATTTACGTCTCAGCTGGTCAAAAATTGCGAAGCAAAGAGATCGTGTTAACTAAGTTCTCATACAATCTAGATTCATTAAACACATACCAGGAGTAGGAGATCATGAAATGATTTTATTTAATATTAATATTAAAACATTAAGAAATGAACCCAAATTCATTACCTGTAGAAATTTCAAGAATTTAAATTATAACCAGTTTTATAATGATTTACAGTCGATACCCTGGCATATCATATATGAGTTAGATGACATTGACAGTAAAGTAGAATTTTTAACCAATAATATTATTAATCTTCTAGATTTGCATGTTCCTTTTCAGAGTTTTAGAATTACCAAAAAATATGCTCCTTGGTTAACGGATGGAATAAGAGCAATTATGGTAACTATTAAACGTGAAAAAAAAGGCATTCATAAAAGTAAGTTTAAAAAATCAATCACCCAAAGAAATGTGGTCTAGTATAAATTCAATAGTGGGATTTAAAAAAGACAAAAATAATTTTGATATATCTAATAAGTGGAATGTAAATGAAATCAACCAATATTTCTTAAATGCTGTTCCAAAATTAACTCCAGATCGAGATTTGAAACAACTTTATGATTAAATACTCAGTAAATTCCACTTTAAAATTCCAGCCTATATCAGAAATTGGTATCCTTAATATAATAACTAGTATTAAAACTAAAGCTATTGGACATGACGGAATAAATATTAAATTTGTGTCTTGCTACCATATATTACACATGTAATTAACTTTTGTTTATTAAATTCTGTATTTCCCAATAGTTGGAAAAAGTCATGAGTAACTCCATTACCCAAAACAAGCAATCCAGAAGCTTTAAAAGAGTTAAGACCAGTAAGTTTATTACCAAGATTATCAAAGGTTTTAGAAAAAGCTATTAACATTCAGCTCCAAAAGCATTTAATCATACCTTCATTACAATCTGGATTTAAATCAGCCACAGTTCTCCTTCAGCATTGCTTAAGATGGCTGATGACATTTTCACAGCTTTTGATCAGGGTAAATTGACTATTTTACGCTTAATTGATTATTCTAAGGCCTTTGATACCATCAACCATAGTTTGCTCTATTCGATTCTATCATTTATCGGCTTGGATTCTACAGCTATAGATTTATTCAAGTCTTACCTAAGTAACAGATTTCAAGCGGTAAAATGTACAGATAATGTATCGAGTTTTTTACGAGTGAACACTGGAGTGCCGCAAGGTTCAATCTTAGGTCCTGTACTTTTTTCTGTGTATGTTTCTAATTTTCCGGAAATATTTGCATCTTGCTCACAGCATTATTATGCAGATGATACTCAGATTTATATTTCTTTTTCTCCCAATGAGATGGATCAAGTAGTAACTGCTCTAAACTATGATCTAAACAATCTTCACAATTTTTCTTTAAATCACTGTCTTCAATTGAATGTATCGAAGAATAGTGCTTTTATCTTTGGAAACAAAATACAAACAGAAATTTTTAAAAAGAATTATTCATCAAAAGTATTAATTGATGGTCATAGTATTCAGTTTAGTAAAAAAATTAAAAACTTAGGTGTATGGTTTGACGAGGACTTAAGATTCACTGATTATATTAGTACATGTTTACAAAAAGCCTATGCGTCACTAAAACTTATATTTCAATCTCGTCATGTTCTTGACACAGCTGTTAAAACACTTTTACGTGAAACCCTGGTTTTATGTATGAATTATGTATAATTCTTGCCTGAATACGTAGGATACTAAAATAATACAAAAATTACAAAACTCCTGTCTAAGACTTATATTTAGTACTCGCAAGTTTCAGCCTATCACTCATACACTTAAAACCGTTAAATGGCTAAATATGTCAATGCGTCGTAACATGCACGCAGATTTATTTTATATGAATTTATTAAAAGAAAATTATCCACCTCATCTTTACCAAAAGATCACATTTAGAACGGACGTACATACGATTAATTTAAGACACAAACATACATTGGCTTTACCCATTCATCGAACCCATTTTTTAAACGCTCCTTTTCGTATTGTGAGGTTAATGCGATGAATGCTCTACCGCGTGAGTTATGTTACTTTTCAGCAGGTAAACTTAAAAAGAAAAAATTATTATTTGATTATTACTTTTCCAGACAATAATATTTACCCATTTATATATTACTTACTTACTTTCTGTATGTTTTGATTCTGTTTTTTTCGAGGTTAGATGGAAAAGCAGTTCATAGGTTAAATAATAAATACTGTAAAGGTAGAGTTCTTGGAGATATTTCCACTCACACAATAAAATTAACGTCGTGAAAATAGGAGAAACTTTTATTAAAAGCACTTTAAAACATAAACAAAAGCAAAATGAAAAGTACTGAAAAGAAACTGTTAACACAACGTGTCACGAACGTTCGCATAACCAAGCTAACTTGTTAGGTTTATCCCGCGTCTTGTCGCGTCTCCTGGTGGCGAAGGCAATCAACACAGTGGTACAGTGGGTTGCATAATTAGTAGTACGCTACAATACATTATTAATTTATAGCATTGTGATATAACCTATGAACTGAATCTCGCCTCAAAAAAGAATAATAATGTTATAAATTGTATCTTGTTATGTTAATAAAGGCATTTATTATTATTATTATTATAATTATTATTCTGGCAGAATCGGGAAAGATCGTTATCGGTCATATAGATTGTAGCTGCAATAGACACTATACTTGACCGCAATGAGGGTTGTCTAACTATAGAAATCGTATTATTTTAAACAATAACGCTGTTACGTTATTCATATGGCCTACTGTCGTCCACAGTGTCGTCATTTGATAAATGCATGCAAGCTACAAATGACGGCAGGCGGTTTTTGTAGATTACATGTGTCCACGTATCGTCATACAATCGACATTTAGTATCATTTTGTAAAATAAATAGGTATTTGCGTCTTGCAATTCGCGTGGGTAGTAATATGCTGCAGCACGAGCTGCATGACGAACGCATGACGAAAGGTAAACGCGACGATGCTGCACCGTGGACACAGTTTAGCTTGTTTATACCCAAAATGCAAGCAATCGTCAAATGACGACAGCATGCGTATGACGTGCGGTCTACGTGGACAGTAGCTCTAACGTTACAAGTTTACAATAATGTTTTCTCACCGAGCCGATGTCTACACGAGCCTCTATACATAAGATAAACATTTATTATTATAAAATTTCAGCTCACGACTTAGCCAGCAGTGATCAAGGTGGATTCAACGATCCTTACGTTCGCCTAACACTATTGCCGGAAGTAGACTCACGAAAACGTCAAACAAATATTTGCAGAAATGATCCGAATCCCTTGTTTGACCAACATTTCAAATTTCCGGTATCGCATGACGATCTGCAATCCAAAACGCTTGTGCTCCAAGTATTCGATTACGATCGGTAGAGTTCAATCATTTTAAAAGAATTACGATTGCAACTAATAGTTTTTCGATTTTTAGATTTTCTAGAAATGATGTTATTGGAGAGGTGACGGTCGTCATGAGTGAGTTTGATGTTGCGAATAGTGTGGAAATATGGGGAGAAATTACACGAAATAAGAAACCAAGGGAGGACATACAGGAAGTTTTAATATCTCTAAGTTATTTACCATCGGCAGAAAGACTAACTGTAGTTCTTTTGAAAGCTAGAAATCTCCTTGTGCCTCAATGTAAAGGAAATTCTGGTAAGAGAATATAAAATGTTTTTCTCACATTATTCACAGATTCTTCAATATTATGTAATTTTTATAAATGTATTTAATTACTTATTTTTTTTATATTTTTGTTTTAATTAATTTAAATTTATAAATTATAGAAACATAGATTTTTTATAAATATATTTTTTGACACTTTTTCAGAATTGCAGTCATTTGTTAAAGTATACCTGATCGTGAATGGAAAACGTACAAAAAAGAAAAAGACAGCGATTAAGAAAGGTAGCTCAAGTCCAGTGTGGAATGAAGCATTAACCTTCACATTATCTGCCAATAATATTGCTAATGCTTCTATCGAGGTAAGCTTAGATATCTTTTGTTATCTTCTGATTTACGTTTTGTCAAATAAATACCGGGAATCATTCAATAAAACACAATAGTTATTTGTATTACTAGGGAGGAAAGTGCAACTTTTCCTCCAGCAGGATGTAGGTTACTGCCCGACGCGAAGCGGAGGGCAGTAAACATCCAATAAAAATCAAAATAAAATCAAAATATATTTTCTTACAGGGCGATTCATGTTTCCGTATGCCTTTTTGTTCAAAGTACGTATTTTTAACATGCAGAAATAGCCTGAAATATGGATAAAAAAAAGTCACCGTCAAAGTTTCTGAATATTTGATATAATATAGATCTTGACATCCTCCTTCAAAATTGTAATAGGTAAAATTGGATCCTATGGCTTGTTTTCGAGAAATTAAACGATTAAACTGTAAAAATATCAATTTTTATCAATAGCAAATAAACGAAATATTGTAAACTAAATATTTTTACACACTGTATTGCACCGTTATATTAATTGGAGGTAGGCTAAAAATTTATACTTACAGGGTGATCTCACTTGAGCTTGTAAGATGAAAAAATTAAAGGTATATTTTAGTTTTTTTATCGAAAGCAAAGTACTGAGGAACATTATAAAAGCATGGTACTGCAGAAACAGTGACATACATTGGAACCTAAACATGGAAATTGTAACCAGCACCCTCCAGCTCCTTGACAGTATAGAGAGGTAACAATGAGACTTAAAAGAGTTGCACCGTTAAATAAGACTAAAATGCACAGTCTGTGCTTGACTGTATGTATGTAGTATTATATATGATGGACAAATAAGGACTAATAATGAGGAAATCTTAGAATAGGTTTAAAACGTATTAATTTAGGTTATAATTAAACTGCTCATTGGTCCTAAAGACCAGGTAGCATTGGTATAAACACTGAAAGAGTCTTACAAAAACAACATCAAATATTATTTTTTTTATTTACCTACCCTTCCTTGGACTTAAACTTTATTAACATTATCTACCTACTATGCTTTTTATGATAGCATGTGGTGGCCTTCAGTTTTTGCCCATAAAATTGATTTAATGATTCTACAAAAATATCAGTGGAATAGGCCTAAAAGGGGAAACCACTTTAAAAAAAACCGGCTAGAGCTCTACCTCACTCTACCTCAATAAAAAGCAAAAATATTTGTCAAATCAACTAACCTGTAATTATATCTAATCTTTTTTTGTACCTAATGGAATAATGAATAACCCTGTATGATCATCATACGTACAACCCGTTCAATAAAATAGATTTTTAAACTAAGATTAACTTATTAAAAAATAAGTAAAAGGTAACAATTAATTGTTTGGCAGCTGTTTTAGATTTGTTGATTTTGTCATCTTACAAGCTCAGGTGAGATCACCCTGTAAGTGTGGATTTTTTCTCCTGCCTCCAATTAATTATAACGATGCAATATAATCTAATACAGTGCTTAAAAATATTTAGTTTACAATATTTCGTTTATTTGCTATTGATTATTTTTTTCATCTGTCAATACAGTCAGATTTTGTGGTTTCAGCCAATAACAGCTCAGGATCCTAACCAATCATTGTGTTTTATACTGATTATTTTTTTCATCTGTCAAAACAGTCAGATTTTGTGGTTTCAGCCAATAACAACTCAGGATCCTAACCAATCATTGTGTTTTATACTGATAAAACCGCTTCGTCGTTTTTGTTTATTGATTAAACTGTGTTTACCTATTTGAGATGTCAAATGTAAACATTTATCAACTATTATTATACTAAAATGTATTGCAAATCTATGTTAATAACCAAATTTCAAAATGTATTTGTAAACTAACCTGTTTTTATTAGTTTATTTCAAAACATTTAACATTTTTAGATACCTCACTTTAACACTAAACTTAAAATTAATTAAATTAAGAAAGACTTCATTTCATTCTTCTTCTTCGCTTTTATTTAATGCGCCGTTTCGCGGGGTCGCCAGTCAAAAAATCGTCTTGGTGGCCCTGTATGTAAAACTATAACAGCTCAGGTTTCAATTTAAATTGGTAAAGAAAATTTTCAATATTTGTGTGTAAAGTGTCTTTTGCATAAATGACTATGTTCTCTGTTTTTAATATAAAATAATTCAAAAAATAATCCTTTCAAATACGACTCGTCCTCTGAAATTTTATAGATTAAATTTTTGATCTTCATACTCAAACGCCTTTATTTTAGGCAAAACCACTCAAACAAACTGATTTAAGATAAAATCACTCGTCCTGCGGACTCGTGATTTTATCAATCAGTTTGTTTTCGTGGTTTTTCCAAATAAAGCCGTTTTCGTGAAAACCAAAAATTTAATCGATAAAATTTGGAGGACTCGTGGTATTACCTTTGAATATTTAGCCTATGAGGGAAGGAAGAGAAAATATAACTGGATAAAATATATTTTGATTTTATTTATTAAGAATGTATTTTGACTACATATAGCCGCCAGAAACTTTTAAAAATATTTTACAGGGACTTTTTGGTACACATTTTAAAATTTCGCCATTAAGAATGTATTTATATCTTCTCTTGTAAAAGTTTTAGCTTTATTTGGTTTGTATCCGGCATTTTGACGTTTCAAATATGCTATCAACTTTGGATATTTAATATCGTTATTGTCCTTTTTTTGTATCATTGTGCGTAGCATTGAATATTTGGACCAAAGTGTTGAAGCTTTTAATGATTTTCCTTGGAATGAAAAATATGCCAGTAAAATATTTTCTGAATAATTATTTATCTTATTGTCTTCAGCCCATTGTTTATATTGGGTATATTGTTTTTCATACCTGTCTTTAGATTGATGTTAATGACGCTATGTTGGCTTGTTCCTTAATATTAGGTGGCGTATTTGAAAATTCAAAGTCACTTAAATCGCTCTCCATTTTTCAAAAATTCAATTATATTCAATAAACGTAACGCACTAAAGTCAATCGTAGTGTTTACCTACTGTCAGTGAGCCACAGCATACTATGATAGTTTTATTCTTAAGTCAAAAAACGTATCTAAGAATCCTGAATTTAAAATCGCCGTGTTTACTGTCAGTGAGCCACAGCATACTATGATTTTCTTATTCTTAACCCAAAAAACATATCTAAGAATCCTTAAGTTGAAATTTTTATTTAAAAACCTAACGTTAAAGTAACATTCATGTTTAGTTTTTCCAGAATACAGGATAAACAAGATGTTCTAGAAATTAGGGAAACAATTTCAATATAGATAATAGATTCACAAGTTTCATCATTTACAACATACTCAAACTGAGGGGGAGGAAAAGTACTTTCCTCCCTAGGTTGGCAAGTATGAGTTTCCTCCCTGATGTGAGGGAGGAAAGTGTGTAGGGGAAGGGGGAAAATATATTGTCGCCTAAGGCGACTCGCCTTTGAAAATATTCGTCGAAACACTTCTTACATGTACTTTCCAGTATGGCCTTCAGCTACTTCTGCGAATTTTGATTTATGGCTTCAATGTACTCAAAACGTCTTTAGTCCACTCAAATTAGCTCCAAAAGCAGGTCGATCTGATTGTTAGCTTACCACACTTGGTGACCAAGTGCTTTCTATGTAAAAAAAATGCGTTGATTTCGAAAAACCTAGTCCCCGGATGCGATTCCTCCCGCTTCATATTGATATTATCAAAAAACGAAAAATTACGTAAAAAAGTCGCATTCATCGTCGAATATTTTGGAAAGTATGGCTCAGAGGCGGAAAATGTATAGGAATAAATTTGTTTAGAATTGTATTTTCTACAATATGCACTTGGTCTCGAATGTTTATTTTCAAAATTTATTGTTTTTTATGCAAAATACGAAAAAAAAACACACACACACACACAAAATTATTAAATATTTTAATATAAATTAATATGCCTAACTACAACTAAATATCTAAATAACGTTTCAGCCGATAAACCTTGTACAATATTGAAACTGGTGATAGACCAGGTCATGACTTCAGAATTTCTGGAAAATCACTACCACTTTTTTCGTCTTTATAAAATCAAGACAAAATACTTTTTGGGCGAAAGTATAAAAGTCTAGAATAAAACAACGCTCTAATTCAATGGAAATATCATTCCCTCCAAAAATAATTATAGTATGTTTTATACCATGGTAGAGTCTGGACAAAATGGGCATTCTTTTGTAATGAATGTCCACCTCCACGTGGTTGTTTTTTCAGAAAATAATGTCAAACTTTTGTGAATAAAAATTGGTGGGATTCAAATATGGCATTTTCCCTCTGTTTCTTGAAAAAAATGTGAAAAACTGTTTTGTACGTCTGAAAGCATAACTCATCTTTAATTTTCAGTAGTAAAGATATTTGAATTAGTTTTAATTTCGTAGACATAGCATTCAAAATTCCGACTTGAGGTAGCGATTTTCTAGAAACTTAGAAAATGTCCATTATCTCGAGAAATTTTTACTGAGGTGAAATTCTGATATTCTGAACAGTCATGACGTGGTCGATCACCAGTTTCAATAAATATTATACAAGGTTTACTAGACCCCCTGTATATCTAGTGAATGTACCACCCACAGTCTTAAAAAAACAAGCAACTAATCTCTATTATATTTTTATATATTTCTAATTTCAGATATCGATATTTGATCAAGGTACTGACATAATAGTAAACAATATCTTAATTGGGATTTGTATAATAGGTCCTAAGGAGAGTGGTCCTGAAAAAGATCACTGGATTGACATGACGCAAAGTCCTAGAAAAGCCATAGCCTGTTGGCACACCATAAGGTAAACTAACTTAAGAAAGATGCTCAATCAACAGAAAATCTAAATAAGTTTTTATTTTAAATATTGTTACAAATTTGATTGCAATAATACTCGAATAACTTTTTTGTATTTTTATTATTAACAACACAAAACTCATATTACCTACTAATAAATGAATTTACTGATTCGGGTCATTATTTGTGATCTTCTCATCTCCATCTTTATTAATAAAATGCGAATGAATATCACAATAAAACTTTTTTCGCTTAAAATCGAGTATTTTTGCAATTATTAAATGTTATTTTGTGCTCACTTAAATATTTCAATGATTTTTTTGAACGTAGTCCATATTTATCTGTAGATGTTGCATGTCCGTTAAACTATTGAATTTAATATTCAATTAGGTATTCGTGTATACTCTTTCAAAGTTTTCGTCCTATTCCTGTCAGCAAATTTAGTTTATTATTGTATCCTAAAAATGTGTTTATTATTATAACTGATAAGGTGTTCCTAGTAAGATTAGAATCAGATGCACGTACATTTTTAAAGTGGGACCAAACCAGTGGTTTTTTATATATCTTTGACCTAACTCCACCCACCAGTTTTTCGTAAATCGCATTATGGCTACAGCCCTTTAGTGGAGAAAATGGCCAAAAATCTGGAAATTTTTGCAGTAAGTCGGATGGAGATGAGGTTTTTTGCCTTCGCTTCGTTAGCTCGTCTGGAAATTTTTTGCCAGATTTTGATCTTGAACTTTTTTAAAATTGCATCACTGCATCAAAAAGTGCATTCTTCTTTCAAAGTGTTGAGGAAAAAATTTATAACTTGCAGAGAAAACATCCGAACCATACGAATTTCAGTCCCCGGGGGTGTTTTGTGTCTCTTAACCTGAATATGATGGCCAAATGAGCTACTTGTGTACCTGGAGGTCAAGACGGCGCCAGGAACGTCGTCACCTGGCGTTTTCTGTTAACTCATCAAAATCGATCGAAACTCTTTACCCGGGGTTTTTTCGGGTTGCTAGTCCCAGTTCTGACATCGGAATCGTCCTCCGGAGGGCCAGGTGCTCGCAACATGGCTAAGAACGTCATCCGAACCACGGTCCTCAATCACCTTAAACCCAGGACTATGCCTTTGTCATTCAGGTGATTTACCGATTAGCAAGTGTGTAATTGTGTCACCAACCCCTATTAGTTCCACGAGATATCCGATCTCATCCGGCCTGGTTACCAGCGTGAATGAAACTGCGCATGGCACAAATACCTTTTTGCAATTGCCCAAAGTCTTATCTGACTTTAATTCCACTTGAGATTCGTAGGATTCGAACCCACGAACCGAACAAGTATAAAGGTTGATGCCCTAACCAACTAGGCCACCATGTCCGGTATACATTGATTTATCCAAAAACCTCATATTAATTTTAAAGTTATGTCAAATATATTCCCCTTCATCAACTCTTCCTCGAGAGTATCATTCTCGGCTGCAATTATTTCTTCTGTGGTGTATTTCTCGACGTTGTTACAGTTTGTGCCAGCAAAATTTTTGAACGCGATGTTTCAGGACCGACAAGAAAAACCACAGTCGATTTTACTCCACAGAATATTAGTTTCATCATATTCGGGGGTCCAGGTGGTTGCGTTATCCTTATGGGAATTAAATTATTATTATCCATTTTTCAGCCCCAATCTGTTGGATCTAGAGGATGCCCTTCTCCATATAACCAATTTTGGACTTGGAAATAGATATTGATTAGCATTCATTAAAGCAATGTTAGACAGTTTGACGACAAAATTACAGTAAAACTCCAGGAGATGACGTTTTTAGCCAGGTCGCATGTACCAGGTCCTCCGAAGGACGATGTGAATGTCAGATCTGTTTTTTGATGAGTTAACAGGGAACTCAAGGTGATGACGTTCCTGGCGCCGTCGTAACCTCCAGATACGCCGGTGGCTCATTTGGCCATCATATTCAGGTTAAGCAACCCAAAACACCCCAGGTACGAAAATTCATATGGTTCGGATGTTTTCTGTGCAAGATATGAATTTTTCTTCAACACTTTGAAAGAAGAATGCACTTTTTGATGCAGCGATGCAATTTCAAAAAAGTACAAGATCAAACTATGACACAAAATTCTAGACAAGCTAACGAAACGAATGCAAAAAACCCCAAATCAATCCGACTTACTGCACCAAAATTCCGGATTTTTCTGCTATATTTTCTCGACTACTTCCAAAACGTTACCTTGGAATCGATCGCTTTTTTGGGTTCAAAACGAGTGAAATATAAATGGAATGTGAATATAGTTGTGTTAGTAAAGGGAAAAAAGGAAAAGAGATCCACCTGCTAAACAAGTTTGATATAAGAGAAGGAAACAATTCTGAAATTAAAATATCTGTACAACTCATAAGCCCCTTTATTTTCATTGTTTATATATCGCGTTCAGCGTCAAAAAACCATAAAAAACCACTGATCCCAGAAACACATAACTTCTTTTTTGTGTGACGGTGTATTCTATCAAAAAAAACTATACATTAAAGATTCTTGTACTGGAAAAGACCCGGTCTATTTTTGATACAGGAAGGAGTCCCTCAAGTAAGGCAAAATAGGGTTGTGCTGAAGAGGGTGAATGGCACTAAATTGATTATAACTATTTGATCAAATCATTCGGCATAACGGCTCTTACAACAACTAAATCAAACTGTACGTTTTGCAATAGGTATAAACTAATTTTGCTGGCATTATTTATATCCTAATTTATTCCGGATTTTAATAATTAAATGAAAATAAGCGGATTCTTTAGTGGTGGATGAAAATACAATAAGGAATTTTCTTAAAAATTTAAAATGACAATCATTTATGTTTCTTACCTAAAAAATGTGTTTGAAATTAACGGTATAAGATATTGTATACCTATCTGTTATTTTTAAGTAAAATATTTTATTATTGCTGGTAGACTGACGGATTTATAAAAAGCACTAAGTTCTAAATCAAGAACAAGGAAATAAAAACTTTTGTTTGAATATTTAAAAAATAAATACAAACTAGTAGCCGAAGAATTTAGAGGATTTTCTAAGTCAACGAATACAAGAATGAAATGGATTGTGTTTTAAGCTATACTAAAACAAATAATGATTGAGAGTTCACAGGACCATAAACCAAGCAAAACAGCGTTGTCATATCTCATTCTTATTTTACCAATTTTTTACATAATCAAAATGTAAACGGTAAAGTTGAAGGTTATGGCTAATTATGGATAATACACAATACAAGTATGATTAAACAATATTATTTAGGAAAAAAACATTAATGAGTAATACTTATAAATCATCTCCTCCCTATTTCAAATTATTTATTTTATTTATTGCTTATTCTTTTATACAACTCATGGCAATGCTTCATGGATCTATATTTCTGTCTTTGTCCATTTCACTGATAAGTACATTTTAACGAGCGAGTAAGTAGGAATCCGTTTCCTACCTGCTAATATCCCGAACGTAACATCGTAACAACTTAGAATACCGATTATTTAGTGGCTAATAAATGCATCTATATCTGACGAATCTGAGGTGGAAGATTAGACGAAAGGTATGATCTATGGTTTGTATAAAGATACAAAAAAATTAAATTCAAAAAAAGTTTTTAGTTTATTGTGAAAATAATTAACTATTTATTTGAGTGCCTTCAATATGCCATGGGTCATTTCAACTCTGAAGCATTGTTTGTTCTTGTATAGGTCAGGCACTACGTAAAACGTAGACGTTACTTCTGGGGTCATTTTCTACTGCCTTCTTAAGTCATGGAATATATCAACAAAATTGACATTAAAAGTTTACAAGTATCACCTCGTAAATAGAAGTTAGTATACATGTAATTGTTAAAAAAATGGCCTTCTAGATCCCACGCTGCCTCAACCTCTCAGACAAATTATTTTAATTTAATAGAAGTGATATCCAAATAATAAATGTAAACCTAGATGGAAGAATTTCATGTATTTTTGTACTAAAATTCAAATTTCAGTCTATTTTCTCCCCTTTGGTTTAATTTTCAACTCATAGAAAATTTGTACTATTTATACAGGGTGGCGCAAAATTCTGACATTGGAGGATTACATGCATCGATGTAGTAAGAGATAACTTTCAAAATTTCTGTGAGCTAGTACAGTTACTGAGTGCACATTTTGAAAATGCTTTCGATTATACAAGATGTTCCAAAAACTCGTGGCAGTACAAACTTAATTTTTTTAAATGGAACATACTATGTTTTCTTCAAGAATCGAAAAGATCTCACCGAGAGTGTTAAACAAATATAGCATGTTAATATATTATATGGGTGTTTCAAAAAAACACTCCGCAAAAGAGTAAATCAAAATAAACCAACAGGTCTTTGTATTCAAATATCATTCCCATATCGTTGGCTGTGCTCAGTATTAATTAGTTTTTATCTGTGGCTTCTTTATTACAGGGTGAAACAGAACTTAAATCAATTAAATCTCAAATATTTTAAACGAATCACCCTATAAGTTTTTCTACAATTTGTCAGTACAATTAATAAGCTTTCAAACGATATAGTATAGTTAGGGTATAAGTTAATGAAAAACTGTAAATATTTTATGATTACGGAAAAATCATGTATTTTACGTACAAAAATTAAATAGTATTCATTTTTTACATGAAACGTACTGTACATTTTGGTTTGCTAAGGCATTAGAATATTCTATAAATTGTAATCATAATTTTGGATGTGTCTATTACTTTTTACTGTTACCACTAGAGATATTCGGAATTATTAGTCCATTTTGTGAGCCGGAAAAAACCTCGAAAAAATACAAATAAATTTTGACGCCCCCAAATTACCCCTGTTTTCAAGGATGCTGAATACGATGGTGGGGTTAAATTTCTCTCCGAATTGGCCCCACCCCGCAAACGGCCAAAATCCACCCCCAATATGGTTAATCGCGTCTTTCACCGGCAAAACTAACATAACCCCCCCCGTTTTCAAGGATGCTGGACACGATGACATTGGTTAAATTTCTTTTTTCTTTCAAACGGCCTAAAATCACCCCCGAAAGGGTGAAAAATTTGTTCGTCGCTATAAACGAGAACACCTTCGTCATCTCTCGTTTTAGAGGATGCTGAACGCGATGGTGATGTTGGATCTTCTTTCCGAGTCGACTCTACCCCCTAAACGGCAAAAAAATTTTTTTTACTCTTTAATACCATTTAATTTGTGTACGTAAAATACATGATTTTTCCGTTATCATAAAACATTTACAGTTTTTATTTAACTTATACACTAAATGTTCTATATCGTTTGAGAGCTTATTGATTTTTTTTTTTATTGACATTTTGCTAATTTACAATCTACATCAATTTGAGTATTAAGTATAATATGTGTTTTCGTCGTGAAAGGGAAACATCCATTGACATTTCTCCTTGTATAGAGCTGCTTGATAATTTATTGGACCAGATCGTCGGGCCACTTCGCTTATTGATTGTACTAATAAATTGTAAAAAGACTTATAGGGTGATTCGTTTAAAAATTTTGAGATATTGCTTGATTTGAGTTTTGTTTCCCCTTTATTAAATAACCTACATATAAAAAAGTAAGTGGATATTTTCGTGACTGTTTCGCCTTGCTGAACATGTAATAGATAAAGATCATGTAATTGATTATAATAATGCCAAAATTCTAGATAATGCACGAAATCTCAATGAGCGTCTCTTTCTTGAAATGGTTCATATAACTAACAATGAAAAAACAATGAATAAAAGAATTTATATTAGTGACCTAAGTACAATATTATGTACATATCTATTAAAAACACACAAAGATTAATTCTCAGCTCGTCCTCCTTAAAATGATTATACAGTATAATAATAATATACGCCCTGCAATTCACTCCCTTACGAGTGAACCCCAGAAGCTCTGCGGACGGCTATTATTATTTGCCGTGGCGCTCTGGGGCGACACACTGATGCTTGATGGCGCATTTGCTTTACAGTTGTGGGAAAACCCAGAAAAACCACACAACACCATCATAACCACACAACACCATCATAAACCACACAACACCATCATAACCACACAACACCATCATGCCCACACAACACCATCATTAAATGTCCCCCTAAGTTGGAAAACTTTTTTATTATTGGTTTTAGAAAAAAAGTTATTCTTTATAAAAAGTTTTGCATGGTCCAAAACTTAAAATACAATCATGAGATATCCATTTTTTCAAGCCGTATACGAGGTTTGTCAAAAAATATGAATTTTGCTCAAGAGTAAAGTACGTTTATTTTTGACAAAATCGAAAATTGTTATTTAGAAAAGTTGTTTAGAATTAAAAACTACATTTAAATATGTAGTCACAGCCTTCTACCTTAAAAACTGATGTTTTGTGATATTTCCAAAATAATGCCATATTATGAAATTTATTATAAAAAATTATTGAAAAGAGTTTGAGAACTATTATTTCCAATGTTGCAGACCTTTTTTTAATTACTTTTTATTACGACTTTTCATAATATAGAATTATTTTAGTTTTTAAGATAGACGGCTGCGACTGCATATTTGAATAGTTTTTAATTCTAAGCAACAATTTCTAAATAACAATTTTCGATATTGTCAAAACTAAAGGTACTTTACTCTTGAGGAAAAATCACAGTTTTTGACAAACCTCGTATACCACTGAAAAAATTTGATATTTGATGACTGTATTCTAGGTTTTAGATAATGCAGAACTTTTTATGAAGAATAACTTTTTTAAAATTAATAATAAAAAAGTTTTCCATATGATTCCAACTTAGGCGGACATACTGTATATTTATACACACTTATACATTTTTTATATCTCACTATATTTTAAATTTTAACACTGATGTTTCTCTTTATATATAATTATATGAATTTCATGTTATCTGTCTTGAAAAACAAAATAAACATTTTCGAAAGCTTGACATAAAAACGAAGAAATCATACTAATTATTGATTTACAATTGACTGCTTCCCACTAATTCTACCTACTTAAAAAAAGTAATTAATACTAAGCAAAGCCATCGATACGTGAATGACATTTGAATACAGAGACCAGTTGATTTATTTTGATTTAATGTTTTGCAGACTATTAAAGAGGGGGTCATTTTTGCTAATAATTGGCCATATCTTTTAAAACACCTATATAATATATTATAAAGCTATATTTTTTTAAAGCTTTTCGATGGCAGAAGTTTGATTCACCCTGTACATGGGCGCCGTTACAAAAAATGTCAGGGGGGGGGGCACATTTTTTCAAATCAATGCATTGTATTAATAATCCAGTAAATTAACGCCAGAAAAACCCCAATCCTGGGCATCAAGTCTGTCTGTCAAATTTTTTTTTAATTTGCAGGTATTCATAGGTACATTTACCTCTAAAAATCACAGCTACGTGGGATTTGTGGAAGGGTGGGAAAATGGCTCTAGAGTTCCCGAAAATCCGTTTTTCGACGATATCTGCCGAAATATGACCCTTAGAACATTTTTCTTTAGACAAAAAATGAAGAGTAGTTCATCACCCACAAAAGTTATTACTATGATTTTTTTCGCTACACTAATATTTTTTTGCAAAAACGGCGTTTCAAAAATTCGCAATTTTGAAAATCTGAAAATACGGCACTTCCTTCCAAAATTATATTGGTGAAAAAAAAATTTGAATATCCTCCCGTTTTTGCACTTATTAATAAATTTATTGTAAAAAAATCGAATTTGAGATTTGGCTTTGGCCCGGTTTTTCAATAATTCAGAGAAATAGGTAAAAAGAAAAAGTAACATGATATTATAGCTACAGGTTCCTTCTTTCATCTGAACTTTGAATTATGAAAAAATATTAATTTTTACGTAATTTATTAAAAAATTTGTAGTCCGCTTGGGAGTGTCATTCCTTTAGAGCGTGCTCTCTAATGCAGGGCAGGAGCTAAAAATGGGGTGCGTCTTGGAGCCGCTTATGTCGAAAAGTATCATATTTTTGGTAATACTGATCTTCATTTTCGTCCAAACAAAAATTCATATTTTCGGAAATTTCGGCGAAAATAGGCGAAAAAAACACACTTTTGAGACCAACGGGCCATTTTCCCGCCCTTCCACAAATTTCAGACAGCTGAGATTTTCGGGGGTGAATGTACCCATGAATACCTCCAAATTAAAAAAAATGGTGCCGGACAAACCTGACAAACCTTTATTGGACCATACATTGAACAATACTTACTACGAGTGTGGTTTAAAAAACATTGCGAAATGGAAATTTGATACTCCAGCAAATTTAAGTTTATCGCATCTCACGCGGCGACTCAATAAATCTAAAATCTAGGGGGGGGGGGGGTCCGCCCCCCCTTGCCCTTAAGTAACGGCGCCCATGACCATGTATATGTCATAAAATTGTTTAGATCTGTTTTTGGACGTAGGTACTGCAAGATTAAATGCTAGTAGACTTTTAACGTCAATTTCCTTAATATATTTTGAACTTTTGCTAACTTGCATTCGATGTCCTACAAAATCCGACGGTCGCCTCTGGGATTACAGTAACAGTTCTGCCAAGTAAAATAAATATTAGGCACACACCACCACATAAATGAAAATTATTTTTACTCCTACTAGGTGCTTTATCTAGTAAACTACAAGGTAAAAGATTTAGGGAATCTAATGAGGGTGTCACCTTTTCGGTGTTAATGTGTTAAAAAAACCTGTTTTCGATTTACAGAGAATAAATGTTAAAAAAGTTTTACCAAAAATCGTTTAGACCATGCATATCACGAAATATATTTTTATTCAACCATGTAGTCCAACTCAACACTTTCAAAGTAAAATTCAGAAAATGCAAAAAAAGTGCATCCCTCTAAGATTGTTTACAAGTCGCCTTTGAACAACCGGTGAGATATGACAATTTTCGATTGCAAACATACTACGTATAGCCCAGTTGCCAGAGAAGGATATCGTCCCTGTAATTGCAAAATGTCGTATGTCAAAAATTCCGTATGTGCGTATAAAACACAAACACGTTAAGTTAACGCCTTAAATGCCATATAACATGATGTTACATCATAAAAATAAGCTATAAACTGATTTCTGAAATAATTAAACAAAAAAGCAAAAAAGATATTAAGTTTTTTTGCTTTGAAAAGTGGCATTTTTGACATTTTGCAATTACAGGGACGATATTGACCAAAAGCTTGCACAAAATGTGATATCGATGAAACTTGGCATGTAAGTACATGAAAGGGTGTAGAAAACGATAAAAAATCTTTGCTGCTCTAAAGTGTATGCTAACATCACAATTTCGAAAATAAAATCGAAAATTTGGTTTTTCCATTACATCTCGAAAAAAAAAAAATTCGAAAAACTAATAGCACCACGTGAAAGAGCGGAAAATTTTACTAAAAATTTTATTATAAGTTATTTAACAAAATTGTATTACTATAAAAAATTATTAAAAATAAGAAAACAAATTCGAAAACTCTACACGCGCCGAGCCGTTGAATACAAATATTCGCGGGAGGCGTTCGGGAAAAACTAAAGTATCTTTGCCTAAAAAATATGCAAAGAAAAAAAAAAGGAAAGCATTTTAAAGAGGAGAATCTAAGCTTTCTCAGAAAGCCATTAGTTTTTAATTTTTTTTTGTTTTCTCATAGAAAGTTTGACCGGAAATTATAATTTCTAAAACTCTCACTGATTTTTATAAAACTGAAGATATCTATTAATAGAGTCATAACAAAAAAAAATCCTTGTAGATTTATCGTCATTATACTTTTACTTTTGATTTAAATATAATTAAAATGATGAACATTATCTCTGTTTAATAAAACTTATATATTAAAATGATCATTTTTTACATTCATTCGACGCAATTTTTATTTTCAAAATAGTGCTTATTTATTTATATAAATCAATTTCTAAATTATTTTTAACTTTATTTAAAAAAAATTAATTTCTGATTTATATAAACAATATTTTGAAAATAAATATTGCGTCGAATGAATATTGTTAAAAAAAATAATAATTTTAAAACATAAGTTTTATTAAACAGAGATAATGTTCATCATTTTAATTATATTTAAATCAAAAGTAAAAGTATAATGATGATAAGTGTACAAGGATTTTTTTTGTTATGTCTCTATTAATTTTAGAAAATAAAAGTTCAGGTCAAATTTTCTATGAACAAACAAAAAAAAATAAAAACTAACGGCTTCTTGAGAAAGCTTAGAGTCTCCTATTTAAAATGTTTTCTTTTTTCTTTCTCTGCGTACATTTTAGACAAAGATACTTTAGTTTTTCCGAACGCCTCGCCTGAATATATGTATTCAACGTCTCGGCGCGCGTATAGTTTTCGAATTTGCTTTCTTATTTTTAATAATTTTTTATAGTAATACAAATTTTTTTTAATAAATTATAATATATATATATTTTTATTTTATTATCAAGATATAATAGAAAACCGAATTTTCGATTTTAAATGCCAAGTTTCATCGATATCACATTTTGTGCGAGGTCAAACGCTCTGACAACTGGGCTAGTAGACGTGCTTTATATTTTTCTTGTGTTTAAAGATGAAAAATATTTTTACAGAAAAGATAATGATGTAAAGAAACTAAAAACGCAATCTCGAAAGATAATTGCGAACGATGTTTCGATTTTCTTCGAATTGATCATGACCGATATTTATAAAATCAGTCATACAGGATCTTTTCCAAATTTAAAAAAATATATTTGGGAGAAAGACGGCTTATTGGATGAGTTTGGATTTGCATATTCTAAAAAAGGACATTTTGTATAATAAGACACTCCTGTTACTAGAGACGCTTCTTTAATAGGGTTTTGATGTTGACTTCGTTTTAAAATAAATAAAACGAATATACAGAGTATACAGTACCGAACAAGGTTGTGCAAGAAAGTTTAATCTGACAATAATGCAGAGGCCATACATTTTAAGAATAATCACTAATGCTCATAGAAACAAAAAAAATAATAGGATGAAACCCATTGGAAAAGGAAGAGAATATAAGAAAAATGAAAGGAAAAATAATTTAAGGGCGATCTGAGGTCGGGAAGTGGAAGCTGGTGCGGCAAAACTGCAAGTCCTATGGAAAAAAGTTAAATCGAAAAATTGTAGGTAATAAAAAGATCTACAACTTTTGCATTTACACTTTTTTGACATAACCTCAAAATTTATGTGAAAAATTCAAATAACCAAGTTTTTGGTTTTTATTATCTTTTACAAAAAAAAATTTTTTTTCACGAAATTTGGTTATTAATTATAAATTACACTGTAATTGTTTTGATTTAAAATATTTATTTTTTCACCTTATTTTGACTTCGCGTCAAAATATCTGCTTTTTTAAAAAACTCGGTGGGCTTTTTGTTCGTTGAAATCTCTACTTTTTCATGGTGTTAGAAATATATACATTACTGTGGTAAATGTTCTCAAAAAATGCAAAGAAACGAAAAAAGCTCGAATACCAATTTTTTTTTAAATCTTCATGTACAATTTTGAGCTATTTATTAAAATTTATACTTTAATTACTATTTTCTTTATCAATGTAACACGGAATCTTACGTTTTTCGAGTAATTAAAGTATACATTTTAATAAATATCTCAAAATTGTACATGATGATTTCAAAAAAAAATTTGGTACTCGAGTTTTTTTCGTTTCTTTGCATTTTTTGAGAACATTTACCATAGTAATGTATATATTTTTTACACCATCAAAAAGTAGAGATTTCAACGAATAAAAAGCCAACCGAGTTTTTTAAAAAAGCAGCCATTTTGACGCGAGAATTTTCGATTGAAAATTAGGGTGCTTTTTCGATATTAAGTCAAAATAAGGTGAAAAAATAAATATTTTAAATCAAAAAAATTACAGTGTATTTGGGACATAAAAAGGTAAGCTTTCACCAAACGTGAAAAAATTTTTTTTTGTAAAAGATAAAAATAAGATACCAAAAACATGGTTCTTTGAATTTTTCACATAAATTTTGAGGTTATGTGCAAAAAGTGTAAATACAAAAGTTGTAGATCTTTCTATTATCTGCAACCTTGCCATTTAACTTTTTTCCATAAGAATTGTAGTTTTGCCGGAAATCGAGATAAACAGTTTTCTTCAGCTTCAGCCTTGGCCTATCAACACAAAGCTAAGTAACAAAAGCGAATAGGACAAATACACCATCCCAAAACTTAAGAAAAGTGCCATTAAATAATACACAGATGGTTCTAGAACAACAGAAGGAACAGGAATAGGAGTATATGGGCCTGGAACCAAATATTCCGAAAGTCTAGGCAAGTCTCCTAGCATTTTCCAAGCTGAAATCTACGCCATCGGAAAATGTGTCCAGTTCAACATAGAAAGAAATTTTCGTAGACAAGAGATATCATCATCATGTCAGACATCCAAGCAGCAGCCATTAATGCTTTGAACTCCCACGTAATCAACTCCAAGATGGTGCCTAGAGAATCTAAACGAACTAAGCAAGAACAACACTGTTATTACTATGGATTCTGGGACACACTGGAGTGGAAGGTAATTAAATAACAGACGTACTCGCAAAAAAACACCATTTCTGGGACCTGAACCCTTCTGCGGAATAAGCACCAGTACAATACTTGGTGAATTGGGAAAAGAAGTAAATAACAAAAGATACCAATACTGGATAGACTACAAGGAATGATGCAGGTCAAGTCACTATGTCTGGTACTAAATTGAGTGGACTGTAATTTAAACTCTTTTGTACTATTTACACTTTTATTTACACTATATACATTTGTTTTATTATTGACTAAGACAACAATCATGTTTCGTTGACTTCTTGGTAGCTACTACTGACTAACACATGTCGCCGCTAGAGGCGCACGTACTGAGTACGTTATGGTGGGGAATATTGTCCCCAACATGCTGGGGGCCCCTAAGGACTAAAGTACCCTTTACTCACATTGAATGTTCACCTTTTCACATTTTTCCTATCACTACACTCAACACATTTACAAATAAACTTATAATTAGGAAATTATGAACAGGATCAAGAATTGTTACATTTTACATTAAATACAATTTTTTTTACAAACCTAAAATTAAATATGAACATATTAACCAATTGGTAGAACTGCTATTTTACTTAGCGACCTCAGATAAGTACCTTTCTGGGTTCTCACCTCTACTACTCTGACCTTGTTATCTTTACCCTTTATTATTCGAGTAATCCGTCCCATTGGCCAATGTAATGGAGGGACATTGTCTTCTTTAAGAATGACTAACATATTTTCTGTTAAATTAGGTAAACTTTGTTGCCATTTAGGCCTACTTTGTAATGAGGTTAAATAGCTTTTATGCCATTTCTCCCAAAAATGTTGCTGCATTTTAGTGCACCGTTCCCAAAATTTTACTCTATTTTCAGGAATTTTTGTCAGATCCTGCTGAGGATAACTTGTTATTGGTGCACCCATTAGAAAATGACCTGGAGTCAAATATGACAGGTCTGAGGGATCGTTAGTGATTTGAGTTATTGGTCTGGAATTTAAAATACCTTCTATTTCAATAATTACAGTATTCAATTGTTCGTATGTTAACGATGCATTACCTGCAATTCTTTTAAGGTGAAATTTAGTACTTTTTACACCTGCTTCCCAAAGACCCCCGAACACAGGAGAATAGCTAGGGATGAATTTAAATTCTATGCCTTCATTGGCTGCATAATCTATTATTTCATTTTTATGTTCGGTAAAATTTTGAACATTGCTACGTTTTTTAAGTTCTGCATTTGCCCCTATAAATGTTCCTCCATTGTCACAATACAATTTGGAAGGCTTACCTCTTCTTGACATGAATCTTTTCAACGCGGCTAAGAAATTTTGAGTTGTCATGTCCGAGAGTAATTCTAAATGTATAGCTTTAACCGCAAAGCAAACGAATACTAAAATATATGCCTTAGTTTCAATAGATTTTCTAATTCTACTCTGTTTTATATTAAATGGACCGCAAAAGTCAATTCCGGTGTTATTAAATATTCGATTGCAGGTTACACGATCTTGTGGGAGAGAGCCCATAAGTTGCTGAGACATTTTTGCCTTTAGTCTGAAACAGATTACACATGAATGTATATTTTTCTTAATTTCTCTGTTCCCATTGATTAACCAAAATTTTAAATTTAAACTGCTAAGCACCTGTTTTTGCCCAGCATGCCCAAGCTTTATATGTTCTCTTCTTATTATTAGATCAGTGATTTTGCTATTTTTTGCTAAAATAATTGGGTGTTTTTGCGAGTAGGGTATGTTTGCCTCTGCAAGCCTGCCACCCACACGGATGAGTCCAGAATTATCAATAAAAGGATATAGACTTTTCAAGTGTGTTTTAATTTCTACTTTAACCTTTAAATTTTTTATTTCGGAAGCAAAATGTTCTTCCTGATCAATTTTTATGATTATTTCTAACGCGTGGTCTAATTCATCTGGTCTTAAATTACCAACTATCTTATTTTTGTTTTTGATGTTATTAAAGAATCTAAATATATATGCTATAACCCTTTGAATTTTTGTAATACTTGAGTACTTATCAAACATAATATTTTTCTTAACTACCGCAGCAAGGACCTGTTTTGCTTTTTGTTCTGGCAAAGGTTCTGTTAACTGTGGTAAATTGTTACTATTGTATGCAAAGTTTTTGTTTTGTAAATATTCTGGGCCATGCCACCACAATTTATGAGAGTTTAATGCTTGAAAATCTAGCCCACGACTTAAACAGTCAGCAGGATTATTTTTTGAATCAATGTAAACCCAAGTAAAGTCTTTACTGTTTTCTTGAATTTTTAGCACTCGATTTGCTACATATGGATTTAATATAAGTGGATCAGTTTTGATCCATGACAATGCTATAGTCGAGTCTGAATGCAAATATACTC
The DNA here is from genome assembly GCA_949320105.2 of Crepidodera aurea. NCBI lineage: Eukaryota > Metazoa > Arthropoda > Insecta > Coleoptera > Chrysomelidae > Crepidodera > Crepidodera aurea. Next base: position 90,007,518 of record OX439473.1, on the reverse strand, counting down.
CCTGAATTTTTTCTTTCAATAAACCATGTATTTTATTAGTTAAATTTGACAGAAGTAGAGCACTATTTAGCTCTAACCTTGGTATTGTTAACTTTTTATTAATAGGAGTTATCCTTGACTTTGAGCATAGTAAAGTGACATGTATTTTGTAATTGAATATACAGCGTATATATAACACTGCCCCATAAGCATTAATTGATGTGTCACAGTATCCTACTAATTCTACTTTGTCAGCATCCGTTATATTCAAATTTCTAGGAATTTCTAAATTTTGCATCAAGCTAATGTTTTTAACAAAGTCTCGCCATGATTGTAATAGTTCATTTGAAAGTAAATCATCCCATTTAAATTTTTGTACCCAAAGTTTTTGAATAAATATCTTGGCATGTACTAAAACAGGACCTATGAGCCCTAGGGGGTCATAAAATTTACAAATTGAACTAAGTATTTGTCGTTTAGTCACACATTCATTAAAATTACATTTTGGAATAGATACCTCAAAATTATCAGACATAACATTGTATGTGAGACCTAACGTCTTGATGGTATTGCTATTTTTATCCATATCAATTGTTCCTAAATGCAGTTTTTCTTTTGGTATGTCACTTAAAACACCCTCTGAGTTTGAGCACCATTTATGTAAATCAAATGAGCCTTGCTTTAAAATATCAATTAACTGATTTTTTATTTCAATTAATTCCTCAATAGTATCGCCTCCAGTTAAAACATCATCAACATATGTATCATATAAAAGAACCTTAGATCCTAAAGGAAGTACTTGTTTCTCTTGATTAGCTAACTCTACCAAGCAACGTGTTGCTAAAAATGGAGAGCTTCGTAACCCATAAGTTACGGTCAAAAGCCTAACACATTGGATAGGAAGTTCAGGTTTTTCCCTCCATAATATATTGAGTAACTTTGTGTGTTCAGGACTAATAAGAATTTGTCTATACATTTGTCTAATATCTGTTAATAAAACAAACTTGTGTGTTCGAAAACAAATCAAAATATCAAACAATTGCGGTTGTACAACTTCTCCATTATACATGCAGTCATTTAAAGAAATTTTATTTTTTGTTTTCATAGACCCATCGAACACACAACGAAATTTAGTTGTAACCTTATCATTTCGAATGATTGGATGATGTGCCATAAAATAGGTTGACCCATCATGTAAATTACATTTTTCAATGTCAATTGTTTTTGCATGACCCAAACTTAAGTACTCGTCAATAAATTCCTTGTATTGATCGAATAAGTGGGGATTAGATTTAAATCTTTTTTCCAGATTAAGAAACCTGGTATAGGCAATTGAAAATGATTCCCCTAAATTTAATTCGGAAATATCCCTTTTCAGTGGTAAATCCACTTGAAATCTGCCATTTATTTTAACCACTGAATTTTTAAAACTACTTTCACAAGCCATTTGATCATTTTCAAACTCTTGATACACCTCTGGAACCTTTTCAGCCTCCCAAAACTTACTTATTAAATTTTCTATATTTTGAGTTTTACCTTCATTGATAAGAAGCGAAACAGAAAGATTGCAAAATTTATTTTGCGATACTGCAGGTATTTCTCCACTAACGATGTACCCAAATAATGTGTTTTGCAACACTAAATTGTTTTGACCTAGTTTGATAGTTCCAGTAAGTAACATCTGGAAGAATATACTAGCATTTAATAAGAAGTCAATTTTGTCTGCTATATTAAAATTATTGTCAGATAGTTGTATGTTGTCAGGAATTTTGTCTATTTTAAAATTGTTATGAGGTAAATTACATGTAATATTATCAATTACAGAAAATGTTACAGCTATACTATAATTATAAATGCATGAATGCAAAGTTGCATTGATTGCCTTATTCAGATGCTGCTGATTTTCAGTAATACCAATAATTGTTATATTATTGTTGTACGTTTTTTCTCCTATTATGTTTGCCAATTCAGAGGTAATAAGACAACTTTCAGAACAGGAATCTACCAATCCTCTAGCCAAGATAAATTCGCCATTGGTATTTTTTATTTTTACAACTACTGTTGGTAGCAACACAACGGTATCATTTTTATTTATTCTACTGATTAAACCTACACTTGTATTTTGCGTTTGACACTGGAGTGTAGGAGGCTGCACCCTTTCATCTAAGTGTAACATTGTGTTGTGGTTTAAATTATTACAAGTGTGACACTTAAAACTAAATCGACACTTTCCGAAGTGAGTGTTTAAACAAATTTTACAGCAGTTATTGTCTTCAACAAATTTTATTCGATCTGCAACAGCTGCTGACTTAAACCTGTTGCATTTGTAAAGTCTATGACCTTTTTCAGAGCAAAATTGACAAGCCATTTCATTTTTATGCCTTGTATTTTTAACAGTTACATTTGATACCTTAAATTTGTTTTTTGTTTGACCACTAAGGGTATCAGGACAAGAAATCGACTCAAAAGCCATTGCTCTATTTTCTAAATAATTTATAAACTCTGTTAATGTAGGTAAAACAGAATTATTTCTATCAATTTGAAAACTTTTATGTGTATATGGATCCAACTTTCTAGTTAATATGCACACCAATAACATATCCCAACTTTCTGTAGGTTGTTTCAAATTTTTAAGTGCTGTTACCTGTTGTTTAACATGAGATACGAACTCTCTTAATGCAGAACTGGTTCCCCTAGGTATGGCTGGAATATCTAAAATTTTATAAATATGATTATTAATGATTAAATTTTCATTATTGAATCTATCGTTAAGCAATTTTAAAGCTTCTTGATATGACTCATTTATAACAGGTAAGTTATTTATTAATAATAATGCTTCCCCTTTAAGGTAGCTGCGTAAGTAAAATAGCTTTTCTACCTCAGACAAATTTTTATTTTTGTCAATAACCGCAATAAACAATTCATAAAATGGTTTAAATTCATTCAAGTTTGTCCCATTAAATAATGGTATATTTACATTTGGTAACCTAGTTGTGGGTACAGTGCTAACATTAGATGAACCCTCAGGTTTACTACAACTGCCTCGACAACTACCTTCATCAATAACTACATTACTAGAATTATCTTTGTTTGATTTAAACTTAGAAATCATTGAATTTATTATAGACACTATGTCAAAATATCGATCCTCATGTTCAACAATGTTTTCATTATCTCTTTTATCAACTGTTTTTATTTCGGCATTGAGATTTTGATATGTGTCAAAATTTATATCAAGCCTTTCTTTTCTAGCTAAAATTTGTTCATAAATGAGATTGGTAATTTCAACATCGTGCCTTTCAGATATAAATGTTTCTATCCTATTTAAATAGGCCTTACACTGATCTCTTTTTTCTTTTAAAAGTTTTATCTGTTTGGTATCCATGATTTTTTTTTACATGAATAAATTTTGCAAACAGATTATTATTGTATATCTACTAATTATTATTTTTTGGCAAATAGAACTTTAAAACTGTTTGGGATTCATAAATGAATCAATATTGCAAACAGTTACTACCTAATATTGTTATTGTTTTAATTTTAAAAACATTAATAACTTTACAAACTTGTTTTTATATCACCGATTTGTTTACATCTGCAAACGCCATCTAGACGTCGTGTTGGCAAGCATCAGAACGTTTCCTCCCTATACTTTTGGTAGATGTTACGTCTATTGGTGTCTGCTCCTCGACGACAGGTGGCTCTGATATCAGCGGCACTTTTGTGATTACTGAACTGCTTCCTTTAATAATTGAATTCCTTGATCATCCACAAATTTCTTAGCATTTTCTTTATCAATTTTTAATGTAAGGACTCACAGGGAACACAGAGCACATACTTTTGCACATATTTCTATGGATAACAGCGTTTTTCACTATTTAATTACCGCGTTACTATTCACAACCGGTGTTCACAATCTTTTTACTAAAAATCCGGTCGAATGGCCAAAATGTCTGGTACTAAATTGAGTGGACTGTAATTTAAACTCTTTTGTACTATTTACACTTTTATTTACACTATATACATTTGTTTTATTATTGACTAAGACAACAATCATGTTTCGTTGACTTCTTGGTAGCTACTACTGACTAACACATGTCGCCGCTAGAGGCGCACGTACTGAGTACGTTATGGTGGGGAATATTGTCCCCAACACACTACTGGAAAACTATAACCAGAAGAGATTAGGCGACTGCATCAGCAACAGGGCAGTGCCGGTTAATAGGGCACCTAAAGAAACTCGGATTAGTAGAGGAAGAAAAATGCATATTTTGCGAGGAAGAGGAGGAAACCTCTATCCACATTCTCCCAGAATGCATAACTCTGCAAAATCCAAGTGTACGATACCTCGAAGAATATCAAATAGAAGAGGGAGATCTACCTAACTTGAAGCCTACGGACATCCTGAACTTTTTGAAAGCAATAGGACTGGAGGAACTGCTCTAATCGTTGAGACATCCTTAACGGATTGGCAGCAGAAGGGGGCACAATAGATCTTATAGGTCGCAGTGTATCGATACTTCCATCAACAGATAGATAGATAGAATGGTCCTTACTATGTATCCAACAAGTCCCTTTATAAAAATCTCAAAAACGTCTTCGAATAGAAAAGTAGAGACCAAACTGGGAAATGATTCCAATATATTTCTTCCTCTATCTTAGAACAACACAATCAAGACACAAAAGAAACTTGCCAGCTGACTTGAAGGATGATTGAAGATGTATTGTCACTAGAAAAGGCCTCTACATGTCAAGAAAGGATTAAACCATAAAAGTTTTCGCACGTGTTAACTCTAACGAAAGTACAACAGTAAACCACCAAAACGAAACAACAATAACCAATAACAACTGAAACAATAACGACCACTAAAACAATAACAACTGAAACAATGACAATTGAAACAATAACAACTGAAACAATAACAACGGAAACAATAACAACTGAAACAATAACAAATTACCCAAAAAAACGGTAACGTATGGAGATCAAAGAAGTTTTTAACCACCATAGAACGTTTTTTAAATTAGGCTAAATGAAGCATATAATATCAAAAACTTAAACTGACTCCATTGAATATTTTTTAAATAACATGAATCTTTTAGGGCGATTAAAAATGCAGAAGGCGGCTATGACACGCCTAATTGTGTACCATATGAATTAAGCCAATTTGTTTGGGTATCCGCTTCGGCATGTTCTTATAGGGATTAATTTTTTAGTGCGACAGAATTTTACTTTGATCATAAAGTGTAGGGGTTGACTATAAAGAAATTTGAAAATCAAATAAGTAGTAAGAAAATTCATAAAATGTTTTCCCTTAGTTGTCGTTCACAATGAAATTTATATTTTAGACTACATTATATTTTCTTTGGTCTAAAGAAAAAAAATTATTTACTTAATTGCACCTAAATTTTTATAGTCTATATATACCAAAACGCTTATATGGAGGTTGGAACGTCAAACAGATTTTCTGATGTCCTCCTCATACTTATGATGAATGTTGCTGTCTTATGTAATATTCTAGATTATACACTATAAATAAACATTTTATTATCTATATTGAAATGTTTTTTGAATATTTTATAGAATATAAAGACGAAAAAGTTATATGTAAAGCATAAATGTTTCATGTTAAAAAGCTGTAACTTATAAAATGATGTTCACAATATGTAATTAGATGTAAGCTAGTTAATAAGTATCAGTAAATTATTTCGGTATAAATTTCAAGTCTCTTGGTTTTGGACTTAAAAATTCTAAAGGTATGGTTTATCCATTTTCAATCACAGAAATATAAAAACAAAATAAGCTTGGCGGCCTATATAAAGCGGGATTTAGAACAGGGCCAATTATTTTTGAAACAAAAAAAATTCTGTGGATGTTCGGAAATTTTAGGGTAAATTATAATTAGGTAAATTAAAAAAAATCAATTGGACGAACTAAAAGTTCCGGTAGGGGGTGGGGGTAGCTAAATATACAATTTGAGGGTTAGATATTGTTTTTTTTTTACGATTTGTGGCTGAAATATGCGTGCTATTGAAAAATGTTTAATGTAAAAGTTGTAGATAATGAAAAAATGTTAAACTTTTGTATTAATCATTTTTCAACCTCAAACTTATTGTGAAAATCGTTAAAGACCGTTTATAATTTTTATCTCCCGCAAAAACTTTTTATGAAACTTGGTGAAAACGTTCTTCTTTGTGTTTTAAGTAAGCTGTAATTTTTTCAAAGCAAAATATTTATTTTTCGATTTTATACGAATTTAAATAAAAAAAAGCCTAATTTTCAATCGAAAAAGTTCCCTTACAAAATTTCAATTTTTTAACTTTATCAGTGCTCATTTTCTTCGTCGGCTTTCAGATGGTATGAAAAAAAATATTGTTCGTATGGAAAAATATTGTTAAAAATGCAGAAAACCAAAAAACCACTTTGTCATATTCGATTTTTCATCTAGACAATCTAGACAATTTTTTATTTCCTATTACAAATAAGCATTTTTTTTTATATAATTAACGTGTCTCGACAGCACAGGTCATTGACACGGGAACAAAAATACAAAACAATAAATGGTAACATTAGATCAAATTGTATATCTTACAGTCTTTTATAATAGTATATTACGTAACAAGAGTGGTAAGTAACCCATTACGCACGAAGTGAAAAAAAAGTTTACGCACGTACATTTTACGAGTGTGTAATGGGCTTACAACTCGAGTAAAGTACTATACTTTTTCTACGCCCACTCATAATGAGGATAACCTGGAAACAAAAACTCATTTTTGTGTGATGATAATTACACAATATTTTAATTCGTTACCTTTGACAACAAATGATTATCGTCTGGGGCATCTTTTAGAAACTTATTAATTTGTTCTGTTTTTTACTTCTAAATCCATCCGATTTCCGCTTCAGTAGGGCCATTAGTTTTGGATAATCTGCTATGTTAATGTTATTATTAATGTTTAGTGTAGTTCTCAGCATCGAATAAATGGCCCATAGAGAAGATCGCTTCATAATTTTTTATGTTTCCTCAAAATACACAAGCAAAACATTCTCCGAAAAGGATTTAACGTTATTCTTGTGTCGCCAATCCATAAATTTTCGATAGGTAATTTCGAACCTTTCTTTAGATTTTAGCGGTAACAAATTATGTGTGGCAGCTTGAGCTTTTTCTGAATTCTCCGGTGGAGTGCTCATAATTTCAACACTTTCACTTTCAGACATATTCGTAGGTAAAGTTAAGACAATCTTCGGATACAATATTTTGTGACAATATAAAAAATAACATGACGTTTATTTCTATAGAAACGCGGGTTAATTTTTGAACAATTGTATAATGTGTTGCCGATATTTAGGGACATCACTCTTTTAATTCAAAATGTATCTCGCTAATGCTAAAAGTTTTTATGTTTTTCAATTGACTAAATTTATGTAAATGGTCCAAATAAAGTGGTACGTAGATAAAAATTTGATTGCAATCTGATTATATTAAGAAATTTAAGTTTTCTTATCAAAAAGCACGTGTATGTTAGGAGATCTCATTACGTTCATGTTATTGATAAATGTCATTTACAAGGAATGTTGACAGTGAGATTTTTAACGTTTACTGACGTGGGCGTAGAAAAAGTTTATTACACCACTGAAAAGATTTGGGGATCCAAGAATGTCCTTAAGATTTCCGGTTAAATTGTGTCTGCGGCGTGCATTCCCATAGGAGTAACATTCAACTAGGATGTGTTTGACAGTAAGACGTGAATTACAATGTTCACATACAGGAGGGGATGTTGAAGCCATTAGATGTTCGTGGGTCAAATGAGAGTGTCCAATTCGAAGCCTCCGTATAGCAGTTTTATCTTTTCGCACCATTGGGGGAATTCTGGGAGAGTGAATAGTGGCTTGTATCTGGCGTAGTTTTGTAGATGTTCGGTTCCAGCAGTTTTACCATGTACTATACATTCTTTCTTTGATGGTCAGTCTGAGATCAGTGTATTGTTGGATATGTTCAGTGGAACATGCTTCTTTTGTCGCTTTGTCTTCCTTCTCATTCCTACATGGGATGGGGTCCAAATGATGTTTATCAAAATGTCTCTCTCAGCAAGGTGGTGACATACCTCATGTATTTCTTGTACTATTGGGTTTTGTGAGTAAAAGTTTTTTGTTAAGCGGATAGATGACAATGAATCTGTGCATACTGCTACTTTTTTTGACTATTACAAATAGGAGATTTCAGAGCATTCAGTATTCCAATTAGTTCAGCAGTATGTATGCTAGAGTTGGTAGATAGACGGCTTGTTGTTATGATCGTATTTTCAGAAATAACGGCACAGCCAACTGTCTCCTCACCATTCGAATCATCTGTGAAGAGGACTTTGTCATAACTATTAGTAAGTATGAGTTCAGAGAAAGCTAGCCTTAGAAGAGAACTGGGCGTATCGTTTTTGTTGCCATTAAAGAGACTAGTGTTGAAGTTGGGCAGTTTTTTTGTCCAAGGTGGGAGATTGGAGATTGTGATAGGATTTGTGAGAGACAGATCAATGTTACCTAATAAGGGCAACATTGATTGAGTGGTAGAAAGTTTTGTTCTCGGTCTGATGCTAGCAGGTGGTTATGAGGAGTGGATAGAGTGAAAACAGGATTGGTTGGGTGAGCAGAAATTTTAGCGAAGTATGAGAGAAGAAGACGTTGACGTCTTATAAAGAGAGGTGGTTCAGATGATTCTATGTAAAGACTCTCAGAGGGACTCGACCTATAGGCCCCTAGACGGAATCGTAGAGCACTGTTTTGGATGACGTCAAGTGACTTTAAGTTGGACTTGCTGGCGTTCATGTAGAGTATGCAGCAATAGTCTAGTTTGGGTCTTATCATGGCTCTGTATATTCTGAGAAGGACTTCTTCTTCAGCTCCCCATTGATAGTTAGCTAGAGATTTTATAACGTAAGTCTTTTTGAACAATTTGATCTTGTGTTTTCAATTTGGAGCCTCCAAGTCAGCTTATTGTCAAAGGTAACCCCTAGTAATTTTTGTTGGTTAACTAATTCTAATGGGACTCCGTTTAAACGTAATTTCGGAGCCTGGCAAAATCTTCTTCTGCTAAATTGTATAACTTTAGATTTGGAAGGTGAAAACTTAAAACCAGATTCTACTGACCAGTGGTAGATGTTGACTAAGGCTTTTTGAAGCAGAGAGCATGTACTAGCTGTCATATGCATTGAAGTTGATGGAAAAGATTAATTTTAATGTATTATAATATCATTTACATTCAATTAACTGTTAATGGTTTTGAAATTACCAAAAACATTGTTTAAACAATAATGAAATACTTAAAAACTTAATAAAACTTCACTCAAATTATACAGGGTGTTTTATAGGTAAATAAACATACGCTAACAGTGGATAAAAGACACTTAGACGAATAAGAAAAACTCATATTTGATATATCTAACTCGCTTCATTACTGAGTTTTATCAATTTTGCTAATTTATTTTTCCATACGAACAATATATTTTTTTCATACCATCTTAAAATCGAGGCTTCAACGAAGAAAATGAGCACTGATAAAGTTAAAAAATTGAAAATTTGTATCGGAACTTTTTCGATTTTTAAATATAAATTCATATACAATCCAAAAATAAATGTTGCTTTGAAAAAATTACGGCTTGTTTAAAACATAAAGAAAAACCAAGTTTCACAAAAAAAAATTATTTTTGCGGGAGGTAAAAATTAAAAACGAAAAGTAAGGTTTTTAACGATTTTCTCAATAATTTTGAGTTTATGTTGAAAAATGATTAATACAAAGTTTTACATTTTTTTATTATCTGCATATTATGCATATTTCAGAGACAAATCGTAAAAAAACAATACCCAACCCTCAATTTGTATACTTACCTCCTCTTTTAATTTACTTATAATTTATTCTAAATTTTCCGAGCATCCACATACTGCTAAGAATTTTTTATGAATTCGTGTATTTAAAATCGGTTTTGTTCTGCAATTAAAAATAGATAAACTATAGATATTTTCATTAAACTCACCACAGCACAAAAGGCACGCTACAATTTTAAAATATAAATGATAGCGACTTTTTAAGAACGTAGTGTAGTTGAAGTAAACCTAATGATGGTTTCTGGAAAAATAGTAATCTAATTTTAATAAATTTCCTTCAACCTCTAGACTCGTTTCCTTAAACACCTTTTAGCTAAAAATGTTTTGTATCAAGTAAAAATAGTTAAAATGTGATACAACTCATTGGTAATTGTCTCTTTATTTTAAGTAAAAGAAGAAAAATAAAATATACAGCGTGTCCCAATAGTTGGACAAAGTCCATTAACTACTGTGAGATAAATACAAAAAAGTATTATTCAGAAAAATCACGAGGTACGTTTAACTACATATTTTAAAATTATTTTTGATAATACATATAAGTTATTGAAATATTTTTATTACATTTTTAAATTTATAAACCTGATAAAATAAGGTTTCAACCGCAAGTCAAAAGTTATTACCAGATGAGTATTTCCCCTGTTAAATTTCATAAGAAATCGCTAAGGACCGTTCTGGCAAAAATTGTTCCTTTCAAGATGGCTGATGTAATGCTACTTCCCTTTCGCAAATGGCCCCTTTTAGGCCACACCCCTTGTACATTGTACAATGACCTATTTTAGGCCACACTCATTTGAAACACTAATATCGACTTAGTGGACCAAAGAATTAGACCAGGAAGTTACGCGACTAAAACCATGCCCCAAATCGTATGACCAGTTCGTCATGCTGGTAAAGAGAATATCGAGAAGACATATACAACAGAATATATTGCAGGTCTTGATGATGAAGCTAAATCCGCCATCGATAACTAGCGAAATATGTATGATCATTCAGGCAGGAGAAGATGTTCTGCTAGTGATATCAGCGACTAGAACGGAAAGATGGTGCAAGCTTATAACAAGTTTGGATATGAAACAAAGTAGCAGACGTGCATGGAAGTTAATAAAGAACCTCAATAACTACCCCTCCACTCGAGCACCCGATTTATCTGGAGTCACACCAGACTAGATAGCCCACCGCCTCTTACTTAATGATAAATCGTCAACTAGAGTAAAAAAAACCAAACTCCAACGCGACATTAACAACGAAAACGATGTCCTTACCATCCCTTTCAGCACCGATGAAATAAAACGAACAATTCACCAACTGAAAGAAAACAAAGCAGCTGGCCTGGACGAAATTAGGTCAGAGCAAATTAAGCATTTTGGGCCCCTAGCTCACTCAAATGATGAATAGCTGCGTCTCCAAAGTGCAAATTCCAAAAATTTGGAGGAAGGCGAAAGTAGTTGCACTCCTGAAACCAGGGAAAGAGCCAACAGATCCTGGGAATTTTAGACCCGTCTCTTTGCTGTGTCACCTTTTCAAAGTTCTTGAAAGAATGGTTCTTGACCGAATCTCTGACATTACCGAGGAGGAGATCATACCAGAACAGAACAGGTTTCAGAACAGGCAAATCGTGCTGCGGGCAAACCATGTCTCACTCAATATATCGAAGATGGGTTTGAGCGGAAGCAGATAACGAGAGTCGTTTTCGTAGATTTATCTGCTGCCTATGATACCGTGAACCATCAGAGGCTGATAACAAAGTTCTATGACATCACCAAGGACTTTCGCCTGACTAAGTTGATAGAATGCTTCCTACAAAACCGACGGTTTTTTGTAACACTATAGTCCAAGAATAGTCGGTGGAGAAAAACGGCCTACCCCAGGGCAGCGTCCTGGCGCCAATCCTCTACAATATCTACACCAATGATCAACCAATAAATGGAGAGACAAAGCGTTTCATATATGCCGATGATACGGCTGTAGCAGCTCAAGGCAGAACTTTCATCGACATGCGCTCTGGAAACAAGGAAGTACACAGGACGCTAATGGTGGCATGGCAGGGCCAAGAGCTGGAGCATAACAACACACCGAAATACCTAGGCATACGCCTGGACCGAACTCTGAGTTTTCGAAAACACTGTCAGGATTTCAAAGCGAAAGTATACACAAGAAACAATATCATCCGAAAACTAACAAACACAACCTGCCATACTCCGGACTTCGGCTCTTGCTTTGTGTTTTTCTAACGCGGAATATGCTGCGCCGGTATGTTTCAATTCCGCTCATACCAAGCACGTAGACGTGGCACTGAACGAGACGGTGTGCATGGTTTCGACTGTTTGAAACCGACCCCGGTGGAGGAAATATACCCAATAGTTGGTATTGCCTCACCCACAATCAGGAGGTGTGTTGCCGCGGGGGCTGAGCGTAAAAAAACAAGAAATCGACCTGAGACATCTCTTATATGGGCATCAAATGCAACCGCATAGACTTAAGTCTCGTAAGAGCTTTATGCGGTCGACAACACCCCTGGAGATTACGCCTGAAGCACACCGAAAACCTATGGCGAGTAGCTGCTACCCACACACGGATCAAGGCAAGTGAAGAGCTGGCCCCTGGACACCATCTACCTTTCCCGAAGTGGAGGACGCTAACAGGCTGAGAACTAAAAAAGTGGGGCTATAAAGAGGATGACAACTGTGAATGCGGAGCAACCCAAGACCACCAACTTCTGGCCGTGTGTCCAAACATGAGTGATACTTGCACAGAGGAGGACCTTATACTTGCAAATGACAATGCCACATATGTGGCTGATTTTCGGAAACAGAAAATTTGATTTGATTTGATATGGTGATCCGGACACGGAAAGTAAGTAAGTATCGAGTTAGTTGATTTGGAGTAGTGGGCAGAGGTTACTACATCGGTCATCGTGAAAGGGACGAAGCGTAATACTTGAAACAACCAAAAAAGTAGCTTCCTACATCGGCCATAATGAAAGAGGAGGAACTACAGCGGCAAACCTGAAAATTAACGAACGTAGCAGCGGCCATCTTGAAAGTGGTTTGGCCTAAAAAAAGCCATTGTGAAAGAGGAGGAGTGTTACATCAGCCATCTTAAAAGAAACAGTTTTTTTGCCAAAATGAACATTAGCGATTTCTTATGTGATTTAACATAACGAATGCGGGGAAATACACATACCACATTTACTTTTGCAAATATGGAGTATTCTCAAAACGAATGAGGTTTTTCTTATATGTTATATTAATGGAGTTATTGAACGTTTGTCGCACTATCGGAAAACCCTGTATCTTATTAAATCAGTTAGGTAGATGACGTATTTTGTATTGGGCTTGGCTCAAAAAGACAATTGTCAAATTTATCATAGTACCCTTGGTAAAAAAAAGGTAATTGAGACATTGATAAAAAAATAAAAATTTATTCTTCAAACACCTTGGTTATGTAGAATAAATATCGAGACAAATCATAGGATATAGGTACTTCACGTAAAAAACTAATTTTTGCTTTATTGACGTATAGGTATTAGTTTTTTAAATGATTTTAGAGAACGTATAAAAATAATTCATTTTAGTATATGCTGGCTACAGGGACCACCAATTTGATTAAAGATTTGTATAAGTATTAAGAATGCATTTTTTAAAACATTTATTAAAAACATGACGAGAATCGATCAATTGAAATTGTAACGAAAATTTTGACATTCATACCGAAGTATTTTGCCATATTTATAACAGATACATATTAAATATGTTGTTATTTAGATTTAGGAAATATCTAATGTTTTATATGTACATAATCAAATAAAAAATGCACGTTTTTATATAATTTTTAAGCATATTTTTTGTACTTATCTATGTTCCTTATATGTATTGTATTATTTCAATATACAGTCCCTTCTCCCATTTAACTTTTAAACAGAAAGACGTAAACGGCGCCATTTAGAAAATTATTTTTAAATAATAATACTATGCAAGAGACATCTCATTTAAAAAATACTACTAATATCTATTTAACCACATTTTTTTATTGAAATATATCTTTAAATTTAATTTTAGAATAGTATCAAACTTATACATTGTTTATGAATCTTGATAGTAGTGTAAGGTGGTTGACAGTGGACAACTTCATACGATATCTGCGCCTGTCCCTGCACGTCTCCAGGAGGCGTGGTTAAATATAAATCTTTTCCAAATATTGACAACGTAGCATATACATACACCAAAAGATATTGCCACCGAAGAAATGATGCATTCGAGAAAATTTGATCAGAACATCTATTTTTTTTTAGCTTTATTCATTCCATTTCTGGACATAAGCCTCCTTCATATGTAACCATTTATTCCTGTTTTGTGCTTCTCTCAGCCACGCCAAACCTGCTGTTAGTTTAATATCATCAGTCGATCGGTGGGCGTCCCCTGGATCGTTTTCTCTGATGTTTTCTCTTTGTCCAACGTTCGTTCTGTAATCTAGCCACATGACCTGCAAAACTCCATTTAAGCCCGGCTATTGTCTTCCCAACGTCTTTGATCTTAGTTAAGCGTCTTATTTGTTCATTTCGTTTCCGGTCTTGTAGGGACACTCCCATCATTTGTCTTTCCATTGCACGTTGTGTTGTTTTGAGCATATTTAGCGAATTTTTTGTGATTGTCCATGTTTGAGCACCGTATTTCATTACTGGAAGAACTCATTGGTTATATAGGTGACTTCTACGATGCATTGGGATATTTTTGTTTTTTAGGGTGTTCTTCAATTTACCAAAGGTTGCCTACGCGAGTCTTCTTCTCCTATATATTTCTTGTATTTGGTTTTCTCTTCCTAATGGTATTATATGACCTAGGTCAATATAGCTAGTAACATTTTCTATTGGTTAGTTTTCATTTGTGATTTGGGAGTCTTCGTCTTTGACAAATTCATTTTTAGTCCCATTTTAGCCGATTGTTCCTCTAATTCCCTCAACATGTGTCTTAGGTCTTCTTTGTTTTCACCTATCAACACGATATCATCTGCGTATCTCAAATGATTTAGCCTTTTCCCATTAATCAGAATGCCTTTATCAAGCCAATTTAGTTGTTTAAAAACGTCTTCTAGGGCCATGGTAAACAGTTTTGTTGGAGATAGTGTATCACCTTGTCTTATCCCTCTTTATATTTTGATAGGTTTTGTATTGCTGTTCAGTTGGATGGTAGAGGTGGCATTTTCGTATATATAGTTAATAAGATTAGAATATCTGCTGTCTATTCTTGCATTTGAAAGTGCTTGTAATATTGCCCAATGTTCAACGCTATCGAAGGCTTTCTGAAAGTCAACAAATGCCATGCAGATATCCATATTATATTCTACTGCTTTTTCCATTAGTATCCTTATGGTCAAAAGGTGGTCAAATGTACTGTACTGTTTTCTAAAACCGGCTTGTTCTTCCGGTTGGTATTGATCTAATTTTTTTGTGAGTCTATTTGTGATAATTTTCGTGAATAGCTTATATACTTGTGATAGTAGAGAGATCGGCCTATTTTTAAATAAAGAATAGCAGCACTTTCAGTTAGAAGCTATACTGTAACTTTTTATAATGAATCCAGGAAACTATTTTTTCTACAACTGCTATGAAAAGTAGTGTATTTCTCATAGCTTACTTAATTTCAAAACCATGTACCTATTGCTCATACTGTGAGAAATATTTTTTGCCCACACCACATACATTTATATGGAGAATCAATAAAAATCGACAAAAACTTAGTTGGTTGCTGTTCAGCTTTAAATAGTTGTCAGATTATAGAAGTTTTTAAATTCTAAGGCAGTTTTCATAAGATAAGAATCGTAATTTCCATTAAATATTATATTAATAAATTATATACCTACTTATAATAAATAATATGGATACTGAGAGTAGTGACGGTTTTGATAATACTCTGCCAGAGATATTGGAAAGAGCTGCAAAAGTAAACTTAGATTTGTTGCCGGTAATTTCAAGAAAAGGATGAATTGGCATACGAAAAGTTTATTGATAATTTTAAATAAATTGTTAAGAGGTAATATTAAATTATTTCAATTTGTGCAATTGTAGAAAAAGTATAGTGTGCAACATGTGGGAAAAGTACTTTGTTCATTCCACTTATTTATTTTGTTCAGAGAAAATTGATTCCAAAAAATGGGTGACCCACTGTCGACCTTCTACCCTATATGAGGTATTCATTTTGAACATTTATTCTAAAATATGTTGTATTTTCAAATCGTTGAAATGTATATTTGAAGTAGCTTTCAAATGAGGTGTAGCACATTATTGCTTTCTTAAAATGGCCCAGCAATGTCATCTTGGACTGTTCAAAATGTAAAAGGGAAAGTGACCTAATAGGCAGTGTATATCGACCCATACAAAAAACAACAATATATATCTTTATGGCTTTTTGGGAAGTAGAAGTTTTTCATTTTTAGTTTGTTTGTTCTATAAAAATGTGTAGTTTTGTCTTCTCTCTGCTAACAGGGCAATGCTGTTTGTGTAATTTTAAAATTTATAATACCTATTTAGAGATTTCAAAACGAATTTTTGTATGAGTCGACATGTAAGCACCAGCCTTTATTGAAAAATCTACAATCTACAATTTTATTTATTAATTATGCATTTCTGTAAAGAAAATGTGAGCAGTAATTGACAGATAATATATAGTTTTATTATGAAAATATTTTATTTACATAAAGAAAGTAGTTCTAAGTCTACCACACTTAAAAAATTCAAAATTAGATTGCAATTTTTATATACCAGGTGTTCGGACGAAAACGTTAAATGGAATTATATCTGGTGTTTTAAAATATATCGACTTTAAATTTTGGAATGCCATTAAGGAAGTAGCCACAGCCACCCCCGGTCCAAAAATTTAAATGACACCCTGTATTTTTTTGACATATTTTACAAGAGCGTAGTTTTTTTGGTATCTCCATGTGAAAAAATGACTTAATTACATAATTAACTTTGTAAGATATTTACAGGTGTTAAGAAAAAGAACTGGTAACCTTGGACAGTAGACAAATGTCGAAATAATAAAACAAGGACTCTTTACATTATTTTAATTAAATCAAATGTTTAAAATGTTTAACCCTTACATTTAAACAATAATCCAGTCTATTCTCGAAAGCGTTCTGAACATTTTCAAAGACTTGTGGTATTAAATTTCTATACATTCCTCTATGACTCTATTCCGCAAATCATCAATGGATAGAGGTGGTGTTCTGTAAACAACATAAGTCGGGGGAGCGAGCTGGTCATTCAATAGCACCCCTACGACCTATCTAATGTCCTGAACGGTATCCAAATAATTCCTTAGTTCTAAACTGAAATGAGGGTAAGCTCCGACTTGCTGAAAGTATAACTGACCCGATCCAAGTTTTCTTCCAAGCACTGAATGATAAGAGGATGTATTAATTCTCCCAAAAAATCTAGGTCCTTTTAAATTTTCCTGATAGAAAATGGGACCAATTATTTGGTTATTAAGATTTCCAGCCCATACATTAATTTTAATTTAAACCAAGTCAAAAATTTTCGAAAATTGTTGTCCTAACTAGTAAGCACTACTGTCCAAGCAATATTATTTGACAGTTCATACAACAGAGCTGCTTTCATGGCTTGCTATTATTTTTTGCTTTCGATATTGAATATCTGGTATTTGAACCCTTAGCTGTAAATATCTGACAAAGTTCATTATGTAATTAAGTCATTTTTTCACATAGAGGTACTAAAAAACAACGCTTTTGAAAAATATGTAAAAAAATACAGGGTGTTATTTAAATGTTTGGACCGGTGGTGGCTGGGGGCGGCGAATATCACGTTGGGGTGGCATCTCATATACTATTAATTTTCCCCCTACTTTCTTAATGACATTCCAAAATTTATTTGCACAACCGCTTTAACAGATATATGGATGTCTATGATCTTGTTTACATGGATGAGATTTCGATATATATAATAATAATAGAAATTGATTTGTAAGTGTGGTATCCTACTAAATAGATATACCGAATCAAAAATCTGGTTCTTTATGCGAACCTTAATATTTTTTTCATGAGTCAAGGTGGGTCCTATTTTATAAAGAAAATAGAGAAGAACTGAAGAAAGAAACCGAAAAATTTCTGCCTCAGGCGGGAATCGAACCCACGTCTCCAGCATTCCGTGCTGATGCCCTAACCGCTAGACCACCGAGGCATGTAATCCGGCAATGATCTAGCTGGTTAAGAGGAGATATATTAGGGATGTCCTTCCTAATTCAGATCTTTCATGGTTTCTTTCTTTAGCCACTTTTCAGGATGTCAAGGTTTTCCCCAAACTTTGTTGAGATTAAACGCCTGCACCTGGGAGTGGTGTTTTCTAATACGACGGGGGGTCGCAATGTGAAAGTACAAGTGAAAAGCTAGCGGAAAATCTTCCTAGAAAATGGAATTAAATTCCAAGTGAGCATACAGAAATAAATTCCTGTACACCAGGGGTGAAAATTACTGAAGAAAGAAACCGAAAAATTTCTGCCTCAGGCGGGAATCGAACCCACGTCTCCAGCACTCCGTGCTGATGCCCTAACCCACGTCGTATTAGAAAACACCACTCCCAGGTTCAGGGGTTTAATCTCAACAAAGTTTGGGGAAAACCTTGACATCCTGAAAAGTGGCTAAAGAAAGAAACCGTGAAAGATCTGAATTAGGAAGGATATTCCTAATATATCTCCTCTTAACCTGCTAAATCATTGCCGGATTACATGCCTCGGTGGTCCAGCGGTTAGGGCATCAGCACGGAATGCTGGAGACGTGGGTTCGATTCCCGCCTGAGGCAGAAATTTTTCGGTTTCTTTCTTCAGTAGTTTTCACCCCTGGTGTACAGGAATTTATTTCTGTATGCTCCCTTGGAATTTAATTCCATTTTCTAGGAAGATTTTCCGCTAGCTTTTCACTTATAGAGAAGAACTTTACGTTCAGTCAGTAATTGTTTGATAGGTATACTCAACGGACTCATGGAGTAAATTTCAAGCTTTGCATAACCCACCATTTGTTCTACTTTTGTATATTACGTTAAAAAATTATACAATTTGTTACAAAAAATTTGACATATCACAATATCAAGTTTAGTTGATTAAAAACAAAACATTGTCTAGTATATTTAATATCGTAAAACTTCTACGTTTATTTAAGACTGAATGTAACCTAAATATCAGGGTGTTGGTATTGAAAACATAATTGTACGTCTTAGGCTTTTTGCTTTAACTTCGTAGAATCAAAATGAAAAAATTATGTTCTCAAAATAAATACCTTGGAAATTCAGATTAGTTTAAAAAAAAGACACGTTGTTGTATTTTTCAAATTCTATATGTAACTGATAATATATATAATGTTGGGTAAAGTATAGCCATAAGATTGGTGTCAAACGAATGTATTTTAAATATTCACTTGGCAAAATTTTATATTCATTGATATATCTAGGTTTACGAAGATTTTTTGAATTCTTATTCCTTTTAGGATGAGCACTATTAACGTGTAAGTTTAAATAAAATATACAGAGTGTATCACTAAATTAAAATGTCACCGTTATGCCATTTAACAAACCTTTTTTACACTGTATCTACGTCTGTTCTCTTACAAAATTAGCATCCTCGGAAAAATATTGAAGAGTAAAAAATAAAATTTGAAAATAGTAAAAGTGTTTCTAGAGATTAGGTAAAAAAATATTTTTATTCGAATATGTCAAAAAACGTCCAATTCGATACAGTACACATTAACAAGAAGAAGAACTTTTCTGCTTTAGTCCTTTCTCGTACTTTTTCGGACGGTGAACTGTGAACTGTCCGGAAAAGTATATCTATAATATTAAATTAATAAGTAGAATAAGTTATCCATTTTTTATCAAAAGTGACCAAAAAGTTTTACGGAATAAAACACCTCAAAGTCGGTACCACATAAATTTATTAACGTTGGAATGTAAAACACGGGCTACTAGTTTCGGCTATATATAGCCATCATCAGGCCTAGAAAAATTTGTTATTTGCTATTTCTTGCATTTGTGTTCAGTTGCTTTTTAGTGTAGTCTATATTACACTGACAAAACCGATCAGCTTTTCGCAACCCTCCAATTCAACGAAAAAGTTCTAATAACACTGGTTTAGTTTATCATAACTTAAAACTTTGTGTTTATAAATTCTACATGCTATTTTGCTTAGAAAAGTATTGTGTAGGTATATTTTATTTATTTTAGTACCTCTTACACTATACAAATGCAATGAAACGAGTTTTTTAAAATTTGTGTACTACCTCCGCACTGTTCTAATTAACAGTGCTGTCCCTAAAGTGGCGCTGAGAAGCAGTAACAAAGCTAATGATCATAGCCGTTGACAC
Organism: Crepidodera aurea; assembly: GCA_949320105.2. Lineage (NCBI taxonomy): Eukaryota > Metazoa > Arthropoda > Insecta > Coleoptera > Chrysomelidae > Crepidodera > Crepidodera aurea. Next base: position 89,987,297 of record OX439473.1, on the reverse strand, counting down.
AAAATAAAAAAAATCGGGATAAAAATAGTTTGGAGAACGGTAAGGGATTTTAACCGATGGAATACAATTGTTGTCTGACATCAGTAACCCTTATCGTTCGACATGCTTATAACGTTTTTTGTACGATTGGGCAATACTAAACCGGTCTTAGGATGTCGAATCTGATAAATTAAATTCCTTACTCGTTTGCTAACTTTGTATTAATCCCTTAAATGGATACAAAGAAGAGAGTGACATCTTGATTAGAATCAGTCAAATAAAAACTTTGCAACACACAATGCAAATTGAGTGTATGCAACACCCAATACATTGGGAATCGTTGCTTTGTAAAGTGTCTAAACTCTCTTCTAAACATTTATTATAGATGGTAGCACATCTAAGAATGTAAGTTGTTACTAAACAAAAAAATTACAAATTATTTTACGTAAGGTACAAGCACTTTTCATATCGCTTCTTTATTTATCTATTTTTGCAAATAAACATTATTATTCCAGAAAACTAAGAGTGCGTAGGAAATTATTGCGTCTTTTTATTTGAATCTAGAAATCTTCAAATTTTTATATTTATTTTTTGTTTATTTGTGTAAAGTAACACGTCGCATCGGTATAAAAATAATAGATTTTCATAACAAAACATTGTTGAAATTATCTTGAAGAACCCACCAAAAGGTGCAGAATTATTTTTGCCACGTAATAAATCATTTTACTCATAAAAATGTTTGTTAAAATGCTATTTTAAAATTTCTGGTATCTCAACTTATATGTCTATTTATTGAAGGTATGGAAGAAAATAAAGTCCTTTTTATCTCACAAGTTATTTATTTGAAGAAGTGACCGATTTCGGCGATCAAGATATCGCCATCATCAGGCCCTGCGCGGAAAAATTATGGAGTTAAAAGGCAAATTTGTTAAGTTACATGATTTAAAGAATTTATTTTAATTTAATTTTAATTTTTCTTTTCAATTAAAGTAAAAAACTCACCATAACTTTTCCACGTAGGAATTACAACAGGAACACACCAAAAACATGTCAACACAAAATAAATTACAATTCTATTTTGTAGAAAGAAAGAACGAATTGTACAGGTCCTAATTTATATATTATAAATTTAATTTATATATTAATTTAAAGTATAGTTATAAAATTCAAAACTTTTTTAATAAAACCAGTCAAAAGTCCCACTTTCCTTACAAAACTTCAACAAAGAGCTTGATACTATCAAACAAATAGCTAGTTTCCACAACTATGATTGCAATTTAATAGATAAAATGCTTAATAAAAAGAAAAATAAAATCAATCAGAATAATGTTTATATAACTAACCCCCCAATGGTCGAGCTAGACAATCGTAAGTATTTGTCACTTACCTTTATAGGTAGCTTCTCTTATCGAATAGCAAATTTGTTCAAAGATTCCTTTAAAGTTTCTTTCAAATCTTCCAATTCCATTAGTAAACTTTTTATTAGAAACAAAGATAAAGTTGACATCATGGACCAATCCGGAATTTATAAATTAACATGTTCCACTTGCCCTTGTTCCTATATTGGAAGGACTTTCCGCAATTTTAAAGTACGTTTGAGGGAACATACAAGATGCCTTAATACCAACACCACGGGCTTCTCCCATTTCGCTAACCACCTTTTCGACACTGGACATGATTTCGACTCTATTTCTGGTTTCAGAGTCCTACATACAGTGAGTAATAGATTTCTTCTTGATAATTTTGAAAATCTAGAAATTGCAAAAAACGTCAAATTCAATCCCACGTGTTCACTAAACGCTCAAATTAACTTCAATAGTACTCCAACATTTTCAGCATTAATTTAATATTTTCTCATTTAGTAATTTAATTTCCTAAAATCTTTTCAATCACATTTTACTTGCCCTGTACAAATATCTTCCAATTTCATAACTGACTTTTCTTACGTTAAATAACTTCAGTCTTCCATTATATAGCACATTAAAAAGAACATCATTTCTCCTTTTCATGCTATTTATCAGTGAACCCCCACTTGTTTCATATTTCCAATTATTTTCCAGATTGAGACGTTTTGTTCTCTTCTTTCATTATCTTTTTTCCTTTTCTTTCCTACAATTATTTTTCTTTTTATTGTCTAACCCTTGATCAAATACAAAAACTTCTAATATTAAAAATTTTCTTATTAAATGTTTTCAGTTTAAATTGTTACACTATATTTTCTTATTTAATTTGAAATAAATCTAATATTTAAATAATTATATTATGTATGTTAACGCCACCTACCTCATATTCAACAAACCATACATGGTTTTAGATAGTTCTTATTACAGATAACTTTTTCATCTTATTAATTAATTTTCTGTTTTACCCATATTAAATCAAACACTTTCTATTGGTTAAAAATTTTTTGACGTCACATCTATATAAAAAACGCTTGTTGATAAAATTTTCCTTTGTTTAAACCAGCTAATTTTTTAAAATTTGTCTCTTTTGTTAGTTTTAATGTTTTAATTTGTTTGTAAATGTCCTTTTGACTGGTTTTATTTAAAAAGTTTTAAATTTTATAACTATACTTTAAATTAATATATAAATTAAATTTATAATACATAAATTAGGACCTGTACAATTCGTTCTTGCTTTCTGTTGTAATTCCTACGTGGAAAAGTTATGGTGAGTTTTTTGCTTTAATTAAAAAAAAATAATAAAATGAAATTAAAATAAATTCTTTAAATCATGTAACTTAACAATTTGCCTTTAACTCCATAATTTTAACACGCAGGGCATGATAATAGCGATATCTTGATCGCCGAAACCGGTCGCTTCTTCAAATAAATAACTTGTGAGATAAAAAGGATTTTATTTTCTTCCATATCTTCAGTAATTACTACTCACATATGGCTAACCCTACTTTAAATTTATTCTTTCAAAATACAAAACAAAACCCTAATTATAATCTGCTGAAATTGTTATTGTCATAACGGATTTTTTGGTGAGTTTAAACCATTTGAATATAAAACACTACTTAGGGAGGAAGCAGTTTAGAGGCCTGAGAAATGACAGGCAAGCTCAAAATTATACTTCTTACTGCGGAAAAATAAATTAAAATAACAATCCTAAAAAAAATTCTTAAGTATTACAATAAAAATATTGTATAAACAAAACAACAAGCCCTATACAGAGAAAATGCATTTACACTCTCAGGCTTTCCAACTAAGATTTACGTTGCAAAATAATTGATTGATGATTGAATTTATCTCATATCTTTTATTTCATAACGAAACTGACAATTGAGTTGCTTGAAAACAATACGTGGATTCCGCACTTGTGGTATTACTATTGATAATTTGCAATTAGTCTCTTTTTGGTTGAATTCGGTAAGATCTGCCTGGACATAATAATATTTCCGAGAGTCAACGTGCCTGAGAGTATAAATGTGTTTTTCACTGTGCTTGGTGGTTTGTATATATAATTTGATTTATTTGCCGTATCAAGCAACGGCCGAACGCTTGTTTTACCGGGAGATTTTGAATCAATGTTCCTGCCTCTGCTATAAATAATCTCATTTATTCAAATATGTTAAACTTGTGGTGAAACACCTTATGTCTCCAGCAATTAAGTAAGCCTAGATGTTCGTGAATCTCAAAAATTCCTACCATGTAAAAACTTCACTTATGATGTAAGACACAGGGTTATATAAGTATTCTCTCCTAGATTTTAGTTAGTTTTTGCCTTATTCACACATGATACACGATATATTTTTATAATGTATAAAAACAGAAATATATAAGTATGTGTTGTTAACTATATAATTAACAATAATGGATGTACAAAAAATACGAGTTCAAAGAAAGATTTTGTCAAAATGAAAAGCTATTTTTGTGTAAAAATAACTTTGCTTGCAAATTGTTGGAAAATAAAACGTTTGCTGTTGTGGTATCTATTCTCATGTTTTGAAAAAATGTAAACCAACTTTTTCAATTCGTACTGTGTATCTATTTATCTAAAATAAATAAACTTTCTTTGAAAAATTTGTCCTTTATTTTCATAACAAGTATTTTCTGGTAATGAAACTGTAAAGATTGATATTTAATATCAGGAACATTATCATCTAATTTCATGCCTGCTGAGATGGCGTACTCGCTTTTATAAATATATTACGCGCACCTGCATGCCCTAATGCAGTTAGAACTTCGGGGTAAAAAATTGAAAGAAAATTGATTGCCCTTGAAAATGAGCCTGGCCCGAAGTCACTAACTCTATCCCGTGCCCTTCCGTAGAGCAAAACACTTTCACCTCCCTCTCACCCATTCTGATTATCCGATCGAGTTTTTATAGGGCCCAAATCAAAGAAAAAAAAAATTGGCGATCCGTCGGCGAAAGAATAATTTCCCCCACTTTACTCTTACGTCGCGAAAATCGAAAAATAAGATTTGCAAAATCCAAAATTCGGCCGCCACTTGTCCGTTTTAACGAAAATCATCACTTCCTTAATACATCCTGTAGTAGGGTCCTCAAGTAAGAGTTCATCATTTTTCTGACCCGGATTGTTCGAAAATTAAAAAAGATTAATCAGCGTTTGTCCTCCTTCTCCCCATCCCTTCCTAATCAAACTAGCGACTCGAAAGGACACAGTACTTGGGTCATGACTATCTATCGGAGGAAAAAAAATCAAGTCTCTTTTTTCGGCGCAAAAACGCGAACAGAACTAAATGTTTGTGTGGGTATCGAACACGTATCACTACAGCAAGTTTAATATTTATTTTAATATGTATACAGGGGTGTGTGCGTGCTCCATAACTTTTTTCTACCCAAGCTATCGATTAGATGTTTTTTTTAAACGATAGGACCGACAATGAGGCACAATCTAAAAATATTTCTATTTATATACAGGATATCCCAAATAAGATATACAACTAAGTTCTGTTTTTTTAAATGGCAACCCCCCATTTTTGTTACATATTTAGATTCGCCATTAAATTGTCGATATAACACACCTAGGTTTCTTCGACTTATTTGCAATAGTTTTTGACTTATGTCAATTTATGTGTCAAATTCAGAACTTCAGAACTGTTCAAGATAACTTAATCAACATCTTTCCGGTCGATTCCGCGCATCTTTAGAGATGTAGACTAACTCGGAGTCGATGTTCTACCCCCTACTCCGATTTTTTGAAAATGACAAATTACAAATAGCAATAACTCGACTTTTTCAAATACATCACCCTATATTTTATTAAATCATTGCATGGCATTTTGTAAGAGCTTTTTGCTGATATAGGGTTTGTGGGGTTTATTTTCTAAAACTTACGATATTTATGCAAAATAAGAAATGTTTGACGGTTTATTCGAGAAAAAAAGAAGTCGAGTAGGCCGTAAAATTTGACAGATTCATACAATTTTGAAAAGAAAATGTTACAACAATACTATTTACAAGAACATGAAATGAGTCGTATAGAATCAAAACTCTGTATTTGCCACATGTGTCATTCTGAGAAAACCGCGAAAAACTGTCTGTTCATTATATATCTGTAGTTTCCCGGCAGGTTTTTATATGCTATGCTTGTGTGAATACTCTAATTTAATGAAATTGTTTGAAAATACAAAGTTTTGAAACTGAAACTTGCGAAAATACACAGTTTTGAAACTAATGTGCAATCAACATTGTAGCGAGACAGGACCGTAATAAAAATTATTGTATACGATCATAAAAATACACGGATATGTCAATATAACGTTTATAAAAATTATTTTTTTTTCAATTCCATATTCTTCCATTTTTCTTTCTGCACGAGCACACGGTGTTATTGGAATTGAGACTAGCACAACTTTGAAGCGACGCCACCGGTATTAATTTGAACTGCATGAAAAGCATAATTTTGTTTGTTTACCTGCAGTCGAACGTGTGTTTTGATTTTGTGCTTCGTGTATTTTGCTGTTATTTGTTAGTTAAAAGTTGAAAATGCCCAATAAAAATAATACAAACTATTGTGTTTATGGGTATACCTCTAGGAAATCTAAAAATCCGGAATTACACTTCCATTATGATCCACCCAAGAAGCAACAAAAAAGGTGTCATCGAGGAAGTTGATCGTCGTAAATTCCGGGAAAAGTATAATCAATTTTAAATCTGAAGATTATATTACAAAATCAGGTAAGATAAAGATTAGCATTTCTGAGATTATTTCTTGATTACTACTGAAATGTTTGCAGGAATTCTTTCAAACAAAATAGCACCCAAGTAGTGCAAAAAGTGTGTGCCATCACATCATTTGCCCAGTAAGCCACTTGATGTTAAAACCATTAAATGTGCAAGGAATGATGGTTAGTTAGAAGACAGCAAAGTGTTGCCTATAAACTAAGTAAACTTGTCCTTACAAACTGTCGAAACTGTGTACAGTTGTACTTTTATATATGTAAACTTAAAATCTAATTAGGTGTGCACATCATTGCTGATATTTCAACTTATCATTTTTCTAAAGGTAATATTCAGTAAAATAAAACCTTTGTCACATCCTAATTTTAAAAATACCATTATTATGTTCCCCTCTTGTACAACACCTGTTTTCAATAATTATACAGTTACAATTAGTAATTAATTATTATAATAAAATGTTAAATACTACTAAAACTGAATAATTCAAAGTTAGCTTTTGTGTTTATTTTGAAAAAAGCAAAGTAGATAAACAAAACAAAAAGTTTTGCAACAGATACATTTGATGGTCTATGAAGTGTTTTAAGCCAAGAAAAAAATTTCTTAATTTTTTATATTCTAATTTGAAATTGATTTAAAAAAATAATTTTGAAACAAGGAATAGGATATATTTTACCATGAATCAATCAAAAGTAGGTTCTTAGAAATCATTTTTTATTTAAATCACTTTTACAATTACAATTATTATCCTGAAAAAATTGAAATAAAATTTATCAGCAGAAAACTGTTGTATGTTTCTTTGGCATATGATTTAGCTCCCATCCAATATCATTCTATATTAGTAGAGGTGAAGATGTTAATACCTCTAGGCTATATTCATCCTGAAACCCATAAAAAGCACACAGAAACAGAAGTAAACAATAAATTTCTGAAAAACGTAAGATATGCTAAATAAATAACCTCAAAAAATGTCAGATGGCGGAGTTTTATTTTTCTCTGAATTTGGAAAACTGCTACAAAATAAAAAACTTAACCTACCGGAACCTGCTCCCCTTCCAAACACATCGAATAAATTTCGATTTGTTTTCTTGGCTGACGCTGCTTTTGCTCTTCAACCTAATTTAATGAAACCGTACCCGGAAGTGAGTATTGACTCAGCCAGTGACAAATTCAATCGTACACATTCTGCTGTTGAAAATGCTTTCGGAATACTAGCGAGCAGTACATTTTCAACATTTCAACTATGTTTTTGGTTCCTGTTATATCCCTCCTGCATTTGATATTCTATTATATAATACCCACTGTGAGTGTGTTGAATCTTTAGGTATGACATATCCAAATAGCAAATTCATTATATGTGGTGACTACAACGTACCTAATGCTAATTGGAAAAATGATAACTTAGGTGTTACGGTCAATGATTTTAATCACCCAGGAGCTTACAACTTGCAAATACCTTTGGGTATTTACATATGTATCAAAGCAACTTCATAAGAAATAGTAGAAATAGACTCTTGGATTTGGTTTTTTCAAATATCTTTCATTTAGAGGTATCGAAAGCAGATGACATATTGTTTCCAAGTAGTATGCATCACGAACCCATTGCTATTGGTTGTAGTGTAAGTGAAGGAAAAAAACTCCACTATCGAGAATATTACCATGACTTTAAAAATGCTGACTACCTTGCAATCAACAATTTTTTCGCAAACTTCGATTGGAATCAACAGTGTCACTTAGACGTTAATGAAGCCACTAACTTGTTTTACAATGTAATTTATGATGCAATATACTTTTTTGTTCCTGTGAAGTTGTACAAAACTTCACACTTCCCTGCTTGGTTCAGCCCGGAATTGAAACATCTTGTAAAAGATAAAACAAAACTTCACAAACGGTTCAAGCAATCTAAACAGATTTTTCTAAAGCGTTTGATAGGGTCAACCAAGATTTGCTGATTGCCAAACTATCTTCGTTGGGTTTTTATGGACAAATCTTGCAGTGGATCCAGAGTTTCTTATCTGGTAGAAGCCATACAGTAAAAATAGGAGGCTGTGTATCATTCACAATTTCTGTACCTTCGGGTATTCCTCAAGGTTCCCATTGTGGACTTTTGCTATTCAACCTATTTATTAATGACCTAGTTACAATCATAAAACATAGTGAGGTACTCATTTTTGCTGATGACGTAAAAATATTTAAACCAATTTCTTCTACTAACGATGTCTCGCTCTTGCAAGAAGATTTGTCACAATTTTATGACTGGTGTGGTATGAATCATATGGACTTGAATATATCCAAATGTTACTGCCAAATTACCTATGGATGTGAAATAAAATCACACATGTTCCCAAGAACAAATACATTAAAAATGTCCTACACTGCACCAGCGTCTGGACTTCAACAGCTATTCCTTGGGCTATATGCCCCACCAGGTATTGAATTACGAAAGTCAAGACGTGGTTTGGTCAGCGACCAAGTCGGGGCTTTAAACCAGAAACTTCGATTTTGTTACTAAAGAAGCTTGCCATTCTTAGACCGGTTTCCAAACCACGTCTGGACTTTCGTAATTCAATACCTGGTGGGGCATATAGCCCAAGAAGTAGTTGTTAAACTCCAGACGCTGGTGCACTGTAGGACATTTTTAATGTCTTTGTTCTTGGGAACATGTGTGATTTTATTTCACATCCTTAGGCAGTTTTGTTACGCCCATGGTTCTTTTTTGGAATTTTTATGGTTCAAAAAATTCCACCTTCGTGTAGTTTTCTATAGTTTTGCAAGCTTTGATTTTGTTATAAAAGTGAAGATGGCGTTGGGCTCTCCTCGTTCGTGATACACTTACTCTAACGCAAACACTTTTATCAAGAACGAGGCGAATCGAATTCATTTTCAGATATCCTTTAGCGATAGGACGTCGAGCTAGCCTGCTTCTTACTGATGAGGAACAATAATTCCGAAAGTTATCCGAAGTTATTGAGTAATTAGTTACTTTTCTTTCATTTACTAATAGTCACAAATAGTCTTGACCCGAACTAAGGTAAGCAATTTTTTGTTGCGACGTAGTTTATTTTTTTTTTAGTGGGCTCAATTTAGATCCATTCTGGAGGTTGAGTGACTAAATTGACTGTATTTTGGATGAGGGTAAAGTAATCTCCTGGCGCACATTTTTCTTTTAATTAACAACATATATCAATCCACACCCCACTTCACTGTGGTTAGCCGGCATCCAAAGAGGATTACATAATCCCACGAAGGAATATCTTTAACCGAAAATAACTCGTGGCAACGTTAACTGTAAATAGAGGATAGTTAGGTGATTCCAAATAACCTTGGTTACTGGGTCTAACGCCTTTAATAACCGAGATACGGGGTGTTTCATCCATTTCGGCCAATATTTTGATAAGCCGTAACTTTAGAACCACCCTTTAGATTTCTCTCATACTTGGTACAGGTATAGTGTGTTAATAGCCCAATCCTATAGTGTAAGAACTACAATTGAAATCCAGATCCGGATTAAGAAGAATTTGTAAAATTTGAAAATCCCCAAAACAACACCCTGTATATTAATGCAGTATTACAACAGCCGTGGATTGGAAGCGGAAGTCTGTTTCCATGGCCTGCGCGATCACCAGACTTAACTTGTCTTGATTTTCAGACTCAACCTACGACCAGAGAAGATATGAAAAACCGAATTCGTAATCCATTACGTAACATACCGAGAGCCAAAATTGAAGTGCAGTTTTGTCTACCCATGAGAGGCTTCAGCAATGCATAGAGCGTGATAGTGAGCATTTCGAGCATTTACGGGGGTATTAAAAACCTTTCTTTTTTAAATCGGTCCTTTTTAGGGCCACAACTTGCATAATAAAAGTAATTAATTAGTTTAAAAAATAAAAATTTAAGGGATTTCCGTATAAAATTTTCTTTGGTCTAAATTTTAGGTTTGGAACAAGATATCGAGATACGGTTTTCGCGAGCTTGTTTATGCATCATTTAGTTAATTTTTCATGAAAAAGAAATCATACCAATGTATTTAAATTTTTTGAGAAAATTAACCATTTCTGTCGGAATGTCGAACAAGGCCATCTAGCGGCGACATGTGGAACTAACAAAACTTCAAATATTATAACATTTGTAGCCCAAGAATAGCTCTTTTCAACTAGCCCAAGTTTGTTAAAATCGGCTCAGCCGTTTCGAACATACAGGGTGTTTTTTGTAGAAACCATTTGAATACCCCCCACCACTTTAATTTTACAAACAAAAAAGGTTCAGGTTATCCTCGACTTTAAAGATCAGGTATTTCTTTGTTAGGTTAATATAGCGGAATTCACAGAAACATCACTTTCTTAGATTCAAGATTGCAGTTACGCACCTAGCGGCCATTTCAGAAACTTAAAAATATTTTCCAGGTTTTTCTCTTGGCCGTTTTAGTCATAACTTTTTTGTCACAAGCCTCTACGATAAATAGTTTCCTAGATACAGTACCTCGCATTCTTATTTGGCCACCCTGTACCAAATATGAAAGAAATCTACCAGGTATTTCGAAAGTTACTGCTTGTGAAAATGAAAATAATGCATTTGATGTAATTTGGCGTTAAAACTCCAGTTGTAGAATGGAATGTGCACTTAAAAAAATTTCACTTCAACTCTTTTTTTTTCGTTCTTTTTAAATATCCATTCCATTCAAAAATCTGATATACAGGGTGTTGTTTTGGGAATTTTCAAATTTTACAAATTCTTCTTAATCCGGATCTCGATTTTAATTGTAGTTCTTACACTATAGGATTGATTGGGCTATTAACACACTATACCTGTACCAAGTATGAGAGAAATCTACTGGGTGGTTCTAAAGTTAAGCCTTATTAAAATATTGGCCAAAATGGATGAAACATCCCGTATCTCGGTTATTAAAGGCGTTAGACCCAGTTATCAAGGTTATTTGGAATCACCTAAGTACCCTATATTTCCAGTTAACGTATGTCGGTTTAACTATGAAGCACCCTGTATAATTTTTAGTAAAATTTTCCGCTCTTTCACGTGGTACTATTAGTTTTTTTTTTTCGAGATATAATGAAAAAACCAAATATTCGATTTTGTTTTCGAAATTGTGAAGTTTACACTTTAGAGCAGCAAATATTTATACACCCTTCCAAGTACCGGAGTGCCAAGTTTCAACGATAACATATTTTGTGATAGGTCAAACTGGACTAATTGTAAATGTATAAAACAGAGTATTTGAAGTAAAAGAAAACTAAAATGCTTACTTGCTAAAACGGGTTTTAATTTACTTCCTTCCTTAATAAAAATAAAGGGTACGTCCAATACTCCTGTTTATAAATTTTCTGTTGAATTAGTGTGGGGAGGGGCCCGATGAGACTTTATCCCCGGGGCCCTGCGGATTGTAGCACTCGTGGAACTCTTCCCAAAACTGAAACCTTCCGAAGTACTTTGCTACTGATTTTTTGTTTTAACTTTATTTAAGGTTTTAAAGTTTTTTCATATTTTATTAAATATGAGTGTTCGAGAAAGTCTCGAACACATTGATTTTAATTAATTTATAATAAATAGATGCAATCTCAAAATTATCGACAAAATTGTTTCAAATATTTATTTTTCGATTTTATACGAATTTAAATTAACAAAAAAGCCTAATTTTCATTCGAAAAAGTTGATTTACAAATTTTCATTTTTTCAACTTTATCAGTGCTCGTTCTCTTTCTTAAAACCTCGACTTAAAGACGGGCACCTAATAAGGATGAACAACGAGAGACGGTAAAACAGATATGGGAGGCAAAACGACCCACAAAAAGGAAAAGGGGCAGACCAGTTGCAACATGGGATGACACGATCAATAAAATATTAGAACGAAGGGGGATCGACAGACGAGAAGCAAATAAATTGGCAAAAGACAAAAAGAAATATTTTATTGATCGTGTCATCCCATGTTGCAACTGGTCTGCCCCTTTTCCTTTTTGTGGGTCGTTTTGCCTCCCATATCTGTTTTACCGGTCTCTCGTTGTTCATCCTTATTAGGTGCCTGTCTTTAAGTCGAGGTTTTAAGAAAGAGAACGAGCACTGATAAAGTTGAAAAAATGAAAATTTGTAAATCAACTTTTTCGAATGAAAATTAGGCTTTTTTGTTAATTTAAATTCGTATAAAATCGAAAAATAAATATTTGAAACAATTTTGTCGATAATTTTGAGATTGCATCTATTTATTATAAATTAATTAAAATCAATGTGTTCGAGACTTTCTCGAACACTCATATTTAATAAAATATGAAAAAACTTTAAAACCTTAAATAAAGTTAAAACAAAAAATCAGTAGCAAAGTACTTCGGAAGGTTTCAGTTTTGGGAAGAGTTCCACGAGTGCTACAATCCGCAGGGCCCCGGGGATAAAGTCTCATCGGGCCCCTCCCCACACTAATTCAACAGAAAATTTATAAACAGGAGTATTGGACGTACCCTTTATTTTTATTAAGGAAGGAAGTAAATTAAAACCCGTTTTAGCAAGTAAGCATTTTAGTTTTCTTTTACTTCAAATACTCTGTTTTATACATTTACAATTAGTCCAGTTTGACCTATCACAAAATATGTTATCGTTGAAACTTGGCACTCCGGTACTTGGAAGGGTGTATAAATATTTGCTGCTCTAAAGTGTAAACTTCACAATTTCGAAAACAAAATCGAATATTTGGTTTTTTCATTATATCTCGAAAAAAAAACTAATAGTACCACGTGAAAGAGCGGAAAATTTTACTAAAAATTATACAGGGTGCTTCATAGTTAAACCGACATACGTTAACTGGAAATATAGGGTACTTAGGTGATTCCAAATAACCTTGATAACTGGGTCTAACGCCTTTAATAACCGAGATACGGGGTGTTTCATCCATTTTGGCCAATATTTTAATAAGGCTTAACTTTAGAACCACCCAGTAGATTTCTCTCATACTTGGTACAGGTATAGTGTGTTAATAGCCCAATCAATCCTATAGTGTAAGAACTACAATTAAAATCGAGATCCGGATTAAGAAGAATTTGTAAAATTTGAAAATTCCCAAAACAACACCCTGTATATCAGATTTTTGAATGGAATGGATATTTAAAAAGAACGAAAAAAAAAGAGTTGAAGTGAAATTTTTTTAAGTGCACATTCCATTCTACAACTGGAGTTTTAACGCCAAATTACATCAAATGCATTATTTTCATTTTCACAAGCAGTAACTTTCGAAATACCTGGTAGATTTCTTTCATATTTGGTACAGGGTGGCCAAATAAGAATGCGAGGTACTGTATCTAGGAAACTATTTATCGTAGAGGCTTGTGACAAAAAAGTTATGACTAAAACGGCCAAGAGAAAAACCTGGAAAATATTTTTAAGTTTCTGAAATGGCCGCTAGGTGCGTAACTGCAATCTTGAATCTAAGAAAGTGATGTTTCTGTGAATTCCGCTATATTAACCTAACAAAGAAATACCTGATCTTTAAAGTCGAGGATAACCTGAACCTTTTTTGTTTGTAAAATTAAAGTGGTGGGGGGTATTCAAATGGTTTCTACAAAAAACACCCTGTATGTTCGAAACGGCTGAGCCGATTTTAACAAACTTGGGCTAGTTGAAAAGAGCTATTCTTGGGCTACAAATGTTATAATATTTGAAGTTTTGTTAGTTCCACATGTCGCCGCTAGATGGCCTTGTTCGACATTCCGACAGAAATGGTTAATTTTCTCAAAAAATTTAAATACATTGGTATGATTTCTTTTTCATGAAAAATTAGCTAAATGATGCCTAAACAAGCTCGCGAAAACCGTATCTCGATATCTTGTTCCAAACCTAAAATTTAGACCAAAGAAAATTTTATACGGAAATCCCTTAAATTTTTATTTTTTAAACTAATTAATTACTTTTATTATGCAAGTTGTGGCCCTAAAAAGGACCGATTTAAAAAAGAAAGGTTTTTAATACCCCCGTAAACGCTCGAAATGCTCACTATCACGCTCTATGCATTGCTGAAGCCTCTCATGGGTAGACAAAACTGCACTTCAATTTTGGCTCTCGGTATGTTACGTAATGGATTACGAATTCGGTTTTTCATATCTTCTCTGGTCGTAGGTTGAGTCTGAAAATCAAGACAAGTTAAGTCTGGTGATCGCGCAGGCCACGGAAACAGACTTCCGCTTCCAATCCACGGCTGTTGTAATACTGCATTAATATACAGGGTGTTGTTTTGGGGATTTTCAAATTTTACAAATTCTTCTTAATCCGGATCTGGATTTCAATTGTAGTTCTTACACTATAGGATTGGGCTATTAACACACTATACCTGTACTAAGTATGAGAGAAATCTACACGGTAGTTCTAAAGTTACGGCTTATCAAAATATTGGCCGAAATGGATGAAACACCCCGTATCTCGGTTATTAAAGGCGTTAAACCCAGTAACCAAGGTTATTTGGAATCACCTAACTATCCTCTATTTACAGTTAACGTTGCCACGAGTTATTTTCGGTTAAAGATATTCCTTCGTGGGATTATGTAATCCTCTTTGGATGCCGGCTAACCACAGTGAAGTGGGGTGTGGATTGATATATGTTGTTAATTAAAAGAAAAATGTGCGCCAGGAGATTACTTTACCCTCATCCAAAATACAGTCAATTTAGTCACTCAACCTCCAGAATGGATCTAAATTGAGCCCACTAAAAAAAAATAAACTACGTCGCAACAAAAATTTGCTTACCTTAGTTCGGGTCAAGACTATTTGTGACTATTAGTAAATGAAAGAAAAGTAACTAATTACTCAATAACTTCGGATAACTTTCGGAATTATTGTTCCTCATCAGTAAGAAGCAGGCTAGCTCGACATCCTATCGCTAAAGGATGTCTGAAAATGAATTCGATTCGCCTCGTTCTTGATAAAAGTGTTTGCGTTAGAGTAAGTGTATCACGAACGAGGAGAGCCCAACGGGGCAGACCAGTTGCAACATGGGATGACACGATCAATAAAATATTAGAACGAAGGGGGATCGACAGACGAGAAGCAAATAAATTGGCAAAAGACAAAAAGAAATGGAGGAAGTTCGTCCACGAGGAAGAATAATGGAAACCTCACGCCCTACACCTATCTTAGGTAGAAGGGTATATGGGTTATATATATATATATATATATAGTTTAAGTAGAAAAAATTCGTGGGAATCAGTCAATATAAAATAAATTAGTTTGATTTCTTCGTTTTGGTCAAGCTTTCGAAAACGTTTATTTTCTTTTTCAAGACTAATAACATGAAATACGGAAAAAATTAAATACAAAAAGAAACATCGGTGTTAAAATATTTTAAAATGACAAAATGACAGTTTCCAAAAACTTCAGAATACAATTGTAACATACAGAGTGTGATTATAAAAAGTATAAGAATGTGTAAATATATATATAAAAAAAAAATAATAAATATCAATTCAAGGAGGACGAGTTGAGAAATTTTCTTTATGTTTTTTTAATAGAAATGTGTATATTGTACTCAGGTCATTGATGTCTGTTCTTTTATTCATTGAATTTTGATTGTTATTTATATGAACCATTTCAAGAAAGAGACGCTTATTAAGATTTCGTTCATTATCGAGAATTTTGACATTATTATAGTCAATCACATGATCTTTATCTATTACATGTTCAGCAAGGCGACAAGATCTCACATTCCTTCTGCAGTCACTTTTGTGAGAAACAATTTCATATTTTATATTATTTCTGTATTACTTTCAGCAGATAATTCAGTTATAACCGAGAGTGATCCGCTTTACTCTGTGGACGTACCCTCATACACGCTCGCGGCTACTATGATTTGAATAATGCAAATGCAGTTCTAGAAACGTCAGTCAAAAATTATTCTGACAATGATACAATTTGAAATTTTAAAATGGGTAATATTATCAGTAGTAATATCACAAGAGCATCGAAAATAATCGATTATACTTCCGAGTCACGAGACGTATTTCGCGAAACACCACGAGAGCATAGTTCTTTTTATTGTTCTACACTTCCTGTCACTTAAATAAAATATGTTTTGGTTTTTGCATGAACGTAGAAAAAATATTGTATACAACTCGTGCAAAAAGTGTTTATTGCACTTGACGTATTTTACATCGCGTACAATAAGACTTACTTTTTGCTTTTGTTGCTTAAATAACTATTGAGCCCTTTTCATGTACAAGGAGTACAGAGGTTGAAGTTGAAGTTAAAGTTTCCAGATATAATTTTAGTAGGTGTTCATTGTTTACAGATGAAGCACAGCTTACGCGATATGTCAACTACAATTTGATGAACAATTTTCGGTTATTTTGTATAGTACATTCATGTTTTTAGTTTCAGCAGTTTTGTCTGTTTCAACGGTCGTTCTTGGTCAACAGGTAGAAATTTGAAGAAATTGTGAAGAAAACGAATTCTATAAATTTATCAAACATTTATTTTGAAATGATCAATGGTTGTTATAAGTAGTACATATTTAATAATGTTGAATAACAATTTTAACGTGTCAAAATCAGTGTACAAAACAATTATTTAAGATAAAATTATAAAATTTTTTGTATAAAAATACCATATTGCACAGGCTTCTATTCCTGTAATAACTTTAGTTAAAAAACTGCTTTCTCACTGCTTTTTGATTTCGTTCAAACTATTACAAATATTTTTGTTTATTATTTGGAAAATTGGTTCCGCTAATTGGACTCTTTGCTTTGGACAGTGTTGTTCGGTTAGAGTCGTCATCATGCAGGTTTCAAATTCATTAATTTGTCTGAAAATAAACTCGAATAAATAAATAAAATATACAGAGTCACATATTTCTTTAATTTCCAGAGATTATAGCGTATCTCGGCTCATTTCCTGCATTTCTATATATAGTCGAACTCAATCCCATGAGAATGAAAAAACAGCAGAGGATTACCGCCAATAGAACAAATACTGATTGATCTGGACATTTTTGAGTATTTTAATGTCGAAAACACCGCACACTGTCCATATACATAAAAATAAAATGATATTTTGTCTATTAGGACATCTGTACAAAGATCCAATAACCAACTTAGCTGGATATCGTTATAGGGGAGAAAGGCGTATAATTATTAATTATGAATTTACATTTTAATTTCTATAACGCATATTAGATTTGAATTACTAATTAAAATTTTGTCTTAAATTAATTTAACTAAACTGTGAGGTTACACTCATAAGAGGCGACAATGGAAGTGTGGTTATAGTTTTTACATTTTCAATTGCAGAAACAAAATTCTCAGATGTGCAGACAGCTTACTTTGGCGGCATGTAGATGTGCCGACAAGTGGCTTTGTCGGTATTAGCGACTTGTATTGTTCTGCAATTAAAGTAGGAAGTAGGAAGTTAGACAAATATTGTCTTCAGTAGTGAGAGCTAGGAAAATATTCATACAGTGATACACTGTGCTTGTGTTCGCACTTGATTTTTGATTTAGGGAATAGTAGATGGTAGGTGATTTGTGGCGTTAGTTTATTTCAGTTAATATTATTCTTGGCTTCCGTGTATATACATACTTTTTTTATTTTGAAACATTGTTACAGTGTACTTCTTATTTATTTATTCGGTGTCAATTTCAATATCTTTCGTCCTTGGAAAAATACAGTTTTTTTTAAGTGGATCTAAAGAATCGGAACAATCACTAACTGATATTCCAATGGATTATGTGGTATCAGGTTGTAGTCCCAAAGATTCCTGGCATCAAAAAGGGGCCACGAGGTATTGCGCCTTCCGACCTATTTTTGTGTATTTAACCCCATAGAATTAATTTGGGGACAACTTAAAAAAAGAATAAGGCGTTATAACGTGTTTCCCAAATTTGATGGGTTGATAGCAAATTTGGTAAAAGAAGAAATTAACAAAATTTCAGCTGATGATTGGCAGAAAAAATCAAACATGTCATCAAAGAAGAAAATTCTTATATAAGTCCTACCAAATTTATTATCAATGTTGATGACAGTGATTCCGATGGTGAGGGTTGAGATAGGGTAGGTAAGCTTAATTAATTTATAATATTTATGACTTTATTCACCGTGTTTTTAATTTTAGAATTAAAATTTGAGACAAAATTTTAATTAGCAACGTTTCTGAATCTCACAAGAGATCAGAAAATGAAGCTATAGGCCAGGTAGAGTGGTCAACCTCTATTCAAATCTAATATGCGTTATAGAAATTAAAATGTAAATTCATATTAAAGAAAGTTAATCAATATAGAAATTTTACGCAAAATACCCCTAACGATCTCCAGTAACTTGGTTATTGGATCTTTGCACAGAGGTCCTAATAGACAAAATATCATTTTATTTTTATGTATATGGACAGTGTGCGGTGTTTTCGACATTAAAATACTCAAAAATGTCCAGATCAATCAGTATTTCTTCTATTGGCGGTATCCTTTGCTGTTTTTATAGCGTTTTTTCTTTCTCATAAAGCGGTGGGTTCTACTATACTGAGTGTTCTAACAAATGCATTTTTATAAACAAATTCTGAAAAGATTGGCAATGCACCCAAACTATATTATGTCATCGAAAAATAATTGACAAATTGAAAAAATTTAGCAACATGAAATTTTAATAATCCCATTTTTCCAATATTTATTCAATTTCCCTTTTGTAATGAAATTCTTAAAAAATTGGTAAAGCACGTCAATTTTAATTCTAGAAAAGACTGTGACTTGTACACACTTAAATTTAGCAACGGAGAAAATCTTTTGTAATTTTAAAGAAATTAAAATCTCTTAAAAGTGTGTAACATTTATTTAAAATTTGCTAAGCCCTTTCGACCATACGGTCATCTTCAGAGCAGCATCCTAAAAGAGGAGTTTCACAAGTTTCTATATAACAATAAACTAGCCTATAAAAACTTACGTCAAAAAATTTTTATATAGATACCTAACAAAAAAGTTCCAAACTATTGTAACACTTGGTTATATATGAAATTGATAAACTTTAAAAGATTTTTATAAAAAAAATTTTTTATAGGCTAGTTTATTGTTATATAGAAACTTGTAAAACTCCTCTTTTAGGATGCTGCTCTGAAGATGGTCGAAAGCGCTTAGCAAATTTTAAATAAATTTTACACACTTTTAAAAGATTTTAATTTCTTCAAAATTACAAAAGATTTTCTCCGTTGCTAATTTTAATTCTGATGTAAAATGTATATACCAAACTCTATCGCTTTGTTTGTAGTTGCTTAATGTGGTAAAAATAACCTCTATACAGGGTGTCCATCTATATTTTAAACCGATTTAAACATGTAACTTGTGAACTATTTAGCTTTCAATGAAATGAGTATTTTTTTAGTATTCCTCTTTTCTGGTACACTTTCTGTTTAGAACTGTGCAAAAAATAAGGAAAAATATTGAAATAGTGTAAATAATTAAGTTAACTACAAGAGAAATACAGATATTGCTCAATAGGAACTTAAAAATCCACAGAAATCGGTAATTTGGAAAAAGAAGGAGTAGACACTTATAAAAAAGTGTAGACAATTACGTAAATCTTAAAATAGATGTATTTTTTGAACGAAAATATTGGGTTTCGTTATATATATTTTGACTATTTTTAAACTTAGGTATATAATTTACAGTAGAGTTAATGAAATTCGATTTTCATTAGTCTTTCTCTAATTTTTATGTATTTCTGAGCATTCGTTTTTTTACCCACTTTTAGTTCAACCCTGTACTCTCAATGTTTTAATTTGACTTTTAGAAATTATGATTTCTTTAACTTTCATAGTAGTGGAGGCAATGAAGCAAAATACCGGGGAAAAATTTCGGAGTGAACGGTTTGGAATGCGGTTTTTTGCATTGTCTTCCAAAATTTATTTGTAAAAAATGTGGCGACTTGGATTCCATGACAAATCGAAAATTGCATTACTGCAGCCAAAAATGCATCCAAAAAATGCATTATTTGAGAGGCCTTTTGGCAAATCTAATAACTTTGTAAATAAGAGTCAGAATTGGCCCAAGTCGGGTACCCAGGGGTTTTTGAGGTCGCTGATCACGATTATGATGTTCAAATTGGTTCCACGAACACCTGGAGCTCAGGAACCCCGATAAACGTCATCTTCGGGGGACTATCTCAAAATTCAAGCGGGGAAGTAGAGAAACTCGGTGCCCGGGGGTTTTTTGGGTCGCTGAATCCAAATACGGCATCGGCGAACACCCCCGAACGCCGAACACCTGGTGCACCAGAACCTGGTCCTAAACGTCGTCTCCGAGGTTTTTCCAGACATAATCGAAAAAGATGAATCGAACATCGTGAAGGGGTTTTTTTGAGGCACTGAATCTGAGTTTCGTGTCGAAAACGACCCCCCCGAGCACCTGGTGCACCTGAACCTGGCCCTGAACGTCATCTTCGCGGCTTTTCCTGAAAATATCGACAAAAACGAACTGAAAATCGTTGAGGGGGGTTTTTTGAGGCCCTGGATCCGAATTTCGTGTCCAAAACGACCCCCGAGTACCTGGTGCACCTGAACCTGGCCCTGAACGTCACCCGCCGATTTTTGGTGAGTTCTTTGCTGCCTTGTCTGTAAAGGCCATGGAGATGAGATTCAGGGCCAGGTTCCGGTGCACCAGGTAGTCGGGGGGTCGTTTTCGACACGAAATTCGGTTTCAGCGACCCAAAAACCCCCCTCAACGATTTTCAGTTCGTTTTTGTCGATATTTTCAGGAAAAGCCAGGAAGATGACGTTCAGGGCCAGGTTCAGGTGCACCAGGTGCTCGGGGGGGTCGTTTTCGACACGAAACTCAGATTCAGTGCCTCAAAAAACCCCCCTTCACGATGTTCGATTCATCTTTTTCGATTATGTCTGGAAAAACCTCGAAGACGACGTTTAGGGCCAGGTTCTTATGCACCAGGTGCTCGGGGGGTCGTTTTTGATACGAATTTCGGATTCAGCGCCTCAAAAAACCCCCTTCACGATGTTCGATTCATCTTTTTCGATTATGTCTGGAAAAACCTCGGAGACGAAGTTTAGGGCCAGGTTCTGATGCACCAGGTGTTCGGGGGTCGTTTTCGACGTGACAAAAAACGCCCCTATAGAGATTTTCGGTTTGCTTTTGTCAATATTTTCTGTAAAATTCTCGGGGATGACGTCCACGTCCAGGTTCAGGTGTTCGGGGGTGTTCGCCGATGCCGTATTTGGATTCAGCGACCTCAAAAACCCCTGGGTACCCGACTTGGGCCAATTCTGACTATTATTTACAAAGTTATTAAATTTGCCAAAAGGCCTCTCAAATAATGCATTTTTTGGATGCATCTTTGGCTGCAGTAATGCAATTTCAGATTTGTCATGGAATCCAAGTCGCCACATTTTTTACAAATAAATTTTGGAAGACAATGCAAAAAACCGCATTCCAAACCGTTCACTACGAAATTTTTCCCCGGTCGACTAAGTCTAATATGTGAATATTATTTTTCGTAGCATCTCAATAACACGCAGTATTCATTTTAAGAGCTTATACAACCATCCCACTGTATAATAACCATGAGCTCTACAACTGATAAAAATATGTTTTCCTACGACCACCTATGAAAATGAAAATTTCCGAATTGTTTTGACACTTCGAAAGTGACAAATATCATACGAGTCCAGTTAAGTTAAAAAGAAGAAATATATCACACAGTCGTGTGATATATTTTACTTTCGCGCACGACATCTGTCAAAGTGTTGTCAATCGTTATGAATAATTAGTAGTGGAAATGGAAAGGGATGAATTTTTGAACGAATTTACTCCACCAGAAATATCAGCGGCGGTTAAAATTACCAGCTTAAAGCCGCTGACCCAAAAATCAAAAGAAAGGTAGGTACTCCTATTCATACAACTAATTCATGGACTGAAGAAATAAATGTAAACTTGCAATCTATGAGCAGAGTGTAGAACAAGTGATGTCCTTTAAATATTTGGGGGCTAATATAACTAGCACTAGAAATATTAAGGAGGAAGTAAAAGCTCAAACAGCAAAGGCATCTCTAATCTCAGGATTCTTGAGAGACATAATCTGGAGAAATAAACACATGAGTACCAGAAGTAAGGTCAGAATATAAAAGACATGCGTAAGACCGATGATGACATACGCGATAGAGACCAGAGCGGAGAACACGACCACAAAGCGACTTCTTAGATCAACGGAAATGCGAACTCTTAGATCGATAACTGGCTATACCCTATTTGACCATAAAAGAAGCGAAGAGATAAGGGAAATATGTGAAGTCCAAGACATAGTAAGATGGGCAAGAAACCGAAGAAGAGAATGGAGAGACCATGTCAGCAGAATGCCTAACGACCGGCTGGCAAAAATTGTGAGAGAGAAGCGGCCCAACACTCCACGCCCACCTGGACGCCCACCAAAAAGATGGTATGATAGCTGGTCCTCATCGTCCCAATTGCTTTTGGGCAACCTTTGAGGCAAACACAGGACGTAGTCCTAACGTAAGAAGAAGAAGAAGAAGAAGAAATAAAAAAGGCATTAAAGCTTCTTTTTCTGAATTTATATTAAGTTAATAAATATATTAGAATTTTCTTAAAAGCACAATAACAGATTATTTTTAAAATTTTATTTTAAATCCTAAAATTCCTAATATACCCAATGATTAATATTTAAAAAAAAAACAAAATTAGAATATTAAAAATGTTGGGGTCGTAGGAAAAATAGTGTACATAACTTGTTGGAAAGTGTATTTCTTGCACTCGTTACGTTTCCGCACTCGCCGCTACGCGGCTCGTGCTAAACGCTACACGTGCGTAATTGGTCACTTTCCACACTTGTTACGTAATATACTAATTTTCGCCTACCATATGTGAAAATGAATATCAAAACCAAAAATTATAAAGAACACGATTTTGTAGTTTTTCACTATCTCCACACCTTTGACTTTGACGTTTCACATAAATGTTCATTAAACCATTAAACGTCAGTGTAAATCAAAGTCTGAAATCAAGAGACCAAAACTGACAGTGATGAAGAATTTACGAATACTCCACCAGACTTGCAAGAAGCTAGTAATGTTTTCTAAATTTGTTACCTACAAAGTCTAGACAACGCGCAAAGGTAAGAAAAGTACTATAAATTGTTTAACAAATTAAATATTTTTGTTAAATTTTCCTATTTGTTGTTTGTTTTCTGGTAGGCGAAAAACAGTTGTGAGTCACACATGCAGAAAACGCTTTAGCATCCCTTAGCTATTAGCTGCCCTCGCTTCGCTTCGTGCGCTCATGCAGCTAATAGCCTCGGGCTGCTAAAGCTCATTTTCTGCCCTTGTGACACAATGTACTATTCTGACTGGTAAAAACTACTTTAAGTTATATATGTATTTTCGTTTAAAAAATAATTTTGACATTGATTTTAGGATATACGTTATTTTTCACACCTTCTAGACCTTTTTCTTTTGGTGTATTTTTAAGCTAGTACGATTTTTTAATATTTATTATCCATATATTTTCTCTATTTTCCTAACATTTTGCACACGTTTTTACACGTTTTCTCACTTTATTTCGTAAATTTTTTATAAAAAAGTTCTTGCAATGAAAATTGCAAAAATTTGGTCTTAGTCGTCCCGCAAATGAGTTTAGGGTCTAATATTTCCCTTCGCCCTTTAGCTTTAGAACAAAAATAAACAAAACGAACGAAACTTGGTATCATAAATGAAAGTGTTTATAGGTTTAAGTCCACAGCTAGATCTGCTAATGTCTTCTTATTTGAAGGACTAATGTCGCGGTTTTAGATCAGTTAAATTCCATCAGGAATCAAGAGTTCCGCAGGGATCAATTTTGGGACCGCTTCTAGTTACAATTTTCTTAAATGGTATTGTTGTTAGAAAAACGTTGAACTAATCAGCAAATTACATTATTTTGGAAAATTCTTAATAGTCAAATAGCATTGATTTATTAAATTATATTCATTTAAAATTTAGTTTCTATTTGCCAGCTGCAAGGACAAATATTTTAAATTCATCCCCACTATACCAAGCAATTAATGAGTATCATAACATCCAAGACAGCTTGGATATATTTGCTTGTAATAAATACCAAATTAAACGTGTCATTTCTCTAGTTACTGTATTATAAATGTTTATTATATATGTATTATACAGGGTGGTCCTTAAATAATTGTACATATAAGTATGGTAGATTCCTAAATGTGCGATACACTTTTTTGCTCTTTAAGTTAGCGCTATTCTTGTAAAATAATGTTAAATCAACGTTATTTTAGAAGAAAAAAAGCATACTTGTTATTAACCTTAAAACTTAACGGTTTACGAGATAATGGTATTTTAGGGATGCATGATTACATTGGTACGCAAACATTTTTTGGCTTTGACACCATTCTTGCTGATTCTTATGTAAAATGACCTCTTGAATCCGAATATGACCTCAGTTTTCCCCCATCACCCACCGTTTTCGGGAGGTGGCCCTCCCTCCAATTTTTATCGGGCGATGGGGGAAAACTGAGATCATATTCGGATTCAGGAGGTCATTTTACATAAGAATCAGCAAGAATGGTGTCAAGGCCAGAAAAAAATATTTTTTTGCCGACCAATGTAATCATTCAGCTAATCCCTAAAATGCGATTATCTCGTAAACCGTTAAGTTTTAAGGTTAATAACAAGTGGCTTTAATATTTTACAAGAATAGCACTACTTAAAGAGCAAAAAAGTTTATCGCACATTTATGCCACAAATGTGGCCTAACTAGCGCCCTCTACAAATTACATCGAAGTAGTTACCAGATTCTGATTTATCGTGCCCAAAAACCCCCAGTTCCAAATTTTAATGTACCTATACATATTCAAAAATGCTATAGTTATTGCAAAAAATAAATCTTAAAGCAAGTTGGTCAAAATCGTAATATTTTAAAGTGAGGAATCTACCATACTTCTATGTACAATTACTTAAGGACCACCCTGTATATTTATTACGTAATTTTACAAAATTGTGCAGTCTAAAAGTTTGATACTAGGTTAATATTTCATTTAAGCTAATTTTTCACAAATCATAACATAGATATCAAGTAAAAATATTATTGGAAGCAGCTTTCAAGTGAGATGTCACTTGCAGATTATGTAAATATTTTTTAAAATAGCGCCACAACTAATTTACTTTTTTCTCTTTAAAAGTGTAAGGAGGGGCTTTAGAATAGCACTGTATATCCATAAACTATTGTTTAACATAAAAAAGAATACTTTAAAAATTCCAGATAGTCATTGTAATAAGACACAAACGAGAAAGGAGGAATTAGATATACAGACCTGGCAAATTTTTAACGGAACATAGGATTTTCAATGTATTTTGGACAAGAGCTCACGTAGAAGTCGACCAGCAGAATATATAACAAATCTACGCGATGACGTATCAACTATTCAATTGAACCATTCTAAATTATTGTATCCCTACTCTTCGCTAGCAGAGCGCGTGTCTGCGTTAGCTTAATAGCACTGGCCGGCACATAGACAAACAAAGGTTTACTTGTTATTTTATCTATGGGCCGGCAGCAATACGAAAATGTTAGGAGAGGAGGTGTGTATGTGAGACTTTCAGGAACAGATTTTGCGACGCCGAAGTTCCATTGTATGCGAGAAATTATTTGTTGCAATAAATGTAACAAATAATTTCTCTTCTGAAACTAAATGCTGTGGTTCCTTCTTGCCATAACGGCTTCGAAAATAAAATACATTCTACGATTTAAAAAACATAACAGTAAAAAAAATTAAAATGTAACTATAAAACTACGAATCTAATGTAATAAAGGTTCAAAGAAACCACCTATTTGTGCTAAACGATAGTCAAATCTGTGAAACAGAGATAATCTAACTTTTTAATAATTCGAGAAATGGTGGACTGTGTGGGAATTGGCCTATTTTTAAATGCAAATATAAATAAATTTATTGTATCTCGAATCGAGTGGCCTCCCACTTTAAAATTTGTATCTTTTCTTCCTTTGTAAACGTGAATATTTTATTTTCAATCATTATCGGCGTACTATTCTGCGATTTTACAGTACACTGAGTGGCAGGTATCACGTGCCAGTTGCTCGAGACAGGAAGGGGAACAGTGGTTCAATTGAATAGTTGATATGCCTTCGCGCACATTTCTTAGATTTTGTGCTGGCCGACTTCTACGTGAGCTCTTGTTAAAAATACATTGAAAATCCTATGTTCCGGTAAAAATTGGCCAGATCTGTATAATGAAAGCACACCACTCAAAAATCCGAAGCATTAAGCGATAAGGATATCGCAAAGGCAAAGGCAAAGGCAAAGGCAAAGGCAAAGGCAAAGGCAAAGGCAAAGGCAAAGGCAAAGGCAAAGGCAAAGGCAAAGGCAAAGGCAAAGGCAAAGGCAAAG
Source organism: Crepidodera aurea (assembly GCA_949320105.2). Taxonomy (NCBI): domain Eukaryota; kingdom Metazoa; phylum Arthropoda; class Insecta; order Coleoptera; family Chrysomelidae; genus Crepidodera; species Crepidodera aurea. The sequence goes on along the minus strand of OX439473.1, from coordinate 89,960,787 downwards.
GCAAAGGCAAAGGCAAAGGCAAAGGCAAAGGCAAAGGCAAAGGCAAAGGCAAAGGCAAAGGCAAAGGCAAAGGCAAAGGCAAAGGCAAAGGCAAAGGCAAAGGCAAAGGCAAAGGCAAAGGCAAAGGCAAAGGCAAAGGCAAAGGCAAAGGCAAAGGCAAAGGCAAAGGCAAAGGCAAAGGCAAAGGCAAAGGCAAAGGCAAAGGCAAAGGCAAAGGCAAAGGCAAAGGCAAAGGCAAAGGCAAAGGCAAAGGCAAAGGCAAAGGCAAAGGCAAAGGCAAAGGCAAAGGCAAAGGCAAAGGCAAAGGCAAAGGCAAAGGCAAAGGCAAAGGCAAAGGCAAAGGCAAAGGCAAAGGCAAAGGCAAAGGCAAAGGCAAAGGCAAAGGCAAAGGCAAAGGCAAAGGCAAAGGCAAAGGCAAAGGCAAAGGCAAAGGCAAAGGCAAAGGCAAAGGCAAAGGCAAAGGCAAAGGCAAAGGCAAAGGCAAAGGCAAAGGCAAAGGCAAAGGCAAAGGCAAAGGCAAAGGCAAAGGCAAAGGCAAAGGCAAAGGCAAAGGCAAAGGCAAAGGCAAAGGCAAAGGCAAAGGCAAAGGCAAAGGCAAAGGCAAAGGCAAAGGCAAAGGCAAAGGCAAAGGCAAAGGCAAAGGCAAAGGCAAAGGCAAAGGCAAAGGCAAAGGCAAAGGCAAAGGCAAAGGCAAAGGCAAAGGCAAAGGCAAAGGCAAAGGCAAAGGCAAAGGCAAAGGCAAAGGCAAAGGCAAAGGCAAAGGCAAAGGCAAAGGCAAAGGCAAAGGCAAAGGCAAAGGCAAAGGCAAAGGCAAAGGCAAAGGCAAAGGCAAAGGCAAAGGCAAAGGCAAAGGCAAAGGCAAAGGCAAAGGCAAAGGCAAAGGCAAAGGCAAAGGCAAAGGCAAAGGCAAAGGCAAAGGCAAAGGCAAAGGCAAAGGCAAAGGCAAAGGCAAAGGCAAAGGCAAAGGCAAAGGCAAAGGCAAAGGCAAAGGCAAAGGCAAAGGCAAAGGCAAAGGCAAAGGCAAAGGCAAAGGCAAAGGCAAAGGCAAAGGCAAAGGCAAAGGCAAAGGCAAAGGCAAAGGCAAAGGCAAAGGCAAAGGCAAAGGCAAAGGCAAAGGCAAAGGCAAAGGCAAAGGCAAAGGCAAAGGCAAAGGCAAAGGCAAAGGCAAAGGCAAAGGCAAAGGCAAAGGCAAAGGCAAAGGCAAAGGCAAAGGCAAAGGCAAAGGCAAAGGCAAAGGCAAAGGCAAAGGCAAAGGCAAAGGAGTCAATGTTATAGGATATTTTTACTTTAATTGGTGTGGCAATGTAATGGTTGACTATTTATAGTGGAATTAGAAACAAACTTACTTGCACTGTTTCGCAACCTCTGGAATATCGTACATTTCATCAATATTCAGCTTTTCAGCACATGTTTGTAAGGCATAGGAAATGCCTTGATTCCAGCAGCTTTCTTCGGTTGCATTAAAAATTTCTAAAAAAAGTGTTTACATATAAGCACAATTTTTTTGTGGAAATTAATTATTTTGTAAATGATTATTCGTGATTACTCGAGAATTAGTTTTCTACAAGATGTTTGTGAAAAAAAATCGGACAACAATAAACAATTGAAATAAAGGACTAAACTATACAGGGTGAGTCACGAGGAACTTTACATACTTCTACCATAAGCAGCGGCACCTTAGGGGATTACCAAATGACCATTAAAAAATGTCTTCTGTTTTTCTTTAATAATGTACAGAGTGATTTATGGATTTGGACCAAAATAATGTTTGGTCATATCGTTTCAATGATTAAGTCGGTTTGTCTCATTTTTTGATAAAAATGTGTATTGGTGTCTAGCAACTAACTGACATATTCAGAACTAAAAAATTCCAGGGCCGACTTCGCGAAAATTTGTTGAATTGCTATAATTGCAATAATTCACTCTGTAGGGAGTGGGTGGCTTAGTGGTAGAGCACTGGACTCATAATCCAAGGGTTGTGGGTTCGAATCCCACCGTCGGCAGAAATCATTTTCTCATTTTTAATTAATTAAAAATTTAGAAATTGATTTTCATATACCAGGTGTGATTCCCCACTCGACCATTCACTGTTGGGTTCTAATTAACAGTGCTGTTCCTAAAGTGCCGCTGGGAAACAATAACAAAGCTTACACAGAACACGAGGCTAATGAGTAGTCGATGCCTTTGACACTGAAGTAAAAAAAAAAAATTCACTCTGTACATGATTTCTTTAAAATGTGATATGATTTCTCCAGAGGACATAAATAGACAGTTAAACCTGGATATCTGAAATTTTTGTTACACTTGCCTTACATTTTTAATTAAAGATTTATTTTAAAGTCATATTGAAAATTGGCGATAATGAAATATCTTAATGTATAATAATGTTTAGTAATTATAAAGAAATCTTTAAAATAAACAATAATGACACACACTCTATTCCAGTATAGTAAATACCAGAATTTGAATCAATTTACAGGGCCGGATTTAAAAATCTGGCATATCTGGTTCATGTCAAAAATTCACCCTGTATGTAACTTTTTCCACCCGAAATAGACTGAAATTAGATTGAAAATGTTTGCATTAACCTAGTTTTGTCATTTGTTTCAGCGAAAATCATGTGTAATTATTTTAATGGGAATGAAATTAACAACCCCAAGAAATGTTTATTCATAAATTAAGAAATAAAATAAATAACAATAACCAAAACCAAAACAGTTTTAACAATGCGGAACAAAGTAAAAAACAATTTAATAAACATTACGATTTTAAAAGATATTCAAAATGAAATCCATTGGCCTCAATACACTTTTCTTGGCGAATGTTTAAATGTGTAATGGACTTTCTTATTGTCAATGGGTTATTTCTGATAATATTGCACTAGCGAATAATTCTATCAATGAGCTGTTGCCGCGTATTTATATTTTCTGCGTAGACCAGCTGTTTTCATTGCTCCCAAATGTGATAATCAACTGGATTATAGTCTGGGGATCTTGGTGCCCATGAAATAGGACCTCCTCGTCCTATCCATCGGTATTCCTAAATGTTCTTAATTTATGAATAAACATTTCTTGGGATTGTTAATTTGATTCCGATTAAAAAAATTACACATGATTTTCGCTGAAACAAATGACAAAACTAGGTTAATGTAAACATTTTCAATCTAATTTCAATCTATTTTTGACATGAACCCGATATGCCAGATTTTTAAATCCGGCCCTGTAAATTGATTCAAATTCTGGTATTTACTATACTGGAATACAGTGTGTTTATTTGAAAGATTTCTTTATAATTACTAAACATTAATATACAGTAAGATATTTCATTATCGCCAATTTTCAATTTGACTTTAAAATGAATCTTTAGTTAAAAATGTCAGGCAAGTGTATCAAAAATTTCAAATATCCAGATTTAACTGTCTATTTATGTCGTCTGGAGAAATCATATAACATTTTAGAGAAATCATGTACAGGGTGAATTATTGCAATTATAGCAATTCAACAAATTTTCGCGAAGCCAGCCCTGGAATTTTTTAGTTCTGAATATGTCAGTTAGTTGCTAGACACCAATACACACTTTTACCAAAAAATGGGACAAATCGACTTAATCATTGAAAAGATATGACCAAACATTATTTTGGTCCAAATCTATAAATCGCTCTGTACATTATTAAAGGAAAATAGAAGACGTTTTTTAATGGTCATTTGGTAATCCCCTAAGGTGCCTCTGCTTGTGGGAGAAGTATGTAAAGTTCCTCGTGACTCACCCTGCATATTATTTTAAATTTGGCATTGAACATTCGGTTTTTCTCGATTATCTAGCAAATGCAACTTCTGATCTGAATTTTGAAATCAAATTAGTACTAGAAAGAGCATGAATTATATTTTTTATCGAAATTTTATACAGGGTGAGTCACGGTAGACGCGACGGTCAATTGTGGCTAAACGGTTAATATTTTGAAAATTTTGTTTATTCATGGATATGTGGGTTGATAAAGGCTACATTTTAAAATAAACAGGTTGTCCCAAACAAATGTGACGTTATATTATTTCTTATGGAAGACACTAGGTATATTTTGTTGCATTTATAGATTATACGTTAAAAATAAGATAAATTTTCTTAAGTATTCCCTATACCTAAGCTTTTTACTTTTCGAGATATTTTGATATTTCTAAAAATGGAAGCACTTAAAAGAAAGCCAATAACTTGGAAACCTATGGAATCAGCCAAATCCAATTTTAACTGAAAAAAAAATTAAACTAATAATTGAGAGCAATAATGTATTTAGAGTTGTTTAAAATTATACAGGGTGTCCAAAATGTGGCGATTCTCTAATGACATATTCAAACGACAATATCGTTCTTATTTTAAATAGGACACCTTGTATTTTATAATCCTATTATGTAGCATATTCCATTACCTTTTAAAAAGTATAAAAGTCTACTATGACTAAATCTATTAATTTTGGAGTTATTTTTATTTTTGTTAAATTGTACATTATTTCTCCACCGTAATGCCTAAATATAACACCTTGTATTTGATCAGCTTAGACTATGATCCTAAAAAATTACAGATGAATCCACTTTTCATAATAATGGATTAGTTAACCGTTATAACTTTCATTATTATGTTACTCAAAACCAGCATTTGTTCCACACAATAGATCATCAGAATCGGTGGAACATTAATGTATACCGTGGAATTATAGGCGACCAAGTTATTGGCACATATTTCTTTGATGGCCATTTAAATGGGAGGAAATTTTTGCAAATTTTTAAGAAAAAGTTTCTGGGAACTGTTGGTAAAATCATTAGATATTAGACAAAAAATGATGTTGGGTTCGGCATTACGGTGGAGAAATAATGTACAATTTAACAAAAATAAAAATAACTCCAAAATTAATAGATTTAGTCATAGTCTTATACTTTTTAAAAGATAATGGAATTTGCTACATAGTCGGATTATAAAATACAGGGCGTCCTATTTAAAATAATAACGATATTGTCGTTTGAATATGTCATTAGAGAATCGCCCCATTTTAGGCGCCCTGTATAATTTTAAACAACTATAAATACATTATTGCTTTCAATTATTAGTCTAATTTTTTTCAGTTAAAATTGGATTTGGCTGATTCCATAGGTTTCCAAGTTATTGGTTCTCTTTTAAGTGCTTCTATTTTTAGAAATATCAAAATATCTCGAAAAGTAAAAAGCTTAGGTATAGGGAATACTTGTTGTTGTTTGTTAATTTTAACGTCTCTTTTCTGACCTGGGCTCCGAACCACGGTCCTCAATCACCTTAAACCCAGGACTATGCCTTTGTCATGCAGGTGATCTACCGACTATCAAGTGGGTAATTGTGTCACCAACCCCTATCAGTTCCACGAGATATCCGATCTCATCCGGCCTGTTTACCGGCGTGAATGAAACTGCGTATGACACAAATACCTTTTTGCACTTGCCCAAAGTCTTATCTGACTTTAATTCCACTTGAATACGGCAGGATTCGAACCTACTCCCCGAACACTGACCAAGCTGAATCGGCAGACGCCTTACCAACTAGGCCACCGTGTCCGGTAACGTATAATCTATAAAAGCAACAAAATATAGGGTCTTCCATAAGAAATAATATAACTTTGATACGTCACACTTTTTTGGGACAACCTGTTTATTTCAAAATAATTTTAAAATGTAGCCTTTATTAACCCACATATCCATGAATAAACAAAATTTTCAAAATATTAACCGTTTAGCCACAATGGACCGTCGCACAGTGGGGTATTTACTTATAAAAGCTGGCCAAAAGTCGATTTATTCAAATCCGCCCTAAAACTAAATCAATCTTTTTATGGCGAAGGCCAGTATATGCACCATGAAATGCTGCAATTGTTTTGTCTTTCGCGCTATCAATGATATAACAGTAACAGGCGGATTTGGGTAGTTCTTTGGGTGCACGAGATATTGTTTTCGGCATTATCAAACAGAAACCATTTCAAAGTGTTTTTCAAGGATATTGTCAAAAAATAGTTAAATATTGCATTATGAACCGTCCAATGGCAGGTACATACAATATATTGACTATTATTAAGTGACAATCCATTGAGTTTTTGATAAAAATATGCCCTCGAAAGTTATGGTTATTTTTCATATTGGTTGTTATAAAATATTATGGACTCGAAGTGATTGATTTAATATACTTCAGGGTTCGTCCCGGCCTTCATTTCCATAAAATGTGATGGTTGAAGGGTTTTTCTAAATACCATAACAAAAATCAGGTCCGGATTGGTCCGGACTGCCAAGTACTATTCCGAAAAAGAAGACAAAGCCCTTCCTGAAAGAAGCAATAGAAATGTTTCTTCCCGTAGAAATTGATATATCTCAAGAAGCTTCGTCTGATGAGGAAACTGCTGCTCTTCATGTTAAAGATTCATCAGATGATGAAATATGGACTTCAACACCTGAATAATATTTTTATGTAATAACCTAACAATTTCGTATTATTTTTAAGACAAAATTCCCGTTATTTTTGCCATTTACATTGTTGGTGAACTGAAAAAAAGAGTTTAAAGCAATTTCTATTCAAAAAATAATTTTGGCCAACTTTTTGGTGTAAATACCCCTATGTGCGTCGCGTCTGCCGTGACTCATCCTGTACATAAGATTAAATTTTTTAATTAAAAAATGGCGAAAATAATATTGACAAAATACTTACTATAGGGCACTTCAGCGTTATTTTTACAAAGATAGTCTGTGACTTCCTGGTCTATGTTTTTCCAAACTTCTATACCTTCAATAATAGCTGGATTAATACAATTTGATATGGAGCCCATGAAATTTTCTAAACAACCATCTAATTCTGATCTAAAGCTACATCTTTTTTCCATGAAATTTAATGGATACTCGGTCAGTCTAAATGCAGTTGAGATAAACTCAAACAAACCGGGTCTTTGTCTAAAACATTCCACTAATTTCTGTTCGGAACCCTGAAGGGAAAGATTACATTTAGTAAAATACTGAATATAATTAATTTTAATTTTAATTTCGGCGATTTATGAGAAATTATCTAATCTTGACATAAAGAAAGGTCCAAGTCCCGACATTATTAATTCCTCCCATCCTACTTAGAAATTGCAGCTTTGTATTGTCTCGCCACCTCTTCTATATTTTTAATAAATCTATCGATACAGGTGAGTTTCCTGATTATTGGAAACTTTCCTGTCACCCCAATATACGAATCGGCTAGCAAGTCAGACGTCAAAAATTACCAACCCATATCTATTCTCAGTACTATACCGTTGAGAACATTATAACAGACTTCCTTACCTATGACTACACTGGCATAAAGGTACTTTCAGACGGTCAGTTCAGTTCTGCGTTCAGTCTCAGTTTCAGTCGAACCGTCAGTTATTTGTATGTGTAAATACGAAAAACTGAAACTGATACGGAGACTGAATCGGAGACGTCGCTCGATGGGAATTCCATCAGTTATCGTATCAGTTTTCAGTTAAACGGATATCTAAACAAATCTGTCCGTTCAGGTATCAGTTTTACTCTATTTACTTCTCTTTTTTCGTGTTTTTTTTAGTGATAAGCACAACGCGACCGCAATTAGGTTGTCAACTGACATGTATGTAGTGTGGAGACCAGGCAGAAGAACAATAAGATAGGTGGGGTCGGACTAGTGAACAATAAAGGACTTTAATTGCAGTAGTGTGAGTTAGCCTTTTGATAAAACCTAACATTTTCATGGATTTATGGATAGCCATATGTATGTGTTGGTTAAAGCTTAAGGTGGGATCTAGAATAACTCCAAGGTCTTTGATTTGATTAACAGACTTCAAGATATGACCATTTAAGTTATAACGAAAAGTAGTAGGTACTTAGAATCGAAAAAAACGCACGGATAGGTTATCAAGGTTAGACTGAAGCCATTGTAGATGGTTTTAACAATTGCCATGCCAGAAACAATTAATGATGTCACTAATAAGTAAGTCAATAGTAAGGGATCAAAGTGGGAACCTTGAGGAACACCTTATGTTACCTGAAATAAATTAGAATAATGAGGTTTACTCTAACCATTTGAGTCCTGTTCGTTAGATAGCTACTAATCCATTGCATTTATACCCCACTTACACCATATTTAACAAGCTCTGCGGTGGTGTCCGGGGGGGTGACGTTGCAGCGTCCATGAAAATCGCTCGAAAATGATTAAACGGGGATTATTATTGAATTATTCAAAGGTAATACCACGAGTCCTCCAAATTTTATCGAATAAATTCTTGGTTTTCACGAAAACGGCTTTATTTGGAAAAACCACCAAAAAAAACTGATTGATAAAATCACGAGTCCGCAGGACGAGTGATTTTGTCTCAAACACAATGATTGGTTAGGGTCCTGAGCTGTTATTGGCTGAAACCACAAAATCTGACTATTTTGACAGATGAAAAAAATAACCATCATAAAAATAAATTTTTAACTTAAATACTAAACATATTCTTCAAACTCTTCTTCTTCCCCTTCTTCATCTTCTTCCTCGTCACTATCCTCGGCCTCGTTGGAAGTACCTTTTTGGTTTGAGCAATTGCCATTGCAATACTTACATGCAAGTGAGCACTCCAAACCATTTCGGCGGTACCCGCACCTTGTGCCACAGTCGGTTTCACAGGAACAAGAAATACTGCTTAAAATTTTCGCGGGACCGGCTTCCTGGGTCATGGTGACAGGACTGAGCTCTCCATCCACCAATTCCCATCCCCATTCCAACATATTGTAACGGTCAAACAAGGTGTAAATGAATGAAATGCCTAACTTTTGTTGAATAATAATAATCATCAAATTTTACAAATTAATAACATTAAATAATCATTTATTTTAATCTGAACCAACATTATACAGAACGTATTTACTTAAATACAATTTGAAATCAATTTTGAAGTAGCAATTAATTCATACAATGTTAGATTTCTGAAGGTTAATAGTAACGCAGTAACACCATAAGCAACTTTCATCGACGATTTTAAGACAATTACAAATATTTTGGCAAATAATACAATAGTAAAAATCAAAACTGAATAGTCTCAGACAAGTCTGCAATCGTCACATCTAAGTAAAAGTTATTATTTTAAACACTAAGTGAAAAAGAAATTTTCCTCATAACCTCAAAATGAAATATTCAAATTTAAACAAATCATTAATCTAAATTTAGGGGAAAGTCAATGAAAATTAGAAAACAAAGTGTGGGAATTGCTAAAATCATAATATTATTGTAAAATAAACAATAATAATAGAGTTTAACAGACTTATAACTTCAATAATAACGAAAACAGAAAAACCTTCATGTATTTTTAATATTAGTCAAAATAGCAAATAATTTACACCAAAATCATTCTTTTTATCTAAGGAATGGTTTGGTAATGGTTAAAAGATGTATAAAAGTAATTTTTTTTTATATTATAATAATTTATTTAAGAATTTTATGTCAAATTCCGATCTAGGAAGCTGTGACATATAAGTTCATAATAACCAAATTTCGCTGTCAAGCGAGGCTTTTGCTTAAAAACCTCCGAAGTGTCCACATCAATGCTTGTAACGTAAATAAATGAAAATCTATGTCAAAGTCACTATAAATCGATGAAATAATTGTACAAATTTACCTGTCAATTTCTAAAGTGAGGGCGTCAGTGTCTTCCGAAACAATGACCACTTTATTGTTGGGGCTTCCAGAAGCAGTCTCAATGGGCTTGAGCACAATATCAACATGTCGACATTATAGCCCCTTTCAATTCCTCCTGGAGAAATTTAATGAGCTGGCACTTATTTTTGCTATTCCCTAAAAACTGGTTCTGAGTTATACTTGCGCTCAACGTCATAACCTTCCAGGAATCTGGAGCTATGCGTACGGTGGCGGAATTTTTATGTTCCGGCCCTTTTTCCATCTAACTTTATGTAGAAGCATAACGATTTTCACCCCCGCAGAGCCACCCCGGATAATTCTAATGCCAGAATTGAATTCGGCATCCCCGAATAACGATTTTCGAGCGATTTTTCCGAGTTTCCAGTCGTTCTTATAATGTTGCAAGTAATTATGCAATTGAAAAATGCATTTATTGCACCAGAATGCATTTTTCGAAAAATGGCATACCCACACCGTATAGACTTTTTTCCTGGGAGCTTTCTGAACACAATGCAGAAAACCGGATCTCGATATCTGCTGTCCCTAAAAATTTCTTTATCCTGGTCGATCTTGATCTAAATGCCCTGGACTAAGAGTCAACCATACTCTCTTACTTCGAAAGCTTGTTAAATATGGTGTAAGTGGGGTATTAGTGCAATGGATTAGTAGCTATCTAACGAACAGGACTCAAATGGTTAGAGTAAACCATCATTATTCTAACTTATTTCAGGTAACATAAGGTGTTCCTCAAGGATTTTTTTTAAGTACTTTATTCAAATATAATGCGTTCTTGATAACAATGCATATAGAGTTTACAATTTATAGTTAGGTAGTTTGCATTACAATGAATACTGAATTATCCAAAGCAGCAAATGTGCTGGTCTCGGAAACAGTATCTAACTTACATAATACTGTGACATGTACTGATGTCGTAGGGAGAGAAAGTAAACTCTGGGTAATACAATAACAGTTATAATTTGGGGGATTAACCCCTAATAATGAATACAATGCTTATGATAGGTATAAACCAATCTTAAGTTATATCTAATCTAACGCCGACAATAATTTGGTATATATATACATGCATTGACCTCTAGTCAAGAGTCATCTACAGGTCATTCACGTAAGACCAAGACTCGACCTTGTCGTACAAGTCGATGTCTTGATAACAAATACAATAGCAATAACCTAACATTAACATAACAATAATAATTATACAATATACAGGGTGCTCGATATACATGTGGTATATCACAATACGTTTTAGATATACAAATTTAACATAAGAAATGAATAAAAAGTTCTCCTGGGTAATATAGAGTATAAAACAAAAGTACAATAAAAGTTATAAATATTTGTTTTCATGTTTCTTCTGTGTATACATTTTTAATTTTTCTTTTAAATAAATTTATGTTTGCACTGTCTGTAATGTCCTTTGGTAACGAATTATAGGTTTCCATGCTCTGTGTTATGGGATTTTTGAGGCCTATGTTTGTTCTCACTGGCTCTAAGAAGATATTTGCTTGCGTACGTGTATTAGGGGAAGTTGGTCTAATCTCGACCACTTAACGTAAATAGATTATATTTTAAAAAATATCTGATATACAGCGTGTTGCGTTGGGGATTTTCAAATTTTACAAATTTTTTTTAATCCGTATCTGGATTTTAAATGTAGAATAGTCCTTACATTATACGATTGGGCTACTAAAAAATGATACTTGTACCAAATATGAAAGAAATCTACCAGGTATTTCGAAAGTTACTGCTTGTGAAAATGAAAAAATGCATTTGATGTAATTTGACGTTAAAACTCCAGTAGTAGAATGGGATGTGCACTTAAAAACAATTTCACTTTAACTCATTTTTTCCGTTCTTTTCAAATATCCATCCCAATTGTAAAAAATCTGATTTACAGGTTGTTGTTTTGGGGATTTTCAAATTTTGCAAATTTTTCTTAATCCGGATCTGCATTTTAATTGTAGTTCTTACACTATGGGGTTGGGCTATTGACACACTATACCTGTACCAAGTATGAGAGAAATCTAAAGGGTGGTTCTAAAGTTACGGCTTATCAAAATATTGGCCGAAATGGATGAAACACCCAGTATCTCGGTTATTAAAGGCGTTAGACCCATTAACCAAGGTTATTTGGAATCACCTAACTACCCTCTATTTACAGTTAACGTATGTCGGTTTAACTATGAAACACCCTGTATATAGGTTATATACACGTATATATAGGGTCTTCCAGAATAGTATGGCGAACCAAATTGACTTTATTTCAAATATAAATCATCCAAACGGAGAAATGTATTTTGATTTTCTGGAATACTATTTGAAGTTTTACAGAGTTATAGAACTGCGACAGAGGTTTGCCGGGCCCTGTATATAGCAGGAAAAATGGTACGAACTTAAAAATGGAATGAAAATCTTAAGATCGATATGAATCAATAAGAAAACCGTAAATTCTAAAGTATAAACAACAAATTTTTGAGTGTTTTTTTTTCATTTTTTACAAGACAAATAAAGCTACAATTGAAGATGTGATAGGTTAGAGCAAACAATCTTTAGCTTTGTGGTTAACAAGTCTAAAAAATAAAGTAGAAACTTACTCTACGCATTGCCACTCCGCATGTGGGTATATGAAGTGGAGATGGAGTGAGTAAAAAATTATAATGGGCAAATCCTAAAAAAAAATTGTTAAATTAATTGTTGGAACGCATACAAAAGCCATGTAATAATAAATAAATAAAAATCATACTCATATATTTTAGTTTAATTTGTTAACAAGAGATCATGTAGATATACTAAAATTAAAAATTATCTATTACGCCTTTCACACTGAAATGAAATCTGTTTTTATTATTTAGGGTGGTCCAAACCTCTGTCGTAGTTCTATAACTCCTACTATGCAATTCTTAACGATTTATTTAAAGTATATCTGTCAATGGGGGTCAAAACCAAATATGCTAAAAATATTTTCTTCCCGGGAAATTTTTTCAAATTTTTCAAATGCACCTTGTATTACTATTCATCAACGGAAGGAGAATATTATACTCTTCGACTTTCCCATATACTTACCTATCTGTCCTCATTAAAAAATAAATTCAAAAAAACATTTTTTACTTGCGGTCGAGAAATAGCCCGTTTAACAAAAATTACAATAAAATTTATTTGAAAATTATCTGAAAACATTTTATAAAAGATGCTCAAAATGTCGGCCATTTTCTCCAATGCATATATTTATTCGTTCGGCGAATGATCGAGAAACGTTTCTAAGCATATCAGGTGTAATAGAATGGAAAGCTTGCACAATCCTTTCTTTCATATTTTCGTAGATGGTGTTAGATAGACTAGATTTTTAATGTAACCCCACATAAAATAATCGGGTTTTGTTAAGTCAGGTGATCGAGCTGACATAAAATGCGCTCCTGCCCCATCATGCTGGTACCACATTATTTGCCTTACAGCAAGGGAAATGTTTTCAAGTAGAGTAGGAAGATGATTTGCTAAAAAATCTAAATACATCAGACCATTTAAGTTGCCTTCAAAAAAATACGGCCCAATAACATGATCCCCAATTATACCTCCCTAAACTTTTACACTCCATCTTTCTTGGCTATGTGTTCTGATGATGTTAGGGTTTTCTTTGGAATAATAGTGGAAATTATGTCTATTAACGAATCCGTTCTTGTGAAATGTAGATTCATCAAAAAACAGCATTTTATCAAAAAAAGTTGGATTTTGTTGCAGTTTAGTTTGTGCCCAGTTACAAAACCGCATTCGTTTATCAAAATCGGTGTCTTTCAGCTCTTGATGCAATTGTATTTTGTAATGGTGATAATGATGCTGTTTTAAAATTCTTCCAACAGATGTTTTACTTATACCCACTACTTCGGCAATCCTTTTTTGACTTACATTAGGATCTTCTATAACTGTCAAAATTACAGATAATTGGTTATCATCATCAGTAGCACGTTTGTCAATTACTGGTTTCTTATAAGCAACATTTCCTGTTTCGGTAAATCTTGCATGTAATTTTTTTAAACTATTTAGATCAGGGATGCGTCTATCGGGATATCGTTGATGATAAATTCTTATTGCCAATAAACAATTTCTGTCGGATACTCCCAAAACGTCAATTAATTAGTTATTTGTAAAATTCATTATTAATAGAAGAATTATCGCGATCAGTAAAAATAACCTCTAAAATATTAATGTCGGATGCTAAATCATCTGACACTTCATTAAGACCCAGCCTACTTGATTGAATGTTCACTTTCGATAAAACACTAAAGAAATTGGACTTTTTATACATAGATAAATGTTTTTTTGAGTTTATTTTTTAAGACAGATAGGTATAGGTAAGTATATGGGGAAGTTGAAGGGTATAAAATTCTCCGTCCGTTGATGAATAGTAATACAGGATGTTCCAATTGAAATAATTGCCCTGGAAGTTTTTGGAAAGAAAATTAAAACTTGGTCTAAAAAAATCATTGGCTTTACACACTTGTAGTTTTTAAAATTCTAACGTTAAATTTGAGAGAGCACTGCATATTTTAATAGGCGTCTGAAAATGTAATATTTTTCGGTAAAATTTGTTTTTCTTCGAAAGGAGTGGGATGTTAGAAACAATATTTTGTAGGTATGTAGTACTGACCATAGAGTACCTAAAATTGTAAAAAAAGTTGGGTCATTCCATTTAAAAAAAAATAAGTGATTTGCCTAATTTACTATTGGGCCACCCTGTAGACAAGAAAATATTTTTAGGATATTTGGTTTTGACCGCCATTGACAGATATACTTTAAATAAATCGTTAAGAATGAGGCTTACCAGTAGGTCGGAAATTTTAAATGAATTTATGCAGAAACGATAAAGAAGGGGATTTAGTGTTTCTAGGCAAAAATATCTCAAGATATAATTACCCGTTTCCAGAGAAATTGCAATTTAAAGAATAATTAGTATTAAATCTCCCCGGTAAATCTAACCAATGGCAAGGCGATCTGATACGATTAATTTCGTCAACGTTGTCATATCTGGGTTAAATTCTGTTAGAACGTGCTGACATCAGCGACCAAGTTGACGTAAGTCTGTCCTAGGAAGAGTTGATCGAATGTGAAATTCTGGATTTCTGTTTGCTGTGTAATTTTTTTATTTCTTCACTATTTTTGTGATTTTAGTGTAATTATTTGTTTAAATTTTCCGAAAAAATTTCACTCACGGTATTTCGAATAACATTAGAAATAAATGGGGTTATATTTATATTAAAATGCCACGGCCATCTCTGCCGTCAGCTGATAGATCAGCTGGTTCTTAATCCATGTTGTACTTTCGACAAAAAGGGTCCGAGAAAGAGATTGGTAAATAAGTTTATAATTTTACTTTGAAGGTTTAGCTTTTGGGTTTCATAAGTCTCGACTTGAAACGTACTTAACAGTTCTTAATTTTTTTAATCCTTTAATTAGAATACTTATAATTGCACACATTAATAGGGTACAATGAACATTATTTTTTATCTCTGATACCTATTAAATTAATAAGAACATTTTTAGTAACATTTTATAAATTTTATTTGGTTTTTTGCCTACAAATATAAATTCAGAGTTTAACTTCATGTAGCGCTACCTTTTTCGAGAATCCACAAACATGATTAATAGTCGTATGCTGTTAAAAGAAGTCTAGTGTTAGCTACGACTACTCTTGAAGTATTTATTTCGCTCTTTCTATTAATTAGAAAAAGATGATGCCAACGGGAAAAAACTATAGAGATGTGGCAACTGAAATTATTTCATTGGTCCACGTCACGATTCATAATACGTCACAATTCATAAATTTAAATTTAATTTCCCAGGCGCCCTTTAATAGTGAAGCGGAAAATTTTTCCAAATGTATTCTGCTGGTCATAAAGTTTCAGAAGGGCCAATAAAAAAATTTCACTACTAATCCTAATTGCATAGTAGGAGTTATAGAACTACGACAGAGGTTTGGACCACCCTGTATTATAATTAATTTGGAAGGTAAAATATATAAAAAATGAAGACATTTTAATGATGTTTTTAAATTGCCTAAGTTATGTACCCAGTTATTTGAGCTCATTATGAACTATTGAGATTAAAAAATATATTTTGATAGAAATTTATTTAATAAACTCTAATGTAAGTAAGGAAAAAACAGAAAAAAAGCAAAATTTGAATTTGAAACTTGAATAATATAAAAATTTATTATTAAAATTCTTACCCGCAAATACGAGGAATGGTAAAAAAGTCATGATTGCACTTTACAGTCTTTACACTATTAATAAAGACGAATTGATTAATATTCAATTTATATAATATCTTGTTATTGGCATTTATCAGAGGCGCCGAAGTTTAAAAATTTCGCAACAAAATAATGTATAACGTAAATAAAAATGCTTATACAATTAATAATAAAAAAATAATTTTCACTAAGTTTGAATTAAGACATCTTCAGAAACAAGAAACAAATCATATACAGGGTGTTTTATTGTAAAACGGGAATACGTTAATCGTGAATAGAGATTGAGAATACATGATTATACATGATTACAGTTTTTTATGACATTGATTCAAAACTGTTGTTGTACAGGATTGTTGAAATTTTTGTCCGTGTCTAGAAAACTTTCGATATAACCACTCGGACAAACCCATGCAGAACACAATACATCGTAAAATGTACATGAGGAAGTGACAATGATTTTGAAACTTTAAACTGGTGATTGAGTTGAAATTTGGTATATGGGTGATCGGGGATTGAACCCATTAGTTTTTGGTTGAAATCGCTCCACCAGGGGGCACAGGAGCCATACATCGCGAAAAAAATAAAGACTTAAAGTTTTTATTTGATATTTAGGTGCCTCTCTGGCTTGTAAGTACATACTGAAATTTTCATTCCTTAATTTTGAACCTAACCTAAAAAAAAATTTTTTTTAAACTAAAAAATTGCAACCCGTAGGTTCAAACGCTTGGTCCGGTTAAGCTGAAATTTGGTTTGTCGGTATCGGGTTATCGGCGGAATGAATCCGTTTGTTTTTGGTTGAAATCGCCCCACCAGGGGGCGCAGTAGCCATATGTACATTACGAAAAAATATAAGATTTAAAGTTTTTATTTATCTAGGTGCCTCACTGGCTTGTAAATACATCCTGAAATTTTCATTCGTTAATTTTAAAACTAAGCAATGGAAAAAAAATTTAAAATTTAAAGTCCAAATGACATTTGACATGTCAAAGAAAAAGTAAACAAAATTCCGACCTTAAAAAATTGTTTTACTTTTTTTTGACATGTGAAAGGTTTTTCCCTTTATAATATTTCAAATGTCATTTTTACTTTAAAAAAATTCGAAACGAATTTTTTTTTGGGATACCAAATATCATTTAATTTGGACTTTAACACCAAATTAATTTATTTAATTTTTATTTTATAACTGCCGGGAAAGTCTTGTGGCGAAACAACAGATTTTTTTTAAATTTGTTTAACGTACACATTTTTCATAAATTTGTCCCATTTTTTTATACCATAACAACATTCCCAAAATTTGTTTTTAATTTATTTTTTATCTTAAAAAAAATAATAAAATCAAATTTCTATTTTTCCCACTAAAATCTTGTATTTTTCTTTGCTTTCTTTTCGCGTACCTAAATTCTCTTCCTCTGCTATTTCCAAATTCATTTTATTTTTTTTTTAATTTTCTTCCAATATCCAAAAAATATTTTTTTTAATTTAATTTTCCATATATGATAATTTTTTTTAATTTTATTTCTATTTAAATTCCCATTCATTTCAATATCTTGTCTCATTATTTTCAAATTCTGTTTTGTATATTTTCTTGTTTTTAAATTCTCTTCTTCTGCAATTTTCCAATTATCTTGTATTATTTCTTCCCATACGTCTCTCTATTAAATTAATCTCTTTACTATTACTGATTACATTTTTTTAATTTCTTTTTCTGTCTGTTCTGTCTTTCTTTCACGTACTGTGATCTTATGTTCTATTATCTCCTGTCTTCTATTTACTTCTTCGAATTTATTTTCTATTTTCTTCGCCATTTTCTCTATACTATCTTGCATATCTTCTTTGTTTTTATTCATGTCTTCTTTTATTTGCTTTCCCAAATTTGTCATGATATTTATCAACATCTCCTTTTGGTTTTGATTTATTTTATCCATTTCTTCTTCTTTATCTTTTAATTGACCCACGTTGGGCGCCAATTGTTATGAAAATCAAAATTCTATAGATTTTCTTTATTTTCTAAATCTTTTATTTTAAAATTTCAAAATCTAATCTAATCTACTATAAACAAACAATCCCATAACAACCCCTTTTCACATATTTTTGATAAATTTGTCCCATTTTTTTATACCATAACAATATAGAGTTACATGCCTAAAGTTTTTAGATAAGGAAGCATAATTGCCTATATTGTTTCTCCTATTAATATCTCAACTTTCCAGAATTGTTATTTTTTAATTACCTGAAGAAATTTTTCATATTGAGTCAGATAATAGTTGACACGACACAAATTAAGTACTTCCTAACATTTTCTTTATTTATTTTAGATATGTTATATTCGGGTTTATCGGTTTTCCCATCCCATATCAAATTTTCCCATTTTCAAATAGACTGTAGTTCTAAATGTACCATACTTATTTTAAATTTAACACAGATGCACCTATCAGGATTCTCATTACGAAAATTAACAAATGGCAAAAAGTCACTCTGATAAAATTTGAAGTAGGATCATAAACGCTTTTGATAGAATTGGTGATTTCAGGATCTTATTAAAAAAATTAAAAATATTTAAAATCACCCTGAGGAGAAAACGAGAAATAAAGATTTAGGGTGGGTAAATGCGACGTAGAAATTTTAATTTTTTTTAGCTATCAGTGTCTTAACAACGCAAAAAAAACAAATGGTAGGGAATAAATTGTTTATTGTTATCATGCCAATTTGCATGATTTTAACTGGTTTTAAATTCCACAATAAAGTATTTAAACTTGACGACACAGATTGTGTTTATGAACCTTCGAGAAATCTGCACATATTTGTCCAAATGTTTATTAAAAAGATTAAGTATTTTTAAAAATGTAACGCGCTGAGTCACGCGAATGAATGATGATTTAAGGCCTCCGAGTACGAATTTGAGTATAAGGATTTGTTTGTGGGAAAGATCAGAGGGTACACTTAATGAATTTAAGAAAAAATGAAACCAATTGGTAAAAAAGTCACCCAAAATTGAAAATCATAAACATTTAATATTTTATACACTGAGAGAACACAACAGTTTAATGATTTTGGTTAATCCGGAATTGGACTTGCCTTCTCGCTAGTATCATACAATACTCATTTGAAAATTTTAAGCAAAACACGTGCGCCAAATGTCAATAAAATATACAGTGTGGCAAAATAACTCCATCCATGATATAAATGGTGTTAGATTCATTAAGTATGGTACATTTGGAATCATCTCAATGACTCCTATTCACGATTAACGTATGTCTATTCTCCAATGAAACACCTTGTATAAGTATCTTCTTATAACTGGTATATAAAAGATATATGGTTTACACCTCTGGGTAATTATAGAAATGTTCCATAGTTTCATTAGAAATGCAGTTTTAAATATTGTTTATTTAAAAATAATTATATTTGTTATATTATCAAATAGCTGCCACTGTCGCTTTTCTGAACTTTTTAACCTTTACGATATAGAAAATGCTAAGAATTTTAATTCGAAGTAAATAAATAGTTTGAAGAAACCAAATATTTAACTGGAAAGAATATTACATTAATATTATTTTGTTAATTACATTTATCTGATAACATGTTATCACATTTGGGGAGCATAACTTTTCAAATTTTAGCTTCCTTGTATCATCAATGTATTTTGATCTCAAAATTTAGATTAGCTGTCATATGTTTAAGAATATATATTGATGATAACAGAAAACAAAAGTTCCAGTTTCACATAATTCATCTTGATCAAAAAACATAAATATCAGAGAAAAATATAAAAACAAAACGGTAATTAAAAAAAATTAATCAAGCACATAGAACTACTAACGTCATAGAAAAAGTACTGAAAGAATATGATGCAAGGACGAGAAGTGTTACTTTTTCGAAGCCGGCAAACCGAAAAAGAAACTTCTCATCCGCGTTATCATACAATATTTTTTAAACAATTGGGTAGGCTATGTTAAATTGTATTTGTCCTTCAATAAAAAAGCTTAATAATTTTTTTCTATTTTTTAAAATTAAGGCGTTAATTAAATAAAACGAAAATCGTCAGTTTCGGTTTTCCCCAAATATCACTGAAAACATACAGGGTGGTCCTTAAGTAATTGTACATAGAAGTATGGTAGATTCCTCACTTTAAAATATTACGATTTGAACCAACTTGCTCTAATAGAATATTGCTAATAAGGAATATACAGGGTGTTAAAGGTTAAATTTTCAGATTTATTTGCTCTTTAAGTTAGCGCTATTTTTGTAAAAGAATATTAAATCAACGTTATTTTAGTAGAAAAAAAGCATACTTGTTATTAACCTTGAAACTTAACCGTTTACGAGATAATCGCATTTTAGGGATCAGCTGCATGATTACACTGGCCGGCAAAAATATTATAATACATAACGAGTGCGGAAAGTGACATTTTTCACACGAGTGGGAAATATTGCAAAAATCTTAAAATTTAACCTTTAACACCCTGTATATTCCTTATTAGCAACATTAGAGCAAGTTGGTTCAAATCGTAATATTTTAAAGTGAGGAATCTATCGTACTTCTATGTACAATTACTTCAGGACCACCCTGTATAAATTATCTAATGGTAGATGTCTACATAACTGCCTATCCTTAAAAATTTTATATATTTTTATTCTATCTGAAAGGTGAACTCTTTCCCTTTCCGAAAATATGTTGAAGTTTAGATGAAAAATAAGTGAGTTATTTGATTTTTAAAGATAGGCAGTTGTGTAGACATCTACCATTAGATAATTTATATATTAATTTTTAGTAAAATTTGGTATACATTTTTCAAATTTGTTTTGTTATAGTAGGGGAGGCCGATATGCTAAATTTGCAGTTACTAAAGCGTCATGGGGACCTATTGGATTGTGAAGATTAGGTTCTAAAATGAAAAAAAATTATGTTAAGTTTTCCATTTTAGTGGGGGGAAGAGCGTGTAATAATTTTCAAAAAACAGTAATATGGTACACACGACGGTCCATTGTGGCTAAAAGGTTAATATTTTGAAAATTTTATTTTTTCATGGATATGTGCGTTGATAAAGGCTACATTTTAAAATTATTTTGAAATATACAGGTTGTCCCAAATCTATTAATTTTGAAGTTATTTTTATTTTTGTTATATTTTACATTATTTTTCTACCGTAACATCTAAATATAACACCCTGGATCAGAGCTGGGGAGGATTCGAATCACGTAGGATTCGAATTCTGGATTCGAATCCTTTTTGAGGATCCGAGGCCGGTGATTCGAATCCTTAAAAAAAAAGGATTCGTGATCCGGATTCGCCGAAGAAATTCTAAAGGTTTCGTATTCGAATCACCAATATTAGGTTCGGATCCTGTTACAGACCATACTACGATAATTGGATGAATTTTCATAGTAGTGGAGCAAGGAGTCGGAATTTGAGGGGATTTTCCCTTTTTTTCCGGACTGGGCCAATTTAGTATTTCCCCCCCATTTTCGTGGTCGCTGAATCCGAATCTGAGGTTTTACCCTCGGCGTCCCCTTCAAAACGGCTAAAAACCACCCCCCGGAGGGGTTAAACGCGCTATTTACAAGGTTTCCTTGTAAAAAACACACTTTCTCCCCATTTTAGATGATGCTGAGTACGGTGGTGATGTTTGATATCGCTTTCGACTACCACCAGCCCCTCCACCGGCCAATACTCTTCCCCGAAAGCGGTCAATTTTCATAAGTGACACCCTTTTTTTCCGGACTGGGCCAATTTAGTCTCCCCCCCCCCAATTTCGAGGTCGCTGAAACCGAATCTGAGATTAAAAAAAGTTGTTAACCTCGGCGTCCCCTTCAAAATAGCCAGAAACCACCACTAATAGGGGTTTCTCAGCTTATCGAGTTTTCTACCACTTTTTTGAGAGTAATAGTCTCTTCCTTGAGAAAATATAAAGTTCATCGAGAGAGATGACGCCTAACCTCCCAACCCTACCGCAGGGGGTTGAAAAAATATATTTTTTTAATAGAATAAATTAATTGTTTGAAGAAAATAAATATATAGATGGGTATGTAGGGGTGGTTTTTGGTCGTTTTGAAGAGGACGCCGAGGGTAAAACTTTTTTTACCCTTAGATTCGGTTTCAGCGACCTCGAAAACGGGAGGAAAATACTAAATTGGCCCTGTCCGGAAAAAAACGGTGTCACGTATGAAAATTGACCCCTTTCGGGGAAGAGTATTGGCCGGTGGAGGGGGTGGTGGTGGTCGAAAGCGATATCCAACATCACCACTGTGCTTAGCATCCTCGAAAATGGGGGAAAAGTATGTTTTTCTACATGGAAACCTTGTAAAAAGCGCGTTTAACCCCTCCGGGGAGGTGGTTTTTGGCCGTTTTGAAGGGGACGCCGAGGGTAAAAACTTTTTTTAACCTCAGATTCGGTTTCAGCGACCTCTAGAATGCGGGTGGGGGGGGGGGCTAAATTGGCCCAGTCCGGAAAAAAAAGGTTTCAGTCCGACTCCTTGCCTCCACTATAGTCGGATTCTCTGTATTCGAATGAAACTAATAATCGGATGATCATTTGAATGTTTATTTGGCCGGTTTCTGTGGACCTACGCCACGGTTACCCAATAATTTTAAAGGAAATATTTTTTTATTTCTACTAACCCATTAGTGAGTTGAACTGATTAATTATGTATAAAAGAGAAAACCCGCGTCATCTCTAGTTTTCTTGTTTATAGCGAAAAAAATGTTTCACGCTTTTGGGGGTGGTTTTTGGCTGTTTGGGGGTTAGAGTCGACTCGTGGAGAAGATCCAACATCATGGACGATGACTCGGGTTTTCTCGTTTATAGTGAAACACAAGTTCTTCATCCTTTCGGGGGTGATTTTGGTTGAGGGGTGGGTTCAACTCTAATAGAATTGTTACGTTAATTTTGCCGGTGATGATTAAGAATCATAAAATCTTACATAATACATGATTACATGGCATATTACTGACATGATCCGTGATTCGTGATCCTTTTTTTTAGTCCCGTGGTTCGGATTCGTGATTCGAATCCTTTTTTTTAGTCTCGTGATTCGGATTCGTGATTCGGATCCTTTTTTTGCGGATTCGTCCCAGCTCTGCCCTGTATTTGATCAGCTTGGACTATGGTCCGAAAAAATTATCTTGGAAACTATGTGTTTGGTTTTGACATTATTAAAAATGTTTCGAGATGCATCAAAATCTGTATGGAAAAGACGGATAGATTTTTGTTTATGGGCATTGGAGAAGGTTAGTGAAGATGATTTTTTTTATAATATGCTGTTTACAGATGAATCCACTTTTCATAATAATGGATTAGTCTGACGGTTAACCATACATATTTTGATACATCTCGAAATATTTTTAATAAT
The DNA here is from genome assembly GCA_949320105.2 of Crepidodera aurea. Classification (NCBI taxonomy): domain Eukaryota; kingdom Metazoa; phylum Arthropoda; class Insecta; order Coleoptera; family Chrysomelidae; genus Crepidodera; species Crepidodera aurea. The sequence goes on along the minus strand of OX439473.1, from coordinate 89,937,506 downwards.
GTCAAAACCAAACACATAGTTTCAAAGATAATTTTTTCGGATCATAGTCTAAGCTGATCAAATACAGGGTGTTATATTTAGGCATTACGGTGGAAAAATAACGTAAAATTTAACAAACATAAAAATAACTCCAAAGTTAATAGATTTAGGCATAGTAGACCTTTATAATTTTTAAAAGGTAATGGTATTTGCTATATAATAGGATTATAAAATACATGGTGTCCTATTTAAAATAAGAACGATATTGTCGTTTGAATATGTCATTAGAGAATCGCCCCATTTTGGACGCACTGTATAATTTTAAACAACTCTAAATAAATTATTGCTTTCAATTGTTAGTCTAATTTTTTTCTTGTAAGTGCTTCCATTTTTAGAAATATCAAAATATCTCGAAAACTAAAAAGCTTAGGTATAGGGAATTCTTAAGAAATTTTATCTTATTTTTAACGTATAATCTATAAATGCAATAAAATATAGGGTATTCCATAAGAAATAATATAACTTTGATACGCCACACTTTTTGGGACAACCTGTATATTTCAAAATAATTTTAAAATGTAGCCTTTATCAACCCACATATCCATGAATAAACAAAATTTTTAAAATATTAACCGTTTAGCCACAATGGACCGTTTTTTTTACAACTTTGTGACTCGCCCATGTCCTTATGTCACGCGCAAATTGACAAATTATTGAAATATACACTTTTCTGGATGTACTTAACTTACCTTTTCTTAATCTGACGCGCTCGAGTTTTTCTAAGGATCGATTTTTTTTACTAATCTGACGGGCTGCTCTCAGCGCACCCCACTATATTAAGGGTTCATATATGGTACGCGGAAAATCTCCGCTTGGCCTCCCCTACTATTATTTTCCGATAACTAAATAATTATAGAAAATAACAAAACAAACTTGAAAAATGTATACCAAATTTTACTAAAAATTAACATATAAATTATCTAATGGTAGATGTCTACACAACTGCCTATCGTTAAAAATCAAATAACTCACTTATTTTTCATCTTCAACATATTTTCGGAAAGGGAAAGAGTTCACCTTTCAGATAGAATAAAAATATATAGGGTGTGTCGTTAAAAAAATCGACGTTATTTGCATTTGAAAAAGACCGTTTTTTAAAACACCCCATATAACATTTTACTAAATAAACATTTATACTGAAAAAACTTTATATAAAAAGAAACTGTTCAGTGAAAACCGCACCTCCCTATCGTTTCTAAGGTCCGAGGTATTTGCAGTTAAAATGGGTCAGTAACTTCTGGGACATCCGGTATTTCAAGTAAAGGTACAGAAGTTTTCCTCTTGAGGGGAGGTTCGAACCCCCCTCCCTCCCCTTGCGCACGGGCCTGCTTGCTTCCTTAATAAAAAAATGTATGTTGAATTGGTGTGGGGAGGGGCCCGATGAGACTTTATCCCCGGGACTCTGCTCTGCTCTGGGCGGCCCGCATTTTCGGAATTCGCCGACACATTAGCCTCTCGGAACGACTCGGGTAATGCGAATCTCAGACTCGTAAAGTCCCGACGTATTGGACTAATGCGTCGGGGATTTACGTATTGCCAAGACGTACGTAGATATATCTTTTTGTTATAGTTTCTAGAGCAGTGACAAGCTATAGGTACTATTCAAGTAAATATAAAAATAAATATTAAAACTAATCTAATAAAATGGATCCAGCGACTTTACCAAATGTGTCTTATAAAGATGATCAAAAAGATTTTGAGGTATGTAGATTTTAGTATTTTTAGGTTAAGTTTGTGTAATATTATGATATATTTGCCGAACTGTAAAATCAAAAACATAGGAAATATAATAATATTAATGGGAAAAATAATAATTATATTGTTTTATTTATAAATTTGGAATATACGTTGTAGAATAAACTAATTGGACTTTTGTTGTAGAAATGGTTGATTGAATTGGAAAATACTCAAAAAGTATCTTGGAGAGTTTCAAAAACCTTTAAGCTTGGTACTGAAAAGCCACACTTAATATTTAAAAGATTATATCACTGTCATTTTAACGTAAAACAAAAAAAGAAAAATGAAAATTCTAGAAAAAGGATTTCTAGAAACATAAACTGCCCAGCAAAATTATCGGTTACTACAAATCGATATAATCCAGACACAAAGTCAAAAAACAATGATGTTTATATGCCAAAATGGCCATGTGTTGTGGAATTTCGGGATTAACATAATCATAATTTAAATTCTGCTGCTGCACTTAGAGAACGACCACTTGTCCTGGATGTAAAAAATCGTATTATTGAGCTATTTGAGAAAGGTCACTCAGTAGCCTCTGCATATCAATCTTATATTTTATCAATGATGGAAGAACACGGTGACAACTATGAAAATATTGTTATAGATAGACATTTTACTCCTACTAAAACAGATGTAGAATCTATAAGGAAAAGACATTTCAAAAAAAACTATGGCGAAAAGACTGGAGAAAATATGTTATCTCATTTAGATAATATGCTTAGGATGATAGGAGAAAAAAAGGTACTATTTTTAAAATAATTCGAAAAGAAGACCATTATGCCGCGGCACTTTGTACACCAATCATGCACAGAGTTGCAACACTTCCCCAGTCGTCAGACTCGTCAGAGATTATGATTGTTGATTCCACAGGGAACTGTGATACGCAAAATCATAAGGTTTACTGTTTTATAACACAATCAGCTATTGGAGGATTAACTTTGGGCTGCATCCTTAGTAGCAGTCAAAAATCAAATGTATTCTTAGAAGTTTTGGGCTGCATCCTTAGTAGCAGTCAAAAATCAAATGTATTCTTAGAAGTTGTGCGTGCTCTTTATGAAATTTTTCCCATTAAAATAAAACCAAAGATTATTCTTACGGATGACGATCTAGCTGAAAGGAACGCATTGAAAAGGGTTTGGCCTGATTCCTGTTATTTATTGTGTACTTTCCACGTTTTAAAAGCCTGTTGGAAATGGCTTAAATCAGGTAAGAACAAAATTTCTTCAAAGGACGTACAAAACTGCTACAAATATTTTCTAAATATTATTGTATCCAAAACATATGAAGACCTAGAAAATTCTTGTTTGAAATTTACTAAAAATTGCAAATATGATAATTTCACAAAATACGTAAGTAATATGATGCAGAGAGCTGACACTTGGTACCTTTTATATCGGCAACATTTACCACTAAGGGGAACTGACACCAACAACTACATAGAAGTCGTATTTAGACTGCTAAAATATATACCCTTTGAAAGGACGAAAGCGTTTAATTTGTCTCAGCTTTGCGACTTTATTACTACCAACTTTGAATTTTATTATAAGCAACGAATTTTGGATATTTTGCTAAAACGAGCATCTAAGACAGTTATTACTCGTTATTTGCCTGATGAAAAGAACGTGACTGCTGAAAATATAGTTCAACTTAATGACTTTGAATATGAAGTTAAAAGTCATATCGATAGAAATGTCACCTATAGATCGTCGATTTACTCATTTTCAAGTGTACGTGTCTACAAGGATTTACCAGTAAACATTGTAAACACCAGGCAGCAGTTGTAAAAAAATTTAATATACATTCAGTTTTGAACACCTTATCATTAAATGTTAAATGCCATCTTTACCATATTGCCACCGGAAAGCAGGCAGGTGCACAACTATTTTCGCCAATTGAAAATGTTTCAATGGGCCAAAACACTACTAAAGATATAGATTCTGCTAAGAGTACCTACTGTTGTTGATAAAGTTGATGACAAAGATCATGATATTGCCGAAATTAAAAAAAATGGGAACAACACTCAAAAAAAATCATGGAATATTTGGATAGAAGTCCATCAATATTCTATCCTGCGATTAAAGAATATTTAAAGAATTGTGATAAACATGCTAACTCAGAGCAGACTTTATTATCTGGTTTGCATACAGTTTTTAAATACAAAGGCGTAGTCTGTAAGAAGAAACGACAGCAAGCTACACGAAAAAGAGGTAAAAACATAACTGTACAACCTAAATCAATTGGACGAAGAAAGACGAAAATGACAGGAAAGAAAGCAATGTGTAGTGGAAGAAAGTCTCAACAATTAAAAAAAAACAGTTAAAAAAGCACCCTATTCCTTGACGATATGTGTTGAAAATAATGTGGGTTTAGTGGGGAATAAATCAAAAAAATTAAAATATCTTTTATTTTTCAGATTTTTTTATTAATAAACGTTGCAACAATTTTTTTTTACTTATTTTTATTAATATGTACCTATGTACATATAGTGAGTTTTTTAGAATGGTAAATGTAAATAATATTCGGCCTGTGTAATTTACGAAAAAAAGCTCAGACGCGTCAAATTTTAAATTTAAAAGGGCATCTTTTCATAATTTTGCTGTGACGTCATCACTACATATTTTTTTAATGGAAAATTATGACATTAAAAGATGGCCATTCAAATTTAAAATTTAACGTAAGGCTTTTTCTTGCCACTAAGAAAAATATTGCCTTACAAGATGACGCTTTAGTACGGAAATTGCTCGAGCGCCAGATTATTTAATGTGGTTTACTCCACAACCCTTAGAAACGGCGTCTTAGGGACACAGGTAGCTTCAGATGGAGATACGGTATCTCCAGGGGTCTTGTTGACTTCAGACTAGTTTTATTTTAACTTATTATATACCTTTAATATCCCTGAAAAGAGGTAAGGTTGGTAAATATAAACCAGGAAATTAACGTGACACATATATTGTGTTTAGCTATTGTACACTATAAAAATTTGTTTTATTTCAAAGCCCACCCACTTTAACCCTGAACAAAAATAATAATTCTTTAAAAGAAAACGTTCGATTCGGCTCTATTAAATACGGTAATGACGGGGTGACTCAATCAGACGTTATTGAAATTTACCCAATTATTAAATTACACGGAAGAATTTAATAAGTTAAATATTTGCATTAAAACAGAAGAGTTATTTAACCTTAATAACCTATGAGATGACACGACGGAGTTTATCAAAAATTAACGGAAGAGTTAGTTAACTTCATTACCTTTAGAAATTAATCAAACCACAGTCAATAAATTAATTCCCAATTACTTATATTCAGAAAATAAATAAATAAATTCGCGTGAGTAAGGGATTGAAATTGCCTAAGTGGTAATGGAGAGCCTAAATAGAGCTAATCAATCCCAAAGTTGTCGGAATTTAAAACGGATTTACGGACGAACTCCTAAACTTTCAGCATAGCCGACATTGACAGCCAATACGATTGACGCCAATGCCCAACTAGAGTGAGTAGAGGGCTGAAACTGCCTAAATGGTAATGGTAATGGGGAGGCTAAATAGTGCAAAATCAGTCCCAAAGTTGTCGGAGTTTATTAACAGTTCACGGACGGATTCTTAAGACTTTCAGCTTAGCCGACATTGACAGTCAAAACGATTGACGCCAATGCCCAACTAGCGTGAGTAAAGGATTGAAATTGCCTAAGTGGTAATGGGGAGCCTAAATAGAGCTAGATCAATCCCAAAGTCTTAGAATCTGGAGAGGTAGCTTGTTTTAAAATATAAAATAAATAATTGAGAGCAAAAATATAATTTCAACTTTCAATTAAATAAATCAATTTCAAAACCACTACGATCAAAAACCAAAATAACTCAAATAACTAACGTGAAATTAAAAATGCAGAAATAATTAACTTAGTTAACGGAGAGATACTACTATTCGGTAATTATTATCAAAGATTAAAATTATATTTTAAAAGAAAATTCTGTATTTAACGTAAATAACTCTCCAAAAGAAATTAAGATGTTACGGATCACCAATTAAATCAATTATTCCCAAAATTACTAATCAGCTAAAACAAACGGACTGAATGCAAATACCGAATCTAAATTGCTAAAAAAAATTACAAGTAAACTAACTCATAAAACAAAAGAACATTTGTAAACCGGTAAACAATAAAAAAACTAAAAATGAAAATCTTAATTCCAAACTTTAAATAACTCTCCGTATAAAATAAAACGAATATTATTCCCCACGAAATAAATTTTCCAAAAGAAAATGAACGGAAATCAAAAAGATTAAAACTAAAAGAATCTTTTTCGGCTAAAATATTTAACGCGTTTCTAAGCAAAAATAAAACGATTCGATTTAGTCCCAAATTAACACGGTGATAAATTAAATTCAAAACACGGAAAAAAAACAATCTTATCAGTTGTATATCTAAGGCAAATAACCCATTGGCGCGACAAGTCGCACGCGGCAAGCCGCGCGCGATTTTGAAAGCGCGACTTTTGCATAGGCGGCAAGCTGCGGCTCGATATATAATTTATTATTTAGTCTTTAGTCTTAAAATGGAGGTGGACGTCAATACTCATTGCATCCATTGTTCAAATACAACTGCCGAATTACGCCGAACCTTCCACCTCTCTCCGTGAATCGCGCTCGAATAATCGCGTGTATGGGTTATGCTCCATATGAATCTATAGTAACATTGGCCGCGCGCGACAGAAAAGTCGCGGGTTGTCGCGGCCAGTAATTTTGCCGCGTGCGACCCCGCTGGTTTGTCGCGTCAATGGGTTTTGCGCCATACATTTACATATCAATTGTTGTCGCACGCGACTTCTCGGGGCATGCCGCGCGCGATTTTGAAAGCGCGACTTTTGCATAGGCGGCAAGCCGCGACTCGATATATAATTTATTACTTTAGTCTTAAAATGGGCGTGGACGTAAATGCCCATTGCACCCATTGTTCAAACACAACTGCCGAATTACCCCGTACTTTCCACCTCTCTCTGTGAATCGCGCTCGAATAATCGCGTGTATGGGTTATGCTCCATATGAATCAATAGTAACACTGGCCGCGCGCGACAAAAAAGTCGCGGTTTGTCGCGGCTAGTAATTTTGCCGCTTGCGACCACGCTGCTTTGTCGCATCAATGGGTTTTGCGCCATACATTTATATATCAATTGTTGTCGCACGCGACTTCTCGGGGAGTGCCGCGCCAGTGGGTTGTCTGCTTTAGGTTTTTATAACGGCGGCGGAAAAATTCGGACTACTGAATATTTTGATCGACTGTTTAATTTAGATCGGAGAAAGCGAAATAATTCTTATTTTAAAATTATTTTTCACCTAAGCTCTGAAGAATTCCTCCTACCGAAAAATCCCTTCCAAAGCGACCGGATTGGCGGCGCGCGCAATACTATCTTTAAACGGCGTTAGCTCGTGAAATATTTTAAAATATGTATAGGGTGAGCCAAATAAAAATCGAACGTTTTATTTAATTTCTAATAAATTTTCATTGAATCCCGAAATTATTCAACTTATTTAGTTTGTGAAAAATAACTTCATTACAGTGTCCCAGGTTTTTTAATAAAATTAGATAGGCAAATATTATTTACATTTTCCAATCTAATAAACCTTACTGTACATATACATACCTATGCCTAAAAAATACTAACAAACTGCCATTTAACGTTTTGTAAATCCCCGACGCATTAGTCCAATACGTCGGGACTTTACGAGTCTGAGATTCGCATTACCCGACTCGTACCGAGCGGCTAATATGTCGGCGAATTCCGAAAATGCGGGCGGCCCTGGGTCCGCTTAAGTCAATGTATTTGGTATATCGAACCGTATAAGCTTAACCCTCGTTTATATTGGCCACAAGTATCAGAACTTGTTTGAGGTACATGTTTATTGTAACGGTTGACTAACTAATTAAAGAGTATACAAAACTTATGTTCAATACGCAGAGAAAAAATTAAATAAATAATTTTACTAATACCATTAAATAACTATTTATTTTACTTCAATAAATTACAGGACGGAATGTAATTTCGAAAACTAATTTTAACGTAGTAATTGCACAAGAAAATATAAAATTCCAGATATCAGATTTTAACACGTTAATCCCATAAGAGATTTTCACCAACAATTTTAGGATATTTATAAACAATTTAGCAAAGATTTCAATAGCAAAATTTAAAGTAATATAATCTCAGATAAGTCTGCGATCACAATAACAATGAGAACATTGTTATTTTAGATGTTTGAATAAAAAGAAATTTTAAACTTAACTTCAAATTTGAATATCATGATGTATCAATATGATTAATTTAAATTCAGGGGAAATACAATAAATCGGGAAAATAAAGTGTTGGGACTTCTAAAATCAAAGAATTACTGTAAAAAAGGCAATAATAATAAAGTTGTATAGAATTTTAGAAATCGATAATGACGAACTTAAAAAGTCTGTGTGTAAATTTAATATAAGTAGGAATTTTAAATAAATTATATCAAAATCATTCTTTTTGTCTCGAGAATGATTTGGTAACAAGTAAAAATTGTATAAAAATGGATAATTTTTTAATTTTAAAAGCGAAGCTTTTGATCAAACTCTCTTGAACTGTTCACATCGGTGCTCGTAATAAAAACAAAAGAAATTTAAAATCAAAGCAATACTGATTGAAGACAAAAATTAAAAGAAATTTACCTGTCAAATTAAGTGAGGTTATATTTTTGTAAATCAAGAAACTTAAAGTTAAATCAAGAGAAGAAGCCCGATATTTGTTTCATCTTTGTTCCTGTTAAACTATCCAGATCCAATTGTATACTGTATTAATTTATCCTGTTCCTGATTTTGATTCCTGGAAGATTTTGCATCGATCTCATTTTGAACTGACTAGGAAAGTAACCAGAAGTAAAAATAAAATCTAAGTCGTGTTAAAGGTACCAATTCACAATATTAAATATCGATATTTAAAAACGTTTCAAAATAAAAAAAGGCCACAAGTATTTTATTTAATTAGGTTAGATTATATTTTAATTAATAACTAAAAAATTTAGATTAGAATAAGGTAAGTGTAATATAATGTATTATATAGTATTAGTAGTAGTTTTACTATTTGTAGTGTTACTTATTGGCTTATTACTACTTGTCTTGGATGTCATGTCAGATATAAGTGACATACAGAACGCATGTAATTTTGTAATTATAATTATATGTTTATTCAGTTATATGTTTATTAAAGTATTGTAAAGTATACAACCTAGCTATTATTACATGGCGCAGTCTAGTGGAAACTGATAAATACGTTCCAAATCTGGTACATGTCTTTGTGAACATCAGACAGAAGGGATAAAAAGTTAAAAAATAATGGAAGTAAGACTACCCCAGCCCATGTCCTTTGAGGGAAATCTAAGTGAAAACTTTAAAAAATTCAGACAGAATCTGGAAATATACATGGTAGATAGTGGAAAAGACGAGAAATCGGCTAAAGTTAAAGTAGCAACAATTTTAAACCTAATAGGCGAAGATGGTGTCGAGGTATTTGATACTTTAAAATTGACTGCTGTTTCTTCGGACTATTCTAGCATTGTTCTTTTCTACAATGTAAGATCTTGGAGTATCTGCTTTTGCTATAATTCTTGCTGGTTCCCAACTTCTCTCATCTCTAATTAATATGTTTTCATTTTCGTTAAAGTGTTTTCTCTCTTTTGCTGTTCTGTCATAGTAATATTTGTACAGCTCTCTTTTCTTTTCTAACTTTCTTTTCTCATTTTTATAATCGTTTGTTACAGTTGTGAAAGATTTTGTCATTGCAGGTAGCTTGGACCTTAAAATTCGGCTCATTAACATTTGCGCAGTTGATTTGTCAGTACCAGTTATAGGAGTGTTTCTATATTCTAGAAGTGATAACTGGAGACTTTCGGTTTTGCGCAAGATGTTTTTTTGCTATTTGTACGGCCCTTTCTGCTAGACCATTTGATTTTGGATATCTTGGACTTGATGTTACAATTTTAAGGGCGCGGTCTTGTACGTCAAATGTCAGCGAAATTATGTCAAATAAGGTGCTGTCCGGGAGGTGCTGGTATCTCGTGATAAATGCTTAAATTAAACAAAGTAGTTACAGAAACCTTCCTTTGAAATTTTCTCATTACAGAAACCATTCGAGAAATTCATTGTCTGCTATATTTAATACAAGGGGACAACAATATTTAGTATTACCAAAATGTATAATCTTAACTTTTTATTATTCATTTATGGGCAGAAGGACCTCGGTCGACAGCTAACAATAAAGAACATAATGATAAATAATTATTCATTTATTTTCTTTGTAGGTATATATTATTTATACAGAGCCTTTTAATAAAAACTATTCATCCATAAAATCTTTCTTTTAATTCTTAAAATTAAAATAATTTGTTACTGGGGCATTGATAATATCAAAATAACATTTTCTTTTCAGTTATTTATATGATGTGATTTTGTTCCTCGTTATGAAGTATATGAGAAACGAAAGAAAAATTTACCACGCAAACGATTTATTTATTTATTTATTACGATGAATTACGATTTAGGTAAACATGTCAAAGATATTTACAAGTAGGAAACAATTTTTTACTAGGGTATGATTGGTATTAAATTTTCGAAATAAAATGCCCCTTTCAAATGTATACAGAGTGATGTTATTGCTCATTTCAAAGTTAGTATATAGCTATGACAACTATTCCAGAATCGACACGTGTCAAGTTGCGTCGGCGCTTCTTTGTAGATCAAAGAATCGCTTTTTTAAGTCAAGGCGGGCAGGCATCGTTTGAACTTTGGTTCAGCTCACGGTGGCCCTAGACTCCTAGACAATTGCATCAAAGGAGTAAGCCGCTTTAGCAATTTTTTTTCACCGAACTTTTCTTGAAGACTATTTAAACCCGAGATCCTTGATTTTATATAATAAAAAGTGCGTTTTATGATCTACTTATATTTTTGTGTTTTGAAGAAATATTAATTTTAAAATTATAGCAATTCTATTTGTATTTTTAGTTTTATCAAAATGCTTAACTATAAAAACCAAGAATTAAAGTACAAACTGTAAAAAATTAAAAAATGCCAAATCTCCAATTAAATCACAGTAATAGGTTATGTCGAAAGAGATTTCGCGAACAATCGGACGGCGCCGGCGTTATTTAACTCGGGTCGCTAAGGCAAATGCAATACGCGTATAGTTCGTGTGATACATAAAGTTGCCCCAATTTAACAGCTTTAATGCGGCGCCTTTGTTGCTACCAAAAAAACTTCTAACGTACCGGCATATCGCGATTATAGTTTCAATAATCGCTATAATCCAGCGATCGGATAATAAAAAATAAATAGTGAAAGGGCCTACAATGATCACAAAAAGCATTGTACTAAAAACACAGAAGAAAACAAAAATTATATGTTTTATCAATGAATTTGTTTATTAATAAATTCTTAAACAGATAAATGAATAATTTTAAAATAAATTTATAAATATATACTTTATAATATTTTTTCTTGATTTTTCAATAAGGTTGGGATCCAGAAATTAGAAGAATAAGAAATAGTTGATGATTTTATGGATTAAAGCTAGAAAAGTACCATTTGGGGAAGAATTTTTTTTTTATTTTTGTGCCACCTCATTATCGAAACATCTAGATTTAAGTCAAGTTAATAAGTAAAAAAGTTGTAAGCGGAAGCACCAAATATATTTAGTCTTACTTATTTTTTTCTGCTCTTTCCAAATAAAATTTTAAAATATTAATATACTGGGTATTGTTTCGATTCGAAACCTACTCATTAACTTTTTAAGGCCGGACTTGGAATATGTTAATCGACACAACTGTAGACAAAGAACATACGAACCAAATATTACAAAAACGTATAGGGTCGTTCATAAGTTATGATGAATTGAAAAAATGGGGAAAATTAATAAATCACCCTGTATCTTGGTTATAAAAAACGATAGACCCATAGGTTATTTAGAAGCACCTCGGTGTTCTCCATCTACCTTTTCTGTATGCGCATTTCTCAATGAATTACCCCGTATAAAGTGATTTTGTTCTTCGTTATGAAGTGTGAGAAACGAAAGAAAAATTAACCGCGCGAACGATGAATTACGATTTAGGTGAACATTTCAAAGATATTTAGAAGTCCCAAACAATTTGAAAATAAATATATCTCTATAATTTTCAGATTAATGAATTTGAATATAAAATATGAAAGATTACATATTGATCGACATCTACCAAAATCAGAACTTTTTTTAACCAATTTGACAACAGGAAGTTGATGTTTGAAAACAAAACAGAAGTGAAAATTTACAGTTCTATGCCTATGCACAAAATTATTAGATTTTTTTTAATTTGATAAATTAGAGTTCCATGGAAAGTAATAATTTGACACATTGACAATTTAATAGTTATTATAACTGATTAAAAAAGAAAAATCATGATTCCGACACATACTAACTATTAAAAAGTAAAAATTAATTTATTATGAAAGTCATACAACATATCAGTTATTTTGAATATATTCTTATCTTTTACTTTATAATATTCCCTAATTCTTTTCTAAAATACTTTCTATATTTTTATTCTAATGCATAACATACACAAATAATTTTGAATTCTTTTTAAAAATTCCCGCGTTATGACAGTTAAACGACATGCGCAAAAAGCATCTCGTCCTCGAGTAATAAAAAATATATCTATAAATACTCTAAAATCTCGTCAACTTTCAGACAAAACGTTGCCTAACCACTGGTTCGACGTTGCCAAATGAACTGTTATCAACAACAGCTGTGAGTTCCTGCGAAAATTTAAATTCATGATATATTATTATATTCGGCGTACTTAGAATGTTCCTTTCTGATTAAAGTTTTTTAAATGTTTGGAGAGCAAAAACTTTACTTTACTTTATTTACAAAGACAATAAATACAATTGCAGCGTTCTTTTTGTGTTTTGAGTGCATGTTTCTTTTATTATGTGCCAACATTGCTATATTCTAAACCATAACAGATAGGAATACGATGAGATGGGAAAAAAATTGAATTTTTGGAAAAAATTAGAGATAAAAAAAATCTACAGAGTTTATTGATTTTCTTGAGTTGTACAGTAAAACCAAAAATGGCATTTTTATAGTTTGAGATAAAATTTGCTATAAGTGACGTTTATAGTTTACAAAATATCAATAATTTATTGTAGAATAATGAAAACAATTCAATGAATAAAATGAAACAGTTAACAAACAAAATATAAAATTAGCAATATAATTTGAAAAGAAACATTTAAGTATATTACATTAAAATAAAATTTAAAGGAACAAATGTTATCTGAAATATAAATAATAGTAAAATTTTTTGCTGTTTCACGTGGTTGTGCTATTAGTTTTTCGAATTTAGCATACACTTTAGAGCCGCAAAGATTTTTTTATCGTTTTCTACACCTTCTAAAGCGATATCACATTTTATGAGAGGTCAAAGTCTCTCACAACTGGGCTAATTATGGTATCACCCCGCTAAATATCTCAGCTGATGGGTTGGCATCCATTGCAAATTTGATTTGCTTCGGGCACCATCTTTCTTACAGTGTTAAAACCTATATGATCTATATATAATTATATATATTTATATATATATATATACTGAATACCTACGGGTAAAGAATTTTTAGACGCCATTGTTTGACCAAACTTTCAAATTAATTTGAAATAACTTCAAAATTTCAAATCGACTGATTTCATAAATTAAAGTATTTTGATGTATTCTGATTAAACTACATTGTAGATAAAGGTCTAACTTAGGTCAAGTTAATGTTTATTTTTCTTATTTTTTCAGAATCGAGGATATATAGATTGTTAAATGCCACTTTTAAGGTTAAAAAAATTGGATGATTTTGAAGCTGTCGTTTTCATAGAAAATAATAAATTTATCGATTTAGAATAGTAAGACTACCTAAGTTAGACCTTTATCTTTAATTTGTCTGAAAATTATATTTTAAATCCCATTACATTCGGAAATCAGTCGATTTAACTTTTGGTCTGCAGCATAGGATTTTATACACAGGAAGACCGCGCCCTTAAAGCCCCACTTGTTGCTAAAATCCAAACATTCCTTAAATCCAAATGGCATATTGTCTGCATAGACTTCTAATGGAATGCCATGAGTTGCAAACAAACCTTCCAATGAAGTTAGAATGTCTACCGAAGTTTTTGCTTTTAATTTTATAACCTCTAACCACTTTGAAAAATAGTCGATCACAACTAGGTAAGTGTAATTTCCAAATGCAAATATATCTGTGGCAAGTTTCTGAAAAGGTAGGTCAGGGAACTCTCTTAATATTAGTGGCTCTTTTATATTTTTATTTTTGAATTTTTCACATACTGAACATTTTGAAATATAATTACTAATATCATTATTGATGTTCGGCCAATATAAGATACTTCTTGCTCTTTGTTGCGTTTTTATGACACCATAGTGATTTTCATGAAGCAATTTTAACATGTTTGTGCGCAAGGAGCTTGGAACGAGGACTCTCTCATTATAAAATATTAAACCCTCAAAAACATGTAGACTATTTCGCAGAGGAAAAAATGTTTTAAGACACTCCGATACTTTGGTTATATCTTTGGGCCAACCTCTAATGCACATCCCTTTTAGTTTATAACCAAGTCCTGACTTGTCTCAAAACTGAATTCTTTTTTCTTTTCATCTGTCATATTAATGGAATGAACAATTTCAGTAATGAATTTTTCATCCTTATGATTCTTTTTTATGAAATTTCGAGAAAGCAGATCTGCTATGTGCATTTCTTTCCCAGGTTTATAGGTCATTTTTATATTGTACCTAAGCATCTTGACTTTAATTCTTTGTAATCGAGGAGATTGTACCTCAGCAACGCTTTTCTTCATAATGGAGACTAAGGGTTTGTGATCTGACTCTACTGTGATGCTTCTACCATATACAAAATTGTGGAACTTTGAACATGACCAATAAATAGCTAAAAACTCCTTTTCTATTTGACTAAATTGAGTTTCTGAGTCAGTTAATGACCTTGAGGCAAAAGCAACAGGTCTATTGTCTTGTAATAAACAACATCCCAATCCATTCTGACTAGCATTCGTTCGAATGATAATTGATTTGTCTTCATCAAATAGAACCAAAACTGGAGGTGACATGAGTAATTTTTTAATTTCGTCTAGAGCTTTGGATTGTCGCTCTGTCCACAACCAACTTGTATTGTTTTTTAATAAATCCCTAAGAGGAGCTGTGACCTCTGATAGATTAGTAAGTCGTCAAAATAAACAGTGCACCCTGGAATATTATTAAAATGATCACTGTTTAGTTTTTGAAAAAATTCTGGGGCTACATTCAGACCAAATAATAAAATCAAATATAACTCTATGGGAAAATCCAGGTACCAGTAATTACAACAAACAGACTTCGAACAAAAGGTACCTTTGGATGAGTCTGTTAGTAAAAGAAGCAACAGGGCTATCAGACCTCCAAACCGGTTCACTGACTATATCATGAATTAATTTGTATTTTCGCTCTAATGAAAAAGGGAAGATGTAATATAATTTATTATATAGTATTAGTAGTAGTTAGTTTAGTAGTAGTTTTAGTATTTGTAGTGTTACTTATTGGCTTATTACTACTTGTCGATATTTAAAAACGTTTCAAAATAAAAAAAGGCCACAAGTATTTCATTTAATTAGGTTAGATTATATTTTAATTAATAACTAAAAAATTTAGATTAGAATAAGCTAAGTGTAATATAATGTATTATATAGTATAAGTAGTAGTTTTAGTATTTGTAGTGTTACTTATTGGCTTATTACTACTTATCTTGGATGTCATGTCAGATATAAGTGACATACAGAACGCATGTAATTTTGTAATTATAATTATGTTTATTCAGTTATATGTTTATTAAAGTATTATAAAGTATACAACCTAGCTATTATTACAGTAAGAGAGTAATTATAAGATTTGTATTAATTGTTGATTTTATAAATAAGACATTTATTACGCTTGCCTTATTCTGGCAAACAACTCTTATTCTCACATAAACTAAAAGGTTAACCGTTATTTTTATGATTATTAATAAATGTTTTCATATTCACTGAGTCGTTATTATCGATTTTTACAATCACGCGGCCAATAGCTGAAGCACTACCTGGAATTAAGACTCTCAATTTTTCTACTGGAAAGTAGATGGCGCCCAAAATTATCAACAACAAATAATTATATTCTGTCTGAGATTACGACAGAAGGCAAAAAAAATCAACAGTAATGTAATAGGTTAAAATTCTAATTAAATAAAATAACGAAATTAAATATTGAACAAAAGTAATTGTAGTGTCTACCTCTATACCACACTTGCACCCTCGTAGGGAAATTATTAGGACATTAAATAAAACACCAATTTCACTAAACAACACCCTCACTGTGTCACGATCTAAAGTTTTCTCCTAGTCTTCCTCACTTCGTATCGTCCCCGTGACTCAATGAGTGTTTGTCTCTTTATTCATTGTATGATTCAATACACTACAGTAATTTTTCTCTTTTACACAAAAGATAGTATGTAACAATATTTGTCAAATCGCCATACAAGTCCTCATACATTTACTCACACATTATGTATGCGCAGACGTGTTGCTTTGACTGTTCCGTATACATTTTGTTGCAACGCATTTTGCAAGATACTTTGACAAATATGCTCATACCTTTGTAGTGTTGTTTGTGTTTTTGAGGGAAAATATGTCTTAAACTGCTTCTAGATATTCGGTGGGAGTACATTAACGATGTGAAAGATTCCCCGTTGCTAAAAATTTTAACGTAACCGCTAATTGATCAACCGGAGGTATCGCATTAAGGAAGTTTGTATCCTTTTTCACAATATGTGGTGCAACTTTGTTCAAAATATATTCAAAGTCCATTCCCATATGAATATAATTTCGAAAACAGCTTCCATCCTCTAAAGTTAATTCAGCCATTAACATGTTATAGACTCCTTGCCTTTCTCGATATCTCAAAAATATTCCACCATCTAGTTTTCGTCGTTTCTTTTTCAATCACTGTACATGCACATAAAAGAAGCACACAGTTCTCAGTTTCAGACATCATGAAGCTACTAACTATCAATGTAAACACAATCTCATACTTGCCACATGTTTGGACATACAAATATGGCTGCGAGTTCTGATACTTGTGCCCAATCTAAACGAGGCTTTAGATCATATATGCTTCGCTAGATACGGCATCCTGTAGTGTTTGTTTGGTATTAGAGGGGTAATGATGAGTGGGTGAAGGGGTAATATCGTACTATGATACAGTGGCGTACTATTTGGAATATTTTGGTACAGTGTAATATATTGTCATATTTATACAACACATATTTAAATTTCATTTTCTAAGGAATGCCTTCCATGTAGGTTACAGTAAAATGGGAATTAATGTGAATCGAAAATAAATAAAATACCATGGAAGACTACGAAAATTGTTTGGAATGGGAATAATCTAAGTGGTTGAATCTTGCGCTTCTGTTTATTTCAAATACTATGTCATATAATATGCTTTATGTATCTAGTATTAATTTTGTAGATGTTATGTTTATGCCATACATAATTGTATTATTCATTTGGTAGCCAGCAATAGATCTTTGAAAATAAGCATATGTTTAAAGGACTCTAGTTCAGAGAACTTCTTTTGCATTCGTTTACCAAGTCTGCCGATGATTAGAAACGCCGCTTTTTTAAACAAATGTCAGTAATTTTTCAGTGGAACTGTATATCTGTTGGTTTTTGCTGTCTGCAGAACTTCAAGGAAACAAGCACCTTGCAATTAACGTTTTATTAAAAATATTAACGAAAAACAACGCACAAAATAACAATAAAGCACATGTTTAATTTACTAAACAATAGTAGTGTTTAAAGTAAATAAATCACATCATTCAGAAAATATCTTTTTATAATTGTAAAAATGAACCGAACAAATTTGTTAACTTAATTTACATGATGCGGGTATGGCAATGATTCGATGACGAATGAATTGACGAGGTAACTTCCCCGGAGTATTGATGGATACTAATTTAAAAATTCGCGTGTCGGTTTGTGTATCGTTGCGATACGTGTAAGACTGTGAAACGGTAATGGCTGTCTGAATTTCCGGTAAGTATATCTTTGTCTCTCGCATTGGAGACATAGCTACGTGTCTCGCGACGTTGCTGGTCTGTTGTAGCAAATTCCGTTGTGGGCTACGTAATTTATATCATGTCGCATGTGTTTTTGGATATTTGGTAACCGCGCTGTGTTGCCGGTTTGATACGATTGAAGGTTTGAAAGTTATGTTTAATTTTGTGTTGAAAATTAAACAGTATACTTACATTCTATTCTCGTTGTGACTAAATTTACTTGGCTAATTTTATCATATCAATGATCGCCTTTATCGGTTTCAAATCGTCATTGGCAACAATAATTAAACCTAGCAATTATGTCAATTCAATCAACAACTCAATAGTTAACACAAGCGTTGAATACCCCTAATAACACGGGATCTTGCTGGGATGTCCCGCTAAGGTCCTCAGAATGTCCCAATGTTTCAGACTTAAGTACGACATGCCAGAGATGTTTCTTTTGGGACATCCCTGCAATGTTTTTATCAAGATGTTCTAGAAACATTCTTTTTTATATTTTTTCAACAATTTTTTGTTCATATTACCTCTGTATTTGGTAATTGATTTTTAATCTGGTTAAACAGTTGTAAAATTTGATACATTGATAGTTAAAAAATGCAAATGCAAATAAAAATTATTTTATTTTTCAGATACTATTTATTAGACATTTTCGTATACCTTCCCTATATTAAACAATAATTACTAAATATTTACAATACTATTACCTAGGTACTTTACGTCATTATTTAATAAACAACTATTCGTTGATGTAAAAATGAGTTGCCGAGTGTAATTATTTAAAAACGAAAACTATTGAAATTCCCGCATTTTGCAATTAACGATGATTGTCGATAATATCCGTGGGTCTGCGGCTGCGCTCTGCGTATAGTTCTGTAGTTCATAGTTCGGCCCTTTTATTTGTTTTCGAGGTGATTGTGATTTTAGTTTGAAGTAAGTAAAAAATATTTTTATTTTTATGATAGAGTCCCGAGAAAAAAGCAAGCTTTTAAATAAGTTCCAGCAACGATTTAAACGCATGAACAAAGCTGAATGATCTAAAATTAACCCAAAACTAAGTGAAGAAGCCTATAACCTCACATCTCTACATATGTTAGTGTCTGTAGTCTGTACAAAAACCACACGGAGGGTTATACTACTACGTCCTAAGGAAAAACATCATATCTGCAAATTTTGCAGTTTTGAGATTATAATGCTATGTATGTTTATGCAACGTGTTTTTTCTACGACCACCATTCAAAGTACGCTTTTCTGCACAAATTTTCATTTGCAAAGTAGGCAATTGCTCACATTGCAAGGACAAAATGACATATGTGTGCGGAAAAGTGACAGAACTGTGCGCAAAGTAGTTACTTTGCGCACAGTTATGTCAAAATGAGTGCATAGACATATTAAATAACAGAGTCGGTGGCACCTAATTTCTGATTGATTTGTGTTCTATAAACTGACAGTTCGTTGTCGAATGACATTTGGCTCCAATATTTTAAATTTAAATTTTTAGAATTTTACTTTTGTTATCTTTTCGTAAGTATATTTTGATATATTTAGTATTTTATTACTTACCTAATTATTTCTAGACATGTTATCTGGTTTATAAACAAATATATACCGTAGGAAATGAACCAACATACATCATCCGGCTCTGATGATTCTGATGTGGAGAATACACCACCGAAAATTGAAGAAATAGCTAGAATGGCCACAGAAAATTTATTACCAGATATTTCAAGGGGAAAGTACGAATAACAGTACTCCAAATTTATGAGTTGGAAGGAGACAAACAAAATTAAGTCATTTTCAGAAAATGTATTATTTTTTTTTATTTATTTTTTTTTTGACAATTTTTCATGTATGCATAAAGAAAATTGTATATTAAAAACATAAATAAATTATGTTACGTTATATATATTGTAGAAAACGAGTAAGGAATTTAATTTATCAGATTCGACATCCTAAGACCGGTTTCTGCCTTTCGGCTTCGTCAGTTAGGCTTTTCGAATCCAATAAATAAAATTCCAAACTCGTACAAGTCAGTAGCTATATCCGCTATAAGATAAAATTTTTAGATGTGCTGCCATCTATGATTAGAAGAGAGTATTGACAATTATTAAAAGCAAAAAATTCCCGGTGTATTGGGGTTGCATACACAATTTGCATTGTGGAATTTTTTGCTTTTAATAATTGTCATCAGTTAATGGAAATTTGTAACCAAAGTGATTAAGTTATAAAAATTTGGGATGTCTTTGAGAAAATATTCAATACAACGAATAATTTTGGTTTGTGTGTTTTCTTCTTGTTGAAAACCAATCCAGTCCAGTAAATTAACGCCAGAAAAATCCCAAACCTGAGCAACAAGTCGGTCCATCAATTTTCGAAAATCCGTTTTCGACGATATCTGCCGAAATATGACCCTTAGAGCATATTTGTTTAGACAAAAAATGAAAAAGTTGTCTCTATGATTTTTTTCCCTATACTAATATTTTTTGCAAAAACGGCGTTTCAAAAATTCATTTAATAATTCTCAAAATTATTGTGGTGAAAACGGAAAATTTGAATATCGTCCCAAACCTTGAATATCCTCCCGTTCTTGTCTGAATACAAAACATAAAGCAATAATAACCAACTATTTTCACTTTTTGCACTTGATTAATAAATTTATTGTAAAAAAATCCAATTTGAGAAAGTTTCAAGGCAGAGTTTTTTCTCGTGCACTTAATAAAATATATATTGATGAAAAGGTCAGAATGTGATCTTTTATTTAGTACAATTCCTAACCCCAAAAAATTTTAGCACGAAAAGAAAATAATCCTCAAAAAAAAATGTCGAGGGGTGAGAATTTTCTCAATTTTCCGGAAAACCAAAAAATATGAAAAAAAAAAGAAAAATGCCATCGACAAAGGGACAAGCTGAGCTTTCTAATGATGTACGTTGAAAACCGATATGGTCATTGATTATCTATTAATTCCCGATAGACCCGAGCATTTTCGAAAACTCCGGAAATCCAAAAAAAAAAGCCATAAAAAACATGTTGTTTATGAAAATACACAAAAATAATTTATTGAATCTTTCTGAATATATTTAAGACCTTGCAAAGCCCCATTATGCAAAAGGATTCGGTGAAATTAGTCTTGATAAAAAAATTATGAATAAATTTATAGGAGGGTCAAAATATCGAGCAAAAACAAACTTTGGCCCGGTTTTTCAATAATTCAGAGAAATAGATAAAAGGAGAAGTAACATGATATTATAGCTACAGGTTCCTTCTTTCAACTGAACTTTGAATCATGAAAAAATATTAATTTTTACGTGATTTATTGAAAAATTTGTATTCCGCTTGGGAGTGTCATTCCTTTAGAGCGTGCTTTGGAGCTAATGATCATTTTTGTAGGTAATGAACTCATCTTCATTTTCGTCCAAACAAAAATTCTCTAAGTGTCATATTTTCGGAAATATCGGCGAAAATAGGCGAAAAAAAAACACATTTTTGAGACCAATGGGCCATTTTCCCTTCCACAAATTTCAGACAGCTGAGATTTTCGGGGGTGAATGTACCAATGAATACCTACAAATTAAAAAAAAAATGGTGCCGGACAGACCTGATGCCCGGGTTGGCACCTTCGTTTATTGGACTACTAGTTATTGAACCAATATCAACTATTCAGAACCCTAGGGGGAGAGGGGGGGGGGGGGGACATGGCCCCTTGGCCCCCCCCTCAGATCCGCCAATGTGCTGCGGTCCTTATACTCTTGATTGCTGACTTCTTAATTATTTCATTTACGAATGGAATATTGTGATCGTTATGTAGTGTCAGGTTAGTGATATACCAGGGAGCATTAGCTATCATTCGTAACGTTTTGGATTGGAACGTCTGCAGGATTTTAGTATTTGACGGTTTACTGCATCCCCATAGTTCGATTCCATAGGTCCAGATTGGCTTTAGTATGACCTTGTATATCAACAATTTGTTTTCTAGGGATAATTGTGAGTTGCGTCCAATAAGCCTATACGTTTGTCTGACTTTCAGGTTGAGTTGTTGTGTTTTGGCCTTAATATGAGTTTTCCAATTCAGTTTTTTATCTAAATGAAGTCCCAGATATTTAACTTCATTTTTTACTGGTATTGGAGAGTTATTGATGTTGACTTGGGGACAGGTGATGTGTCTTGTGGTAAACGTTATTTGGGCAGATTTACTGGTATTTACTTTAATTCTCCATTTATTCAGCCAGTTTTGGAGTTGGTTAAGGTGTTGTTGGAGGTGATATGAGGCTTGAATATGGTTTGGGTTAGCGGACATTATAGTAGTGTCGTCTGCGAAAGTGGCGATTAAGGAATGGTTCGTGGTTGGTACATCTGCGGTGAATAGTAGGTATAGGAAAGGACCAAGGACACTTCCTTGTGGAACTCCAGACATTACAGGATGGTATTTTGATAAATTGTTTTCGTATTTAATTTGGAAATATCTGTCGCTTAGGAAGGCTTTCAGTATGCGGTAAATCTGGTCAGATAATTGTAATTTTAGTTTATATAGTAAGCCCTGGTGCCATACATTGTCGAAAGCCTGCTGGACATCGAGGAATACTGCAGCGCACATTTGTTTTTCTTCCAGACTATTCTTGATATAATAATCCTGTGACACTGCTGAATAGTAGAGTGCCCCTCTCTAAATCCGAATTGGTAAAAATTTCAACCGGATGTAATAGAAACAGGTGACGGGGATAACAAAAATATAAAAGTTCAAATAACTTAAAAGCAGTATTTTGCAGATAGGATGTTTTTCCTTAGGACGGCTGTATAAGCTTGCATATCAAGAGACTTTAATTATTAATAGTTATATTTTTGAAATTGAAGGTACAGTTTTTTGCCCAGCTTGGTGGAAATACTACTTATGAATTGATTAGACGCTGCATTGCACCAATAATTGAGGACTCGTTATAGCAGAGCAGTTTTACTTTCTGGGAAAAATACCTTTGCGACGACCTTTTAATCAAAAGCAGTAATTGGTAAATATAAAACTTTTTATAAATATAGTAATTTAAAATTATTCTAATTCTAAAATTACAGTGATTTAGATTATGAAAAATAAAAAAAGTTCTAATTGTTTATAACGTACATCACTGTAACTTTTTTAAGACAAATTCTTAACACACTTCATGTTTAAAGTCATCCTTTCAATAAGCTATCCTCTGACACTATAGATTTAACTAGAAGTTAAATAGTGCGTTAAATGTAAAAAAAACATGATTTTTCACATCACTAATTTATGAATAATTATTTTAGAAGCTGCACAGAAATCAGGTTATGCTTCCAACAACAAGGAAACCGAGCTAAGAATTGGTGATTGGCTGAGAAGAGCAAAAGAACGCAATCTTAGGATGCAAATGAAAAAAAAAATTAACTCAAAATTGTTTTTTGAATAAATTATTATTTGTTCTCATATCCCAAGGATGTTTCATTTAAGTGCCCTGGATGTTTGTAGTACATCCCGGGCCATCCGTCGGGATGTTTGTACGACATCGCAAATGCCGACACGGCAGTTGCCAGAAACATCCCAGGAACATCGCGAGGCAGATAGGGATATCTCAGAGATGTTTTTATTGTCCCATATGTATGTTTCTAAGATGTCTTACAGATGTTTCTGTGTTATTAGGGACGAGTAAATATTTTTATAGCAAATTAAAAATCCCATTGATTATAAACTCGTTAATACAGAAAAAATAAAATGAAAAGTTGGTAGGTATATTAATGCAAAAGGTACGTCAAAATGTACCTTCGTATAGATTGGGTTGAGTAATAAATGAAAAATTTGCTGATGAACATGGTTTATCTTAATAAAATATAAATTGATATACGTAGATAGATATTTAAACAATTCATTCGAGATTTCGAGAAGGTTCAAATTAATACCGGTGGTGTCGCTTCAAAGTTATAATAATAATAATAATATTTATTGATCCTTGAAGACATTATACAAATGTATAGGACAGGTCATTACAGCAACAATATACATATATATATATATATATATATATATATATATATATATATATATATATATATATATATATACCTATCTACGAATAGATAAAAGTACAAAACTATAGATAAAAATATAAGAAATAAGAAAAACAAATAAAATACATTTAAAATTATTCATCAGAATAATTAAAATTATTGTCATGAAGTTATTCATCAACACTATAGTACACCTTGGTACGTAATATGTTTTTTATCGCTTTCTTAAAGTGGAATTTACTCAGACATTTGAATTGGTCTGGTAGAATATTATAAAATTTAATTCCTTGATATGTTGGCGACAGTTCATACTTGGAAGTTCTATGCATAGGAACACTGAGTGTGTCTGCATGTCTGGTCGAGTAGTTGTGATGACTTGAAAGTTTGGTCATATTGTTCAAGTTATCATAGATAAGTAACAAGCATCTGTAGATGTAAATACTTGGAACTGTCATTATCCGATTTTCCTGGAATACGTGTTTACATGAATCTCTATGTTTTATATTAAAAATCATTCGAATAATTCTTTTCTGAGAAATAAATATTCTTGAGCTGTCAGTTGCATTACCCCAGAGTATAACATTGTAAGTTAAGTGGCTGTAAACAAGACTATAGTATACATTCATAATCGCATGTAATGGTAAAGAATTAAAGTTGTGCTCGTCTCAATATTAGTAGAGGTGAAGATGATAATACCTGTAGGCTATATTCATCCTGAAACACAAAAAAAGCACACAGAAACAGAAGTAAACAATAAATTTCTGAAAAACGTAAGATTTGCTAAATAAATAACCTCAATTTTAGAATAACGAGACAAAAAACAGGATTCAATTGAGTCTAAATACTTACATGTACAGGTATATTATGGTAATTTCCAAATCAAAAACCTCAAACAATCACAAAAAGTCTTAAAATACTACAAATAAACCATTCACTCAGTATTGAGACGAGCACAACTTTGAAGCGACACCACCGGTATTAATTTGAACCTTCACGAAAAGCATAATTTTGTTTGTTTACCTGCAAGTCGAACGTGTGTTTTGATTTTGTGCTTCGTGTATTTTGCTGTTATTTGTTAGTTAAACGTTAAAAATGCCCAATAAAAATAATACAAACTATTGCGTTTATGGGTATACCTCTAGGAAATCTAAAAATCCGGAATTACACTTTCATTATGATCCACCCAAGAAGCAACAAAAAAGATGTCATCGAGGAAGTTGAACGTCGTAAATTCCGGAAAAAGTGTAATCAATTTTAAATCTGAAGATTATATTACAAAATCAGGTAAGATAACGATTAGCATTTCTGAGATTATTTCTTGATTACTACTGAAATGTTTTTGGAATTATTTCAAACAAAATAGCACCCAAGTAGTGCAAAAAGTGTGTGCCATCACATCATTTGCCCAGTAAGCCACTTGATGTTAAAACCATTAAATGTGCAAGGAATGATGGTTAGTTGGAAGACAGCAAAGTGTTGCCTATAAACTAAGTAAACTTGTCCTTACAAACTGTCGAAACTGTGTACAGTTGTACTTTTATATATGTAAACTTAAAATCTAATTAGGTGTGCACATCATTGCTGATATTTCAACTTATCATTTTTCTAAAGGTAATACCTATTCAGTAAAATAAAACCTTTGTCACATCATAATTTTAAAAATACCATTATGTTCCCCTCTTGTACAACATCTGTTATCAATAATTATACAGTTACAATTAGTAATGAATTATTATAATAAAATGTTAAATACTACTAAAACTGAATAATTCAAAGTTAGCTTTGAACTTATGTTAAAATAAAGGATTAAAAAATATACATTTTGTGTTTATTTTGAAAAAAAACAAAGTAGATAAACGAAATAAAAAATTTTACATTTGATGGCCTATGAAGTGTTTTAAGCCAAGAAAAAAATTTCTTAATTTTTTATATTTTAATTTGACATTGATTTAAAAAATAATTTTGAAACAAGGAATAGGATACCATAAATCAATCAAAAGTAGGTTCTTAGAAACCATTTTTTATTTAAATCACTTTTACTATTACAATTATTATCCTGAAAAAATTGAAATAAAATTTATCAGCAGAAAACTGTTGTATGTTTCTTTGGCATATGATTTAGCTCCCTTCTAATATCATTCTATATTAGTAGAGGTGAAGATGATAATACCTCTAGGCTATATTCATCCTGAAACACAAAAAAAGCACACAGAAACAGAAGTAAACAATCAATTTCTGAAAAACGTAAGATTTGCTCAATAAATAACCTCAATTTTAGAAGAACGACACAAAAAAACAGGTTCAATTGAGTCTAAATACTTATTATATTATGGTAATTTCCAAATCAAAAACCTCAAACAATCATAAAAAGTCTTAAAATACTACAAATGAACCATTCACTCAGTATAACTTAATGCACTATTTACCAAAAATTACGCGTTTCGTGTGAACAGCTGATCGACGTGTGGCGCCGCCATCGGTAATTATTTGTCTCAATAACTTAATGCACTATTTACCAAAAATTACGCGTTTCGTGTGAACAGCTGATCGACGTGTGGCGCCGCCATCGGTAATTATTTGTCTCAATTGCTTCGTACACGTGGGCTCAGAGAACTTGATAGTAGGGTTACCAAACTGTCCCAGTACCCCGCTTGTCCTACTACTTGTGTCATTAGAAAGTTAGTATTTTCTAAAAATCACATGGGTTTGTTAGTTTTGACAAAATAAGCACATCACCGAAAAAAATACATGCGTGTGTGTAATCGCGTTCTAGAGCGTGTATTCGTAACTTTATTAAAAAAAACGGTACACTTTTAGGGTCATTTGCATTCGATTTATTTTAAAACTTTACGTAACTTTTATTTTATTTTTCATCCAATGAATTTACTGTGCGCTTTTTTATTTTTAACACATGTACTAATTTTTTAAATAAAGTTATCCACACGTGTACCAATCAACTACGTTAATGTACAATTTTTTGTGTGTAATAAACAATACAAATTATTTATCTCAAAATTCTCAACTGAAAATGACCTTATCCTCTCAATGTCATGGCCAACTATCATAATTTGAAATCGGCTTAATTTGAAGTTAAGAAATGACGTATCTATCCGATTCTATCCTCAGTAGTATCAGAGTAGTCAGAGAAGATGCGTACTCTGCTCCTTTCGATATTTACACTGACATTAGCGGCGTCTTTGGCCGCTGAAAAATTGGTGGTTTGCAATTATGAAGCCAAGGCTCATCTAAGACAAGGTAAGAGTGTTTTAATAATTACAAAATATTCTTCCACGTTGAGTCAACAACAGTTTCTATTTTAAAAATTACATTTACAACAAAATTATAAATATTCTTCTTATATAATTTGTCTACTAAGTATAAAAATGTACTGATCGATGGTGCTTTTTTAGATATTTTTTTAATTCAGAAATGTTTCATTTTAACAATTTTTTGTTTAAATGAATAATCTTTTTCAATGTCTTATTTCGTACGCTTTATTTTGTTTTATCTGTTTGTTTCCGAAACGTATCTACAAATCACGCATAACGAACTTTTTTGTTTAAGTTTTTTTCACTTATCGACGTATTTTGATCAGGATACTCTTTGGATCGCTTATCACGTTTTAAGGAAAATTAGGGAAAACTAAATAAGAATAAATTTTGTCTTCAGAACACAGACTTTCTTCAACAAGGGGTGTTGGTTACACGGTTGTGAGGCCAGATTTCGCTGGGGGGTTCCGTAAAATTTACTTACCAATTAAATAGTCCTGTCCACCCAAGTATTGTCACTAGTAATAGGTACAGGGTGGCCAAATAAGAATGCGAGGTACCGTATCTGGAAAACTATCCATCGTAGAGGCTTGCGGAAAAAAAAGTTATTACTAAAACGGCCAAGAGAAAAACCTGGAAAATATTTTCAAGTTTCTGAAATGGCTGCTAGGGGGCGTAACTGTAATCTTGAATCTAAGAAAGTGATGTTTCTGCGAATTCCGCTATATTAACCTAACAAAAAAATACCTGATCTTTAAAGCAGAGGACAATCTGAACCTTTTTGTTTTATAATTTTTACTGTATCTCTAAAAATAAAGTGGTGGGGGGTATTCAAAGGTTTCAATA
The DNA here is from genome assembly GCA_949320105.2 of Crepidodera aurea. Lineage (NCBI taxonomy): Eukaryota > Metazoa > Arthropoda > Insecta > Coleoptera > Chrysomelidae > Crepidodera > Crepidodera aurea. The sequence goes on along the minus strand of OX439473.1, from coordinate 89,909,405 downwards.
AAAAAACACCCTGTATATTCGAAACGGCTTAGCCGATTTTAACAAACTTGGGCTAGTTGAAAAGAGCTATTCTTGGGCTACAAATGTTATAATATTTGAAGTTTTGTTAGTTTCACATGTTGCCGCTAGAGGGCTTTTTTCGACATTTCGATAGAAATGGTTAATTTTTTTAAAAAAATGATATACATTGGTATGATTTCTTTTTCATGAAAAAGTAGATAAATGATGCCTAAACAAGCTCGAGAAAACCGCATCTCGATATCTTGTTCCTAACCTAAAATTTTATACGGAAATCCTTAAATTTTTATTTTTTTAAACTAATTAATTCCTTTTATTATGTAAGTTGTGGCCCTAAAAAGTACCGATTTAAAAGCTTCCGTAAATGCTCTAAATGCTGACATCACGTTCTATGCTTTGCTGAAGCATCTCATGGGTAGACAAAACTGCAGCTTCAATTTCGCCTCTCGGTATGTTACGTAATGCATTACGAATTCGGTTTTTATCTCCCTCGTCGTAGGTTGTCTGAAAATCAAGACAAGTTAAGTCTGGTGATAGCGCAAGCCATGAAAACAGACTTCCTCTTCCAATCCACCGCTGTTGTAATAATGAATTAATATGCTCTCGCACAATAATGGAGAATTTTTATTTCAAATTATTTGGACCGATGAAGCCACCTTTAAAATCAGTACAATATGCATTATTGGTCTGCCGAAAATCCGCATTGGTTGCGTGAAGTTCAGCACCAAGGACGTTGGAGCTTAAATGTGTGGTGTGGCATAATGGGAGGCCTAATTATTGGGCCATATTTTTTCGAGCAATCCCTAAGCGGCAATATCTTTCTTGACTATTTGGCCAATAAATTACCGTTGTTGTTGGAAGATGTGCCACTGGAAAAACGTCAAAACTTGTTTTTGCAGTTGGATGGTTGCCCAGCACATTATGCTATTATTGTGCGAGAGCATATTAATGCAGTATTACAACAGTCGTGGATTGGAAGAGGAAGTCTCTTTCCATGGCCTGCGCGATCACCAGACTTAACTTGTCTTGATTTCAGACTACGACCAGAGAGATATGAAAAATTGGATTCGTAATGTATTACGTAACATACCGAGTGCTGAAATTAAAGCTGCAGTTTTGTCTACCCATGAGAGGCTTCAGCAATGCATAGAGCGCGATGGTCAGCATTTAGAGCATTTACGGGGGCATTAAAAACCTTTCTTTTTTAAATCGGTCCTTTTTAGGGCCACAACTTACATAATAAAAGGAATTAATTAAATTAAAAAATAAAAATTTAAGGGATTTCCGTATAAAATTTTCTTTGCCCTAAATTTTAGGTTAGGAACAGATATCGAGATGCGGTTTTCGCGAGCGTGTTTAGGCACCATTTAGCTACTTTTTCATGAAAAAGAAATCATACCAATGTATTTAATTTTTTTGAGAAAATTAACCGTTTTTGTCGAAAGGTCGAAAAAAGCCCTCCAGCGGCGACATGTGAAACTAACAAAACTTCAAATATTATGACATTTGTAGCCCAAAAATAGCTCTTTTTAACTAGTCTAAGTTTGTTAAAATCGGCTCAGCCGTTTCGAATATACAGGGTGTTTTTTACTGAAACATTTGAATACCACCCACCACTTTATTTTTAGAGATTCAGTAAAAATTGTCAAACAAAAAAGGTTCAGATTATCCTCTACTTTAAAGATAAGGTATTTTTTTGTTAGTTTAATACAGCGGAATTCACAGAAACATCACTTTCTTAGATTCAAGATTGCAGTTACGCCTCCTAGCGGCCATTTCAGAAACTTGCAAATATTTTCTCAGTTTTTCTCTTGGCCGGTTTAGTAATAACTTTTTTTTCCGCAAGCCTCTACGATGGATAGTTTCCCAGATACGGTAATTCGCATTCTTATTTGGCCACCCTGTACCACAAGAGGTTATTATTAAGAAAATTCCACAACAAATTGTGTTTAAAATAATAGTATATTCTGTAACAAGGTTGGAATGAGAATTCGACACGAGTGGACGATTCCGAACGCGAGCGTGAGGAACCACGAGTGTCGAATTTTCATTCCAACAGAGTAACAGACTGTACTTTCTCCACGGTCACAGAAAGTAGGAATTAAGAGAGAGAAACAACTTTATTAAAAGTAGTGCTGCCTTCTATCAGTAATTAATCTGTAAGATAATTACATTGATTACAAGTTGTCATTAAAACTACTAAATAAATGTAAATTTAGAGGGTAATGTTCTAGAAAGTCTCGAACACAAGTTTTAAGTTTAGATAAAGTATTTTTCATGTATTTTTTTATCACCCTGTATGTTTAGTTTAGTTTGCGATAATAAACAATTTTGGGATTTTCCCATAAGTAGGTAATAGTTATGAAAGGTAATTTTAGGGCTTAAGCACGTCACGATGACAATAAAATAAACCGTAAGGGTTTTTCCAAGTAAGATCTCCAGGTAATCTGGGTAGGAAAAAATAGAAATATAATTCATTCCAAATTCAACCGAGCTAGTTATAACAACGAATTTCCTCAACGATACCTGATTTCTAATTTTAAACGTTTGTATTCGTATTATTAATACAATGGTCCTTCGAGGATATTAAATATAATAGTTAGAATTTCAACGAGTTTTCTTTTGGCCTATGGTGTAACGAGACGTGTAGTTCTCCTACAGGTAAATAAAATGTAAAATTAACCAAGAAATCAAAACTAAAGATAAAATAACAAAATAATTAAAAAGAGTTAAAATTAATTACTAGAAATATAATTATGTATAATATTAATTGAATCACTTAATATACAGCGTCATCACGAAAGTATGCACCATATGAGAAACTTTTTTATTAAGGGTTTTTCGACAAAAAGTTATTCTTGATAAAAGTTTGTGCATCCCCTAAAACTAAACATGCACCAACAAAGTATAGTAAATCATTCGTAATATATGAGGAGCCTTCAAAAATTTGAATTTGAGACAAGAGTGAAGTACCCTTATTTTGAAAAATTTCGGGAAATGTCGAGAAAGCCTTAATAAAAAAGTTTCCCATATGGTGCGTACTTTCGTGATGACACTAGATTCTGAAATACAAACTAATTTTTCCATATCTAATTTAAATTCCTCAAAAAATGTCAAAACGTTTTTAGAAATTGCACCGCGAGACCCAAACCATAAACCTATTGATTCAGTACAGTTACTATAAATTTGGAATTTTTCTTGTTGAACCTTGTGCCTTGGTCATTATCATTTGTTTCATATCGAATTGTAGGATCAACAATGAATACATTACTGGAATTTTTTTCAAAAGCAATAATGTCACAATAGCGATTAGAGCCAAACTTATCTATAGAATGTACTTCTTCCATAGCATTCAAAATTATTTAAAGTAAGAAGGTCAAAAAATATTGTATATTTCACTTTGTGGTGACGATTAGTGATCATCGGAGAATTGAACGAACAGTTGCCAATTATATGACTTATTGTTTCATTCTCTTTGCCGCAACGTAAAATGAAACCTCAATCTCTCAACATTAGAGAGTTATTGCACATCATTTGGGGTATACGGTATGCCTTACAGTGACAGTTACGCGTGCGCAACAGTAAACAACCATTTTTAAGGTATAACGTCGTACGCTATATCTAAGGCATAAGGAGAGCCTTAAACCTTATACCTTATGCATATTTGATGTTCTAAAACCAAAAAGCGGCTTTTTCGCGATCTATTTTAGAATTGAATAACAGAAGAAGAGCAATGTTAAACCGTATTCAATGGTTAACGTAAATAAAGTTACAAAATTGAAAATTTGTAAACAAAATTTTTCGACTGAACATTAGACTTTAATAAAAACGATTATTCTCGATAATTTTGAGTTTATGTTGAAAAGTAATACAAATTAATACAAAAGTTTTAATTATCTACATTTATATTAAACTGTTTACGATATATTTCAGCTACAAATTCTAAAAATCCAATATCCAACCCTCAAAACATAAGGCTTCAGTACCATAAAAGGGTTTGTTAGATGAATTAGTTTATGAGTATTTTGAAAAATAAATTATTGCATTATTTCAAGGAACTTTGTCTGTTTGGATTACAACAGATTGGGAAAAACCTATAATCCAATCGTTATAATGTAAATTTAACTGCTGGCTGGGGATTAAAGAAATCATTTTCCAAAATTCTGTGCTTAATTGTAATGTATTTAAATATATATTATTGAAAAGATGTTAATTATTTAAAATACAAAAAATGAAATTTTCCATTAGTTTTGATATCTGATATTTGCATTTTAGGTTTTAAATAAAACTAAAAAACTATCAGTCTTAATTTATTGCTTAATAAAGGTAAGAAAGTTAAAAATATTTTATTTCAAAGTAATTTAAACTTAATTCTACAACATATATCTATTTCTTGCTTTGTTTTTTGCTCCGATGGATCTTAAGAGTCTTTTCTTGTATGAACTTCCTGGTTCCCGGTTTTGATTGTTGAAATTTCATCAAAACCCTTCAACCTATTCGTATAATCTAATCTTCTAAGCAAAATGCACAATCCTTCAAGTCCTGTAACACAAAATTAGGGGTAATAGGTTTTTACTTTCATTAGGAGAAAATCAATAGTTTATACCTGATATAACATTACTTCTTCTTGTTCTAATTACAGCTGGTAACATAAGACGTTCTGCTAAGAATACAATGTGTTCTCTTTCAAATCGGAAATTTGATTTTATGTAATGGGTTAACATTAACTCTAAATTGAGGCGATCATTGATATTTCTTCCTCGACCTTCCTTATTATTGATAAAGTGAAATAATATGGCTTCATCTATGTGTTCATCTTCATGTTCTTCCTCAACAAAAATATTCAAAAGTTCTTCCGTAATTTCGTTAATACTTTTCTACCATCAACTCAAGCACAATATCCAATATTTATATTTCGACACCATTGACACCCCACTTTTAGCATGTCAAACGTCACTACCTTGAGAAAAGCAACTGCAATAACTCACTATTTTACGCATACCTTACATCGTCATAGCGCTAAGGTATAACGTATACGGTATACATTCTGCCAGTTTGCAATAACTCTATTGTGTAGTATTTTTATATTCAAGCTTGGATTTTTTTATTTTCTTCTTTTTTTTTGATAGATTAAAAGTTTTTACAAACCAATAGTAACACCACGTCAACTAATACTGACAGTTAATTTGAAATTCATGGCAAACCTTATTTTTTAAAACAATTACGGAATGAAGATTCTCTAGAGAAAGAATGAAATACGTAGGTATAAAATACATAAGAGACAAGTGTTTCAGAATTTTCTTTCAATCTCAAGAGCGAGAATGTTTCTTTTCTGTTATTATAAGTAGTTTCAGAATAACTACATTCAGTAATGGCCGTGGAGAAAATAATATTCTAAATTATTAGCCAAGATCGAATCAAGGGAGGTCGTGAAGTAAGCAAAATATTTTTTGTAATAAAATTGTTTATTCTTTTAATGTCCCTTGTAAGGTTAAATTTCACTAATTTTTAATGCAACAAGTATCACCAACTTACGTCTAAGTAAATAAGTACCTGTGGTCACCTGGAAATCTATATATAATGGCGGGTTTTTCCTAAGCAATGTCTTTTGTGCGTCTCGGTACTCCTCAGTACTAGTGTAATGTTAAGTGTTCTCCATTATAGAGCACAATACATTCTATGTCAGTGTTGTACGTCAGCCATAATACGAGGGTGGTCCGGAAAGTTTCCGTCTTAACAAAGATACAAGACATTTTTTCTGATTTTTTTTTTATTTTTCAACACACCTCTCCCAGCGATGCTTCCATCTCTGTAACCCGTCCAAATAGTACTCAGCATTTTTCTCTGCAAAATAATTGTTTACGAAGGTGATTGCCTCTTCATTTGACGAAAATTTTTGTCCTCCGAGCGCAATTTTTAGATGAGGGAACAAAAAGAAGTCGCTTGGAGCTAGATCTGGTGAGTAAGGCGGATGGTCAAGCAGTTCAAAACGTAATTCGTGGATTTTCGCAATGGCAATCGCTGAGGTGTGAGACGATGCGTTATCTTGGTGAAACAGGATTTTCTTTTTCTGCATATGTGGCCGTTGTTCAAGTAATAATGCATAGTATGCTCCTGTAATGGTTTTTCCTTTTTGAATATCATTAAAATAACTCCATGACTATCCCAAAAAATAGTCTCCATCACTTTCCTAGCCGAAAAAACAGTTTTTTGCTTTTTTTGGAGCCCGTTCCCCCTTTGCAGTCCACTGATTGGACTGTATTTTTGTTTCGGGTATATAATGGTGTATCCAAGTTTCATATACAGTAATTAATCGCCAAAACTCGGATTTATTTCGCCCCCATACACAGAATCCAACTCATCTTTGATTTGCGAAGGCGTATTACCTTTCATAAACAAATATTTAATGACAGCTCGATACTCGATTTTGTCCATTTTCACAAAAACCTCACATCAACGCGCTCAAATGACTGTTAAATAAAAACTGCGAGTCCAAAATGCCTGAAACTTTGGTGAGTAACTGTCAACAGATGAACAATGAAATTCAGTGGCTTTTATTTACGAGGGCTGCCATTTTCACGTTGAGGTCGGAAACTTTTCAACCTCGTAAGCGCGACTTCATTCAGAGGAGTCAATCGCGTCGCACACTGCCTTTTTCAGTTTGTTTTTGTTTTGTGTGGTTGTTTTTTGTAAAAATAATTTTAAAATGTCTACAAATGCTTGTTAATCAATACATATACTGAAAGCACTCTTTTCTTTTCGTTAAAAAAAACACATTGCGGATAGGTTTTTAGTATTTTTCTTCTTCATCTTTCTCCTCCAAATGTTTTTTAAGTAGCAAAATAGCTAGTAACCTTTTATTTTTACCTCTGCTCATTCTCACAAAATTTACTACTACGAAATTATACAGGCGCAGCGTAATAGAAAATACGCCTCTGTTGACGTGAAATTTTCTATTCAGTACACGCTGCGCTTTAGATACGCTGCTTAGGAAAACCCGCCTTAAGATGGATTTGCTTTTTCTGTTTTTTAATTATAACTGGATAAGTAGTAAATATGTCTTTACTTAACCCTCCGGCGGGCGCGCTAGCGGCAATCTGCCGCAACTTTTTGTTTTTGTGTTATAATTAAAATGTGACGAGCCCTACGAAACTGGGCATTTAGGTATTATGTTATTGGCTCCGTCTATCGACACATCTGGTGTGTAATATAATATTTCTGTTCAGTTGTTACAAGCGAAAGATCCAAAATAAAGGTATTTTACTCTTGAGCAAAATTCATATTGTTTGACAAACCTCGTATACGACTGTAAAAATTTGATATCTGATAGTTGCATTTTAGGTTTTAGAACATGCACGATTTTTTATCAAGAATATATTTTTTTTTCTAAATCAAATAATAAAAAAGTTCGCGCCAATGTGTGCAGGAGGGTTCATTAGAAATGATAAATAATAATAAATTAATACATTTTTAGATAGATATTTAAAAACAAATTAATTTGTGGAAATCTTGTTTAAAAAAATAGTGAATAACAACCTTTTCATTTTTTAAAAACTTTTGGAAACTATGTAACTTCGATTATGATTTGACCTGACCTACTCTGGTTTATTTCCATTATAAAACGAACATGTTTTAATTTTCAAAACAACAAATTTAAGATAAATCACAATATTTACATATAAACGACATTCTTCTTGGTAATAGGATTGTCTTAAAAATTGTCTTGTTTTTTTACAGATTATTCTAGAATGTCGTAAATTTATTGAATAAATATATTAATTACGTATTTAATTCAATTTACGATATGAGATTAATGGAATATTTTTGTTGTTTACTGCAGATAATAAGGTTAAAAATCGCTTAATGGCCTCAATAACAGAGAGTTTGTAAACGAGTTAGGAATTCAATTTATTCGATTCGACATCCTAAGACCGGTTTCTGCTTTTCGGCTTCGACAGTTAGGCTTTCTAATCAAATTTCAAACACATGTAAGAAAGCCTAACTGAATAAGTCGAAAGGCAGAAGCCGGATGTCGAATCGAATAAATTGAATTCCTAACTCGTTTACTTACTTTGTATTTTATCCTTAGGGATACGAAGAATAGAAAGAGGTGTTGACAAGAATTTATCAAATACTTTGCAAACCGCAATGCAAATTGGGAATTTTTGCTTTATAAAGTTGTCAAAACTCACTTCTTTTATCTTTTAGCTGATATAGCTATTAACTTACGCATATTTGGAATTTGATTTACTGGATTCGAAAGTCTAAAAGTTTCACGAAGCACTTTAAGGTCTGCAAATAATGTTATTGAGCTGAATACATAGAAGTGTTAAGCTGAAATAATTGAGAATAAAAAACTTAATGAAGTATAAATTTTTCATTTCAAATATGTTCATAACACACTATAAGAAGTTATGACAACCTCATCTTATTTATTTACCGAATATTTTCTAGCTTACAAGTTGATCCGACATTAGGGCCCACCCCGACTATTTTTTACATCTTCTTCAAGCCATCTTTGTCTCATACCGGAGGTCCTCTTTCTAATCTGGTTCCTCCTTGCTCCAACTATTGCGGTCCCCAATGACCACTTTATGGCGGCGGTAGAAGTCCAATCTAGAGTGTTGTAGGACAATTGGACTTTATTAATAATCCTCATATATTCCACCAGTTCTCCTGCTTTAAATATCTATGACTGTGGAAATGGCTGAAGAGAGAGAAAATTCAGCAGTACTTCCATTGTTCCAGTACGAAAATATCTAGTTTTCATTGGGTTTCTTGTTTGAAATTTACTTAACTCGTCCTGTACCGTTCTTTTTCCTTTGTTTTGGGCCGCCAGATTATAGATGACCTGGGTCTTATCACCATTTGATAAAGATAGTTTATCATTTTTTATTTTAGACTCCATATCTTGCCAAATTATCATCTCTGGCAAGTCCACATTGCGGTTATTCCTTTGGAAAAAAACCTCTAAGGTGTGCATTTCAGTTTATTTTTTCTATCTACGATTACTCCTAGATATTTAACCTAACTGGAAACTGTTATTTTTATGGGAGGTTTAAGATTTTGCTTTCACCGATTTGTGAATGGCATAAGAGCTTGGAGGGGTTGAAGGTTGATTTATACGTATCCAGTAGCTGTCGACAGTCCCACTGTCACGCCATCTAGGACATGGTCACCGCTGGACCCAAGTGCACGGATGAAGGCTACTGGCAGCAAAAATAGACAGACTCTCTATTCAGGCTGATTTAGACGTATCCAGTAGCTGGCAACAGTCTCACTGGCCGCCATCGCTGGCGTTGTAGGTAAAAACACTTTTTTGTGCCAGTCTAGCGCTGTCCGACAGTGCTGTCTCGAATAGTCGACCAGCGCTGGACTGGCACGAAAAAGTGTTTACATGGGGCCAACTACTACGCCAGCGCTGGCGGCCAGTGAAACTATTTGAGACAGAACTGTAGGACAGCGCTAGACAGGCACAACTATGTGTTTACCTGGGGCCAACTACAACGCCAGCGCTTGCGGCCAGTGTGTCGCCAGCTACTGGATACGTCTAGATCAGCCTTTACTCTATTCAGACACTGATTACGTTCAAGTCATTTTTCAAGATCTCTGCTTTAACAGGTGATAGTCTAATGACTGATTTACATGGTGCCAGTTGATATATTACTGTCATGCCAGTATTGTCATTGGAAAGGGATGTTTTCACGGTACCAGTAACTGGCATGCAAGTTGAGGACGTTTTCGACTTTTCCAGTTACTGGCAACTGAACTGGCAGCATCAGTTTACATTTTGCTTTTTTAGCTGATTTAAATTGTTAACCTACAAGTAATAGATACGTACAGAGCAAACTTTTAACTGTGTCAGTTACTTGATCTGTTGTAAAACTTTCTACGTCCATTTTCTGTACAATTTCTTGTAGTGCTATATTTCTATTTCTATATTGCGGAAGAAAAATATTCCATAAACTTTCATTTTCTTTGTAGAGTTGAACAAACTTTGCTGTTTGGTACTCATTGAGCTTGATATTCAAATTTTTGCCTTTCACTTTTTTAACTTCCGTCATGATTTTACTATTTTAAAAATTGAATAAAACACTAGCATGGATTATTGACTTACAGGGACCTGTTTACACAGTGCAGGCAGTCCAAAAAAGTAGTGGAGGAAGACGGTCATGTGCCAGTGAATCAAATATTTTTGATTCACTGGCACTACAGTCTTGCAAGTCACTGGCAATAACCTTACACATTGCCGGTAGAGTTTTCCAGTGACTGGTGACTGGCAACCTGGCGCCGCGTGTAAACTTCGCATTACTATATCTATGAATACGCAAAGAGCCACATCTTTCGCGACAAATATATTTTCTATGTTTTTTAATATAGAATGGATGGCATTAGTTGTGGATTTGCAAGATTAATTGTCAAATTGTTTTAAAAGAAGCGCTGCCGCTGATTCTATATTATTAATCATTTTCTCCATCATTAAATGTAACTAAAATTGATTTTTTAAACTGTTGACCATATTATCATGATAATTAATAGAAATTGATTTACTTATCACCGTGTATAATTCTAAAAATATACACCTGTATGAAAGCAAAACATAAAATTGAGAGATACAAACAATTTTGTTATGCATTACGATGGACATAATTTGTTTTTAAAATTTAAATTTCCTTGGGATTTGAAAAGATTAAAATCTATCTAAACCTTCTACAATTTATTAATATCCTGTTTGCTTTTGTAAAATCGCTGATTAGATAATTCGAGTAATAATCGGACAAAATTGCAATAAGAGGCTATTATACAACCATTACAGTTATTTTTATTTCTTTTTTATTGATATATCCCCAAGTGGATTATTCAAAACAAAAATTATAATGTTACTCATGATATTAACATTGATAGCTTTGGCCCAGAAAATTACAGCGTAAGAAAATAAATCAAGTCAGGGTCTTATTCATTCAGAAAATTATAAATAATTCGAATTAAAAAAACACCAGTTATCTTCTCAAAAAAGTAACCTAGCAATTTTAGTCTTTAGTTCCACGTTGCGATTATGAAATCAGATCTATGTCAGGTTAGCCATAACCTTGAATTTAACAAGGTTCTCATTTAAGTATTCCATTTAAGTTTGTTGTTAAGAATTAGAATAAACATTATTTCTGCGAACTTGTTATTGTCGATGAACCTGAAAAACACATTTGAAAAACCTCGTTTGAATTATACAGGGTGTTTCAAAATTATCCCATTCGAATCGGTGGCGGGATAATGAGAACAACAACTTGTTTCAATTCAGTTTTTTCCCCTCTATTCAAATCTAAAATGGAAATATTAAAATTATGATATACAGGGTGTTGTTTTGATATTTTTAATATGTTTCAATTTTTCCTAAAGCCGAACCTGGATTTTCATATCTCTCAATATTTCAGTACATTATTCGTGAGAAGTGTAATCTGTATGCCAAAAATGGAAAATATTATACTAAGTGATTTAAAAGTTCTGGCCAAATGAATAATTATGTGTAATTGATAAATCTCCCTGTAACTCCGTTATGGAAGCCAAGAGACCCATTGTATATGGGTTATTTAGAATCCCCTTTGTGACCTCTACCTATCTTTAAAATATCTCCGTTTACCAACGGGACACCCTATATGTTTAAATTACCTTTACCTACAGCCACTATACAAAACAGGCAAAACCACACGACACACACCCTCAATATATAGCTCATTACGCACGGTAAACCAATTGCACGGTTTTGGTAAACAAAATGCACGGTTTTTGGTTTTGGTAAACAAAACGCAGTTTATACGTAAAAGTAAGCGGAACTTTTAATAATTCGCAAGTAGGTAGTGATCGCGTAATCGGCCGTCACCAGCGTAGTCATAGCAACTGTCAAAATCAAAACAATACAAACTTTTTTGAAAGACAAATAATAAGTTGTCTGTTTAAAAAAGAATACCTACACTTTTAATATGTCAAGTGATAGTGAGGCGAGAATCTATTGGATTTGAAGAGAATTCATAGAATTACGCACTCCCGCTACGCGGCTTCGTGCGCAATTTTTCCATTCGTGCGTAACATGCTTTCTACAACACTTGTTACGTAATATACTATTAGAATGTAGGTATTCATGAAAATCTTTAATTACCTAATCCTAAAGTTAAAGTATGTCTACCCTTACAGGTTCAAGGTCAGAGTGCATTGAGTTAGGTACTTTTGGTTTCTTTTTCAAAGCCTCCCTCCATTCTTTTCCTTACTACATGAGTGCGTAATTGCTTTACAACACGCATTACGTACTATACTTTACCTACTGCCATATACAGTGTGCCAAAAAGTCTGGACAGGGCACTTAATTTCTTTAAATGGGATACCCTGTATTTTATTGCATCTTCACTTTTCTAGACAGCTTTCATTCTCCCATTTTATACCGCATGCCTTTTTAAGCGTTGATAAATTAACCTTAAGATAATAAAGATAAAAGGGTTCTTACCTTACCAGCCGCACGCTTTCCGGCCATGATGGAAATCACTTTTCTATTTATAAAAATTTTTAGCATGTTTCCGTGATATTATACTGCCTGCCTTTGTAACAGTAACAGTATTTACCCCAAATTGAAGCTGTAATAATTAAATGCATGCAATCCACAGTAGCCGAAAGGGCTCAAAGGGTCAGTGAAATTGTACAAAATTAAATAGGATTTCCATGTTTTTAAATCACATGCCGATCAAAAAAATAAAAGTTTTAATCAAAAAAACATTCAATTTTTCTTCTAATGGAAATAAAACTACTGATTTTAAAGAAAAAGGGGGGCTTTAATTGACGTTTCGACTTTCTTAATCGAAAGTCGTTTTCAAAAAGACAACAAAATATCGTCGGTTAAAAGTCAAAACCTCATAAGTCCACATAGACAACTTTTCAGGAGAGCCAACAAAATGCACTGACTATTACTAATTTATTGAAATAGTTTTATGAGGTTTCAACAGAATGCGATAGTAGTATTTACTGACTGATTTAATTTATGACGTTTTGGCATCAGTACATCCAGAACAATGTTTTCAACCCGTAACCTCATAATTCAGAGAATTACCAATTTTTGACTTATAAGGTTTTGACTTTTAACCGACGATATATAATAAAAAATTTACTATAGAAACAGAACACTTGATAATCTTACAAATAATATGACAGCAACATAGGACACGGAGAAAGATTCATTGATTCATTCATTGTCAAAATCTGTTTCCGTCATATTTTTGTGACTTTTCTAGGAAAAAAGGATAGGGCATTTACATATTATAAGAGACATTTTACCTCGTCATAAATGAAGTTTTCTTAATAATATTATCATAAGAAAAAACCAGATAAAAACTTCTGATACTATCCCGATATAGAAATATCAACCGAACAATTAGAAACACATTCGTTCACATTCAAGCATATCAATGCTGCTTCTTTAACTTTGCGGTTATAATTATTAGGTTCTTTTAATAATCTAGTTGAAGAATTCCATTATATTTTATGACCAAAATTCCATGCATGTTCACATATTTTTGATTTTTCGAATTGTTTATTTTTAATGTATGATTGGTGTTCATTAAGTCTAATATGAAAAGGTCTAGATGTTTCTCCTATAAAAACTTTATTACATTCGCAATGGAATTTTGTAAATACAATTTTTTGTATTTTGAATTTCATTAAAAGGTTTTGTATTTACTATTAAAGATTATTAGTTTGAAAAACTGTTTTTAAATTAAATTGATTGCCAATCCTTCTAATTTTTTCGAATAATTTTGAAATAAAAGGGGATTTTTACTATATTTGAATGAAGTATTGGGGGATTTAAATATTCTTTATTTTTGCTCAGAAAGAGATATAACATTATTGAGGGGTTTGAATTAAAATTTAGAAATCTCTTTGTATATTTCTTTTCTAAAAACTGATGTTTCAATACAATTGTTATTATTGTGTATTAGTACATCAAGAAACGGTAATTTTTTATTATTTTCAATTTCAATTGTAAATTTAATAGTAGGTTCCGAATTATTAATATTATAAAAATGTATCTACATATCTAAACCAGACAGAAGGTCTTAAATTTTGTTTATTTACAATTTTCATTTCAAAATCCTCCATGAAAATATCACAAAATTTGACGATAAAGGTGAACCCATTGCCATACCATTGCTAATAAAAATCACTATTCAATTAAAAATATGTAGTTTTAATACATAATTCTTTTCTCACAAGATTAAGAGTTTTATCGACCGGAACATTTTTGGAAATAGTGGCGTCTGTGAGTCGGAAAAAAACCATGAAAAATGGACCAAAATTTACCCGGATTAAGAGTACCTTCCCCCCCCGTTTTCGAGGATGCTGAACATGATAGCGGTATCAGAATTACTGTTTTCGATTGCTTAACCCCCTAAACCGGCCAAAAACTACCCCCTAAAGGGGTTAAACGGTCAGCGCATCATTTCCTGTAAAAAAAACGTATTTCCCCCCGTTTTCGAGGATCCCGAGCACGGTGGTGGTGTTAAAGATTACTTCCGAACCTCACCAACCCCTCCACCGGCCAAAATTCACCCCCGACAGAGGTGTTTTTTTTTTCCTTATTTTTAACTGCGGCAAAACGCCTGTGCCTCCGTTTTCGAGGATTCTGAACACGATGGCGGTATCAGAATTTCTCTATTCGCCAGCCGAACCCCTAAAACTGCCAAAAACTACCCTCTAATGGTGTTAAACGGGCAGGACATCATTCCCTTTAAAATAACCTCTTTCCCTCGTTTTCGAGGATGCTGAGCACGGTGGTGGTGTTGAAGATTACTTCCGAACCTCACCTACCCCTCCACAGGTCGAAAGACGTTTTTTTACATGGAAATGATGCGCTGCTCGTTTAACCCTTTTAGGGAGTAGTTTTTGGCCGTTTTAAGGGGTTCGGCTGACGAAAGGAGAAATTCTGATACCGTCACCGTGCTCTGCATCCTCGAAAACGGGGGAAAAGGCGTTTTTTACAGGGAAATGATGCGCTGCCCGTTTAACCCCTTTAGGGGGTAGTTTTTGGCCGTTTTATGGGGTTCAGCAATCTAAAACAGTAATTCTAATACCGCCATCGTCCTCGAAAGCGGGGGGCGGGTAAATTTTGGTCCATGTCCTTCCGCCTCACAGACGCCACAAAAATAAACTAACTACATTAAAACTAACCTGAATCTGAATTTGTAATTTTGATTTTTGATAATTTTTCTAAAAAATGTTTTGAATTTTTGATAAACGAATTAGTATTTCCTGATAACGGATCTATTATTTTAAAGAAATCTTGCTAAATTTTGACAAGGTAAATTTATAGAACTTATTATTGGTCTTAATGGTATTTGTATGAATTTTAGGTAAACCATAAAAATGTGGAGGTTTACTATCAAGGGCGGATTTAGCTTTTTTTTATGGGGGGGGGGGGTAAACTTACCAAGTAGTCCAAGAAATCTAGTAATTTTTTTTGTAATATCGAGCAGAAACTAGTAACTGATCAGATCGACTTAAATTTTTTTGCAAATTGCTAGTAAAGGTGTCTAGAAGTAGAAAACTTTCGTTAGTTGCGTTTTGAGTGGTGGCAGGTGGGGGGTGTGAAAAAAAAAGAAAAAAAAATTCGTAATTGATAAATTTCCTTTTTTAATGAATTAATGTTCCCTCCCGAGTTATAGTGCGCAGAAAAATACGATATTCACCACAATATTCGTACATTTCTAAAAAAAATGTATTTTTTGCCCGTAACTTTTTTTGGCTGATAATATTAAATAATGTAGAATAATCCAATTTAAAGCTTAGGATATCGCCGAAATATCATGTTATGACAAACTTTTTCATTGGAATGACCGTTTTTTCAATATTTGACCCGAAAAAATGACATTGACGGTTATAAACGCAAAGATAAAAAAAATAGTAATTATTCGGAAGAACATTTGCTCAAAGCCTTGTCTCTTTAATTTTTTTTTCAAAAATCAATACTTTTCACGGTATTGACCAAAAATTGAAAATGTCGTAAAAAACAAAAATTTAACTCAACTTTAACAGACCAAAACTTAAAAAATAATTATCCATAGGGCTAAAAATTACTAATTGTAAAAATTGTAAAAACATATGTTACGACTTTCTGCAAAAGGATTTTTTTGTCAAATACCACAGTCTAGATGGCGATAAAAAAATAGCGTAAAAAAAAATTGAAAAAAATTTATTTTGTCCATAACTTTTTTTCTGCATTTGTTAAACGGTTCTGGATGGTCTTAAAATGTTCCCAATGTTGTTTTCTCATTAAGATGTTATAAACATTTTTTTGTGGAAGTCATATTTTTTCAGATATTTACGCTAGAACAGCGGTTCTCAAACTTTTCAAATTTTGTACCACATAAATATGAAACAAAAATATATAAAAGCATTTCGCCGTTAAAAATCAATGTGTTGCGAAATTGTTCGAAGTTTTTGGAAAAGTCGTCATTTCAATATTAAAGCTAGAGCCGTTAAAGTCAAAAACTTGAAGAAAAATATATGTGTTTCTGAAAACAAAATGTTAAATGTTAACTTGTACCACTAAAACATTGTAATGTACCACCAGTGGTACATGTACCACATTTTGAGAACCCCTGCGCTAGAACGATCCATTTTCTTAAAACACCCATTTTTCAATTGCCAGATCTTCCTTCGTATTAATCGTAGAAAAATAAAAAAAATTATTTTAATTGTTAGCTCAAGGCCATAAAATTAGTTCATATAAATTTTTACGTAATAATATCAGATTTTCGGTTATATTTAAAAAACTAGAAATGTACGATTTTTATGGTGAAAATCGTAATTTTTACGCCCTATAACTCGGGATGGGTTTATTCTCATAAAAAATTGTATTTAACATTAATTCATTAACAAAGGATAATTTATCGATTGCGCAAGTTTATTTTCTTTTTTTCCCTCACTTTTTGATGAAAAAAACGCCACTATCGAAAGTTTTCTACTTCTGAACCTTTCCTAACAATTTGCAATAAATTTCAAGTCGATCTGTTTAAAAAAAAACTTTATTAATACTAAATTATAATCATAATCAGACTAGGAAAGTACTTAGAAATGGTTAAAACAAAAAAAACACTTTTAAACTATTAAAAGTCTAGTAAAATAAGGACGCTGCATATATTTTTTTTTTCGCGTTATAAGAAGCACCACTTTCTTTATGATGTAAAACAGTTTTGTGTGTATTATGTTTTATAATTTTTTTTATAAATTACAATCATGGGGGGGGGGTAATCACCCCCTGTAAGTGCTTCAAATACATACCAGTCTTAAAATCTCCTATTTTCATTAGCCTAGCAATCATCTTCAATCGTGTTAATTATTGAATTTGTTTTTAAGTTTACTTTAATACCAGTGTTATTTATTTTGAACATTATTGTTTTTCTGTCGATTTTCTGTAGGAATTTCTTTTCTGTTTTTATGTCAAAACCATTTTTCAGTATCAAATGTCAAGATTGGTTTGTCAATTCTTTTAAATATTTGGGTCTTTATTTATTTTGGAATTTATTATTAATCTAAAAAACGCATTTTTATTTGCATTGGATACTATTCACGCTGCTTCTGTTTTATTACTTATTTAATCCTTTTCGGTTTTGCTTATAACCATTGTTTTTGTCTTTTTATCGTTTATTCTCTTTATGAGTTCTTCCCTTGTAGACGAATCGTGGTGGGCTGAATGACTTACATGCCAAAAAAAATTGCTTCCACACTTATATTTTCTTTTCTTAAATTTTCATTTAAGGTAGTACTCTCGATACCACAATAGTCAAAGGTGTGCTCTGTGTTATTTGACTACTGTAGTATTTATATTTGACAACGCCGCGTAAAAGAAAAATAGACAGAAGTATGCTTTCAGTAACTGTTTGTGCTGTCAAATGCATATGGGTTTGACATTAATTTACAAAACATTCATGATAAAATGTGCAAACATCATTAATGATTATTTTTATTGAAAACTTTAAATACGATTACGAGCAAATTTTAATTTACATATGACAAAAAATTCTTTTAAGTTACTATATTACGAATCATCAATTTTATATAACTTATCTTGATAAATAAGGGGTTTCTTCAACTGGGGAAGGAAATTTTTTCTAATCATTTGCTAATTACTCTTATCACAGGCTCTGAAGCTCGATTTATGAGTAACCAAAATGTTCGAAATTTTTATTATTTCCTTTGATACCACTTGCATCGAAATCTGAACGGTAATTTTTTTTTACTTAAATAAAATCTGAATCAATGGTGAAGGCAAAAAGTTTTTCTATTAATATATTTTTTCTGGTTCTCTTCACCTCTTTAAAAATTTTACTGGTTAATTATCTTATTATAATGTATCAATAAGTCAAGTTTCATTAAATTAACGGTAATGGGCGAGAACACTAATTTGTGAAAAAAATACCACAGCTCGTATTACGACGAGCCAAGTCAAAAAATATTTTTTTCGATTTTTTAGTCGAAGTAGTTCTTTTTAAAAAAAAAATCCCGAAAAGATACTCTCGTTCAAACGACGAAAAAAGACCGGGAATTTACGTCACAAGTACTTTGACGGCTTTGGCCAATCATATAGCGCCCGTAGGCTACCGAGGCCAATCGAAGCTAGGAAAACATCGTTGCCGTCTCTATCTATCGATCGGCAGACGACACACAATTCATAGTACTTCTGACGTAGCATCGAGCGCCTCCAAGTAGCTGTTTGAATGTTCACTGAAATTTTATGCATTTCAAATGGTGTTTTTCAAAATATTACAGAATAATTTGTAATAAGAATTATGCAAACATGTCATTTAGTGGTTATATTTTAATTATTTGCACATTTAAACTGGATTTACTCATTTGTGATCTTCCCCATTCTAAAACCGAGGGTACTACCTTAATTTCGAGTGACCTACTTTGTACTGATTAGAGTTTTTGTCTTTTATTGCGAAAAGTAAGGTACAAGATAGAATCTTCGCTAATCCCTATTTTGGTTTCGAACATCTGTGATTTTTTTATGTTTTACTCTTACCCCAGTAGTACTTTCAGTCTTTTTCTATAACTTACCATACACAGCAAAGTAATTTCCCGTAATTATTACATTCCATTTGATCTTCTTTTTGAATATCGGTATAATTATTCCGACTTCAGTCTTCTGGTGCTTCGACTGTAATTATTACCTATATTTATTTTCTCTTCCAATTATTTATTACCTTGTTCATTAGTACCTTTTTTCGGTATCATTTTTTCACTTCCTGCTTACATCCTATTCTGGGACCCTTTCATTTTCAATTTTTGCTTCGTATGTTGTTGTTGTTATTGCTATTCCTTTCTCACTAAGTTTCTCAATATTTTTTCTTAATTGTTTTCTGCTTTTAGGACGGTTTCTTTCAATAAATCTTTAAAATATCTTATTCATCTATTTATGATTTCTTTTTCGTCTATTAATACTTCATTATTTTTAAATTTAATGTTGTTTATTGTACTTTTATTTTTTATTATGATGAAACTTTGGAACCATTTATATATGAAATTTTTATATCTAGTTAAGATTTCTCTAGAATTTGTTCATAATTGAAAGGAAGTGGAACCAGCTAAATTTCATAACACAAATTGCACTTTGTAACTTAAATTGTTTTTAAAGAACAATTTCAGGTGTTCTAGCTCTCTTTTTAATTTTACCGCCTAAAAATATCAAATTTTCGTGGATTAACTTTTTCACATAATACTGTATTTTTTTTAGGCCAAGGAAAATTTGGATTACATGATTTAGACGATGCTTTGCGTTACTGCACACATTTGATATATGGCTACGCCGCAATTGATGAAAAATCTTTCAAAGTGGTGCCACTAAACGAACAATTCGACATTTTGATGGACAACTACAGATTAGTCACAGATTTGAAGAGGAGATTTCCTAAACTAAAGGTCTTGCTATCGATTGGTGGGAATGACGACGTTACCGGATCAGGGGATGAGCTTAATGTTAAATACAGGAATATTGTAAGTCAAATTTAGTTGCTTTAGTATCAAATATTAAAGATAGGAATAACATTAATCAAAAAATTCAGTTTGGAAATTTGGAGTTCTCTTTATCTGATTTGTATCCCGAGACCACAGTTTTTATCTTTTGGCTCCATCAGTATACATTCGAATTAATCTAATTTATGATTTTTCACTGATTGTTTATAAAATACAGGATATTATTAAGAGCATTCACTACCTCATATCGCAGAAAAGCTATTTTTTTAATTTATTTATTTATTTATATATTCAATAAATATAACGAATGATAAGCGATAAGTGCTACTGCACTTGTTTCGCATGAAAGGAATCATAAAACATCATCATCAACATTATAATAGAATTATACCCAAAGACCAGACATCTGTATGAAGCTTGACCGATCTTCTTTCCAATTAAGTATTCCCTTTTTTCCAGAGCATTTACTTCAGAATTTCGAGGACTCAAAAGGGTCGCCATGTGTTAATTAAGCAGGATTTTTTTCTTTACCTATGATTTTCCAAAAATATCCATTCAGGCAAGTCGTTCCCGCATATACAACTACTTGAATTTTTGTTCCAGTCTTTTGGTATTGCTCAACATAGATTTAAATTACAAAAATTTGGGGAAAATGACATGTCACACTTTTATTAGTTTGACAGTTTTGTTTTGTTATAATTTGCCTATTATGATTTTGGAAGAAAAAATGATTTCTTAATTATTTAAACAATAGAAATATTAAAAACGATTATAAACAGTAAAAAAATGTTTTTAAGAGTTATTTTTTCAAATCATTTTCCAACAAAATGGAAAAAAAATACTAAACTTGTCTATTTGTTTATAAATAATTTATTAACAAAGATTTTATACAAATGCATTGAAAAAAAAATAATTTCTTTAATTGTGAATAACAGATTCAAAATATTGCTTTTCAAGAATACCTTTTTTGTATTAGATATACAACTTAAATAAAACCTTGTAAAAATGCGGTGTGTATTTTTGTGTGTTGAATTAAAGAAAACATAGCTATCGTTAAAAAAAGATCAGTTTCTGTACCTCAATTTATTACCCATTTAAAACATTGGTCAGGAGCTGCGAGATTAGATGCCGGAGAGAGAAGAGAGATAATATGAAAGAGGAGAAAGATGAGAGGGAGCACTAGGATCCTCCCCCGGCATCCAATTTCACATTTACTGAGCTAGCGCACTCGCTTTTATAAATATATCACGCGCACCTGAAGGCCCTAATGCAGATACAGCTTCGGTGTAAAAAAAATCTTAAAAAAGAATTGATTGCCCGGCTAGAAGCCACTATCCCTATACCTTGCCCTACTACAGTGCAAAACGATTTCACCCCCCTCCCTTCCTTCTTGATAATCAGATCGAGTTCGCATCCGATAGCGGTAGCACATTTGCTAATAAATGAAGCTTAGAAATGTTATCAGTTTTGCTGAGATCTTAGCACATTTGAGGATATTATTAATTTAAGCACAACCTTTGGTTAGTTATTGATTTGTCCAATATTAAAACGGTTATGCTAAACACGATTTTTTTTCAGTTGGAATCTACTACCCACCGTTTAGCTTTTGTAAACTCTGCACATACCTTAGTTAAAGGATACAACTTTGATGGAATAGATTTAGCTTGGGAATTCCCAGAGACCAAACCCAAAAAAGTTAAGACTGGACTCAGTAAGTGTCTCTTAAAAAATTAACTAAATAATTATATTTCGACTAGCAACTAGTACAGTGGGATATTTTTTTATGATATAAATGATTATACAATTCATCATAAATTTAGCCAATAGCAGTTGCAATTTTTACTTAGTTACCGATAAGCGAATATACCCTTGACGACGTGGTATAATCGTTTTTGTAATTCGCATCCTTCCATCTTGAAAAGATTGTCATATTAACAATATGTTTGACGTTTACAATACGCAAAGTCAACAATAGTATTTTATGTATCAAGAGAATTATAAGGGCCTTAATTCCCGAAGGCTCTAGCCCGAGGGACTGCAATTGCCTGAGCTTATAATAGCCCGGTCAGGAATAAAAATAATTATATAATTCATTATATATAATCAGTAGTAATATCACAAGAGCTTCGAAAATAATCGATTATACTCCCGCGTCACGAGATGCATTCCGAGAAACACCACGAGAGCGTAGCACGAGTAGTGTTTTGAAGAAATACGTCGAGCGAGGAGGAAGTATAAAATATTATTTTCGTATGCTCGCGTGGTATTCGATACGAATATATAACGAGTTATATAATTATTTTTGTTGACGTTTGCTTATTATAAACGTCAAACGTATTGTTACTATGACAAACTTTTCAAGATGGAAGGATGCGAAATACAAAAAAGATTGAGGCTACTTTGGCAGCAGGTGCCTTGTGCATCCACACCGATGGGTCTAAAACAAATTAGGGATCAGGCTGTGGAATTTATTCCAGATCCCTGAATCTTAACATAAAATGGGCACTCATGGGTTCAAATGCCAGTGTAGCTCAAACAGAGCTAACTGCTACTTCCATCGCCGCAAAAGAAACTATACCAGAAGGAACATTACTGGTAATAATATTTACATCCTTACGGATAGCAGACAGGCACTACTAGCTCTGAATAAACCACGCATTACATCAGGTCTAGTACTAGAATGTCACCAGGCCCTGATTGAAGCTTGCTACAACAACATGATCACTATAGCTTGGATCAAAGGCCATGGAAAATCAAAAGGCAACCGCATAGCTGACTCGTTAGCTAAGAAAGCAGCCTCCCAAAAACTCATGGGACCTGGCACTTTCATAGGCTTATCGACATCAGCTGTGGCGGACCTACTAAAGAAGCACTCCCTTGAAAAGTTTAAGGGTAGATGGGACGACGAAACAGGCTGCAAGCTAGCCAAGGAACTTCTACAGTATCCGAACAGCGAAACAGCCAAAAAATACATGACTATGAACAGACAGAACCTGCGCACAGCCACTGGTATCCTGATTGGCCACTGTCATCTACGAAAACACCTCCACAGGATGGGGTTATCTGACACTCCTCTATGTAGAGGATGTGAACAGGAAGACGAAACTGTCGAACACATTCTTTGCGAATGCCCGACACTCGACGAGCTAGAAGGAAGGTTCAACCTCAGAAGGATGAACAATGGGCCAAATGTGGCCTACGTGCTGTGGGGTGACCCACCCTTCTAGCTTTACAGATACAGATACAAAAATGATTATACCACGTCGTCAAGGGTATAATCGCTTATCAATACATGGTAACTAAGTAAAAATTGCAACTGCTATCGGCTAAATTTATGATGAGTTGTATAATCGTATGAAATACCACGCGAGCATTCAAAAATAATATGTATACTATCCTCCTCGCTCGACATATTGCTTCCAAACACGAGATGAAAGTAAATACTCGAAATCAAACTTATAAAAAATATCCGGCCAAATACGAGTGGTATTACCCCCGATAATTTTTTACTAACTATTGTAACCAATCAAATTACTTAATTTAGAGTCATGTGTCAAATTTCATCCAATCAGCTATGGATTACAGCGATAACACCCTACATGTGGTGTTTTCAGTTTGGTGTTTTCAGCAAGTCAAGTTTTTGATTAAAAATTAATTAAACGTCAAACTGACAACTAGTTTAAAAATGTTTAAATCTACAAAGTAAAAAATTATCTTATCGAATACCCCTCGGGCCTTGATAAATCCTCAAAATTTTGTCATAGAGAATCCTTCAAGCGTGTTGCTTAAGGATAATAGCCCTCGGCCTTCGGCCTCGGGCCATTATCAAGCAACACGCTTTCAGCATTCTCTATGACAAAATTATCTCGGTATTATCAAGGCCCTAGGGGTATTACTACTGAAAATCCCACAATAAAAATAGTACGAAATTAAATATCCACAATGGTAATTTTTGGTGAAACATTAATCATATTTTAAGTTTAAGAAAAAGATTTTTGGGACAAAATGTGGAAATGTGTAGAAAGTGGTGAATCCTAAAATACATAGCAAATTCTGAAATTGAAAAATACAGATTTGCAATCACATAAATAAATCTTTCGAAGATTTTTGTATTTTACTATGACTTAGATATATGAATTGATCAAATATAAAAGAAAATAAGGATTGCCCCATGTTGGGCGCCAAAATAATGAGGTCGATTTGTTAAATATACTAGTTTCAACCAATTTACCTTTTTATAAAACTATTATAAAATTATTTACAGTTTTGCTCATTTTTTTTAGAAAAAGCATGGAGCAGCTTTAAATCAGTATTCACTGGCGAACACGTTGTAGATACAAACGCAGAACAACATAGAGAGCAATTTACTGCATTGGTTAAGGAATTGAAATCCGCTTTTAGACCAGATAATTTACAACTCTCACTTACAGTCCTACCTAACGTTAACAGTACAGGTAAGTAATACACGTTTTGAACGCACTTTTGCTTTTCAAATCATCCTGAAAATTTTTTGATTATTAGGATTAGTACAAAACATGTCACCAAGGCAATTTTGCTTTTAAGTTTCGCGGGTTTGAGGAGTTTTTTGGATGGGTAGATTGGGAGAGAATTATTATTATTATTTAGGCATGTAGGAGCTCTGTGATCGTCTTGAATTTACTTTAGATGATGTTGGACATATCTTGCAGCTACATTAGGGTCAGGCTGAATTACAATTACCTCTTTATAAGAGGTAGAGGAAAGGTTCAAGGTTGCTTTCCTGGGGAACCCCTCATTGCACCGGGTGAATTTCTATTGTTTCTTGTCTTCGTGTTACCATGAAGTACTTCTAAAAGGCATATACAGTGTGAAAAGTACTTGTTTGTACAGTAGAACTTGGTCCAGACCTTGCCAAAAGCTGTGCTTACATTTGGAAAGGCTGCTTTTCTTGTTAAAACATACATTTATGTTTCCAACTACTTTATGAACCTGTTGAATAGTTCAGCATCTCTGTTTGAACCCAAACCGATGTGGAAATGTTAGTTCAATGTGTAGAGTTATCCTTGCTCCAAGTAATTTTTCTTGGGGTTTATTCAGAATACGAAAAAAGCTGATTGTGTATAGAACGAACGTTACTTGGGGTTTATCAGGTTTTAGAATGAGGATAACTTGAGCTACCTTCGAACTGGGAAGTATGCGAGTCATAGGACTGCGTTGAATGTCATTGTAAATAAATCAATTTCCTTTATAGATTTTATTATTCTCAATTTTTAAATTATAATAGTATTAACTACTAACAGCTTTATTTGCCTAATCAAATAGACTAAAGGTGAAATTGATTGCGATAACTTATTGAGGCAGGTCAATCTGTTCTGTTAAATTAAACCGGTCACTTACAATTATTTTTTTAAAACAGTGTTCTATTCGATAAATTTTTAAATTGTTTATTGTATGATATAATTATCTTTCATTTCATCTTGACGGCTTTTCTGTAGTGTAGGTACTTTAATAAATAAGTTCGACAATTTTTATTTGACTTAATGGATCATTTTAGTGTCGCACTGATCTATTGCGGATGACCGTTCGTTGAATAATTCTTGAGGTGATGAAACAAATCTTATACAATTAAACTTCAGAATTATAACGAATTACTTGTTTTAGTTTATTACGATCCCAGAAATCTTGCTCCACATTTGGAATTCATTGCTCTTCACGCATTTGATTTCTACACCCCCCAACGTAATGATCACCTCGCAGATTATCCTTCACCTCTATATGAACTTATTGATAGGAGAGGGGATGAAAATGTCGATGCTTGGGTGAAGTACTGGTAAGTATTTTTCTTAGATATCTTTAGTGATATTGAATAAGTTCTCGCTGTTTATGTGGTAATCGTAATAGGCAATGTTTGGTGAATACGGCAGGATTTTCCGTTTCCAAGTAGGTTTTCACCGGTTTTGCAACATGTGGCCGAGCGTTTTGTTATGCTACAAAGTCACTCGCGGGGCTGCTCATATAACGGCTGATTTGACTTCAATCCTCGGTTCATACGCATGAATTTCAGTCGATAGGGATCATCTGTGACGGTTTTCTTCGGTATGAACAAGTAATAATGAACCACTCTCAGCTGTTCCATGGAACCATGGATATTCTGCTTTACCAACGATGTTGATCCATATCCGGGTTTACCCCACGATTTTCTGCCTTAGGGTTATCATAGTGTATCCATTTCTCACCGCCAATCACGATACCAAAATGACCTTTCTTTCTGCCGTTGAAGTAACGCTGTTCACGTGAAGCGACGCCTCTCGGCAACACTTCGTGTGCTGTACACCTGTACTCAATGGCGGATCCAGAGACACGATGTGGGGGGTGGGGGCTCCTCTAACATGCGCCATTTTTTGTTTATTTGCTCTAATTTTAATTTTTTGCTCCCGCTCTCGCGTTTACTTTCCCTTACAGAGCGGATTTAATCAAAACCTAAATTAATAATCAAATAAAATTTTAAATTAAATTAACCGGCCATAAATAAGCCTTAGAGAGGGAACGAATTCATCCTGCCAAGCACGTTCCATGTCGGAGCAGCAAAAAAATTCGCCAAATGTTGGATTTCGAAATGCAGTTTAACCCTTCGTATACAAGCTATAAGAAGAGTACCCTACTTATACAAGCATGGATCTGTCAGACCCAGCAACTTTGACATGTAACTAATTCATATACAGAGTGATCAACTTATACTCCGGAGTTTGATATCTCTGTTGTTTTGAGGGATACGAAAAAAGTTTTAATTACAAATTATAGAGTCTAGCTCCACATTTTAAAATTATTTTGAATTATACAGGTTGTCCCAAAAAAGTGTGGCGTATCAAAGGTATATTATTTCTTATGGAAGACCCTATTATTGCATTTATAGATTATACGTTAAAAATAAGATAAACTTTTTTAAGTATTCCCTATACCTAAACTTTTTAGTTTTCGAGATATTTTGATATTTCTAAAAATGGAAGCACTTATAAGAAAACCAATAACTTCGAAACCTATGGAATCAGCCAAATCCAATTTTAACTGAAAAAAATTAGAATAATAATTGAAAGCAATAATGTATTTAGAGTTGTTTAAAATTATACAGGGCGTCCAAAATGGGGCGATTCTCTAATGACATATTCAAGCGACAAAATCGTTCTTATTTTAAATAGGACACCCTGTATTTTATGTAGCAAATTCTATTATCTTTTAAAAATTATAAAGGTCTACTATGCCTAAATCTACTAATTTTGGAGTTATTGTTAATTTTGTTAAATTTTACATTATTTTTCCACCGTGATGTCTAAATATAACACCCTGTATTTGATCAGCTTAGGCTATGATCCGAAAAAATTATCTTTGAAACTATATGTTTGGTTTTGACATTATTAAAAAAGTTTCGAGATGCATCAAAATCTGTATTGTTGACCGTCATACTAATCGATTATTATTAAAAGTGGATTCATCTGTAAACAGCACATTATAAAAAAAATCATCTTCACTATCCTTCTACAATGCCCATAAACAAAAATCTATCCATCTTTGAAAATCTGTTCCATACAGATTTTGTTGCATTTTTAATAATGTCAAAACAAAACACATAGTTTCAAAGATAATTTTTTCGGATCATAGTCTAAGTTGATCAAATACAGGGTGTTATATTTAGACATTACGGTGGAAAAATAATGTAAAATTTAACAAAATTAAAAATAACTCCAAAATTAGTAGATTTAGGCATAGTAGACCTTTATAATTTTTAAAAGATAATAGAATTTGCTACATAAAATACAGGGTGTCCTATTTAAAATAAGAACGATTTTGTCGCTTGAATATGTCATTAGAGAATGGCCCCATTTTGGACGCCCTGTATAATTTTAAACAACTCTAAATACATTATTGCTTTCAATTATTATTCTAATTTTTTTCAGTTAAAATTGGATTTGGTTGATTCCATAGGTTTCGAAGTTATTGGTTTTCTTGTAAGTGCTTTCATTTTTAGAAATATCAAAATATCTCGAAAGCTAAAAAGTTTAGGTATAGGGAATACTTAAGAAAGTTTATCTTATTTTTAACGTATAATCTATAAATGCAATAAAATATAGGGTCTTCCATAAGAAATAATATAACTTTGATACGCCACACTTTTTTGGGACAACCTGTATAATTTAAAATAATTTTAAAATGTGGAGCTATAATTTGTATTTAAACTTTTTTTTCGTATCCCTCAAAACAACAGAGATATCAAACTCCGGAGTATAAGTCGATAACTCTGTATTTTGAAACATCTTTTTTCAAGAAGGGAAACTGAAGAATTTAGCGTAGTTTTGCGTTAAGAGATTGAAAAAATAGCAAATAGTTTCCGAGATATTACCGTTTGAACAGAAAGTGAGAAAAATTTTTTCAGAAAAAACAGCCGTTTGTTCACTTATTTCTGATGGGTCTGGGAGACCCATGTTAGTATAGAAAGGGTTAAGTAAATACGAAGTTTAGGCTCCTGTCAGGGAGCGGATCTGTGCTGTAGCGCTATTGAAAAAAAATTAAAACTCTTGGAATCATTCTTAATGCTTTCAATCGTTTCGAAACTGTTGTGATTCTGTAATGATTCTGCAAGTTCAACTATTGTCTGATAAGGAACACCTCCCAATTCTTCGACTTCAAACTTTTTCTGTCCACCCGCGCGTTGTTTATCTTCAACATCAAAATCATTGTTAGATGCGTTACCATCTTAAACTACATGGACCCAGTTGTAGTAACACCATCTGTTGGAAAACAGCCAGAACTTATTCAGTATTCCAATAGAATAAAACCTTTGAAGTAAATGCGACGTTTTCAAGAAAGTCGGGAAAAACCGAATTTTCAATGAGCAAACATATGACTGTGTCAAAAAATAGAAAGTTTTTAAAGAAAACAAGAGAGTTCTTTTATATGTCCCAGGATGATGATGGTGTTGTGTGGTTTTTCTGGGTTTTCCTGATGGTGTTGTGTGGTTTTTCTGGGTTTTCCCACAACTGTAAAGCAAATGCGCCATCAAGCATCAGTAAGTCGCCCCAGAGCGTCACCGCAAATAATAATAATAGCCGTCCCTCCCCCGCACAAGCTGCAGAGCTTCTGTAGGGTTCACTCGTAAGGGAGTGAATTGCAGGGCGAATATTATTATTATAATATTTTGGAGAGCAGTTTTCGTAAAGTTTGATCAATTTTGCATCCAAAATGGCATTTTCTTGTGGAATTTTAATTCCTTACGATTTTTTATTGTGAGATTTTGATGTAATAAAAATTAAATAAATATTTTTTTTTATTTATAAAAAATGTAAATGACTTGCTAGGATAAGCAACGGTGCCCCAGCCAACAAATTGGTACTAGGAATCCCAACATATGGCAGAACTTGGCATTTGCAAGGAGAATCCAAAGTAGACGAATTTCCCATTACAGATTTGGATGGACCTGGAGATCCAGGACCACTTACCAAGGAAGCCGGTCTTTTAAGTTATCCTGAAATCTGTACCAAAGTTACCACAAGGACTACAACTCCAGGAGGTTTAACTAAGATTCCAGATGGAACAAAACGAAGAGGTGTGATAGAATTTATCTTACTCTGGTATCATTTTTTTTAATTTCCCATATGTTGATTTACAGGCGTATATGCGTATCGCTATCCAGACAAGGACGAAAAAGGAGGAATTTGGGTAGGATATGAAGATCCTGAGACAGCTGCAAACAAAGCACAGTACGTCAAGAACAAAGGTCTTGGAGGTATTGCAATTGACGATTTGACATTAGATGACTTCCGTGGAGTCTGTAATAATAATAAATTCGCCATATTGAAGGCTGCTGTAGCCGCTTTGTAAATAATTTAGCCTTAGTCTCAATAAAGAATATTTCACAAATTATGTGGTTATTTAATTAGCACTTTTGCGATTTTTAGTCATTCATAAAATGGGAAAAAAAATTTTTTAGTTAAGTTAAACAATTTTTTTGTCTTAGAAAAATGTGTATGGTAAATTGGAAATTTGTAAAATAGTGTAAGTTTAAACATGGTTTTAAATATTATGGGACTCCGGATTCAAAATTGCCCAATTCGACAATATTTGTGTTGTTTTTGAATACTCGTCAAATCATTTTATGGAAGAAAATCAGGGTACAGTGGTTTAGGAGACTTGGTTTCTTTATTAAAACAAATTTTCAAACATTATTTTTAACTGCAAACGTCCCAATCACTTTAACAGTAATCTTTTTAGATAATTCGCATGTTAACTCACAGATTATGGAGTATCAACATGGATTTGTTTCAGGCAGATCTAGTTACTCTCTGAGGAATTTATACCGATTTTTCTAAGGCATTTGATAGACTTGATTTCTTAAAAAACTTTCTCATATTTATATGGAAGAATTTTAAGAGTTGAGTACTATGGTTAAAGTCTCACGAAATAAATGCAACATCGGGTGTTCCTCAGGGTTCAGTCCTTGAGCCTTTATTATTTATAATCTTTATAAACATTATCATGAACTTGAATTGTCATATTCTTTTTTATGCAGATGACTGTAAATTTTACAACAAAATTAATTCAATCAATGATTCCTTTCAGCCCTCAGGACAGCC
Organism: Crepidodera aurea; assembly: GCA_949320105.2. NCBI lineage: Eukaryota > Metazoa > Arthropoda > Insecta > Coleoptera > Chrysomelidae > Crepidodera > Crepidodera aurea. The sequence continues at coordinate 89,878,773 of OX439473.1, read as the reverse complement.
TTTTAATATTAAACATTTGGCGTGAACAGAATTTGCTGCCATTAAACATACATTAACACTACTGTCTCATCAGCTTAGAAGACCCTCGGTTTTTAAACCAGGAATTCTAAAGATTTCGTAGAAATTAAAACTCTCCAACTTCAGTTTGATGCATTTGTAAGATCAAAGCTTGAATATGCCTCCTTAAATTGGTGTTCTGGTTACGGTGTACACATTAACAACATCGAGTCTGTACAGCGACGTTTTCTCAAAGCACTCTGTTACAGAATAGATCATATATCCAGCCTTTCAATTATAAGAAGTTTCAAGCTGAACATCAGTGCTTAGTATTAGTATTAATAAAACTAAATTGTAATATTGTAGTTTATTGCAATTTTGTACGCGCTCTTTTTTTCTATAGTTTTTTTTCAGGACACGTACAAAAATTGCCATAGGGTACCCCCTTATGTTTTGTTTTGCCAACTAATGTAAATAGTTCTTGTAGATGTGCTGCCATCTATGGTTAGAAGAGAGTATTGGCACTTTACAAACCAACGATTCCCAATGTATTGGGTGTTGCATATATCACGCAATTTGCATTGTGTGTTGCAAAGTTTTTATTTGACTGATTCTAATCAAGATGTCACTCTCTTCTTTGTATCCGTTTAAGAGATTAATACAAAGTTAGCAAACGAGTAAGGAATTTAATTTATCAGATTCGACATCCTAAGACCGGTTTCTGCCTTTCGGCTTCGTCAGTTAGGCTTTTTGAATCCAATAAATAAAATTCCAAACTCGTACAAGTCAATAGCTATATCCGCTATAAGATAAAATTTTTAGATGTGCTACCATCTATGGTTAGAAGAGAGAATTGACACTTTACAGTCAAATAAAAAATTTGCAACACACAATGCAAATTGCGTGGTATATGCAACACCCAATACATTGGGAATCATTGGTTCGTAAAGTGTCTCGAGTACGAGTTTGGAATTTTATTTATTGGATTCAAAAAGCCTAACGGACGAAGCCGAAAGGCAGCAACCGGTCTTTGGACGTCGAATCTGATAAATTAAATTCCTTACTCGTTTGCTAGTTCTTGCGTGTTATTGTCTGCCTGTATTTTCCCACCCTGTCTAAAGAATTTACTGTTAGAGTGGTGTATTAATAAATAAATGAAAAAATAAATAACTATTAAAGTATTAAATATTTTAAACAAGTTTTTTGCCATCCCTAAAATTTAACCCTTAGGGGCTAGGTGGATACAAAACTGTCTTGCCTTTTCGATGTTTGAAGCTGCACTGAATTTTGGCGTTATTGCCGTCTGTGGCCACCCTATAGACCACCCCAAGACACGAAGGGTGAAAGACTAAATGTTAAATTTGCGATATTACAAACTATCTTAACATCAAAAAAACGAATTGTAAAATTAACCACATTTCAATGATTTATTCCTAGGCTCTTTTTTACACATCTCAAATTATTTTTAATTCATCTACACATTCCACCTTAGCTCGAATATTTTTAGGATACTCTGAATAATGAAAAAAATAAATACTCTCACACAAAAATTTCGATCAACAAGGTTCCTAGTCAAATTTTCGTAATGATAAAATAAAAACAAAAAGTAAAATGAAACGTATACGTATATAAAAACTAATCATTTACAATTTTTAAATTAACTAAATATTATATGTATAAATACAGCCGTTTAAAATGGGTGGCGGAAATGAAGATACAAGTCAAAAGTCAACGCGAAAGAATCACAGGGTGTGTGTGAGAAAATTAAAAAGGTTTTGATAAAGTCGAATACATAGTATATTTATATTTACAAATATTGTTTGGATAAATTGGTAATTCACCACTTTTATTCTCGACCTCTTTGACAATGGATATGGTTACACAAGTTTGACGCGCGTAATTTTCGAATTATCTTTCATATTTTTTATAATTTTTTAAGTAATACACATTTTTTTAGATAACTTATAAAGTTTAGTAAAATTTTTCGCTCTTTCACGTGGTGCTATTAGTTTTGCGATTTTTTTCGAGATATAACGCAAAATCCAAATTTTCGATTTTGTTTTCAAAATTGTGAACTTAGCATATACTTTAGAGCTGCACACCCTTTAAAGTGCCTAAGAGCATAGTTTCAGCGATATCACATTTTATGAGAGCTTTTGGCAACTGGGCTAATATATGTGATCTGTCTTCTTTCCACACAGCCATCTAATTAAGTATTTCTAAATATTTCCTGAAGCCTCTGCCTATCTTCAGATATGGAATGGAATAAATTAAGATTCAAACTGGTTTTCTTATCTCCTCGTATGAAGAAAAGAGTGGACATTTTTGACAAGACCAATGAGTAAGTCGACGGCTTCCCACTAAACATTAGAAGTTACAAACACTTCCTGCAACTTAAACATATTTTGTAAGCGTGTGGAAAATTTGCAATAATCTTACAACTTTTAGTATATAATCGAAAGTTTTTAGCAAGCTTTTCTGAGAAAATTTAAATTTTTAAACTTGAAGTATTCTTATTTCTGTGAACTTTCAAAATCAAATCAGCCGAAAATTGTTATTCATAAGTTTATTTTCGAAAATTTAATATAAATTAAATAATAAATATATTTTTATATTTTGCAACTATAATGTTTCATTAGAGTACGTAACTTTTTGTGTTATATACGGTTGTTAATATGAATCAACAAATGACAAGAATTCACATTTATCATTTGTATCTAATAACAGATGATTTCAATTCGTTTTTAAAAGAATAAGATTTGTGAATATCATCTATTATTAATTATATATTTTGATATGCCGATACTTAAAAGTAACTATTATAATTATTTAAACATTACGAACGGTTTAATATTAACATATCAAACTTTGAATATAACAATTGAAGACATAAGTGTATAAAGGTGTTATGTCGCATCTTTGAAAGAAAAGTTTTATTAACTTTTTATAAATCCAATCTATCTTTCAGCAAACCACAAATATCTAATTTAAAAAATCCAAATCAACATCGACCAGAAACAAAAAGACTGTCACTGCAGATGTCGATAAACTAGAAACCATAAAAGAATTTTCAGAACCCAAAAAACAATCTACCACAAAAATAGAAGACGTTTCTCGAGACGATAGTGAATGTTCCTCTAAAAAAGTAAACGCATTCAAGAAGAAAGTTACATATATAGAAGAAATTACTTATTTCCAGATAAGCCCTGCTGGTAGATATAGAAGAGCTCCTAAAATAACAAATAATAATAATAATGAAACAGAAGTTATACAACATTAAAAACTTCAAAGGCCATCGATACAGAAGAAAATGATCCTGCTAGGTCTACTAGAGATAAACAAGAACAGACAGTTTTAGAAGAAACTACAGAAACCGAAAAACCTAAATCTATATCTAAAAGAGGCAAAAAAGAACAGGTATCCGAAAAACAAGAACCTGCTCAAGTTCATATCCCGGAAAAACCAACCGGAAGAAGTACAAGAGGCAAAAAAGTAATACAAAAAGATGAGGAATCTTCCAGTAGAGGCAATAATAATGTCACAGAAGAGCTAGAAGACAAAAAAGCACCTCTTGGTAGATCTAGAAGAGGTAAAAAAGAAGAAGAAGCTTACGAAGATTTGGAACAAAATAAAAAGCCTGGTGGTAGTAGATCACAAAGAAGCAAAGAGGAAGATATTGTTACAGAAATGGAAGTTACTCGAGAGGAAGAGGAAAATGTTGATGAAGAGGTAGAAGAAAACCTGTATCTCGTTCTACAAGAGGTAAAAAAGAAGAAACTAAAAAAACTGCAAGATCTGCAAGAGGTAAAAAAAGAAATACTTCAGAAGTAGAAGAAAATGCTTCTTATAGATCTGAAGAGGAGGATGTTTCAAATATTGAAGAACCTAAAAAACCCAGTAGGACCAAAAGAGAAAAAAATGAAAAAAAAGTTACAAAAAACGTACAAGAAAAGGCTTCTTCTAGACCTCGAAGGGGTAAAAAGGAAGTTGTTTCAGAAGTACAAAAAGATACTGCTGAATAGAAGACTTCTAGGTCTAGAAGAGGGAAAAGGGAAGAAGCTTCTGAAGAAATAACAAAAACCGAAAACCCTAGCAGAGAAAAAGAAAATTCTTCAGATGTAGAAGAAAATACTTCTTATACTTAAGTTGGAACCATATGGAAAACTTTTTTATTAGTGGTTGTATGAAAAAAAGGTATTCTTGATAAAAAGTTCTGCATGGTTCAAAAGTTAAAATGCAACCATCAGATATCAATTTTTCAAAGCAAAGGTTTGTCAAGAAAATTTGAATTTTGTGCAAGAGTAAAGTATCTTTATTTTTGAAATATGAAAAAAAGTTATTAAAATATTTTGTTTCTTGGCATTTTACGTCAACATTCCGATTTTGAAGAAGATATTCCAACTTTAAGAAAATTTTAATTTTTAACATTTTTTGATATAAGTACCCCCGTAACTGATAATTTTGAATTTATCATCATTTTATAAATATTGTTAGATGGTGTGGTTAGAATGTCTGAAAAAGTTGATAACAAATGAAAAATTCCTTTATTATTGATTTAAAAGAAATATTCTTCATAAGAAGTTCTGCATCACATTATAATCAATTCAATTTGCAAAATATTTAGTGGGATAGAAGGAAAATCAAAAAAATTTTATTCCGGGCTAACTTTTTGCTTATAAATGGAAGTCTAGTATGGGTTTGTAAGGTCTCTGTGAACATTCTTAAATTTTTCAATGAATTCAAAATTATGAGTTAGGGGGGTGTATCAAAAAATGTTAAAAATGAAAATTTTCTTAAAGTTGGAATATCTTGTTCAAAATCGGTATGTTGACGTAGAATACCATTAGAAATAAATTTTATTAATAACTTTTTTTCATATTTCAAAAATAAAGGTACTTTACTCTTGCACAAAATTCAAATTTTTTGACAAACCTCGTATACTGCTTTGAAAAATTGATATCTGATGGTTGCAATTTAACTTTTGAACTATGCAGAACTTTTTATCAAGAATACCTTTTTTTCATACAACCACTAATAAAAAAGTTTTCCATATGGTTCCATCTTAAGTAGACACCCTGTAGATCTGAAGAGAAAGATGTTTCAGATATTGAAGAACCTAAAAAACCCAGTAGGACTAAAAGAGGAAAAAATCGAAAAAACGTAGAAGTGAAAGAAAATATTACAGAAACTGTACAAGAAAAGGCTTCTTCTAGACCTCGAAGGGGTAAAAAGAAGTTGTTTCAGCAGTAGAAAAAGATATTGCCGAAGAGAAGACTTTTAGGTCCAGAAGAACGAAAAAGGAAAAAGTTTCTGAAGAAATAACAAAAACTGAAAATCCTAGCAGAGCTAAAAGTGGCAAAAAAGTAGATGAAGTAGTTGTAGATGTAGAAAACAAGGTCCCTTCTAGATCTAAAAGAGGTAAAAAAGAAGATGCTGCTTCAGAAACAACGGAAGACAATAAAGGCACGGAGCGGGAGGCGATTTTAAATTTTACTGATTTTTATTGTAAATAATGTAGAAAAATAGGTTTTACTTACAAAAAACATATAGGAAGGAGTAAGGAGGCCCGAGATATTTTTATGAAAAAAAGTTTCAAGAGATGTTTTTGTATTTTATTATGTATTGTATTATATAAAATTATATTTGTATTTTTTAGATTTTATAATATATTGACTTTAAGAATAAAAAAAATATATATTGGAGCTAATTACCAAATAAAGGTGTTGTCTCATCAACAACCTCTAGTTTTGGTAGCTTCAAAGGCGCCGCGTTTTAAAGTTGTTAAATTGGGGATACTATATGCATTACACGAACTGTTTGAAGTGTTGAGGTTATACAGGGTGCGCCAATTATTTCCACTTGATCTCTAGCACCGAAACTAAAAGAGATATGAACAAGATTTTTTGTAGGGGTAGACAGTGTCACTCGGACTACAATTTTAAAATATTTTGATGTATACAGGGTGGCTAATTTTTGTGGAATGAAAATTAATTTGGTTTTTTTAAATTGAACACCCTGTATACGATTATGTCTTCTGATTCTACTTAATATTAGATTTACGGTAGTTTTTTGTATTTGTAAATCCGACGCGGCGTTGACAAGTTATTCCTATTTTAAGCAGATTTAATGAAAAAACAGCACTTCAGAAACATTAGCACAAAAGCCACATTTTTTAAAAAATTCCTCAAAAAAGCTACTATGATGTAAATGAAACATGCACCTATTACAATAATCACACAACATCTTCACCTATTGCACAGGGTGTTTGCCGATGGCGTGCCAATAGTCTAGTTTTCAAATGGCAATAACTTAATTTTTTCAAATGGGACACCCTGTATATTTTTCTTCAGTTAGAAGCTCTCCCTAATACGCATTAAAAAAATATAGGGTTTTGCACATCTACCTTTACTATTTACTTTAATTATTGACGTTAAGTGACAAACAACATATTTTACACAATTTTTAATAAGAAATCAAGTTACCTATGAAAATGACAGTAGGTATATTTTGTTATGGCATTAATTGTCAACATAAAATTTTGTATTGTTTCACGTCTACTATATTTAAACGGTATTGTGTATAAAAAATGGATTTTAATAAGAATTATAGTGTTCAAGAAAATATTGATATGATATGGATACTGGGTGAATGTCAAAAAAATGTGCTTCTTGCTAGTAGGGTCTGTCGTCAAAGATACCCAGAAAGACGTCATCCACAAAAGGATACTTTTGAGAATTTAAAGAATAGATTTGATAGAACAGGAACCGTCAAGTATGAAAAACATTCACGTGAAACTACAGCTGTTACTATTGACAACGAATATAAGGTAATGATCAGTATAGTTGAAGATCCGAATATAAGCACAAGGCAATTAAGCAATCAGTTAGATATTTCCAATACCACAATTAGGCGCATAATAAAAAAGAATAAATATCACCCCTATCATATCCAGCTTCACCAAGAATTGTTACCACGTGATTTCGCGCGTAGAGTGGAATACTGTAGATGGTTAATAAACAAGATAAATACAGAGCGTAACTTTTTAAACAAAGTTTTATTCTCCGACGAAGCCACGTTTCATAAGAACGGTTGTGTAAATAGACACAACTTCCATTATTATTCGGACCACAATGAACATTTATTTAGAACCACATCACAGTATCGATGGTCTTTGAATGTGTGGGCGGGAATAATAGGTGATTATGTAATTGGTCCCTATTTCTTTGATGGGACTGTAAATGGAGCTATATTTTTAGATTTTTTAGAACATTTCGCAACTTATTGCAAAATGTGCCTCAAAATTATCGCAACGGAATGTGGTTTCAATTAGATGGTGCCACACCACATTACCTATTAGATGTTAGCAATTGGTTAAATAGGGAGGGAATTTCAGGATCGTTGGATAGGAAGGGGGGGACCTATAAATTGGCCTACTAGATCGCCTTGCCTTACACCTTGCGATTTTTTCTTGTGGGGTTTTATTAAAAATATTGTTTACAAAGAAGAGGTTACCACAAAAGAAAATATGAAAGAAAGAATTACTGCAGCATTTAGACAGGTGACCCCTGCAATGCTAAGAGATGTGCGTAAATCAATGAAAAAAAGGGCAAGAAAATGTATAAATGAAAATGGAAGACATTTTGAACACCTACTATAAATTTTAACTTTCACTATTGTAGTTTTCTTACGATTAAACTTTGTAAAATTTTGTACTTATTAAAAATTGTGTAAAATATGTTGTTTGTCACTTAACGTCAATTATTAAAGTAAATAGTAAAGTTAGATGTGCAAAACCCTATATTTTTTTAATGCGTATTAGGGAGAGCTTCTAACTGAAGAAAAATATACAGGGTGTCCCATTTGAAAAAATTAAGTTATTGCCATTTGAAAACTAGACTATTGGCACGCCATCGGCAAACACCCGGTGCAACAGGTGAAGATGTTGTGTGATTATTGTGATAGGTGCATGTTTCATTTACATCATAGTAGCTTTTTTGAGGAATTTTTTAAAAAATGTGGTTTTTGTGCTAATATTTCTGAAGTGCTGTTTTTTCATTAAATCTGCTTAAAATAGGAATAACTTGTCAACGCCGCGTCGGATTCACAAATACAAAAAACTACCGTAAATCTAATATTAAGTAGAATCAGAAGACATAATCGCATACAGGGTGTTCAATTTAAAAAAACCAAATTATTTCATTTCATTCCACAAAAATTAGCCACCCCTGTATACATCAAAATATTTTAAAATTGTAGTCCGAGTGACACTGTCTACCCCTACAAAAAATCTTGTTCATATCTGTTTTAGTTTCGGTGCTAGAGATCAAGTGGAAATAATTGGCGCACCCTGTATAAAATTATATCTGTATTTTTTAGATTTTATAATATATTGACTATAAGAATAAAATAAATAAAATAAAAAATATATTGGAGCTAATTACCAAATAAAGGTGTTGTCTCACCAACAACCTCTAGTTGTTAGTTGATAAAGGTGTCCTGACAACATAACACCTTTATCCACCTTTGCGCATGCATGTGCATAATTTTAAATCCAGCAATCTAAGGAGTTCTAAAAAGTCACTATCGAGTGTTTTACTTTAATATATAGCTTGGGGGAGCCAGAGAGTGGAAAGTATAAATTAAAATAATAAAAACATGTGAAATAGCCAAGTTGTAAACGACTAAAGGCTCGGCTACACGACCAAATCAGGGTTTAATTGTTCGGCATCCTTTGAAGCAGTCAATTCAAAGGATGCCGCGTTGGCTTAAAGAATGAGGTTTTTTTTGGTAGTATCAAAGGCGCCGCGTTTTAAAGCTGTTAAATTGGGGCTACTATATGCATTACACGAACTATAGAAAAGCTCTAGTTGTGTTTGAAGTGTTGAGGTTATAGATAATGTTAAATGGATCAGAGATCAAAATTTTCGTACTATTTGTATAATATTTTAAAATATTTTACCCCATTTCTAGTTGAATTAACAAAAAAAAGGGACACGAAAACTTAAAAAGGGCGAAGTTACACCTACTAGATTTACACAGAAGATTGGTGGTTTGACTGCTGAAAAATTGGCTTTACAGGAACAAATCAAGTTTGGTGAAGAAGAGTATCGATGGTTCTACGAAAATATTATACAAACAAGCAAAAAAGAGATAGACGATTTAATTTTTTGTTTTATTGGTTGTGTATTGCAATTACAAAAAATATAAATGTTTGTAAGTTACATGACTCTTTTATTTATGATAATGTAACCTCGGTTTAATTTCAAGTTCAGTGGATAAAGGTGTCATGTACATAAAACTTAATTTTTTTTACTAACAAAAAGTTCTATTAAATAATAAAATATAGGGATTGAGAATATTAATAATATGCCTTCTAATAGGAGATACTTGTTAAAAACAAAAAACAAACAAAAAAGTTCCAAGTCAAAACGCGTTTTGCTAATTATCTCAAAACTTAAAAAATGTGACATGACACCTTTATCCACTTATGTCTTCAATTGTACCTTCGCCGCGGACGAGTATTCAATTGTAGTTCATGTTCATGTTCAAAGACTGTTTGTGTGAAGGCACACAGTAGTCTACTGTCACATCTAGTGGCTATAAGTACCTGGTCGATCCAACGAATTCTTCAGACATTGCTTAGAGGTGCGATCTCGAGCTTGTCTACTTCTCACTGATGAGGCACAAAAATGCCGAAACCGGTCTGGGAATGTCAAATAATAAAATCAAAGTGTTGGTTTGGTTAACAACCTTCCAACTCGCGTCTGAATCGTTGTAATTCAACGCCTGTAGTGGTTTTTGTCCCATGAGTAGTTGTTTTCGACTTGGACGAGATTGCAATACAATATAATTTATATTATATTAGTTGTGGTACTCGACTTTGAATTTTTTCGATTTTTAATTTGAAGTTTAAAATTGTTTGTTAACAGAAACTTTATTTTTTAAGTTGCCATAAAGTTACGCGTTTTTAAGTATATTTTTTAAATTGTGAGTGAGGCATATTCAAACTTGTGGAAAGCTATTAATAAGTATTCTACGAACTTGCAAGGAAACTTGCGTTTATATTGGTAAGCTTCCAAACAATTTGCAGCAAGTATATTCTTTTTAGTGGGTTACTTCCTGAAGATTTTAAAATTTTAAAAATAATTTCAATATCTGAACTTTCTGTTCATTGAAAGAATCTTGGTTAATTACTAATTGTATATAAATAATAAACCGTGACTACTTAGTACCTAATAAAAATTATACCGCAACTTGAGTGACCTTATCCATTGCATTTTATTAATTGTACATTCGAACTATTGAAATTTTGACTTTTTCTACTATATACATTTTTCGTAATTCATCGATTATATTATGTTAAGAGCTAGTACTCCGTACATGGTACAATCTGTTAATTTTTTTACATGTTTCTGTTCATCATTCAAGTTTTTCATTTGTTTTAAATTAAAAGTTAATGGGAACGGTTGCGAGGACTCGCTCCACTCCACTTTTAAGCCACTCCCCTTCTGTCAATTGTCCCTGACCCTGACCTAACCTCAAGATAGTAATTGTTTTTAACTAAACTAAAACAATAACAACCATAATAATGTGATTCACTTTTAGGTTATGTCTATGTGCGGAGCCCAGAAAAGTTACGTTAGGGTTTCTAGATGACAGACGACATATGACAGTTGACAGAAGGAGCGTGGCTTAAAAGTGGAGTGGAGGGGTCCTCCCAACCGACCCCATACCTACTGAGTTGTAACATAATTCCATGAATTCAGAACTCGACCAGGTGCATTGAATATTTTATACAAAAATCTGGAGGGCGAAATTTTTTTTGCAATAATTTTTTTCCAAAAAGTCTACATTTATAAAATTCAATATTCGAATGTGTAAATGAAATTTATCAAGGACCACCCAATCTCCTGGCTATCTTTCCGCGACCCTTTTATAGATATAGCTGTAGTCCAGAAGCTGTTAACAATCCTTCAAACTTTAAACTACACTTTTAAAACAGAATTGGACGCCTTCATGAGAGAACTATTAACAACGAAAAGGACCATGCACTTCATCTTTTAAGAAAGAAAAAAAGTTGAGAGTTCGCGAAAAAAAAGCACAAAATAATACACCAGTACTTTTTAATGGAACTTATTGGTTTACTGAGTTAGTCAAGAATCTATTGTAGTACCAATATCTATATTGAATATTAAAGCTAAATAATTTTTTGGTTCATTACATAATAATAAGTTCATTTCAGGTATATACGAAAAATGGCTTAACTCTATTAGTAGGCTTAGGATCCTTAAAATAAATAAGCTAAAATTTATAATTTATATGTTAAAAAAATTCGACAAATAGGTTTCATAAAATTATTTTCTCCATTTTAGTTTCGATTAGCATTGTCTTAGGTTCAAATATCAAGGTTAAATCATTGAAAACATTTTTAAAAATGAGAAGGTTAGAAGGAAATACGAAGAATATAATTTTTCATAAAAAAATTAATATTTTCGCAAAATCAACTATTTAAAATACCGGGTGTCCCAGAAGTTTCTGACCCATTTTAACTGCAAATATCTCGGAACTCAGAAATGATAGGGAGGTGCGGTTTTCACTGAATAATTTCTTTTTATATAAAGTTTTTTTTCAGTATAAATGTTTATTTAGTAAATTCTTATATAGGGTGTTTTTAAAAAACGTTCTTTTTCAAATACAAATATCCTTGATTTTTTTAATGAAACACCCTATATATTATTATTCTATCTGAAAGGTGAACTCTTTCCCTTTCCGAAAATGTATAATTTGTTGAAGTTTAGACGAAAAATAAATGAGTTATTTGCTTTTTAATGATGATAATAATCCAAGTGTTGTCCATTATAAGTAGAACATTGGGAACTTCTCTATATAAATCTAGTAATGTCTCCGAAAAAAAAATCTTTTTTGAAAATCTCTTACATAAGTTTTTTGGAGTATCTGAATTTTATAAAGAGTTAACTTTAATATCTTCATACATCTCTGAACTTCGGATTTTGAAATTCCACTTGTGCATGATATTTTGCGGAGAGATATTCGATTATTATGTTCTCCTAATGTTTCCTGAATACGTAGAAGTCTATTTAAAAAATTATCAGCATCACGTGTTTGATATTTCTTCCTTTCCAATGATCCACTCTGCAGAAATGAAGCGTATCACATTTTTATACTGTTATTTGAAGGTGGATTTTCCTAAATATTTCACGAAATCTTCTCTGGGTATTAACAATCGATTCATACTTAGCATACAATAACACAGTTTTTGATTTTTCAGGTAAGCTAAATCGAACCATTATTGAAAATCAATTAACAACAGTTTTCAATTATTCAAATAGGAATTAATTACTTTGACAGTTCGTTGTGTCATTTTTCTGAGATTTTAAAAATTCCAAAGCACACTACCTAACATTCACACCCGTAGATGCCTACATAACTGCCTATTCTTAAAAATAAATAACTCGCTTATTTTTCATCTAAACTTCAACAAATTACACATTTTCGGAAAGGGAAAGAGTTCACCTTTCAGATAGAATAATAATATATAGGGTGTTTCATTAAAAAAATCAAGGATATTTGCATTTGGAAAAGACCGTTTTTTTAAACACCCTATATAAGATTTGCTAAATAAATATTTATACTGAAAAAAACTTTATATAAAAAGAAATTGTTCAGTGAAAACCGCACCTCCCTATCGTTTCTGAGTTCCGAGATATTTGCAGTTAAAATGGGTCAGAAACTTCTGGGACACCAGGTGATGGTTATTATTTTTGATTTTTCACCATTTTATGGTTAGTAAAAAAATTATTTTGATTTCAAAAAACAAAAATGCAGAATCAGTACTATCGTCTAAGAGCCCGTGATTGCCAGACCTTCGTTATTTTATAAAAGCTGAAATTTTCTCAGCGCATGCTTCCAATACTGGGACTCGATTTTTGAAAGTAGGAGAATCAGTTCTCTAGAGAAAAAATTCACAAACTTAAATTCTCTCAATAGCTAAAAACCTTATTTTTGAGTGTCTAGAGAACTTATTTCTCAAGAGAATAATGATAGTACCGTAAGTCTATGATAACTTTTTTCTCAACCAATCAACGAACGGAATGGCATCGAATAATTGTATTTTACCAGTTTGTGACCCTGTTTAAAATTGACGTTTTACGAACAAAAACAAAACCAGCAAACACTAACCTATGCAGCAAACATTACTTCTTCAAAAAGCAGAAATTTTCGTTGTTCCCTAATTCGCCGAACGTTATTTTTTGAACTTCATTTCTAATAGGAAATTTGTTAATCTTTTAGATAACCGGAATTGCTTGATAAAGTGACCATCGGATAATGTATTAAAAGGATCATTATCACATGGTTAGTAACCTCTGCAGCTTCCAAGTTATTTAGTATTGCAATCTGCAAATTAAGATTTCCTGGATTCATTTTAAGATGCAAAAATACTATACTATATTAACAAACACAAAAATTCTTCTTCAAAGTAAACAACTTTGGATATTCGTTATGAACTAAACTCTCCCAAATACAGATAGAAAACAGCCTCTAAACTTCTAACTTATAAATACCATTTCGAAACATTTTGAGTTCGAAACAGCGCATGTGCTAAAAGGAAATAGGTCTGTTCTCCTATAAAAACCCTGAAGAATTATTTCTCTCGATATCGGGAGAACATTTTCCATCGAAAATTTTCAAAAATTGATATAACAGTCTATCAAGAGAAAATGACGTCACATTCTCAAGAGAATTAATTCTCATCCTTTCAAAAATCGAGTCCCAGGTAGGAATGATGGGCTAACCATGAACTTTGGGTCGTCGTGGTTTTGGCAGGTAACAGGTAGCAAAGGTGTATAAAGTACCGACTTAAATTTGTCAAATAATAAAGCGAAATTTTCTTATATTTTTCTTCGGAATAATATTAGAAATCACGTGATCCATTGCCAGATACTTAATATCGTAGCAACCCCTTGCCAGACACCCTTAAACTTGTTTTGCGGGAGATAAAAATTAAAAACAAAAAATACGGTTTTTAACGATTTTCCCAATAATTTTGAGGTTATGTTGAAAAATGATTGATACAAAAGTTTTGCATTTTTTAATTCTCTACAACTTTTACATTAAAACTTTTTCGATAGGATGCATTTTCAGCCACAAATCGTAAAAACCAATATCCAACCCTTAAATTGTACATTTAGGTCATTGACCTGACCCCCCTTCCGCAACGTTTAATTTGTCCAATTAATTTTTTTTAATTTACTTATAATCTACCCTAAATTTTCCGACCATCCACATACTGCTAAGAATTTTTCTTGTTTCAAAAGTGATAGGCCCTGGTCTAAGTATAACAGTTATAAAATAAAAATTATTTATAAAATTGGTTGATTGCCACGGTAATTTACAGTAGTCCAGTCTAAAAAGCCAATTTCTGTGAAATTTGTGAAGGGAAGCCAGCCTTTTGTGTGATTTAAAAATTTTTATTATCTCTGGGTAAAAAGGCTTTGTAATCTAGTGATAATTATTAAATAATGCTAACTCTATTTTATGCATTTTAACAATGCATGAAAAGTATTTAATTTTCTACTTTATTATTAGTAAACACCAGGCCCGTGCGCAGGATTTGCTCGAGGGGGGTAGATTTCTTAAAAAAAACCGAAGGAACTATAGTTGGTCCATCGTAAAGAAAAGTACTAAAGAAAAGTTCTTTTGGCAACGTTTGCCGATTTGAACTATACAGGGTGGCGCAAATTTAAAGTACCTTGAAGCTGGCCCAGCCATTTAATAATAATTTACTAACAATTTATTAGAAATTTACTCCACAAAATTTTTTTTTATTAACCTTGGCTGTCAAAAGTTATAAACTAATTTGCCACCTTCAACTTGAACCTTGTAGAACCTTTACTAAATTTTAATTAGAAAATTAACATTGGCTGAAGTAAGTTTTAAACAAAATAATCTAGCTCAACCTCAACCTACAACGGACATGTAAATGAAAAAACCTTATAGAACATTTATTAAATTTTAATTAGAATTAAACAGATTTTATTAATGTCTAATAAATGTTTAGTAAATTCTAATTAAAATTTAGTAAATGTTCTATAAGGTTTTATCAGGTCCGGTGCAGGTGGCAAATTAGTTTATAACTTTTGACAGGCATGGTTAATAAATTTTTTTTGTTGAGTAAATTTCTAATAAATTGTTAGTAAATTATCCAATAGGTATTTTTGGTCCGGGCTGAAATAGCTGGGCCACTTTCAAGGTGCTCAAATTTAACTGAACACTATTGCGATTTCGTAAACCGTTATAAATACAAAGTTGATTAAATGGGTAAAAAGATGTGTATTTTCAAGACGAATTTATTGGTTTTTTCAAAATTAATATAACAGGTGCGGTTTCCAAGATATTTGGGAAAAACCAATATTTAATTAAAACCTTATTTTTTTAAGATAGAAAAAGGTTTTTTATTGAAGGCCAAATATCGCTTAATATAGCGTATCCAATTTTATGAAACAACGTTTCGTATTTGTAGGGCTACCTTCAACTATTTTTTTTTTAAATACGGACCTGTACTTTTTATTTTCTTTCATTTATTGAGCATATTTTGGATGTAAATTTTCAAGAAATGTGCACATAGGAAATAACACAATTTAATCACCAAAAAGGCATATCAAGATGGCTTTGAAACAAAAAGTATCCTTTATTTTGACGTTTTTTATTTTTATTGATTTTTTGACGCAGTGCAATTTATTAGTTAGTGTTACTTTAGTAATTACCTAAAAGAGAATTGCAAAATTTCTGGAAAATGGTCAAAGTATACTCAATTTTTAATTAATTTTATTGAAAAAGATTTACAAATATTTTCAGTGACAATGGAACAGGACCGTACTTAGCAAAATTCCTAAAGTACAGTTAATTGTCAAAACCTAACAAAAATATTAAGTGAAATAACACGCACAGGTCCGTATTTAAAAAAAATAGTTGTATTTGTCCTTCAATAAAAAGCTTAATAATTTTTTTTTCTATTTTTCAAAATTAATGTGTTAATTAAATAAAATGAAAATCGTTAATTTCGGTTTTCCCCAAATATCTCTGAAACCGAAAATACGCATCTTTTTTCCCAACTTTGTATCTATAATGGTTTCCGAAATCCCAATATAGTGTTCAATTAAATTTGCGCCACCCTGTATATAAAGAAAACTATCTAAAACGGATGTAAAGTTTCATATTCAAATTTATAGAATATCAGTTTTATACATTTCTGGAATAATTTTTTTCTAATATTTCAAGTAAAGATACAGAAGCTTTCCTCTTGAGGGGGGATTCCGACCCTCAACCCTCCCCCCTGCTCACAGGCCTGGTAAACACTATTTCTGCGTACAGATTGCTCTGGCTTTATTAAATGACCCTTTATTTATTCAATAATGAGAATGAATAAATTAAATTTTTAACAAACCAACGAAAGAAAATTCTTGAATAAAAACTCAAATATACAGGGTGGTCCTTAAGTAATTGTACATAGAAGTATGGTAGATTCCTCACTTTGAAATATTACGATTTGAACCAACTTGCTCTAATAACATGTTGCTAATAAGGAATATACAATATACTTTGGCGTTTTTGGATATGTATACATAAAAATTTGGAACTGGGGGTTTTTGAGAAATCATAATCTGGTACCTACTTCGATGTAATTTGTAGAGGGCGCTAGTTAGGCCACATTTGTGGCCTAAATGTGCGATAACCGTTTTTGCACTTAAAGTTAGCGCTATTCTTGTAAAAAAATATTAAAGCCATGTTATTTTAGTAGAAAAAAAAGCATACTTGTTATTAATCTTAAAACTTAACGGTTTACGAGATAATCATATTTTAGGGATCAGCAAGAATGGGGTCAGGGCTGACCAGTGTAAGTTAAGTTTTAAGTATGCTTTATTTCTGATAAAATAACGTAGATTTAATATTATTTTACAAAAATAGCGCTAACTTAAAGAGCAAAAAAGTTTATCGCACATTTATGCCACAAAAGTGGCCTAACTAGCGCCCTCTACAAATTAAATCGAAGTAGGTACCAGATTATGATTTCTCGTTCCCAAAAACCCCCAGTTCCAAATTTTTATGTATACATATCGAAAAACGCTAAAGTTATTGCAAAGAATAAATCTTAAAATTTAACCTTATTAGCAACATTTTATTAGAGCAAGTTGATTCAAATCGTAATATTTTAAAGTAAGGAATCTTCCATACTTCTATGTACAATTACTTAAGGACCACCCTGTGTATAGGATAAAAAATAACTACAGAGATTAATGTCAACAAACCTGTAAAATAGTTTTTAAAAGGCAAATAAATGAACTTAATGATACTAATATGATTTAAAAATGTGCTGCTAAACCATTTTCTTAAACATAAATTTTATTGATTTACTAAAAATAAATTTTACAATATCTCCCCTAGTACTTTCAGTGATGTTAATTTTTAATGTTAACACAGAGCCAGACAAAACTCAACAACTTTTTTTCTTACAAGATTCGCGTGCTGTCCTTTTATAAAGAAATTTAATGCCATTTGAGTCAAATATTTAAAATGAAAATAGCAGTAAATGTTACTCCAGCTGGCTGGTACTGTGAGGTTGATTTTCCTTGGTTCTGGTTGATGCCCATTCTACAAAATCATCGATAAGGACCGGCCAGGCTCCCTCTTCATCATAGTTGCTCATATCGTCTGCTATTTGTTGGGCAAAATCTAAGAGAAGGTTCCAAGTGTCCTTGGGAATAGAGCGCTTGTGATTTTCCTGCAAAAAGGATCAAATATAAAGATTTAATTTTTAAACTTTTCTTTATTTTTGCTAGGGAATAAAAAATAAATACACCATTTTTGTTATCTATTTGTGTACTTTGTAAGATCCTTATTAGAGTTTTCAAAAACCATATACAGAAATTTTTGATATGAACAAAACGAACTAATTTTTTAAGACCGGACCTGATTTTATTCCAGCTTGAATCTGGATTTTTAAGAGGGGGACTGTCTTCCACACGGAGGGTGAGGGTCGGAAGGTTATGGAATATCCCCTGCTCAGCGGAGGGACTGAGGGGCTAAAAATATTATTTTAAACCAAGAAATTTACATTCTCTCCCAATGTAACATGAAAACCATGGCATTTTATTCAATTAGAATATATTCTGATTTTTATTTTAATTAATTATCATCTTGGTACAGTTTTATAAGATATTGGTACAATTTTCATAATAGTGGAGTGCCGTTAGATTTATACCTCGAACGAAGTTGGCAGTCATCGATTTATCATTTTCTCTTTTGGAATGTGTTTTTGACACTACATACTTAAATGTCTATATGTTATTTTTTACCGCTTTTACTTTTCCGCCCTTCACTTTACCATAGAAGAAGGTAATGTGAGGGAAAAAAAAGAAAAAGAAGAATAAATCATCCTTTTTTAATGAATTAATGTAAAATACAATTTTTCATGAAAATAAACCCCTCCCGAGTTATAGGGCGTAGAAAATTACGATTTTCACCACAAAAATCGTACATTTCTAAAAGTTTTTTTAAATGTAACCGAAAATCTGTTAGTATTACGTAAAAATTGATATGAACTAATTTTATGGCCTTGAGCTAACAATTAAAACGATTTATTTTTCTATGATTAATACGAAGGAAGATATGGCAATTCAAAAATGGGTGTTTAAAGAAACTGGATCATTCTAGCATAAATATCTGGAAAAATATGACTTCCACTAAAAAAATGTATATAACATCCCAATGAGAGAACAACATTGGGAACATTTTGAGACCATCCAGAAAAAACGTTATAAATTTTTTTCAAATTTTTTAAGCCATTTTTTTAGCGCCATCTAGACTATGGTATTTGAAATTTGAAAATCCTTTTGCAGAAAGTCGTAACATATGTTTCTACAATTGTTCAGTAATTTTAGCCCTACGGGATAATTATTTTTTAAATTTTAGTCTGTTAAAGTTGAGCTATATTTTTGTTTTTTATAAGACATTTTCAATTTTTGGCCAATAGCGTGAAAAGTATTGATTTTTGAAAAAAATTTAAAGAGACAAGACTTTGAGCAAATATTCTTCCGAAAAATTTCCATTTTTTTTTTCTTTTGTCTGTAACGATATATGGGCGTTTGAAATTGCATACAATTGCATTTATAACCATAAATGCCATTTTCGGCGATATCATAAGCTTTAAAATGGTTTATATTATCAGCAAAAAAAAAATTACGGGCAAAAAATACATAAATTGTATTTAACATTAATTCATTAAAAAAGGATAATTTATCGATTGCGCAAGTTTTTTTTCTTATTTTCCCTCACTTTTTGATGCACTCCCCCTTCCCCCTCAAAACGCCACTAACCAAAGTTTTCTACTTCTGAACTAAACACCTTTCCTAGCAATTTGCAAAAAATTTAAAGTCGATCTGATCAGTTACTAGTTTCTGCTCGATATTACAGACATATAAATGATATAACGTTTTTGTATGAATTATACCCGAGTACAAAGTTTCTGGCCACTATTTTGGTTCCTCTCTTTCTAAATTTGCTATTTTCGGCCTTTAATCAATATTTATCAACCCCCAAAAACATAAATAATGATATTTTTTCATCAATATAATTAAAATTATTGCACTTACTTTTGATTAATCATTAATTTTAAATAATTTTCTGAATTTTGCAATAAACTATTAAATAAACAAAGATCGGCAAATTCTAACATATAGACATTTTAGTATTAGATTTTAGAAATACAATGCAAAAAACCAAAACAATTCACTGCCACTCTCCTTCGAGGTTTTTCACTTTTTACGACTAACGGCACTCCACTAAATGATTAACTTTGCTCTCTTTGATGTTCAAGACATACAGATAATACCAGAAAATAAGGTAGATCCCAATACATGACACTATTAAGGAAAAAAATTGAAAAATATTTGAAATTTTTTATTAAATTTAAAAAGTATTATGACATCCCAAGGTTTGTTCGAACTTTCGATATTATTATTTCAACATTTAACTAAAAACTAATATGAGTGAAAAATATTTTCATGGTACTCATCATTAGTACCTGAAGATGACACATCTAAAATGAAATAGACCAATAGATGAAAGGATTAGGTCCAATAAATGATTTCATATATTTTAAACTTCGTTTACCAACAATGATCTTGAAAAAACATAACTATTTCTTTTCTTGGAGTCAATTGAAAACACAAATTTTTTGCCTCTTCAATTTTATTCATATCTGGCTTCGTTTTTGAGAAAAAAATTTAAAAACTGTTTCCCTGTATGTAACAAAAAAAAACTATCTAGGTAATTGATATTAGACAAATAAAACGATCCAATCAAATGCGGTCCAAAACTGTCATGCGAAACTCATCAAACGAAAGAATCAAATACTATAACTGTGAATTGCCGCCATACATGATTAAACTAATCAAAAAGAAGAAAAAGAAGAATGTATAGAGAATAACGAACAAATCAAAATCCTGAAGTCAAAAGACAAATTAACCAATGCAACAAAGGTATCCAAATACTTATAAAACAATACAAAGACTGTATGTAATGAAATAAATAAATAAAATGGAAAAAAGTATTGGCTACAGATAAAAAAACTAAATATAAACAATCTTTAAATATACCAGATATAGAATCGAATGGAGTGCTATATACAGAAAGTCAAGACAAAGTACACAAATTTTCAGAACACTACCAAAATGCATTCACAGAAGATCGAAATCCACAATATGATGACACACAATATCATTTAGTCAACTCGTGGTATGATGAATATTTTGCTTATACAACAGACCATGAAGAAAAGGAAATTGATGAAGAAATATACTTCAACGCCGTATATATGGGCAAAAATACAGCCCCTGGTCATGATGTCATAACAAAAAATATAATAAGACACAAATATGAATATAAAAAAAAATATATGAATATTGCCTAAGGAAACATCACTTCCCAGAAGATTGGAAACATGGAATGTTGCTAACGATTCCTAAACCCAACAGACAACATAAAAATGTGAAAAATGATCGTCCAATAACACGAAAATATTATCAAAAACATCATATAACAAAAATGTGGGCACAAAATATCAAAATATCAATTTGGATTTAGTGAACAGCGATCAACAACACATCCAGTCTCCATACTAACTTCAAACATCCATACTGCAAAACTTAAAGGTAACAGAAGTGCTGCAGTATTTCTTGATATCAACAAAGCCTTTGACAGCGTTTGGCATAGAGGACTTTTGTACAAATTATGGTTATTGAACTGTCCAAAACAAATATTATTTCTCCTTAAAAATTATCTAGACAACAGGAGAATACAAGTCAAAATTGAACAATGTTATTCTAATATAATACATCCAAAACAAGGTGTGCCACATGGTTCTCCACGGTCCCCTCTACTGTACAATCTATATTGTCATGACTTATACAACTATGATGAAAACGACGAATATTTTAACATAAACTTATTAATTCTACAATTTGCAGATGTTACGGGAATGATTAGTCACAATTCAAACTTAAGGGAAACAATAAATGAATTACAAAGACTTATTAATCACACTTCTACATGGTTCAACAGGTGGAGAATGAGACCAAACCAGACAAAAAGAAAATTCATAATATTTAATCATAAAGTAACACCACATTCTCCAGTAGTATATGTTGAAAATCACAGACTAGAAAGCACTCAGTCAGAGAAATATTTAGGAATAACATTGGACAGTAAACTAAATTTCAAACTTCACAGCCAGGATATTAAGAAAAGATCTATTACCAGAGGAAAACATTTTAGAAACCTTACATACAAAAATCAAGGTATAGGTACAGAGACGGCTGCCCATATTTACAAATCTATATGTCGGCCCATCTTGGAATACTGTCATCCAATTTATACCAACGTTGGAAACCCCACTATGAAAAATATAAAGGTAGCAGAAACTACAATCCTCAGGACCGTCAGCAAAACTAGACACCCCAGAAACCCTCTACACAACCCACCAAATGCACTCTTTTACAAACTTACCAGCATTGAACCCATACGTCAAAGATTGACCCATTTTACAAAAAAATTTGCAAAAAAAGAGAAAACATATTGGCTATGGAAGAACTATGTTGTATAAGAGAAAACGAGACGAGAACAACAAAGAAGGAAATGGCCACATAAAACTATTTCGGAAATCTTAATGGACATATATAGAGAAGAAAATGAATAAGAATTCAAATTTATAAATTTATTTTTAATCTACTTTTTACATAGATTTTTTTTTGCAATATTTTATGCAGAAATAATGATATATTGTTTTTGTATAACGTAATGAAACGACTCTGGTCGATGTCCTTTTGGTTATTCCAATAAAAACATTCTTCTCTCTCTCTGATATTAGGAAAAATTTATTTATTTGACGGTTTAATCCTGGGTCACCATGTATATGCCTATATTACCACACATAATTTTAGGAAATTTTATTCAAATTCTTACCTGTAAAAATGTACACCATAAATTTAAAAACTTGAATTTTCCCTTTAAAACAATGTTCCAATAGGCAATTGCCATATCAAGATCTAATCCTTTTTGTCCAGGATTTTTGGCATAATTGAAGGTAAAATGGTAAAAGTCTTTGAACTTATAATTATCTCTTAATTCATTTTCTAATGTAGGCAATCTTGCCTTTAATTTATCAATATTATCACAACCTAAAATAAATAAACCACATTTTTTCGAGAAATTTCTAATATATTTTTATCCCTTAATCCAGACAATTAAAGCCACAAATTCTTACCTAATTCTGTCATTCCATTTATGAATTCATCTCTCGTAAATTCACATTGAGTTGCTGCTTTAAATTTCCATGCTATGATAAGAACTAACTTTGATTCCGGTGGTAGGCCTTAAAAATAAAAAATATATTAATTTTGAATGTAATCTAAGCTGAATGTAGAATGCAAAATAAGAGCATCAAAGGAAACCAGTTACTGATATTAAAAAATTAGTATGTATATCAATAAAAACCAACCACAAATTCAATTTGATATTTTTACTGGCTGTTATTTTTTAATACAATCTAAATATTTTTTTCAGTAAAAATGCTCATGGATGGACACCTAAAAAAACAATAAAATATATTTAAAAGCTACTTATATATAAACCAATTTGTCTCGGATCTATAAATTTGATTAAAAACCTTTTTTAAGCTTCTTACATTACATGCTCACATTTTCTTCTAAATTAAAATACTGAATGTAATTGCATCTTCCAATCAGATAATCAATCCTCAGGTTTTTAATACAGTTTAATATATAATAAATTTGAACTTTGACTAATGTTGTAGAACGACAAATATAACAAACCTAGATCATCTAAGAATTTCATAATACCATCCACAGTAATTTTGTCTGGCTCATTGGGATCTTTATATCTATTGTAAAGTGATTCTAGTTTCTTTTTGTCTACGCTCCGCGGTTCTTTATAGTAGGCATCCGGATTCTGGAAGTAATTATCACTAGCTAGGTCTAGCTTCCAATCATTCTGAGTAAGGCAATATATGGCTGTGTTTTCACCAGTTTGGGTGAAAGATATAAATTTTTTCACTTTTTCCCTCTGCGATGATTTCAATTTGTGCTGAAATTAGGAAAAAATTAGATTATTCGTCGCATAAAGTAAGGTTAGGATATTTTAAGAAAGTACATCATTTTGACAGATCTTTGGACAAACATTCTTTTACTCTATTTTTTTTACTACTTTAGAATTCCAGTATATTTCTACATACCATTGTGAGAAGTAAAGGATTTACTACCAGTTTATTAACAAAAAGAAACCATTTGATGATTATTTTTTTATTTTTGCAGAATTAGGAAAAATAACCTCAAAAGACTGCATAAACAAGCCTGCCAACAACCAAACAATGAATAAATGAAATTTTAATGTGGCTTCAAGGTGAGCTGTCAAACTTTGTAGTGGTGATACTGTAATGTCACAGTAGGTAATGTAATAATGTAAAAAGTGAAAAGGGAAAGTCAAAAATGTTCGAAGTTTTGATTAAAAAGTTTACATTTATACTATAACTACAACACATAGTACTTAATTATATAAGATTTTTTAATAATGTTTCGATCTACCAAGAATATTTGTTCTAAAAGTCTTTTTACATGTAATATTTGTAAAAGAACTTATGAAACAAAAAATGTAAGAGTAAGATTTGCTCCCAGCCCTACAGGTAAATATAACATAAATATTTAACATTATAAAAACTAATTAATGTTTCTCAAGGATTTATTCATCTTGGAGGACTTAGAACTGCTCTTTATAATTTACTTTTTTCCAAGAAACACGATGGTAAATTTATTCTTAGAATTGAAGACACTGACCAAACGAGACTCGTACCTGGTGCTACAGAGCAATTACAAGATGACTTAAAATGGTCTGGAATAGAAATTAATGAAGGACCCTCCCAAGGAGGTGATTTTGGACCGTACTTGCAGTCCCAAAGACTAAACATTTACAAGTAGGTGTTTTTAAAGACATATACAATGTCCTTTGTGCAAACTCTTCTATTTTATAAAGCAATACTAGAAGATACTCTTTTTATGTAATAGAACAATTTTATTTTAGGGATCAAGTACAGGTATTATTAGAAAACAAATCAGCTTATCATTGCTTTTGTACAGATAGACGTTTAAATCTTTTAAGAAAAGAAGCCTTAAGAAAACAAGAAATTCCGAAATATGACAACAGATGTAGGCATTTAACTCCAGTAGAAGTACAGCAAAAAATAAATGAAGGAAAGCCATCCTGTATTCGCTTCAAAGTTGGTAATATTATTTTAAAACAATTTATATTTAATTATACTTGAATATAATTGCAGATAAGTGATAATGATGAAAGCTTTGATGATTTAATTTATGGAAAAATTACTTGTAATATTTCTTTAAGTGAGGGAGATCCAGTTATATTAAAAACTGATGGCTATCCTACTTACCATTTTGCCAATGTGATAGATGATCATTTTATGGAGATATCTCATGTTTTAAGAGGTGTTGAGTGGCAAATATCTACTACAAAACATATTCTTCTTTATAAGTAAGATACTTACCAGTTATATTTTATACAATGATTAAAACTTTTTCTCTAATAAATATTTTAGGGCATTTAACTGGACACCTCCCTTATTTGGGCATTTGCCACTCCTAATGAATTCAGATGGAACTAAATTAAGTAAAAGACAGGGTGATATAAGGATAAACTATTATAAAGAGACAGGTATATATCCACAAGCATTACTAAATTTTATAGTTCATTCTGGAGGAGGATTTAGTAAAGATTTACAAAAAAACTTAAAACCAAAATGTTATAGTATGGAAGAGTTGATTGAACAGGTATGTGTCTTTTAACTAAATTTTATTAGAAAATCAACAAAACTTTTATTTTAGTTTGATTTATCAAGAATAAATTCTCATTCGGGTAAGCTTATGGATGAAAGGTTGCTTGAATTTAACCATTTGGAATTAGAAAGACAGATAAATAATTCTAAACATTTAAATGAGCTGGTTAATGAAATTAAAGAACTTTTAAAAAACACTTTTCCTCGCAGGCTAGAAAACAATACTCTTCAACTTGATGATGTTCATATAAAGAACATCTTAAGATGGTCAGTTCCTCGGATCAGTAAATTATCTGATTTGGTATCCACAAATTTGGAATTCATATGGTTTCTTCCGACAACTACCGAAGTTAATGAAACCGAGATTGCAACTGTAAAACGTTTAAAAAAACATTTAGAAAATGAACAAGAATTTAATAAAGAGGAGATAAATAAAGTCTTAAAGGAATTTTGTAAAGCAAATAGCATTAAATTTGGTTCTTTTATGAAAATGTTGAGATATGTGCTCAGTGGACTGCAGGTATTATCCCAATCAATCTGTCATAATTCAATGCTGAAATGCTACCCGATAACAAAAAAATACATTGATGTAGGAAAACGGATTTCAGTGGCGAACTTAACCTAAAAAAATCCTAAAGTTGAAAAAAACGGTTTTTTGTAAATAAAAAAGAAACTTCTCGTTGAATCCAAAAATAGTAATAAATGAAGAAGTTGTAGATATTAAAAAGATCTTTCGATTGACCGTTTTGAAAATATCGATTGTCGAATTACTTTTCGAGATGTATCGAAAAAACCGTCCAAAATCGTCATTTTTTGATTTTGCTATAACTTTTTCAATTTTTCATATCCTGTCTGGATATTTATAGTAAATATAGCCCTTGGCAACCCAAAAACATATTTTTCTGAAAAATTGTAAAATACATTTTGTTTTTTGAGTTATATCGATTTTTCGAAAAAAAAGACGTTTTCGAAAATTGTTCACTCTTGCTCGAGTAGTGGACAAAGAGAAACGTTCGGGGGTGAATTTTGTTCTTCAAGAGCTGTAACGATTTTTTATATTTGAAAAAAAATTTTTTTTTTTTGGTTTTTCTCAAATATCTTTTTCATTCACACTTTGTTTTGCGATTATTTCTTGGTCAGAACTCCAATGCTGGCATTTTTTCAAGAAAGTTGTTCTACAAACATTTGGAGGAGAGGTATTTTTTTAGAAAAATTCCTGAAGACGCATTTTACATAGTACAGCGTTATCCTTTTGGGTAATTACATTTGAATACCTATATTTTCGATAAAAAAATACAACAGAAGCGTATGAGCGGCGTGTGCGACGATGGAACCGCTCTTTAGTTGAATTCGTTCGATATCTCGGTTTCTTAAACAAAAACTGTTTTGTACTTATTTTGGGGCGGGTTGATGAGGTAAACATGTTTATCTTAAATCATTTTGTTGCATTAGTTTTTTAAGAAGAAGAACTTTATTGAAAATAGGTAACCCTAATATACAAAAAATATATAAATCTCTAATAAAATAAGAAGTACAAAAGTAAAATAGTTAAAAAGTTATAAATGCAATAATGTACACTAATTAAATAAATTACATAAAAAATTCAAAATACCTTGGAATATAATTTAAAATACATTGAAGAAATTTATAATTAAAAACTAAAAAGTTGATCTATAGAATCACAGAAGATAGCAATACAATGATTGTAATTATTTATTTCTTTTTTCACATATTCTGCTAGATGGTGTTTAAAAATTCTTAATGATGAACTAGTTTTAATTGTTTTTGGTAAATTGTTATAGCTTACAAATCCTTTAAAAAACAAAGAGTTCATAGAGCACTTTTTATTGGTTGTAGAAATGTAAATATTGTTATTGTTATTAATATGGACATTAAAATTAATAAATTCATTGAAGTAGGGTGGTGCCAAATTATGTAGAATTTTATATATAAAAATCATCGTTAAAAAGTACAACCCCTGAGAAACTGAGAACCACTGCAGAGATTGAAGCATAATTACAATTGGAGTATATCGATTTGTTTGCAGAACAATCCTCATGCCCCGATTTTGTAGTTGTTATACTTGATTTAGATTAAACAAATAGGTAACAGAAGAGCAAAAATCAAAATGAGGCTGAATAATTGAATTGAAAACTGTAACTCTGCTGGACTGTAGTGATAATTTTTTACTAACTATTGTAACCAATCAAATTACTTAATTTAGAGTCATGTGTCAAATTTCATCCAATCAGCTATGGATTACAGCGATAACACCCTACATGTGGTGTTTTCAGTTTGGTGTTTTCAGCAAGTCAAGTTTTTGATTAAAAATTAATTAAACGTCAAACTGACAACTAGTTTAAAAAAGGTTAAATCTACAAAGTAAAAAATTATCTTATCGAATACCCCTCGGGCCTTGATAAATCCTCAAAATTTTGTCATAGAGAATCCTTCAAGCGTGTTGCTTAAGGATAATAGCCCTCGGCCTTCGGCCTCGGGCCATTATCAAGCAACACGCTTTCAGCATTCTCTATGACAAAATTATCTCGGTATTATCAAGGCCCTAGGGGTATTACTACTGATAAGTTTCTGGATATTCTTGTAAAAAAATATATTTTCTTAGATATTTTTTTTAAAAATATAATCAAAATGATTACCAAATAACAGACGATTGTCAATATAAAATCCAAGATATTTTATGGATGTTACAATTTCTATTTTTTCTTCATTAATTTGAAGATTAATTTCATTAATATTTAGACAATTGTACTTGTATTTCGTCGTTATTATCATAGCTTTGGTTTTTAAAGTATTTAGTTTTAATCTATTTAATTTTAAGTATTTATTTATTGCAGAAAGAGCAGAATTCATTTTATTTAAGGCATTCTTGAGATCTTCATCAAAACAAGCTAATAATGTTTTGATTATACAGGGTGTTCCAAAAACTCGTGGCAGCACAAACTTACATTTTTTTAAATGGAACATACTATATTTTATTCAAGAATCCAAAAGATCTTACCGAGAGCGTTAAAAAAATATGGCATGTTAATATATTATATAGGTGTTTCAAAAAGATATGGCCAATTATTAGCAAAAATGACCCCATCTTCAATACTGTGTACAACAGTAATTCAAAATAAATCAACAGGTCTTTGTGTTCAAATGTCATTCTCATATCGTTGGCTGTGCTCACTATTACTTACTTTTTTATCTATGGCTTCTTTAATACAGGGTGAAACAGAACTCAAATCAAGCAATATCTCAACATTTTTAAATGGATCACCCTATAAATCTTTTTACAATTTGATAGTACAATTAATAAGCTTTCAAACGATATAGTTCATTAAGGGTATAAGTTAATGGAAACCTGCAAATATTTTATGATAACGGAAAAATCATGTATTTTACGTACACAAAGAAAATAGTATTAAAGGGTAGACTTTTTTTGGCATATGGGGGGTGAAGATTCAACATCACCATCGGGTTCAGCATCCTCGAAAACGGGAGATGATGCGGGGTTTCTCGATTACAACGAAGAACAAATTTTTCACCCTTTCGGGGGTGATTTTTGGCCGTATGAGGGGTAGGGTCAACTCTAAAAGATTTGTAACCACCGCCATCGTGTCCAGCATCCACGGTTACGTCGGTTTTGCCGGTGAAAGACGCGATTCACCATTTGGGGTGGTTTTTGGCCGTTTGGAGGGTAGGGCTAACTCAAAAAAAAAATTTAACCCCACCATCGTGTTCAGCATCCTCGAAAACGGAGGGAAGCGTAATTTGGGGGCGTCAAAATTTACTTGTATTTTTCAAGATTTTTTCCGGCTCACAGAGTGGACTAATAATTCCGAATATCTCTAAAGGTATGCGGTTCTCCAGAGGTAACAGTAAAAAATGATACACACATTCAAAATTACGATTACAATTTATAGAATATTCTAATGCATTAGAAAATCTAAAATATACAGTATGTTTCATGTAAACATTTAATACAATTTAATTTGTGTACGTAAAATACATGATTTTTCCGTTATCATAAAATATTTACAGTTTTCCATTAACTTATACCCTAACTATATCGTTTGAAAGCTTATTAATTGTACTAATAAATTGTAAAAAGACTTATAGGGTTTTTAGATGTGCTACCATCTATGGTAAGAAGAGAGTATTGCCATTAAATTTTGACTGAATCTAGTCAAGATGTCACTCTCTTCTTTTTTATCCCTTTCAGAGATTAATACAAAGTGAGTAAACCAGTAAGGAATTTTAATTTATTAGATTCGACATCCTAAGACCGGTTTCTGCCTTTCGGCTTTATCAGTTAGGCTTTTCGAATCCAATAAATAAAATTCCAAACTCGTACAAGTCAATAGCTATATCTGCTATAAGATAACATTTTTAGATGTGCTACCATCTATGGTAAGAAGAGAGTATTGACATTAAATTTTGACTGAATCTGGTCAAGATGTCACTCTCTTCTTTTTTATCCCTTTGAGAGATTAATACAAAGTGAGTA
Source organism: Crepidodera aurea (assembly GCA_949320105.2). Taxonomy (NCBI): domain Eukaryota; kingdom Metazoa; phylum Arthropoda; class Insecta; order Coleoptera; family Chrysomelidae; genus Crepidodera; species Crepidodera aurea. The sequence continues at coordinate 89,848,825 of OX439473.1, read as the reverse complement.
AACCAGTAAGGAATTTTAATTTATTAGATTCGACATCCTAAGACCGGTTTCTGCCTTTCGGCTTCATCAGTTAGGCTTTTAGAATCCAATAAATAAAATTCCAAACTCGTACAAGTCAATAGCTATATCTGCTATAAGATAACATTTTTAGATGTGCTACCATCTATGGTAAGAAGAGAGTATTGACATTAAATTTTGACTGAATCTAGTCAAGATGTCACTCTCTTCTTTTTTATCCCTTTCAGAGATTAATACAAAGCACATCTAAAAATGTTATCTTATAGCAGATATAGCTATTGACTTGTACGAGTTTGGAATTTTATTTGTTGGATTCGAAAAGCCTAACTGATGAAGCCGAAAGGCAGAAACCGGTCTTAGGATGTCGAATCTAGTAAATTAAAATTCCTTACTGGTTTACTCACTTATAGGGTGATCCATTCGAAAATTTTGAGATATTGCTTGATTTGAGTTCTGTTTCACCGTGTATCAAAGAAGCCACAGATAAAAAAAGTAATTAGTAGTGAGCACAGCCAAGGATATGAGAATGACATTTGAATACAAAGACCTGTTGATTTATTTTGATTTACTGTTTTACAGAGTGTTAAAGATGGGGTAATTTTTGCTAATAATTGGCCATTCTTTTTGAAACACATATATAATATATTAATATGCTATATTTTTTTAATGCTCTCGGTGAGATCTTTTCGATTCTTGAATAAAATATGGTATGTTCCATTTAAAAAAATGTAAGTTTGTGCTGCCACGAGTTTTTGGAACACCCTGTATAATCGAAACTATTTTCAAAATATGCTCCCAGTAACCATACTAGCTCACACAAAATTTGAAAGTTTTATCTCTTACCACAACGACGTAATACTCCGGTGTCAGAAGTTTGGCACACCCTGTATAATAACTTGAAATAAATTTTAATGCAACAATTATGCATATGATTTCCATCGTCGCGCACGCCGCTCATACGCTTCTGTTGTTTGGCCCACCCTGTATGAAAAATTGAAAACTAAAAAATGACGATTTTGGGCGGTTTTTTCGAAAGATATTTATTATTTACAATTTGCTCATTTACTATTTTTCAATTCAACGAGAAGTTTCATTTTTATTTACAAAAAACCTTTTTTTCAACTTTACGAATTTTTCAGGTTAGGTTCGCCACTGAAATCTTAGAATTTTTTTTCCTATATCACTGATTTTTTGTTTTCGGGTAGCAATTTATGTAAATTAAAATACCAATTGATTGGTCTATATGAACTAAAATTGTTCTGTAAAAAATAGCCTTTATGAAAGTTTTATTTTTAATTTTTAGGAGGGTCCCAGTATAGCTGAAATGATTGAAATTTTAGGTAAGAAAAACACCCTGGAAAGGTTAGAAATGTGCATAACAAATAATACAAAAACATGAGGTAAATATATATATTTTATTTGTGAAGGTATACACATTCGTCAAAATGAAATAGACAACATTTGTAAAAAGTATAACTAATTAAAAAAAGGTTTTCAAAATTCCTTGAGTGCTTTCGCTGTACCTAATAACCTGCTTTCTCCCTTTCATGTTCTCTAGTTGCACCATAGTGTTATCAAAAATAAATAAGTGTTGGAAAAAAATCCAACATATTTAACTAATCTAAATAATAAAAGCCAATCCTGTACACTAATTAAGTTCATTTGCAAACAAATTCACAGTGACCATGAAATCAATATCAGTCCGGTCCGGTATTATTCAGAATTGTTCAACACAAAGTTTCCGGTAATCTGAAAGGAGCGCGAGGTCTGAATCAATAAAAACCGACAATTTGAATAGACTGCGAAGTCGGAACAAATAAAAATTAATATTTTTAGCACGTGATTTCCATCATCTCCAAAGCAAGTAAGACGTGAAAAGAAACGTGACTTTTCCTTGACGTCCTCTTTAATTAGAAGTAAAATACAATGTTCAATTGTGGGTAAATTATAGTTATACTGGGTGGCGTAAATTTAATTGAACACTATTGGGATTTCGTGAACCGTTATAGATGCAAAGTTGATTAAATGGGGAAAAAGATGTGCATTTTCAAAAGGAATTTATTGTTAGAGTTGCTACCATCTATGGTCCGGTTTCCGAGATATTTGGGAAAAACCGAAATTGACGATTTTCGTTTTATTTAATTAAGATACTGTTTTTTTAAAGTTAGAAAAAAAGTTTATAAGACTTTTTTATTGAAGGGAAAATATCGATTTACATAGCGTATGCAATTTTTTAAAACAACGTTTCGTCCTTGAAGGGTTACCCTCAATTATTTTTCACTTTTACTTTTTATTTCATTTTTGAAATCCCCGTTTTTTCTCTATCCAACCATGGAATACTTAATTTTTTTATTAGGTTTTTACAATGAACTGTACTTTAGGAATTCTTCTAAGTACAGTCCTGTTTTTTAAAAAACTTTTGAGCATATTTTAGATGTAAATTTTCAAGAAATGTGCACGTAGGAAAGAACATAATTTAATTTTATCTGTAATAATTCAATAATTGGAAGTTTAAATAAATTTTATTTATTTTCTGATTGCAGTTATTTAAGAAAATTTAATTCAGATATTTAATACAAATTAAATATAGTTAGGGGCGATAAGCTCAAAGTATTTTCAATTTTTAATTAATTTTATTCAACAAGATTTATAAATATTTTTAGTGAAAATGGAACAGGACCGTACTTAACAAAATTCCTAAAGTACAGTTCATTGTGAAAACCTAATAAAAATATTAAGTGTTCTACATGGTTGGATAGAGAGAAAAATGAGGATTTCAAAAATGAATTAAAACGCACAGGTCCGTATTTAAAAAAATAGTTGAGGGAGGTACTTGAAAGACGAAACGTTGCTTTTAAAAAATTGGACACGCTATGTTAATTTGTATTTGTCCTTCGATAAAAAAGCTTTATAATTTTTTTTCTTTCTTTCAAAATTGAGTTGTTAATTAAATAAAACGAAAATCGTCAAATTCGGTTTTCCCCAAATATCTCTGAAAGTGGACCTGATATTTTAATTTTGAAAAACCAATCAATTTTTCTTGAACATACGCATCTTTTTTTCGATTTAACCAACTTTGTGTCTATAAAGGTTTCCGAAATTTGCGCCACACTGTATACATTTCTTTTTACCCAATTGATATTTTTAACTATTTTAATATGTTTTGTATCTAACTGTATTGTTGCATTTACTTTTAAATTTTTTAACCTTAAGCCAGTTGTTTAATAATTTTGAATTCATTATTCATTATACATACCCAATACTGAAAAGAAAGTATTTGGGTATAGAATTATGAAACAGTTATTAATAATGCAAATAAAAAAATAGAATTTGTTGTATTTAAAACTTTTTTCGAAAATATAACTGAAATATTTAGTTTAAAAGAAACGTGTTTGATGATACTAGGTACACAATATATTTAATTGCTTAAAGACCATGAATGGATAAAAGAGATTATTTTAGGTTATAAAAATTCCAAAACAAACATTAATATACTAACTACATCTATATGGAATATATCACTAAAAAAATCTTAATCCTAGGTAAGGTAAGTGGATCTTTTTTTTCTATATAACAAATTAAGTACTTTTTATGAAACCTCTGGAAGTAATAAAAAATGATCAGTGGAAGATGATAAAAAAATGAGTTTTTATTTATCATAATTGGTCTTGATGACATTTTGGCAAAAATTAAAATTAGCCTTATTTTTCACAAATCCACCATTTAGTTATTTAGATTAAAAATAATGCTGTGGATTTCATAGTTTTTTGAAATAATGTAATGGAATCAAGTCAATCAAATAGCAATATTAAATTTAATTTTGAATGTCAGTTGAAGTGTTTCTTTAAATTTTGTTTAGTTTTTATAAGAAAAATAATAAAACAAAACAAAAAAGAGTAAAACAAAAAGGTAAATAATTTTTTCATTCTTAAATTGAACCCCAAATGTGCTACCATCTATCAATAAAACTAATAAATGAAGCTTAGACGTGAGTTTTGACAACTTTACAAAGCAAAGAATTTCCAATTTGTATTGGGGTTGTAAAATCTTTTGACCGATTCTTGTCAAGATGTCACTCGTTTGTTTACTAATCTATTCTTATAAAATTCACAGTATTGTTTTTAGAAAAGGCATTATCAATAGATGAGTTGTTCATTTTTTTATTTTGTTCAGTCACTTTGACATATTAATTCAAACAAAATTGCCAGAGCCAAATTTAGACCAAAATTTCTCATAAAATGCGATGTCGCTGAAATTAGGCTCTTAGGTACTTGAAAGGATGTAGAAAACGATAAAAAAATCTTTGCTGCTCTAATGTGGACTATGTTCACAATTTCGTAAATTTGGTTTTTGCGTTGTAGTTCGAAAAATAAAAAAATATCGAAAAACTAATAGCACCACGTGAAAGAGGCGGAAAATTTTGCTAAAATTTATATTATAAGTTATCTAAAAAAAATTATTATTATTATTATTATTATTAAAAACTCGCGTCTAGCAGCTGAATACAAATATTCAAGCGAGGCGTTTGGGAAAAAACTAAAGTATCTTTGCCTAAAATTTACGCAAAAAATAAAATAAAAAACATTTTTCCGAGATATAAAGCAAAAATCAAATTTTCGAAAAAGTACCTACGAGCCTAGTTTCACACTTTATGAGGTCAAAGTCTCTGACAACTTTTTAAATAACAATTTTGCTTTTTTCATGGTTTATTTAATTTTATATTTATTATTATATTAAAGTTAGAAAATATTTATTAATATTATTTCAAAAAAGTAATTGATTTATAAAAATTTTGATGACAAAAAAAATAAACGAAACTATTTTTTGGATTAAATATAAAACAAAATTTTTGTGTGAATGAAATTTAAAATAACCCAATTTCTGAAACTAATCTGTCAAAGAGACTAAACTTCAAATTTGGAGGCACTATTAAATTTTTAAGTGCGAAACTTCTTTAAAAAATATGTGCCGTCAGTTATATATATTACCTTGTTTATTCCAGATTCTAAATAATATTTTAGTGTTTTCTATTTCTTTACTTTTTTCTATTTCTTTACTTTTAAATTAAATTAGTTATTTTAAATAAAAAATGGTGTATTAAGTGTTTCATCGGCATCAACATACTCTAATTAACCATTCGATGGTATTTATACTAGTAATAATAAAGAGTATGTGGTAAAATTGTAATATATTTCAATTATTTTAAAACCACTATAACGATAAAAATATCTATAGTAACTTCCAATGGAACGAATCCATTACAGTGTGTATTTAAAATTCCGCTCGAGCACTAGAAAGTTATTAAGTTGGCAACCTTGCCATGGTGTCAAAATTGAAGCTGTCAAACTTTAGATTCGTTTCAAACTCAGAGCAATAAAAGATCTTTTTCCGCCCCTGTCTGAATTCATCATGACAAGCTGTTCAAGCTTTGTTTGTTATTGTTGGCACACTGTTCCAAACTAAGAATCGGCATTGTCGAATATTTCCTTACTCACTCGATAATCAAATGGAAAATCCAATTGGTTGATGCTTATTAACCCAGAAAAACTAGTTCACAACACCACTGTTTAAGGTTTCATCACCGGCCTCTCCTCACCTCACCTCACCAACAAGATCCATACAAAGGATAGACATAATGGTGCATTCAAAACATTGTTTAGTGTAAATATACAGATGTTTCAAAATTTTAACGGAACATAGGATTTTCAGTGGGTTTTGGAAGAGAGCATAAAATATAAAATCTGCGCGACGGCGTATCAACTATTCAATTGAACCACTCTACATTGTTGTATCCCTACTCTTAGCTAACAGAGCGCGCGTCTGGTTCGCTTACTAGCACTGAGCTGCAGCGGTCTGAAAATGTTAAGGCCCCCATACATGATCAAACTTGTTTGATAAGAGAAAAATTACAAAAATTTTATAGACAAAGCGAAACTAATCATAATAAAAATAAAAATAAATTACTAGACAAAACAAAACACAAACAAAATATCAATAATAATTGCATTGGATATGCTATATCCGTCACTATAAATTATTGTTCAAATTAACTTAATTTAATTATTGCTCCTATATGCTGCAACCCAAAAGACTAAGACACGTTATAAAATTCTGCCACTGTGTAAAATGGTCTTTCTTGAAGAAAAGCCTTAGTCGATCTTCTGAACTTATCATATGAATTTATAGATTTTAGCTGTATCGGGAGGTTATTATACAACTTTTTTGCATTGTAGGTAATAGAATTTTTTATCAGGTCAGAGGTGGGAATAGTTAAGTAAACATCAGTATCTAAATTTCTTGTAGGATATCTACGAGTTGGTCTTTCCGATAACTTTTGAATGTGCTTGCGAACTAAGCAGACGGATTCAAAGATAAATAGAGCAGGAAAGGTTAGAAATTTTGAAATTTTTAAAGTAATTTACACAGTGTGTCCTACTACTTAAACCAAATACATAACGAATTGCTCTTTTTTGTAATTTGAAAATAGATTCGAAGTGGTATAAGCTACAAGAACCCCAGAACGGTAAACCATAGCGAAGGTGAGATTCGAATAAGGAAAAGTAGGTCATTAATGCAGTAGTAGGGGTCAGCTCTTTAGAAACAGTTTTAATGGCAAAACATGCAGAAGATAATTTTTTTTGCCAAGGTATCAATATGAGTGGACCATTTCAGGAATTTGTCTTTATAAAGACCTAAAAACTTAATTCAGTTCACCGTTAGAATCGGATTATTGCTTAGAGTTATAGGCTGTAAAGTACCTCTGTAAGACATTGCTACGGTTTTACTGGTGTTGAAACAAAGCCCATTCGAGTCAGACCAAGACTTGATAGTAACTACATCTTTGTTTATGCTAGATTGTAATGTCTGTATATCAGAACTACTCCAGGTTACACTCGTGTCATCGGCAAATAAAGTAATTCTTCCACTTATTTTTAAATCTGTGATATCGTTGATGAATAATAAAAATAAAATTGGACCTAACACTGAACCCTGAGGTACGCCACTGCTAATTGGCAGATTTGAAGAATCAGTACCATTAGCACGTACCTGCTGATTTCTATTTTCTAAGTAAGTTTTAAATCATTGCAAAGGAGAACCCCGTACGCCATAAATTTGTAGTTTCTTAATTAAGATTTCATGATTAACACAATCAAAGGCCTTTGCAAAGTCACAAAATACTGAAGCTGTGAAAAGTTTATCATTAAGTGATGCATATATGAATCCTAACTGCAGAAAGGCATCATATCCAATGCTTTACGAAAATGGTTTTTTTTATTAAAATTGTAACAGGTCCTGGACTAGATCCCTTTCTGCGGTAAACGTAATATTAAAGGCGATGCCATAGCTAGACTATTGTGTGGAGGTGTTTCCTTTCTGCAGTAAAAGATGCGTATTGTTCCTAATTACAATTCTAATAAAATAAACCATTTTCGTAAAATATTGGATATGATGCCTTTCTGCAGTAAGCGATTCATATTTCATTAAGAACGGAAAACATTGCGTCACTAGTGCATTTTTTAGGAAGGAAACCATATTGATGAGGTGTTATGATGTTTTGCTTGGAAAGAAAGGGCAGTAGGCGATTTTTCATTAGCCTTTCTATTATCTTCGATAAGGTAGGTAATAGAGCAATAGTATCTATAGTTTCGGTTTTGTCGCCACCCTTATGAAGTGGGATTATTATAGCTGTTTTTAGACAGCTCGGAAAGATACCAGATTCGAAGGATTCATTAATCAGCGAAGTTAAAATGTTAATTACTACATCAGGTATATTTGAAAATATTTTAGTGGACAAGCCATCATTTCCACAGGAAGATTTATTTTGAATGCTGTTTATGGTTTGCGCTAGTTCGTGCCTATCTACTGGCCCTAGGAAGAAACTATTAGTGACCCTTTTTGTAGGTAGGAGGAAGGAGAGAGCATCCTGGCCCGGAGTTATGTTAGAGCTGATATTCTTACTTACATTAACAAAATAATTGTTTAGTTCATGAGGACTAGGATTAACAGTGTTTGAAGAACGGGTTTTATTTCTTAAGTCATTTATAATAGACCAGGTTTCTTTGGAAGAGTTTTTAGCTCTTGAGATGCGATTTTTATAATAGTTTTTCTTAGTAGATTTGATAATTTTCCGATACAGTTGATATAATTTAATATTAGGGGGTTATCTGAGAATTTTTTAATATACATAAGTGACCTCATATTTTTTTGAAGAGATTCTTATTCCTTTAGTTGTCCAAGGTTTATGACGTTTAGTTTTAATGGGGCGAAGGGGAAAAGCTGTATTGAAACACTTAATTATTTTATTTAGGAAGTCTAAGAATTTAGAGTTAATATCTTTAGAAAGACCATTCCAATTGTTCCAATTATAAGCCAAATTTGATCAAAAGTTTGTCAAGGAAGTTTCAGGCTTCTGCGAGCCAACACACTACACGTTCAAGTTTGTCAAACTACATTTGTTAGTAGTGTTTGTAGACGAGTGGCTGAGTGCGCTGATCATGGATTTTAAAAAAATTGGCTTATTTGTATTTGACTTACAAGAAACGAATTCTTATTAAAAAAAAAGGAATATATCAAAATAGTACAAGCAATGGTTACTGAAAAGAACACAGTATACACAATTAAATCTATTAAACGAAATGAAGTGTGAGCCTCAAGTCTGGCATAATTTTATGGATGAGGACAGTTGTTGTTATCACTTGCACCCCGAAAATAAATGAACTTCAAGCTTGGCGGTTTGGCTTGATGGGACCACACACCGTCAAACTTGACTGACACTACAAACTACTTTTCAGGCAAAAACAGAAAAGTATCAAACTCATAATCAAGCCATCAAACTTACAAACTTCACCCACACACAGTCCAACTAATTTGTCAAGCTGGCTTGACAAGCCTAGTTTGTCAAACTTGTTTGATCGTGTATGGGGGCCTTTAGGAAAGGATGTGTGTGACTTTCAGGGAGAGATTTTGCGACGCCGAAATTCCCTCTAAATTATCACACTTCCGGCAGTTCTGAACACATTCACATTTCTCTAACTTTTTAATAATTCGACAAATGATGGACTGTGTCGGAATTGGCCTATTTTCAAAGGGAATAATAAATAAATTAATTGTATGTCGAATCGAATCTTTTCTTTGTGAACGTGAACATTTTATTTTCAATCGTTCAATCGGCTTACTACTACTGCGATTGACTTTCAGTCTTTCAGTAGACTGAGTGGCATGTATCACGTGTCAGTTGCTTGAGGCAGGAAGGGGAATAGTGGTTCAATTGAATATTTCTTATGTTTTGTGCTAGTCGACTTCTAAAAATCCTATGTTCCGATAAAATTTTGCTACATCTGTATATACAAGGCATCTCCGTCTTTTATTGCCCTGAGGTTTCAAAATACTTAGTTTGGAAAAGTGTGCCAACAATAACATACAAAGCTTGGAAAGCTTGGTATGATGAATTCAGACAATGACAGAAAAAGGCATCTCTGCTTCTTTTATTCCTCTGCGGTAGCAACAGACTGACTTTTGGCGTTTACTATGTATAGTTTCACATTGGAAGAATATATAGAAAAATAATTGGTAGAGTTTTTAAAAATATGTTAAATCACAGTTTAAGAACTTGCTTCAATCACTCCAATACTAGACCGACACGTTCCTGAAGACAACTTTATCTGTGAGGTTAACATGAAAAGGCAATGTGGGTAAAATGAGTTATTTTACAGTGGATTTTTAAATTATTCTTCATTTTAATTTTAAATAATATAATAATTTTTATTCATTATTAAACTATTAGATTATTCGCAAATAAAATCTTGATGATGTAGGTACTTCCCCAGCATACCATATTTGATTATATTATATGCATATTTAATATGTCATCTGTCTAGTAGAATGGGATCCAATTCTTCAAAATTTTACTAATTGATTTATAATATCGCTGTAGATTGTATTAAAGTAAAAATGAACTTATAATAAGTTTATTGCTTTTCAACTAGTATTTTAGAGACTGTTTACATGATCTAAATCCATAACTAGTATACCTATGAATATATTTTATTGCTTATTTAAAATATCATGTTCATTATCCTTTAAAAAACAATTTAAATACCCACTATATGTATATCAAATACCATATGAGTGTACAATTCCAAAATTAAAAAATGTTTTTCAAATCTTAACCTACTTGTAAGTATCTAGCTAGAGAATCTTATTTTTTAAACGTGGGAATTCATTAAGTTTATAACATTTAAAAAAGCAAAAAACAAGAATTGTGTTCAAACCAAAAGGTCGCACGTCACAAGTTAAAGGAATAACGTACATCTAATCTACATAACATCTAACAGCTATGTTCCCATTTACAACAAACAAAATAATCGTTTAAGGAAGCCTATTAATCCCTTAACCACCTAGTGCGGTAATGGAGACCGAAGGCAATACTCTATTTCTATCGAAAATTTTGTTAATTTAGTAATTGATAAATAAAACAATTTTGTATTATTATTTTGGCTTTTTTTACTTTTAAAAAAAATTGGTTGTTGAAAAAAAATTACTTACACATAAGCTTTAAAAATAGTGCGAATAAGTATTATCAGCCTACGGTGCTTTGCTCGAGGATTAAACCAGATTGTAGATATCGTAAAGAAAACTATAGGAAGGAGAATATATCAACATTTTTATGAGTAAGATACGGACATGGCAAAATAATAAAATGAATAAATAGTTAGGAAATTTCGTCTTTCTTTTGAACCAGGTTAGAACTCTAGTCAAAGCAATGAAGCACTAAAAAGGCCAAAAGTTCGGAATCTTTCGGACTAAGATGGATCGGAATGCGGTTTTTTGCATTCGCTTCCAAAAATTATTTGTAAAAATGTACCTACTTTGTATCTTATACAAATCGGAAATTACATTGCTGCACGCAAAAATGCATTTTTTGAGACGGCTTTTGAAAGATTTAATAACTTTGTAAATAAGAGTCAGAACTGGCCCAAATCGGGTTCCCTGTGTTTTCGAGGTCGCTGATCACGATTATGATGTTCAAATTGACCCACAGCCGACATGGAGCTTAGGAACGCCGATGAACGTCGTCTCCGTGGGACTCTCCCAAAATTCATGCGGGGAAGGAGAGAAACTCGGCGCTCGGGTTTTTTTTTGGATCGCTGAATTCAAATATGGCATCGGCGAATATCCCCCGGACACCTGTTGCACCGGAACCAGGACGCGGACGTCATCTACTAGAGTTTTCCTGACAAGATTGCCAAAAACAACCCGAAAATCATTGTGGAGGCATTTTGGGGCGCTGATCGAAATTTCACGTCGAAAACGACCCCCTGAACACCTGGTGCACCGAAACCTGGACGCGGACCTCATCTCCGTGGGTTTTCCTCACACAATCGAAAAAGGCAAACCGAAAATCGTTATGGGGGGTTTTTTGGGACGCTGAATCCGAATTTCACGTCGAAAACGACCCTCCCAACACCTGGTGCACTGGAACCTGTGCCTGAACGTCGTCTCCGAGGGTTTTCCTCACACAATCAAAGAAGTCGAACCAAAAATCGTTATGGGGGTTTTTTAGGTCGCTGAATCCGAATTTCACGTCGAAAACGACCCTCCCAACACCTGGTGCACCGGAACCTTTATCTTGACATCGATGTCATTCCCATGAATGTCAACCAAACCCGATGTATTAGAGACTGACGTCAATACTGCAATAGCTGTGTGGAATTGTTGATTCTAGTTAAATTATGTGAGGAGGAAAGAAATCGAATGAATAGAAAGTCAATATTTATGTAATTGGCGTTTAAATTTTTTTTATTGAACTCAAATCAAATACAATCTAACTGTAACTTTATCTTACCTCATTAATTAATAACTTTAATTTTTAAATATGTAACTAAATATCAAATTCTTCATCAAGTGACACATCGCTAGTCTGTTCATTTTCTTCGTCATCAACTGACGTATTCATAAGTAGATCATCTTCCTCATCTAAGGCTTCCCTCTCTGCCGCAATAACGTTTTCAACTGAATATCTTTCAGTACTGTTGCAAGTTGAGCCTTCACAAATTTTACAGGCAAGATTGCAAGGGTGTTTCCTGCAACTACAGGACAACATATTACAATCAATCAGTGAATGTGTGAAATTATGAGACGACGTTCCGGTGCACCATGTGTTCAGGGGGTCGTTTTCGACGTGAAATTTGGATTCAGCGCCCCAAAACGCCCCCACAATGATTTTCGGTCCGTCTTTTTCGATTGTGTGAGGAAAACCGACGGAGATGAGGTCCGCGTCCAGGTTCCGGTGCATCAGGTGTTCAGGGGGTCGTTTTCGACGTGAAATTTGGATTCAGCGCCCCAAAACGCCCCCACAATGATTTTCGGGTTGTTTTTGGCAATCTTGTCAGGAAAACTCTCGGAGATGACGTCCAGGTTCCGGCGCACCAGGTGTCTGGGGGTATTCGCCGATGCCATATTTGAATTTAACGACCCAAAAAACCCCCGGGCACCGCGTTTCTCTCCTTCCCCGCGTGAATTTTGGGAGATCCCACGGAGATGACGCTTATCGGCGTTCCTGAGCTCCAGGTCGGCTGTGGGTCAATTTGAACATCATAATCGGGATCAGCGACCTCGAAAACACCCGTGAACCCGATTTGGGCCAGTGCTGACTCTTATTTACAAAGTTATTAAATCTTTCAAAAGCCGTATCAAAAAATGCATTTTTGCCTGCAGCAATGTAATTTCCGGTTTGTATAAGATACAAAGTAGATACATCTTTTACAAATAATTTTTGGAAGCGAATGCAAAAACCGCATTCCGATCGGTCTTAGTTCGAAAGATTCCGAACTTTTGGCCTTTTTAGTGCTTCATTGCCTCGACTGTTGGGAAATTTTCTCGTCTTTCTTTTGAGCACGGCTAGAACTCCCTACAGCAAAGACTATGCCGGCCAGTAGCTCTCTTCCTAATTATCGAATCGAGTTACTGCGGGGCTCAAAAGAAAGATAAAAAAATGCCCTCTAGAGGTGACAATTTTTTTCTCTCCAACCCGCTCTTCATGCCTAAAATCGCGAGCAAAAAAAAAATACTCGATTTCATCAGTCTATTTTCGAAAGCCAGATCTACCCCACTATTTACAAATCTAGAAATCTACGAAATCTCAACTTGCATTCGGGGTTTGAGTGTTGCAAAATTTTTTAACCGATTCTGGTCTTGTTCTTCTTCTTTTTCGTATCCCTTTAAGGAAAAAATACAAACTAAGCAAACGAGAGGAATTTATTTAAGTTATTTGATCTCGTCCTCCTTTTTCTAGTTTTTTTTCTGTAAGGGACCTTATTTGTTTTTTATATCATGAGTTAAATAGCCCAGTTGTCAAAGAGTTTGACCTCGCACAAAATGTGATATCGATGAAACTTGGCACTTAAGTACTTGAAAGGATAAAAAAATCTTTTCTGCTCTAAAGTGTATGCTACAATTCACAATTTCGAAAAAAAAAAATTCAAAAAACTAATAGCACCACGTGAAAGAGCGGAAAATTTTATTAAAAATTATATTATAAGTTATTTAAAAAAAAATTGTATTACTATAAAAAATTATTAAAAATAAGAAAGCAAATTCGAAAACTCTACGCGCGCCTAGCCGTTGAATACACATATTCAGTCGAGGTGTGCCAAGTTTCATCGATATCACATTTTGTGCGAGCTTTTGACATTTTTGCTTTCTCAATTGATTAAGGAATATTTGAGAATAAAATATTCGTGGTATATATTGTATACAAAAACATAACTTGCTCCTTTGGTTCTTATGATTGGTCCCATTTAACCAAAATTTAATTTATTGGAAGTACATATACATGGAGATCTCAGAAGTCCAAGAAATAGATCTTTGATTCAAATTGACAAACATTCGGTAGAAAACAAACATGTCAAATAATGATGGTTTAATTAATCTTTAGTTCAACTCATTTTAGGATAATGAATTATTATGCGTTTATAAATGACTGGTAACGATCAGATATGGAAACTTTTACAATATTTTAAGCTTCTTTTTTCTACTTGCTGTTAGAATCAGATTTTAAGAGATTATATACGTGAAAAGGTGGAATATTTGTTCAAAAATCAAAATAATATGTATGCACTCTTTAAAACAATAATGATTAAACTTATATTCTGATAGTTTCTATCCAATGCTTATCAATAATTTTTCAACAAATATAAATACTTTAAAATGGCTTCCTTAAATGATATTTGTCCACGGATTAAGATATGCGTATTGAAATCATAAACTTCAACAACACTATTACAGGGGTCACTACATCCATAATATATATTTAATATAGATTGTCTGCGCCGGTACAAAGCAATAACGCGAGAACATTTTTCTGCTTAAAACAATTATTAATGGAAAAACTTTTTCAAAAACTAATATTTCACTACGTACATTTATTATTGCAATAAGTATTTCCATGATTATCTATGAATATACAGAGAATTTTTATTGGTAGGCACTTCCAGTACATGTCATCACAAATGCACGACAGAATGTCAAAGATATACCGTGTGATGTTATTTTACAAACAGTGCCTTCTTGATAATACAAGGTTATTAGGATCTGACATCCAGCGATACGTCATATTGCGCTTTGTTTTCGAACACAAAGTAGGGTGAAGATTCTATAAGAAATACATTACGTCAAACGGGAAAATCGATTTTTGAGATAAATAATGGTCAATATTGTAGTAAAACACCGTGAAAAATCGAAAAATATAGTGAACTGCGCTGTACCAACTCTAATAAATGTCTGGACGTTGTATTTCATTATTTTCCGGAGCCGAATAAACGTTTTATACAGGGTGGCCAAAATAAGAATGCGAGGTACTGCATCTGGGAAACTAGAGGCTTGCTGCAAAAAAAGTTATTACTAAAACGGTTCAGGTTTCTGAAATAACTGCTAGGGGGCGTAACTGCAATCTTGAATCTAAAAAAGTAATGTTTCTGCTCCCGCTAGATTAACCTAACAAAAAAATACCTGATCTTTAAATTCGAGGATAATCTGAACATTTTTGGTTTGACAATTTTTGCTGTATCTCTAAAAATAAAATAGTGGGGGGTGTTCAAAGGTTTCAGTAAAAAACAACCTGTATATTCGAAACGGCTGAGTCGATTTTATCAAACAGCATTTCGAGCATTTACGAGGGCATTAAAAACCTTTCTTTTTTAAATCGGTCCTTTTTATGGCCACAACTTACATAATAAAAAGAATTAGTTTAAAAAAATAAAAATTTAAGGGATTTCCGTATAAAATTTTCTTTTGCCTAAATTTTAGGTTAGGAACAAGATATCGAGATGCGGTTTTCGCGAGATTGTTTAGGCATCATTTAGCTACTTTTTCATGAAAAAAAAATCATACGAATGCATTTAATGTTTTTGAGAAAATTAACCATTTCTGTCGGAATGTCGAAAAAAGCCCTCTGTGAAACTATCAAAACTTCAAATATTATAACATTTGTAGCCCAAGAATAGCCCAAGTTTGTTAAAGTCGGCTCAGCCGTTTCGAATATACAGGGTATTTTTTACTGAAAGCTTTGAACACCCCCCACCACTTTATTTTTAGAGATACATCAAAAATTGTCAAACCAAAAATGTTCAGATTATCCTCGAATTTAAAGATCAGGTATTTTTTTGTTAGGTTAATACAGCGGGAGTCACAGAAACATTACTTTTTTAGATTCAAGATTGCAGTTACGCCCCCTAGCGGTCATTTCAGAAACTTGAAAATATTTTCCAGTTTGTTCTCTTGGCCGTTTTAGTAATACCTTTTTTTGCAGCAAGCCTTTACGTTGGATAGTTTCCCAGATATAGTACCTAGCCTTCTTATTTGGCCACCCTGTACATATGCAAAACCATTTCGGAGTGCGAGAAAAATTAATCAACACGTAGAGCAAGAAGAGAAGAAAGAAATCAGAATATTGAAACAAAGAAAATCAAACTTGATGAATCCGGCGAGCAAAGCTAGGAAGAAGTACCTGCATATTCAGCAGAATTTAAGGACGATCAGCCCATTAATGACATGGAAGCCTTGCAGGAACAGACAACACTCATCACATGTCCATCTCCTGCAATTTTCCCATTAATTTGATGTGATGAACTTGCAAATTCGACGTTGATAAACAGAAAGCCACTACCTCCACACATCCACTACCACTTTCATTAATTTTCAGCGTATAAAATGCGTTCAGCTTGTTTAAAATTTAGTTTAGGGTCTGTTGTAGCCCATTCGCAAATTTCGTCAATCGTGAGACTCATTTTTTTATTTAAAATGCGACCAGCACTCACGTCACATTTAAATATTCACCCTTATTGACGCTCCCATGTCAGATCTCAATACACTCATTTCAATCTAAAATAATTGCTGATTAACTTCCCATTCATTTTAGATTTTTGGGCCATTTTCAATCTAAAATCAATGCTGATTAACTTTTAAAAAAATTGCTCTGCATAAGCCTTGTTTTAAGTAAAAAATTGTCCTCAAATCAATTTAAGCAAATACAAGGCAAATAGGTAACAATTAGAGGCTGTATTTTTATTTATATTTGACTTATTATAACCCATATATATTTTTGTATTTTTTTTGTTCAGAAGAGCAAGATAAAAGTAGGTATAAAGCTTATTTCTTTTCAGTTTATCTTACGATTCCCGAATTTTAAATCGATGTGTAAGAGAGGTAAAAAGAACATACAGGAAAAGAAATATAAAAATAAAGTATATATAGTAGATATAGAGAGCTAGGTTAAGTGAAAAATATAAGTAGTTTAGTCGATGCACAGTTTTTAGGAATTGTAAAATAAACTGTTAAAAACGCATTCTCATTCAACTTACTTTTCGTTGATTTTCGCCATCCCTGATCCTGCAGTTAGCAAAATATTTAATATTAGGGAAATCTAGCATTACTTGGCAACAGGGCACATCCTTTTTATAAGGCTATGTATTTGCCCACTTGATTATTGCAGCTATTTGTATTTTATAATATGGTATTCCAGTTTTTTCTAGATCACTATCAAACTATTTAATAAGTTACTCTAATTTTTGGAGATAACTGTAACAAGAAATTTTGCTAGTTTACCTATTTAAAAAATATTATTATTGGAAAGTCATTTTACTTAAGTGTCACTATTGTTAAAGGACCCCGCACCATTTAAATGTAAAAAACGTTCCGGTCAAATTGGCTGAAAATTTCGTGAAAAATTCTTCAAACCTTTCTGATTAAGGAATATGAAGCCCAAAAATATCCTATGACTCAATTTTTTGTTATAAGCATTAGAAACCTTGGAAAAATTGGTAAAAATACAAATTCCTAATTTTCAATTTTAACAACTTTGGCCATCTAAAACTTTGAAATTGGTGCTCAGAAGTCCATTCTGAAATTAAAATCCGATGGTTGGCCACAGTTTTTGAAAATATCACAAAACAAGTATACAGGGTCCCGCAAACCTCTGTCGTATTTCAATTAACTCTTATGGTATAAAACTTATAGATTTATTTGAAAGGTATCTATTAATTGTGGTTAAAAGCAAACATTTTAAAATTATTTTCATGTATACAGGGTGGTCCATTAGTAAACTAGGCAAATGACTTAATTTTTTTCAAATGAAATGCTATACTTATTTTGACATTTTTATAACCGCCATAGTTAGTACTATACACCCCCAAATTTTTTTTGTAAAACTCCCACCCATCTCGGAGAAAACAACCTTTTTCCTAAAAATATTTGAATTTGTACATCCCTTTTTAAAAAATTAGATTTAACGCTAAAGCTTTAAAATTACCAATGAACAAACACTCAAGATTTTTTAGACTCTGTTTGAAATTTTTATTTTGTACAGGGTGGTCTAAAATAACATTCCAAAAACTTACATTGTTTTTGTACGTTTTTTCAGTTTTTTTCAAATGGGACATGTTTTTTTTAATTTCCCAATTAATTTACAATCTATTCCTAACTAGAATAATAAGTAAATAGTTTGACAAGTAATCAAAAGACATGTAAGAAGTAACCCAGTGGTTATTTCTTATTTTATAGTTACATAGCAACTAATATTAACTTGGGACACACAGGTATAAGTACAGGGTGTCCCGTTGGTAAACGGAAATATTTTAAAGGTAGGTAGAGGTTACAAAGGCTCTTGGCTTCCATAACCGAGTTACAGGGTGTTTTATCAATTATGCATAATTATTCAATTGGCCAGAACTTTTGAATCACTTAATATATTTTTTCCATTTTTGGTATACAGATTACACTTCTCACGAATAATGTACTGCAATATTGAGAGATATAAAAATCCAGGTTCGGCTTTAGGAAAAATTGAAATATATTAAAAATATCAATATTAATATTTCCATTTTAGATTTTAATAGAGGGGAAAATACTGAATTGAAACAAGTTGTTTTTATCAGGAAACTCATTTTTTCTTTAACAATTTCAAAAATCCACTTCGCGTCATTTACCTATTTCTTGTTTATTCGGCTTAAAATAATTTTATACTGTACTGGTGTACCTGCAGGCCCGTACTTAGGGGAAACAATTCAATTAGGTATTTATTTTTTAAACGCCCAGTATACAGTAGAGCGGGACAATAAACGCTCATAGTAACTATGTAACTAACAAACATTTATTAATAATTACGAAATTGCTTAAAATGTCCACTATCTTGTTTTATACACATTCTTGCTCGTCTCTTTTTTTTCAAACTGAAAGTAAAATTTTAGAGAGAAAAAAAGAGAAATTATTTTTTTATCGTTTAATTTTCAAAATTTATTTATTTTCGACATTTAGACAGTCCTATATTATTGATATTTTTATTATTTGTCCGTTTTAACACCATTTTAAGTAATATTGCAGATCCATACTTTAAACAAAATATTAAATTGATTAATTTTCGATCGCCTCGTATAATTTTATTTTAGCACAGTGGATTATGCTGTATAGGGATACCTGAAATCCAAGGTGTCTTCTAAAGAAATAAACAATAGAAAAGAACTGCTTTAAAGAATTGGGGTAGCCTGCGAGGAACTGAGAAAAAATCAATTTTTTATAAAAAAATCGGTAAGGGACATCATTAAACGTGCAAGAAAGTGCATAAAACAAAATAGTGGACATTTTGAGCAATTTCGTTAATTATTAATAAATGTTTGTTAGTTACTATAAGAGTTTATTGTCCCGCTTAACTTTATACTGGGGGTTTAAAAAATAAATACCTATTTGAATGTTTTCCCCTAAGTACGGGCCTGCAGGTACACCAGTACAGTGTAAAATTATTTTAAGCCAAATAAACAAGAAATAGGTAAATGACGCGAAGTGAATTTTTAAAATTGTTAAAGAAAAAATGAGTTTCATAATATGTTTTTTCTAAATTAAATGAAAATTATACTTTCACTTTCAAAATTTTCCAATTCGAATCGGTGGCGGGATAAAAACAACAACTTTTTTCAATTCAGTTTTTTCCCCTCTATTCAAATCTAAAATGGAAACATTAAAATTGTGATATACTGGGTGTTGTTTTGATATTTTTAATGTGTTTCAATTTTTCCTAAAGCCGAACCAGGATTTTCATATCTCTCAATATTTCAGTACATTATTAGTGAAAAGTGTAATATGTATGCCAAAAATGGAAAAGATATACTAAGTGATTCAAAAGTTAGGGTAAAACGAATAATTATGCATAATTGATAAAACACCCTGTAACTCGGTTATGAAAGCCAAGAGACCCATTATATATGGGTTATTTAGAATCGCCATAGTGACCTCTACCGACCTTTAAAATATTTCCGTTTACCAACGGGACACCCTGTATAAATAAATAAAGATAAAAAAAATTTAAAATTAAATTTAAAATCATACGGATTAAAACGTTTGAGTCTGCGCTTAATGATAAATTTTTCGCAAGTTTATTGTTTTTTTTTGTTTAACCAACAGTACATTTAGATCACGTGCAATAATACTATTAGGCACAAACCATGGAGCGTCAGCAATCAGTCTAAGAGTTTTTGCTTGAAATCTCTCCATGATTGTATGTTCGCATTTGATGCAGAGCCCCAAAGTTGGACACCATATGTCCAAATTGGCTTTAGGATAACTTTATACACTAACACTTTGTTATTTAGAGAAAACTTTGAATTGCGACCTATGACCCAATAAAGTTTACGCAGCTTGAGACCAAGATGTTTTCTTTTGGTAAAGATGTGTTTTTTCCACGTTAGTCTTCGGTCCAGATGTAGCCCTAGGTACTTGACGTCATCACGATGTGGTATTTCTTTTCCATTTAGCCTAACCGGTGGACAGTTCCCACGTTGAGTTGAAAAAGTTACGTGCACAGATTTTAGTTCGCTAACTTTAATTCTCAACGAGTATATTATCGAGATCAGTTTGTAGAATTTCTGATGCCATTTGAGGGTTTATGTGAGACGACAAAAAAAGCAGTATCATCTGCAAATGTGGCCGTTAAGACGTTGTTAAATATGGGTAGGTCAGATGTGTACAATTGGTAAAGGAAAGGACCCAGTACACTTCCGTGTGGAACTCTAGCATTAATCGGGTGAAACGTTGAGTATTCATTGTTATGTTTAACAAAGAAATGGCGACCTTTCAAGTAGGACTTGAGCTTATATAACAGTTCAGTATGCCACACTTTGTCAAACGCCTGGCTCACATCTAGAAACACAGCAGAGCAATACTTTTTATCCTCAATTATTTTATTGGTGACGCGTTGTACTTGTTCAATTGTGGCATGTTCTTCTCGAAATCCAAATTGATGAGAATAATTTCTAAATTTGTTTTTATTAATTTTTCTAATATTTTGGATAAAATAGGAAGCAAACTGATAGGCCTATAAGAAGTATCCTCTTCGGTTGGTTTTCCAGGTTTGGGGCATCCTGTATAATTATTTATCAATGAATATTGAATTTTATCCCCTTCAACATTGCCATTTACTCTCCGTACCTATTTTTCGTCGTTTAAAAGTTATTTAGGAAAAACACATTTTTGGGTTGTTTTCTCTGAGATGGCTGGGAGTTTTACAAAAAAATTTTGGGGGCGGTTCTAAAAATGTCAAAATAAGTAATTTGCCTAGTTTACTAATGGACCACTTTGCTTTTAAGCACCATTTAATAGATACCTTTCAAATAAATCTATAAGTTTTATACCATAAGAGTATATTGAAATACGACAGAGGTTTGCCGGACCCTGTATACTTGTTTTGTTATATTTTCAAAAACTGTGGCCAACCGTCGGATTTTAATTTCAGAATGGACTTCTAAGCCCCCAATTTCAAAGTCTTAGACGGCCAAAGTTGAATAAATAGGAATTTGTATTTTTACCCATTTTTCCAAGTTTTCTAACGCTTATAACAAAAAAATTGAGTCATGGTATCTTATTCGGACTTCATATTCCTTAATCAGAAAAGTTTGAAGAATTTTTCACGAAATTTTCAGCCAATTTGACGTTTTTTTACATTTAAATGGTGCGGGATCCTTTGACAGTTAAAAGTTAAAAAGTGCAAATACAAGAATATTGTTCCTCACTAAAAAAAAGAAGAATATTTTTCCTGTTTTTATATTCTCTCATAATTCGACGTTAAAGAGATATTTAGGTATAAGGATTTTTTGGCGATATTTACTAGAACTAAACTATTCACGCTGTATTCAAAAGCATTCTAATTCAAGGAAATATTTCCAAGATATAAATGACAGCGGTAAAGTGTACTTTTCTTGACAATCATCGAAAAATGACTTTATCAAAAAAGTAACCTAATTAACTATTTATTTATTTTTAAAATCTTACTAAAAAGTCATTTTTTTGGTACTTAATCTAAATGCTAAAATTCTAGGTTAAATAAATATTGTGGAAATGCCCTGTGCCAAAATTAGTCAACTAAAAAGTTGATTAATAGATAGTATATATTGCTAAAGGGATAGATAATTGCTTTTCTAGTTTAGAATATTAGGTTATTAAAACAATTTTTGTTAAACTTTGGACTGGTTTTTAGTATAATTTTTATATTAACAAATATTCTACATCACTTTAAAATTATATTTCTCTGTTAAATATTGTCCATTGACAGATAAAATAGTGGCACTCTCAATATGAACTACAAATTTTTAAGTGACATTTATTTAATAGAAAAAAATAGTTTTTGTTGATAACATGATAACGTGTCCAATCGTTATAAAAATTCCAAATTTACAACAGTAAAATATATGAATATTTTTGGTCAACAATTACTTTGTCTCATATCTTATATCTGAAACAATAATGCCTAATTTTTAAAGTTACGAATTTAGATTTGGACATTCGAAGAAATATATAGATTGGATTTTTTTGTAAGGAGAGGTATTTATAACATTTTTTTATACATCTACTTAAAGCTAAACTTTAATTCTAACTTTGGAGAATCACAGTAAGTCGTACAAGTTTACATAACTTACAATATCAGTACATTCATACAGGTATAGGTACTTTAAAATTACATGGCGGGACAATGTGTTTTAAATGTAATTTTTTTATACAAATGGTCAATTTAAGCTTTACTTCTGTCATCCATCCATAAATTATTAGCTCAGAAATGTTTTTAAAAGAAAATATTTATATTTATACTATTTTCAGTACTTATTTATAGAATACCTTAAATGTATAGTATATTCTGTATCAAGGTTGACATTTTTATTCCAACAGAGTAACAGACTGTACTTTCTCCATGGCCACAGAAAGTAGGAATTGAATATAGTAAAATGAAACCTCAAAAAAGCGCAACTTTTCTTTGTTCAGGCAAATTCAAACTAAATAAATAACACGTCGCCCAGAACTGTCAAACATGAAATTCATGGCTATCTAGGATGCGGACGTGATATTTACATCTAGGTGTTACAGAATGAATATTCTGACACTAGAGTAAGAATGAAATATGTATAAAATACATAAGAGACAAATGTTTCAGAATTTTCTTTCTGTTATTATAAGTGGTTTCAGAATAACTACATTCAGTAGTGGCCGTGGAGAAAAACGTTTCCACGCTCAAGTGAGGCATATTCTACTCAGGTTGGTAATAGGTAAAATTATATTCCAATTTCAAGCCAATTATAATTTTGGGCGATTTCTCTTAACCTTTATTTTGTGCGTTGTTATTATTATTTTAATTTCCCTTAAACTGATAAGCTGTCAATTTGTGCAACAACAAGTCATGTTGTTATTCGTAGAACATTCATCAACTATTTAAGGGATTTTAAATTTATATTAGGTACTAATAGATTAATAACCATTATTTTTTAAAACGGTAAATGTGTTGAAAAATTTGTTGAAAAATCAGTACCTAATTGTTGTAGATGACAGCATTTATTAAATAATTTATTTCTAGATACAAGTATCAGTCTTAATAGGTATATTATTGTAAAATTTAATTTTAAAACTCCAATTTTGATGATATATTCTAAAGATATTTTATTGCTACGGGATATTATAAAACAAAAAGTCTTTCAGAAAAATTAATTGGCATGGTAAGCGTGGTCTCAGGTTCGATTAATATATGATCGATTGAATATTCATTAAAAATATTGATTCGTGTAAAAATACATATTTTTAGGCACTGATTCATAAACTTTTTCATGGTCTACAAGATCGCAAATATTTATTTTGTTAAAGTTCATGATATTTGGCAAAATTCTTTGGTATATGTATGTACCATTAATACTTCCTTATCAATAATTCTTTAAAAATTAATACGGGGATTCGTTAATCTAGTTTCCTTAATAATACGGATGGAAAACCATTTAAATCAAAGACAAACCTGACCCTAATTCTCATCATGCTTCTTGGGCCTCCGAATACCCTAAACAATAAATTTTTGGTAGAAGTCTCTATAGGACTGGTCTTATCAGTCTAAACTAAATAACTTTTTACACAAATATAAAAACATTGTCCCGTCACGCTGAGATCTGGGTAAAACACTAAAACTTATGTCTAAATAGACCTTTATATTTATAAACCTTGTGTCAAATCCTTAATGGCTTGCAGTATCCTCTTGACGTGGCCTACTTTGGTGACTCCCAAGTCTTTGAGATCCCTTCTTGCGAGGGTGAGCAGCTCACGACCGCGAATGTCGTTCTTTTCGAAGCTTTCCACGTATTCGGAAAGCTGAAGTGTCTCCAACCATGTGGCTACCTCTTGGGTGCCCCAGGAGGCGACTTCTCGTTTTTGAGAGGATTGCTGTTGAGAGGAGGTCGATCCCTTGGCGCGGAATTTTAACCAGAAGAGGCCTTTCCGTTTGTGCTCCTGTTCGAAAAAAGATAAATAATCTAAAACAAACGTATGTGTTCTGGTGCGGGCGGCATATGTTTTGGTCATACAATAAATTTAGCATAATAGCCGCCAAATTCTGTATTTTTTTTTGACATTGTTAAAGAATTAGACCAGGGCCAATCATTTTTTAAATAAAAAAAAATCTTAACATTATGTGGATTGTCGGAAAATTTAGGGTAACTTATAAGTAAATTAAAAAAAATCAATTGATCAAATTCAAAGTTCCGGAAGGGGGGTGGGGGTAGCTTAATATACAATTTAAGAGTTGGATATTAGTTTTTTACGATTTGTGTCTGAAATATGAATCCCATCGAAAAAAGTTGATCGTCAAAATTGTAGATAATTAAAATGTAAAACTTTTGAATTGATTATTTTTTTCATCTGTCAAAACAGTCAGATTTTGTGGTTTCAGCCAATAACAGCTCAGGATCCTAACCAATCATTGTGTTTTATACTGATTATTTTTTTCATCTGTCAATACAGTCAGATTTTATGGTTTCAGCCAATAACAGCTCAGGATCCTAACCAATCATTGTGTTTTATACTGATAAAACCGCTTCTTCGTATTTGTTTCTTGATTAAACTGTGTTTACCTTTTTTGAAATGTCAAATGTAAACATTTAACAATTTTTATTATACTAAAATGTATTGCAAATCTATGTTAATAACCAAATTTCAAAATGTATTTGTAAACTAACCTGTTTTTATTAGTTTATTTCAAAACGCCTTTAACATTTTTACATACCTCACTTCAACACTAAACTTAAAATTAATTAAATTAAGAAAGACTTCATTTCATTCTTCTTCTTCGCTTTTATTTACGGCGCCGTTTCGCGGGGTAGCCAGTCAAAAAATCGCCTTGGAGGCCCTGTATGTAAAACTATAACAGCTCAGGTTTCAATTTAAATTGATAAAGAAAATTTTCAATATTGGTGTGTGTAAAGTGTCTTTTGCATAAATTTAAGATAAAATGACTCGTCCTGCGGACTCGTGATTTTATCAATCAGTTTGTTTTCGTGGTTTTTCCAAATAAAGCCGTTTTCGTGAAAACCAAAAATTTAATCGATAAAATTTGGAGGACTCGTGGTATTACCTTTGATAAAACCGCTTCGTCGTTTTTGTTTTTTGATTAAACTGTGTTTACCTTTTTTGACATGTCAAATGTAAACATTTATCAATTATTATTATACTAAAATGTATTGCAAATCTATGTTAATACCCAAATTTCAAAATATATTTGTAAATTAACCTGTTTTTATTCGTTTATTGTAACACACAACACAGCTCCATCCATAAATTCGTTTAAAACTGACATAATGTCAAAACGTCTAAACGTTACACTTAATACATAATCTTAAATGCCTACTACTAGATAGGCAACTTATATTACGTTTGTAATATTTGGCGTTTAAATGTAAAAGAAAATATCGAACTTTTGAGTGTAAAGCGTCTTTCTCTGTTTTTAACACAAAATGATTCAAAAAATAATCTTTCAAAATACCACTCGTCCTGTCAAATTTTATAGATCAAATTTTTGGTTTCCATACTCAAACGCCTTTATTTCAGGCAAAACCACTCAAACAAACTGATTTGAGATAAAATCACTCGTCCTGCGGATTAAACCTCCTCTTCGTTTTTGTGTTTTGATAAAACTTTGTTTACCTTTTTTTAAATGTCAAATATAAACATTTAACAACTTTTATTTAGTATTATCAATTATTATTGTTAATACCCAAATTTCAAAATGTATTTGTAAACTAACCTGTTTATTTGTTTATTTCAAATCGCTTTATCGCTTTAACGTCCTAAACACTTAAAATTACAATAAAACTGACAAATAATGTAAGTCTGAACGAATTAAGCCAAACTCAATCGTGCTTGCCTTGGTGGCCCTGTATTTAAATATATAACAGCTCAATATTTGACTTTTCAATTTAAAAATTGGAGGCGAAATTGATAAAGAAAATATTGAACATTTGTGTGTATAGTGTCTTTTGTATAAATTACTATATTCTTTGTATTTAATAGAAAACGAAATCAAAAAATAATCTTTCAAACTCGTACTCTCAAATTTTATAGATTAAATTTTAGGTTTCGACACTCAAACGCCTTTATTTCAGGCAAAATCAATCAAACAAACTGATTTGAGATAAAATCATTCAGTTTGTTTTCGTGGTTTTTCCAAATAAAGCCGTCTTCGTAAAAGCCAAACTTGTGGTATTACCTTTGATTATTTATTTTTCAACATAACCTCAAAATTATCTTCGTTTTTAATTTTTGTCTCCCGCAAAAATATTTTTTTTTATGAACCTTGGTAAAAACGTTTTTCTTTGCATTTTAAATGAGATGTAATTTTTTCAAAGCAAAATATTTTTCGATTTTATACGAATTTAAATTAAAAAAGCCTAATTTTTAACCGAAAAAGTTACCATACAAATTTTCAATTTTTTAACTTTATCAGTGCTCTTTTCTTCGTTGAAACCTCGACTTTAAGATGGTATGAAATAAATGGTTTTAGCCTAAAACGAACTTTTCCGCTCAAAATACTAATACAATATTTTCTAATTCTATAACATGTCTGTCTTACAATTTTTCCTCATTTTTTACTTTTTTTGTTAGACATAATTTTTTTTGTATTTTCTTCACGAATCACCTTTTTGTTTAGGGGGGTACATGCATTAAATTTTTTTTGTTTTCTATACGAATCACGTGTTTCCATGCGTTTTGGACAAAAAAAATTCAAAAATTTTTCCAATTTTTCCAAAAAAATTTTTGTATGGAACCACCTTGTATATTTATGTGATATTTGGCAAGCTTGTTCTACTCTATTAAAACAATCAAGATACATAGTGACCAAAATGAAAATCCAGGTCCGGCTTCAAAAAAATTATCGAAATGAATTTGCTCTTAAACAACACCCTGCACATTAAAATTTTAAAAATTGGGTTGCATATTCGAAAAGAACGGAAAAAGTTGAAAGGGAATACAAAGTTTTTCTACTAGTAAAATTTTAAATGCAAACTTAAGAATTGCGAATTTTTCTGGAATTCTGATTAACTGAAAAATCGATTATGAAAAAGTCGTTTTTTGGTTTTTTGCATTTTTAAAGATATTTTTCCATACGAACAATATATTTTTTTCATACTATCTTAAAATCTTAAAAAGTGAGCACTGATAAAGTTAAAAAAAAATAAAAATTTGTATGGGAACATTTTCGATTGAGAATTAGGCTTTTTTTTAAATTTAAATTCGTATAAAATCGAAAATTAAATATTTTGCTTTCAAAAAATTACAGCTTATTTAAAATACAAAGAAGAAAGAACGCTTTCACCAATTTTCATTTAAAAAAATTATTTTTGCGGGAGATAAAAATCAAAAACGGTTTTTATCGTTTCTCTTGACAATTCTGAGGTTATGTTGAAAAATAATTAATACACAATTTTAGATTTTTTAATTATCTACAACTTTTACAATAAACTTTTTTTGATAGTATGCATATTTCAACTACAAATCGTAATAAACCAATATCCAACCTTTAAATTATATATTTAGCTGCCCCCTCCCCACTTCCTAATTTACCCTGTGTAATGAAATGTTGTCTTTTAGTTATTGTCACGACATTTCAGGAAGTGTAATAGTAGCAACTAGGAAAAGAAGCTAATAAACATTAAAAATATAAGGTCTACTAGGTCTCAAGGAAGATTAACAAACGTTGCAATGATTCAACAGAATATTTCACTGCCTCTAGTTGAGTTACTTATGTCCTTATGTTTTTATTTGTTTTTTAGCACCGGCCGGTCCAACTCTAGGGGTATAACTCTATCATACTCCTAAATAGTATTTTCAAAAAGCACTAAGGGCATAACTCGTCGTGTATATCGATCTAAATATTGGTTATCGAGGCATGAGTAGGCATAAATCGCGCTGCGTCAGATTTTTTAATACCTTAGAGACATAACTATAATTATAAAATAGTTCGATGCTGTCACTAGGGAACAACTAATGATGTTCCAGAATGATACGCACGGTGGAAAGCAATAATTTCACTTAATACCTCTTATAAACGAACACATTGCAAGTATAGTCGAACTCAATCCTTTATGAGAATAAAAAAACAGCAAAGGATTACCGCCAATAGAACAAATACTCATGAATCTGGACATTTTTGAGCACTTTAAAGTCGAAAACACGGTACACTGTCCATATACATAAAAATAAAATAATATTTTGGCTATTAGGACCACTGTGCAAAGATTTAATAACCAACTTAACTGGATATCGTTATAGGGGAGAATGGCGTATAATTGTTAATTATGAGTTTAATATGAATTTACATTTTAATTTCTATAACGCATATTAGATTTGAATTACTAATTAAAATTTTGTCTTAAATTAATTTAACTAAACTGTGGGGTGTGAGGTTACACTCATAAGAGGCGACAATGGAAGTGTGGTTATAGTTTTTACATTTTCAATTGCAGAAACAAAATTCTCACATGTGCAGACAGGTTACTTTGGCGGCTTGTAGATGTGCCGACAAGTGGCTTTGTCGGTATTAGCGGCATGTAGATGTGCCGACAAGTGGCTTTGTCGGTATTAGCGACTTGTATAAAGCGGGATCATTTTGTTCTGCAATTAAAGTAGGAAGTAGGAAGTTAGACAAATATTGTCTTCAGTAGTGAGGGCTAGGAAAATATTCATACAGTGATACACTGTGCTTGTGTTCGCACTTGATTTTTGATTTAGTGAATAGTAGGTGGTAGGTGATTCGTGGCGTTAGTTTATTTCAATTAATATTATTCTTGCCTTCCGTGTATATACATACTTTTTTTTATTTTGAAACATTGTTACAGTGTACTTCTTATTTATTTATTCGGTGTCAATTTCAATATGTTTCGTCCTTGGAAAAATACAGTTTTTTTTAAGTGGATCTAAAGAATCGGAATAATCACTAAATGATATTCCAATGGATTATGTGGTATCAGGTTGTAGTCCCAAAGATTCCTGGCATCAAAAAGGGGCCACGAGGTATTGCGCCTTACGCCCTATTTTTGTGTATTTAACCCCATAGAATTAATTTGGGGACAACTTAAAAAAGAATAAGGCGTCATAACGTGTTTCCCAAATTTGATGGGTTGATAGCAAATTTGGTAAAAGAAGAAATTAACAAAATTTCAGCTGATGATTGGCAGAAAAAAATCAAACATGTCATCAAAGAAGAAAACTCTTATATAACGAGTCCGACCAAATTTATTATCAATGTTGATGACAGTGATTCCGATGGTGAGGGTTGAGATACGGTAGGTAAGCTTAATTAATTTATAATATTTATGACTTTATTCACCGTGTTTTTAATTTTAGAATTAAAATTTGAGACAAAATTTTAATTAGCAACGTTTCTGAATCTCACAAGAGATCAGAAAATGAAGCTATAGGCCAGGTGGAGTGGTCAACCTCTATTCAAATCTAATATGCGTTATAGAAATTAAAATGTAAATTCATATTAAAAAAAGTTAATCAATATAGAAATTTTACGCAAATTACCCCTAACGATTTCCAGTAACTTGGTTATTGAATCTTTGCACAGTGGTCCTAATAGACAAAATATCATTTTATTTTTATGTATATGGACAGTGTACGGTGTTTTCGACATTAAAATACTCAAAAATGTCCAGATCAATCAGTATTTCTTCTATTGGCGGTATCCTTTGCTGTTTTTATAGCGTTTTTTCTTTCTCATAAAGCGGTGGGTTCTACTATACATAACGATACAATTGAACTTATTTTCAGCTTTGTAGTAGTGAATAAAGAAATAACTCGAGTATTCCTTTGGGGGCGTTTGTTAGTTTAGATTTATTTCATTTTATGCCATATCATAATATAACCGAAATATTTTAATTAACGTTATTGATTATTGCACTCATTCATAAGGGCATATTCCAAATAAATTGCAAAAAAAAAAATTATTGAATTGCAGCATTTCAAGATATAAATATTGTGCTAAGAACTAATAACCTTTTTATGACAGCAATTACTTTACCTAATATTGTTGTGGCTTAGGAATGGTTTAGACTATTTTATTGTAAGCAGTCTCCTGAAAAGTACCGTTTTCGAGTTAAGCCGTTTTTCACTAGAGCCAGTGATTTGTGAAAACATAAATGTATCAAAATTAATAGACCATTTTTGTTTTACTAAAAAAAAATGCTATATTTTACCTGGTCTCCCTGAAGAGTTTGTAAGTACACCAAACTTCCTGAAGACGTATCGTACAGAACGCATCGTCTCATCTCCAGCTCAGTATTGGCTAAACTTGCGCTAAGTTTACTCTCCAGGTCTTCCCTTAGTTTAAGTTTATCCCCCCTATCGTGTAACAAACAGCAGCTTTCCTCATATAAGTGTTTTACAAAAGAAACCAGCTTGGTAAACTCCTCGCGCAGTAGAGGTCCTTCTAATAGTTTGCCATTCGGGTGAATTTTTTCTAGACATGCATCGACGTTGTTGGCTAGTGAATAAAGATCAACCTAAAAATGAATAATACGCATGAAATTGAAGAAAATAAATTAGAAACAGGATAAACACCTCTAAACTGTGGCTTATTGCTAACATTTTAATCCACTTTGTTAGCGTAATAACGCATTCGATGAAATTGATAAGCAGATGATGTTCATCATCCGTGAACAGTACATCGGGTTCAGCTGGTTGAATAGGTTTATCCACGAACGTAACAGTAGGTTTTTCTTTCTCCACGTGATGCGTGGGAACCGCCCCGCTGAACGAATGTTGCCGAATCTTTTCAATGTTGACCCCCAGGAAGGATTTCTCGTGCGATGGCATGCTTTGTCGAGTAAGGCTCGTTCTGCCCTTGTCGTGAGATATTGAGGGGCGAGGTTTGGCACCCTGAGCGGATATGCTTTGCCGCTGTTTCTCCTCCCACGATTTAAGCGAATTTTCTAAAGATCTGTTTCTACAGAGCATCTGCATACGATTTTTGTGGATGATCCGGATGATGCCTGGAGGTTGGATCCAGGCTTCTCCGTCTACTTGAATAGGTACGCCTTCTTCACCTAGAAAAAAAAAATTAAAAACATTACTCGTCTGTAAAACAGATACGGTTTATCTAGAAGCATTGGTAAATGATCTTACCTAAAATGTTAATTTGGACGCTCTGACATTGTGCTATGCGATGATGTTGAAGATTAATAAGTCTGGATGCAGCCATTTGTACAGATCCAAAAACGGCAACGACTTCTAAAATCTTATCGTCAAATGAAGGTACCAAAAAGATGTCTCCATCTTTGGAACTTCCCCAAAAGTTGATCCCACCCATAAAACTGAAATAAAAAAAGCGTAATTTTAATTTAAAATATGAAGCATGAAGAATAATCACCACGAGGACAACAGTTGATGATTGCGATAAGATTAGCGGATTATATCGTGTCCAGGAAAAACTTTACAATACACATTGTACAAAATTAATAATTGAAATAAAGGAGTAACATTTGTTTAAAAACTTGACATTGCAATTTACGAAAATTTGAGAAAAGTCGTAATCTTAAAGATCTAACCTTGGAATGTTCAATATCACAATGCCCTGGAGACTGGGCAACGGTATCCTTTGACCATCGCACTCCAACTGAACCCTCTGTTCCAAATTTTTGTAAGTTTTTTGGAGCCACTGTTTACTACCAAGGACCCCATACCACATATAGTTTTTAGCTCTCGATCTGCACTTTTCAGGATGTTCTTCGCGCTTATGATGGAAGTCTAGAGATATTTTGGCGTCGATGCCAATGCCAAAATAATTGTTCATCACGCAACGTTCATAGAAACCTTGCGATAGAGTTTCGTCGGGGTCTATCAAAGGGCTGACAGCTGCACAAAGGGTATCCGCATTTGCTAATAGACATTTGCTGATAAAACCACCTCCTGCACTTACATCTGGAAATAGTTAATTAAATTATTTTAATGCTCGGTTCATGTTAGGCTGTCGTTGACAAAAATTATTACATTTAAAACAAATACTTACTAGGCCAAGTAGGAAGCCTAACCAACGGATTGATAATAGGCAACTTTCTATTCTCATTCTCTTCCTTATCCTTATCCTTTTTATCCGGATCCTTTTTCTCAGTTGAAGCTTCGTAAAACTTAGTAGCAGCAGCTGCAGCGGCAAGCGCCGCAGCCTCAGCAGGATTCAGCATGCTGCAGCAGGATATCCTTCTAGTGGCAGCCGGCGACCTCGTCAGGAAGTTCTCCTGGCTAATTCCCAGAAGATTGGAGCTGGAACTGTTATTGCTGACGCTCTTGTCACTGAGTCGGTCCCGTTCCTTAGAACATAGCAGCTCCAGGTCATGATCTAGTTCGCCTTCGAATTCTACGCGGATGTGCTCCAAGCGTTCGGAGCGAATTTGTTCAGTGAGGACGGGAGACGGGGGTTCTACTATTACGCTAACTTGGGGGAATTTACACTGGAATAGAAGGATATGGATGCTTCCTTCAGATATGGTTGCACTAATGTAGCGAGGGAGTGCATGCGTGTGAGATGTTTCAAGTTTAAGAGTAAAGGTTCGCCTTGTTTTTTTTTTTTTTCATTTAATAACAATTAAAAGAATCGGTCAAAAGAGTGATTGATTAAAAACAAATAGCCCAACACTATTTTCACCCAATGGATTTGCATTTAAGAAATTTATATTTATAATGGCCGATTGAACAAACATTATGAGTTGAGGTTTTGCAACATCAATTTGTCCACTTAAAAGCTATATTTTGAAGGTAACAAAAAAATTAATTTATCTTTTTTTCTTAAACTTAAATGTATTTATAATGAAATATATCGTTTTTTCCACGGTTTTCATTTTTTAATGGGAATATATCGCAAAGCGTTTTCATTGGTACCTTTATGTATGACCCAACTCCTTATAGTGGAGTGAAATTAGACGAAAATATTCTGAAAATGGATGTAAGAGCTAGGTCATTTTTTTTATTTTTTCGAATTTATACATAAAGAGAAGCTTGTAAAAAATTTGTCAATAAATTTGGGCTGGAGCTTCGCGAGATATGTGCCAAAAACGGCATTTTTGGTATTTTTCGAGTGGATGAAGTAGAGTATCGATCCGTATAGTAGGGTTTTTTAAAAATGCAATAAATAACCAAAGAATCCTCGAATTTTCTTAAAAATTGGAAAAAATATGTATTTTTATGTCGGGAAGACATGGTAAAAATTAAAAAAAATCGGCATTTTTCGAAAAAAATTGAATTGGCTGCCATTTTTGGAAAAACAATAGTAGAGAAAAAATTTTTACCTTAAAAAGAATGATTTTGTGTGTACTTTTGTCTAAGAAAATCCAATATTTTATTTCTTTATTTAAAGTGCCCAATTTAGGGAATAATAAAAAAAAATCGATTTTCATTTTTTTCTAATTTGTTTATGTTTATCACGATATTTATGCTTGATTCTCTTAGAAAAACTATATTTCAGTCCAAAAAATGTTTAAAAATTATTTATAACCTCAAAAACTAAAATGGACAAAAAGTATGCCCCGTTTTACTTAAAGTCTAATAAATAACGGAAAATGGCCAGCTTTTATTAAAAATGGTAGAAAAAGTGGATTTTAATGAAGGGAAGACGTGACTAAAATTTTGAAATCTAAATTGCCATTGTTGTCCCACAATGGGCATTCCTTATAAAAAATTTAATTTGCCTCCATTTTCTGCTAAATCATCGCATACTTATTTAATTTTTTTGTATTAAATTTTCGGCTTTGCCATGTCCATTCATCTAAGGAAATGAAACAGTTTGTTTCTTTATTTAATTTGTCCATTTTAGGGCTTGCAAAAAAAAATTTTACTATTAAAAAAGTAATTATAATTTAGTACTTTTTGATGCATCCTGACAAATAATTTTGTATGTTAATAATTATAACTATGAACATTAATTATTTTATATTTTTTTTTATTTTTAGTTATAATTATTATGTAAAATTGATAAAAAACGCTTTAATGAAATTAAAATGTACAAATCTACAAACAGTTATTCTTAGTTAAAAAATAAAAAAGTCAAGGTAATGTTTTTCTTTTTTTAAGACTCCCTGCAAATATGCAATTTTTATTATCTATACTTTGTTCTGTGTTTGAGGCCATTATTACCAAAATTACCTGAAAAATTTTATTTAAAATTGCAATATAGAAATTGTCTTTTTAGATAGTAAACGAAAAAATACCTTTATATGAGTAATTTTCAAGAAGTAATTTTTTGAGAAAAAATAAGGAAATCAATAACTTGAAACAAGTAAAAATTAAAATAAAGTTCAAAAACAATGCAATGCAAAAAAACATTTCACCTTCAGTATTTTGTAAACTTTTATTTATTTAGTTTTTGAGGTTATAAATAATTTTTAACGGCATCCTAAACCTAACCAATTTTACATAGGATTACCGACTGAGTTTTAAATCTTAAAAGGATCGCCAAATCGTTCGTAATAATATTTGAGACTTTATATTGATTCGTTCCCTCTATTCACAAAAATCTTACTTAAGAACCTGAAATATTTTTTTATTTTTTTAAACATTTTTTGGGCAGAAATAGGTATAGTTTTTCTAAGAGAATCAATCATAAATATCGCGATAAACATAAAAAAATTGGAAAAAAATGAAAATGGATCTTTTTATTATTCCCTAAATTGGCGGCCAATTCAATTTTTTTTCGAAAAATGCCGATTTTGGCTGGACGAATACATAATACAATACGTTAAATAGAGAAATAAAATTAGAAAACGAGTAAGGAATTTAATTTATCAGATTCGACATCCTAAGACCGGTTTCTGCCTTTCGGCTTCGTCAGTTAGGCTTTTCGAATACAATAAATAAAATTCCAAACTCGTACAAGTCAGTAGCTATATCCGCTATAAGATAAAATTTTTAGATGTGCTGCCATCTATGATTAGAAGAGAGTATTGACAATTATTAAAAGCAAAAAATTCCCGGTGTATTGGGGTTGCATACACAATTTGTATTGTGTGTTGCAAAGCTTTTATTTGACTGATTCTAGTCAAAATGTCACTCTCTTCTTTCGTATCCCTTTCAGAGATTAATACAAAGTTAGAAAACGAGTAAGGAATTTAATTTATCAGATTCGACATCCTAAGACCGGTTTCTGCCTTTCGGCTTCGTCAGTTAGGCTTTTCGAATCCAATAAATAAAATTCCAAACTCGTACAAGTCAGTAGCTATATCCGCTATAAGATAAAATTTTTAGATGTGCTGCCATCTATGATTAGAAGAGAGTATTGACAATTATTAAAAGCAAAAAATTCCCGGTGTATTGGGGTTGCATACACAATTTGCATTGTGTGTTGCAAAGCTTTTATTTGACTGATTCTAGTCAAAATGTCACTCTCTTCTTTCGTATCCCTTTCAGAGATTAATACAAAGTTAGAAAACGAGTAAGGAATTTAATTTATCAGATTCGACATCCTAAGACCGGTTTCTGCCTTTCGGTTTCGTCTTAGGATGTCGAATCTGATAAATTAAATTCCTTACTCGTTTTCTAACTTTGTATTAATCTCTGAAAGGGATACGAAAGAAGAGAGTGACATTTTGACTAGAATCAGTCAACTAAAAGCTTTGCAACACACAATGCAAATTGTGTATGCAACCCCAATACACCGGGAATTTTTTGCTTTTAATAATTGTCAATACTCTCTTCTAATCATAGATGGCAGCACATCTAAAAATTTTATCTTATAGCGGATATAGCTACCGACTTGTACGAGTTTGGAATTTTATTTATTGGATTCGAAAAGCCTAACTGACGAAGCCGAAAGGCAGAAACCGGTCTTAGGATGTCGAATCTGATAAATTAAATTCCTTACTCGTTTTCTAACTTTGTATTAATCTCTGAAAGGGATACGAAAGAAGAGAGTGACATTTTGACTAGAATCAGTCAAATAAAAGCTTTGCAACACACAATGCAAATTGTGTATGCAACCCCAATACACCGGGAATTTTTTGCTTTTAATAATTGTCAATACTCTCTTCTAATCATAGATGGCAGCACATCTAAAAATTTTATCTTATAGCGGATATAGCTACTGACTTGTACGAGTTTGGAATTTTATTTATTGGATTCGAAAAGCCTAACTGACGAAGCCGAAAGGCAGAAACCGGTCTTAGGATGTCGAATCTGATAAATTAAATTCCTTACTCGTTTTCTAACTTTGTATTAATCTCTGAAAGGGATACGAAAGAAGAGAGTGACATTTTGACTAGAATCAGTCAAATAAAAGCTTTGCAACACACAATGCAAATTGTGTATGCAACCCCAATACACCGGGAATTTTTTGCTTTTAATAATTGTCAATACTCTCTTCTAATCATAGATGGCAGCACATCTAAAAATTTTATCTTATAGCGGATATAGCTACTGACTTGTACGAGTTTGGAATTTTATTTATTGGATTCGAAAAGCCTAACTGACGAAGCCGAAAGGCAGAAACCGGTCTTAGGATGTCGAATCTGATAAATTAAATTCCTTACTCGTTTTCTAACTTTGTATTAATCTCTGAAAGGGATACGAAAGAAGAGAGTGACATTTTGACTAGAATCAGTCAAATAAAAGCTTTGCAACACACAATGCAAATTGTGTATGCAACCCCAATACACCGGGAATTTTTTGCTTTTAATAATTGTCAATACTCTCTTCTAATCATAG
Source organism: Crepidodera aurea (assembly GCA_949320105.2). Classification (NCBI taxonomy): domain Eukaryota; kingdom Metazoa; phylum Arthropoda; class Insecta; order Coleoptera; family Chrysomelidae; genus Crepidodera; species Crepidodera aurea. The sequence continues at coordinate 89,811,778 of OX439473.1, read as the reverse complement.
ATGGCAGCACATCTAAAAATTTTATCTTATAGCGGATATAGCTACTGACTTGTACGAGTTTGGAATTTTATTTATTGGATTCGAAAAGCCTAACTGACGAAGCCGAAAGGCAGAAACCGGTCTTAAGGATGTCGAATCTGATAAATTAAATTCCTTACTCGTTTTCTAACTTTGTATTAATCTCTGAAAGGGATACGAAAGAAGAGTGACATTTTGACTAGAATCAGTCAAATAAAAGCTTTGCAACACACAATGCAAATTGTGTATGCAACCCCAATACACCGGGAATTTTTTGCTTTTAATAATTGTCAATACTCTCTTCTAATCATAGATGGCAGCACATCTAAAAATTTTATCTTATAGCGGATATAGCTACTGACTTGTACGAGTTTGGAATTTTATTTATTGGATTCGAAAAGCCTAACTGACGAAGCCGAAAGGCAGAAACCGGTCTTAGGATGTCGAATCTGATAAATTAAATTCCTTACTCGTTTTCTAACTTTGTATTAATCTCTGAAAGGGATACGAAAGAAGAGAGTGACATTTTGACTAGAATCAGTCAAATAAAAGCTTTGAAACACACAATGCAAATTGTGTATGCAACCCCAATACACCGGGAATTTTTTGCTTTTAATAATTGTCAATACTCTCTTCTAATCATAGATGGCAGCACATCTAAAAATTTTATCTTATAGCGGATATAGCTACTGACTTGTACGAGTTTGGAATTTTATTTATTGGATTCGAAAAGCCTAACTGACGAAGCCGAAAGGCAGAAACCGGTCTTAGGATGTCGAATCTGATAAATTAAATTCCTTACTCGTTTTCTAACTTTGTATTAATCTCTGAAAGGGATACGAAAGAAGAGAGTGACATTTTGACTAGAATCAGTCAAATAAAAGCTTTGCAACACACAATGCAAATTGTGTATGCAACCCCAATACACCGGGAATTTTTTGCTTTTAATAATTGTCAATACTCTCTTCTAATCATAGATGGCAGCACATCTAGAGAAATAAAATGTTGGATTTTCTTAGACAAAAGTACCTACACACAAAATACTTCTTTTTAAGGTAAAAATTTTTTTTCTACTATTGTTTTTCCAAAAATGGCAGTCAATTCGATTTTTTTCGAAAAATGCCGATTTTGTTTTTAATTTTTACCATGTCTTCCCCACATAAAAATACATATTTTCTCCAATTTTTCAGAAAATTTGAGGATTCTTTGGTTATTTATTGCCAATTCAGTAAAAAAAATAATATGCGCGAATTCGTTTTTTGAGGTTAGGATCCATTTTTAAAAAATCCCTGCTATACGGATCGATATTCTACTTCATCACGGTCATTTTAATTATTTTTTTATTTTTCCATGAGATATTTAAAAAATAGTGAAGCAATCCACTAGAAAAATACTAAAAAAGCCGTTTTTGGCACATATCTCGCGAAGCTCCAGCCCAAATTTATTGACAAATTAGCTCTTAGGCTCGATGCAGACGGGCGAGTAGATTCGCGACGAGTACGCAGCGTTCTCGCCGCGAGGAATTCTCGCCGCGAGATCGCGGCGAAGTAGCAGTCCCTGGCGAGCGTCGGCGGCTAGTAGCGTGCACGCGGCGAGTTCGCTGCGAGCTCTCCTACGTGTGAATCGCACCATTTGTTTCTTTGGTCCGCTACCCCGCGCGAGAAAAGTTCGCAGCGAACTTCGCGATAGAACTCGCCCGTCTGCATCGACCCTTACAGCCATATAAAATTCTAATTTCACTCCACTATTAGGAACCGCTCGTCCAATTTGAGTATCAAAATACTCGTTGTTACCATTTCATTCTCAACAAATTGAGGTCCCCCAACTCCACTTCCTCTCGAGAAATAATTAATTAATTTTTTGCAACTTCAAATCGTCTTATCGGGTTAATTTATCGGGTTCAGATTGGAACGAGCTTACGTGTTTTGTCAAGATCTTCAATTTGGTAAGTATATTTTTTTGTGGGATCAAACCCTGCTGAGATATATCGGAAAAACCGTTTTCATGTTGTAGTGAAATTATTTTTCACAAACTAAATAATTTGAATAATTTCGGGATTAAATGAAAATTTATTTAAAATTAAATAAAACGTTCGATTTTTATTTGGCTCACCGGGTACATTTAAATTTTCAAAGTCACAAAACGCCGTTCGATTGTAGTATTGCGCGCGCCGTAAATTAAGTCGCTTTGGAAGGCATTTTGAGTGGTAGGAGCTCACGAAGGTGAGATTTTAACATTTTGAAATTGAAGGATTCACTGACAGAAATCCGAAATTTCCAGTCGAACCAAAATTTAATTAGCCGTTTTTGATTCCGTTTGAGACCGCCGAGGTACAACATTAATTTTCCGTAATTTTCGTATTTGATTATCGCCATATTTGCCGTGTTATTCGAATCGTCTTATTTTGCTCCGAAAACGCGTCTAATTTTTGTAACGTATTAAGATACCGAATTTACGATTTGTTTTTCTGATTTTTTTTAAATCCGGTTTATCAGTTAGTAATTTGAGAACAGTTTATTCAGTTTTGGGGATTCGTAATTGTTTTATTTTAGAAGGAGAGTTATTTAGACTTTTCATTCCGATTTCGTTTTTAATTTTGTTAATTATTCATTTAATTTTGATTTCTTTTCGTGACCGAATTTTTGGAGAACCATTTGGAATTTTCATTCCGATTTTATTTTTATTTTTGTTAATTATTTTTCCGAAAAATTAATTGAACGGCATTCATTTAATTTTTATTTCTTTTCGCGGCCGAATTTTAGGAGAGTTATTTAAGTTCTCAGTTTAGAATTTTATTTACGATTTAATTTTTAATTTTGTTAGTTATCTTTTCCGAAAAATTGACCGAAAGTGATTCATTTATTTATGGTTTTCTTGAGTTAGTTTGCTTTTGATTAAATCTCAATTTAGCTTTTATTTCTTTTCACGTCCGCAATTAAATCCTGGGTACTAATTATTTAGATCACCGTTTAGTAGTTTGCGCCGCTTTTGGGATCAGATCTTGTCCTTGTTGGTTGCTTCGGCTGAACCCTTGTCCAATATCTCCCCAATCGCAAAGTTAGGTCGACGCGTTATTCGGAATCTTGGGACCAGATCTTGTCCTTGTTGGTTGCTACGGCTGAACCCTTGTCCAATATCTACCTGAGAGTTCCGAGCGGGTTGTTTTAGTATTACAGCTTCCGGACTGATCTTGTCCTTGTTGGTTGCTACGGCTGAACCCTTGTCCAATATCAGCTTCTGCAAGCTTAGGTCCGTGAAATCCGTCATTTTGGGACTGATCTTGTCCTTGTTGGTTCCTTCGGCTGAACCCTTGTCCAATATCAGCTCCCCATTCCCGCGATCTGATATTACCCTGTTTATTATAATAAGATAAGAAAGCTAACTAACTCACCCGATTTAAATTAAATAATTTAATAGTATTAATTAACACTTCCGGTTAATTAGGATTATTTAGAAAGGATGTAAGGACGTTTAGCCGATTTTAATTTAAGAATTTAACAACTTTAACAAAACCTACCAGTCCGTTTCGCGAATAATAAAATTAAGTAACTCTCCTGATTAATTTCTAATATTCACAAGGGGTTAATAAAATTCATCCGGATTAATTTAATCATTTAATTTATTTAATAACTCTTCCCGTAAATTTCAAAATTTAAATAAATTTCAATAAAGTCTGATTGAGTCACTCCGTCATTACCGTATTTAATAGAGCCGAATCGAACGTTTCTTTTAAAGAATTATTATTTTTTTGTTCAGGGTTAAAGTGGGTGGGCTTTGAAATAAAACAAATTTTATAGTGTAACGTAGCTAAAAACAATATAAGAGTCACGTTTATTTCCTGGTTTATATTCAACAACCTTACCTCTTTTCAGGGCTATTAAAGGTATATAATAAGTTAAAAATAATTAAGTCTGAAGTCAACAAGACCCCTGGAGAATACCGTATCTCCATCTGAAGTTACCTGTGCCCCTAAGAGGCCGTTTCTAAGGGTTGTGGAGCATACCACATAAAAAAACTGGCGCTCGAGCAATTTCCGTACTAAAGCGTCATCTTCTAAGGCAATATTTTTCTTAGTGGCAAGAAAAAGTCTTACAATGTACTTTAGATTTCCCCCTCCCGCCCGCTCACGTGGTTGCACGTTTCATGCAGGAATGATCGTGGAATCTGACTTCATCGATTGGGAAAAAAAGACGGATAAATATTTTGATGAAAGTTATGACCGATTTTCTGAAGTATGAGTAGATATAGTTTCTTCTATAAAAATTACATGGAGATGTTACAAAATTGGCAAAAAAACAAGCAAGAAATGAGCAACGTTTTGATAAGTTGGCTGAAAGGTAAGAGCTGATAAATCTCCTTGATAAGTTCCACGTTTTTTATTTTGATTAGCTAGTCTTTAGTACTGTTGTCTCAATTATAGTGATTTTATTATTATCAACAAGAAACCTAAATGCTTTAAAAAGATAGCGATCGATAAAGGGAATAATAAACAGAAATTTAAAGTATTTCACGATTCTTTATTTACATATAATTTAGTGAAACTGTTAAATGTTATTTTTACCCTTTAAAACCATATCAGTTTGTGAACTTGCTTACCAGCAAGCATTTATCAATATTAAGATTGTAATTATTATCCTTAACTTTTTCTAACAAAATAATCGACACATTATTGATTTTCTAAAGGTTTGTAACAACCCTGAATCCGCATGTTTAACACCCTGTATCTCAAAAACTGTGCATTAGATATCGTTGAACTCATCGTAAACTACATTATACTAAATTTTCAGCGAATTCGACTGGGACCCATTTTGCATAATAAACGTGCGGGGTACTTTCTATCGAACAAATTTCCATTCGGGCAAATACATCTACCTACCTAAAACCAATTCTGATAGACCTAACAAAGTATGTAAAATGGAATTCGATCTCTAAATTACAGACCTTGAAACTGAGCCCTATGCGCGATTCAGTTATGCCAGATTTAATTGTTTATCAGACTGTACTGCCTTGATTTTATAGACGTATTCCGCCAGATGGGGCAATTTGTTGCGAGGAAATGATGTTTTTTATAAATACTCCTAAATGCACATTTTTAAAGATTAAGAGCTCAAATTTGGCAGACATATTGATTATAGAGTTCTTGAGGGCTAATAGTATTGATTTTGAAAAATACCGTTTTATAGAGATTTTTATTGTTGTATCTTGGTATCCAAAAAAGCTTCACCTTTTCGGATACTAAAAGCACTAGAATAATACGTATACATAATTGTGTCCAAATTTGAACTCTTAATATAACGTAGTTTAAAAGATACGAGTCTGCGAAAATTACGAATGCGTCTATACTCCTCTTAACAAAGTTAATTAGAAATTTGTATGTTAATTAGTAAGTTTTTACCCTGTAATTTTAATAAAAAATAAAATTAAAAAATGTTGTACAACTTCCTTATTGTCGATGTAAAAGAAAAAGAGGAACCGGTTGATTATATTATCTACATTAATAATTATTTCTCTATGCATATGCATAGATGCCAAACCGCATAATCTTTCCTTTGTTGTGTGTATTATGTTTTATAAATTATAATCATGGGGGGGGGGTAATTACTCCCCCGTAAATCCGCCCTTGAAAGGCAAGCTGATCAAAACTTTGTTCCTGTTGTAGCATCACCATATGCAGTTATAATGTCTTATATGAATTCAGTCATCTTCAATAATCAAAAGTTTGAGAAGAAAGAGATTTTTATCGATATCAATACTCTCTTTTAATAGAATATCAATTAACCCTTACTCTTAAATTTTTTATTAGTTTCATGCTCGAATGATGGTACTTACCGCATCTTCTTTATCTTTATCCTTGTCCTTATCTTTATCCTTATCCTTATCTTTATCATCGTGCGACAGCGAAATATTTGACAGCTCTTTCTGCATTTTATTGAGACTAGTCTGACTACCTTTATTGCTTAGAGCGAGAACTTCTGATTCCTCCATCAGGGTACTCTGCCTAGTGACGTTTGCTTCGGTTTTTGTCGTTTTTATCGAACGATGTCGTTTGAAGGATCTCCTGGCTATATCGTTTCCTAAAAAACAATCTTTAAATTCCCAGTGACAATGAAGAGTTAATTGATTGGTGGGGTGATTTTGATAGGTAAAGAAAAATGGGAAAATATTATTGGTACGACAAAATTGATAATTAGAACAGCAGGAAATAAACAACAAATTTGTTGTTTATAACGACAAATATTAACTAAAACCCGCCAGACTCGACGCGACAGTAATAAAAAAAATTGCGACAAAATAAGTGAATTCAACGACAAAATATATGCATCAAAAAGTGCATCTTTCCAAGTGTTGAAGAAAAAAATTCATATCTTGCACAGAAAATATCCGAACCATACGAATTTCAGTACCCGTTGGTGTTTTGGGTCGCTTAACCTGAATATGATGGCGAAATGAGCCCCCGGTGAACCTGGAGGTCAGGACGGCGCCAGGAACGTCATCACTTGTAATCCCCTGTTAACTCATCAATAATGGATCGAAAGTCTTTATTCGGGGGTTTTTCGAGTCGCTCGTCCCAGTTCTGACATCGAAATCGGCCCCCGGAGCACCTGGTGCACGTGACCTGGCTAAAAACATCTCCTGGAGTTTTACTGAAATTACTTACCAAATCGATCAAAATTTTAGAATTAGATGTCCTTTTCTAGGTGAATTCGTAAGCTTTAAAATGTTTGAAGATAATTTTCTCATAACGGCTGTCACAAAAGTGGGAAAGGAGGGGGAAGAGGGGGGATTAAACCGGTAACCAGAATTAGAAGGAAAAAACCGTTTACCAAAAAGGTAATATGATTTGCTTCTAAACTCATAACGGAAGCCTTTTTTCAAAGCGGCTAGCGTGAGAAGATTGGAGTGCCGGCCCCTGCTGTGTTTTAAATGTAAAAAATGAGATTTGCATAATCATTATATCATTAACTTTGATTTTCGGCTTTGGCCAAAACTGTGAGAAAAAATGCGTTTTTCTGAAATTATTCCACTATATAATTTCTATCAGGTCAGTGGTATGATCGGATTCGATCGATTTAATTATATTACACTCAAAACTGGAGCATAGCAGATTTTTTGCGGGTCCTAGGATCCCAATAACTTGGTGCAAACACCAAAAAAAACATGAATTTTTTTTTTCAGGAATAAAAATTGTTTTGAAAGCATTTTTATGCGTCTACAAAAAGGGGCCAAATAGCATAAGTGGTCTTACTAAATAGCATTATTTTCCGCTTAACCGTATGTAAATATCTTAACACGTTCGCGTGACAACTCAAATTAACATTAATTAATTCGCACTAACAGGATTCCAAGCTATAGCATTGCATTAACAGCATTCCAAGCTATAACATCGCATTAACATGATTCCAAGCTATATAACATCGTACTAACAGAATTCCAAGGTATATAAGATCGTACTAACAGAATTCCAAGGTATATAACATCCCATTAACAGGATTCCAAGCTATAACATCGCATTAACAGGATTCCAAGCTATAACATCGCATTAACAGGATTCCAAGCTATAACATCGCATTAACAGGATTCCATCTGTACCCAGAGATGTTACTGATACTCTGACCCTTTAAAAATTTATATTATGCGTTTGTACGCTCAAAGGTTGAATAATATGCGTCAGTAATTTTAATTATAAGGATAACTCGGAATGAACTCATCATCATTTTTTATTAATCATTAATAATTAAGTAAATCTGTTTTCCGTAATAATAGATCCTGTGCGTCGCGTCGTCGGAAAAAACATCGAAAAATACAAAAAAATTTTGACGTTCCCAAATTACATTCTCCTCCCCGTTTTCGAGGATGCTAAATAAGATGGCGGGAGTTACAAATCTTTTAGAGTTAACCCCACCCTTCAATCAGCCAAAAACCTCCCCAAAAGGGTGAACATTTTTTTTTCGCTATAAACCACCTGTTTTTTTACTGTAATAGGAGATTATTATCATTGTTATATTTTGTATGATCAATTGAGGAGGAAGGTCTGAGGAGCGTGGAATGTGGTAGCTATTCATACACGGGATCGACAAACGTTTATTTGCTTTTCTATATACAGGGCGTTTCATAGGGAAATAGCGTGTTATCAATTTTGAGATTAGATAAAGAGGGCGCCACCTACACTCTACTGGATGAAGATAAGTATCAATTTTTTTTATTCCTGGCCTTTTTTGAATTTTTTTCAAGTCTTTATCATACACCCTGTAAAGGAGGGGGCACGTTTTAAATGTAAAATACCCTTCGGTCAGAATTGGACGAAATTTTGATATGTGATAGATCTTGAACTATCGATCAAATATGTTCGTTGCGCCAGAGCTCCAAGTTTAACAGTTTTTGATTTACAGGGCGTCCAAAATCACTACTTCATAATTTCAAAATATCATAAAATGTGTGTTTTTGTCAATATTAGCACAAAAATAAGTGAAACCTTTTTATTTTTCGTAGATCTAACTACTACTCTCTTGCTTTCATAATTTTTGTACATACAACTGAAATACAGGATGAGTCCATATATGTGCTTTTGAAAAAAAATGTACGGTGGTATTGCTTTGAAATTTTGGTGAAAGGAAGCTGACACATATATATTTCCATTAAAATTATTATTATAAGTTAGATCCAATATTCGTCTGATGTACAGAGTGTTTAATTTATTTAACGTTGTTATTCTTTCTATTTCATTTTCTGATAAGTCAATTGAAAGGCCCATGTTAAAATTAACTATTTGCTAATTGTATATGCCCACAAACTATTCACGTTGTGTATTTATACTGGATGTCCAAATATAAATAACCAAAGCCATACCTCGAATTATTCAAACGGAAAAGTCGTTAACATAAAAATCCTTACAATTTTACGTTCTAGTTTTTAAAAACAAAGTTTTTATAGATTGATAGACAAAAAGGTTAAATATGATATGCTTTATTTAATATGCTGAATATTTTCAAATAGGGTTTTCAATAGCGTGGATTCTTTTGACAAAAAGACACTTGTCGAAGGTAAACCTTTATTTTGATGAATTAAGAAAAGAAAACAGTCCCAGTGCCGCCAGTGTTCACACCATAACGACAAATGAAACTTGTCACTTAACGTTCGTTGAATACAGAAACAACAATCCAAGACGAGCAGATGCAACAAGATCGGATTGAATTCTCAAATGCCAAGTCATTCTTGTCGTATAGTACAAAACTTATTACTTGAATGATTCAATATTAAATATCTATCACCTCCATGTTATGTGAATTTAGTACATGATCTAAAACATTTGTAGAAGGATACTTAATTTGTTCTTGATATCTAGCGTATCCTAAAAACCATAGTACAGCGGCTATATGAGAACAAGTACCTAGAGTCCTTGCACCAGACTTACAGGTGCAGTAAGTACCTAATATTAGGTTAGATTCTTCTTCCTCGTCATTCGACACAAATGCAATCCACAATTGGTAAAAAACCAGGTTCATGGTTTTCATCAAACTGATATTGAACTTGACGGTCCTCTATTTCATTGTCCTGTATATAAGAAGGATCTATTTTTAATTAAAAAATACCTACAGTTATCTCTTTAAGGTAGTTATATGTCAGTCGAGGAAATAAAGGAACGCTATTTTCATTTAAATCAACCCATATGCCTCTTCTAGCGCGTAAGTTCTCTTCCTCGACCCTGGCTTGAACAACATTAAGCTCTTGAACTTTTTGAAGTATATTTTCAGCCAGACCAATAGAAGCATCTTCCATTACAATTGGTTGAAAATATTTATTTATAATGGCCCCACCAATTTTGAGAAAATCAGTAATATTACTAATCTGGGATGTTTTTATCCTAAAGCTAAAAAATTTAAAAATAGATTTTAAATGTCCATTGCGTGCTTCTACAATCCACCTTATTTTTGTAACGAGACGACTATCATTAGCGTTTTCTGTAGATAATTGTAGCTGACCTCTTGGCAAAAAGGCTGGCATTTTAAAACTAAAACCCAATCTTTGTAAAGCTGGAGTAGCATCTAAGTACCCGCGGTCAAGAATAAAAATATCTACTTCATTAAACCATGCGCGCATTCCATCCACATCTCTATTAAATTCACCTATAAGTACGTTAGCATCATTGTTGTCAGAATTTGAAAAATATGGTCCTTGAATATCTAGGATAAAACCGTTCGGAGCTACAATCACAGAAGGCTTGATAAGGTGTCTACCCTTATAAGTACAGTAGGACTGCCGCAACACTTTAAAACAAGAACTCTTCTCTATTTCTAGATAAGTACAGTCATTATACACTATCACATGTGATCTATCCGGATTTTGATTATATAATCGATTTGCAAAAGGGGTTACATGATTTTCGATGTAGCTGTCTCTTGTAGTAAAACCAATATTTTGTGGTACAAATCTTGCAGATTGCCTAACTAGAGATATAGCTAAACTAGCTTGTTGTCGTGTGTAAAAATTAAAAATGTCTGTTATAAAACTATCACTAAGGCCTTGTTGTAACTTGCACAGGAAAGCTAAGAGATCTCTTTTAGTTACATATCTCAAAGAATTTCCTATTCTAACAGGGTCGCAAAAGTTGAAAAGATTATTAAATTGGGCCTTTGTTATGGGAGAAACTGCTTTAAATTGAACATGTGTAAAATTATTTTCTCCTTCAAAACTCCTCTGGTTGTTTTTCTTTATTTCCGTACGTAATGCTTGCAAAAATGTATATAACCGATTAACTGTTAGTAAACACGGCCGTTTTACGTAGCATAGGCCAGGGAGCAAAAACTCAAAAAGATTACCATTCTCATCCAAATGAATATTACAACAATACGTATTTTCTTGTACATATATATCTCTCTCAACAAAAATATTAATTCTACACTTCGTGGATATTTTATGTATATCATTCCCATCGTTACAAATAAAGCATAAATGAGTTGATCTCTTTTGTAATACATTTAGTCTCAAACAATTTGGATCATTGTCTATAGCTTCAATTTCGCTTACAATAGAAATATTGCAGATACGCATTTCTTTTGGAATAGCCTGTTCAAGTAGATTTGCTTCTCTGCGACGTGCATTCACAATTTCTTGCTTCCTTACATTCGCCTCACCACCGATTCTTACCATAGCTCTAGGAACTATAGCATTTTCACAAACAAAGCATTATTGTCACAGAAATACAATTTTAATTCAATAAGCAAAAGTGCAGCTGAGCATTAACAATATCAATTAATTATATGTTTTTAAGTGAATTAAGTGAATTTAGAATGTTGATTTAATGCGCGCATGGTTTGATGAAGAAAATATTTCTATTCTTGGCCGCGGATACTTGAATGCTACTCCAGCTTTACATAGATAAGATGTCGATGGTATGACCACTGGCGGTACTGCGATATTGATGTTTTTCTTTTCTTAATTCATCAAAATAAAGGTTTACCTTCGACAAGTGTCTTTTTGTCAAAAGAATCCACGCTATTGAAAACCCTATTTGAAAATATTCAGCATATTAAATAAAGCATATCATATTTAACCTTTTTGTCTATCAATCTATAAAAACTTTGTTTTTAAAAACTAGAACGTAAAATTGTAAGGATTTTTATGTTAACGACTTTTCCGTTTGAATAATTCGAGGTATGGCTTTGGTTATTTATATTTGGACATCCAGTATAAATACACAACGTGAATAGTTTGTGGGCATATACAATTAGGAAATAGTTAATTTTAACATGGGCCTTTCAATTGACTTATCAGAAAATAAAATAGAAAGAATAACAACGTTAAATAAATTAAACACTCTGTACATCAGACGAATATTGGATCTAACTTATAATAATAATTTTAATGGAAATATATATGTGTCAGCTTCCTTTCACCAAAATTTCAAAGCAATACCACCGTACATTTTTTTTCAAACGCACATATATGGACTCATCCTGTATATCAGTTGTATGTACAAAAATTATCAAAGCAAGAGAGCAGTAGTTAGATCTACGAAAAATAAAAAGGTTTCACTTATTTTTGTGCTAATATTGACAAAAACACGCATTTTATGATATTTTAAAATTATGAAGTAGTGATTTTGGACGCCCTGTAAATCAAAAACTTTTAAACTTGGAGCTCTGGCGCAACGAACATATTTGATCGATAGGTCAAGATCTATCACATCTATCAAAAGTTCGTCCAATTCTGACCGAAGGGTATTTTACATTTAAAACGTGCCCCCTCCTTTGAACAAAAAAGGTATACTTGTTTTAATAGCATAAATTCAGCTCATTTCGAGATATTTCCATTTAGAATATTCCAGCCACAGTATCTATTTAATTTACTTTAACATATTTCAACATAGTAGGCTTAATTAATTGTTAGATGTAATTTTATTCACTAAATTCCATCTAAGGAGGTAATGAAAATGCCACGACACAACCATTTCTCTAATTCAGAAATGAGAGATATGATTTGTGTTTATGCACAAATAAATTTTTCTGGACTTGCTGCTGCCATCTAACAATTAATTATTTGTCAGCTGTACATTTTTATTTTAGTTTCAAAGCTTACTATGTTGAAATATGTTAAAGTAAATTAAATAGATACTGTGGCTAGAATATTTTAAATGCAAAAATCTCTGAGTGAGCTGAATTTATGCTATTAAAACAAGTATACCTTTTTTGTTCAAATTTACAGGGTGTATCATAAAGACTTCAAAATTCAAGAAAGGCCAGGAATAAAAAAAAATGTATACTTATCTTCATCCAGTAGAGTGTAGGTGGCGCCCTCTTTATCTAATCTCAGAATTGATAACACGCTTATGATTTACTAACTTAAAAATATAACCATACCAAAGTTCAAGTCAATATATTAAATAATAAATAAATTATGGTAAAAAAACGAAAAATAAATTTTATTTGTAACACCCTGTATCTTAGTAGTAGATACCATTTAGTAAAATATTAATATTTGAAGGTCCTGAACCTATGATTAAAATATTGACCATTCCTTATGATACACCCTGTATACAGTATGTCTCACTAATGCACCATATGAAAAACTTTTTTATTATTAATTTTAGGAAAAAAGTTATTTCTTATAAAAAGTTCTCCATATTCTAAAACCTAAAATGCAACTATCAGACATCAAATTTTTGCAGTCGTATACGAGGTTTGTCAAAAAATATGAATTTTGGCCAAGAGTAAAGTACTTACCTTTATTTTCGAAATATGAAAAAAGTTATTAAAAAAACTTGTTTCTAATGACATTTTACGTCAATATACCGATTTTGAATAAGATATTCCGACTTTAACAAAATTTTAATTTTTAATATATTTTTGTGATACACCCTTGTTTAACTGACAATTTTGATTTCGTTGAAAAATTTAAGAATGTTCACAGGGACCTTATAAACCCATACTAGTCTTCCTTTTATCAGGAAAAAGTTAATCCCGATTAAAATTTTTGATTTTCTTGGTATGATTTGAATATTATTAGAGACCCAACAATCCCCCTTTAATATCATATTATTGAAAAAAACTCACCTTCTACAAACTGCGCTAAACTACAATAGCGCGGTTGTTCAGTCTCTAACTTTTTATCCAATATATGAGGGAATGCTCTATTTTCAAAACCAAACTGAGCGTCCTCTTCCACGCTCAAAGAAGTTTCTACTTTTGTTCTAGAAGCTCTACGTTTCTTCTCCGATTGCTTTCTTTCAAGCGAGTCTCTTTTGAGGCTCATCTTTCGTTCTGAAATCGAGGAAATCACTGTGTCGAGTTAAAAGATTAGTTTTATTTGTGAGAATGTGCTACAAACTACGAAGTGTCCTAAATTTAAGAAGTATATTCAGTCTTATCATGGTATTATTTATGCGATATTTTTTTTTGTGATAAAACATCTTCAATTATTTTAGAATGTTACTTTGTATTTTCTAGCTGACCATAACATTAATGAACATACCAGATACCATACTGGCGAGAATAAATAAAGAATTAAGAAGCACACAAGACACTACAATTGCTAATGGGTCAGAAAGAATATATACATATACAGGGTCTCCCAACTAAAATTTGCACCCAAATATTTCGAGTTTGGTCAAATTTTGAAAACATGCCGAGACAGGTCAATTTTAACCTACAGGGGCTCAATTTTTATCGTAGTTTCAACCTTCTTTTTTCATCCCTCTAGCGTCCAGAACCACCCCTTGAATCTTAAATGTCAAGGGGAGTTAACTGACACATCATTTTAAAGCTGCTTTTATTATCTAATGCCTAAATGATTCTTTTTTTGAGCAAACTGCTTAGATTACACAGTCCCACAAAAAATTTGTCCGTGCCAAGAACTTCACCACTGTAACTAGGGGTTTTTGGGGTTGCTGAATCCGAATCCGAGATCCGCTTGACCTCATCAGGTCAGCGTCAAGGTCATTTGAAGGTCAAATTGAGGAAAACTTCTAGAAAAATCTGAAAAAATTCATACGAAGGTTTTCAGGGTCGCTGAATCCGAATCCGAGGTCCGCTTGACCTCATCAGGTCAGGGTCTGGGAAAAATCGGAAAAAATTCATACAAAGATGTTTAAATTAAAAAATCTTTAATTGAACAGTACATTCGTTAAAATTAAAATGTTTTTTTAGAACTACTATTGTGTTATTTCACAATAATCTAAGCAGTTTTCTCAAACAAGAGTCATCCAAAATAAAAAACAGAACGGTGTTGCATTAGATAATGAAAGCAGCTTCAAAATGATGTATCACTTAACACCCCTTGCCATTTAAGATTTTTCAATGGGCGGTTCTGGGCGCTAGAGGGATGAAAAAAGAAATTTGAAACTACGATAAAAATTGAGCCCCCTCTAGGTTAAAATTGACCTGTTTCGGCAATTTTTAAAAATTTGAACAAAACTCGAAATATTTGGGTGCAAATTTTAGTTGGGACATCCTGTATGCTTTGTAGTCTTGAAAAAGGCATTTGACAAAATTGATACAATTTCCGCTACACGCTACATTGGATTTTAAATAATACTATGATAAGACTGAACGGTTACATGCAGCAGAATAGTTTGTATATACATGTTCTAAGTGGTAAGTATAAAAAATATTAAAATAATGAGAAATGTTATTAATAAAAATTTTTATATAAATGGATGCAACTATTGATTAATAAAAAAATGATAAAAAGAAACTGGTTAAGAACAAAAAAATATTTATAAAAAATATCATACATAAATGTAAAATATTTTTATTATTTTGCTGTACGCAACCAAGATTTTTCCAAAAAAAATACTATTTACAGAATGAAAGTGATTTACGAAAATATCTGCTAACTTATTTTTATTATTAGGTGTACAACTTTGCTTCCGACGCGCCGTTTTTTAAAATATATCATAGAGTAGAAGGCCTACAATAGTATTTTTTCTACAACTGCTATGAAAAGTAGCGAATTTCAAAACCATGTATTGCTCATACCGTGCGGGAATACTTTTCCTCACGGCACTTTGCCCCACACCACATACATTTATATGGAGAATCAACAAAAATCGACAAAAACTTAGTAGGCTGCTGTTCAGCTTTAAATAGTTGTCACAACTGCCAGATTATAGAAGTTTCTTAAATTCCTAAGGTAGTTTTCATTCGTGCTTTGATAAAAATCGCAATTTCCATTAAATATTATAATAAGACATACCTATTTATAATAAATAATATGGGTAATGACAGTAGTGACGATTTTGATAATACTCCGCCAGAGATATTGGAAAGAACCGCAAAAGTAACGTTAGATTTGTTACCGGTAATTTCAAGAAGAAAATATGAATTGGCATACGAAAAATTTATGGAATGGAGAAGAAATACAAATTTAAAATTAAAAAATTATTTAACTGTTAAAAGGTAGCATACTTTCATGTTATTTTAGTTTTGCTAACCATAAAAATAAATATTGTTACATTACTTGTATTCTTTAAATCTGTGCAGTTGTAGACAAAGTACTTTTCTCACTCGTGAAAAAAGTTGAACTTTCCCCACTTGTTGCACAATATACTATTGCCTAACAAGTGTGGAAAATGAGTTTTTCCGCACGAAACTGTCGTTGAGTTCGGAAAACGTATTTTTCACAAGCGTCAGGAGCAATTCTTTTTCTATATTCAAATCTGTATTGAAAATTGAATTTTCCACACACTTGTAGGCCTTCAGGCTCGTGCCACAAACTTGCACACTCGTGAGAAAAGTACCTTTTCCACGGGTTGCCCACTATACTTTTTCTACAACTGCACAAATTTAAAGAATACAAGTAATGTAACTTAATATTTATTTTTATGGTTAGCAAAACTAAAATAACATTATAGTGTACATTTAAATAATTTCTTTAATTTTATTTTTGTATTTCTTCTCCATTCCATAAATTTTTCGTATGCCAATTCATACTTTTTTCTTAAAATTACCGGCAAGAAATCTAACGTCACTTTTGCGGCTCTTTTATTATCAAAATCGTCACTACTGTCAATATCCATATTATCAAAGCACAATTGAAAACTCCCTTAAGAATTTAAAAAACTTCTAAAGGCCTCGTGCAGATGCGCGCGCATCGCATTTTTTGAGGCCGCTTTTTTATGTTTTAGGGGAGCTGCAAACTGCGAAACGAAATTTTTCCAAAAAATAATAAATAAAACGTTAAAATAATTCTGTTGAAAGTTGAATGTAGTGATTTGCCATAATATTCATGCATAAAAGTAGTAAGTTTACATCATAATATTTTCGTAATTTTTAGTTTTTAATAACATAACCTCATTTCGGTTGTGTTTTTAGAGAAATAATATGATATTCACGTAATATTATTAAAAAAATATATGTGAATAGAACAATATTAAATTTACTATTTGGTATAGATATTTTAACAGTCAATCGTTATTGTAAATCCGTTTAATTACAAATTTCACATAAATCCGTATGTTAAGTTAATGGAGAACGGCCTCAAAAAGTTTTCAAAATACGCCACCTGTTTCGCTGGTGTTCCACAGTGTTACCCCCACTTAGTAGTCTGCACGAGGCCTATAATCTGAGAATTGTGACAACTATTTAATTAAAGCTGAACAGCAGCCAACTAAGTTTTTGTCGATTTTTGTAGATTCTTCTTATAAATGTATGTGGTGTTGGCAAAGTGCCGTGGGGAAAAATATTCCCGCACGGTATGAACAATACATGGTTTTGAAATTAAGTAAGCTATAAGAAATACGCTACTTTTCATAGCAGTTGTAGAAATTAGTATATTGTATACATAGGCGGTAAAGTGGCATTTTTCAGCCGCTTAACTACCTTGGTTTACAGATAATTTTTTATCCTACACAATAATTGATGGTAATATTTTTTCTTCAACAATTTTATTTTATAATATGAAATTCATTACTGTGAGTCATCATTTTTTACAGTGACATTAAAAATTGGATTATGTATACTACAGTAGTTAACAAAGGAGATTCCTTGCTTGGATAAATTTGATAACAGTACTTGCTCAGAAAAGGAAGTAGTTGAAGTTGCTGGCCCTGTGTCTACTCTATTTTCTAATAAAGGAGTCATTTCAACAGTTTCAGTAGATATATATTAATTAGGTGTGATAGTCATAGTAGAAGACCCGGCCATATCGTTAGTGTTGAAAAGTTTTTTAGTGGCATTTATTTTATGTCAACTTCAAACAAACATCGAACATGACAACTTATGATTTAATGAATTTGCAGACATTGACAATTGCTAACAATTTATTTTAATACTGACGTTTAATGGCGTTGTTTATTTTAAGCGATTCTCTTTTGTTTCTTCAGACTACATGATTTGATTGAAATCGGTTATGCTATTTTAAGTGGGGTATCAATCAAATTGGCAATTTTTATTTAATTTATGTCAATTGGGTCGTCTGCTAGCGTGAAGACGTAAAATTTATTTTCTCGGCTAGGCACTTTTCATGTATTTTGCCAGGCTAGCCGTAAAAAAGGTAACTTTCTCCTCTCCGAGAAGCCGGTAAAATTCAACTTTCTCACAGTGTAGGATAAAAAAATATGTTGCTGGCTAGGCCTTTGTTCTCTAATGTCATACAAAAAGTAAAGTCAGCGGGAATGCCAACAGAATCAATTCAATGGTTCGGAAAACCAAATTTGAGTTTGTTTGTGTGTATATTAAATTATATGGTATATATAATAAAGTAAATATTATCCTTTCATTATGATCATGTAGCTTCCAGCTCCCTTATGGTGTGTCAGTAGCATGCAGGTTCATAATTGTGAAACTTCCAGTCTTTAAATAAAATTTGGTTGGTTCTCTTCATTAAGAATAATTTACTTAAAATTCGAGAGACCGATGCCTAATGTTACATGTTTTTGTGTAGCGTTTTAGTTTCTTATAAAATATTTTGTCAACATTCCAAAAAGAAAAGACAAACACTAAATTAAAAAATTACAATACAATAAGTAATAAAGCGTTTTCAATAATAAGAAAACAGGAAAATTTCATTTGAAGCATTAAAATTGTGCCATCGTTTTAAAAGTTTGTCAGTATTGGCTGAAGTCAGTATTTTTTGTCATTCCTTTAAATAACTCTTATTTTTTCGTCATGATAAAATTCAATATGAATAGAAATAGCACAAAGTCAATCCCACAATAGTATATTATGCAACGATCATGTAATGATAGCTATTAATACACGAGCTTAAGGTAAGTTACGACATGAGCAGCAGGCTAGTGACGTAAATCAGTGTATTAATAGCCATTACATGAAAGTTGCATACGCTATTTTTTCTACGACAAAATATAAATAAGAACTGAAAACTATTAATTTATTTGATACAAGAATAATTTTGACATTATATAGCTTTCACAGAACTATCAATAATATCTAATATATATCAACAACCTACTTGTTTACAACGTAGAAATTTCTATTGGTCAGTCAGTTTTATAATAGAAAGCAGGTGGTTCTATTGCTCAAAATCAGTTTTATAATGAAAAGTGTGTTTAATATGAAACGGATAGCATTTAATAAGTAATTTAAAGTACGGGAGTAGAAAAAGTTTATTAACTAATAGGTAGAATGACGACTAGTTTCGATTAAAAAAGCCACCTACACGTCTCAACTGAAATAGATATACATATGTATGAAATTATAAGAGACTATAAACGTATGTGTATTTTTAAAAGAATTTAATATACCTATATAACTATTGGGGCGCATTTTGTATGGAAATCCTTGTAAATAATTACATAATTAATTTATCTAACTGTTTTATAGTAAGTGTCAAGTAATGGTCCATAAATTTTTATGGTTCACCAATAGTTGACACTGGTGTCTGCTAGTGGTGCTAGGATTGGTATAAATTATTAACGTATTCCATTTCTCTTCCCCTCGGTCACAATACATATCCTCTGATGAAAATTTAACGAAAATTGAACAAGCAGGAACAACTATTGGTACCGGTATGTCAACTATTGAGGTTTTGCAAATGATGATGATGAAAACATCACTACAGAACAGGGAAATCTCGGAAGAAGTTTTTTTTGTAAGTCAAGCTTTGGTAGAGGATATGTGTCAAACATTGGTGATATTCAAAATTGAAAAAGTCTATATTTGGGGTTTTGCATTGAGAAAAATAAATAAATATTCAATATTCAATTATACACATTAATATTTCTCAATATGAACTTGTCCTAAAATCTGGAAGAAATTAAGGATTCACGTAAAATTTTGAATAGGTTTAAAATTTAATTTTATTATAGCAAATAACTACAAAGTCTTTCCTTAGACTGTCAACTATTGGGGTTTTTACCTTAATAAAATATTGCTGTAGAATAAGATACAGGCCGTTAAAGTTGAATTTTTTTTTTCATTTTTATCTGATGATGTTACTGTATATTTATCAATTTTTATCAAAATCGGCAAAGAGGTATAGCTTTGGATAAGGAATATTATTTTATGTATTACGTCACATGTTGTTACAGGGGATGCCACGTGAGTGATTTTTTTGACGTAACTTTTTAGTGATTTTGATTAGAAAATATAACATAAATCATTTCTACGTAATATTGCTGCTGTTGTTTAAGCACGATAATTTTACCCATTTTCGAGAAAACGCAATTGAACAGTTCATAGCCTCAGAAGGGGATTTCAAATATTATTTCATTGATGAAACCTGTGCTTTGGACTGTCAAATATTTGTTTCTGATAAATGTCATTTCTGGTGAGTGAATTATTTTTGCTATGAAATTATAGGCTATGCCTCGTCACAATCATGTTTGGTGTGTTATAGGCGACCAACTACTAGGGCCATATGTTCTTCGTTCTTCCTCCAAATTTAAATGGAGATTATTATTTATTTTTTTGCAAAATACTTCTGGTGATATTTTGGATGATATGTTACTATAGTTTAGAGAAGAAAGGAGTTCAGTAATTTAATTTGTAGAAGTAGTACAGGTTTAAGAGGTAGAAATTTTATTTTTAGCTCATCCTTCAATGCTTATTTGTAGTTAAAATGAAAATTTTAATACATTTGATCGGCCTAATAAAAGATTTCGTTTGATTTAATCATGTGTCCATGGTTTTTTTCTGTAATAAACCTGTTCTTTTGACAGATAAGTCAGACTTTATTTATTCATAGCCGTATCGTATGTATTTTAATTGATTCGGAATTTTGTATTAATATACATTTCAAAATGGCTTCATTCTAAAAATATTATCAGTCTTCCTTGAAGGCAGAATTACTCTTAATAGCAAAGCAACATAAAAACAAATTCGAAAAATATATTATAGATGAGATGGACCGAGAAAAAGGAATTGAAATTCTCAGATTACGTCCTTACCTTACAGAGATAAATAATAAACCTCAGAAAAGACAATGAAAATGATACCAGTAGTTATAGTGAAGACAGTGACTTTTAAGGATAGTTAGGATTTTGATAACAATTGATAAATATACAGTGACAACAGAAAAAAACGAAAAAGAAATTTCAATTTTAACGCCCTGTATCTTATACCACAGCAATATTTTATTAAAGTTTATTTATAAAAAAATAACCTGCCTTTAGCCTATATTCCAATAGTTATGAATTACCCTGTATTATACCCATACGTTTGATAGACATATTTACTTCAATTAAAACTTGAAGACGGCTTTTTAAGTCGAAACTAGTCTATATCTACCTATTCGGTAATAAATTTCGTAGGATTCATTTTGAGTTATTTCTATTCATATTTTTTTATTAATTTTTAATATTCATGAAATTTTCCTATTATTACTATTGATGGCGACGAATTTAATAAAAAACGATCACTCAATGGCATGGCGTTATTGGGGAGCGGTAAAGGTTCAAAGTACGTCATATTCGGAAGCTTGTTTTTATCATTTATTATACATTGTACATTTTTTTAAATAATCTTTATCAAAGAGTCGATTAGCAGAGTCAGTTTTTCAATAATACAATTTGCTATTTCTACAAATTCTACAATAATATTAATATTTTTTTTTCAGATGAGGTAAAATGATCGAATTTATTGGTTGAAATAAAAAATTTGGCACAGATATATCCTATCAGGATTCGAATAACGAGTGTTAAAAAATACCCAACAACATAAATGCATAAAATTTGTGACTATATCGTACTATCTATACATTTCAGACTCTAATTTCTCTAATTTTACCAACAAAATTCCGCTGTATAATTATTGAAACTTTGTTTTAGGTGTTTTTGACATTTATTATGTTTTTATCGTAATTTCAAATTGCTATCTTGGTCAACGTAAACGATAGAAGGACGGTTGAATGCAAAAAAGTTGCGTATTTAAAAGGTCAACAAAAATTCGAAATAAAATTTGGATAGAGCCTACAATATTTTTGAGAAGATCTATATAAGATTGAGTGCATCTTTTTCACTCCGTTAGGATTAGAATATCTAAAAAACCGTTCTTAGTGTGTTTTTACGTGATAAATAGATCCTTAGATCGCCTGATTTGGCTCCATCGGATTTTTAATGGGGTTACCTAATACCTAAAGTAGTTATAGACAACTTGATCGAAATATATTATACATCCACATCAGAGTATAAATGAGGAATGAGGTATATATTGTAATGTATTATATAAAACAACTTTTATGCATGAGATTTTACCTCTATATTTAATTATATTTATTTATTTATTATTTTTTTTTTTTTTAATCTCGGGGTCAGAAGCGAGTTCCTCTGGCTTTAATCTTGTTAATAGAGATATTTTTTTTTTATGTTTTTAAATTTATACTAATTTTCTTTTAAAATATAAAAAAAATTTTTAAACATAATAATAAATTTTTATTTTAAGAATTCTTTTTCACACGAAAATGTTTATAATTATATGAACATATAACAACAAAATTATCTAAGTCCAGACCTGTACTTGTGTATCCTAACCAATGCGACCAAAAAAATTAACTGTCAAATTTAAATTTGGAACTATGTGTTGGCTGCATTGATTTATCAACTTTCTAACCTAACTTAACCTTTGTGAATTTATAACAGAACAATTAACAATGAAACTATACTATAGCTTATTACTACAAGACGACTATGAGTTAAATTTAAATTGTTTGTGATAAATTTGTTTTAGTTCTTTGTGTTTTATTTTTATCACTGTTTAGAAAGTTTATTGGACATATATATTGACTTTAGCTGGTAAGTATTTATTTTATTTTCTGGTGTACTCACAACTGGGATACTGGGAATCTTCAGCAAAGTTTAATATAACCTTCATTACATTAGGATTCTGACACAACTGAAAATCTGTGTCAATGTTTAATAGTCTTCTGTGTATTATTATTATACTTTTTCTTCTTGTTTAAATTTATTTTACTTATTTTTAATTTTCTCCAAAATTTTTCTCTTATCACCTTCAATTCAAAACTTATTATCCTCCTTCATTTTTTTTTTGTTGCCCTGGAGATTTCTTTCTTTCCTAGATTCACTCCACAGGCATTCCGATTTTCAAATTTTCTCTTCATTCAAAATTGTCTAAACCTCACTTTATACTTTTTTTTATTTCACTACACTGATTAATTTAAAAACTTAATATTAAATACATTTATTTTATTTTTTTTATAATTATAACATTTTCCATGTTTTTAATTTTTTTTAGGTGTGAAGAAGTTTAATTGATTAAAAATTTTATATGTCAAAATTTGGTTCAATCATTTATTAGCCTTCAGATACTACGAGATTTATAAAGTTATAAATTATCAGGTAACATTTAATTATACTATACTATTGATTTAACCTCATGCATATTTTGTATTTTTTAGATAACACTACAATATATAATTCAAGCAGCGATTCTAAAATTAATAATTAATATTTTATTTTTCAAAGAAAATTAATTCGAAAACCTCAAAGTCAGTACCACATAAATCTAATATAAAATTAGATATTGGTTGCACCACGATTTGACTGAAAACAACTACTCCTGGGGCAAATACCCCCACAGGCATTGAATTACATCAGTCAAAACGTGTGTCGGATAGCTATATTAGCAATACCAACCCTTTGATTTTGTTATTTAAGGAGCCGTCATTCTTAGACCGGTTTCGGCATTATTTTGCCTCGCCAGATTTATGTGGTACTGACTTCGAATTAATTTTCTTTGAAAAATAAAAATTCGGCCACATTTGAGATTTGAATAATTTATTTTGTTTAAAAACTGCCCGTCTGGCCGTTGTTATTCCAGCCTGTTGGGCTGCCTATATCTGGCAATTTTGATTTCGTTATTTAAGTGAGGATGGCGTTGGTATCTCCTCGATACTTCGTCTCAACCAGTTTTATTAAATACCTGGTGGGTCCAATACTATTTTAAAGATATGATGTCGAGCTGTCTATTTCTTACTGATGAGGCAAAATAATGCCGAAACCGGTCTAAGAATGACGGCTCCTTAAATAACAAAATCAAAGGGTTGGTATTGCTAATATAGCTATCCGACACACGTTTTGACTGATGTAATTCAATGCCTGAGGGGGTATTTGCCCCAGGAGTAGTTGTTTTCAGTCAAATCGTGGTGCAACCAATATCTAATTTTATATTAGATTTACGTGGTACTGACTTTGAGGTTTTCGAATTAATTTTCTTTAAAAAATAAAAATTCGGCCACATTTGAGATTTGAATAATTTATTTTGTTTAATTAATATTTTGACGTTTTTGGGACGAGTGGACAAATTATATTAGATAAGAGGAAAAATAATTTTCTCAGATATGGAAAAGAAAATGATTCTGGAAAATATTAAACCAGTTATTATTTCATTAAATTTGGAAGAAGACGATACTGACATTTGTTGCTTCAGCTAACAGCACTCGTATATAGTGTGTTGATAAAGTATGGAATTATTTCAAATGCGGATTTTCTTTTTGAAAAATCCTAAGACTGGTTGATTTTTGTTTATAAATATACTTATTTTGACATAATTGCCAAATTTCTGAAATCATACCTTTCAAAGTAGTAACGTCATTTTCAATTTTTTTTATCATCAATGTATGACGCGTTACAACTCTTTTGAAAGTGCTTTTATTTCTTTTTCCAACCATTTATATTTTTAAATATTTATAGTCTACAGGGTGGCGAAAAATGTTAAATTAGTGAATTGCTTGGATGTGGAGAAAAAAAGCAGAAATTGAGTCTTGATTCGGGTATTTATCTATGGGAGTTCTTATCATAAATGTTCAAATAATTCCTGACAAAAAGTATGCGAAGGATTCACAACACATCTACTGGTAAAAGGGATCACTGCTTATGACGATAATGTTAGCATACCTCATTAGACGTAAAATATTTTAGTAGAAACAGAATTAAAATAGTCATAAAGTAAAAAATGTATCCTTAAAAATTGAGTTTTCCTAGGTTCTCTCAACAATATAATGTTAATTAAATACTGTAATTTCAGATAAAGTTCCTCACAAACAAAAAGTTTGTTTATTTAAATATTGATTGAAAAACTGGCCTTTACATGATTAACTGATTAAGTGAATACAAAAAGCTCCCGATTAGGACGTTTGTTCGTTCCTCCTCCTTACCTATATCGCTCGGAAACAACGTCGTGTCGTCAGTGTAAGTATTGTCAACACTATCCAGACCGTATCCATATACTTCACCTAACATGGAACTAATATCGTCCATTAAAGACTCACCATGGATGACGTCCGAGGTGGACTGGTAAGTGTCAGTTTCGGGAGAGTCAATGTGGCATATGTGACCGTTCAAAT
The DNA here is from genome assembly GCA_949320105.2 of Crepidodera aurea. Taxonomy (NCBI): domain Eukaryota; kingdom Metazoa; phylum Arthropoda; class Insecta; order Coleoptera; family Chrysomelidae; genus Crepidodera; species Crepidodera aurea. The sequence goes on along the minus strand of OX439473.1, from coordinate 89,786,506 downwards.
CTTCACCGTCGCTGTCTTTGCGCGGTATAAACGATTTTTGGTCCAGGATTTCGGACCCTATGCTTACTTCCTCGTTTGACAACACCGACAAGATGCTACTGCATTCTTTGTCATCGTCCACACCTGCTGCATTTTTGTCAGTCGGATCTGGGTCGTGTTGCTTTGTAGTGGGTGGCGACATATCTTTTTCGGTTTCCTCCTTTATCGTGTTTTGCTCCATTTCAAACTTCATGAGCGAAGTTGCAGTTTCGATGAGGATTTTCTCTGTGGTTGTTTCCGAGCTGGAAAAAAAATTGAAAAATATATTATACATATAGGAATAAGAAACTTGTGCAGTGTTTAAATCGATGACATGACATATTTTTGAAGGGGTTTGGCAGCAAAATATATTTTTTTCGCAGATTGATACCCAAATACTTACTTTGCAGTAAAAGTAAAATGTGCACTTTGGAGCCTGGCTAGTAAAATGAATGATCTCCATGGCCACTAATATTTGACATTTGTTGGTAAGTAACAGTTCTTTATGCTACAAGAGAGGTAAGTAGTATTTACCAGTAAAGGATGATTTTGTGGCCAAGCATTAACGAGGGCTGGTAATAGAGTCGAGACTGGTTAAGACTCCGGACACACTAGCGTTTTTTCGCGCTGTTTCAACATGAAAAAACGCAACAAAAATAGGCATCAATGGAGTAGACGTGGCTGGCCAGACGCAGCCTGTTTTCCCGCCGATGTCGCGCATTCTCAAGGTCTTCCGCCGCGTGCTTCAAACCGAAGGCGCTCTGGCCTATTTTTGCAGCTCGTTTTCCCGCTCATTTCTGGCCACACTATCGGGAACACACGCGTTTAAATACGTAATCGTTGCTAGTTCCATTGTATTGTTATTTAAATTATTGTGTTGTGCTGATTGCGATATGGAGTATATCGATAGCGAACGATTAATTTTGAGAGTGGAGCAGCAGCCCTGTCTTTACGATATCAGACATAAAGATTTCAAGGACAGAGAACTGAAGAGGAATGCCTGGAAAATAATAACAATTCTCGTGGTCGGAGAAAAGTAGGGAAAATGGATCAAAAAATAAAAACGAGCGAGAATCGTAGCTGCGCCGGCGTCGGGAGCATTTTTCACGCGCATTGTGGCCGTGTCGTTAGGGCGACTGGAAAACAAGCTGAAACGTTGCGTGAAAAAACGCTAGTGTTTCCGAAGCCTACTACTTAACTTCTGCGTGATATATTACGGTTTTTCCATGCCCAAACTTCGCAGTTTTTTACGGTCCGTAAATTAAAAAAAAAATCGTTTTTTTTGACATTTTGTAATTTATTTATTTCGACATTAATCGATGTCAATTTGGTTCCATTGTGCTTGTCCCTACTAATTAGTTCATTTTGACAATTTGACGTTTTGCCGCTACTAAATAAGAAATCTGATTCCGAGAACGATTTGATGTGTTTTTCTTTTCTCAAGTACAAAAACAATTCATATGCAGTTATACAGGGTGTCCCGTTGGTACACGGAAATATTTTAAAGGTAGGTAGAGATCATAAAGGCGAAAAGGCGATTCTAAATAACCCATATATTATGGGTCTCTTGGCTTCCATAACCGAGTTACAGGCTGTTTTATCAATTATGCATAATTATTCATTTGGCCAGAACTTTGGAATCACTTAGTATATTTTTCCATTTTTGGCATACGGATTACACAATAAGAAAATAGTACATAATGTATATCGTTGAATTGGTAATTAAATTCTCTATTGAATGACAAGATGGCCCTCGGTAGGTACCATTTGAAAAAAACGATTTATTCGTTAAAAATGAATTTATAAAATTTAAATTCCCGCTGTAGGATTTGTTATTGATCATATCGATGAAAAGTTTATTACTATGAATTACTGATGTCAATTAGAATAGATTTTGACCAGATAAAGGCCTCCTGTGCTAAAAAAAAATTTTGGAAATTTGAATTTTTTTATTGAAAAATAAAAAAATTGGCAACACTGTCGTATGTAATTTGAGCCATAGAATCTAAAAAACATCAAATATATAGGGTGTTCCATTTAAAAAATCGAAGTTGGTGACATTTCTGGCGAAACCGGAAGTCCGCCATTTTGTTTTTATACGACTGTCAATCCAAAATTGTGTCTTATATCTATTTTCCAAATTTTATTCAAATCGGTTGAAAAATGACAGAGATATAGGCATGGCCCTAGTCTCATTGTCACCCGGTATACGAAAATCCAGGTTCGGCTTTAGGAAAAATTGAAATATATTACAAATATCAAAACAACACCCTGTATGTCACAATTTTAATATTTCCATTTTAGATTTGAATAGAAGGAAAAAAACTGAATTGAAACAAGTTGTTGTTTTTATCCCGCCACCAATTCAAATTGGAAAATTTTGAAACTGAAAGTAAAATTTTCATTTAATGTAGAAAAAACATATTATGAAACTCATTTTTTCTTTAACAATTTTAAAAATTCACTTCGCGTCATTTACCTATTTCTTGTTTATTCGGCTTAAAATAAAAAATACAGTACTGGTGTACCTGCAGGCCCGTACTTAGGGGAAAATATTCAAATAGGCATTTATTTTTTAAACGCCCAGTATAAAGTAAAGCGGAACAATAAACGCTCATAGTAACTAACAAATATTTATTAATAATTAACAATATTGCTCAAAATGTCCACCATTTTGTTTTATGCACTTTCTTGCAAGTTTAATGATGTCTCTTACTGATTTTCTTATAATAAATGGATTGTTTCTCAATTCCTCGCAGGGCTTCCTCAATTCTTTGAAGCAGTTCTGCTCTATTGTTTATTTACACCTTGGATTTCATATATCCCTATACAGCATAATTCACTGTGCTAAAATAAAATTATCCGAGGCGATTGAACAGTAATCAATTTAATATTTTGTTTAAAGTACGGATCTGTAAAATTACTTAAAATAGTGTTAAAACGGACAAATAATAAAAATATTAATAATATAGGACTGTTTAAATGTCGAAAATAAATCTATTTTGAATATTAAGTAACTGATAAAAAAATAATTTCTTTCTTTTTCTCTAAAATTTTACTTTGTTTAAAAAAAAAGAGACGTCCAAGAAAGTGCATAAAACAAAATAGTGGACATTTTGATCAATTTCGTTAATTATTAATAAATGTTTGTAAGTTAAATAGTTACTATCAGCGTTTATTGCCCGCTTTACTTTATACTGGGCGTTTAAAAAATAAATACCTAATTGAATATTTTCCCCTAAGTACGGGCCTGCAGGTACACCAGTAGTGTAAAATTATTTTATGCCGAATAAACAAGAAATAGGCAAATGACGCGAAGTGAATTTTTGAAATTGTTAAAGAAAAAATGAGTTTCATAATATGTTTTGTCTAAATTAAATGAAAATTTTACTTTCAGTTTTAAAATTGTCCAATTCGAATCGGTGGCGGGATAAAAACAACAACTTGTATCAACTCAGTTTTTTTCCCTCTATTCAAATCTAAAATGGAAATATTAAAATTGTGATATACAGGGTGTTGTTTTGATATTTTTAATATGTTTCAATTCTTCCTAAAGCCGAACCTGGATTTTCATATCTCTCAATATTTCAGTACATTATTCGTGAGAAGTGTAAGCTATATGCCAAAAATGGAAAAGATATACTAAGTGATTCAAAAGTTCTGGCCAAATGAATAATTATGCATAATTGATAACTCGGTTATGGAAGCCAAGAGACCCATTATATATGGGTTATTTAAAATCGCCTTTATGATCTCTACCAACCTTTAAAATATTTCCGTTTACCAACGGGACACCCTGTATATAACTTTTTTGATTTTTCTGGCAATAAATTTAACGATACAACTTCCGCAGCAACATTTCATTTTCTGAATCCATTTTTTTTAAATTAATCGAAGTTTTAAATAAATAAGTAATTTGGCTTTTAAGTGACATCGCGTAGTCTACTGTTAAAATAATAAAATGTTACCAATGGAAATATGACTCAAGTGTGACAAAAAGTAGTGAATAATAATTATTCACTGCCAATAGTCCTTTTAGTGTATAATACATAGTATTATACTTGAGATACCTAATAAAAAATGGGTTCATTCTCAAATAGTCGTGGACAAAACATATTTTCATTCGTTTTTAATACCTTCTTGAAATTTCACATACTAAATAAATATGAAAATCTTTTTGTTGCTCCAAATACACATAAATAGGTGAACCTATTTTTGTCCTTCATACGAAATTTCACATCTTCAATAGCAACATACATATAAAATGTGTTACCTTTGCTGTTGGTGAACTTGGCTAGCTCTTCGACTATCAGCAAAACCTTCTGGTACTGGTAAAGTGAGTAAATCGCTTTCTTCGTTTCCAAACGTCGAGTCTCTCCTTACATCAGGCATCGGAGATATATTCGCCAATCTCGTCGTTATAATAGAACTAAAAACATAAAGATTAACATTATACCTACGAGTATGTATAATGATGTATGAGAATAAACAGTTAATTTACTGAAAAATTGCTTATTTTTTAAAAATAAACGTTAAAAAATGACCTTCGACAAATATTTTGTTATCAAACGTGAGGAGTTGTCCTTAAATTCAGTCAGCTGGCAAAAAAACCCTAATTATCATTGGAAAATAAGTTGCTAGAGTACAAAGCCATTTTGAAACTAATTTGGGCCTACGGAATTAAACTGTGGAATACAACATCGATCAAGATTTAACAGAGATTCTAAAAGAATGTGCTGAGAGCATTTATTGATTCTTTTATCGAACCTAGTACATCAGTTCTTTCAGTATCTGAAGTTATCAGTGAATACACTGAAAAATACCGCGAGCAATTAACAGTGCATCCAAATATACTAGCCAACTTTTATTCCTAGAACCTAAAAGACTGATAAGTAAAAAGATTGAAGCTATTAAATCTGTCAACTAGATTCAGTTGCAATCAATTCTTTAATTCCTTAACATACTAATTTAGGAATAGTGAATATATTCAAGAGATAACAAACTAATTATTCACATTGGAGTTAAAAATAAATGTCTTACCTTGTTGGTGAAGGACAAGAACTGATATCGGTACTACCGCCGGACTCTATCGTGGGCATCGGTCTCAGAGAGTCCCGCTTCGTGGTAGGTCCCGGTGAATCTACTTTGTCTAAATCGCTGCTTAGAGATATCTTAACTGAGGGTATTGCTACTGATGATTGTCTATTTTGCTCGTCGACCACCTGCTCGGTGTGTTCGACTAGGTTTCGAATGGCCCTCTTCAGGCTGTTTGCTCTGTGGATTAGAGCGTCCTTTTCACGTTCCATAAATCTTAAAAACAGCCAATATACTGGGTGTCATATTGCGTCGATATGGCAAAAATCGTACAGTATCGTCATAGATCAGTTGCCAGAGAAGGATATTGACCAAAAGCTTGCACAAAATGTGATAACGATGAAACTTGGCACTAAAGTACTTGAAATGGTGTAGAAAACGATAAAAAATCTTTGCTGCTTTAAAGTGTATGCTAAGTTTACAATTTCGAAAACAAAATCGAAAATTTGTTTTTTTCATTATAATGAGATATATCGCAAAAAAAATATTCGAAAAACTAATAGCATCTCATGAAAGAGCGCAAAATTTTACTAAAAATTATATTATAAGTTATTTAAACAAAATTGTATTACTATAAAAAATTATTAAAAATAAGAAAGCAAATTCGAAAACTCTACGCCCGCCGAGAGTTGAATACAAATATTCAGGCGACGCGTTCGGGAAAAATATAGTATCTTTAACGACGGTGGAATTTTTTGAACCATAAAAATACCAAAAAAGGACCATGGGCGTAACAAAACTGCCTAAGGTTGTGAAATAAAATCACACTTGTTCCCAAGAACAAAGAGATTAAAAATGTCCTACACTGCACCAGCGTCTGGACTTCAACAACTACTCCTTGAGCTATATGCCCCTCCGGGTATTGAATTATGAAAGTCCAGACGTGGTTTGGCGCCCGACCAAGTTGGGGCTTTAAACCAAAAACTTCGATTTTATTATTAAAGGAGCTTGCCATTCTTAGACCGGATTCGGAATTATTGTTCCTCATCAGTAAAAAGCAGGCTAGCTCGACATCCCATCTCTAAGGGATGTCTGAAAATGAATTCGACTCGCCTCGTTCTTGATAAAAGTGTTTGCGATACAGCACGTAATAATAAAATCAAAGCTTGCAAAACTATAGAAAACTATAACGACGGTGGAATTTTTTGAACCATAAAAATACCAAAAAAGGACCATGGGCGTAACAAAACTGCCTAAGGTTGTGAAATAAAATCACACTTGTTCCCAAGAACAAAGATATTAAAAATGTCCTACACTGCACAAGTATCTTTGCCTAAAATGTATACTCCGAACACAAAAAGAAAGCATTTTAAAGAGGAGACTCTAAGATTTCTCAGGAAGCCATTAGTTTTTATTTTTTTTTTTGTTTTTTCATAGAAAATTTGACCGAAAGTTATAATTTCTAAAATTCCTACTGATTTTTATAAAACTGAAGATATACATGGTGTTTCATAAGGAATGGTTAATATTTTAATCATAGGTTCAGGACCTCTAAATAACTCTGGGTCAAATGTTATCTACTACTAAGATACAGGGTGTTGAAGATAAAACTTATTTTTCGTTTTTTTGCAATAATTTATTTATTATTTAACATATTGACTTGAAATTTGGTATGGTTATATTATATTTTTTAAATTAGTAAATCATAATCATGTTATATTTTGAGATTAGATAAAGAGGGCGCCTCCTACACTCTACTGGATGAAGATAAGTATCAATTTTTTTTATTCCTGGCCTTTTTTGAATATTTTTCAAGTCTTTATGATGCACCCTGTAAATTTGAACAAAAAAGGTATACTTGTTTTAATAGCATAAATTCAGCTCATTTCGAGATATTTGAATTTAAAATATTCCAGCCACAGTATCTATTTAATTTATTTTAACATATTTCAACATAGTACGCTTTGAAACTAAAATGAAAATGTACAGCTGTCAAATAATTAATTGTTAGATTGTTAGTAATTTTGTTCACTAAACTCCAAAAATGCGCCGACACAACCATTTCTCCAATTCAGAAATGAGAGATATGATTTTTGTGTTTATGCATAAATAAATTTTTCTGGACTTGCTCCTGCCATCTAACAATTAATTATTTGACAGCTGTACATTTTCATTTTAGTTTCAAAGCCTACTATGTTGAAATACGTTAAAGTAAAATAAATAGATACTGTGGATAGAATATTTTAAATGCAAATATCTCGAAATGAGCTGAATTTATGCTATTAAAACAAGTATACCTTTTTTGTTCAAGTTTACAGGGTGGAAGTCGATATCTTCAACATACCAAAAATTCAGGCAAATTAACCGGAACTCATTTCTCCATAAGCCGGATTCCTGGTCCTTTACAGGGTGTATAATAAAGACTTGAAAAAAATTCAAGAAAGACCAGGAATAAAAAAAATTATATTTTTCTTCATCCAGAAGAGTATAGGTTATGGTACGATTATAATTTACTAACTTAAAAATATAACCATACCAAATTTCAAGTCAATATGTTAAATAATAAAGAAATTATTGCAAAAAAACGAAAAATAAATTTTATCTTCAACACCCTGTATCTTAGTAGTAGATAACATTTGACCCAGAGTTATTTAGTAAATTAATTATATTTGGAGGTCCTGAACCTATGATTAAAATATTGGCCATTCCTTATGAAACACCCTGTATATTAATAGAGGCATAACAAAAAAACATTGTACATTTATCATTATACTTTTACTTATTGTCTCTGTTTAATAAAACTTATGTTTTAAAATTATCATTTTTTTACAGCATTCATTCGACGCAATTTTTATTTTCAAAATAGTGTTTATTTATTTATATAAATCAATTTCTAAATTATCTTTAACTTTATTTAAAAACAAATTAATTTCTGACTTATATGTTCATCATTTTAATTATTTTTACATCAAAAGTGAAAGTATATTAATGATAAATGTACAAGGATTTTTTTTTGTTACGCCTCTGTTAATATATATCTTCAGTTTTATAAAAATCAGTGACAATTTTAGAAATAATTTTCGGTCAAATTTTCTATGAAAAAACAAAACAAAATTAAAAACTAATAGCTTCCAGAGAAAGCTTAGAGTCGCTTCTTTAAAATCCTTTTTTTTCCTTCTTTGCATACATTTTAGGCAAAGATACCTTAGTTTTTTCCGAACGTCTCGCATGAATATTTGTATTAAACGGCTCGGCGAGCGTAGGTTTTCGAATTCGCTTTCTTATTTTTAATAATCTTTTAAAGTAATACATTTTTTTTAAAATAACTTATAATATAATTTTTAGTAAAATTTTCCGCTCTTTGACGTGGTTCTATTAGTTTTTCGATTTTTTTTCGAGATATAATGAAAAAACCAAACTTTCGATTTTGTTTTCGAAAGTTAGACTTTAGAGCAGCAAATATTTTTTTATCGTTTTCTACACCCTTTCAAGTACTTAAGTGCCAAGTTTCATTGATATCACATTTTGTGCGAGGTCATAGTCTCTGACAACTGGGCTATCAGTAAAGCTCCAATTTTAGTTTTATAAGTAAATATTTTGAGCTGTCATCTACACGCCTGAATTTTTGCCACATACATACCGAAAACATAATAAAACGGTAATTTGATTATTTTAAAAAGATTGATATAGAAAAATATATCCAGAACATTGGATGTTTTTAGAAACTCAAAGAGAAGTTCTCCGATTTGAGAGATCAGTGTTTTTACAAGAAATTGTGCAATTCTCTAAAAAGCGATAAATTTCTGTGCTTCGGTCATAAAGTTTCTCTCAGATTTTGGTTTTGGAATTTTTAATAAAGAAAGATCAAATTCGTTATTTTCAGATTGAAATATATCGATAAAAGTAAAACTAATATAAAAATAAACAAACAAAAAAGTTCGTCTTCGATGTTGATACAGGGTGTGTCACGTAGATGGCCCGTTAGCCATATATAGAGAAGTATATAGATATTTGAAATTTTAAAATTGGGTTACGGAGCTTTGTCAGTACGATCGATTCATTGAAAATATTTTCAAATTCCGGTTACTTACAGAGGAGACATTTTCACTTACACATTGAACGAAGTTAGAAAATAAAATAATCTAATTGTCCAGTAGTTTGTTTATTACAACTGCCATTTTCAATTTTCATGGCATGCTAGATTATATAACCCACCAATTTATGTAAAATATCTTCAAATTATAATAAATCTAGCAATAACTCAGAAATATGTAACTTTAGATATAGGGAATGTTCATACAGATTGAAAGATAATAAAAAACTAATTCAGGCATGATAGCAAAATACAGGGTGTTTCATTTGAAATTGTCGAATTATTGAGAATTGAAAATATGGAATTGTAGACACCCTGTATAAAATATCGCATTTGACGTTTCACCGTATGCTAGAAGGATATTCTCACAATCTATGTATAACATTTGAAATTAATAGCTTAACAACTAAGCCAGGTACAGAAATTAAAGTAAATGTGTGTTTTTCAAAAATTTTTTATAAAAATCTCGAATATTTCGGAAACCGTTAAACTTAGACCTGTGGTATGTTAATAATCTTTTGTTCAAAATTTGATGGTGAATCCAAAAATAAAAAGATAAATGGTATGTACATGTCATTGGAAATAACAAACCGGAAGTTGAAAATATTTTCATTGAATAGATCGTACTGACAAAGCTCCGTTCAATGTTCAATTTTCAAAATATCTATACGTCTCTATACAATAATAATAATAATACTTTATTCATCCTTTTTGATCATAATACATGATATAGGACAGGTCAAAAACTGATTTTACAGTAAAACAGCATGCACCTTGAAACATTATTTACATAGACGCTAGTTAAATTAAAAACGTTTGTTTAAAAACTCTGGTACATCATAAAAACATTCTTCAATTAAAAAATTTTTAAGAGTTCGTTTGAAAACATTGAAATTGCTCTCATATCTTATACAGGTAGGCAAGTGATTTAGGAATTGAATTCCTTTATAGACAGGACTGAGGAAACATGTTTTGGAGGCCTGATAAGCTTGCCAGACCTGATCGGGTAATCGTGGAAATCATTAAAATTACTTTTTGTGTATAATATGCACTTGTAGATGTAAATAGAATAAAAAGTGAGGATACTGAACTCTTTAAAATGATTTCTGCATGTTTGTCTATAATCTAGATTAAAAATTAGACGGATAATCCTTTTCTGGGAAATAAAATCCCTTGATGCATTGGCCGAAGCTCCCCAGAGTATGACATTATACGACATATGGGAGTATGCTATTGCATAATAGACATTAATCAATTGCCTAGTTGTAAACATTTTTTTTAACTGAAGTATTGCAAAGTAACTGCTGTTTAATTTTTTACAAATCTGATTGATATTGGTATTCCAACTCATATTTTTATCAAGGTAAGTACTTAAAAATTTGGTAGAACTCGAAAAATAAACATCAGTATCCTTAACTGAGATACCACTATATCTATCCTTGTAAAAAATGCATAAGGATGGTTTTTGTCGAATTTACTATCAGAGAATTCCTTTCACGCCAACTGATAAATTCTTTTGATAAAATATTCATCTTTAAGATTAGCTCATCTGGAGATTCGGCATCAATCGCTAATGTGGTGTCATCTTCATATAGTATAAAATGATTAGTGCTAACATATTTAGAGAGATCATTTATGTATAATAAAAATATCAGGTTGGGGAAGGGACTTCTGATCTACAATTCTAACAATAATTTTTCTAGCTTCCAAGTATGATTTCAGCCACGATAGAAATTTGCCCCGAAATCCTAAATCTCGTAGTTTATTTATTGTTATATCAGTACTAACCGAGTCAAAAGCCTTTGAAAGATCAAAGAAGAGTGCACCCACATACCTTTTCCTATCCAATGAGGTGTGGATAAAATTAAGTAGGGCTATGGATGCACTCTCAGTTGATCTGCCATGTTGATGGTCAGATATAACATTATACTTTTCAAGGAAAGAAAACATTTGTTTATACATACATTTTTCTATTATTTTACATACAATGGTTTGGGCTGTTATTGGGCGATAATTATCAAGACTAAGAAGGCTACCTTTTTTATGTATTGGTGTAACACAATTCCTATCTTTAGATTAGATGGAAACGTTTCTGTTTCTAATGAGTAATTAATAATGTCTGCTAGAGTGCAAGCAATTTGTGGACCTATACTTTTAACAATCTTTGTTGAAAGACAGTCAACACCCTCGGCATTAACATTTTTCAGGCAATTAATTACATCCAACACATCTTCAGAGATAACAGGATTGAAATAAAAAGTATTAGCGACATACATTATTGTATAATTTTTAAAACCATGGTCAGTAAAGTGAGTAAACTGTGTGGCAAACAAATTAGCAATTTCGTATTTATTCCGCGTTATTTCTCCATTTAAATCCACGGCATCAATTGTAGTATGTCTCTTTTTTCCTATTTTTTGTTGTACTGTTCGCCATATATATTTTTGTTTTGGTTTTACATTTTTATTTTCAAGATTTTTTTGGTAGAACAATTTTTTTGATTTGTGAATTTCAGTGACATAATTTTGCTTTAACCTTTTATAATTTAAATGATCATCGGGATTTGGGGAATATTTTGTTAACCAAAACAAATTCCTAAGATCATCACCCATATGTATAAGATTGCGATCAAGCCATGTTTTTTTGGTTAGATTACATACGTTTTTTGTTAAAATAGGGCAAATAAAATCAATATAGTATCTAAAAATTCATTATATACAAGATCAACATTTGAAATATTTGTATTATTCAGATATTCATAGACTGACAAGAAACGTTCATTTTCTAGATGAGTTTGTAAACTCAGTAAATTCGATGGTGAGACATTTCTAAAATTTATCTTTCTTTTATTTAGGTTATTTTTGCAATATGTACATACTATACTCGATCGATAATCTACTTCAATGTTAAGTCCTAAATGATCACCAAGTTGCAAATCAATCACGTTTTCGTTATACTCAAAAATCATATTAGTTAAGAAATAGTCAACTTTAGTTTTTGTCGTTTTCAAATTTTTATTTGTGAAAATCCTCGTTGGATCACAATTTTTTAAGTTTAAGTTAAATATATGGCTAAAGGGCCATCTACGTGACACACCATGTATAGGTATGCACAAACATTTTACCAAACTTTGGTTTTCAGAATTTTTTAAGGTCCACGAATCTTTTTTGAGATGTAAAATTTTGTGATAATTGGAATAAGTAAGATTGCAATATGTATCTGCAAATTTGGTTTTATTTGATTTTCCAGATTATCTGGACGATCATTATATTGAAGAACATTTTATTAACGATATCATCGAACCTCTGATAATTTAACATCGAATTCATTATTTTCCAGCAGAAGATTTTAAGATTTTTTTAAATATTATCTTTCTTTCAAATAGATTCTGATATCAACAAATTTAATTAAATGAAAAATAGATGGTTAAAGGAGGAGGCACACTTTTAATGGGATTTCCAACAATGTACGAATTTGATAAAATTTTTGTATATTGTAGATACCGACTTTCTGATCAAAACGTCTCATGGGCCCAAAGAGATCCTATGAATAGTTTCCGAGATAGAGTGGCGGGTTTGGGGTATCTTGAAAAACACGAATTAAATGAAAAATACTAAAAAGCTTGGTATTTTCTTTAAAAAAGTGATACAAGCAATTAATTTGATCTTGGTAGGCTGTGTCGGATGTCATGTGCTGATTTTTATGTACAGGGGTACTCATAAAAATTATTAATTTGAAAAACATGAATTAAACAAAAAATATTATAAAGGATGGTATTTTATTTAAAAAAAAATAATAATACAAACAATTCAATATTATCTTGGTATAGGATGTCACGTGCTGATTTTTTATGTACATAAGTATATTATTAATACTATTTATTTCCATACTCTTATCAAAAAAGTGACAAAGTCCAACCTCAACTTGCAAATATTTTTTAATTATTCTAAAATAAAACGTAAATAATTTTATATACCTACCTCAGTGGCGTTGAATAAAATAATGTATTTAAATAGCTGACATTGTGTACAGGGTGACCCAGGGTTAAACAGTTAAAAGTTCAGGATCGGTTGTTCAGGAAAAAAATAAGATTTTTATTTCGCAGTTTTTAATTTTTTTCTTAAAAACGAATCGAGATACGAATAAAATTGAAGTGGCAAAAAATATCAATTAGATTACCTTGTGGGACGTCACCGGAATTAATAATTTAATTCTAATGATATTGAAAGAAGCCCTTTATTGCCGCAAATAAGCATGCCTATACTGTATTTGAAAATCAAGAGAGAGTAAATTCCCAGAAATGTTTTGCAGTTATCAATGTTAAAGGCAGTAAACCATAGACGTGCGTTTTCAAAATTAAATTAATATGGAAATAGAAATATTTAATTTGTTTTAGTTATTTATACCTAGATTACCAATTTTAGATAGATAAACATAATTCGTAAGTAGTAATTTAATTTGGGTAAAATGAAGAAAAAGTCAATATTATTTTAGGCATTTTGTTTTAGGCATATGTTTATTTACAAAATATGTATATAATATGTACAGATAATTACAATTATTTATAAATTAATATGAGGAGCTAAAAAAACAATTAAGTAGGTATATGAGAAAAAAAAAACCAACCGCAAGGATAAAATTTGACGAGCAACATGCAAAAAATACGACAATATTAAATCTTAAAAAATAAAAATCTAAAAATAAAATTAAAGTACATAAATTAATAATTTTAAAGTTATGGTTCCTCGCACTCTGTGTCAGAAGATTCACCATCTGATTCTAGAGAAATTACAATGGGCTCTATAGTAATATCAATTATGTTATCTAGCTCCCACATTTTTTTTTCTATTTCTGTAACGTGTCTAATACATTTTTGCCAATTTTCACTTGTTACTTCAGATATTGCCTTATTGAAGAGATTTTTAACATCTGATAATTTAAAAGTAGTGTTATTTCTGGCAACATAACCTTTAACTTGAGCCCATATTAATTCTATCGGATTCAGCTCACAATGGTAGGGTGGTAAACGAAGGATTTCAATTTCTCGTTTTTTGGCTATCTCCTCAATATTATATTTTTTATAATTTTGCTTATGTTTTTTAGCAATAGTTAACAATTCTGCCCTCAGCATTGTATTGTCAAAGGCTAAATTTTTAGAAGATAACCATTTTGCAATTTCATCCTTTTTCCATTTAGTGGTTGGTAAAGGTTCAAGTAATCTGGAGTGGTAACTTGCATTGTCCATTACAATAACCGATCCTTTTGGTATGAATTGAATCATCTGTTCAAAATATTCCTCAAACACGTCTCCATTCATTTCTTCGTGATAATCAACGGTTTTTTTTGATTCAAATAAGAGTAAACCATTCTCAAAAAAATCGTTTGTACTGCCTATATGACAAATAATTAATCTTTTACCTTTTCCTATAGGTTCCTTAAAACCAGTAGTATATCCTTCTAGAAAAGCTTGATGGGATGATTTTATATTTTTGTCTTTCCAAACTCTTCCTACACAATGTCCTTCATTAACCCATGTTTCATCTAAATAATAAATGTTTTTAACTTGTTGTATTCTTCTGAGGTACTGTCTTCTCCAACATACAATTTCTTCAGAATCAATTAGCATTGAGTGTCTGCCCATTTTTTCAAATTTAAAGTTTAACTCATGTAACACTTTCCATAGTTTATCCCGGCTTATTGTGGGTAAATCAACATCATTCGTAATGGCTTGCAAAACTTTATCTAAAGTTGGTATTTGCTTGTTTATAAAAAATGAGTGAACAAGCTTACGAATAGCATTTTTAAAAAACTCGTCCACGTTGACTTTTAATAGTTTTGGTCTACCTGGTTTCGGCTTTGGTGAGGTTACTCCACCTGATTTTTCCTCCTTTAGAACTCTATATATTGTAGATTTTCCATATCCCATTGCCTTAGATGTTGTTTCAACTACACTGTCAATAGTGTTTGAGGGATTTTGATGTTTAAAATAGTGGTACACATTCACTACAGCACTCTTTTCATTGAGCGATAAATGGTCTAGTTTTAATTTTTTCACTGGCGTATACTCACAAACTGCTTCCATTTTTAATCACTACTATTTGTCACGTTTATCGAAAATCAAATAACTGCATTTCTAGAAACTATTTAAGTCAAAATATCTGTCATTAGAAGCTGTTGCCATTCGGAGGTCGTTAAATAACAATTATCCCTTTCTATTCTGGTTACGCCTATGACGCACGTTAATCCTCTTAGGCATACTGTAGTAACAATGAAAGATCATAAAATAATGTGATAGTCCAAGAAATTTAATAAATTTTGTATTGAAATTAACAAAAACAATTTAGAATGCATTACAAATATTAAAGTTTTACCGCACGTACTGTACTATAGTTTTGCATACCGAATTACTTTTTATTCTGGGAATTTACTCTCTCTTGATTTTCAAATACAGTATAGTTTTATCAAAATCAGCCAAATTGTTTTTGAGCAATTCATAAAAAAATTATTTTGTTCTAAAAATAAGGCAAATTAGGACCCATGATTATGGGAATAAAAAATCTTAATTTTTCCTGAAAAGCCGATCCTGAATGTTTGACGGTTTATCCCTTAGTCACCCTGTATATTTACCCAATCACTGCTGAAAAAAGTATTTACATACAGGGTGGTCCTTAAGTAATTGTACATAGAAGTATGGTAGATTCCTCACTTTAAAATATTACGATTTGAACCAACTTGCTCTAATAAAATGTTGCTAATAAGGAATATACAGGGTGTTAAAGGTTAAATTTTAAGATTTATTTTTGCAATAACTTTAGCGTTTTTGGATATTTAAACATAAAAATTTGGAACTGGGGGTTTTTGGATACGAGAAATTAGAATTTGGTACCTACTTCGATATAATTTGTAGAGGTTAATAACAAGTATGCTTTTTTCTACAAAAAATAAGGTGGATTTAATATTCTTTTATAAAAATAGCGCTAACTTAAAGAGCAAAAAAGTTTATCGCACATTTATGCCGCAAATGTGGCCTATCTAGCGCCATCTATAAATTACATCGAAGTAGGTACCAGATTCTGATTTCTCGTGCCCAAATACCCTCAGTTCCAAATTTTTATGTATACATATCCAAAAACGCTAAAGTTATTGCAAAAATTAAATCTTAAAATTTAACTTTTAACACCCTGTATATTCCTTTCTAGCACCATTTTATTAGAGCAAGTTGGTTCAAATCGTAATATTTTATAGTGAGGAATCTACCATACTTATATGTACAATTAGTTAAGGACCACCCTGTGTATCTACGAGAAATGGTGGGCCCCTCCGAAAAAAATTCCTGGCTACGCCACTGACCTACCTACAAGGGTAAATTGAAAAATAACAATAATAAGGTATGTAAAACTTAATCTAAATATTAAATATTTTAAATAATTTCTGGTAAGACATTTTCTTCCGCGGGGATAGTAGGATGTTGCCACATTTGCAGTGTTGTTTGGTATTTAAGTTACGCCCGACATCAAGCAGTGGTCAAATATCCAAACAACAGTGCTGTAGAGTGTGTTGAAGATGATGGTAATCCCCACGAAAACGAAGAAAATGTTTTACCAGAAATTATTAAAAAACGTTTAAATTAAGTAGTATCTTATTAAATATTTAAATTAAGTTATACATACGTGTAAGGAGGCATATAAAACTATTTACGTTTTATTCTAGAATAATTAAAAAATATTTTCAAGGTGAGGTTGAACTTTGTCACTTTTTGTTGAGAGTATGGAAATAAATAGTATTAATATTACTTATGAGTACACCCTGTACATAAAAAATCAACACTTGCTTGTATCACTTTTTTAAAGAAAATACCAACCTTTTTAGTATTTTTTATTTAATTCGTGTTTTTCAAGATACCCCATACCCGCCACTGTATCTCGGAAACTCAGAAGGTCGATATCTACAATATACAAAAATTTTATCAAATTCGTACATTGTTGAAAATCCCATTAAAAGTGTGCCTCCTCCTTTATTTCATTTTTGTTTTGGCAAGAGAAATAGAAACACCTTAAACACAATCCAGTATTTTAAACAATTGTATTTAACTAGGGTGGGTTGGCATGTGTTGGTGAATGTTGTTAAGAATAGTATTAAAAATACTTGATTCTTTTTAGTAAACATAAATTAGTGGTCTCTTCAAAATTAGAAATTCCCGACCTATACATAAACTAAAACACTGGAAGCTATTTTTAGTATCGTATTATTCTAGATATCGTCTGGTTCCGAGCATTGTTTTTGAAACTTCTCATTAACATCTGTGAAAGGTTGTGCAGAAAATTCTGATTTTAGAGACAACCTGGTTAACCTAAACAATTGCTTTGTCTCATTTCCATTTCTCTCGTTTCTCTGAAGTATCGTGAAAGGATTAAAAATGGGGGAATCCTACGTGGGTTGAATTAAAATGAAAAAATATCAACGTACCTTTTTTTTCTAAGAAAATGAATATTTCCCCGTTTGGAATTTTACAGAAAGTGGTATGTTTGTGTGAAAAATTGATTAAATATCTCAGAATATAAATGTCAACAAAAAGGGCTATTTTTTTAATAAAAAAATCGATTTAAAATATTTAAATTTACGAAATAAAACATTGTAGAAAAATATGATCAATTTTAGAATCATCGGTGAATAGTAACCTGATGAACAATATTAAGTCAGATCAAAATTAAATTCCAAAATCATTGTTTTCGAAAGAAAATACATACAAAAAAATTGTTCAGTAGTTAAAGTAGCGGATTTTCTGACTTTTTCAATTTATTTTACAAGAAAAATGAAAATATTACAATGATAATTTTTTACTAACTATTGTAACCAATCAAATTACTTAATTTAGAGTCATGTGTCAAATTTCATCCAATCAGCTATGGATTACAGCGATAACACCCTACATGTGGTGTTTTCAGTTTGGTGTTTTCAGCAAGTCAAGTTTTTGATTAAAAATTAATTAAACGTCAAACTGACAACTAGTTTAAAAATGTTTAAATCTACAAAGTAAAAAATTATCTTATCGAATACCCCTCGGGCCTTGATAAATCCTCAAAATTTTGTCATAGAGAATCCTTCAAGCGTGTTGCTTAAGGATAATAGCCCTCGGCCTTCGGCCTCGGGCCATTATCAAGCAACACGCTTTCAGCATTCTCTATGACGAAATTATCTCGGTATTATCAAGGCCCTAGGGGTATTACTACTGAAAATTAAAAAATCCACACAAATAGGTAATTTTGGATAAAGAATTCACTGGTATTAAACGAAAGGACCCCGCACCATTTAAATGTAAAAAACGTCCCTGTCAAATTTTCTGAAACTTTGGTATGTTGGAGAACTCGATGTTCTGACAAAAAGTGTCCATTGGCCCGAAGCGATCCTATGGCTAGTTTTCGAAGTACAGGGTGTTAGACAACAAATTTTTGACCGAGAAACTTTTAAAATACAGGGTAGTGCACAAAACACAGCTTTTCTAATTTTTAAGTTTTTGCAATCAGTTTAACACCCTGTAGGACATAGAGTGGCAGATCCTATATTTGTTTATATAATACAATACTGACTGGTTAAAGTTAAAAACACTATATGCCCTCTGTAACCACATTTTCTGATTCACCCTGTATAAAATATAAAAAAAATTACTTAAACTATATATTCATAATGCAATGACATCGGCTCATATTTTTAAAGCTGTTATAAAAAGAATGATTTTTTCAAAAAAACCGTATTACTTATTTTCCAACTACCACCCTGTAAATAATCAAATTCTACGGTGATTGTTTATATAATATTAATCCTAAATAATCTATAATTCATGTTTTCTACAACAAACGCCAATAAAACAGATCTGTAATGAGAAATCTGGTTACAAAAAAGTGGTATTTCCGATGTTTAACACCCTGTACTTCGAAAACTAGCCATAGGTTCGCTTTGAGCCAATGGACACTTTTGTGAGAGCATCGAGTTCTACAACATACCAAAGTTTCAGAAAATTTGACCGGGACGTTTTTTACATTTAAATGGTGCGGGGTCCTTTACGAAATAGTAGTTTACCTAACAAGTGCGGAAAAGTCACTTTACGCACGTGTTAGGTACACTATTTTTTCTACTAGCGTGCGGAAAAAACCCAAAAGTTAACATAAAGAAACATTTATTATTAAATACGTATCAACAAATTAATTATTCTTAATATTAATATTGAACGTGCAATTTGTAGCATTCTGCAAATTAATTGCAGAGGCTAAAATGTTTTCCAATGAAGTCAGATTTCGGTTTTCCACTGCTTTGTCAGCACTAATTGTTGTAATCGTGGCGATGGGAACTTGGCTGGAAGAGGTCATTTTGGAAGGCTTTACTGGCGACAGCTGCTGACTAGTGGAAGGGCCAGCGACAGCGTCAATGAAGTTTAATATTTTATTCGATAGGCTCTTTTGGAAACTTGGTGAGCTTTCTACATAACCTTCTGCGACGCTAGAAGATTTCCAACCTCCGAGGCGTTTAATATTTGTTATTCCTTCTCCGGAATCTGCAAGCATTGTGGCGGCGGAACGTCGGAAACTGTGGCTTGTATATAATTCAGGATTTGGAAGCTTTAGATAACTTGCAATCTCTGATGGCATTTTTCCGAAGGTGTTTATTCCGATACATTGTACAGTGCAAGTTCCTTTCTTATAT
Source organism: Crepidodera aurea (assembly GCA_949320105.2). Lineage (NCBI taxonomy): Eukaryota > Metazoa > Arthropoda > Insecta > Coleoptera > Chrysomelidae > Crepidodera > Crepidodera aurea. The sequence continues at coordinate 89,766,663 of OX439473.1, read as the reverse complement.
TTCACGAAAAATCGCTTATATGGGGTTTAAACTCATTAAACAAATTTAGCAATTTTCCATTTTCAGCTTCCTCAGAAATCGCAAAGCATCTGAAAGAGTGGTTTTTTGTGTCTGGGATATTTATCAATAAAATATTTCCTTTGTCATCAATATGATCTAAAGACATCTTTGTTAATTCTTCTCGCCTACATGCGCCCGCCAAACCAAAAATCGTAGCGATTTTTATATGAAGATAAATTTTGTCAGGCGCTTCATTTATAAACTTAAAAATTTCTTCTTTTGAGAAAATTTTTGCCTTTTTGGGTCTAAATCCAATGTTTTGTTTTTTTATATATGCCGTGACCTTGAAAAACTTGCTTAAATCGACGTCTTTTTTGAGTTTAATTACACTTTTCAACATTGAGTACCTGGACCAAAGAGTGTTTGGCTTGCATGTTTTGGACATTTCAGCGAAATAAGCGAAAAAAACGTCTTCTTTAAAAGTTTAAATTCCCTTATTCTGGTACCAGTTTTCAAACAAAATATATTCCTTTTCATACCTATAACGGGATTTTGATGGTAGTAGACCCAAGTTTGCAGTTCTAAAACTGACTCTGGCAAATCTTCGTCTGAAGAATCCATGAAAAATTATCTTCTAGAAAAAGATGCGACGGTAAAATTGGTTTTGACAAGGTAGTGTTTTGACTGACAGGTTTATTTTTTCTTTGTTGCTACGGTGATTCAAAGTGACAAATAAAAAATGTCAGATGTTTATTATTATTTCACATTCATTTGATGAGGCTTATACCAGGGCCATTAAAAAATTATTGAAACGTACGCTTCTTTTTATTAAAAATTATAGCAGAATTCTACTAAGTTTCTTAATTTTTCAGTCATTTTGTAAACTACAACCATACAAATATATATTTTAAATATTCAAATGTCAGTATACTCCCCAAAAACTTAACAAATTTACTAGTGCTGAAAACAGTTTTTTTCGCACTAGTGCGGAAAAGTTACTCTTTCAACACTAAAATGAGTGCGGAAAAGTGGACTTTTCCGCACGCTAGTAGAAAAAATAATTATTATATTTTATTATTAATGCAAGAAGAGGAAAAAGTGTGGGAAAATGCGGAAAAATTGTAAATTTAAATGTTCCAGTTGACCAATTGTCTAAATACTGGATTTTCGCGGACCTTTTTAATTGTTTTTACAATAGAAATAAAAATCATAAAAAATTAAAATACATACAAAAGGATGAATGGATGAAAAATTGATTTAGGAAAAAAAAAATATTAGTAGGAAAATTATCTGAAAAATTAATTCGTTGATCAGCACCTAGTTAAAAGTAAAAGATGCCGTAATACTATTAGCATTTTTACAAAATTACTTACCGTGACGTTCTTCTGTGTTTCCTAAAATTAAAATTACTGAGATCCTTTTCTACTTTGTCCGTCTTCATTTTATCGAAGGAAATTTCGCTGTCGGTATCTTCGGTATTTTTACTAGTACCGGTTCCTGTTGAATCTTCAAATGATTGCTGGTGCGTAATGGTGGTAGCGTCGATCTGTTCGCTAGTTAGCGTTTTTAACAGTAATTCTAATTTTTGTTGTAAAATATCACACTTTTTGGCTAACTGATCATCTCCTAGAACAAAATGCTCATTGACAAATCCGCTCATTTTTTTTTTTAATTTGCTTTTAAGGGAAAGTCATATTTTAGAAACTAAAAGACCTGCGGCGGAAAGGATGAGCCGGCGGTAGAAAATTCGCTACTGATGGGTGGAGCCTAAATACTACGCAGACCCATATCGAAGTCTAAATTCGGTGATGGATGGGTGCATTTGAATCCAGCGCGCATTCCTATTGGATTGCAAATAGCAAGAAAACATATTCCGATTTTTGAAATTGATGCAAGCTCCTTTTTTTTCAAATCTCATTTACGAGCTTGGTTTTCCGTATTTTTCAATGATTTTTACACCCGTGTAAAGCTGTTCTTTTTGTATTCTGACGATGCTAATTTCACTTTGAATTATAATTTAACAAATACAACATAATTTGTTAAACAAAGCTTACACGTGTAGTGTCAATTTGAGATTTGAGTATCGAGGAATTCTGTGAACTTTAAAAAATGTATGGATACACATATCGAATGAAATGTTCAGAAAAGAGAAGAGATATAGACATGATTTTTACAAAATTTAACAATAATTACAAGAGCTTTAAAACTTTAGTTGAATAAAATAAATTGAAATGATATTGAGTCTGATTTCACAACCTTTTTTTCTGAACGGAAGAGATTGAAAATCAGGATTTAATGAATTTTCGCATTAATAGCTCGAAAAATAATTTCAAAAGTTATGCAAACTTTCGAAGTTTTGAAAAATAGCATTTTACATCCTCTGATAAATTTTCAACTATTCAAACAAAACGGAAAGATTTGTTTTATCGAAATCAAATTGTTGTTCATCCCAATTTTTCGAAGAAAAGTCTAAAAGTTGAAAAAATAACTAAAATAATATTTTTGAGAAGTGCTGTAAATTGCAACCTCTTGCAAATAAATATCGAAGTTTTTACAAAAGTTTTGAATAATGGTTGCAAATGAAGATGTTCTAACGTACAATGTTTTCATTAATTTGCAACCTCGCCCAATGCGGAAATGGAGGTAAAATTAAAAAAAACATATTTTCGTATTTGTACTCTACCAAAAAAAAGCAACTTGGCAACATGGCAGCGAGTAAGACAGACGTGTGTGAAAATGCAATCAACCAGTACAGCGTATAAGAAATATACTCTATGGATAATCAAGTATTTAACTGGACCACTGTCGCCAGTTGTAGCGCTAATTTATTAAGCTATAGTCCCAAATTAATGAGTAATCTTAAAACTATTTGCAAATAGTTTCCAATTTATAGTCAAATTGCGAAAAAAAATAATTGAATAAGAAAATGTTCCGTTGAAAAAAGACCGCTTAAAAGGGGGGTGTAGAGTACGTGAACGAACAAAAACGGACTTCAGGGATGTATTTGGAGTAGTTAGGAGATAAATATACTAAAAGTCCCCGAGCGTAGGAGGTGCGCGGGCTGCAGGGGGGCACGGTCACTTTTTTCGGCTTTTCGCTTATATCTCGAAAAATATGTATTCTAGCAAAAAAGTCACCCAATACAAAATTAAATATCATAAAATTTACTACAAGACGAAATTAATTTTTTCTTAAAAAAGTTTTTTGTTTTCTGTTTTCGAGTTTCTGCACAATGGAACTCGAATGGAAGGTCGGTAATGCAGTTCTTACTATGATTGGTCCAAAAGGTCAGATGACTAATGCCAAATTTTCTGATTAAATACGGAAATTCAGTCATGCGCGGAAGCAAGAAAAAGATTTGAGAAGGACAACGCGCGGTTTTTGTTTTTCGAAAGATTCGTATTTTACTTAAATTATTACTAAATTGCTTGGTAAATTAGATCAAATCGCTTTTTAAATTATTATCTAGGTATAATTATCTTTATTTCTTATTAGGTATGTGTATATTTTTTTTATCGCTTACAAGATGGACGACACAACTTAGTTAATCTTTTTATATATTTTTTTCTCTATCGCGTTTTTTCCATCTTTTATAACGTTACTTAGATACTATTGTAAACCTTAATGCCAATAGTACTTTTCAAATCATATTTTTAATTATTTGGAAAATATTTTCAAGTTCTATCACTTTTATGTGCCACGTGTTAAAAGATGGAAATATTTTTTTTTTATCAGTAACTGATATTGTGATTTATTTAATTAAAAGGAGACACGAGGAGGTTATATTCTATAAAGTAGACCAGAGTGGAGTCGACTCGTTCATAAAGGAAGGTCCAGTGGACATAGAGGAGACCAGAGAAGGGTGGTTTCGTTCAAAAGTAGGCTCCATACCAGAGAGACTTGTGTCATTCAACTAGCGACCGGAGAATACTCTAGTAGAGGTCAGATAGCCAGTATTTTTCCATAAAGGGAAGCCAGCCATCTAAATATCTTCAGGGAACTTCCAGCAGCAGCGGCAGCGGTCTCAACCGTCGAAACGAAAGTTAAGTGTTCTCCGACACTTGCACTTTTGCCATAAACCATAACTACGTACCGGTTCATGAACGAACAGTAAAAACTAAGCACGAATTTTTTCACTTTTCTTCTGTAATATTTTAAATATTGTTTTTTTTATTAATTATTATTAATTAATTAAATTTCACTTATTAAACTTTATTTTAGCGTTTTATTTATTTTTCGCTCTCAGCTAGGAAGTTGGTGGCATGTATTCGAAGTTATACTCAAACTAACTTCGTGGCGCCCAGAATTTTGCTTTTTAATCACTTTTTAAAAATCTTTTTAATTAAAGATTATGCCACCAACTAACTAGAAAGGTTTTACTCAAACCCACGGCCCAAGCTTTAGTTTTTTTTGGTATCTGAGCTAGCCAGGGAAATAACGTAACTTTTAGCTCACAACGTAACAGTTTAAATCGTTTTTTTATAAAAATTAATCTAAATTATACCTCGTATATGGGAAACTAACTTTTAGCTATCTTAATATCCCATTTAGCGTTGGTCATTTTACATAAGAATCAGCAAAAATGGTGTCAGGGTCAGAAAAAATTTGTTTTGCCGACCAGTGTAATCATGCAGCTAATCCCTAAAATGCGATTATCCCGAAAACCGTTAAGTTTTAAGGTTAATAACAAGTATGCTTTTTTTCTACTAAAATAACGTGGATTAAATATTCTTTTACAAAAATAGCGCCAACTTAACCCTCTGGCGGGCGCGCTATCGGCCCTGTATGCCGCCTTTTCACTAATTAGCAGATTCCGCAAATATTGTTTATTAAGAGGGGCGTCGCGACAGGTATGCCAAACTACAAACACCAAAAATCCCCTGAACTATGGAAAGAGAAAATCTTACTGGGATATAGGCAACTTATATAAATTTTTTTTTTCTGGAGAGTTAATCTCAAAAATTATAAAGTTTTGCGAATTGGTATTCTCGGAAATTAATTCTGTATCCTTCATTTAGGACATCTCCTTTTCACGTTAAAATTGGTGATCACAAATTGTCAAAACTGTCAAAAACACACCTCCACTAAATGGCTGATATCTTTTTTATTAATCCTTAAAATTGACTCAAAAAAGGAGATGTCCTATTCCAAGGTATAAGCTATAACGGGTATAAATATTTCCACAAACAAAAATTCCGTTCTCGAGATTAACTCTCCAAAAAATCGTCAAATTTTTATGCATATTCAGTATTGCCAACTGAAAACGAGGTCGTCAGTGGCAAGGCCCCTCTTAAATCTCATTGTCCGTCTAGCTATGCTCAAATGACTATATTAGGCAACTTACTATGCAGAAACCACGGCCGTAGATGTTTTGATCAGTCGTTAGTGAGGCATTGAAGTTGTAGGTGTTAGTTTACGGCATTCCGTGCCGAAGCGCGCCCGGTCATGTAAGTAAAATTCCCATGTTTTTTGTCGAGTTTATTTAGTTTATATACAGAATAATAGATTTAAAATATACTTTTTTATTTTAGGGATAAGAGATATACAAGAAAATATTTGACGGCCGAAGAATTACAAGAGTTGGCTATGGTCTATTTTTATGCATGAGAGAGTAATAAAACAGCATTTCTAATGCAAAACTTAGTACGGTCATTTTAAATATTTTTACGGAATAATCTAAATATTTCCTAAAATTGTCATAAATGTACCTGAGCTAATACAAGTTTTGCGTCTTTTATTGGTCTTTTATAACCATAAGCTGTACAGAACAATAGAAAAAGGTTTAGACAGGCCAAAAGCCCTGTGTATTAAAGATAACATAGCCGTATCTTAAGATTATTTTCAATAAGTACCTATTTGCCAATTTTGTTTTATTTTAATTCCAAGAATTTCTTACAGTAATCGAATTATAAGTAGATAAATCCCTTAGTAAGGAGGTCCAGTTGTGTATTCTTGACAGCTTACTAAATGTCGTTTAGTTGCAACATGCAAGGTGCAGTGTGCAGTCTATTGTGAATTCTAGTGTGATCATGGAAAATTTGGAAGTACCGCGTAAACGACAAAAAATCGGTCCTTTAATAGTTGATGAAAAAACATTAATATTTAATTGTTTTAAATCATTTACAGACAAATATTTATGTAAAAGTGTTGATGACACAGTGGAATTAGTTAGTAGTACGCTTGGTGTTGGGAAATCTACGATTTACAGAGTTGTTAAAGAAGAGAAATGTGGCGAGTTTCAAACAGCACGTAAAGCTCCAGGAAAACCAAAATTTCAAATAGAAAATCATTTGAAAGAAAGACTTCGAAGGAAAGTGCATGCGTTCTTCTTTAGAAAAGAATTTCCGACAGTAGATAAAGTTCTTGCCACGGTTCGAGATGATAAGGATTACCCTGAAATGAGTCGAAGCACACTATGGAAACTTTTAAAAGAAATAGGTTTTCTATGGAAAAAGCATTCCAGAAAGTCTATTTTAATAGAAAGAAGCGATATTGTAGTATGGAGAAGAAATTACCTAAGGACTATAAAAGAAATGAGAAACCAAAGAAGAAATATATTTTATTTAGATGAAACATGGATCAACGAGGGACATACATCAAATAAATTTTGGCAAGATGAAACTGTTACAAGTCGAAGACAGGCTTTTTTAAATAATTTATCTACTGGTTTAAATCCACCATCAGGAAAGGGGCGCAGACTGATAATAGTACACATCGGTAGTTCAAACGGTTTTGTTAAAGGTGGTTTATTGACTTTTGAATCTACTCGTACCGGTGACTACCATGAGGACATGAATGCTGATGTCTTTAAAGAGTGGTTCGAAAAAATGATAGATCTTCTTCCTCAGAACTGTATAATAGTAATGGATAATGCAAGTTATCACTCGAGACTTACAGAAAAAATGCCCACAACCAAGTGGTTAAAAAAAGATTTACAGAATTGGCTAAATTTAAAGAATATTAAGTTCCATCCCGGTTCTGTGAGAAGGGAACTGTATCATTTGTGTTCCCTTCATAAAGAGAAATTAAAAAAATATGAAATTGATGAAATTGCAAAAAATCATGGGATGACGGTGGTTAGATCACCACCATATCATTGCGAAGTAAACCCGACTGAACTGATATGGGCACAGATAAAGGGAGAAGTTTCAGGAAAAAATAATTCTTTTAAAATGAGTGATGTTAAACAGTTGTTTTTGGAGGCTGTAAATAATGTGAAGCCTGAAAACTGGGAAAAGGCAGTAAATCATACGATTAAAGAAGAAGAGAAAATGTGGAAGTTGGACAATATTACTGATGAAATGATCGAGCCACTCATTGTAAATATTGGTTGCGACAGTTCATCTTCTGATTTCGATTCTGATTTGGATTTGTAGGTAAGAAGTAGTTTTTATGTTAAAATTATTATTTATGAACGTAACGTTGTTTAAAAGTCAAAGTTTAAACCCTTATACCTACATAACCCGTTTGACACAATATTCTTAACATACCTTGTGGAAAAATAAAATATTTTAGAAAAAATTGCACTTTTTTACCTTCAGCTGCTTAGAAGTTATAAGCAGGTTAATTAGGTGAAAATATAAGTGTACACCCGATATATTTATTATATTTATACAAAGGTTATTTCATACGAAAATACTCGAGGTATAACTTCACAAAATATTTTAACTGTCTACTAAAAGAAGTGGTACGCCTATGGATTACGAACGCTTTATTATTTTAATACTCTCTCATACATAAAAATAGACTATAAGAATTTGCCAGATATTGAAGACCAAACCGAAGATGTAATGGCGATGAAGAGGAGGCGAGGATGAAATAATTGAAATGAATGACCATGACAGTGAATCAGAACAGTCAGGGGACGAAGATTTTCAGAATCAAGAGTATATGGAAATTCAAGAGACTGATTACCAGTTTTACATTTCCAAAGACAAAGAAAATGTTTGGAAGAGTACTCCTCCAGCAACAGCAACTAAAATCAAATCCAAAAATATAATCAAAGTGCTGCCTGGATCCAAAGGTTCAGCGAAAAATGTCTCGACCAAATTGGAATCATTTTATACACTTTATACACTTATAACCAGGCGGAGGAAGAGGAAGAAGATTAAGAAGGAACAAGAGAATTTCTTGATTTAGTTAGAATTACGATTTATTATGTTACAATTTTACGCTTTATTTTTGTACTCTTACAAAATTAGGATGAAGGATTTTATTGAATTTTGATTTTGATTTATTTTATTATTAGGAAATAAATTTTGATGTTTTGAATTAATCCGTATGTTTTTCTACTTGCGGCATGCAGTGTCGCAGCGCGCCTCCTCATATGATCTTGAAAAGCGCGCCCGCCCGAGGGTTAAAGAGCAAAAAAGTTTATCGCACATTTATGCCACAAATGTGGCCTAACTAGCGCCCTCTACAAATTACATCGAGTTGGTACCAGATTCTGATTTCTCGTGCCCAAAAACCCCCAGTTCCAAATTTTTATGTATACATATCCAAAAACGCTAAAGTTATTGCAAATAATAAACCTTAAAATTTAACCTGTATAAATATTCCTTATTAACCACATTTTATTAGAGCAAGTTTGTTCAAATCGTAATATTTTAAGAGTCCGCTCTCGCTATGAAAATAGTCGGTCTGTAAGGGTTGCGCTATACACGTCGTTTTTGAAAACGACTTATGATATTGACTTGAAACTAAAAAACACTTGTCGAGAAGAGTTAAATCTAGGTCGACTTAAGATTAAAATTTTGATTTTTGTGAAAAGTATTTATCTACAGCTATGATAACTTTGCGTTTTTTTGATTGATTTAAAAAAATTATTCCCAATAAAATAAAATGTAATTATGAAAAATCATTCTTAAATCGACTTAGTTTCATCAATTTTCTATCATTTGCCAAAGTTTCAGAAAATTTCATTACGTTTTATAGAATAAGTACAATGCACATCAGTACCTCTGTTGGAACGGATTTCTTACAATTTAAAGCAGAAAATGTTTAATTCGTTTTACAATAAATAATATGAACTGGTAGAAAACGATATATTTTGGAAAAAACCAAAGAGTTTAATGAGAGTATATTATTTTAAATGATTAATTCACAACTTAGTGTTGCTCTCAAGTAAAGGTGCAGGAAGAGTTCTACAATCAAAATCCTCAGTTTTACGCGTCATTGCTCGGAGATAACGTCGGCGGGTGGTGTTGATAACGTTGACTCGCTGATATGGGTCCGCTTCAGGGCTAAAGGGGTAAGAGCCCCAAAAAAGGCTTAGTAAATATCTCGGCTATTAGTGGGTGGATTTGAATGGGGAAAATGGCATAGTAATGTATAGATTGAGAGTCTGCTCTAGCTTTAAAAGTAGTTGGTCTGTAAGGGTTGTGCTATATATACACGTCGTTTTTGAAAACGATTTATGATATCGACTTGAAACTAAAAAGTACTTGTTGAGAAGAGTTTTAAATCTAGGGCGACTCAAGATTAAAATTTTTATTTTTGTGAAAAGTATTTATCTACAGCTATGACTTTGTGTTTTTTTGATTGATTTAAAAAAATATATACCATGAAATAAAATGTAATTAGGAAAAATCATTCTTAGATTGCCCTAGTTTGATCCCCGTTTCACATACAATGGCAATACAGGAACGGATTTTAATTTTACAAACTTTAAATTTGATGAATTTTTTTTCGTCGACCTCTACAAAAAAATGACATTTTACGTACTAATTTCCGAATGAAAAGTCAACTATTTTTGAAGGCAAGTACTTTTCGTCCTCAAATGACTCGCACCGTGCCGTATCCTAGTGGCCACAGCGGACGAAAAGTGTTTGCGGACGAAAAATGCTTGCCTTCAAAAATGGTCGATTTTTCTTTTAGAAATTAGAACGTTTTTGTAGAGGTCGACGAAAAAAAGTAATATGCGCCTCGGCGAAAAAGTATCTATTGTCTCGCCTGCTTGCTAGCCTCGGCTGCGCCTGGGCTATCAATTTGCAGACTCGACTACAATAGGCAGTTTTTCGTCCTTGGCACATAAATAACTATTTTAATTCGTTTTACAATAAATAATATGAACTGGTAGAAAACGAAATATTTTGGAATAATCTAAAGTGTTTAATGAGTATAGTATTTAAACTGATTAATTCACTTACTTGCTCTCAAAATGCAACATTAGAAAATGTCGACATGTAAATGCCTAATTGAAATTGTATGAGTTTTATGAATAAAAATTTTATATTCATGCTGCTTATTCTATATATCGTTATGGTATAAAAATGACACAAAATTGGGGAATTTGTAAAGGTAGGGTTTGTTAGGACAGTCCGATAGCGAGAAGTCGCCGAAATCATCTGTTGCCCTTAGAAAAATTCGCCATAGTCCGGCGGATTTCTGACGGAGCAAGACGATTTACGACGGAGCAAGACGAAGTCAAAAATAAGTTTACAACTGAAGAAGAAATGTTGAAATACATCGAATTGGTTTTTACGCAGTGGAATTTTGGCGACTTTTCGCTAGCGGACTGTCCTAACAAACCGTAGCTTAATGAATTAAAAAAAAAACTTGTAAGTTCTTTAGAAACAATTTTGAAATTAAAATTGTCAAAATTAACAAAAACTTGTATTTCTTTAAAATATGTAGAATGTACTTAAAAAAATGAACATAACCTTTTATAAAAAAATTATATTTAGATGTCAAAATTATAAAATTGTAAATTGGAATACCTACTACCAACATAAATTAAAAAAATTAAAAAATAACTAAAAATTTTGTAACTTTATTTGTAAAAAAAGGGGATATTGAAAAAAAAATGACAAGAAAAAAAATTTTTGAAAAGAAAAATTTACTCAGAATTATATATGAGAATGGAATGGAATGGAAAATATATAGTATAAGGTAACAGAATTTGCGAGAAGTGTTGAATTGGAATATGCGAAGTATATACATCTCGTTTTTGAAAACGACTTGAAACTTGAAACTAAAAAACACTTGTTGACAAGAGTTAGATTTAGGGCGACTCAAGATTAAAATTTTGTTTTTTGTGAAAAGTATTTATCTACAGATATGATATAGTGGAGTCGATCTGGCGAAAAAAACCCGATAAACAAAGTCGCTCTTTTCTAAAAAAAAATTTGTGGTTTCATAGATTCGAGGTACCTCTTTCACGTAATCACTATATAAAGCTAAGGGTGGTGTGGAGGGGGGGTAACTTGACATGTAAAGATATGGAAAATCGGTTTTTCGCACGTAACTCGCTAGAGTTTTATTTGGATCGAAACGACTTCTAGATATAAAATAAAGGACTCGCGAAAACGCATATACTGAATTTTAAACCGTCGAAATCGGTCCAGAGATTCTCGAGATATTGTGATTTGAAAGTATGCGGATTTTCGCCGTGGCGAGAACACACCTAGAGCCGTGTTCGCGTTTTTTACAGGGAAAAAAGTGACTTAGAGACTTGATTTTTTTTCCTCCGATAGATATTCATAACCCAAGTATTCTGTTTGTTGGCTTGGGGGAGGGGAAAATACTAATTAATCTTTGACTCTACTACAGGATATATTAAGGAGATGATGATTTTCAAATGACGACGAAATTTCGGATTTTGCAAATTTTATTTTTCGATTTTCGCAACGAAAGAGTAAAGCGGGCGAAATTTTTTATTCGCCATCGGATGCGGAATTTTTTTCTCCTTGATTTGAGCCCAAGAACTCGACGCAATAATCAGTAAGGGAGGGAGGGGGATGAAAGCGTTTTTTAGTGTAGAAGGGCAAGGGATAAGGTTAGTGACTCTGTGTTAGGCTCATTTTTCAATCAGTTCTTTTTCAAGCTTTTTTTACCCCAAAGCTCTATCTATATTAAGGACAGCAGGCGTGCGTGATATATTTATAGAAACGAGTGCGCTCGCTCAGCCGCCGTAAAATTAGATGCCTGATAATTAAAAACACCAAACAAAGAATTAGCCAAATAGGTACAGCCGTTTTAAAGTGAAGCGCTCACAAACATTCGTAACACAATTAGGTATACAAATTAGCTCAGTCCGAACTGTACAATTGATATCGGGGAAGATCGAAAAGCCACGCCCACAATAGCTGGAAATATTTGAGGGTTATGTTCAAAATGGAATAGACAGACGCGAGAGCGGACTCCTAAAGTGAAGAATCTACCATACTTCTATGTATAACTACTTAAGGACCACCCTGTATATAATTAATCTTCTGTTGGGTTATTTGATATCAATAAATCGGTGATATATTGGAGTTTTGTCTTACATTTACCCCTTTTGTTGATTTTCAGAGATAAAAAGGTCAATAAGGCTAATTTAAATCAACTGGTGCCTCCCGAGCATCTAGAAAAAAAGTAACTTTTGATCATTGCAATAAATTTGAATTCACGACCGTCTACACTACAGAGCTACGCCGATAGGCATAATGTTGCGATAGACAACCCATCACTATATGTCTTTATAATTGTTATAGGGTGTTATATACAGTTATAGTAGAACCCACCGCTTTATGAGAAAGAAAAAACGCTCTAAAAACAGCAAAGGATACCGCCAATAGAAGAAATACTGATTGATCTGGACATTTTTGAGTATTTTAATGTCGAAAACACCGCACACTGTCCATATACATAAAAATAAAATGATATTTTGTCTATTAGGACCTCTGTGCAAAGATCCAATAACCAAGTTACTGGAGATCGTTAGGGGTAATTTGCGTAAAATTTCTATATTGATTAACTTTCTTTAATATGAATTTACATTTTAATTTCTATAACGCATATTAGATTTGAATAGAGGTTGACCACTCTACCTGGCCTATAGCTTCATTTTCTGATCTCTTGTGAGATTCAGAAACGTTGCTAATTAAAATTTTGTCTCAAATTTTAATTCTAAAATTAAAAACACGGTGAATAAAGTCATAAATATTATAAATTAATTAAGCTTACCTACCCTATCTCAACCCTCACCATCGGAATCACTGTCATCAACATTGATAATAAATTTGGTAGGACTTATATAAGAATTTTCTTCTTTGATGACATGTTTGATTTTTTCTGCCAATCATCAGCTGAAATTTTGTTAATTTCTTCTTTTACCAAATTTGCTATCAACCCATCAAATTTGGGAAACACGTTATAACGCCTTATTCTTTTTTTAAGTTGTCCCGAAATTAATTCTATGGGGTTAAATACACAAAAATAGGGCGGAAGGCGCAATACCTCGTGGCCCCTTTTTGATGCCAGGAATCTTTGGGACTACAACCTGATACCACATAATCCATTGGAATATCAGTTAGTGATTGTTCCGATTCTTTAGATCCACTTAAAAAAAACTGTATTTTTCCAAGGACGAAAGATATTGAAATTGACACCGAATAAATAAATAAGAAGTACACTGTAACAATGTTTCAAAATAAAAAAAGCATGTATATACACGGAAGCCAAGAATAATATTAATTGAAATAAACTAATGCCACAAATCACCTACCATCTACTATTCACTAAATCAAAAATCAAGTGCGAACACAAGCACAGTGTATCACTGTATGAATATTTTCCTAGCTCTCACTACTGAAGACAATATTTGTCTAACTTCCTACTTCCTACTTTAATTGCAGAACAAAATGATCCCGCTTTATACAAGTCGCTAATACCGACAAAGCCACTTGTCGGCACATCTACATGCCGCCAAAGTAACCTGTCTGCACATCTGAGAATTTTGTTTCTGCAATTGAAAATGTAAAAACTATAACCACACTTCCATTGTCGCCTCTTATGAGTGTAACCTCACAGTTTAGTTAAATTAATTTAAGACAAAATTTTAATTAGTAATTCAAATCTAATATGCGTTATAGAAATTAAAATGTAAATTCATAATTAATAATTATACGCCATTCTCCCCTATAACGATATCCAGCTAAGTTGGTTATTGGATCTTTGCACATATGTCCTAATACACAAAATATCATTTTATTTTTATGTATATGGACAGTGTGCGGTGTTTTCGACATTAAAATACTCAAAAATGTCCAGATCAATCAGTATTTGTTCTATTGGCGGTAATCCTTTGCTGTTTTTTCATTCTCATAAGGGATTGAGTTCCACTATACTGTGTTATTGTATTAAATGTTAAGTAACTGATTTTGATGTATTATTTAACTAAACAATAATATATGTATGTACTTTTAAAAGGGACAAAAATTTGTTGTTTTGCCGAATCTCATGTTCCACCAATTATAAATTATTAAAAAGTTCGGTATACCGCGGGATCAATTATTAGACTGCTAGCTTTCTAAATGTTCATATTTTATTATTAAATTTTACTTTTACTTCAACTATAAAGTGTAAAATAAATTAACCTTGGGTAAGCGAACTTTCCATCAGCTGCGAAGCAAAATCTTTGACGGTTTCACAAAGTCGTTTGGCGGAATTCAAAATAACGGAAGTTTCGTCGGATTGGAGAATGTTTTGTAAGTGGGTGACCAGCGAATCCTCGTATTGGCAAATTTGGCTATGTAATTGACCATCTTGTATGCCCGGGGTAAGCGATAATTTCGGCATGGCGATCGTCCTTTCGAACGCCATTATGCTCCATCTGAAAAGTTAATTGGCAATTAGTAAAGGGTCTGAGGAACATAAAAACCTCTAAAATCAGATAATTTGTAATGTAATAGATAATTATAATAGAGAGAGAGAGAGAGAGAATATGCTTTATTGTCATAGAAAAATTACAAAAATTTTATAGACAAAGCGAAACTAATCATAAAAAAAATAAAAATAAATTACTAGACAAAACAAAACACAAACAAAATATCAATAACAATTGCATTGGATATGCAATATCCGTCACTATAAATTATTGTTCAAATTAACTTAATTTAATTATTGCTCCTGTATGCTGCAACCCAAAAGTATAAGGCACGTTATAAAATTCTGCCACTGTGTAAAATGGTCTTTCTTGAAGAAAAGCCCTTGTCAATCTTCTGAACTTATCATATGAATTTATAGATTTTAGCTGTATCGGGAGGTTATTATACAATTTTTTTGCATTGTAGGTAATAGAATTTTTTATTAGGTCAGAGGTGGTAATAGTTAAGTAAACATCAGTATCTAAAGGACCCCGCAGTTTTTGATAGGAAAATGACTTTCGGTGGATTTCTCTCAAACTTCGGAAGTTTATTCTTCATCCCATCCCGATCAAAAGTGTTCACGGGCCCAACTCAATCCTATGTACAGATTTCGAGCTAGCGCGAGTTTAAAATGATTAGGAGGAACTCGATGCATGCGCATTTATTAGAAGGGCCAGAGTCACCTTCATTCCTAAAGCAGGGAAAAGGGATACAACCAATCCTAAATCCCTTCGACCAATTAGTCTCACATCGTTCGTTCTGAAAACGGTGGAGAAAGCAACTGATAACTATATCAGAACAGAAATCCTGGAACGGGTGCCTCTGCACCCTCATCAGCATGCGTACCAAACGGGCAAATCCACGGAGACCGCATTGGTGCAATTGACAGATGAAATCCAGGATGCACTAGAGAACAAAGAATCTGTAGTGTGTGCCTTTCTAGACATAGAAGGGGCTTTTGACAACACACCACACGAAGCCGTTAAAAGAGCACTAGAAGAAAGAGGGGTAGACAACACGACAACCAGATGGATGTCGCGACTTTTGTCTACCAGAATAGCAGAGACTAAAATGGGACAAGACACTGTTTCCATCTGCACAACCAGAGGATGTCCACAAGGAGGAGTTGCCTCCCCTCTTATGTGGAGCCTAACAGTGGATCGACTCCTCTGCGATTTGACCGAGATTGGTATATCGTGTCAAGGCTATGCAGATGACATAGTCATAATCGCAAGAGGAAAATTCGAGAATACCCTCTGCGATATAGTTCAAAGAGGGCTGGACTATACCAAAGAATGGTGTCAATCGATGGGACTTAGCGTGAACCCCACCAAGACTACCTTAGTTGCCTTTACACGGAAAAGAAACATTAACCTCAAAACCATCGAATTGGACGGGAAAGTTATTGAATGGAAGCCAGATGTCAAATATCTGGGACTAATACTAGATAATAAACTCATCTGGAATAAGCACGAAAAAGAAGTAACCAGCAAAGCCACGAAAGCTCTAATGGTGTGCAGAAATTTTGCGGGAAAAAACTGGGGATGTAACCCAAAGATCCTGCAGTGGATGTACACGTCAATAGTGAGACCGGCCATCACTTATGGAGCAGTGGTCTGGGGCAGCAGAACTAAGCTGGCCAGTACAAAGGCAAATCTAGCGAAAATCCAAAGACTAGCCTGCGTATGCATAACAGGTGCAATGAGAACGTGCCCAACGGCCGCCATGGAGGTAATCCTAAGCCTTACACCCCTCCATATAGTAGTGGAGAGTATAGCGATAAGAATAACCTACAGAATGACCAGAGAAGGATCAACTAAACGCAAGTTTCGACTCCTTCCTGGAAATCATCAAACCTGGGACATGCCCCAAGATGAGATGACAAAGAAGTTTAGCTTTGTGAAAGAATTCAACACAAAGCTAAGTAACAAAAGCGAATGGGACAAAGATACCATCCCAAAACTCAAGAGAAGTGCCATTAAATGGTACACAGATGGTTCTAGAACAACAGAAGGAACAGGAATAGGAGTATATGGGCCTGGAACCAAATATTCTGAAAGTTTAGGCAAATCTCCGAGTATTTTCCAAGCTGAAATATACGCCATCGGAAAATGTGTCCAGTTCAACATAGAAAGAAATTTTCGCAGACAAGAGATCATCATCATGTCATACAGCCAAGCAGCCATTAATGCTTTGAACTCCCACGAAATCAACTCCCAGATGGTTTGGGAGTGCCTAGAGAATCTAAACGAACTGGGCAAGAATAACACTGTTACCCTCCTATGGGTTCCGGGACACACTGGAGTGGAGGGTAATGAAATAGCAGACATACTCGCAAAAAAAGGGGCTGAAACACCATTTCTGGGACCTGAACCCTTCTGCGGAATAAGCACCAGTACAATACTTGATGAACTTGGAAAAGAAGTAAATAACAAAAGATGCCAATACTGGATAGGACTACAAGGAATGAGGCAGGCCAAGACACTACTGGGAAACTACAACCAGAAGAGATCTGACGACTGCGTCAGTAAAAGTAAAAATAAGCTCAGAATACTAACGGGTATCCTAACAGGGCACTGCCGGCTGAGAGGCCACCTAAAGAAACTCGGATTAGTAGACAAAGAAGAATGCAGATTCTGCGAGGAAGAGGAGGAAACCTCCATCCACATTCTCTCAGAATGCTTTACCCTGCAAAATCCAAGGGTACGATACCTCGGAGAATATCAAATAGAAGAGGAAGATTTACCTAACCTGAAGCCTACCGACATCCTGAACTTTTTGAAAGCAATAGGACTGGAGGAACTGCTCTAATCGTTGAGCCATCCTTAACGATTGGGCAGCAGTAGGGGGCACAATAGATCTTATAGGTCGCAGTGTATCGACACCCCCATCACAGATAGATAGATAGATGCGCATTTATCGGCAAGTTAGGCGTTCACCTCTTTACGTTTATGGTTTATATAAAGGATATATGTCATACACACCCAGATACATACACACACGCACACATTTAGCGTCTTTTAGAAGATTTTATTTTGATTTCTAAACTATTTTTTAAGAATTTTTTTTTTAACATTACATTTTTCATTTTTCAATCACTTTTTTGTTACCATGAATACAGCTAAACTATGTCCGACATGGGCGTTTCATTAACAGGGTTAAACACAGCCGGACGGACACCTTGAAATAAATACAAAACTAAATGTTCAATGGAGAAATACTCTTTGTAAGAGAACACTTAACAATTATGTCCAGCATAAAATTAACATATATTAATATAATCTCACCAGATTCAATTTCACAGTATATGTTCAATGCAGAATGCTGACATTTATTTTTCATATATGTGTAACTTTTTGAAGTTTGGGAGGGGGGCATGACGGGATAATGGGTGTGGGGTATGAAGGGATATAAGGGCACTATAAAAATGAGCTGGAAAATTTAAAAATGCCAATCCTCATAATCTACACAAAAAACTGCTAAAAAAATACCAAACTTTCAGACAAAACGCAAAAGAACAATGATGAAATACTTTTCTGAAATCACTAGAAGGTTGGATAGGTTGCCAGCTTTGTGAACATTGGGGTAACAATGTTTGTGCCGGTGTGGATGATGAAGACGCCGAAGAAATGCACATTTGTTCGTTGTGAAAAAAATTAGCTTTCACAATCATACCCCATGGTACGAGGTAAGATGGTTTTTCACATGTTCCTTTTTAATAATTCTTGTTAGAAAGATCCGTCAACAAGATTATTAGATTGAAGGTGGACCGCGAGTGATAGATGTCTAGATTATAGAACATAGAGTTAAATACATGTTATTTTAATAGGGACACTATGAAAATGAGCTGAAATAAGCATCGTTGTTATTTCGCTGATGGCAAGATGGTTTTTCGTATGTTCCTTTTTAATCCTTCATTTTAAACAAATATGACGAGTTGATCTCCCAAAGACTACGCCAAATTGTAGTTAGATTAATAACACATGTGCTATAAATAAATAAGAATAATAAACATAATGATTATGCTACATTTTTGCTCTATGCGAGTCGTGGAACCCTTGTAGGAGTATAAAAGAGTAGGGTTTAGATGAGATAACGACAAGTGACGCTTGTGCTGGACATATTAATTGTTAAGCGTTCTCTTACAAAAAATATTTCTCCATTGAACATTTATTTAGTTTTTTAATTTATTTCAAGGTGACTGGCTGTGTTTAACCCTGTTAATGAAACGCCCATGTCGGACATAGTCATGGTAACAAAAAAGTGATTGACAAATGAAAAATGTAATGTCAATAAAAAATAAATTTTTAACTAATAGTTTAGAAATCAAAATAAAATCTTCTAAAGAGACGCTAAATGTGTGCGTGTGTGTGTATCTGGGTGTGTATGACATATATCTATCATATAAAACATAAACGTAAAGAGGTGAACGCCTAACTTGCCGATAAATGCCCATATATCGAGTTCCCCCTAATCATTTTAAACTCGCGCTAGCTCGAAATCTGTACTTAGGATTGAGTTGGGCCTGTGAACACTTTTGATCGGGATGGGATGAAGAATAAATTTCCGAAGTTTGAGAGAAATCCACCGAAAGCCATTTTCCTATCAAAAACTGCAGGGTCCTTTCTTGTAGGATATCTACGAGTTGGTCTTTCCGATAACTTTTGAATGTGCTTGCGAACTAAGCAGACGGATTCAAAGATAAATAGAGCAGGAAGGGTTAGAATTTTGAAATTTTTAAAGTAATTTTCACAGTGTGTCCTACTACTTAAACCAAATACATAACGAATTGCTCTTTTTTGTAATTTGAAAATAGATTCGAAGTGGTATAAGCTACAAGAACCCCAGAACGGTAAACCATAGCGAAGGTGAGATTCGAATAAGGAAAAGTAGGTCATTAATGCAGTAGTAGGGGGTCAGCTCTTTAGAAACAGTTTTAATGGCAAAACATGCAGAAGATAATTTTTTTGCCAAGGTATCAATATGAGTGGACCATTTCAGGAATTTGTCTATATAAAGACGTAAAAACTTAATTGAGTTCACCGTTAGAATCGGATTAGTGCTTAGAGTGATAGGCTGTAAAGTACCTCTGTAAGACATTGCTACGGTTGTACTGGTGTTGAAACAAAGCCCATTCGAGTCAGACCAAGACTTGATAATAACTAGATCTTTGTTTATGCTAGATTGTAATGTCTGTATATCAGAACTACTCCAGGTTACACTCGTGTCATTGGCAAATAAAGTAATTTTTCCACTTATTTTTAAGTCTGTGATATCGTTGATGAATAATAAAAATAAAATTGGACCTAATACTGAACCTTGAGGTACGCCACTGCTAATTGGCAGATTTGAAGAATCAGCACCATTAGCACGTACCTGCTGATTTCTATTTTCTAAGTAAGTTTTAAATCATTGCAAAGGAGAACCCCGTACGCTATAAATTTGTAGTTTCTTAATTAAGATTTCATGATTAACACAATCAAAGGACTTTGCAAAGTCACAAAATACTGAAGCTTTGAAAAGTTTATCATTAAGTGGTGTATATATATTTCATTAAGAACGGAAAACATTGCGGCACTAGTGCATTTTTTAGGAAGGAAACCATATTGATGAGGTGTTATGATGAAAGAAAGGGCAGTAGGCGATTTTTCATTAGCCTTTCTATTATCTTCGAGGTAATAAAGCAATTGGTCTATAGTTACAAGTTTCGGTTTTGTCGCAACCCTTATGAAGTGGGATTATTATAGCTGTTTTAGACAGCTCGGAAAGTTACCAGATTGGAAGGATTCATTAATCAGCGGAGTTAACATGTTAATTACTACATCAGGTATATTTGAAAATATTTTAGTGGACAAGCCATCATTTCCACAGGAAGATTTATTTTGAATGCTGTTTATGGTTTGCACTAGTTCGTGCTTATCTACTGGCCCTAGGAAGAAACTATTAGTGACCCTTTTAGTAGGTAGGAGGAAGCAGAGAGCATCCTGGCCCGGAGCTATGTTAGAGCTGATATTCTTACTTACATTAACAAAATAATTGTTTAGTTCATGAGGACTAGGATTAACAGTGTTTGAAGAACGGGTTTTATTTCTTAAGTCATTTATTATAGACCAGGTTTCTTTGGAAGAGTTTTTAGCTCTTGAGATGCGATTTTTATAATAGTTTTTCTTAGTAGATTTGATAATTTTCCGATAAAGTATTCTGTAGTTGTTGATATAATTTAATATTAGGGGGTTATCTGAGAATTTTTTAATATACATAAGTGATATAAGATAATCCAGTGTAACCCACTTTTCTGGGATTTTAGACTTAATCAAGACTATCTTCAGCGAAAAATGTATAAAACGAAATCTGGTTAAAGAATTCCAATCTAAATCTACATCTTAAATATTACTTTGTAAAAACGGTAGTAAAATGTGATTAGTAATTTAATTCTACACGTACCTGTCCAACATTTTGGTACTGGCTCTTTCATACTTTTCTAGAAGTTGGGGTAAGTGAGTGTCATCATCACAGGAAGATCCCCAGCCCAAGACTCTTGCTAAATCGTTGCCCGTCCCCAAAGGTAATACTGCTACTTGGCACTGTTTCTGAAAAAAATAGTAAAAGTAAGTAAAAATGCGGGATCTCCGTTATACAGGGCGTTTCATTGGGAAATGCACATACAGTAAGGGTAGATGGAGGACACCGATGTGCTTCTAAATAACCTATATTTTATGGGTCTATCGTTCTTTATAACCAAGATACGGGGTCATTTATTAATTTTCACAATTTTTTTCAGTAATCATAAGATATGAACCACCCTATACATTTGTATAATATTTATTATAAAAGTCTTATTTCCAGGTCCGACCTTAAAAAAATTAATAAGTTTGTTTCGAGTCGACATATCAATATTTTAAAATTTTTATTTACAAATTTGGAAAGAGCAGAAAAAATAAGTAAGACTAAATGTATTTGGTGTTTCCGCAAACTAAATTTTAAACAAGCTGAGAGGATTTTATACGCGGTACACTTGGTTAAATGCGAAAAAAAAATTAATGGAAGTGACAGTGGCTGTGTGGACGTAGTCGCTTTCTGTTTGTCAACGTTGAATTTTTCAGGTCATCTTCATCAAATTAATGGGAAAATTGCAGGAGATTGACAAGTGACGAATGTTGTTTGGTCTTGCAGGGCTTCTTTGCCAATAATGGGTTGATCGTCCTTAAATTCTGCTGATTCTGCAGGTACTTCTTCTTTACTTTGCTTACTGGATTCAAAAAATTTGATTTTCTTTGTTTCAATATTCTGATTTATTTCTTCTCTTGTTGCTTCTCGTGTTGATCAATTTTTTTCTCTCACTCTGAAATGATTTTGCTTATGTACAAAACGTTTATCCGGCTCCGGAAAATAATGAAATACAATGTCAAGTCATTTATTAGAGTTGTTATTACAACCTGGTACTGCGCAGTACACTTTATTTTTTGATTTTTCACTGTGTTTTACTACACTTTCGGTCATTACTTATCTCAAAAATCGATTTTCAGCCTACTTTGTGTTCGAAAACAAAGCGCCAGATGGCGTATCGCTGGATGTCAGATCCCAATTGTCAATTTCATTTAACAACTTCGTAAATTTTTATAATCAAATATACTTCACCTTCATTAAAAATTATTTATATACTTTTCTAACCGAAGGTGGAATTTTTTGAACCATAAAAAATCCAAAAAAGGACCATGGGAGTGACAAAACTGCACAAAGGATGTGAAATAAAATCACACAAGCTGGTGCAGTGCAGGACATTTTTAATGTCCTTGTTCTTGGGAGCTTGTGTGATTTGATTTCACAGCTTTTGTGCAATACTTTTCTAAATTCAGGGAAATAAGCTAAAAGGACTTAATCTTTTATACTTTCTATAAGCTTTTCTCGGAAATGACCATTTCAAAATGCTTTAAAAAAATTCACTTTATTTTAAACAGGTTTTACCGTTTGTCTTGGCGTTTTTTAATTGTTAAAGGAATTATGTGTGTGTGGCGAGGGGGGGATAGCCACAGAAATTTGAATACTTTGATTTGTTTTATTTTCTTTTTTCTAATAATTTATAAATCTGTTTTCGTTGCTATAACAAAATTAATTAATATATCGAAAATAGTCTTTTAATTTTTAGCTAGCAGAGAAGGGATATTGATTGGAAATTGTACACTTTCTTTTTGCAAATCACGGTACAATATTGTTGTTTGTGCGGCATTTCTATGGCATTCAAGAAAAATGTGGTTAACATCTGCAATGCAATAGAGTTATCTGGGCAGTGGATACAATATGGAAATTCCAGGATACCGATTTTATACAAATGTGCAGGGAATCGTCCATGGTTCAGTTTTAAACGGTTAATAGTGGACGTATGTCGTTTACTGTAATTGCAGGTACCTACATAGGGAATATCATTCGTTACAGTCGGATGTAATCTAAAATATTGGTTTGTAGACACTTTTGCGTGTTCGTTATGTTGCTGTTCCTAATTACCTCTGATATTCTTCTTGTAGAGATTAATAATATATTGAAAGTTTGTTGTTTTAATCATTTTTCCAATGTTGCACGCCTCTTTAGCAGCCCCATCCACCATTTTATTGCCTTTAATCCCAGAGTGTCCTTTAGTCCAAATTAAAGTGAATGCTGTCCCTCGTTTCATTAGGACATAAATTAAATATATCGACAGGATTAAAGGGCGATTGAATTGTTTAAAGCAGGGCTTTTAATTGCCAGCAGGACAGATAGAGAATCCTTTGCAACTGTAATGTTTGAAAAATGCTGACCTGTGCACCACTCTAGAGCTTTTAGTATGGCTACAGCTTCAGCTGTAAAAATCGAGCAGAAAACTGGTAAACGATATTGTTAAAGAAATTAGAATGATAAATGTCAAGTTGTGAGAGTGATGATTAATAATATGATCGTTTCTTTTTCTACTAAATTTGGAGTAAACCGGAAAATATAAAAGACGAATTTACTGAAAATTAACCAACACATTTTTGCAACGCAATAATAACCTGTCCAAAAACGTAAACAAAAGATCAATAACCTTATACTAATTACTTCTTAGATCCTTCCAAACTTTTTGGGCACGCTCATAGAAAAAAGTTAAAGGAGTGTTTCTATGGACTGGTTTATGTAGGGAAACCAGATTTTGTTTAAATAAATAAAGTGTTTCTAACATTTTATTCTACTCCTGTACTTTAAATTACCTATTAAATGTGCGCTATCCGTTTTATATTAAAGCACACTTTTCATTATAACACTGATTTTGACCAATAGAAACGCCTGCTTTCTATTATAAAACTGACTTTGCATCAATAGAAATCTCTTCGTTGAAATCAAGTAGGTTGTTGATAGATATTATTGACAGTTTTATGAATTATTGTTGTTGTATCAAATTTTTTTTTAATTCCCAATTTATTTGCAATCTGTAAAATGGTGTACAATAAGCAAATTGTTTAACAATATCTATAACTTGCAGGAAACTTCCCATTGGTAGTTCCTTAATAGTATATTACGTAACAAGAGTGGTAAGTAACCCATTACGCACGAAGTGAAAAATTTTATTTTACGAGTGTGTAATGGGCTTACAACTCGAGTAACGTACTATACTTTTTCTACGCCCATAATGAGGATAACCTGAAAACAAAAACTCATTTTTGTGTGATGATAATTACACAATATTTTAATTCGTTACCTTTGACAACAAATGATTATCGTCTGGGGCATCTTCCAGAAACTTATTAATTTGTTCTGGAGAAAGGATTTTCGCTTTTTTACTTCTAAATCCATCCGATTTCCGCTTCAGTAGGGCCATTAGTTTTGGATAATCTGCTATGTTAATGTTATTAATGTTTAGTGTAGTTCTCAGCATCGAATAAATCCATAGAGAGGATGGCTTCATAATTTTTGATGTTTCCTCAAAATACACAAGCAAAACATTCTCCGAAAAGGATTTAACGTTATTCTTGTGTCACCAATCCATAAATTTTCGATAGGTAATTTCGTACCTTTCTTTAGATTTTAGCGGTAACAAATTATGTGTGGCAGCTTGAGCTTTTTCTAAAATCTACGGTGGAGTGCTCATAATTTCATCACTTTCACTTTCAGACATATTCGTAGGTAAAGTTAAGAAAATCTTCGGATACAATATTTTGTGACAATATAAAAAATAACATGACGTTTATTTCTATAGAAACGCGGGTTAGATTTAGAACAATTGTATAATGTGTTGCCGACATTTAGGGACAATGCTTACTCCATAAAATCTGTAAATAAAATTAAATACCTTGGAATAATGTTTGATAGTCACCTAAAATGGGACTGTCAATTAGATTATATTATAAAAAAACTGCAATCAATATTATTTAGATTTAGAGCTTTAAAAAAAATCTTACCTCTTAAGTATTTAAAAATTTTATATTTTTCATTAGTACACAGCCATATTCGATACGGAATATTGGCCTGGGGTGGATCCCTAAAAACACACTTACATAAGCTGGAAGTCATCCAAAAACGTTTTCTAAAAATAATTCTAGGAAAAAATTCACTTTACCCCTCTGATCTCGTCTATGCTAAAAGCAAAGTTATGGATATAAGACAGACATATTTCTACTACTCCCTTATTGATTTTCATAAAAATAAAAACTTAAGAACATTACCCCAACATCCATACGAAACCCGCCAAAGAGGCCACTTTCTGGTACCTTGAATGCTAAAGACTACTACACAACGCTCCTATGACTACATGGCACCTAAACTATACAACACCATACCTGATTCGCTAAAAACCGTAGTGAGCCTAAATAGCTTTAAAAAACAACTAAAAGAATTTATAATGTCTACTTCACGGGAAGTATTTCACAATTATATAGATTAGAAAAAATATAACAATTACCGTTGACCCACCTTATTGTTATAGTCTATTTTTAAAAGTAGGTAGTTAACAATTCTACATTTTACAGTCTATTTTTACTTCTCCTTTATCCCCTCTTATTTAAAATTTTAATCTTGTAGTTCTTATTTGTAACCCTTATCATTATTTAAGTACTTACCTAATATTAATACTATATTATGCTAGTTTTTAAGTATTATTTATTATTAATAATTTAGATTCTGTACGGATCCTATATATATATATATATATATCAAAACAAGTGTATTACACTTATTGAGTATCTATTTATTCGGCTAAGCATTTCATGTGTTAACATTGTTATGTAACCTTTTTTAAATGTTGAATAAATTACTATTACATTTGCATACATATTGCAATTTGATTATATTAAGAAATTTAAGTTTTCTTATCAAAAAGCACGTGTATGTTAGGAGATCTCATTACGTTCATGTTATTGTTAAATGTCATTTACAAGGAATGTTGACAGTGCGATTTTTAACGTTTACTGACGTGGGCATAAAAAAATCTATAATTAGTGACTAATTAGGTATAGCCGTGGGAATCAGAAGTACTTTATCCTAGAACTTAGAAGTAAGATCATAGGGGGTGTAGCGTTTGAGTCTTCTTTGCGCAGTTGGTTGTGTCATAAGATATTGAACAAGTGTATTAGGATGGAAACTTAGTCTTTCTTTGTATTTTTTACAATAAACTGTGATTTCTGATTTCACTGTTTTTATTTGAAGATCTCGTGCGATGATATAGTTTGGAACGAACTACGGAGCATTCACAATAGATCGGAGTACTTTACATTGGAAGCTTTCCAGTATTTCTATATTAGATGTGGACGCTGTACCCCAGAGCTGAACACCATAGGTCCAGATATGTTTCAGGATGGCCTTATAGAGTAGTAGCTTATTATTTATTGATAACTGTGAATATCTACCAATTATCCAATATAGTTGTCTGAGCTTAAGACAAAGCTGCTTCCTTTTTGTGAAGATGTGTTTTCTCCATGTTAGACGTCTGTCGAGATGCATTCCTCGGTATTTGGCTTCGTCGCGGTGCGGTAGTTGATGACCATCGAGTGTTACTGGAGGGCAGTTTTCTCTACTGTTTGTAAATGTTACCTGGACTGACTTAGAAGTATTTGCTCTTATTCACCAATTGCTTAACCAGTGCTCTATTGTGTAGAGATAATTTTGCAAGATCTGTGATGCCTCGTTTTTGTCCTTGTGCGACACTAAGATGACGGTATCGTCTGAAAATGTTGCTGCTAGGCAGATCAGGTGTGTATAGAAGATAAAGCACTGCCTTGTGGGACTCCAGATTTAATTTCATAGATTGATGTTTGGTCCTCGTGATGGTCTACTAGGAAGTGGCGGTCTGCAACGTAGGATTTATGGAGTAGGAAATAGTTTATGGGTAATGCTTTTCGCAATTTGTATAGGAGTCCAGGATGCAAAACTTTATCAAATACCTGTGTGATGTCCAAAAATGCTTTTTTCAACTACTTGATGGACTTGCTCGACTGTGGCGTGATCTTTCCTGAATCCAAATTGATGATTGGGAATCAAATAAAAATTAATAGTTATATTTTGTCGTAGAAAATATAGCGTATGCAACTTTCATGTAATGGCTATTAATACACTCGCTTAAGATTACCTTAAGCTAGTGTATTAATATCTATCATTACATGATCGTTGCATATTATACTATTATTTTACATCTTTTTTTTTTGCCTACCAACTGGAAAGCAATTAACCCGTCTATACCTCCATAGTTACTTGCGTCTCTATAAAATATGTTTTTTTTTGTTTATTTGGTACAAAATAGAAAAAAAAAACGAATGTAGAAAGAAAAGAAAATCATATTTTCAAGTGTGCGATTCCAATATAGAAAGGATTTCTCTGGACTACAATAAATAATTGAAAAAATAAATTCAATACATTTTAAAAATAAAAAACTTAATTTGCAATTACTGGTCAAATTCTACAGAAAATTGTAAAAAAACGAATATTTTACATAAATGGAGTAGGGAATAATACATTGAAATAAATGGCGGATGCCGGGCGAGGTTGGTATATTGTAAACCTAATTGGGAATCGTTGTACCCATACCGCCACCGGTCTCGACCGGAGTTACGTATTGTTTCAGAGTATTCTCGACTACGCAGTGGTAAACAATAACTCATAATTAGAGAAGATTTGAATACCTCCAGAGTCCCACGTATTAAATTTGATAAATGGGCATATTTGCACGGGTGCGTTACCGGGCGAATCAAAGGTTTTAGTCTATTGGCTTTGGGGAACGGATATGATTTATAATTTCGTGCTGAATTAAAATAAGCCATTAGGTAATCGCGACAGTTGTTTTGTTGAAGGATAGTCAGGCCCGTAGAGAGAAAAATCGGACCCGGGGGTAAAAAATTACGGGCCACTATAGAATTTTTAAAATTAGTAGCCCATCACATTACAAAAGTGAAGCATAGTGCGAACAGGGATTTTTCGTACGGGCCCTGGCCCCAACGAGAACTGCGGGCCTGGGGGAATCCCCCCGTTACCCCCCTCCCCTCTCGTGAAGCCTGAGGATAGTAGGATAAAGTGCTCTAGCTAGTTGAGAAATGACGTATTAGACCAGGGCGAAACAGACTTTAAATAGTTTAAATACCCGAATTCATAAAAATTGCAGTATGTGGATGGTTGGAAAATGTAGGGTAAATTATAAGTAAATTAAAAAAAAATCAATTGGACAAACTAAAAGTTCCGGAAGGTGGGTGGGGCTGGCTAAATATACAATTTGTGGGTTGGATAATGGTTTTTTACGATTTTTAGCTGAAATCTGCATACTATCAAAAAAAGTTTAATGTAAAAGTTGTAAATAATTAAAAAATCAACACCTTATTCGTCTAAGTGTCCTTTATCCACAGTTAGCGTATGTTCATTTACCTATGAAACACTCTGTATAATTAGAGCGAAGTTTTATTAGGTTTTTATGTATTCGATTATTGTTTAAACAATGTTTTCGGTAATTTTAAAACCATTAACAGTTAAATGAATGTAAATTAATCTTTTTCATCAATTTCAAAGCTTATTTTAAAAATTGTCCAGATTAACTGAAAAATCGATTATGAAAAAAGTCGTTTTTTGGTTTTCTGGATATTTAACGATATTTTTCAATACGAACAATATATTTTTTCATACCATCTTAAAGTCGAGGTTTCAACGAAGAAAATGAGCACCGATAAAGTTAAAAAAATTGAAAATTTGTATGGAAACTTTTGCGATTGAAAATTAGGCTTTTTTTTTTATTTAAATTGGTATAAAATCGAAAAATAAATATTTTGTTTTGAAAAAATTACAGCTTCTAACACAAAGAAGAACGTTTTCACCAAGTTTCATAAAAAAATATTTTTGCGGGAGATGAAAATTAAAAACGAAAAATACGGTTTTTAACGATTTTCTCAATAATTTTGAGGTTATGTTGAAAAATGATTAATACAAAAGTTTTAGATTTTTTAATTATCTACAACTCTTTTCGATAGTATCCATATTTCAGCCACACATCGTAAAAATATCCAATATCCAACCCTCAAATTTTATTTTTAGCTACCCCCACCCACCATTCCGGAACTTTTAATTTGTCCAATTGATATTTTTTTATTTATTTATAATTTTAGTTGTGAATTCAAATATTTAAAATCACAAGACGTAATATCTTATGTCGCCATTTCTCTTTGATCATTATGTTTTCCTAGATTTTCTTAAAAATATGATGAAAACACCTTCGGTCTCGCGATTTTATCATGCCAGTTTTTCTCGTAAAATTACTGATTGGCAAAATGTTTCGATACAAAAAGAAATTTATCCGATAAAAAAAGTTCTTGTGGTTTTCCTATTGATTATTTTTTTCATCTGTCAATACAGTCAGATTTTGTGGTTTCAGCCAATAACAGCTCAGGATCCTAACCAATCATTGTGTTTTATACTGATTATTTTTTTCATCTGTCAATACAGTCAGATTTTGTGGTTTCAGCCAATAACAGCTCAGGATCCTAACCAATCATTGTGTTTTATACTGATAAAACCGCTTCTTCGTATTTGTTTCTTGATTAAACTGTGTTTACCTTTTTTGAAATGTCAAATGTAAACATTTAACAATTTTTATTATACTAAAATGTATTGCAAATCTATGTTAATAACCAAATTTCAAAATGTATTTGTAAACTAACCTGTTTTTATTAGTTGATTTCAAAATGCCTTTAACATTTTTACATAACATAACACTAAACTTAAAATTAATTAAATTAAGAAAGACTTCATTTCATTCTTCTTCGCTTTTATTAACGGCGCCGTTTCGCGGGGTAGCCAGTCAAAAAATCGCCTTGGTGGCCCTGTATGTAAAACTATAACAGCTCAGGTTTCAATTTAAATTGGTAAAGAAAATTTTCAATATTTGTGTGTAAAGTGTCTTTTGCATAAATGACTATGTTCTCTGTTTTTAATACAAAATGATTCAAAAAATAATCCTTTCAAATACGACTCGTCCTCTGAAATTTTATAGATTAAATTTTTGATCTTCATACTCAAACGCCTTTATTTTAGGCAAAACCACTCAAACAAACTGATTTAAGATAAAATCACTCGTCCTGCGGACTCGTGATTTTATCAATCAGTTTGTTTTCGTGGTTTTTCCAAATAAAGCCGTTTTCGTGAAAACCAAAAATTTAATCGATAAAATTTGGAGGACTCGTGGTATTACCTTTGATAAAACCGCTTCTTCGTATTTGTTTCTTGATTAAACTGTGTTTACCTTTTTTGAAATGTCAAATGTAAACATTTAACAATTTTTATTATACTAAAATGTATTGCAAATCTATGTTAATAACCAAATTTCAAAATGTATTTGTAAACTAACCTGTTTTTATTAGTTGATTTCAAAACGCCTTTAACATTTTTACATAACATAACACTAAACTTAAAATTAATTAAATTAAGAAAGACTTCATTTCATTCTTCTTCGCTTTTATTAACGGCGCCGTTTCGCGGGGTAGCCAGTCAAAAAATCGCCTTGGTGGCCCTGTATGTAAAACTATAACAGCTCAGGTTTCAATTTAAATTGGTAAAGAAAATTTTCAATATTTGTGTGTAAAGTGTCTTTTGCATAAATGACTATGTTCTCTGTTTTTAATACAAAATGATTCAAAAAATAATCCTTTCAAATACGACTCGTCCTTTGAAATTTTATAGATTAAATTTTTGATCTTCATACTCAAACGCCTTTATTTTAGGCAAAACCACTCAAACTGATTTAAGATAAAATCACTCGTCCTGCGGACTCGTGATTTTATCAATCAGTTTGTTTTCGTGGTTTTTCCAAATAAAGCCGTTTTCGTGAAAACCAAAAATTTAATCGATAAAATTTGGAGGACTCGTGGTATTATCTTTGATTATTTTTTTCATCTGTCAAAACAGTCAGATTTTGTGGTTTCAGCCAATAAGAGCTCACGATCCTAATCAATCATTGAGTTTTATACCAACGTTTCCCAAACTTTTTTGAACGCGGCCCGGTACAAGGTTTTAAGAATTTTCGCGACCCACCTTATTTTTTTTTTTTACATAATCTGCCCTTAGTGCGAAGGATGGTGTTGTTTGTCATCACAAAAAAATGTCAAATTAGGAGGTACCTAATGATGTTAATTTTATTTTCAAATTAGGTTCGACATCCAATCTATTTCGATACTTATTTTTTTAAGTATACCAAGGCCATTCTCAAACGCCTTTATTTCAGGCAAAACCACTCAAACAAACTGATTTGAGTGATTTTATCAATCAGTTAGTTTTCGTTGTTTTTCCAAATAAAGCCGTTTTCGTGAAAACCAAAAATTTAACCGATAAAATTTGGAGGACTCGTGGTATTACCTTTGATAAAACCGCTTCTTCGTTTTTGTTTTTTGATTAAACTGTGTTTACCTTTTTTGAAATGTCAAATGTACATTTAACAAGTTTTATTTAGCATTATTAATTATTATTATACTAAAATGTATTGCAAATCTATGTTAATACTCAAATTTTAAAATGTATTTGTAACCTAACCTGTTTTTATTAGTTTATTTCAAATCGCCATAACATTTTTAGATACCTCACTTCAACACTAAACTTTTTGTTCATTAAATATGAGTTTTTGAATACCTAAACACTTAAAATTAATTAAATTAAGAAAGACTTCATTTCAGATTATGAACATGGCACAAATCCGTTCTTCTTCTTCGCTTTTTTTTTGGCTTGCATACAAGTTCGTTTGCCAGCCATAAATCCAGTGAATGCTAACTTACCAGTTACCAGTTCATGAAGATAAACCTAGTACGCCGGCGCCGTTCGACAGGGTTGCCAATCAAAAAATCGCGTATGCCTTGGTGGCCCTGTATGCAAAACTATAATAGCTCAATATTTCTTGATATTTCAATTTAATTTGATAAAGAAAATAATGAATATTTGTGTTTAAAGTGTCTTTTGCATAAATGACTATATTCTCTGTTTTTAATATAAAATGATTCAAAAGATACGACTCGTCCTCTGAAATTTATAGATTAAATTTTAGGTTTCCATACTCAAACGCCTTTATTTCAGACAAAACCACTCAAACAAACTGATTTGAGATAAAATCACTCGTCCTGTGGACTCGTGATTTTATCAGTCAGTTTGTTTTCGTGGGTTTTTCCAAATAAAGTCGTTTTCGTGAAAACCAAAAAATTAATCGATAAAATTTGGAGGACTCGTGGTATTACCTTTGATAAATTAACTCCAATATTAAAACGTCATATACTTGGAAATATTTTTGTCACTTTGACATCGATAAAAAAGGTGCATCCTTTTTTATCGGATAAAAATTTGTCTTCCTCAAATCTAGTAAGCGGACGTCACTTTATTTGTCAACTTTAGTTATAATTTTAGCAATTAAGCGTAAGAGCTGGAAAATTTTTAAATTTTAATACCTTGTTACTGATTATTATCGCTACTTTACAATATGAGTCGGTTTGGAAATGTTTCAAATGAACAAATTACAAAAAAAATAATACCGCAATCTACAAAAAATACGAAGTCATCAATATGGAGACAATTCATTGAATTTTGTCATGTTCGACAATATCAACTATTAGAAAATACTTCATTACAAGAATTAGCAGATATATTAAAGGACTGGGCTTTCAATATGAAAAAAAAAAAACGGGGATGACTACAAAGAATATGCCGTTAAAACGATATGGAATTCAACTGCAAAGATAATGCAAGAAAAATATTTTAAAGAATACAATATTAAATTTGATCCTTTTGTGGACATAATATTTAAGGAAGCTCGTGATGCTAGAAATAGTAAGAGAAAAGAATTGCAAGTTATTCCTGAAAAAAGAAAGATATGTTCTGTAGCATTAGACAGAAAAAATATATTAAGAATGGCAAAATTGTGGAATATAGACGAACCTGAAGGATTACAAAAAGATTCTTTTACATAGCTTCTTATGAATTGGTTTGGAGAGGAGGGGAAGCTGTAAATTGTACAATTTATTATTTTAAAGAAGAAAAAGACCAAGATGGAACTCCAACAGGAAGAATTGAATACAATACCATATTTTCAAAAACGGCTCAGGGTGGTTCAAAAAAATTAACAGACAGCAAATGGTTAACAAAAAATGACACTGATGAAAGTATTTGTCCAGTACAATTATTTAATTTACTTCTTAAAAAAAGAAATGAAAATATAACTACTGATCGTTTATTTTTAACTCCAAATCGTTTTTGGAAAACTAAACAATCAAAAGGTTGGTATAAAACGTTCCTCTGGGAATTAATACAATATCATCTTGGACCAAAAATTCGGCCGCAAAAATTGGGCTAGACATAATAAATAATAAAATTACAAATCATTCTCACCGTGCTAGTACAGTTTCCCAGCTAGCCAAAGCAGGAGTAAGCGATCAACAACTAATAAAAATAACAGGGCACTCATCATCACAATCAATTAAACCATACCTCCAAATAGTTCCTGAACATCACGAAAATCTTGTTAGTTAGTAATTTAAGAGAAAATGAAAATACGACATATATAGAGACCCGAGAAGAAAATATTAAAATGAGTACACCAATCCAACCAACCTATAATAATTGTATTTTTAATAACTGTTCCTTTAATTAATTGTTCTGTTAAATTATTAATTGTTCAACAAAAATAAAGTTTCTGTTTTTTATTCTTATATTCTGTCGTTAATTTATCTTATCAAAAAACACGCGAACTTTTCTTTTATGGATAAATTTCTTTGTATCGAAACATTTTGCCAATCAGTTTTTCTCGTAAAATTACTGATTGGCAAAATGTTTCGATACAAAGAGAAATTTATCCGATAAAAAAAAGCTCTTGTGTTTTTACTGTTGATAAATTAACTCCAATGTTAAAACGTCATATACTTGGAATTGCTTTTGTCACTTTGACATCGATAAAAAAGGTGCATCCTTTTTTATCGCGATAAAAACTTCTCTTCCTCAATATCTAGTAAGCGGACGTCACTTTATTTGTCAACTTTAGTTATAATTTCATAGCAATTAAGTGTAAGAGTTGGCAAAACTGCAAAAAAATATCAATGAATAGTCCGTCAAATTTTTGAATTTTAATACATTGTTAGTGATTATTATCACGAAAATCTTGTTAGTAATTTAAGAGAAAAAGAAAATACGACATATATAGAGACCCGAGAAGAAAATATTAAAATAAGTACACCAATCCAACCAACCTATAATAATTGTATTTTTAATAACTGTTCCTTTAATTAATTGTTCTGCAAAATTATTAATTGTTCAACAAAAATAAAGTTTCTGTTTTTTATTCTTATATTCTGTCGTTAATTTATCTTAATTACTGATTGGTAAAATGTTTCGATACAAAGAGAAATTTATCCGATAAAAAAAACCTATTGTGTTTTTACTGTTGATAAAATGGCCTTGTGATTTTATCAATCAGTTTGTTTTCGTGGTTTTTCCAAATAAAGCCGTTTTCGTGAAAACCAAAAATGTAATCGATAAAATTTGGAGGACTCGTGGTATTACCTTTGATCTTCAAAATAAAATAATTTAAACTTATTTATAATAATTAAGAAACTCAGTCACTGAGTAAAATGTCTGGTCAATTAAAAACTTTTTTACATTGGATGTAAATACCAATGTCGATGTCAAGCTATCCTTTCCTATTATTGTTTGAATTTTATTATATAACTTGATGCCTATATAATCAGGTGAATTTTGCCCAATTTGTAGCCTTGAGAAGGCCCGGTGCAGATCCGTTTTTAACCTAGTATTATGAGAATTCCTCTCAAACTTGTTTAAATTGTTATGAATGTAAAGAATTACTCTAAATATATATAGACTGGGTGAGTTGACAAATAATTGTTTGCAACTAGTAGATAGATGAACATTAAACATAGTTCTTATGACTTTCTTTTGTGTTACAAAAGCTTTATCTAAATGAGCAGATGAACCCCAAAATATTAAACCATATTGCAATACTGACTGCACTAGACCGAAATATAATAATATCAATACATTAAATGAAACTGTATGTCTCAGATTTCTCATTATGTAACAGCATGTGCTTAATTTAGAACAAACTACTTTTATATGTGATTCCCAAGTTAATTTTGGATCCAGTGTCACACCTAAAAATTTAATTGTGTCTGAAGTTTGAATAGAATTACCATTGATGTTTAAATAAAGGTCATAATTAGGTGACACATTTCTTGGCAAAAATCTCATAAAATATATTTTTGTTGAATTTAGCTGAAGTCCATTAGTAATACAGTAAGTATTAAACTCTCTAGAAGATAGATTACTATTCACTACTAGTCTGTCGAGGTTCGTATCAGATATAAAAAAAATTTGTGTCATCTGCATACAAAATTATTTGATCCGGGGATTTACAATTGGGTGTTTAACTAATTTTCAAATTCTATTTAAAACCTTATAAATAACAAGTACTATATGAATAAATAACAACACAATATGTTTTTTTAATTTTAGTTGCATACATAATTTTTACCAGCAATTTGTTAATTTTTATAATATGCCTTTTGAATATTGCGCAATTATTGAAATTACGTCACTGGTTGCGTAACTGAAGTTAGATATAAGCCGAATCGAAAGTTTAACGAATCCACTCGACATCAAAGTTAAAATTGTTAAATATCATTGTCAATAATGTCATTTTTTGATTTTTGTTGAAGCGTGGGTTTTTGATTTTGCATTTATTTTTCATTTATTAATATTTTTTAGTTAGTATATAGTATTTTCTTTGTTTCTAAGTTAGTGTATTTGTGTTTTCCCGACTTTAAAATCGTTATTCTATATTCTTCTTTTTCTTCGTCTTCGTTATTCTATATTCTTCTTCTTCTTCGTCTTCGTTTTTCGAAACTAGTGATGGTCTTGGTCTGTTATGTTTCTTCTTTTTTAATCGTTTACCGTAAAGCAAATCAGTACCGTACCAGTGACGTATCTGTATTAAAAGTTGCATAAAATCTCAAATCTTTTCTTATTAGTTTTTATCTATTTTAAGCAAAAAAACATAAAAAAACATGCAATTATGTAGAAAGTAATTAAGTATGAGTAATTAGAAATACAAAACAAATGAGGTTAGATTTGGAGTTAAACACCTAATTCCCTTGAGAGAGACTTGGTACTATCAAACATTGATATTTGTGTACGATTAGACAGATACGATTTTGCCCACTCAAATGGTAGTCCTCTTAGGCGGAGTACACATGGAGCTACTCAAAAGAAACTGAAACTGAAATTACTAACCGGTTACTAACTGATTAGTGATGCTATATCCGCACACACGGTCTACTCAATAGTGATCTAAATCAGTAGTCTCTGATTACAGCTGTGGTAGAAAACATCAATTATTCACAATCTGACTAAAAATGAATACCGATTCGAGTGATGATGAATCCATCTAACTTTATATAATAATAATAATAATAATAATAATAATAAAGGTCTTTATTATTTTTCATGTAACATACATACATAGAAGTAATATACAAAAAGGAAAAAAGAAAGATTTTTGAAAAATAAAGGGCGAAGTTCATTTTCTGTAGAGAAACAGTAGCTTCACTAAGAAAATGTTCTTCCACTTAACCCTAAGCCTATTACTCTTTTATTATTATTCTTTTGCAATTTCACACCAATCATGATCAGTTTCATCCCTCTTGGAGTAGCCTAGGAGCTTAAAACTATACAATACGGAGATTTTTCAACTTCCTCCAATAATTTTATATTAATTAGTTGATCATTCGTTGTGAAAAAAAATATTTTGAAAGAAAATAAATAATATTTGACACACTTGACAGATGAAAATTAGAAACTGCGTGATTCAAGTCAAAATTGAATCACCATGTCGAGTTGCCTAAACTGATTACTAACGCGTTACTAACTGGTTAGTAACCAGTAGCATCGTCTGCGGTGTTCCATTCAATTACAATGGCTGCGACTCATCGCGGACTGGTTGGTGATTTGCGTCAGAATCACGTTTGTTTTGAGTAGCTCCATGTGTATTCCGCCTTACACCTAGAGCTTCTAACTTTATCAGTAATAAATTTCGGTCTATTGTATCAAAAGCACGACTTAAATCGTAAAACAGGCACAATGAGTGTTGTTTATTATTTAATGAATTATATAGATGTACTAATGTATCTTGAATCGCAGTTTCAGTTGATTTTGTTTTTCTAAATCCATGTTGTATATCAGGGAGTAGATTGAATGAAGCTAAATATCTAGTTAACCTGTTAGAATATGCGAATTCAAAGATTTTTGAGAATTGAGACTGAATACATATTAGTCTATAATTCCTAATTTCATCAGGGGATCCCTTATGGTTAAAAACAGGTATACCTTTTGACTTCTTTATATCAGGAAAAATTCCACTTGAAAATGACTCATTGATTAGATGACACAATAGTACAGCAATCAGTGGAGCAACAGCCTTAATCACTTTACCGTTGATGTCATCCACGCCAGGGGAGAATTTATCAGAAGTTTTTTGTATTATTGACATGATCTCTTCAGGTGTTGTAGGAGTTAAAAAGAAACTTAAATGGTAACCTTGTATATGCCTATTGTCATTTGGTACCTGATGACTCTTATTACATTCTATGAAATACTCATTTATGTAATTTGCTTTTTCAAAAGGAGTATCTTCCTCCCGAAAGCCAGCAAATGCACCATTAGTTTTAGCTGCTTTATTGTCTTTAATTATTTTCCAGCTTTCACGTATTTTGTTTAAACATCATTATAAAAAAAAGGGGGATCCAACATGACTCCGGAACAGAAAAAGGGGCTAATGGAGTTTATGAAGTTGAATCCCCAGCTTGATAAGGTTGTTTTTTCAAATCATTTTACTTTTAAAAATGCACAGGGTTTATAGTTGCAAGTAAGCATTCAGTTAAATGCATTTATTGCCACC
The DNA here is from genome assembly GCA_949320105.2 of Crepidodera aurea. Taxonomy (NCBI): domain Eukaryota; kingdom Metazoa; phylum Arthropoda; class Insecta; order Coleoptera; family Chrysomelidae; genus Crepidodera; species Crepidodera aurea. Next base: position 89,728,629 of record OX439473.1, on the reverse strand, counting down.
AAATTTATGATTTCGTTTAAAGCTGCCATATTAAAACAAAATATTTATATAATTGACAGTTATTCCGTCAAAAACCCGTTTTGAGTGTGACTACGAGTGGTTAATACCCAATAGTTGTAACGTACTCGAATATATTCGTATACGTTATGTGATCGTTTGTTTGAAAATAAAGACGATTACATTTCATCAACCAAAGATTCGTGTACGTAATGAATTTGAAAATATGGCCCCTGGTTGCATTCCTGTACTTTATGGTAATTATAACAGATATAACACAAGAATATTGTGGAATTATAGCTGATAATACAATTTCAATTATTTTCGGTTTTGCGGTATATTTATTTTAACGATGAAGGTACCCTTTTAAAATGGCCACGTTCACCGCATGACGTGGGATGTTGGTCGAATGATAATTTTGGATAATTTGAGAGACGCACATCCAGTTTCCCCAAAGGCAGGAATATGGGGTGACAATTATATGTGGAATTGTTGGAGACTAAAAAACTCACTGAGCTGTGGTAATTTTGTATATTAAATTGTTTTTTTATATTCATCAATAAATTAATGCGTGAATCCAAAAATGTATCGAAACATTAAGGCTCGGCTTAAAAATATGCTTGATTATAAAATCAAAATCAAAAGTTGAACAGATAAAACAAATATCGAGTTTTCAATATTTGGGAGTAACTTTAGAAAAACATGAAAACTAGAGAAAGCCAACAAATTATCTCGCGTACTTAAAACGATTTCTAAGTACGAAAGAAATAAGTAAAGAAACAAAGATGAATGTTTACAAGACCATATCTATAGGTACATATTTATTTTAACTTTCTAATGCGAATAGTAAGTTCTAAATAGATGAGAATGGAGCAAAATTCAAGTTTGAGTTGAGAGAAGAATACAAGGTATTTCCAAGAGGGACATATTCAAAACTAAGGCCTTCGAGTAGAATAAAAAAAACTGCAATGGCAAAAAAACGAAATACGTGATGCAAATCAAATAAACCAAAATTTTTACCCTTATGGACTACAGGTAAAAGATATACGATTATATACAGGGTGTTTCATAGTTAAACCGACATATGTTAACTGTAAAGATAGGGTACTTAGGTGATTCCAAATAACCTTAATTTGAAAATTCCCAACGCAACATGCTGTGCACCAGATATTTTTTAAATTGGATCAGACATTCGAAACGAATGGAAAAAATTGAGATATTCTGACATATTTTTATAAATGCACATCTCGTTCTACATATTACTAAACTTTTAAAGTAAATTCAATTAATGCAATACATATTGTCATTTTCATAAGCCATAACTTTGAAAACACCCTGTAGATTTCTTTCATATTTGGTACATGTAGATTGCTGAAATAGCCCAATCGTACAATACAAGAACTAAAGTTAAAATCCAGATCCTGATTAAGAAAAATTTGAAAAAGTTGCTAAGTTTTTTCCATTCGTTTCAAATGTCTGATCCAATTTAAAAAATATCTGACGTACAGCGTGTTGCGTTGGGATTTTCAAATTCTACAAATTTTTCTTAATCCGCATTTGGATTTTAACTGTAGTATAGTCCTTACACTACACGATTGGGCTATTAAAAAATGATACCTCTACCAAATATGAAAGAAATCTACTAGGTATTTCGAAAGTTACCGCTTGTGAAAATAATTCATTTGATGTATTTTGATAAAACTCCAGTAGTAGAATGGGATGTGCACTTAAAAAAAATGTTCACTTTAACTCATTTTTTCCGTTATTTGCAAATATCCATCCCAATTTTAAAAAATCTGATATACAGGGTGTTGTTTTGAGGATTTTCAAATTTTGCAAATTCTTAATCCGGATCTGGATTTTAATTGTAGTTCTTACACTATAGAATTGGGCTATGAACACACTATACCTGTACCAAGTATGAGAGAAATCTACAGGGTGGTTCTAAAGTTACGGCTTCTCAAAATATTGGCCGAAATGGATGAAACACCCCGTATCTCGGTTATTAAAGGCGTTAGACCTATTAACTACCGTTATTTGGAATCACCTATATACCCTCTATTTACAGTTAACGTATGTCGGTTTAACTATGAAACACCCTGTATAACCAATTTTAAACTTACAAGGACCCTGCACGGAATCAAATTTTGATTGATTGCGGAATTTAATAAAACTCTAGTATGTTGTAGATCAAATCGTATGATTAGTTTCGGAGAAACAGGGTGATTTTAAAAGTAGTTACAAAAACAGAAAATAGAAAATAAAGGTAATTTATCACAAATTGAGACTATGTCATGACTTTGGAAAGGCAACACTATTATGATCCAAATCAGTATTTAGTTTACCGGGGTCACCACAAATGCACTCAAAAAATCATATTTAATTGTTTTGTTTACTTCACCTATCATAATTGAGATTTTTTCTACTTTAATTTCGAGATTTGTCTGAGGGGTATTGACAATTTGGAAAAGCGATAATACAATTATTATACAAATACAGTATTTTACCATATCGGGGTCATCGGTAAAGTGCCTAAAGATATCCTATTCCGCTGTTCTGCTTCATTCTCTCAATATAAACATTAAATAACCATATATTTTTAACATTCAACGATAATATGTGAAAACCCTTAAGCCAAACTTATATTTTTAAAATACATAATAATAATAATAAGATCCCTACTAAAAAAATTCTCTGTAATTCTTTTTCAGAATGTTCGCCAATGGCGCTATTTTTTCTTTTGGAGTTTTCCAGTTGCGGCTGTCTCCATCATATATACAGGATAATATGGACCAGGACGGAAGACAATGCATTGATATAGATACGAAACTCAATGAAGGTGGTTTTATTATAGTCAGATTATTTTCCAGGCATAGAGACAATACTAAATATCGGTTGTTCATGAGATTTGATTTGGATGCGAACGAAACAACAGGACATTACTGGACATGTCGGTATAAATTTTCCAACTAACAATACTTTGGAATACGTTCAAGATGTCGCTAGGTTATGTGAGGTTGCGGAAGAAGAAAATTAGCTTCCTGAAATACTCTAAATTATTATTACATGCACATCAAGTAGTCACGTACATACATTGAACATATCCTAAGATCTCTTGATGCGGAACTTATAACAGCTCTTATACAACTCGATTTTTCTAATTGATACTCTTGACCACATACTTTTATACTCCAAACTTAATTATTATGGCTTTAGTGAAACTCCTTTGAGATTTTTCAAGTTTTATTGAAGTAATCGTTATCAAAAGGTGATATTAGACAATGGTTTATCGAAATTCTCATGCGTTTCCTCCGGAGTACCGCAAGGATCTGTTCTTGGCCCTTTACTTTTTCTAATATACATATCCTATATACAGAAAGCTATAAAATATATCAATTTACAATCGTTTGCAGACGACATCCAACTATATTATTCATTTAATCCTAAATTTTCCAGAAACTGCAGTTTCTTTAGTTAATACGGACTTAAATGAGATATTTAAATATTCTAATTCGCATAATCTTAAACTTAATAACAAATGTACTACAATGTTTTTTTCTTCAAACTTTGCTACAGCCGATATGTATAGTAATAGCACCAGCTTTAATATTAATAATGAACCTTTAAAGGTCAGTAAAAGTGCTAAAAATTTGGGTATTATTTTTGATTCCAAACTAAGATTTCAAGAACAGTTATATAGAAATCGTTATTACCTAAATTTTTCACTTCGCAAAACCATATGCGAGTCCCTAGTTCTATCTTCTATAAATTATGGATTAACATTGTTTTAGTCCTGTCTAGATTATGGCACTAAATATCGATTACAAAAAATTCAAAATTCCTGTTGCAGATTTGTATTTGGGTTAAGACGATATGATAGAGTTTCTGCTAAAATAAATGAACTGGGCTGGCTAAAACTAGAAAATATATTCAAATACCATATGTCCACTCTAGTTTTTCGAATTTTGATGACTTCCACTCATCCTTATCTGAAGGAAAATTTAGAATACAGAGGGAATGCTCACAAACTTCAATTAAGATATCCTAATATTTTAACGATGCCTAGATGTAATCTAACCATGTTTCGGCACTTTCACTTTCAATTTTCAACAGTATACCTGCAGTTTTGAAAACAAAGTCATTAAATCACCTAAAAAAATATTTTAAATTAATTCTGCTATCAGATCAATGAGGGCTTTTGCACTATTTCATACTTATATTTCATGTTTATACATTATATGTTATTTTTATTTGTTTCAACCTTTCATTGATCAATTTTAAAATCATATTTATTAAGATTCAAAAAAAAAATTGTCTCTAAATTGTCTACTACTTGCTTTATTAATATTTTTATTTGATTTTTTTTATATGTATATATTTTATGAAAGAAAGAGGTTAAGTAGAGTAGCATAAGCTAGACTTCGCCTTTTTGATATTAATTAATTAATTATTATTATTATTATTATTATTATTATTATTATTATTATTATTATGTAGAGTTACTTCGTAGGACCCTTGTATTTTAAAAATATAAGTTTGGCTAAAGGTTTTTCACATATTATGGCTTAAGGATATTAACGATATAAGTTAAAAACATGGTTCTTTATGGTTTCTATTGAAAGAACGGAGTGAAAAACTTTGCAATAGAATATTTTAAGTATTTTTCTGATGACGGCGATATACTAAAATGCTTACTGCATTTGGATAATAATACTATTGCTTTTCCAAATTGTCAACACTACTCAGACAAATTTCTAAATTAAAGTAGAAAAAAATAAAGAAATATGATTTTTGAGTACGTTTGTGATGACCCCGGTAAACTAAATACTGATTTGGATCATAATAGTGTTGCGTTTCCAAAAATATGACATATTTTAGCCAAATCTCGAGAACAAACCAAAAATAGTCTCAATTTGTGGTAAATTACCTTTATTTTCTGTTTTTGTAACTACTTTTAAAATCACCCTGTTCTTCCGAAACTAATCATACGATTTGATTATGGTCCATTTACAGTGTTACCGACATGTCATGATCTACAACATACTTTCCACAATCAACCAAAACTTATCCAATGAAGCAAATTTAAATGTCTTATTACCCTTATTTTAATTTATTCCTCGATAGCCTCGGCAATTTAAAATTTTCAAGTGAGTTAAAGGGTTGAATTAAACTGTTATTTTTTTTAACGAAAATATATTTAATCGGCAATGAAAATCGACATGTCCTGGGAATTTCTCAAAAATTTTGCTGGAAACGAGTTGATAAACTTATAATGCGCACCCTTTAGATAAGTCGCCTCTCTTTATTATTCAAATTTAATATTTAATCTCTCTAAAATCACCGTCTCAGATTTAAATATTAGCAAACAGAAATTTGATATTATTAACCCTCCACTTAGATATTCAGAAAGTTTACTCTCGAAAAATTGTCTGATAAATTTTGGAGAGAAAATCTACAGAGAGGATTTCTCTCGAGGGAAGTAAAGGAAATGAGGTTAATAACAGATCGAAAAAAAAAGATTTGTTAGGTTATTCTTGTTTTATGTTTTACAAACAATCGCGGATTGATTCTCCTAAATATCGGAGTTTCAATTAATTTAATCACAACGTTGTGAAAATGTTCAAGAATCTTTGTGAAATATAATTGATTTACAACATATTTGTAAGCTTATTCGCTTCGCTATAAGCCCTGAAACCCACTGCTAGACTTCTTAATGGCTTGTATTACTTGGATATTGAATTTTTTGGATATGAAAAATTATTTCATTCACACATGGCTGCACCAATGAAAAGTCGTGAATTTAGTCACATGATATGCAATATGATCGGATATTTAGGTAAATAAAGAAATATGAACGGCTATTTTAGTCGATTTTCGAAGTTCTTACTACTGATTATGTCATTCACACATGGCTGCGCCAATGAAAAGTCACGTGATGTGCAATATGGTCGATTATTTCATTCACACATGGCTGCGCCAATAAGAAGTCATGAATTTAGTCACATGATATGCAATATGATCGGATATTTAGGTAAATAAAGAAATATGAACGGCTATTTTAGTCGATTGTATAAGTGTGCTATTAAGTGTCAAAACTTGACGTAACATTCACTAAAAATTAAAAATGTCTCGTTTTGGTTCATGTTCCACTATGGAAATCAGTGAAAATATAAGCAAATCTATCCCAGAAAATATCAAAAAGAGAAAGGAGTCTGTTTGGAGACGATCTTAGCGAATGATTTTGTGGGGTTCATGAAATAATCTTTCTAAATATCACTCGACTATGACAAATAGAGACTATTATTTTCTTTAATTCATCTTGAGCAACTTGCATTTCAAGACAATTTAATTCGACCTCGAGCTAAAGCTCTCGGGAGTTATTCAGATTATTAATTTTCATATGGTCTCATCAAATTGTCTCGAAATACAAGGTACTCTCGATAGAATTAGGCAGAAAATAATAGTCGGCTATTTGTCAAAGTCTTGGGATATTACCTTCGACTATTTCCCTCGTCTTAATTTCCACCAATCACAAACGCGCAATTTTGATTTATAAATGGTTTCTAGATAAAAAAACTGTATGACAGCTCACAGCTCCTGTCAGCAGTTTTTTCGAGTTTACCTGCGGCAAAACTTGATAGCTGTTATCACCAAAAATTACAATACCTTTGATAACAAGTAATTATGGTCTCTTAGAACACCAGAAAACGACATTAAACAATTTTTCTGATTTTATTGTCAATAAATTTTGTAATATTGTTTTTAAACAGTGCTAGTCAGCTTATGTAGTGAAAATAAGTCGCTTTGGAAGTAATTCTATGATCTGGTGATTGAGGAAAGTGTACCGTACAATAACGTTAAAACCCATACGTCAATATGGAAACAGTTTACGGAGTTCTGCAAGGCAAAGAAATGAGAGCTTTTGGAAACTACAAGTTTAGAGCAACTAAACCTAATCCTGAAAGATTGGGCGTGGAATATGAAGAAAGAAAATGGTGAAAATTACAAAGAACTAGTTGTGAAGACAATGTGGAACACCGTTGCAAAAAAAATGCAATAGATGTATTATATGAAGTGGAAAATAATTTTTGATCCATTTAAAGATATTATCTTTAAGTCTAGTATGGAACCTCGTAATGTGAAACGAAGGAATTTGCAGATGTGCGCCAATAAAAGGAAATCGAGCTCTGCTTCATTAAAATTGGAAGAATGCTACGGGTTTTATTATGGGACGAAGACACTCCGGTGGGACTCCAACGAAAATTTTACCATATCGCTTCAGTAGAACTTGACTGGAGAGGTGGAGAAGCAGTCAATTGCATAGTTCATTATTTTAAAGAGGAAGTGGATAATTTTGGTATTAAAACAGGTAGATAACATAGTTACATATTTTTTAAAATAACTGATTTTCAATAAAACGGCCCAGGGTCTACAAAAAAAACAAAGGTCAGGACTATTTGACCAGACCGCGTTATTCCTAGGTATTTTGGCGCCCTGAATCCGAATGCGGGCTCAGTTTTTTCTCAGCACGTCACGGAAACGAGATTTCAAGGTCATTTATGGATACTACATTCTGTGAGTCGGAAAAATATACAAATATTTTAATCAGCAACCGAACCAACTCTCCCCTTGTTTTAGAAGATGCTGAACACGATGGCGGTAGTTAAAATTCTTTTGGAGGTGACCCAACACCCCAAACGGCCAAAAATCACCCCAAAAATGGAATAATCGCGTATTCCTCATATTCCATCGGTAAAATATTCCCTATCCCCCGTTTTCAAGGATGCTGAACACGATAGAGTTATCCAAAATTACTTTCGACTTGACCTTATTCCTAAAACTGCCAAAAACCTCCCCCAAAATGTGGGAATAGCGGATTCCGCGTCTTCTAGCGGCAAAATATATCTTCCACCTTCTTTTCGAGGAATACGATGGCGGTATTCAATTTTTTTTTCGACTTAGTCCCACCTCCAAAATGGCCAAAAATCACCCTTTACAGGGTGAATTTTTTTTTGAGCAAACATGAAACCCGCGAAAATTTTTGACGCTGTAGAGGGTAATTTTTGACCGTTTGGGGGGTTGGACTAAGTCGAAAATAATTTTGAATACCGCCATAGTATTCAGCATCCTCGAAAACGGGGAGGGGGAAGATATATTTTGGCGGTGGAAGATGCGAAATCAACGATTCTCCCATTTTGCGGGTGGTATTTGGCCGTTTGAGGGGTGGGGTCAAGTCGAAAATAATTTTGAATACCGCCATTGTATTCAACATCCTCCAAAAGTGGGGGGAAGATATATTTTGCCGGTGGAAGTCGTGGAAGTCGCGGAATCCGCGATTCCCCCATTTTGGGGGTGGTTTTTGGCCATTTGGGTCAACTCCAAAAGAATTTTCACCAACGCTATCGTATTCAGCATCCTCGACAACGGGGGGAGAGTTGGTTTGGGTGCTGCTTAAAACATTTGTATATTTTTCCGACTCACAGAATGTAGTATCTATAAATGACCTTGAAATCTCGTTTTCGTGACGTGCTAGGAAAAAACTGAGCCAGGATTCGGATTCAGGGCGCCAAAATCATCGAAAACGAGGAGGGGGAAGATATATTTTTGGCCGTTTGAGGGGTGGGGCCAAGTCGAAAATAATTTTGAATAACGCCATCGTATTCAGCATCCTCCAAAAGGAGGGGGAAGATATATTTTTCCGGGGGAAGTCGCGGAATCCGCGATTCCCCCATTTTGGAGGTAGTTTTTGGCCGTTTGGGGGGTTGGGTCAACTCCAAAAGAATTTTCACCACCGCCATCATGTTCAGCATCCTCGACAACGGAGGGAGAGTTGGTTTGGTTGCTGCTTAAAACATTTGGATTCGGATTCAGGGCGCCAAAATACCTAGGAATAACGTGGTCTGGTCAAATAGTCCCGACCTTTTTTTTTGTAAACCTGTGTTATTTCTAACAGTAAACCCATCATTAAACAAAGAACAATCAAGTGGATGGTACAAAAACACTCCAGACTTTAGAAATGGACTAAAGAAGCAGCAGAGAAGGCAGGATTAAATACAAAAGAAATAAAAATAACAAACTGCTTTATGCGGTCGACAGCAGTCAGTAACCTGGCTAAAGGAGGGGTCGGTGAACAATAATTAATTAAAATTACTGGCCACAGTTCAGCCAACTCAATTAAGCCTTATCTGCAAATGGATAATGAACAACGTTATCAATGAGTTAACAAAGATTTCAAACAATACTCCTACTGTGTACCAAAATTGCAATTTATATTTTAATTGTACCATAAATAATTAAGTTTGTAGTATTTTGTGATTAAATAAATTACCTGTTTTTCAGTCTTCAAATTAATACCTACATATCTATTATGTATGCATATATAATAGGTAGTATGTTTTGTAAGCTATGTGTATGCAGAATAATTTGTTACTCATGAAATAGTCTTGTCAAATACCATTCGGGCATCTAATTTTTCCTCTGAAAAAAATCGAAAAAAACACAATGCAAAGTAATATACGGATATATACTCGGATTTTTCTTGCCACCAACACTCATGCTTCTTGTTAAAATATTACTTAGCAACGTGTTATTTCGATTTTTTTTCGAAAAAATTAGATTCTCTTTAAACTTGGTTTAATTTTTACTTCATTAATAAAAACCGTTTTGCACCTCATGCTAATTTCCGTGATAGATTCGAAAATTGCTGACAAGATCTGACCTGACCCACGAAGTCACTTTCTAATTATGCTTCATTATTGTGGATAGTCGATACCAAGATCACGCTTATTAGACTGTCTCATCAATGCTGTTGTCGAATCGAAAGGTTTATGTTGACGAATTCATTGAACCGAACAGACTGATTATCTTTTCCATGAATAGGGCAACGTTAAATTGATAAGAGAAATTTTATGCAGACAAAAGTGATCATGACAATGACAATCTGATCGTTACTGCGGGAGTTTGAATAGGAGAGAAAACAATAGTAGCCAGTGACAGCACACATTTAGTATCTATATATCTGGAGTACCCATAATTCTCACGAGCGCAAAAACTAGAAGTTTTTAAAATAAGCTTCCTATAATTTTGTGTCATTTTTTAAACCAGAACAACATTCCCAAAATTTGTTTTCTTAATTTATTTTCATCTTGAAAAGAAATAAGAAAACAAAATTTTAATTTCTATTTCTCCCACTAATATCTTGTATTTTTCTTTGATTTCTATTCGTATTCATAAATTCTCTTCCTCTGCTATTTCAAAATTCATTTTTATTTCTTCATTTAAATTTTCTTCCAATATTTAGATATTTTTATTATTTTTCATAATGTCTCTTTCTATTTTCTTTATCTCTTCTTTATTTAATTTGTTTTCAGTTTCTTTTACTTTCATGTCTTTTTTCATCATATGTCCCAAATCTTCTTTAATATTATTTATTTTATCTTCCATATTACCAATTTTGTTTTCCACATTTGTAACTTCATCTATGAGTTTCAAACATTGACCCCAGTTTAATCTTCAAACTGTGATATTTTTTTTAATTTTATTTCTCATCATCGTTTCTCTTTCCTTTTCTTGTTGTTTTATTTTCCATTTGTGCTAATTTTTGTTGTGAAATTTTATTAATTTCTTCCACCCTGTTTTTAATCTTTAAAATTTCTTTTAAGGATATACTTGTTCAATAAACCCTGTTTCTATTACTTTCTTATTTTTCTGTTCCTGTAATTCTTCTACCTCTTATTATTCTTGTTATCATTTCTTTTTTACTATCTTTTCTTGTTTCTTCTATTTTTTATTTGTATCTTTTCTTAAATCTTGTCTGATTTCTTCTAAGGTATTTCCTACATTTCTGATTTCTTTTTTCACAGTTTTTTCTAAATGCATTATATCGTTCTTCAATTCTATCATATCCATTCGAATACCTGTTTTTATCTCTTCCTTATTTCTTTCCATATTTTTTTAAATATTTTCTTGATTTCTGTTTATTACTTGTATATTTTGATTCATGGCACTCAACATTTGCATAATTCGTTCATCTGATCTTCTATCTTCTCTTTCCGGTCCTTCTGTTTTATTTTCTGTTTCTGTTTCTGTTTCATTATCGTTACTTTTATTTTCCTCATTAAAATTTGTATCTTCCAAATTTATTTCCTTGTCCTTCCTGAATCTTTTCAATTTCTGTTTCTTTCCTTGATTTCTCCATCTTTTTATTTTTGTTACCACTTCTTAAATCTATTGACTTTACTTATTTAAATATAAAAATATTCAAAATTTACGAAATTAATGGGTTAAATTAATTTAATTGCCCCACGTTGCGGCGCCAATTCAGATTATTAGAAATTATAAGATTTTTTTACTTTTTTCAATATTCTTTGATTCTAATTTGTCACCTCTGACATTTTTAACATCTCAATACAAACCATCTCCAAAATAAACATGTTAACTTTTTTTTCAAGTCCATTTTACATTTTTTTTAATTCTTTCTTTTAAAATAAGCTTCTCATAATTTTTTGTCATTTTTTGAACCATAACAATATATTCTAAGTCTCTAAGTTTTTTAAAAAATTATGTTGCAACTTAAAATTATTTCAAATTTTTATTGAGCACCACGAAATGGTTTTGTTTTATAAAAAACCAGTAAAAATGACAAATACCAATTTTTTTGTATACTTACATGCATATCTAGCTTATCAATTTCGGAAAGGACCCAGCCGACAGAGCCGTCTCCACTACAAACTAAAATTCGGAATGGATCGAAGTGTCTAAAAAGTTTTAGGCCCAAACGGGGGCCCGTCGAGATGAGATCAAAAACTTGTGCGGGGTTCAGGAGTTGCTTGAACTTTCGAAGAAATTTCACGCCCTGGTTATCACCTGAAACAAAAAATATAATAACGGAAAAAAATTACAGATTTCTGCTTCTCCCAAATTTCGATATATCAGAATATATCGAGAAGGTTTTCAATGCATCTGCACCTAAAACAACTACTCCTGGGGGTACTTGCCTCCACAGGTACTGAATTACATAGGTCCAAATGAGCGTTGGACCCATTTTTCTGGGACAGTCCAATCCTAATTCTGTTATTAAAGGAGCTTGTCATTCCTAGAACTGTTTCGGCTTTGTTGTGCCTTATTTGTAGGAAGTAGACAGCACGAGATGGTAGGTATTTCTAAACAATGTTTGAAGATCACAGTGTGGCTTTCCAAGCTTATTGTAAAACTATTTACGTTGGAGCACGTTCAGCGAGAGGAAAGCACAACGCCATTTTCGCTTTACTTTTATGGATTTTCCAAAAAATATAACAATTATTTTTAATTTCCGTTTGCCAATACGATAGATAGTTTAGTTTTGTATTTTCCAAGTCATACAACACCCTACAAATTTTTAGGAGAGATACATATTCGACTTGGAAACGAATCCAAGATGGAAGACAAATAACCCGATATCAGTTTCCTACTTCGTTTAAAGCTGCCTCTGTACAAAATGGCATTTCGAGGTTTATTGCTTGAAATATTTATCCATTTGTTATTACAGCTTATGCTTTTATTTTTAATAAAACCCAAACGGCTCTAATAAACGCAGATTTATTGAATATCCCAACAATAACTCAAAATCAAATACCAAACGTATGGTTAACCATCAAAGTCTGATGCTAAGCCAAAAATACCGATGAAATTGCTGGACCATCTAGTGCCAGACTAGCAGACTCCATTATGACTGGAGCTAATTCAGAGTCTTCGAAAAAATAGAAAATTAACGTGTAGTTTTTTGATATTCAAAAATCTATGATTGAAACTCTAAAAGAATATGCATTGTTGAAAAAAGCTGGAAGACAGAATTACAGAAAGCTAATGCTTTTATTTTTCGTGATATTCTCGTATTAAAATTTCCTGGTATTCTTGCAAAATAATTAATTGGTTTGGTTGGTTTTGAATTTTTCTATCTCTTTTTAAACTGCTGTTTAAAGCAGCGAAGTTGTATTTATAAAAATTGTGGAAACAATTCAATTCTTTCCCATCAATTTTAAATTTCATTTATCAATAAAAACGGTGAGGTGATGACATCAATATTAGTACACCAATTTTAAAAATATGGCGAAGGAAATATTTTGGTGGAATCAAATTTAATACTTTTTTTATTAGAAGTGGAAGACAATCCTTAATTCAATCCTTAATGGACTCTTTTAAAAAGAAGAGAAAAGTAAACTACAAGAAATAAGGGATTAATTAGTGGATTTGTAAAATTAAAAAAACAGAAATACCCAAATTTAGTGAAATATAAAGATTCACGTCTCATAAAATGTGATAACGTTGAAACTTCACACTTAAAAGTGTGTAGAAAACGGTAAAAAAATCTTTGCTGCTCTAAAGTATCTACGTTCACAATTTCGAAAACAAAATCGAAAAATTTAGTTTTTGCGTTATATCTTGAAAATTAACAAAAAATCGAAAAACTAATATTATAAGTTATTTAAAAAAAATGATATTACTATTATTATTAAAAATATGAAAGCGAATTCGAAAATTACGCGCGTCAAGCCGCAGAATATAAATATAAAAGCTAGGCGTTCGGGAAAAAACTAAAGTATCTTTGCCTAAAATGTATGCAAAAACAGCATTTTAAAGAGAAGACTCTAAGCTTTCTAAAGAAGCCATTAGTTTTTAATTTTTTTGTTTTTCTCATAGAAAATTTGACCGGAAGTTACAGTTTCTAAAATTCTCACAAATTTTTATAAAACTGAAGATATATGTATATTAATATTAATTACTTTTGATGTAAAAATAATTTAAATGATCAATGTGTTTAAAAAACTTATGTTTTAATTAATAATTTTTTTACAGTATTCATTTGACGCCATTTTTTTTTTATTTTCAAAATAGTGTTTATACAGGATCCTGCAACAATGGCGCCGTGTTCCATATCTCTATTTAGGAAAGAGGTAGGAATACAATTTTCTATAATGTTACCTTATTGATCGAGCTCTACAAAATAAAAAAAATTCAGTCACACAGGGTGTTCAATTATTACTGGGCGGGTTCAAACATTGTTTTTTTAAATGACAACCTCTATTTTTTGTCACTTTTTCGGTTTCTACAAAGATACTTTATGAATGTTTATATTTCGAAAATATTGAAGGACTTGAAGTTATGCCAAGTCCCATTAAAATTTATTTTTGGTCAAATATTCTACATTGGTAACTCTCTCGAACGATGTATCTGAAATCGACCTGTGATATACAGGGTATGAACAACAGCTTGCCACAGTTTGCCAATAAAAATGTGCAGAATCTTCCTTATTTCAAATAGAAGATCCTGTTTATTATCGATCCATAAAAAGCGCCAATAAAGGCTCTACAAATTTCATCAAGTATTGCCTAATTCACAAATTTTTCTTAAAACTGTTTTTTTTAGGAAAATGGCAAATATTCATATTTTTATGCTATAATCTCAATGAACGACTTTTTTGACGACTGATACGAATATACAAACAACTGACTCATAAGAATATACAAAGATATTTTGTTTCAATTATGTACATATAAGGTGTATAGTTTTTCTTAAGAAAGTTTTATTTCGGAAAATGGCAATTCTTCGTATTTCATCGCCATAATCTCAATGAATGATTTTTTATAGTGTGAAATCCATATGTGACGGCTGTTATCAACAGATATGTCACAGATGATGAATGAAACACCTTCTAATTTCTTCATTTGATGCATACTTTTTGTACAACTTTAAAATATTGCCCCATGCCTAATTACCTGTTTGCTAGATAAATAAGTTGTGAATTACACCACCACTTTGTTATTATTTTAGAAGTTTAAGAACTGTGAATTTCATATCGAAGACAAAGAACGTAGCGCAAGGCCGAAAGCGAACGAAGACGCGGAATAAGAAGCATTATTGAATCAAGATTCATAACAAACATAAGTAGTGACTCAACAAGCAATCTCACATTGATTGAAATCATCGGGAACGATTCAAAAATAAGGAAAACGAATATTCCATATGACGAGAAAGGTTGAACGCCGAACGCCGAACGAAAGGGTCTTCTGCATCGTATAGTCACTGGCGTGTAGAAGATAAGTTTAAAATCAGATAGAACTTTCATATTAGGTGAATCAGACAGGAATTGTTTATTAGCAACTTTAATGAAACTTTAAATAAATAAATACCTAGAACTTAAGCTCAGACTTTAGTTTATCAATATACATCAATACATGAAAAAAAATATTTGTTTGGACACCTTATAATGTACATAATTGAAACAAGATATTCTTATCAGTCGTCAAAAAAGTCGTTCATGAAGATTTTAGCGTAAAAATATGAATATTTGCCATTTTTCTGAAAAAAGAGCTGTTTTAAGAAAACTAGTAAACTTAGCAATAGGAAATACTTGATGAAATTTGTAGAGCCTTTGTTGGCGCTTCTTATGGATCGATAATATACAGGGTGTTCCATTTGAAATAAGGAAGATTCTGTAATTTTTTATTGACAATGAGTGGCAAGCTGTTTCTCATACCCTGTATATCACAGGTCGATTTCAGATACATCTTTTGAAAGAGTCATCAATGTAGAATATTTGACCAAAAATAAATTTTAATGGGACTCGGCACAACTTCATAATTTCAAATATTCTGAGTGACAAATATTGGAAAAAAAACTTGTCGTGTTAAAAATCACGAAATCCGTCAATATTTTCGAAATATAAACAAGCATAAAGTATCTTTTATTTTTCATGTAGAAACCGAAAAATGATAAAAAATAGAGGTTGCCATTTAAAAAAACAAAGTTGGGACCCGGCCGGAAAAAAATTGACAGTAATTTTTTTTTGTTTTGTCGAGTTCGATCAATAAGGCAACATTATAGAAAATTGTATTTCTATCTTTTTTCTAAAAAGAGATATGGAACACGGCGCCACTGTTGCAGGACCCTGTATAAATTAGAAATTAATTATTTTTTCAAAATAAAGGTAAAAATACACTTTATACGTGTAATAATTTAGAAATTTATATGATTAAATAAACACTATTTTGAAAATAAAAAAGGTGTCGAATCAATGCTGTCAAAAAATGATTATTTTAAAATACACATTTTATTAAACAGAGACAATGTTTATTATTTTAATTACAAAAAATAAATGTTCGATTTTGTTTTCGAAATTGTGAACGTAACATACACTTTAGAGCAGCAAATATTTTTTTCGCCTACCATGTCTGAAAATGAATCATATCAACCCTAAAAATCAGACCGAAAGTAATATTTCCAGGCCTTTGACTTTGACATTTCACATACATTTTAATTAAACGTCACTGTAGAATCAAGAGAATTAAACTTTAAAATAAAAATACGTTCTGATTCTGAATAATTGTGATTATGTGAAAATGTATAGTAATTCAGGCAGTGATGAAGAATTTACGAATACTCCACCAGACTTGCAAGAAGAAGGTAGTAATGTTTCTCTAAATTTGTTACTTAACAAGACAACGCGCAATGGTACGAAAAGTCCTATGAATTATTTAAGAACTGGAAATAATATATAATAAATAAATTGGTACATTTTTATTACTTAAGTTGCTTATTAAATTCTGTCTGTATTTATAAAATTAAAGATTTTTGTTATATTTTCCTATTTTTTGTTTTTTTTGGTAGGCGAAAAACAGTTGTGTGTCACACATGCAGAAAACGCTTTAGCAGCCCTTAAATATTAGCTGCCCTCGCTCATGCAGCTAATAGCCTCGGGCTGCTAAAGCTCATTTTCTGCCCTTGTGACAACTATTTATCGTTTTCTACACCCTTTAGAGTACCCAAGAGTCTAGTTTCAGCGATATCAGATTTTATGAGAGCTTTTGGTCTAAATGTGGCTCTGGCATTCATAAGAAAACAAAACTTAAAATGACAAATATTCGAACTTACCTGACTTAGAATTAACGAATACTAAAAGCGGAGAAGAAGCCTGCGGTCTAACAGCCTCCCAGGCTTCGTCCTGAATAGAGTGAAGCGCTGTCGGGGGCACAACGCTAACACGGGCGGGACCTAGGGGGCAGCGCGTCTGAAGTTGAGGCCTGCACTGGGTGTGTACTGTAGCCCTACACCACAGACATCGCCAGTCTTGTAACCTGAAAAAATAATAATGCAAATTTTATTCATACTTCCTTTCCAGCGATTTAAATTTGATAAATTGCTTGTTAAATTTGCATTTTTTCATTGTGTTGTGAAAACGATTCACAGCAAAATATTTTTAATGAATACACGTCATATAAATATAAATTTTCAAAGGTAATACCATTGTATAAAGAATGGTAATACCACTAGAGCTCTGATTTGGCCGGATATTTTTTATAAGTTTGATGTAGAGTATTTATTTTCATTGGACCGCAGGTCGAGTTATTTTGTCATACAGATAGATCTATATAAAAGAGAAATCAAACTTATAAAAAATATCCTGCCCAAAATCTGAGCTCGAGCTGGTATTTGGTAAGCCAATTCCATGAATTTAAAATATTTAAACTAACGTGACATATATATATATATATATATATATATATATAAAACAAACACACATTGTTAACCGGGAAACGTGGTATTATCGATTTTTTATCCAGTTATATTTTCTCTTCCTTCCTTATAGGCTAAATATCCGATAGCAAACTACGATTTTTGAAGTTTCATATGACATGTTTTACATATGAGTGGAATTGTCTATAAATAAATTAATGGCTACTTGATTCATAACTTCTTTTGCTCAGATATGTTTTTGTTCTTAAAAAGTGACAGAAAGAAAAATAAAAAACTACGCGGCAGAACCCTCAAGAAATTCAACATTGCAAGATCATCTTGAACGTTAGAACCCCTAAACCATATTTTGTTGAAGGACCCCAGCCCAGGATTACGTCATCACTATAATTCCAAACGTTTGATATTAAGAATTAAGATTTTTTTACATTTTACATTGCTAGGCTACAAATATTCGTAAATTAGTGTTACTACAGATAAAACGTTGACAATAAAATATATTTTAATGGGATAATCCACCTTGCTAATAAAAATTAATTGGGCAATTCCACCAGAACGGGATTAGTCCTATAGCAGAGGAAGAACAAACCGTCGTTTATCAACACTTTCATTAAGGATATTATTTCTTAATATAACGATCCTTACAGCAGTGGCGTAGATACAATACTTTTTTTATTCGAATATGCCAAAAACGGCAAATTCGATACAGTACACAATAACAAGAGTGATAACTTTCTTTCCAAGTCATTTTCCGTACTTTTTCGGACGGTGAACTGTCCGGAAAAGTAAAATATAGGTATTTGGCTTACATTTTTCTTTTAGCCTTAAATTAATAGTCGTGTTCAATAATATTTGGTGTATTTTCTTATCGGAATAACATATTGACTTGCTGTAATATGTGGTTTTTAAAAAAACCAAGTGACATTTGTAGGTTATGTTACAATGTCAAAATAATAATTTTTGTTTGAAATTTGACATTTCTTACACTTGTGTTGCGTTGCTTTTTATTTTAGTCTATTTTTATGATATAAAAGTGACACAGGGCATAACCTAAAATTGGTGTTGGAGTGTCAAAATTTTAAATGTTGTCATTTTTGAAGGAATTAAAAAAAGTATTGCCAAATTAAATATTAGAAACTAAATAATAACATTTTTATTGGTCATTATCTAATTTATTTTTAAAAATTTGATGGGTATTAAAAAAAGTTGTTGATTAGTTAATGAAAGAAAGGAGGAGAAAGGAATTTTTATGACTTACCAAAGATAATGTGTTACCTTAGTTAAATAAAATAAGCAAGACAAAAGACAATAGGAAATGGAAAGGAGATTGATTGCGAAGAGTTAAGAGCAAACCGAACCCCTTGAAAAAATTTTAATAACCTTTTAAGCCTTTTGTTTTAGTCTGATTTTTGTGAAATTTTCAGGAAATACTAATAATTACAAAACTTAGGGTGGAGATCCCTTGATTTTTTTGTAAACCTTCGAAAAGTATTTATTTTGTTAATTTTAAATGGAAAATCACAAAAAGAAATATCCGCGCCATTCTGCATTAAATATATGAAAATTTGCTCCTATTTGTTTTAATAAATATCAAGTAGTTTTTAAATAATATGGTTTCCCATTTTTTTCTTAAATATCTTTGAAAAGTGCTGCCACATCGTTACATACATTTAAAGCTGTCGAGAAATATTCCATCGCCAATTGTTCCCAGTGGCGCGCATACAGGGTGTGCCAATTATTTCCACTCGATCTCTAGCACCGAAACTAAAAGAGATATCAACAAGATTTTTTGTAGGGGTAGACAGTGTCACTCGGACCACAATTTTAAAATATTTTGATGTATACAGGGTGGCTAATTTTTGTGGAATGAAAATTAATTTGGTTTTTTTAAATTGAACCCTGTATACGATTATGTCTTATGATTCTACTTAATATTAGATATACGATAGTTTTTTGTATTTGTAAATCCGACGCGGCGTTGACAAGTTATTCCTATTTTAAGCAGATTTAATGAAAAAACAGCACTGCAGAAATATTAGCACAAAAACCACATTCCAAATTCCTCAAAAAAGCTACTATGATGTAAATGAAACATGCACCTATTACAATAATCACACAACATCTTCACCTGTTGCACCGGGTGTTTGCCGATGGCGTGCCAATAGTCTAGTTTTCAAATGGCAATAACTTAATTTTTTCAAATGGGACACCCTGTATATTTTTCTTCAGTTACAAGCTCTTCCTAATACGCATTAAAAAAATATAGGGTTTTGCACATCTAACTTTACTATTTACTTTAAAAATTGACGTTAAGTGACAAACAACATATTTTACACAATTTTTAATAAGTACAAAATTTTACAAAGTTTAATCGTAAGAAAACTACAACAGTGAAAGTTAAAATTTATAGGTGTTCAAAATGTCTTCCATTTTCATTTATACATTTTCTTGCCCTTTATCTCATTGATTTACGCACATCTCTTAGCATTGCAGGGGTCACCTGTCTAAATGCTGCAGTAATTCTTTCTTTCATATTCTCTTTTGTGGTAACCTTTTCTTTGTAAACAATATTTTTAATAAAACCCCACAAGAAAAAATCTCAAGGCAAGGCGATCTAGTAGGCCAATTTATAGGTCCTCCCCTTCCTATCCAACGATCCTAAAATTCCCTATTTAACCAATTGCGAACATCTAATACGTAATGTCTAATTGGAACCACATTCCATTGCGATAATTTTGAGGCACATTTTGCAATAAGTTGCGAAAATCATGTTCTAAAAAATCTAAAAATATAGCTCCATTTACAGTCCCATCAAAGAAATAGGGACCAATTACATAATCACCTATTATTCCCGCCCACACATTCAAAGACTATCGATACTGTGATGTGGTTCTAAATAAATGTTCATTGTGGTCCGAATAATAATGGAAGTTGTGTCTATTTACACAACCGTTCTTATGAAACATGGCTTCGTCGGAGAATAAAACTTTGTTTAAAAAGTTACGCTTTGTATTTATCTTGTTTATTAACCATCTACAGTATTCCAGTCTACGCGCGAAATCACGTGGTAACAATTCTTGGTGAATCTGGATATGATAGGGGTGATATTTATTCTTTTTTAATTTCTCTCTCTTTCCACTGGATTAAAACCACTTAGTTGTTAAAAAAGTTTTTTTTATTGACGTTTCGGCTTTCCAGATCGAAAGCCGTTATCAAAATGACATAAAATAAATAAATTTACTAGAAACAGAACACTTGATAATCTTGCAAAAATATGACATCAACATAGTATACATAGAATAAGATTTTGAGATTGAAGATGTCAAAATCTGTTTCAATCATATTTTTGTGACGTTTCTGGGAACGAATTTTTGAAAGGATAGCGCATTTGCATATTATAAGAGAATTTATACTTCGTCATAAATGAAGTTTTCTTATTAATATTATCATAAGAAAAAACCAGATAAAAACTTATGATACTATCCCGATATAGAGGGTATCCTTTTTGCAATTAACTCTTTTTGTAAAATAGGTATCCAAATTTTTGAAATATCAACCGAACAATTAGAAACACATTCGTTATTATTTAAGCATATCAATGCTGCTTCTTTAACTTTGCGGTTATAATTATTCGGTTCTTTTAATAATCTAGTTGAAAAATTCCATTGTATTTTATGACCAGAATCCCATGCGTGTTCACATATTTTGGATTTTTCGAATTGTTTATTTTTAATGTACGATTGGTGTTCATTAAGTCTAATATGAAAAGGTCTAGATGTTTCTCCTATATAAAATTTATTACATTCGCATGGAATTTTGTAAATACAATTTTTTGTGTTTTGAATTTCATTAAAAGGTTTTGTATTTACTATTAAAGATTTTAATGTATTATTAGTTTGAAAAACTGTTTTTAAATTAAATTTATTGCCAATCCTTCTAATTTTTTCGGATAATTTTGGAATATAAGGGATTTTTACTATATTTGAAAGAATTATTGGGGGGTTTAAATTTTGATCTTTAGTTTTGATGTCTCGGGAAAGTTCACGATTTATAAATTTACTTGGGTAGTTGTTCTTAATCAAGACAGATTTAACAAGTGATAATTCATTATTTAAGATATTGTCATTTGAACAAATTGTTTTTGCTCTATCGGAAAGAGATTTGACAATACCCCGTTTAACACAAATTGAGTGGTTTGAATTAAAATTTAGATATCTATTTGTATGTGTTTCTTTTCTAAAAACTGATGTATCAAAACAATTGTTGTTATTGTGTATTAGTACATCAAGAAACGGTAATTTTTTATTATTTTCAATTTCAATTGTAAATTTAATAGTAGGTTCCGAATTATTAATAGCATATAAAAATGTATCAATATTTTCCCTATCGTGTTGCCAAATTGCAAAGATATCATCTACATATCTAAACCAGACAGAAGGTCTTAAATTTTGTTTGTTTACAATTTCCATTTCAAAATTCTCCATGAAAATATCACACAATTTTGGTGATAAAGGAGAACCCATTGCCATGCCAAAATTTTGCTGATAAAAATCACTATTTAATTGAAAATATGTAGTTTTAATACATAGTTCCAATAATTCTAGAATTGCTGAGACGCTTAATTTAGTTCTATTTATTAATGTATTATCACTTGTCAACTTTTTTCTCACAAGATTAAGAGTTTTATCGACTGGAACATTTGGAAATAAACTGACTACATCAAAACTAACCATTATATCTGAATTTGTAATTTTGATTTTTGATAATTTTTCTAATAAATGTTTTGAATTTTTGATAAAGGAATTAGTATTTCCTGATAACGGATCTATTATTTTAAGTAGAAATCTTGCTAAATTTTGACAAGGTGAATTTATAGAACTTATTATTGGTCTTAATGGTATTTGTTGTTTATGAATTTTGGGTAAACCATAAAAATGTGGAGGTTTACTATAATGAGAAGTAAGAGATCTTCGTTCTTTATCACTTAGGAATTTACAATTGAAATTGAAAATAATAAAAAATTACCGTTTCTTGATGTACTAATACACAATAACAACAATTGTTTTGATACATCAGTTTTTAGAAAAGAAACACATACAAATAGATATCTAAATTTTAATTCAAACCACTCAATTTGTGTTAAACGAGGTATTGTCAAATCTCTTTCCGATAGAGCAAAAACAATTTGTTCAAATGACAATATCTTAAATAATGAATTATCACTTGTTAAATCTGTCTTGATTAAGAACAACTACCCAAGTAAATTTATAAATCGTGAACTTTCCCGAGACATCAAAACTAAAGATCAAAATTTAAACCCCCCAATAATTCTTTCAAATATAGTAAAAATCCCTTATATTCCAAAATTATCCGAAAAAATTAGAAGGATTGGCAATAAATTTAATTTAAAAACAGTTTTTCAAACTAATAATACATTAAAATCTTTAATAGTAAATACAAAACCTTTTAATGAAATTCAAAACACAAAAAATTGTATTTACAAAATTCCATGCGAATGTAATAAATTTTATATAGGAGAAACATCTAGACCTTTTCATATTAGACTTAATGAACACCAATCGTACATTAAAAATAAACAATTCGAAAAATCCAAAATATGTGAACACGCATGGGATTCTGGTCATAAAATACAATGGAATTTTTAAACTAGATTATTAAAAGAACCGAATAATTATAACCGCAAAGTTAAAGAAGCAGCATTGATATGCTTAAATAATAACGAATGTGTTTCTAATTGTTCGGTTGATATTTCAAAAATTTGGATACCTATTTTACAAAAAGAGTTAATTGCAAAAAGGATACCCTCTATATCGGGATAGTATCATAAGTTTTTATCTGGTTTTTTCTTATGATAATATTAATAAGAAAACTTCATTTATGACGAAGTATAAATTCTCTTATAATATGCAAATGCGCTATCCTTTCAAAAATTCGTTCCCAGAAACGTCACAAAAATATGATTGAAACAGATTTTGACATCTTCAATCTCAAAATCTTATTCTATGTATACTATGTTGATGTCATATTTTTGCAAGATTATCAAGTGTTCTGTTTCTAGTAAATTTATTTATTTTATGTCATTTTGATAACGGCTTTCGATCTGGAAAGCCGAAACGTCAATAAATAAACTTTTTTAACAACTAAGTGGTTTTAATCCAGTGGAAAGAGAGAGAAATTAAAATACAAACCACAATGAGCTTCCGAAATGAATTATTCTTTTTTATTATGCGTCTAATTGTGGTATTGGAAATATCTAACTGATTGCTTAATTGCCTTGTGCTTATATTGGGATCTTCAACTATACTGATCATTACCTTATATTCGGTGTCAATAGTAACAGCTGTAGTTTCACGTGAATGTTTTTCATACTTGACGGTTCCTGTTCTATCAAATCTATTCTTTAAATTCTCAAAAGTATCCTTTTGTGGATGACGTCTTTCTGGGTATCTTTGACGATAGACCCTACTAGCAAGAAACGCATTTTTTTGACATTCACCCAGTATCCATATCATATCAATATTTTCTTGAACACTATAATTCTTATTAAAATCCATTTTTTAAACACAATACCGATTAAATATAGTAGACGTGATACAATACAAAATTTTATGTTGACAATTAATGCCATAACAAAATATACCTACTGTCATTTTCATAGGTAACTTGATTTCTTATTAAAAATTGTGTAAAATATGTTGTTTGTCACTTAACGTCAATTATTAAATTAAATAGTAAAGTTAGATGTGCAAAACCCTATATTTTTTTAATGCGTATTAGGGAGAGCTTCTAACTGAAGAAAAATATACAGGTTGTCCCATTTGAAAAAATTAAGTTATTGCCATTTGAAAACTAGACTATTGGCACGCCATCGGCAAACACTCTGTGCAACAGTTGTGATAGGTGCATGTTTCATTTACATCATCGTAGCTTTTTGAGGAATTTTTTAAAAAATGTGGTTTTTGTGCTAATATTTCTGAAGTGCTGTTTTTTCATTAAATCTGCTTAAAGTAGGAATAACTTGTCAACGCCGCGTCGGATTTACAAATACAAAAAACTACCGTAAATCTAATATTAAGTAGAATCAGAAGACATAATTGTATACAGGGTGTTCAATTTAAAAAAAACCAAATTAATTTTCATTCCACAAAAATTAGCCACCCTGTACACATCAAAATATTTGAAAATTGTAGTCCGAGTGACACTGTCTACTCCTACAAAAAATCTTATTGATATCTCTTTTAGTTTCGGTGCTAGAGATCGAGTGGAAATAATTGGCGCACCCTTATAAATATAATTTTATATTAGAAAATCCTCATAAAATAGAAGTGAAATTTGCTTCTCACAAGAACCCCGGTTGCTACTTAAAGTAAATGAGTTGATTAAAAAAAGGGATTCAAAATTTAATTTTGAAGAGTAGTGACTTACATGTGTTTTTCATGTGTTAATAATAATTTTGATTGTTCCATTTTACATAAATAGTTTCATATTTTAACTTGGTAATAGGAAAAGTGTGGAAGTATGTGTGATTGTTGTTCTATAGTAATTAAACAATTTTTGAAACAAAAAATAACATGGAAAAATAATCATTCCATGTTTAATATTATAATTGATAAAATTAAAGATTTAAAATTTTATAGCGTATATAATTTTGGTAAAGTATAAAAAGATATTACAAGGAAAAATCAACAATTATATAATTTTGGTTATACTAAAAGAGAGTTATACTAATTATTATTTGAAATTAATTTAAAATACAGTTCTAATTACAAAGGAATTTTAAAATATCCATTACAAAGAAGTAAAAGTATTATTTAAAAGGAAATAAATAATAATAATAAATAATAAATTAAAAGTAAACTTTTTTAAAAATAAATTAAGTTGTAAAATTTGTTATTTTAGAATACTATATTACACTGACAGAACCGATCGGCTATTTGCAACCCTCAAATTCAATGAAAAATTTCTAATAACACTGGTTTAGTTTATCATAACTCAAAACTTTGTGTTTATAAATTCTACATGCTATTTTGCTTCGAAAAGTATTTATTTTAGTACTTATACTATAAAAATGCAATGAAACGTGTTTTTTAAAATTGTATACCTAAGTAAAACTAGTATTTTTCTTTATTTTGTTAATATTTTTTATTCGAATATAAAATGCGGACGAGAAATTTTCTTTGTCCGAAAAAGTAACACTTCTCGTCCTTATATCATAAACTCCTATATTAGAAGCGCATCTTCATTCCATACTGCAAATTTTTTGTAATAAGTAGGTATTTAAATGTGAAATGATAGAATACCTAATGGTAGGAAATTATTGACTCACTACTAACAGTCAAACATGTCTCTTCACTGGCTAAAACTTTTTTGGTCATAATTCCTTTTATATTACTGTTAAGTTTTGGATTCTCAATATTTTCAAGTTTTCTCTCATTATTGTAATGTCACATTTATATAATTATAAAAAAAATTGATCTGTTTATTACTAATTCTGCGGAAATCGCCCTTTATAAAACTTGTAACCTGTTACAGTTTATCTATTTTCAATTGTAGAACAAAATCATCCCGCTTTATATAAGCCGCCAATGCCGACAAAGCAATTTGTCGGCATATTTGGGAATTTAGTTTTTAAATAAAATAAGATAAACCATACTCATGATTTTTCAACTGATTCTTATATTGATTTTTAAAGTTCGTATGATTTTTTATAATTTTTACTATTTTTGCATGTTTTACTCTTATTGTAGACCTGATGATGCCTGTGCTAGCCCAAACTTAAGGTCATTTATTTTAGCGAGGCAGTGACGTCACACGTCAAAAATCTCCGGCGTTGCCCGGTAGAACTTTTTTCGTTCACTTAAAGATAAAATTGTGCCAGTTACTTTTTTTTGTAATATGCCACTATGTTACAGTACATTGACACTTTGGAGGTCAATTTGTAACTACTCTAAGTGAGTAGCCACATTGATTGCATAAATCAAGAATTTTCGCTATATCACATCGGCTACGTCGTGAAGTGTTGCCAACATTTAACAGTTAATTTCCACTTCACGTTAAGTTTAAATCGTATTTGGTCTTAGTGCTTTAGTGTTTATTCCGTTGACAACAGAAATTACTAGAAATAAATGACCTATATTTGTCTACTTTAACTACTCAAAATATATTGGGTAGGAATTTCTAACGTTCGATAATTTTTTTACTTTACTAGATGTAAAATTTTATACAAAATCGAATTAGGTAAATTATTGTGAAAAAAATATAATTTTCTGAAGGTACGTGAAAATTCATTCATGGAAACATATTTTTTCGCGGTTTTCTAGAAAATATGAGTCCTGATCTAAGTTTTCAAATAAAATTGGTATATTCAGATCAAAACACATCGACAAAAGCGAAATTAAAAATAAAATATTGGCAATAAGTTCGTATTCGATGGGGATTAAAATTTTTTAATGTTCTCAACATTTTTTTAAGGTCAATACACATTTTATACCGTATAACCTTTTGGTACGCCACTGTCTTCTAACGCAGGTGGTAAGCGAGCTTCATTTTTTCCCGTCTACCAGTCTTAAGGCTAATTTTCTATTATACGAAAATTCGCGCAAATTGAGGTAGCTAGCAGTATTAATATTAATTCAAGACGCATATAATTTGACGTCATAAAAAGTTAGGTTAATATACACCAGGTATCATGTTTTTTTTCCAGTTGTTTTATAATGTTGTGTGTATCTGTATTGGAGCAGAATTGTTTCAAGTAAGTAATCGGAGATTGAGAAAAAGGACTTTGAAAAGAAAGGACATTTCTTACCTAAGAACAGAACCACAATTTTTATCACAAGCAGCACATTTGGCCGAAACAGGTAGGTTCCCTTCCATCCACTGGTGAGGCATCATTATTGTCTAAAAAAAAAATATTATAATTATTTTGCTTTAATAATAAAGTACTAAACATTTTAAAAACGAAAAAGTTTTAGGTGAGAATTGTTCTAGAACATTTTAAAATATACAGGCCATGGGAAGACCAATTATAAGCTTCCTGAAGACGGCGCCTACATTTTAATACTGAAGAAATATGATTTAATATGCTTTTTTTATGTAATACACAGTCATAGAAAATGGACAGATCTCTTCAATTTTTTAACTACACGTAGATTAGAAGAATTAAGTGGGGAATGGAAAAAAATACCAGTATGGTTCAAACAGAACTGGCTGGTATCTCAATTGCCACAAAAGAACTAACCAGAAAAGGAATTTCTGGAAAAAACATAATAATCTTCACTGACAGCAGACAAGCTCTACTAGCCTTCAATAGACAGCGTGTTACATCAGGGCTAGTATTACAGTACCATCAAGCTTTAGCTAATGCCTCGGTAGATAACAATATTCTCCTGAGGTGGCTTAAAGGGCACGACAGGAGTAAAGGTAACCGCATTGCCGATCCCTTAGCCAGGGAAGCAGCTGGACTAAGATTTTTAGGACCCAGCGACACCTACGGCTTGACGATTTCGGAAATTGCGGAACTAGCTAAACGTTACACCCATGCTCAATCTCTAAAGAGATGGGATGAAATCAAGGGATGCAGTTTTGCCAGGGTCACACTGGGCGACCCTGGGAAGCTGGTGTCGAAGAAATACTTGGCGATGACTAGGAAAAACCTACGTCTAGCAGTAGGATTTCTGACTGGTCACTGTCAACTAAGGAAACACCTCCATACAATGGGGCTAGTTCAGGATGCGTGAGTAGGAAGACGAAACGGTCAATCATGTCCTATCCGATTGCCCGGAGTTATCGTCAATGAGAGAGTGCGTATTCGGTGAGTCTTGGCCTACACCTGCCGATATAAAGGAGATGTCTCCTAGTGACTTGTCCACCTTCCTGGAAAGGACAGGACGGACGATGACGTAGGAGCACAACTCCTCGGGAGGATGTACAATGTGTCAAATATGGCCTAAGTGCTGTGGGACTAACTCACCATCCCTACTCTACAGATACAGAACTATATGTAGATTTATTTTATTTTTTCTTTAAAATACGTTTCCTTTACAAAATTTACATAGAAATTTCTTTTAATAAATTAGTGTTAGAATTACGGCAACTGAAACAATATTGATTATGTATTCTCACAAAATGTAAGCACGGTATAAAAACTGAATTAGAAAATTTTATGAAAATAGTATAGTGGCGTCTGTGAGTCGGAAAAAACCATTAAAAATTGACCAAAATTTATCAGGATTGAGAGTACCTACCCCCCCCCCCCCCCCCGTTTTCGAGGAAGCTGAACGCGATGGCGGTGTAATAACCGGTAATTCACCAATGTAATAACCCACCAAAATTTAAGGTTATTTTTATTTTGGCTGCGTGTCTATCAGATCTTAGTCCTGAAAAAGGTCGTGATCACGGTAGCAGTTGTACGGATACCTTTTAACTCACAGGGTGTGTCTAAAACTCTCGGGGTTTTATAAATAAAAACGCAAGTTAAAATTTAAATAAATGTATTAAAACTAATAAAAAAAAAACGATTAACAAGCTAAACTAACAAAAATTACAAAGAAAGATAATTAACTATTTCTAAAACAAAATTATTACTTGACCATGCGACGTA
Organism: Crepidodera aurea; assembly: GCA_949320105.2. Lineage (NCBI taxonomy): Eukaryota > Metazoa > Arthropoda > Insecta > Coleoptera > Chrysomelidae > Crepidodera > Crepidodera aurea. Next base: position 89,699,504 of record OX439473.1, on the reverse strand, counting down.
ATAGTTTAACAACAAGACAAAATACTGATAACTATAATGAACGACAAATAAGGAAATGAAATAAGCTCTAATTATCAAAAATGAACCCAATTTTTCCCAAATGTTACTTAGACCACAAAATTGATCGGCTTTAAACTACCTGACTAATATTTGTCTAACTATCAAAAGACAGATCAAATCTACTGTTTGTAAAACTAAGGCCACTTAAATTCTGAATAATTGTAAAGACAAAACAAAAAATTATATAAATCTGCCTGTCACAAGACAAGACTTTCCCAAAATTACAGCCTACGGCTTTTACTAATTAAACAGGGTCGCTAATGCAATGAGCACTGGAAAAATCTGAACTACCAAACAAATCGACACTTTATGAAATTCAGTGGTTAGTATAAAATTAAAATAATCAATCTTATTCCCTTTCGGTTACCCCAAACAGTACTACGGGCTGGCTGGATTGCAACTCTTGAAATTCTCTTGTAAGCAGCAACTACACTTTTCCGCGAAAACCCACAAAGAAAACTCAAAACTAAAAAATGTACTTTGACCCAGAATTAAAAGAAAAATAATGATTGACCGAAAAAACGCGCCCTTAAGCCCAGCTTTAAGATATCCCCTACAAATTTTAAAACGCGGTTTGGGAACCACTGATGGCTTCCTAAAGCCACGAGTGAGTTCCCACTAACTGACTCTTCCGTAAAAATTTAGTTTTTATAAATATCTCCGACCCTTCTTCAAATGTGCTACATTTAATTTGTTTAATTTTGTCATCCAATCAGAAAGCTGTTTTTTAGTTTTAATCATGGCCGAAATGTCTGTTTCTCATTTGAATCGCGAGTGACCGTAAAGTCTTTACTCAGCAATTATTCCTGAGAATATTGTACCTTCGCGATCGTTTGTTTTTGAAATATAAAACTTGCTTTCCGCTAAAAAAAAATAAAATATGTTGCAATTGTTTTAATATTCGTTGCAAAGAGTTTGTAAGTAAAATTCTGTTGCGAAATATTTGCTTGGTAATGAAAAATCGTACCTAGTTTTCTGACCATTTCATTGTAAGTTAAATAAATTTAGTTATACCGGGTGTCTCAAATAAAATCTAAAATCCATGCTTATTACAGCGGTATCAGAATTACTGTTTTCGATTGCTGAACCCCCTAAAACGGCCAAAAACTACTCCCTAAAGGGATTAAACGGGCAGCGCATCATTTCACTGTAAAAAAACGTCTTTCCCCCCGTTTTCGAGGATGCTGAGCATGGTGGTGGTGTTCAATATCACTTCCGACCCCCACCAACCCCTCCACAGGTAAAAACTCTCCCCCGAAAGGGTCTTTTTTTAATATCAGCGACAAAACGGATGTCCCTCTGTTTTCGAGGATGCTGAAGACTATGGTGGTGTTGAAGATTACTTCCGACCCTCACCAACCCCTCCATAGGCCAAAACTTACCCCCAACGGGTGTTTTTTATTTTTTATATCAAAACGTCTGTTTTCAATGGTGCTGAACACGATATTAGAAAGAAATTCAACCCTTTTGGGGGTGAGTTTTGACCTGTAGAGGGATAGGTGAGGGTCGGAAGTAATCTTCAACAACACCATCGTCTTCAGCATCCTCGAAAACAGAGGGACGTCCGTTTTGCCGCTGATATTAAAAAAAAACGACCCTTTCGGGGGAGAGCATTGACCTGTGGAGGGGTTGGTGGGGGCTCGGAAGTGATATTGAACACCACCATCGTGTTCAGCATCCTCGAAAACAGACGTTTTGCCGCTAATATAAAAAATTAAAAAACACCCCTGTCGGGGGTGAGTTTTGGCCTGTGGAGGGGTTGGTGAGGGTCGGAAGTAATCTTCAACATTACCACCGTGCTCAGTATCCTCGAAATCGGGGGGAAAGACGTTTTTTTTTACAGGGAAATGATGCGCTGCCCGTTTAACCCTTTTAGGGGGTAGTTTTTGGCCGTTTTAGAGGGTTCAGCAATCGAAAACAGTAATTCTGATACCGGGTGTGGGAGGTACTCTCAATCCTGATGAATTTTGGTCCATGTCCTTCCGACTCACAGACGCCACTAGTATACTAAATAGAATTAAAACAAAATTTCTTGTCACAATCTTCAAAGGGTGCTGAGATATTAATAAAATTGATCTTTTAGAATACCCTGTATTTTAAAAAAGATTATGAGTGGCGCACCAAGACATTATTTTAGGGCGGAAAGAGGATAAATGAAATTAATAAAATAATATTTTAAATCTAAATTGTGTTTCAAGATAGGCATTTTAAATTAAAGTAGGCTACTAGGATATGTCAACAGCCCTGGGAAACACTCCAACAATATTCCAAGCGGAACTATTAGCAATAGATTTCTGTACTCAAGAGTGCCTCAAAAAGGCCCAACTCAGCCAGAATATTAATTGCATCCGATAGTCAGGCTGCTTTAAAGGTTCTGAAGCACATGAGTTCAAAACAGTCTGGAACTGCAAACAATTCCCTTAAGCAACTGAGTAACACAAGTAACATTGTTATGGGTGCGAGGGCATAGAGCAATTGTCGGAAATGAGATTGCTGACGGTCTCGTAAAACAAGAAACTTGTACTCCTTTTATCGGACCAGAACCATTCTGTGGTATCCTAAAAACCCGCCTTATTAGGATACCCGATAGTATTCTAAGCTTGTTTTTACTTTTGCTGGCGCAGTCATCTGATCTATTCTGTAAAATGGACAAAGGGGACAGTGGAACATGCAGATTCTGCAATGATGCAGATGAGACGGCGGAACATATTATCTGCAACTGCAGGGCAATTGTCCGCCAACGCCTTAAATACCTGGAACAGGTCTTCCTAGGGCCTGATCACGTTAGGGATAATAGGCTTTCTAAAAAGCCTAGATCTTTAGGACTAAAACATAGATGTAGGGTATACACAAAATATCTCATAGGTCACAGTATGGTAAGGCCAATTGGGCCAATCGACCGCCTTGTAATCTACAATCTACAAATTAAAGTAAAAATTTTACTTAAAATATAAATTTTAAAATCAAATTTGTATCTATCTATCTATCTATTTATTGGGGGTGCCGATACAATGTGACCTATAAGATCTATCGTGCCCCTTTCTGCTGCCAATCCGTTAAGGATGTCTCAACGATTAGAGCAGTTGCTCCAGTCCTATTGCTTTCAAAAAGTTCATGATGTAAGCTTCTGAGAGAATGAGGATAGAGGTTTCATCCTCTTCCTTGCAAAATCTGCATTCTTCTTCCTCTACGAATCCGAGTTTTTTTAGGTGCCCTCTTAACCGGCAGTACCCTGTTAAGATTGACGTTAGTATTCTGAGCTTGTTTTTACTTTTGCTGGTGCAGTCATCTGATCTATTCTGGTTATAGTTTTCCAGTAGTGCTTGGCCTGCCTTATTCCTTGTAGCCTTATCCAGTATTGGGATCTTTTGTTATTTACTTCTTTTCCAAGTTCACCAAGTATTGTACTGGTGCTTATTCCGCAGAAAGGTTCAGGTCCCAGAAATGGTGTTTCAGCCGTTTTTTTTTGCGAGTAGGTCTACTATTTCATTACCCTGCACTCCAGTATGTCCCATGAGGGTAACAGTGTTGTTCTTGTCTAATTTGTTTAGTATCAAATTCGTAAATATTGGATCAAAATTGATCGGATCATTTGAAACTAAGATTTATTTATTCTTAATTAAAAAAAATCGTTCAAGCTATTTGAGCAAACTTTGTTGTTTGAAAAAATTAGGTATCAAAAACTAGTTCTTCGCTGTATTATATTTATTTATTTATATTATTAATTAATAATTGTAGTTTAAAATACAAACAATACAATTGTTGAAACAGAATATAGATTTTCTCATTAATTTTGACCTTAATGAGGTCTAAATGTGAAGGTGTGGGTGTCTCGTAATATAGTTTGACGTAATTTGACCTTTTCAAAATAATAATTCATATCTCGTATAATTATTTTCTTGGATCGTTTATAACTATCGCGTTTTCCAATAATAATTTATGTTTTTTAAACGGTTTTTATCGTTTTTCTCGATAATTTTGACCATCACCCAATTCCGCCAAAAAGATTACTTTTAATCTTCAAACTTTCATATCAGGGATTAGGCTTAACGACTTTATGGAGTTTCTAGGAACGGAAGTAGGTACCACCAACGCCGGCGGTCGCCACCCCTATTCATAGGATGGGCTATACTAACGAGCAATCAATAACTGTTAAATAATAATTATAACAGTTTCAAGGTCCTTATCTGTCCTATACTGTTAGATATTTAAGTGAAAGTATATGGTAAAATCAGGAATGCGAATAATGGTCTGAAAATTCTAGGCAGAAAACGAAAACGAAAACGAAAACATTAAAACTAAATAATAAGGAAAATAGTTAAATTTGTAAAATATGTTAGATGTGTAGCTCATAGATATTTGCCATAATGTATTAGGAGTAAAATATCATTTTAATAAAATATTTAAACAGAAGTTCAAGTTTTCTTTATGTTCTACGAGGGCTTGATAAGTCATTGACTTTTTGAAGAAAAAATTTTGTTTTCGGCAAATAAGCGTTTTATTTCTCAACATCTTCTTTTAGCTCGATACATTTAGTCCTGCGTTTTTCCAATTTTTTTATTCCTTCCAAATAATAGGTTTTCTCAATGCCCTCAAAATAGGCGTTTGTTTCCGTGATGACCTCTTCATTCGACCCAAATCTCTTACCACCCAGCAATTTCTTCAGGTTTGGGAACAGGAAATAGTCGCATGGGGCTAAATCTGGAGAATATGATGGATGAGGTAGCAGTTCGTAGCCCAATTCATGGAATTTTGCCATCGTGACTACACACGTGTGCACTCGTGCATTGTCCTGATAAAACAGCACTTTTTTCTTCGACAAATGCGGTCGTTTTTGTTCCAAATCAATATCGAATCTGTCCAAAAGCTCTGAATAATATTGGCCGTTGATCGTTTTACCTTTCTGAAGGTAATCGATGTGAATGATACCCCGTGCATCCCAAAAAACTGTGGCCATGACCTTGTTAGCCGACTGACCCTTCTTGGCTTTCTTTGGTGCACGTTCACCCGGAGAAACCCACTGTTTTGATTGTTCCTTGGTCTCTGGTGTGTTGTGGTGGATCCATGTTTCGTTCACGGTTACGAAACGGCGCAAAAACTCGTTCGGATTGCTGCAGAACATGGCCAATGAAATAGTTATACGGTTGCGCTTATGGTCCAGTGTGAGCAATCGCGGCACCCATCTCGCGGATAGTTTTTTCATGCCCAAATATGCATGTAAAATGTGATGTACCTGCTCAGTTGAGATGCCTACAGCCTCAGCCAACTCACGCACTTTCATTATCCTATCATCCAATATCATTCCATGGATTTTATCGACGACTTCTGGTGAAAGGACCTCTTTTGAGCGACCTGAACGTTCGGCGTCACGTGTGCTGGTACGACCAAAACGGAACTCAGTAAACCACTTCTTAACCATTGGAATTGATGGTGCGGGGTTCCCATAGTATTTATCAAGCCTTTCCTTGGTTTCAGTGATGGTTTTTTACGCAAAAAATAATGCTTAATCAGCACACGAAATTCACTTTTTTCCATTTCCGTTAAAATTCACGAGGTTCTCTGCTCTCAATGGCTGTCAAACACAAACTAAATGACCCAGCTTGCTCAAAATTTAACAGTAGTCTATTCATAGATGGCGTTGACGGAAGCTGTGTTGCATTTAATGTTACTGCGCGGGAAATTCAAAAAGTCACTGACTTATCAAACAGACCTCGTAGCTTATGCACACCTTTAATTGTATTATTAACTATTGTTGAATGTCGACAATAAATCCCTATTAGTGAATAGTTAAAAAAACAAGAAAAATTCAATTCAGTAAAACTGACGATAAATAGTAATAGTGGTACAGAAAAATAAAACACTTTATGCATATGTTGCATACAATTTTTTTTCTACAGCCCTATACAAATAATGGAATTTGCAATATTTTATTAAACTCCTTCAGTAAATTACAACTAATGACTGAATTGGAAATTGTACACAATAATATTAAAAAACCAACAACTAAATTATATATTTTAGTTTCATTTCGCAATTTAAATATTGACTAATGTGAATTTTTGATACAGTAACGTTTGTTTCTGTTTGATTCAGGGATATAAAGCTTCATTTAAATTATGAATAATGTAAAAGACTCGAATTTTCAAGACATTTCTTCAAAAAAAGCTATGAATATTATTCTGGTTCCGCCATTTCATGAAAGTGTCATATTCTTTTAGATAATTTGCTTTGGATTTGTCTGGCAGCAAATTTAATGTAGCAACATTTGCCTTTTCTATGTTTTCTTCGGGAGTACGTATTTCAAACTCAGAATCTTCACTACCCATAGTAATAATAATAATAACAGGAACAACTAGTACATTAAAACAAATCGAATTATTGATACTATAAACAAATTAGTTACAGTTCATGTGTTGTCAAAGTCAGAGGTAACTTGATGGTGACTTATGGAAAGCATGGCACTTTTTTTCACTCTAACCATAAACAGCCGTTTTATGCCCTAAAACTCAGTAAAATACAAGGTATTTTAAAGGTAGGGCGTAGAAAAAACTGATTTACATATTTTTTCAAGAATAGTGTAAAATATGTATTATATTAAAATGTCAATCGAGTCGGAGTAATATATCTGCCAGAACAGGAAAGTTCAGATGTGGGTGCCTATATATTATTTACGAGGTATTTAATAATATATTTTTTTTGAATATGTATTATTGAGTATTATTTCGGTATATAGGTACTTTACAAAATGTTTTTTGAGTTGTTTGCAATTGTTATGTAAATGGTAGAGTTATCTGTTTGAGTAAATTAATGACAAGGTATATAACTAATTATTATTAATTTGTTTAAATCGTTATTCATCATTGACTTTTTGGAAATCTTAATTTAGCTTAAAATATAGAAAGTAAGCTGAGGGTTCAAAATCTATAAATGTGACTATAATTGTATTAAAAATGTAAATGGGATAAATCCTTAGATTATAGAAATCTATAACCTAAGGGTAAATCGTTATTTTATCATTTTCTTGGTGATTACTAATGCCATGGAAAAACCAAAATGAAAACAAGGGGGTAAGATTATAAGATGGTTACCTACCTAGGATTTGGTATGAAGATAAGATAGGCAGTTGCAGTTAGTATCTTGATCAGTTCCAAGTATTACCTACCCTGTTTTATTAGCCTTCTATATTATCTATTATAGTAAGACGTTGTGGTAATTTTCGGTTAATAGTGACAGTAGTATTGAAAAATGCAGTGTGGTTCAAGTTCAAAGTTTACGCCTGTGAAACGTATAAAAATGTGTGCGTTGTCAGTTAACGAGAAAATATTTGTAAGCAATGTTTATAATTGCCTAAGAATGGAAAATTCTTTGTTTTGTAATATGATGGGTGTAAGCAAATCAACGATATATAAAGTTATAAGTGAATTAAAAAGTGTTGTTAAAACCTCAAAGAAAAATGCAGGAGGTAAGAAAAAAATGGAATTTACTGAACAAATTAAAAGCGGAAAAAGAAGAAAAGTTCACGAATTTTATTTTAAAAAAGGGATACCAACACTGGCCAAGGACGCAATCAATAGTAAGCCGTATTTTCCTAAAATGGGAAAAACAAAGCTACGGGAAACTCTAATTGATTTGAAGTTCAAGTGGAATAAACAGGACAGGAAAGCAGCACTTATTGGTTCTGAGGAAATTGTTTGTTGGAGGCGGAAATATCTCAAAACTATTTTTAAATTACCTGCAGAAGGCAAAAAAATATTTTATTTGGACGAAACTTGGGTGAATGAAGGTTAAACAGTTAGCAAAATGTGGCAGGACACAAACATTCAATCTTCACGACAGGCTTGTTTGGATGGATTATCTACAGGATTGAAGGTTCCTTCCGGTAAAGGAGGACGTCTAATTATAACTCATATTGGAAGTGATGACGGGTTTTCAAAACGTGGCTCTTTAATATTTCAATCTAAAAAAAACCGGAGACTACCATAAAGCTATTAACACTGATGTTTTTAAAGAATATTTTCAGCAGATGATAGATCATTTACCAAAGGGTTCAGTTATAGTAATGGATAACGCTAACCGTCTAATTGAACGTGTGCCAAATACTTCAAGGAAGAAAGATGAACTTTCCAGAAAAATCAATAAAAATAGAACTACTAGAAATTGTGAAATTAAATAAGCCTCCAGTACGTTATGTAGTGGATGAACTTGCAAAAACACATGGTATTTATGTTGTGCGTCTTCCTCCCTATCCCTGCAAACTAAATCCTATGGAACTGATATGGGCACGAGTTAAAGGATAGGTAGGTCGACATAATACGACATTTAAGTTAAAAGATGTAGAAGCATTGTTAGAAACCTCCATATCACTTGTTACGAAGAAAAATTGGCAAAAGGCAATCGAGCATGTGTTAAAAGAAGAAGAAAACATGTGGAATCTGGACAAAATCTTGGATGTCGATACTACAGTGCCATCGTTAATAATATCAGTAAATGACTCATCAAGTGAATGTAGTGATTCAGAGACTTTCACGTTTACTGATCTTCAAGAGTAGGTAAGCATATCTATTTTATATCAAAATGTTACAATCATATTAGTAAAAAAAGAATAGGGTCTGGTGGCGCGGCGTTGAAACTACCCAATTAACGCTGCCAGAAACTAAATCACCAAAAAAGCTAAAAAGCGTGCAAGACTTCAAGAACGCAAGCAAAACAGGAGCATGTCAAAAAAGTGGTGAAAATATTGAATTTACCAAGTTTACCCACCAAAAAAACACAAAAAACAAAAAATTGGCCTTAGCCAACGGAAAACATTTTTTTTTCAGGCGTGAGTGGCGAAGGGACTCACCTAAAACAAACACCCCGGCGGTTAAATTACAATTATTTAAATTTAAAATAGTAACAAAAAAAATAATACAAACAAATACGCCCTAATTTACCCAACCGTGCGCTCATCAGGATAGTCTATTGTTATGTCCAACAAAACCGGGCGAGACAGGCAACATTCTTAATTTTTAAGACACCTTTTAACTACCGGCTATATAAAATCACAGATTTTGTTTGAGCCACCTGTGCTGTAAAACTCCCTTAAAATTTTGATTTATTACTCCGTGTCGATTGCGCTGTTAGGTTCATTCATACCGCTGTAATCCTCTACTCTGATTCTCCGAAGTACGTGGCGGAATTGGGCTATAGGTGAGAGGTTGGACGGAATTGGGTACCGTCGATAATTTCGAGGTTATGTTGAAAAACGACTAATACAAAAATTTTAGATTTTTTAATTATCTATCTATTGCATTAAACTTTTTTCCATAGGATGTATATTTCAGCCACAAATCGTAAAAAATACAATCCTCAAAACGTATACAGCTACCCAACAATAGTGGCCCGTCATGATGGGCCATAGTGGCAGCAGTGGCCAATCAATAGCGACCCATCTAGTGGCCGATCAATAGCCCATCTAGTGGCCCATGAGGATGGGCTATAGGGTAGAGGAGCCACGTAACCATTAGAAAAACAACGTTTCCGTTTTAACTCAGACGGGGAATAAATACATTGAACAAATAAACCATAATTGATGTTTATGTGCGAACTCGTAAATATTATCTATAGCAATGTTTGTTAATCCATTAATACAAGGATTATTGGTGAATGAAAATCCCATATGTTTACTAAATTACCTATCATTAAATTGTATTTTTCCAAAAAACTGATAATATATTGTATTACAGATTAATTTATTATACGTGATAAAGTAAACAAGATGAGAAAGGGTAAAAGTTATAAAAATTGGAATATATTCAATACATTAAGAGAAATTGTGAATTTTAATGGTTTTAAGAGAATCGTACAGATATGAGGCGAACCTTTTTGTTTGTTAAAGTCTTAAATAATAAATAATGTTTGACGTAAAAATATTACTAAAACAAACCCTGGAATGCATAAAAAAATTCAGTTGCCAGCAAGTTAGATTCCATACTTTATACATTTTACTTTAAAAAACACATCGTCTGAGTTTCTTTCTGACACGAAATATGGACGAACTTTTTTCTTCGTATAATCCCCTAAATTTACAACACGTTTGAAACTCCCAGTAGGTACAGAAAATGGAGTCGTTACAATTTATTGGCGTGGGATAAGAGACTGTCGTCCTGAACTCGAATTTATCTGGTCGCATTTTCGCGTTGTTTTATGTTTGGGTGAAAATTAAGAAAAAAAAAGTGTAAGTGTAGGTGATTAATGGAAGTCGATTTAAAAACTTTTGGTTTCGACTAAAGAGCAACTATGGTCATACTAAGATATTGTATTGTAATGTCAATTCTTAATCTGAAAGTAGATATAATGTCTGACACGTTCAATACGCTCGCTTATCAATGGACAGCCCAGACTGCCTGAGCTGGAATTTGGGAAGAACTCACTCTTTGTTTAGAACGATGATTCCTAGAAAAGTATGTAAATTTTGAAAGAAAGCTGAACGTCCTTCACAAACTGCAAAATACTTTTTCATTTGCAACCACTACAATGAGAACGCACTACGTATTAGCAAGTTATAAAGTTGCTTATCCCGTTGCCAAAACTAGTAACCCTCACACAATTGCCGAAAATCTGATTTTGCCAGGAGATGTTGAAATGGTACATATAATGTTTGATGAAAAAGAGGCTGCCAAGTTAAAAACAATACCTCTGTCAAATAATGCTATCCAAAGAAGAATTAGTGATACGGCAGAAGATCTGTATCTGTATTTGTAGAGTAGGGAAGGTGAGTTAGTCCCACAGCATATTTGACCCATTGTACATCCTTCCGAGGAGTTGTCCTCCTAGGTCATCGTCCATCCTGTCCTTCAGGAAAGTGGACAAGTCAAAGCTGTCTATTCAAAACTAGTAGAGCTTGTCTGCTGTCAGTGCAGATTATTATGTTTTTGCCAGAAATTCCTTTTCTGGTTAGTGATTTTGTGGCAATTGAGATACTAGTCAGTTCTTTTTGAACCACGCTGGTATTTTTTCCCATTACCCACTTAATTCTTAGGCTTAGTGATCTGGAGTAGACACCACGTCCTGAGCCTTCTTTGGTTTTGGAGCCGTCTGTGTATATGCGTACTGCATTTGCAGCATCTTACTCCGTGTTCTGTTTTATTTGTATTTTGTAGGGTTTGTTAAACACAAACTTGGGTTCAATTGCATCGCTGATCGCCTGCAGCAGAGGTAGTGCAGTAAGCGCTTCTCGCCATATACTTAGTCTAAATTGACCAACTCCTACTTCGGGGTTTACACGAGCCGTGCGCAATCGTAACATGGCCATCAACGCAACGTCTTTGACGTGCAGGTCCAGAGGGGTTAGACCAGTAATTAATTCCATTGCCGCGGTTGGTGTTGTTCTCATGCCTCCTGTTATGTTTAAACAAGCCATTCGCTGTATTTGATATAATTTGTGGATGGCCGTTGCTTGTAGAACCTTCGGTCCCCATGCAATGGCTCCGTATGTTAACATGGGTCTTATGATTGCAGTGTATATCCAGGTGACCACTCGGGGTGGATGGCCCCAAGTACATCCCACTGACCTCCGACCTTGCTTATAAGCAATATATGCTCTTTTTGTTCTGCTATGGCAGAAGATATTCAAGCGCAAGTGTGGACAATCTTAATAAATGCACGTACTTCTCTTCAAATCGACTAATCGACATATATTGTAATATTATTTTTGATTCTTATTTATAATTTTTTATTTATTTATTTAATTTTTTAATTTATCTCATGGATTTTATAGTGGTGGGTTCATTCATTTTGTTATGCCTCTCATAAACAATATCAAAAAAATGTTTAATATTTCTCAAAAATTGTTAATACTTATGAAATAAATATCTGAAAGTTATGCAACACATTTAACGTTTATTTAATTGTAAACTTTATATAACTTATTTAAAGATGAATTCAATTAATGAGATGCTCATTCATACTGGTGATAAAACTATAATAAGATTAATTAATTTTTTTTACAAACTAAAAAATAAAATAAACTAGAAAAAAATTTTTATTTGAGTTAATGCCAATTTATCATTTGTCAATTTAATAGTTCTGAATTGTTCAATGTGTCTAATAGTAAAAATGTTTATACTTTACTTATGTTTAAGTCAAAAAAGGTAAGTAACGAATTAATAATATAGAATTTCTTTCTTCTTATTAGTCTGAAATTTCGGAAATGCTTCCTACATTTAACACAAGGCGCGAAGCACCACTGTGTCACCCAAATTGATGTACGCCCCTTAGAGTTGGGCCGTTTGAGGTGATTTTTTTTTTAAATGTTCGTCATAAAATTCCCTATCGATCCCTCTTTAGCTTCAGGCTCTAATGATTGTAAGAGAAGACTATTGCTCAAACTATCGAAGGCCTTAGATAAATCTAAAAATATGCATACACTCTGACAGTATTTCAAATTTTTTCAAATAGGAGTCAAGTCGTTTTTTATAATTTTTTCGAAAATTTATGACATAAAGGTTAATAAAGATATTGGTCGATAATTGGAAACGTCCAAAGTGTCCCCTTTTTTGTGTAAAGGAATAACAATGGAATATTTAAAAGCTGTCGTGTAGTTTCCTTGATTTATACATTCGTGAGTAGATAGTTAAGTGGATTAAGAATGTATCGAGTTATTATTTTAATTGTTTCAGCTTTTAAATTATCCGCTCCGAATCCTTTTTTATTTTTAAGCTAACTAATTGCATTTTTTATTTCCGATATATCGATGTGCTCGAATACTAATGAATTTAAATTTGTGTATTTTTGGGGAGAAAAGTTTGTATCTTTTTTTATTTACAAACAATTGTCGTCAACTAAAAGTATTTATAAAGTTGTATTAAGATTATTTTTTTCATTTGTCACAACAGTCAGATTTTGTGGTTTCAGCCAATAACAGCTCAGGTTCAGCCAATAACAGCTCAGGATCCTAACCAATCATTGTGTTTTATACTGATTATTTTTTTCATCTGTCAAAACAGTCAGATTTTGTGGTTTCAGCCAATAACAGCTCAGGATCCTAACCAATCATTGTGTTTTATACTGATAAAACCGCTTCGTCGTTTTTGTTTTTTGATTAAACTGTGTTTACCTATTTGAGATGTCAAATGTAAACATTTATCAATTATTATTATACTAAAATGTATTGCAAATCTATGTTAATAACCAAATTTCAAAATGTTTTTGTAAACTAACCTTTATTAGTTTATTTCAACATTCATTTAACCTTTTTAGATACCTCACTTTAACACTAAACTTAAAATTAATTAAATTAAGAAAGACTTCATTTCATTCTTCTTCTTCGCTTTTATTTAAGGCGCCGTTTCGCGGGGTAGCCTGTCAAAAAATCGCCTTGGTGGTCCTGTACGTAAAACTATAACAGCTCAGGTTTCAATTTAAATTGGTAAAGAAAATTTTCAATATTTGTGTGAAAAATGTCTTTTGCATAAATGACTATGTTCTCTGTTTTTAATACAAAATGATTCAAAAAATAATCCTTTCAAATACGACTCGTCCTCTGAAATTTTATAGATTAAATTTTTGATCTTCATACTCAAACGCCTTTATTTTAGGCAAAACCACTCAAACAAACTGATTTAAGATAAAATCACTCGTCCTGCGGACTCGTGATTTTATCAATCAGTTTGTTTTCGTGGTTTTTCCAAATAAAGCCGTTTTCGTGAAAACCAAAAATTTAATCGATAAAATTTGGAGGACTCGTGATATTACCTTTGATTATTTTTTTCATCTGTCAAAACAGTCAGATTTTTGGTTTCAGCCAATAACAGCTCAGGATCCTAACCAATCATTGTGTTTTATACTGATTATTTCCCTTGCCTGTCAAATATCAATTTTTAACCAATCACGTGCTTGGAAACTGATTTGACTCAGCCAATCAAAACAAAATAAAGCGACTATTCACCATGGTGGCAAATATTCGGCTATTTGATCATCGTCCTCAATATTCACCTGAAGGACGGTATTTATACTGGAAATAATCTTATTAAATATAACGCGACCTTGACAAATTAGCTACTATTTTTATTGCTACTAAATTTCTCGTATATTTTACAATTTGTCTCAACAATTTTGGCATTAATAATCAAAGAATAACTCCCTCGAGCTAAAGGTCTCGGGAGTTATTCAGATTATTAATGCTTCGGGTCTTCATTTTCGCGGAATTTGACTCCAAAAATGGGTTTGCATGGAAAAAACTAGATTTTTCGCACAAAAATGACCCTACGGAAAACGAGATTGAGATTTTTCCGGACTTTTTTATGGGGAAATGCTCTACTTGGAAAACCCTACAAGACTGTCAACTTAGAATTCCGGGAGAAATTTTCCGTTGCCCTTAAAATGGCCACAATCATCCAAATATTTTCACATCAGAAATCGTTCTACTGAAAACTGGGAAAGTATTGGGAAAAATTCTCATCTGACAAAAATTATTTGTACACATTCGGGGGAATCCGCAAAAATTTTTCCAGAACTTTTGGGCACATTTTTGGACATCTATTACGATCTATTGCGAGTTTAGATTTTTAATGGGGAAAATTTGAATGTCCAAAAATGTGCCCAAAAGTTCTGGAAAAATTTTTGCAGATTCCCCGAATGTGTACAAATAATTTTTATCAGATGAGAATTTTTTCCAATACTTTCCCAGTTTTCAGTAGAACGATTTCTGATATGTGAAAATTTTTGGATGATTGTGGCCATTTTAAGGGCAACGGAAAATTTCTTCCCGAATTCTAAGTGGACAGTCTTGTAGGGTTTTCCAAGACGAGCATTTCCCCATAAAAAAGTCCGACAAAATCTCAATCTCGTGTTCCGTAGGGTCATTTTTGTGCGAAAAATCTAGTTTTTTTGGAGTCAAATTCCGCGAAAATGAAGACCCGAAGCAAAAATCGAGAAAGAGGGATCGATAGGGAATTTTATGACGAACATTTAAAAAAAAAAATCACCTCAAACGGCTCAACCCTAAGGGGCGTACATCAATTTGGGTGACACAGTGGTGCTTCGCGCCACTGTGCGGCGATTCAGTTCACCACTCCTGCTGCCTTGACTACTGCTGGCAGATGTACTGCTTCTTGAAGTTGTAAAAGCCATTGGCGAAGGGATTCCACTTGAAAGAGCAACTTCCTCATTGTCACTAAATGGTTTTGGGATTTATGAAGTAGCCCTAAGTTCCTGAGTCATATTAGACACAGTTGTTCTTGGTGTACGTTTGTCGCCTAAAAATTGAAAATAAGGAAGACCAAGGCTTTTTTTGTCAGACGTTCCTATTCCTGACTAAGGTATTGCTGCCTTTTTCTCTCTTCTATACTGTACCATTAGGCGCTCAATTTGATTTTTCACTTCGTCAACATCGTTGACTCCCAATCCACTGCTTGTAGTATCCCTTAACAACTTATGAGAATCGTAGAGTTGTGTCAACATAACAATGTTTAAAAAAGAATAACAAATTTAAAGATAAAACTCACCACTATATACAAAATATACCCGCAACACGTATCTCTGACTATTAACTGGCATAGAAAGACAAATATGGCGAAGCCAGCTAGTGACCGAGTTTTTGTTCGTTGGCGTGTCCACACTGGATTAAGACAAACATTGGAAAGTTTGCCCAATCTTCAACAAATTGTTTTAGAAAACTTATTTGTCGAACATTTGCTCAGTGTGGACCCGGCTTTACGGCAAATGATTGCCGTTTACCAGCACACTTGCATTTAGGCGTGAAACAAAGTTAAAGGATGCGATGTCTTTTTATAGAGTCGGTTTTTGCGAATGAGCTCAGAAATAAATCCCCGATCGAGTATATTTAATTGATTTTGTCTTTTCTGAAGACGAGGACACGTTTCATAAAATGGAATCGTGAATAGACATAAAATCTCGATTATTATTCCACAGGTATTTTAAACATTAATATAAAATTTGTTACTTTGAACACAATTTTTTTGGAAAACATCTTGGTAAATTTTGCATAAAATTACTTCTTTAGTTACGCCATCTCACGGCCGTTCTATGATTTTCCAAATAATCTTCAGGTTTTTGTCGAATTGGGCAACTCGGTACATAATATCATGAAAGTTATTGATATTTTGCTGCATTGACTGATATATTGATACGAAATGTCAAAAGTTTTTTTATAATTTTATTAAACTAGCAAAAACGAATTATCTAAATTGAAAATTAAATAACTAATTAACACTCACACTCATTCACTCATTAAATCTAATATTAAACTATTAAACAATAAATAATCCGACAAAAATACTCTATAACTAACACTAAAACTACCTTTGAACTGTAAATTCAAACTTTTTCCTCTTCTTATTAAATTTTACTAAGTCCTTCCTCCTCTTATCAAACTCTAACTCCTGTCTTTACGCCTTAACAAACTCTTCACTTTTCTTTCTATCAATCTCTTAAATCACCTGTCACTCTTTTTTTCGTTACCTGGTTACCTTTTCTATATACAAGGTGATTATTTCATTGCAACTTCCCCCGATTTATTTTATAAAATTTCTTAGGTCGATTTAAATTTTATAAAATCAATCTTATATTATTTCAATGTTTCACTCTCACAACAAAATATTAACTGTATAATTAATTAAATAGAATAAAACAATATGATCTAATTTTACAAACGAACTAATAAAAAATTGAAATTAGAAAAATCTTGATTAGAACTAAATCTCCCTGTTAAAATTTCTTTTTATTTTCTTCCAGTCTGTAATTTCTCTATTTAATACTTCGAATCTTTTTTCTGTTTCCTTAATGAAATTGCCCGGTAAATAATATTTCCCAATATTCCCCCGTTAGTCTCTATATTCCTAATATTTTGTTTTAACTTCTTTTTTACTTGTTTGTTGGATTCCTCAACTTTAACAGATTCTTCAGTTTTTTCAGGCAGAGTTTCTGTACTCTTACTTTCCGCCTGTTTAGCTTCAGTAATTTCTTTTTTTTCCTTCTCTTCTGTGTTACTAACGTCAGTTTTTATCTTCTGATTTTTTATCTTCTTTCGTTTCGGTTTTATCTCCATTTTCTGATCAAAATTCACGTTCATATTAGTTACTACTGTATCAGTTTTCTCCAACCTACCATCAATTTCTGTTCTTTTTACTTGTTGTGATTTCATAGTGTTATTGAGGAGTTGTTGTATTAATTTAGTTTGTTTTTCAAAGTGTGTTTTCATGTCTTTGTTTTGTGTTTCCAGTTTATTGTTGATTTCTTTGTTTCGTGTTTCTAATTTATTATTGATACTTTGTAAAATATTCATAATTTGCACATCCATTTTTATTTAATTTTCAAAGTTAATGTCAAAAAATATTAAAAAATTTTATGTTGTGAAATCTTCAAATCAGTTACAATAAATAATCACCTTGTTTTATTTTAAAAAATAATCAGCTAGTGAGATTACTGAGCCTCACACGTTGGGCGACATTTGAAACGAAATGTCAGTTTTTTTATAATTTTATTAAACTAGCAAAAATGAATTATCGAAATTAAAAATTAAATGACTAATTAACACTCACACTCATTCACTCATTAAATTTAATATTAAACTATTAAACAATAAAAAATCCGACAAAAATACTATATAACTAACACTAAAACTACCTTTGAACTGTGAATTTAAACTTTTTCCTCTTCTTATTAAATTTTACTAAGTCCTTCCTTCTCTTATCAAACTCTAACTCCTGTCTTTACGCCTTAACAAACTCTTCACTCAATAAACCTTCCAAGTACCATAAGATTAATCTTTTCTATACATTATACAAAAATTTTCTTCATCAATACAATTTCCTTCCTTAAACCTTTTATCTTATCAAAAATTAAAACCTTTTGACATTTCTCTTTTCTTTCTATCAATCTCTCAAATCACCTGTCACTCTTTTTTTCGTTACCTGGTTACCTTTTCTATATACAAGGTGATTATTTCATTGCAATATTTTAGATCATCTGCGTACATTAAAAAATTTGCGAATCGAAAACATTGGGATATATCATTAATGTAGATATTGAATAAGAGTGGTCCCAGATGAGATCCTTGAGGAACTCCAAAGGTGATTTGGCGATATTCTGACTCGTGGTTACCGATTGATAACTATCAGTTACATAAGATTCAAGCCAATTTAGCAGATTGTCATTTATCCCGACCCCAGTGAGCTTCTGTAGCTTCTACAATAAAATACATGGCGATCAATTAAAAAAAGAAAATAATGTATTGGCCCTTTTTAATAAAACGTCCAATAGGATTTTTTTAATCTCTTTTTTTTGATCATTTTTTCATAGCTCCTTATCCCCTTCTATTGAAATTGGCATACAATTATTAAAAAAATATGCCGGTAATAAAATAATTTCAATGAATTTTATATGACTAGAATCAGCCACAATGAATTTTTTGCTTGTAAAGGTGCCAAAACTTACATTCTCGATTTCATTTATCAGTTTTGATGAATATTATTATTATTATTATTATTATTATTATTATTATTATTATTATTATTATTACTATTATTATTATTGTAATATATTTTTTACTTACACCATCTTGGTTCTCAACAATATCCTTTCCTACGGACGCCAACGTGGTCCACTTGCAGTTGTTGATGGCCTTAGCAGCGCATCTTTTGTGCACTTTACTTTTGCATACTTCACACGACAAGCCATGGCTAGTGACTCCGCTAAGGGCATCCCTGCAAACGTTGCAGTATGTTGGCCTGGCGTGTGATGTTGCATACCTGTAATTTTAAAAAGGGATATGTATTATCATAATTCGGAAAAATAAATGCTTAAAGAAATGACTTTCAAGTCCAGAAAAGCTTCTTTAAAAAATAGTTTCATTTAAAAACTACAAAATTATCTACCGTTAAGCGAAGCGAAGAAGAAAATATTTTTTATTACGGAATTTTTTTCTACATCTATTAAGAAAAGTAGCGTATTTCTCATAGCTTACTTAATTTCAAAATCACGTATTGCTCATAGTACGGCATACCGTAACCAAAATGGCCTGTTGTCGCAGCTTTATTCAAGCATAAATCGATAGATTTACACAAATACAATAAAATTTTCCCATGGCAAAAAGTCCTACAGTTACACGGTGGTTCTCTAAACGATTTTCCGTTTGTAAAAAAAGTGATCTAATTTTGTTATCGCCACACGTCCGTTCTTGATTTATTATTATTAAATACGTAAAAACATGCATGAATTCACAAAAAACGGACATTTTTCACCGCCCGCAACGGCAACAATAGATATTACAGTTGCAGAAAAAAAGGGCATAAAAAAGTTACAGCCACAAGGTTGAAAATTTTTTTAAATTACAAAGAATATCATAAATATTAATAAAAAATATCGAACGGACATTTCCTACCACCCGCAACTACAAATATTGAATATACCGGTTAACCTAAGGGTGTGTTCATGCTCCATAACTTTTTTCTACCCAAGTTATCTGTTTGATTTTTTTTAAACTACATGTCCGACAATAAGGCACATTATAAAATATTTCTATTTATATACAGGATGTCCCAAATAAGATATACAACTAAGTTCTGTTTTTTAATGGGCAACCCCCCATTTTTGTTACATTTTGAGATTCGGCATTAAATTGTCGATATAACGCACCCGGGTTTCTTAGACTTATCTGCAATAGTTTTTGACTTATGTCAATTTATGTGTTAAAATAGCGTTGTGCAGAGATCCACAAAAAAATTTAGAACTTTAGAACTATTCAAGGTAACTTAATCAACTTTTTTTAAGTCGATTCCTTAAGCTTTAGCGCATCTCTCGAGATGTAGGCGAACTCGGAGTCGATGTTCTATCGCCTACTACGATTTTTTGAAAATGAAAAATTACAATAGCTAATAAATAAAAATAACTCGACTTTTTCAAAAGCATTTTTAAGAGCTTCTTGCTGATATAGGATTTGTGGGGTTTATTTTATAAATCTTGCAAAATAAGAAATGTTGACGGTTTATTCGACAAAAAAAGGAATCGTAAAATTTGACAGATTCATACAAATTTAAATAGAAACAGAAACACATAACAAAGTAAATAATTTTACTGCACAAAAGAGATGTGAAAATAAAATAAATTAAGATCACACAATCTCCCAAAATCGACTGACAATCTTTAAATTGTCAATACGTGCAACCGACCTCTGGACCCCAACAACTACTCCTTGGGCAATATGCCCCAACAGGTATTGAATTACGTGAATGCAGACGCCGTTTTGGAACCCGAATAATCGAGACTTATACCCAAAACTTTTAATTTTGTTATTAAAGGAGTCTGTCATTCTTATACCGGTTTCGGCATTATTGTGCCTCGTCAGTAAGAAGTAGACTAGCTCGAATTTCTATCTCTAAAGAAATTTTGAAGATCGCTTTGAACCCACCAACTCTTAGTACAAACGGTTAAGTCGAAAAAGAGGAGGTGAGTGCAACGCCATCTTCACTGTAATAACAAAATCAGAATTTGCTAAATTTGCTTTAGAGATAGAAATTCAAGCTAGTCTACTTCTTAGTCTTCTTACTGACGAGGCACAATAATGCCGAAACCGGTATAAGAATGACAGGCTCCTTTAATAACAAAATCAGAATTTTTGGGTATAAGTCTCGATTATTCGGGTTCCAAAACGGCGTCTGCATTCACGTAATTCAATACCTGTTGGGGCATATTGCCCAAGGAGTAGTTGTTGGGGTCCAGACGTCAGTTGCATGTATTGACAATTTAAAGATTGTCAGTCGATTTTGGGAGATTGTGTGATCTTAATTTATTTTATTTTCACATCTCTTTTGTGCGGTTTATTTACTCCCAATAACCTTTTTTGGAATTTTTATTGGTCAAAAAATTTCACCTTTAGTAGTAAATAATGGACCTTTCCATGAACTATGAGGGAACACTGTAATTAGAAAGTATATGTGCTAATATCACTGAGAATTTTGTTTTTTGAATTCTCTGATAGCTATTTTTTCCATAATCTGGAAAAACATGTGTTTGTTACGTCACGTAGACTAGAAGGCTAGAAGGCATGCGCATTGTGTTTGTCATATTCACCGACATAACCTTAAAGTCTATGTTCTGACATTGGCGCACCTTAGGGAAAATGATTAGGATGAAAACAATTTAGGATTTAGGTTGGAGTTTTCATTTACTGATTGGAACAGAATGTTTTTTATTGCAAAATAGTATAGTATAGGTATAAATAGCTGTATAGTTCGAGTAAGACATATAGTATCCTAAATTTATAAGCTTTAAAAGGCGGCTCCTTTGATACCACCAAAAAAACATGACCCTTTAAGCGTAAGTAAAAATTGCATCTAAATAACTATTTTTCAGTTTTCTTTTTGTGAAAAAGTAGATTGGAATTTCAATTTTCCTTACGGCTCCTACATAGAAATCATACAAAAGCCTATCCTTGTTTGAAAGGAATAATTGAAATACAAGTAAACAGAATATATATTTCAGGATGAAGGAAGTTTGTATATTTTTTACAAAATAAAAAAGAAAATTCTCAAGTCATAAAATTAAAAAATAGCAATAGCTGCCAGTCACTAACCAAATCTAATACATGTCACATTAATATCAATACAAATACATGTTCAAAGACATATGGATATTAGCCGTCTAGTTTAAGGTTATGTCGGTGCTCTGAGCATACACCTGACAACTGTTGTTCCGTGAGAACTGTGTTTAGGATTTGCGGTGTTGCCAATGATCGTTCTTCATGAAAAGCTAGGTAGGTTCAGAAACTTCGAATGTTTTAGGTAAAGAAAACAGTAGCTAAAATGTGGAATTTTATAGATGAGTCGATCAATTGACAGAGTTCAATTATATATTAATGGTGTATATCAAGCAGTGAGCTTTATTTTTGGGAAGAACAGTGATGCATATTTCTGAACGTAGATTATGGAGGGGGTGTTTCCGATGAACGTGACGTCGAGGGTACACTTTCAAAAGCGATATTTTTTTTAAATGAAAAATATATGGAGGCACTCTAAGTGAATTGGACGTTTCATATGAAATACCATCGATATATTAGTTTTGGAATGTATTTTTCGTAAATGTAAAGGTCCATTTTAGTAATACAATTTGCAAGAACCATCACCATCATATTCCACACAAAAGTCGCCTATGTATATAATGACGTTTCTATAGCTGTCAGAAGAGAAAACATTGTTGTATTATTATTGTATACCTGCACGAAATTATTTCGATTTATTATTATTTTATGTCGCCTTATTTCGCATACCGTAACCAGAATTTTCGACTTATTGCCATACAGGATTTCCAAGGATTTTTCTCGGAGAGTTGATAAAAAATGTTAAGAGTTACGGCTTCTTTTAGCCACCCGGAAGGTCGAAATTGATCTTTGAATATGTAAAAAAAAGTGGTCTAATTTTGTTATAGCCACACGTCCGTTCTTTACTTGAGGTATTAGCTTTTATTGCGAAAAAAAATCGAATCGGACATTTATAACCACCCCGATGCGAGCAAACGTGTTTTCCTTCGCACACAAATTACTGTACACCTCACTGTTTGGATTTTCCTATCGATCCCTCGTTTGGAATTTTTGATTTCGGTCTTTATTTTTCTGAAATTCGACTCCATTCGACCAAATTTGCGCCGAAAAACAGTTTTTTGTCATAAAAATCAAATTTTGGAGTTCAATTTCAGAGAAATAAAGACCGAAATCAAAAATTCCAAATGAGGGATCGATAGGGAAATTCAAGACGAACATTTAAAAAAAAATCCACCACAAACAGTGGAACTATGTGAGGTGTAGAGTAATTTGAATGCGACAGTGGCGTTTCGTCTGCGACGTGTGCGACGAAAAACGCGTTTGCTCGCATCGGGGTGGTTATAAATGTCCGTTTCTGTTTTTTCTAACTTTTTCACAATAAAAACTAATACCTTAAGTAGAGAACGGACGTGTGGCAAAATAGTATATTGTGTCACAAGGGCTGCTAGAGCGTTTTCTGCATGTGTGACACACAACTGTTTTTCGCCTACAAAAAAAAAACAAAAAATAGGAAAATATAACAAAAATCTTTAATTTTATAAATACAGACAGAATTTAATGAGCAACTTAGGTAATAAAAATGTACCAATTTACTTATTATATATTATTTCCAGTTGTTAAACAATTTATAGGACTTTTCGTACCATTGCGCGCTTTGTCTTGTTAAGTAACAAATTTAGAGAAACATTACTACCTTCTTCTTGCAAGTCTGGTGGAGTATTCGTAAATTCTTCATCACTGCCTGAATTACTATTCATTTTCACTAATTCACATAATCACAATTATTCAGAATCAGAACGTATTTTTATTTTAAAGTTTAATTCTCTTGATTCTACACTGACGTTTAATGAAAATGTATGTGAAATGTCAAAGTCAAAGGTACGTTGATAGTGAAAATCGTGTTCTTTTTGATTTTTGCGGCCCAAGGGCCGGAAATATTACTTTCGGTCTGATTTTTGGGGTTGATATGATTCATTTTCAGACATGGTAGGCGAAAAACAAAATTAGACAACTTTTTTTTACATATTCAAAGATCAATTCTGACCTTCCTGGTGGCTAAAAATATACGTCATCCTGAATATTCTTGAAAATCCTGTGTGGCAGTAAGTCGAAAATTCTGGTTAGGGTATGCCCTACTATCACACTACGAGAAATATTTTTTGCCCATGGCGCTTTGCCCACACCACATACTTTATATGGAGAATCAACAAAAATCGACAAAAACTTAGTTGGCTGTTGTTTAGCTTCAATTAAATAGTTGTCACAACTGTTAGGTTGTAGAAGTTTTTTAAATTCGTAAGGTAGTTTTCATTCGTGCTTTGATAAAAATCATTTATTTAGTTATTTATTTATTTATTTCATTCATAATAAATCATATGGATTCTGACAGTAGCGACGATTTTGATAATACTTCGCGAGAGATATTCTAAAGAGCTGCAAGAGTAACGTTAGATTTGTGCCGGTAATTTCAAGAAAAAAGTATGAATTGGCATACGAACAATTTATGGAATGGAGAAGAAATACAAAAATAAAATTAAAAAAATTATTTGACTGTTAAGAGGTAGGATACTTTAAGTAATGTTATTTTAGTTTTTCTAACCCATAAAAATAAATATTAAGTTACATTACTTGTATTCTTTAAATTTGTGCAGTTGTAGAAAAAGTATAGTGAGAAAAGTTGAACTTTCCCCACTTGCTGCACAATACACTATTTTTTCGTCCTCGTAATAAAAAGTCTAATAGATTTAAATGGTGTTTTTTTTTTAATTTGATAATTAGTGTGCCATGGGGGGCGATTTCAAAGTATTGACTGCTGAATTCACTGGAATTCATTAGCCTAACCATATTTTTATGTATATCCGCCATCTTTTGTGTGTTTACTTTTTAAATTTAGCGTTAGTTCATGCATATTTTCTTTGTTTTACATATATTTTTGTTAGTATTTGTTAAATTAAGCGTTAGTTCATACAGATTTTGTTTGTTTTACATATATTTTTGTTAATATTTATTATGTTATGTAGTCTTTTTTTAGTGTGCCATGGAAAGTAATAATTTGACAGAAGTGTTACTTAAATGTCAGTCAGTTGTAAATGTATTGCGTTAATTTCTAGTTATTGAGTGATCACAAAATTATCAGTTAGTTTTGAGTTTTTTGCATTAAGTTTTAGTTAGCAAGTTTAAATGTGGGTCAGTTTTGAGTTTATGAAGAGTCTTTTTGAGCTGTAGCCTCCGAGGTCTCACGATATTACACTCTCTATTTTAATTTTTGGGGAATGGTAAAAAATAAAGTGTATAAAACAAGGCTCAGAAATCGAGAAGAACTTTTTGTCAGAATAAGACAAGCATGTCAAGAAATCAGCATCCCTGAACTTAGACAGAATGGGAAAAGAATTAAAAAATGTATTCGAATGGACGAAGAACTAGTTGAGGAGATCACATTATTTGTATTATGAAAATTATCGTTGCATACTTTTTCCTAAATTTCCTTTTCTGTTATTTATTTTACTGAAATATTAGAATACATGACACTATTAAATTGTCAATATGTCAAATTATTACTTTCCATAGCACACTAATTATCAAATTAAAAAATATTGTAATAATTTTGTGTATATCCTACCAAAATAATGAAAAAATTAAAAATGTGAATTTTGTCATGACTATTTCCTTCGTCTTAATTTCCACCAATCACAAACGTGCAATTTTGAAATACAAATAGTTTCTAGATGAAACAACTGATGACAGCTCCTGTCAGTAGTTTTTTCGAGTTTACCCCCGGCAAAACTTGACAGCTGTTGTCACCAAAAATTACAATACCTTTGATAACAAGTAATTATGGTCTCCTAGGACACCAGAAAACGTCGCTAAACAATTTTTCTGATTTTATTGTCAATATATTTTGTAATATTGTTTTTAAACAGTGCTAGTCAGCTTATGTAGTGAAAATGAGTCGCTTTGGAAGTGATTGTATGACTAATATTGATCTGGCGATTGAGAAAAGTGTACCGAACAATAACGTTAAAACCCATACGTCAATAGAGAGTTGAAATTGTGCCAAGTACGTAAACATTAACACCCGAATTGACATCTACGCATGCGCATTTGTCTGGAAATAGCGTTTACGTGAAAAAGAGGATTGCGTACGTACGTAAGCTTGCCTTCTCTCACGGATACCTTAAAAATCTACGTACGTTAACCGAAGATTATACGAGTGAAACCGATAAATGGCAAATGTCCCAATTTTGAATTTTGACTTAAAGTAAATTATTCATAGCTTCAAAAAGACTTTCTTTATTTTTTTTTTGTTAGATTACATTCAGTTATAATATAATATAATAATAATATAATATAATATATAATAATAGTTGAGAAATTCCTATAGAAGTAATAATAATCCTTTAATTTAGCTCTTGGCTAGTATTATTTTTACATTTAGGTTTACATAAGTTTTACAAAAAAAAAATAAATAGTTATATACTTATATTCACAACCTACATGTTCTTTTAAAGCTCATTAAATTATTGCAGTTTTTAATAAAATCCCTTATAAAACAGACTATATTCTGACTATATAACTATAGTGCTTACTCTGTCTAAATAAAAATTGTTTCTTGATCTTGTGGAATATTTATATATGTCTTTAACAAACCTACAATTATTTACAAGTTGAGGCACTATAGATGATTAATCATTTTATATATAAATAACATGGTATTAAGGGTCACTCAAGAAGTTACTAAATATTCGTTTTTGTTTCATTTGATTTATATAATTTAGGAATTTAAGTGTGACTTAGAAGTTCTCAAAGAATTTCTTTATTTTTCTGTTATTAGATTACATTTGGTTGAGAAATTCCTATAGAAGTTACTAAATATTCGCTTATTATGTTTCTAAAGGTTATTTCTCATATTTCAGTAAGATAATAAAAAACTTTCAAGTTAAAACATTTTTTATTATACTTAAATATTTATTTATTAATCACAATAAACAAAACAATATTACAGAATATTTATCTCTAAAACTACAAAACAACGAATCTTTACATTTTTAGAAAATATACTCAATAAAATTACATTTACAAAGTGTAGAAATGTTCAACTAAATTTAGTTGATGGCGCTTTTTACATCTTAAAACTAGCAAAAAATGCAAACAAAATATTGGTAATAAAACAAACATTAAAGTTGTTTTTGCTTGATAAAAGGTATGCTACTTTAATATTGCGATACTAACTTTACAAAAATCAATCTAGGTACATTTACTAAAATTTAATCAGCACGATGGATTTTGAAAATCTGTGTGCGCTGTACAGAACATTAAATTTCCCAAATATTGTTCCAGTTGTGTGGAGGCTCAATCGCCCATAAAGCTCTGCTCGATTCCCAACAGGATCATTGTTGAATATATGTAGCAAGGTTACCTCATCCATTTCATCTTCTTCGAAATCTGAATCCCCAAGTTGTGCTGCATCAAGAATACCTTCCATCTTAAATGAAATAAATAGAGCCTAATTGAACATGTATAAAGACGTGCTTACCATAAAAATGTATCTTCTATTTTAGTAGAATTTCAACGAATCCAATTCCAATAATTATTTTGTTTTTCATTTCATAGTGGCTTTGCTCTTTAAATACTCTTCTTAATGGATAGTAAAACCACTTATTTTTTTTTTTTTTAAAGTTTTTTAATTTTAACGTTTCGACTGTCTGCTCACAGAAAACAACATAAAAGCAAAATAATAAAAAATAAATAATTAACGGTTGACAGTTGACATCTACTTTACGTACGTACATGAACACTTCAACTCAAATTGTGTTTACTTCAACTATCTAATATGTAAACAGTTTACGGAATTCTGCAAGGTAAAGAAATACGAGCTTTTGGAAACTACAAGTTTAGAGCAACTAAACCTAATTCTGAAAAATTGTGCGTGGAATATGAAGAAAGAAAACGGTAAAAATTACAAAGAACTAGTTGTGAAGACAATGTGGTCAAGTTATCTTAAAAAATGTGACCCATTACCCTGTATGACTGTGCAAAAATTCAAATCAGTATTCCTACAAATAACGACAATATGGAGGTGTCTTCATCTTAAGTGCGACACACTGTATAAAATTGTACTTATTTTTCAAAATCATAATCGAATATTTTTGGTTACAAACTGTAACAAAAGAAAATTTCACATTTCGATAAACTGTTTCGTACATTTTCCAAAAACTGATCCTGAAATTATTGTGCAATTACAATTGAATTAAAATTAAATTTACATAATTCAACTTATATTTTATCAATTTCGTTGGACTATTAACTTGAAACTCAAATTATGTTTTACCTATGGAAATAGTTTCAATTATAAATTCAATTTATATTTGGTATGATTAGAAACCCACATTTCTCTATTTAGAGAACTTTATTAATTTATGAAAAGCCATTCGATTTTGTGGATGTGAATATTTAAGTTGATGGTTTAAAAATAGTTTTTGTCTATATCTATATATTGAGTAGTTGTTTTCAGTCCAAACGTGGTGCAACCAATTTTTAATATACTTTATATTATATTTCGAGTGGGTTGACTGTGTGAAAAATTTATTTTCGTTTAACATTGCCAGTGGAGCCAGTGGAGCACTCTTATATCCTGCGGCCTGCACGTTGGGCACCTACCTACTGCAACTTAGATGTAGATGTAAAAAGGGGTGGCCCTACGGCCTATTTCCACTGCGACCTTTGCAGATCTATTGTGGTTCCCCTGACAATTAGATGACTTGCGCGAGCTTCGTCCTTTTAAGTATTCTGTTCCCTTCTGTGAAAACCTTGAGGTTTCTTCTTCTGTCTGGCAAAACCTGCATGTGGTTTCTTTTGCCAGACCTATGTTTTTCATATGCTTATTGAGTTTACAGTGTCCTGTAAGCATGCCTACTATAAGCATGCCTACTATTGCTTTTACGGTCCTTCTGTCCTTGCTTAGTAGGTCTGCCGTGAGTATAGGCGATGGTTTCTTGAGAAACCTTTTTGCCTGCCTCTGTCTTGTGGATTGTTCTCACCAGCTTTGGGCTTGTTTTTCCACCCATTTGCTGAGTGCTTTTTTAACTGTTGTTTTTGCTATAACGCAGAAGAGTTCTGGACCATAGAATGCCATTGACGAGCCTTGTCTGGCCAGTTCATCGGCTTTTTCATTTCCTCGATGCCCTTTGTGTCATGGAACCCATGTCAGGGTCACTTTCTTGCGGTTAACTAGTTCATTCAGGGCTCACAAGTTTGGAGTTTACTTGGGTGTCCTTTAGTGCTTTTAGTGTTGCCTGACTGTCGGAGAATATAACAACGAACTGACCTATGCTGTCTTGTCTGTTTATTTCTCCTATACAAAGGTGTATTGCTGCTACTTCTGCTTGAAATACTGTGGTGTCTTTTGACAGGCTCACCGGGATCATTATCCTTGGTTTTTGCCCGTATTTTCCGGCTCCGACTCCTTCTTCAGTCTTCGAGCCGTCTGTGTACCAGATTGTTGCTGCACTGATGGGTGCTCCTCCCTCCCAGTGTTCTCTCTCCAGTACTTTTACTTCATATTTCCTGTTGAAATTGTATTTGGTTACCATGGTGTCGCTAGGCATTCCTGTAATTGGATCCGCGCTTAGCTCTTCTTCTAACCATTGGTAATCCGTCCCGTGGAGTTTGGTGATGGGTCGTGACCCTTGTATAAGTCTGTAGGTGACCTCTCTCGCCTCTCCCTGTATGTATATGTGTAAAGGTGGTAGATTCAAGATGACCTCCATCGCGGCCGTGGGGGTGGTTCTCATGGCCCCTGTGGCACTGAGACACGCTTGTCTTTGACTGAAAACTCTTTGGCCACCACACTACTGAACCATTTGATATCATAGGCCTGATTACCCTTGTGTATATGGTCATTTTGGGGTTGAGTCCCCAGTTCTTTCCACACATCCTCCTACACCTGCCTAGTGCGATGGATGCTTTTTGGCGATTTTTGTTGTGTGGGCATTCCATGTAAGCCTTTGATCGAAAACTACCCCTAGGTACTTCGCTTCTTTGTACTGCAACTTGATTTTGTTATTTAAGTGAAGATGGCGTTGGGCATTCCTTGTCCTCGATACACATGTCTGTGGGGGGAATAGCCCCAGGAATAGTTGTTTTCAGCCCAAACGTGGTGCGAGCAATTTTATTTTCGTTATATATTGTTTCACTTAACTATATGTATGTACTGTGCATTTCTCTACATTTCAGTATATCTACAAAAAAATATCATACATAAAAATCATGTCCTCTTTTGTATACCTACTATTTTTATCATGAAATTAAATTACCTCAGTTTGTCGAGTAAAAAATGCCATATAATTGTTTCTAAATTTTAAGGCTCATACATTATAATCTTTAAATAAAAGTTTTGTAAAACTCGGTCAAGTTTTGGTAGGTTGGTCTAAATTCATTAAAATCACTAATAACACCAATTTGTATCGTGGTATTTAGTAAATGCCGACAGTGAATGTAAATTTGAGACCGGAAACGATTGTAATAACGTATAACTGGGACAAAAATTTGAATTGCAAACGAGGTTTAAGAATTCAAGGACAGCATGATATTGAACATGTAAGAAAGATGGGGGCGCAGAAGTTTTGGGAATATATTACGCTGATAGTTGTTCACTAAAAGGATCACTAAACTAGTAAAATATATATAAACTAGTTAATGGTTATTTAACGAACAAGTGTATTAATCGCCATTTGAATTCGTTACAGAACTTTTCCGTCGACCGTACTTTTCAAAAATAAAGATATCTTACTTTCAATTTTTATTTATTTAACGAAAAACAACAATTACTATTTTCTATTTATATTAACTTTATTCACAATTAGTTCAATTTTCCTCAGTCCAATGACAGATAGTATTAACACACCTTCTTATTTCAAATGTGTATGTATGTTTGGTTGCCTACGCCATAGGTAACTGCCAATATACAATGTACGTTGGGTTGCATATAATAAAATCGTTGATTAATAGAAAATTCAATAATAGGGGTCATTAATCAATGATTTTGAGTGCGTTAAAATAAATCATAAATACTCGGTCGACGGAAAATAACTTAAATAAATAAATATTAAATGGAGATAATTCTAGGAATAAAACATCAACCAGATTCTAACAAGGCAAAGGATAAGTAAAAAAACAAAATAATTAAAGAAGCACAATTTTTTTGCACAAAATTAGTTAATAATATATTCGTCAAAACAAAATTTAAGTATTTCAACTGATTTTAAAAATACTTGGAGTGTAGAATGAATAAATACCTTAAAAGTATAATAAATAACAGTTTGGCCAGTTTGATCAGTTACGAAATCCGATTTAAAGTAATTTTTTTTATCTTACCAGTGATGTTGACCAGAAAGACAATCCGGCTGTTCGGGTTCATGATATCGGCGCTGGGAAGCGGCAGTGAGTGCGCCAAGCCACTCTTCCATTTCTCTTCTTGATTCACAGCAAAGCACCAAGGATCGAAAAGGGGTTATCACCTGGAAAAAATACCAAAAAATGTATCAGTATTCTGTTACTCCCCGTTACAATTATATTATATATTATTCATTGGTATAGTTCGGGCAATACATATAGTATCCCCAATTTAACAGCTTTAAAACGCGGCCCCTTTAATCTACCAAGAAAACATGACCCTTTAAACGAAAGGCGACATCCTTTGTCTCATTCAACGTGGAGTCGAACTCCAATCCACTCATCCTATTGGTTTAATATTCAAATGAAGCACTGTGATTAGACAATGTGGCTTCCTCTGTCTTTCGGTAATTAGTGGAGTGCCGTTATATTTATACCTCAAACGAAGTTGGCAGTGATCGAAATATCATTTTCTCTTTTGGAATGTGTTTTTGACACTATTAAATGTTTATATGTTAGGAAAAGGTAATGTGAGAAAAAAAAAACTTGCGCAATCGATAAATTATCATTTTTTAATGAGTAAACCTTAAATACAATTTTTTATAACAATAAATCCCTCGCGAGTTATAGGGCGTAGAAAATTACGATTTTCACCACAAAAATCGTACATTTCTAAAAGTTTTTTAAATATAACCGAAAATCTGATAGTATAAGTAAAATTGATTAACTAATTTTATGGCCTTGAGCTAACAAAATGATTTTTTTCCTACGATTAATATGAAGGAAGATATGGCAATTCAAAAATGGGTGTTTAAAGAAACTGGATCGTTCTAGCATAAATATCTGGAAAAATATCATTTCCACAAAAAAATGTATATAATATCCAAATTAGAGAACACTAGGAACATTTTAAGACTATCCAGAACCGCATAAGCAGAAAAAAGTTATGGACACAATAAATTTTTTTTACGCCATTTTTTTGTCAATAGAGTGAAAAGTATTGATTTTTGAAAAAAAAATTAAAGTGACAAGATTTTTGAGCAAATGTTCTTCTGAATAATTTCCATTTTTTTTTATCTTTTGGCTTTAACGAGATATGGCCGTTTGAAATTGCATACAATTGCATTTGTAACGAAGTTACTAATTTCCGATTTATTTTCCACTAATTTGTAACAAAAAGTACTATTTTTAGTTAATCTATTTATTAGTTCCCAATTTAATTACGTCTAATTCCAAACTCAAATACAAATTTAACATCAGTCACAGTTCCTCGCGACGTTAGGTGTCTAGATTCAGATTCAATGCGCGAGCTCCGTTCATGAACGCGTCCGTTCCGCGCAGGATTAACTATTTACATGTTAGACGCTTCGTAGTCTTCGTACAGCCGCTCACTTCATCGACGATCGTTGAACAGCAAGTCACGCGTACTACAACGGCAGAACCGGTAAGAAAATATTGTATTAAGTATTATTAGTAGGTTGGTTAAAAATATTCTAAATTCGTATATTTAAATCTGCGAGATTTACTAAGTCCGTATTTGTAGTAACGCGCAAGACTTAGATTGGGAGTGGGAAATAGATAGTTAGATGGGATATTAGTTTAGATAGAAATTTCAGTTGCACACCAGCCGTCAACCGAATCAACACGCCATACTATAACCGTCCAGTGCTCCGAAATTGGTAAGATATTTATGAGTAGTAGGGAACCGAGTTGTTAGGAAAACTTACTAAGTCCGCGATTACATTTCTGCGCATGAAACGAGTTAGGAGTGGGAGAACCGGTAAGATATTTAAGTAAATAACGCGAATAGAAATTTCAGTTGTCCGCCAGCCGACCTAACACGCCATACCACCAGCCAACGAGACCGGTAAGACTCTCTACATAGTAAAGGTAAATTTATATTAATTTATTTGCGATTATTTTTCCAAGTCTTATTCCTCTTTGTTTGTCTTGGTAGTTCGTATTGAATAACATGCAGGAATCGGACAGAGCATCTCGTGGGTTCCTGTGTGTTATTTGATTGAATTGCTGTTGATTCCGTTTAATTCCCCTTTTGTCATCTAGCATAGAGTCTTACTAGACCATATTGAATAACGTGCAGTAATCGGACAGAGAATCTCGTGGGTTCCTGTGCGTTATTTGATTGGATAGTTTAGAGTTCTGGATGTAATATTACCGTCTAATAGTTTTTATTGGATATCGTGCAGTAATCGGACAGAGCATTTCGTGGGTTACTGTGCGCTATTTGATTGGACTATCGACGATCCTGTATATAATAAAGAATTAGGGCCACTACTGTAAATCCCTAGTGGGTAGCGTACAGTAATCAGACTGAGCATCTCGTGGGTTCCTGTGCGTTGTTTGATTGGAATTATAAGCATCTAGGTCGAATAACGTGAGGTGATCGGACTGAGCATCTCGTGGGTATCCGCGCGTTATCCGACTAGATTACCGCAAGTTTCCGTTATAATCCGTCCCTGTTATTTTTATTTATAGTCGGACAATTTGGAGAGTAGAGCTTGGAACATAGTCGTAGAATTTTAATATATTCCGCACGCTTAAATTAGTAAAATACCTGCTCATCCCGTTTTTTGCACGTACAAAAGGCTTTTTTATCATCGCACTCATATCACCGTTGACATTTCATAAAAACACACCGCGCCTACCGTCCGCTTCCATACCGCACCACATGTAAAGTTCCGCACGTTAAATATCCATAGTATAACTCGTTACATAACCCTTTTTCATAAGAAGCAATTATATATATATTTAGGGTGGCTTGGGTTTTTGCTGAATAAATAATACTTTTAATATAATGCTTGGTTTTATTTTTATTAATTGGTTTTAGTAGTATTAACATTTCCCGCAGTAATCCTCCAGGTATTCGACCCCAGTTGGGTAATTAAAGCCTACTCTGCTGGCCGACAGATACATTGGTCAATTCCATAAAGACCCCTGGAGTATTTATTTCTCCACTGAAGCTAGTGTCCTTCAGCACTTAAAATCTGAAGGTGGCGCCCGATGCAACCCGAAGCCTGCACGAAGGGGCCAATAGAGTATAGTGAGGCGAAAGTAACGTCACACATTTATAACCGTAATGTTATTTTTTCGGATGAAATATTGAAAAAACGGTCATTCCAACGAAACAGTTTGTCACAAAATGACATTTCTGCGATATCCTAAGCTTTAAAATGGTTTATTCTACATCTCGATATTATCAGCGAAGAAAAACTTACGGGCAAAAAATACATCAGACCAATTTATACCATATGCGAGCGGAAGAAAAAGGTAATAAAATTTACCATTTTTTATCAAAATGCATTATTTTGATGAATCATTTTATTTCAGCTAAATTATTCATAGCGACTTTCAAAAACAAAAATTTCGAAGTGGGTAATATGTTGGACACAGAAAGAAAAAATCAAATAGATGAATATCGAAAGAGACTGTCACCTATCATCAAAACAATAATTTTATATGGCAGACAAAATATACCACTACGTGGATACAGGGATGATACAAGCGTTTTTGGACAGGATAGTGATGGAGATTAAAGTTTAACAAACCTCAATGCTGAGGGGGGTGGGTGGCTCAGCGGTAGAGCACTGGACTCATAATCCAAGGGTTGTGGGTTCGAATCACACCAAAGGCAGAAATCTTTTTCTGATTTTTAATTAATTAAAAATTTAGAAATTTATTTTCATATACCAGGTGTGATTCCTCACTCGACCATTCACTGTTGGGTTCTAATTAACAGTGCTGTTCCTAAAGTGGCGCTGGGAAACAGTAACAAAGCCTACACAGAACACTAGGCTAATGGCCATAGTAGTCGATGCCGTTGACACAGAAGTAAAAAAAAAACCTCAATGATGGCAACTTTAACGCACTTCTTCGATTTCGGGTGGATAGTGGTGACAAAGACCTTGAAAATCACCTGAAAAATGCTAATTCGAACGCCACTTATATTAGTAAACCTACGTGTAATTCCCTAATTAAATACTGCGGAGAGGAAATTTTGAATAATACTCTTCGTAATCGGGTTAACGAAAGCAAATATTATAGTGTTCTTTTCGATGAAACAACAGATGCGGCACACCACTCTCAACTCAGTGTTTCCATATTCTATTTTTTTAATGGTACAGTCAGAGAAGATTTTGTTGGGTTCACAGATCTTCATTTAGATAACTACGATCCTTCTAAAAACGAAGATGTTGAAATCCCAATAGAAACTAAAATCGATGGTCAAACTATGGGCACAAGTGTTATAAGAAAACTTCAAAAGCTAGGTTTTGATCTACAAAACTGTGTTGGTGTTGGGTGTGACGTTTCAGGTATTCGGGGAGCTGTTTACGAAATTCAGAAAACTGCGGTTAATGCAGTTTTAAGTTCATGTTTTAATCACAGACTTAATTTATCTATTTCCAAAACTATGAATGTAAAACGCGATTGGTATTATCCAAGAAGTTGTCACATTCGGCAAAGAGGCATTTTGTTCTTAAAAAATGTTTAAAACATAGTTTGAATAGTCCATGCGAAATTTCGGCATGGAATGAAGGAAATTCATCAAATAAGGCACATATACTTTCGAAAGCAATTTTCGACTGCGAGTTCATTTTAACACTGCATGTTCTTTCCGAAATTTTCAATGTGACCTTGCCATTAAGTAAGTTTCTACATGGAAAAAATATCGAATTGGATAATGCTAGTTCATGTTACAAATGTTTTAAAACAAAAAAGACATTCAGAAAATGAATTCGCTTCAATAAGCCAGAGTGCTTCCAACATTTTAAAAACCTTTGCTTTAGAATTAAAAGTGCCTCGCTTAGCATCTAGACAAACCCAACGAGCCAATCCTCGAGCTTCAAATGCAGTAGATTATTGGAGCAAAGTAATTTTCATTCCTGTTTTGGACTATATTATATCAGATTTAACCGAAAGATTCTCGGACAAAATGATAAAATGTTTTTCACTTAATGGATTAATTCCCTTAAATTTACTGCATTTGACGGACTACAATAGCCTTAAAGAAAAGATGATCTTAATATATCATCAGTTTTCAGGATTAATTGAGAATGTTGAAAGGAGAAATTGTTGGGTGAAGTACAAATATTTCAAAAATCTATCTATAAAAAAACATGTTGCTAGACTGCTATCGAAAAACTCGTTAGCATAGACCCTCCTCGTAGAATTAGCGAGCATTATTTATTTACTTATTTATTTATTTATTTATTTATTTATTTATTTATTTATTTATTTATTTATTTATTTATTTATTTATTTATTTACACTGGTCTACGGAAAAAAGATTTCCAATTACAGAGCAGGAATCAAGTAAAAATTACACAATAATAACATTAAAAAAAGCTTAAGACTAATAATACACATTACACAATAAGACTAACAATAGAAAAAAAACTTGAGATTAATTCAAGATTAATACTGAAAGTAAAACTTCTTAATTTTACCCACATTACAATAAAATATATCAAGTTTTTCACTTATTAAATTATAGTTACTACACATAGTATGAACAGGGGAGTTTTTTAATATATTTGTTCGTGGCGTGGTAGAATAGAATGAATCGGTGTATCGACATGCCTGACGGGGAATTTTAAAGTTTATCTGATGTAGTAAGCATCTAATTTCGTTGTTAATTATTTTGTATAGCGTAATAACACTTGAACATTTTCTTCTTATGTCTAGACTGAAAAAGCTATGTCTTGTCAATAAACTCTCGTGTGACGTGCCAATCTGCGGATAAGTTCGATCTACTTTAAAACTTAAGTATTTGAGAAAGCGTCTTTGGATTGCTTCCAGTTTATAAATGTGCAGTTGATAGCATGGGTTCCAGATAACCGATGCATATTCGAACTTAGATCTTACAAAAGCATAGTAAAGAGCTTTAAGTGTATCCGTATTCTTAAAGTCATGACCTACTCTGATTAGAAATCCATACATGCGGTTCGCTAAGGTAGCTATATCGTCCACATGGTCTTTAAAAGATAATTCTGGGTGAAAGTAACTCCAAGATCCTTAAAATTAGATGGTCGGTCTAGAGAATGATTATCTATCTTATAATCAAATATAATTGGATCAGATCTCAATGTACATGACATATTACACAACATTTAGCAGGATTTAACGTCAACTTATTACGACTGCACCATAGACTGACTTGATTTAGATTTTCTGATAGTTTCTCACAGTCAAACACATTAACGATAGGAGAGAAAATTTTAAGGGCATCAGCATACAGTAAGAAATTTAGTTCAATCATATCACCAATGTCAGTAATGAAGATGTTAAACAATAGTGGGCCGAGGTTGGATCCTTGCGGAACACCTGATTCGTCGAGGTATTTGTTAGACATAAATCCATTCAATGCACATACTGCGCGCGGTTCGATAGATACGATTTAAATAACGCAAGTAGCTTGATAAGCCAAAATTCGAGAGCTTTTGTAGTATCAAATTATGATCAAGTCTATCAAATGCTTTGGTCATATCCATGTAAATAAGATCTGTCTGAGTTCTGCTATGAATATTTTCCGCTAAGTGCTGTGTAATAACGGATTTGTTATTCTTGATCGACCTTTAACGAAGCTGTTGGTCTAAAATAGAATTGTTGACGTGTTGATACAGAACTCCTTGTAACAAAATTTCGAAGACTTTACAAAAATTGCATATAATTGAAATCGGTCTTTAGTTTTCTATATCAGTCCGCGTACCTTTTTTAAAGATAGGACATACCTTAGAGCACTTCCACATAGAGGGAACCGTATGTGAACGAACGCAAATATTAATTAGAATTGTTAAGGGGCGAGTTAATACTGAAGCGCAGTCCCTAACAATAAATGCAGGAATATGATCCGGTCCTATAGTGCGCTTTGTTTTTATAGATGTCAGGGCAGCTAAGACTTCTTTTTCCTGAAAGCTGTCAATATTTAAATTTATATAGGGAGATGGGTCATTATCCAGCATGGTATTTGCATCTGAGTTCGGAGGGTGAGCGAAGGAACTGCTAAAAAAGTCTGCAAAACCATTTAAAATATCCGATGGATTAGTTAGTAGCTGATTTTCGTATGTCATGCTATTAGGCGTTTTACCAGATTTTTTTTTTATTGCTAACGTAGGCCCATAATTTATTAGAGTTTATATTTACTTCAGATTCACATTGTCGGACATAATTTGTATGTGCGATTTTAATGTCAGTTTTTATTGTTCGTCTAAGTTGTTTGAATTCTTCAAGTGATTGAGTGTCATTTTTCTCTTTATACAAGCGCCAGCATTTATACTTTCTACGAATTTGTTTAATAATACTGCCAGTAAACCAGGGAGGATACTTATTCTTATTATTCGTACAACACTAAGAAGGTCCAGTCAATATTGCCTATCATTTCGTATAACAGTGGAAAGTTGGCTTTACGGAAGTTGTAGCACCTTTCATAAGATGATTCTAGGTTATTCACTTTTTCACTTTTCTCATTCAGAGTACAACCTATTTCTAATGCTGGATGATGGTCATCTTCCCTAACCAGTGGGTCAAAAGATCTCTCTACGGTACAAATTAAATTAGAATATACTAAGCCTAAGAGCTTATTCATATGGTTTAAAACAAATTTGTATTGAGAAAAATCAAAAAAGTTTGCGACATTGTTCAGAGCAGCTAATCTGGTATTGGAATATGAATTACAATGATCCGAAATATAATCAGGGATGTTGAAGTCACCTACCAATACAATTTTCGATTCATACCAAAAAGTTAGTGACTCTAACCACTCAAACAGAGTCTCATATTCCTGTAGTGGTGTTTTCGGTGGAATATATAGTGTACATATGTAAAAATAATGTATGTTTAATTTAATTTTTACTAAAAGAATATCAATAAATCTAAAGTTAGGAATTGAAGGATTTTTAAGATTAATTTGAGATGAGATGTACTCCTCATGAACAACCATCAACACACCCCCGCCTCTGGTTGAGTCGCTAATCTCAAAAATTTGATCAGACCTATAAACATTAAATTCAGCACTGAATAACTCTGCGTTATCCACTGATAGATCGAGCCAAGTTTCCGTCAATACAAATATGTGAAATCAACTGTGAAGAACCGAGTTAAAAATCTCATTGGTTTTTGTTCTAAGACCACGTGTGTTCTGATAAAATATTGATAATTTGTTGTCCGATATGAGTATATTTGGATTGTTGTATTACTGTATTTACGGGGGAAGGCAGAGAATTACTGTTTAATTGCTTTGACCGTACTTTATTTAAGGTTTCGGTGTAGGCCGTACATTTTTGTTTTTCCCATACTGCATGGTTAGTATCTATGTCTGATCTGTTAAGCTTTTTACAGTTGGAGCAGTTTTTGCTGTTAGAATTACAAGATCATGATCTTGACCGCAGATAGGACAAGATATATCTTTTTTGAACATTTCTGTGCAGAATGATTAAATTCGTTGCATTTAAAACGTCTATATACATCAAGTGCATCATATACGCTGCATCTGTCATTACAGACAACTAAATTACCTGCCGCCAACGCATATTCATACACCGACTTATCTACCTGTAAGATGGCTTGAAAGATATCATTTTTTTCGTAGGAAATATTTTCAAAAAGTTACAATTTGAATTATCAGAGAAAACTCTAGTGTTACACAGATCATCCGTTGAAAACTTCTGAGTCATGCCAACCAAGCGAATTCTTTGAAGAACAGCACTAACCTCCTTCACTTTATATTCTGCTGGCATTTTTTGTTCGAGTCTGACTTTTAACTTTTCATTATCGGCTTTACTCCCGCATGATATTAAAATTCCACCATCTTTGACAGATTTGACTTTATTATGGCCACAATGCCCGCTCATTATGCCCTAGGGCATTATGAGTGCATTTATAGAAACCGTATCCGGTAAAATATGCAAATAATATATATATTTTTGAGAATAAATATCTGTATTTCAAAATGACCGATTTTTTTTTTTTTTTTTATTACCGTTGCGTCATGTTTAAGGTCACTTTAGCTAAAGCTAGACTGTGTTCCTAAACATGAATAGACTTTGGTCATTTTGAAATAATTATAAAATTATAAATATAAAATAAAATGATTTAAATGAAGATATAAAGTTACGTATTAATAATATAAATATAAAGTTATTATAATTAATAATATAAAGTTAAGAATTAAAAACTAACTAATTAAAAACAGTAGTAGGGAATTATAATATATTTAATTTAAAATTTAAAACAAGTTTTGATTAAAATTGATTAAAATATTTAAAATTATTCGATATTATATACCATATAATATAATAGCGTGTTCAAACCAAGATATAACAGGTCTATAATAGTATTTTGTCAATTGATGTTAGAAGCCAATATGTTAATTTTTTTTGAAATTTTTAATGTAAATTTCCATTTTTAATTCTTTTGGTAAGTGATTGTATAGATTTTGTCCCACATATATGAAACATCGCTGTCCAATAGACTTGTGAGACTTAGGAAGAATTACGTTTGCATTTTCTCGAAATCTTGTTGGATAAGTATGTGTTATATTCTTATTTATAAAATTATTTTTTATTAAATACAGTAAGGCAGTTTTGTAAAATAGTTGTCTGATATTCAATAATTTCGAATTTTTGAAAAGCAAGTTCGATGGAAATTGTTGGTTAAGATTGAATATTATTTTGATAATTTTTTTCTGTATTATTTCCAAAGGTTTCATATTATTCGAATATGCGCCTCCCCATGCGATTATGCCATAATTTAGGAGTGATTGGACCAAACTGAAATACATGATTTTAAGGTTTTTTTCGTCTAATATGTGGGTCATTAGTTTGAATAGATATAACAATGATCTTACTTTTTTGGTCAAGTTCTGAATTTGAAGGTCCCATTTTAGGTATCAATAATAATTCCTAGGTATTTTGTATTGGTTGTAGTCTGAATCTGATATGTATGATTTCTTCTAAAGGGTAGATGTAATTCTAATTGTACTGTATTTGGTATTCCATTTTTATAATTTGAAAAAGGCAGATATACTGTTTTATTTATATTGATGGTGAGAAGATTTTCATCGAACCATTTAATCATTATTTTCAAGTCTTGTTTCAGCTTGGTTTCGACTTCCTCCCATGAATTCCCATCTAAAAAAAGCACGGTATCGTCGGCAAATGAGATTATCGTTCCATGGCAGTTCAACGTTAAAAGTTCATTCATATAAATTACAAATAATATGGGGCCTAATACTGTTCCTTGTGGTATTCCAAATGTTATCTCTCTCTGATTACTAATCGTTTTATCAATTTTAACCATTTGTTTTCTTTTATTTAGGTAGTTTTTGAGAAGTGTGTGAGTGGGGCCACGAATGCCTATATCATATAGTTTAGATAGTAGCTTGCCGTGGCTTACGGTATCGAAGGCTTTTGCCAGATCGATAAATATCCCAGCACACGGCCTGCTGCTATCCAAACTTGTGTAAATTTTATTCACAAGTACAGCAATAGCATCACTGGTCGATTTTCCATTCCTAAATCCGAATTGGAAGTTGGACAGAAGTTTATTATTTTCTAAAAAGTTTACCAATCGTTCTTTTAGAGCCTTTTCAAAAATTTTACTTAGAATAGATATAACACTAATAGGGCGATAGTTTTTTGGATCGTTACGATTTCTATTTTTGAAAATTGGTTTTATTACAGCTACTTTGAACTGAGTTGGACATTCTCCTTTACTGAACATAAGGTTTATTAAGTGACATAACGGTTTCGCAATAAATTCAGTTATTTCTTTTAGGGCTAAAGTTGTAATATTGTCAAAACCCGGTGTCGAGTTATTTTTCAAAGAATGAATAATATTTTTTATTTCAGTTTCAGAGACGGGCTGTAGAAATATCGAGTTCAATGTAGTGCGGGTTGTTTTTTTAGGATGTATTGTTTGCGTGTTTATGAGCTTAATATCGTTTGCCTTTTTCTCTCCTACAGTCGCATAATGTTTGTTGAATATTTCGACGATATTAGTAAGTTTATTTTCGATTTCATTCTGATCATTCAGAATTTCAGTTATTTCGTTATCTACTTTTTTTACATTTCTGTTACTATATTCATTGACTGTTTGCCAAATTTTTTTTGCTGTTGTTACTGTTTTCAATTATTATATTTTTATAGTAATTTTGTTTCAGTTCTGTTATCAATTTAACTATTTTATTCCTATGGTTTTTATATTCATTGTATGAATGTGCGTCTTTGTTTTTCTTAAATATTTTGAATAGTTTATCCCTTTCTTTCATTGATGTAATTAGACCTTTTGTCTATAATAATTGAAAACTAAATAATATTTTTTATCAATATAATTAAAATTATTGTACTTACTTTTGATTAATCATTAATTTAAAATCATTTTCGGAATTTTGCAATAAACTATTAAATAAACAAAGATCGGCAAATTCTAATATATAAACATTTTAGTATTGCAAAAACCCCATACAAATCGATTCACTGCCACCCTCGTTCGAGGTTTTTCACTTTTTACGACTAACGGCACTCCACTAAATGGCGAATACGACGCAAAGATCAGTTAAACCATGATTTGGAAGGGTAACCGACCCATTAGGCCGACCGATTAGGCGATTGCACTCTTTGGCTCCTCTATCATAAACTAAAAAATAATTTGTCGTAAGTCATACTGTATATTGCTGGCATAAAAGTAACAACGATACGTTTAAATTTTCGTACATAACTTCGCCAATAAAATTTTTTGTCCGAAAGCTCCAACTATGCTTTTAATTAAATATATTTATATACATGAAAATGCGGAAATTCAATTTGCAAAGTACGAGTTTCAATTTCACTCAGAATTTATATGATTTCAATTTCCTTTCCATCGCATGTCGACTCTATAAAACTAATACCGATTTTTTTCCCAAAAACATAATTTCCGAGCAGCAAATTGCATAGAATTATTTAATTTTTTAGTATTTTTTGTAAAAGTTTACATACCTGAAAACTGTGATTGACGTTTTTTGTTGAACACTCGGCTAGGCACAGGTCGGTGAGTTCGATTTCATCGAAAATCACAGCCTGAAAATAGAGAAAATATCATTAAGAGATGTTAATTATTTTTTTTATAAGTACAGGAACTCCATTTTAGTTTTACTACTTTTCCACATACATTTGCATGCACAATGTGACACTTTTCTAACAATTAATTATTTGACAGCTGTACATTTTCATTTTAGTTTCAAAGCCTACTATCTTGAAATATGGTAAAGTAGAATATTTTAAATGCAAATATCTCGAAATGAGCTGAATTTATGCTATCAAATCTAGTATACCTTTTTTGTTCAAATTTACAGGGTGTATCATAAAGACTTGAAAAAATTCAAAAAAGGCCAGAAAAAAATACTTTTCTTCATCCAGTAGAGAGTAGGTGGCGCCCTCTTTATCTAATCTCAAAATTGATAACACGCTGATGATTTACTATCTTAAAAATATAACCATACCAAATTTCAAGTCAATATATTCAAAAATAAAGAGATTATTGCAAAAAAACGAAAAATAAATTTTATCTTCAACATCCTGTATTTTAGTAGTAGATAACATTTGACCCACAGTTATTTAGTAAAATATTAATATTTCGAGGTCCTGAACCTATGATTAAAA
Source organism: Crepidodera aurea (assembly GCA_949320105.2). Taxonomy (NCBI): domain Eukaryota; kingdom Metazoa; phylum Arthropoda; class Insecta; order Coleoptera; family Chrysomelidae; genus Crepidodera; species Crepidodera aurea. The sequence goes on along the minus strand of OX439473.1, from coordinate 89,655,863 downwards.
TATTGGCCATTCCTTATGGTACACCCTGTATAAAAATTATTTGATGGCCATAGGGTGAACACTAAATGCAGGATAAACCAAATTTATATTTTTTAGACGACACATCTAGTAAATTATTACATATTTAAACCCCGTTTACTTTAAGCATTAGCTTGTAGTATATTTTCAGATATTGTATGTAAAACTTAGTATAATAAGAATTCTATGTCAGTTCATAAAATATAGCTCTCAGCGGCCCAGTTGTTTTACACACTTCACCGTACCTAATCAAAAATGGACCATTGATTATTTTATGATTTATGTCAATGACGTGCACCAGAGCCGGAACTAGGATTCTGTGGCTGCGAATTTTCAAAATGCGCTCTTGAGGAAATTAATTTTTCATTAAATTCATGTATGTCATAATTGACATTTATTGATTATATTTCGAAGAACTTTTATTCACAATAATCCCCCATATTTCTTATAAGGTAATGAGCAAAAACCCAATCAACAAAATGAATGGAAAGCGATGAAACAAAACAGTTATTCATTTCGAAAGCTCATAGTGGTTTGCTAGTTCAATTTCTCTTTTCGTATGGAATAAAACCACTTCTTTTCTTGAAAAAGTTTTAATTTGACGTTTCGACTTCCTTAATCGGAAGTCGTTTTCAAAATGACATAACAAAATATATAATAAAAAATTTACTATAGAAACATGCATGGAATTTTGGTCATAAAATACAATGGAATTCTTCAACTAGATTACTAAAAGAACCTAATAATTATAACAGCAAAGTTAAAGAAGCAGCATTGATATATGTTTTGAGAAGTTCCAAATAATACCAAATTTGGATACCCAAACTTATTAGGCCACACCCTTTAGATGGGCCTGTCCCAACTTATTGTAGATTTAAGTTGGCTGACAAATTGTATGTGGACTGTATACAGGTTGTAGCGAAATTATACCCTGATTACTTGAATTTTATATATTAACGATAACTTCGTAAAAAACAAAACACTTTTCAACAAACATAGAATATAACAAAATTCAAAACTGTGTTTGCAATTGCTCAAAAAATAACTGAATGTGAATACGGGTATGTATGTAATATTATGCAATTTATATAAGTTAAAAATTGATGAATTTATTACGTATGAAACAGTCCAATGATGCGACCTGTTTCTACGGAGATAGAAGTTCTACTGGTTTAATTTTGATTTATTTGAGACGCTTGTCAACAGACGAGATCCTTCGGCGGCCAATCACGGGTATGTATTTTCGACTTTATTGTTGTGCCTTTTTTTTATCTCTTTGGCAACTTACAGTCTCGCCAATGCGCCGCGGTATATGTAAAGGCGGTTGCCGACAAGGGCGGCTTTTAGCATTGATGTTTATCTCGTCGGTGAGTTACTTCTGCGTTGATTATCGATGGCCTTGATTTACGATGCGAGTTGCACTGTTGCTGTGCTGGGCACTTAGGCGCGCGGTTTGGTTATTTTTAATTCCTTTGTGGCTATGGGCGTAGGTAAAAATGTTCGATTTCGAACAATATGCTTAAATAATAATACAATACAAAGAAATACAAAGAATGATAATGATGTTTTTAAGTAAATATAAAATATAAATTTTGCAGAAACGTAAGACACCTAATTGAGCAATTAACCTCTGCCTGTTTTGTTACACCACTCAATTAGGTAGTCTTTACTCAATCTTAATAGCTAGATATTGAAAATTCAAAAAAAATATGAAAAAACTAAGTTAATGTGAAAATGAAGTTGAGAGTCGAAGAAACTTAGACAATTATTGAAAATAAATAATGAGAAAAAAGACAATACTTACTTATAACGGATGTGTTTCTAATTGTTCGGTTGATATTTAAAAAATTTGGATGCCTATTTTACAAAAAGAGTTAATTGCAAAAAGGATACCCTCTATATCGGGATAGTATCATAAGTTTTTATCTGGTTTTTTCTTATGATAATATTAATAAGAAAACTTCATTTATGACGAAATTCGTTTCCAGAAACGTCACAAAAATATGATTGAAACAGATTTTGACATATTCAATCTCAAAATCTTGCTCTACGTGTCCTATGTTGATGTCATATTTTTGTAAGATTATCAAGTGTTCTGTTTCTATAGTAAATTTTTTATTATATATTTTATGTCATTTTGAAAACGACTTCCGATTAAGGAAGTCGAAACGTCAAATTAAAACTTTTTGTTAATCTTTAGAAGAACTTCATCCCAAAAAAAACAGAAAAACAATAAAAGCAAATTGCTGCATGGGCTTCAGTAAAAGTTTTGCACCTTCTGAGATATCTCTATTTCAATTACTGCCATTGGACATTTCTTCAAGAATATCTATCACAATTTTCAGTTGCGTTCGTAAAGTACGGACGTAATTATATTTGGTGGACCATCTTATTGTGTCACTAGATCCCTTGATACACTTACTTTCAATTTCTTCGGAGTAGCAATCGATCAGGATGGAATTACCGCAGAAGTCTGTTCATAGGTGCACCGAGTTGCGTTTCACGTCAGGTATCATTTTCTGGGACTTTGTTCCGTATTCATTGGTAGCGTTAACTACTTGTCACTCAACGTTGTACAACTAGTACATATGCCACTCTGAAATATAGAGTCAAGAAAGTCTTCATTTTAAATGGAAAATTTCACATTTTGCGCACCTAGGTCGTTTACGCCCTCAGTCCGGCTCTGACGTGCATCGAAAGTTATACTGATCCAAGTGTACCTGTATACCTACTATTCTATTAAAAGTTCCATTTTGTTTTCTTCAATAATGGACAATATTTTTATAGGGTTCAATGAAACAATTAATGATTTCGAAGATATTATTGCATGTGAGCAGAAGGAATGCTTTATAAAACATAAAGGATATAATATGTTTAATTTTCAATTTTAAAAATTAAACATAAAATTCAAGCAAACTGGCAACTGCGCGATCAAACTGGCAACTGCAACTGTAATGTAAGAATTTCCAGCTATATTGGTTCTATAGCGAGGTATCTGGAAAGAGTTGTTTGAGCGTGTCTGTCTAGGTGGATCGTGAAGACTGATTTTCTCAATTATATCGGGACTTGAATGTATAGAATTTATCAAGTTTTAAAACATTAAGAGATCTCTGTAGCTGTAGTCTCGGTAATGTTTTTTTGAAGGATATGTACCTTAAAAATGCATGTTGGGTTTTTTTTTCAATTTATGTATATGGATATTGTACTGGGGAGACCCAGACGCAAGCAGCATATTCTAATTGAGGGCGGACTAGCGTGCAGTAGAGTAACTTGATAGACTGTATCGATGTAAAGTCTTGAGGTCAGAGTTGAAGAGGATGCCCAAGTCTTTGATATTTTGTACTAATTGCACGTTTGGATTCATTGATTTTGTATGGGTGGGAGATTTTGTTTCTAGAACGACTGAAGGAAATAGTGAAGCACTTAGCTGGGTTCAAATCCATGCAATTTATGTACTGTATACTTGTAATATTCTAACCGTAGAATACAACAAAATTGCAACACTTGCTGATGACACATCTACCTTAGCAATCGGAGATACCCATGATGAATCAACAAAAGAGTTCCAAATTAAATTTTTTTATCGACCAAACATGGAAAATCAAATAAACAAATTTAAATCGATTACACCCTGGTACTGCGCAGTACACATTATTTTTCGATTTTCACGGTGTTTTAATACAATTTCGGTCATTATTTATCTCAAAAATCGATTTTCTTGTTTGACGTAATGTATTTCTTATGGAATCTTCACCCTACTTTGTATCGGTGGATGTAAGATTCCAATATTAAATGTGAAAATTAAACAATTAATATTCGATGAATGCCAAATACCTCGGCATGACTCTGGACGCCAAACTTAGGTGGAAAGATCCAACCGAATTAGGCCTAAAATACAGACAGCACTATTGGCTGATTGAAAGAAAGCTTTCAATTTACAGCAAGCTATTGATTTATAATCAGATTTTGAAACCGGTGTGGCTTTATGGTATCCAGCTTTGGGGCTGTGCCAGCGATTCCAATATTAAGTGCATATGTTCGTAACTCTGATATTCACAGAGATCTTAGATTGATCATTGGATTGAGTCCAGATGATAAGTACCTAGTTTTAAGAATAGTTCAATGTAAATTAATAGTTAGTATTCTAAGACTAGTTTTAATCGCAGGAAGATGCTCCAAGGGGTATTTTTTTACAAAAAAAAAATATTGGGACAGGTTACCTTATTGACGAATCTCACTGTTGAGTTAATCAATAACCGAGTTCACAGTAAAGTGAATTCGGAGGCTGAGCATCGCATCAAATCTAGGTGAAAATTGTAAAGAATGAGTGTGATTAAGAAAACGGGAAGAAGGCCGTAATTCTGGATTTAATTACATTTGAATGGAGGGAATGCATTAGTAGAATGTGAAACAAAAGGTTGGCTTTTGTTACGAGGCTAAGCGCCGTAAAAAGATCTGTGATTTTCACTTTTTCTAGGTATACAGGGTGTCCCATTAAGAATGGGACATAGAACAACCGCAGATTCTCCAATTCAAAATAAAACGATTAAGCGAAATATGCTTAGATAAAATGTTACTCGTTTCCGAAATGAAGTTGAAAACTGAAAAATTATTAATGGCCATAATTTTTTTAATACACCCTATAATTTTACTCAAATCGGCACACTTGTTAAATATCATAAAATGCACCTAACAGTAAAAAAAAAACAGTTCAGTACGCTCTACCAGTGGCGTACGGCAGGAGTAAGTAATGCTTGTACTCCTTCTAATTGTTACGCCGCTGTCTAAATTTTAATTTTGACTATAATTTTAATTTTTTTGATATTTTCTAAGTCAATAATGTACACTTGTTAGTTTGTTGTAAAGTCATTGTTTTTCGAGATATTCGCAGTTAAAGATAGATAGACATGTACTTTTTATTTGTATTATTATTAATAATATTCATTTTTACAATTAATGAGATTCGCGACCAAACAGCTTTATTCTATTTTTTTTTTATTTTTTTGTTCCGATTTGTAATGTTAAGTTCCTAATAGGCACGTTGCGATTGTGAGAATATAAATTAATTTATAATTGAAAATTTTGACAGTAGGCTTTGATTTATAATGAAGTTCTGTCACTGTCAGTTAAACATTTTCGTAGTAACTATCTGTTGCCGATAAGTGATTATTGTTATTAACAACTGTAATATTATTGTAAAATGTCACGTCATAACTAATTTTACAATTTAGAAATGAGGGACATGGTTTGTATTTATGCCCAGAATAATTTTAATGGTAGAGCTGCTACTAGGCGATATTCAGAATTGTATCCAAATAGACAACAACCAGGACACAAAATTTTCGAATGTCTGTATGACAGGTTGTGTACACGCATTACTTACTCCTGCCGTACGCCACTGGTAGAGGGTACTGAACTGTTTTTTTTACTGTTAGGTGCATTTTATGATATTTAACAAGTGTGCCGATTTGAGTAAAATTATAGGGTGTATTAAAAAAATTATGGCCATTAATAATTTTTCAGTTTTCAACTTCCGTATTTCGGAAACGAGTAACATTTTATCTAAGGATATTTCGCTAAATCGTTTTATTTTGAATTGGAGAATCTGCAGTTGTTCTATGTCCCATTCTTAATGGGACACCCTGTATATAATTTGCGTAATGTGGAAGTAATCTATCTTTCCTTCTTTGTTTTGGACTATGCACTAATTCATTAGACGGATTGCATTAATATCATTCAGAGGCGTAGCCTCCCCCCCGAAAATAAGTTTACAAGAAAACCCGAAACTTCTATAAGTTTATAAGAAAATGTGTTAACTACATAAATCATAATTATTTTAAGTTTTTGAACCAGCGATTAGGTTATATTCAAATGATTTACAAACAATAAACGCGGTTATTTTACGCAGTGAATGGGATATTTGGACAATGAAATGACAAAAAGTAGATTCCTGTCTTCCTCAATAAAAGTGCAGTCGACACTTTAAAGGTAGCAGATCCTTGTTTGTATCCGAACATTTTTACACTAATCCAAATCTTAGCTGTTTTACCCAGGAGCGGATCTAGGATTTTTCTGAGGGGGAACAAAATAACAGTAATAATTTTCGAAAAAATATTTTAATATAGAAACTAAATAGTGAAACATACTCAAATATGTTGCAAAAAGTATAAATAAACATATAATAGAAAATTAACCAAAACATATTACTAGCAGTCTGAATACTACCGAATAATAAAACGCGTTTCGGCAGGTGGGGGGCGAAACCTCCTTCGCCCCCACCCTAGATCCGCCACTGGTTTTACCTGTTACCACTGCATCTCTGTAGAACGAAGTTTCTCAATAATGAAAAGACTGAAATCAAATTTGCGGAATAATACGTACATCTACCAATTGATTAACAGGCGTAGCTTTGATGTCAGTGCATTGGAATATAGTTGTCGAAGAAAATGTAATCAGAGACGAATTTTACAACAAACAAACTCCCAGAATTGCCTTTGAATAATGCTCATTCAAAGTTCAATATTATATTAATAATTAATTGTCTTTTAATCTTATATTAATAATTAATTAATATTAATAATTATAGAGAGTGACCCAGGTTTAAACCGTCAAACGTTCAGGATTGGTTTTTCAGCAAAAAATAAGATTTTTATTTCCGAGTTTTTAATTTTTTTCTCAAAAACGAAGCGAGATACAAATAAATTTGAAGAGGCGAAAAATTTGTGTTTTCATTTGTTTAATCCAAGAAAAGTAACGAACATACAAAAACCAGTGGCGTACAATGACTTGTTTTAATATCAATTAGATTACCTTGTGGGACGTCACTTGAATTCACAATTTAATTCTAATGATATTAAAAGAAGCCCCTTATTGCCGCAAATAAGCATGCCAAGTTCTATAAAAAATCAGCCAAATTGTTTTTGAGCAATTCCCAAAAAAAATGTTTGTTCTAAAAACGAAGCAAGTTAGGACACATGATTATAGGAATAAAAAATCTTATTTTTTCCAGAAAAACCGATCCTGAATATTTGACGGTTTAACCCTGGGTCACCCTGTATATTTGCATCAACCCTGCTGAAAAAAGTATTTATATTGTTATGATTTATTTATATAGTTTTGGAAAATTAAAATAATTTATTTTTATTTAAATTGTGTTGTATTGTTTTATTCTTGTTAATTTATATTTTTAGTTCACCTATTTGGCAAAGAAAATTTTCTTGTAAATAAATTACGAAAATAAATCTTATTGTGAAACTCACCTCTTGTTAAAAAAATTATTATTTACTAGGGCGCCACCTTCTATCAAATAGAATAAACGTGGGCACGGTGCTCTGGAAGGTGGTTTACGTTTCCATACGATAACGAAAAAAACTGAAATGATAAAACTATGGAGTAGCTGCCCAGAAATCAGGAAAACTTTGCTTTGAAATCATAACGGTTTATGTGCTCGAGATATTCATTATTTTTGGTTCCTTTCTTTAACCAATTAACGCCGGTGCGGGCGCAACCGGACACTCGCAAAAAAAAATATCTATTCACGACAAAAAAGGCTGAAAATGCTATACCCGGGATAAAAATGTCCGCTGTTTCCGAATTTGACATTACTTTTGAGTTTAAACCCTTCCTAAGTGGTGAAAAAGGGGCACAAACCGTGAAAATACGTAAAAATAAAAGCAGCGCGGACCCCCAGGGGTGTAAATGAGGGGTAAAGTGGGCGCCTTCTGGGGTGAAGAAATGTTCTTAACCCAAAATTGATTGGTTTTTGGGAAAAATTATATGGAACAAAAAGTGCATAGATATTTCTCTATACGGGTGTCCCACGACGTACTGTACACAGTCCAACCATAAGTACTATGGACCAAGGCCATTTCATATCTGGTATTAAAAAATGCCTTGTTGCGTTTTTGACGGATATACAGGGTGATATTTGAAAATATGTGAATTATTCTACGTTAAGTATATCTAAAAGTAAAAATCTCAGACCAATCAAATTTGGCACACTGAGTGTCCTCCCTGAGGTCAATAAAATAGGTTTTAAAAAAATTTTAATTTCAGGTCCGGACTTAGTTTTTTTTTAGATTTTTATTGGTTTTTTGAAAACAACACCCTGTAAGCCAGATCAGACAATTTCTATTTTTCTCACTTTAAAGTTTAAGGATGATACTAAGCAATAGTTAAAAAAAATTGAACGCGCAACTTTTTGTTTTCTGCAGAAAAAAATTTTGTTTTTTTTTTCATAATAAATGGTTTGATTATTTGATTATTACTTTATCAATATATCCTATATTTGTAAAGACAAGTTTTGGAAATCATTTCAAATGTTTCTTTGTATTTTCAAAGGCCATAAGATCTGTGAATTTAGTATATAAATAAAAAATGATGAATACAGGGTGTCCCACGACGTACTGTACACAGTCCAACCATAAGTACTATGGACCAAGGCCATTTCATATCTGGTATTAAAAAATGCCTTGTTGCGTTTTTGACGGATATACAGGGTGATATTTGAAAATATGTGAATTATTCTACGTTAAGTATATCTAAAAGTAAAAATCTCAGACCAATCAAATTTGTCACACTGAGGTCAATAAAATAGGTTTTAAAAAAAATTTTTAATTTCAGGTCCGGACTTAGTTTTTTTTAGATTTTTATTGGTTTTTTGAAAACAACACCCTGTAAGCCAGATCAGACCATTTTTATTTTTCTCACTTTAAAGCTTAAGGATGATACTAAGCAATAGTTAAAAAAAAATGAACGCGCAACTTTTTGTTTTCTGCAGAAAAAAATAAAACTTTGAAAAATAGTATAATTTTAATGGATTCACATTCTTCATATGAATGATGCGGCACTACATTGATAGCATATTATCATTTTTCATTTATCAACAAAAATCATAAGGACAGTTCATTTTACTCCATATAAAGTATTATTCAATCAACCGTTGAAATTCCAGGGCCGTATTTATTTTTTTTAAATTTTTATTGATACTGTAAAAACAACACCCTGTAAAGCGAGTTGTACAAATTTTCTTTCTGTAACGTCAAAGAAAAAACTATTACTTTTGATAATTGTGAAAATGCAAGTAGGCTTTGAATTCGCTTTGACAGTTTGTGACAGAACATGGTGAGCGACTGACAAGACCAAAAAGAGGGTATTTTGGAAATGGTAAATCAAAATGAGAAGCTAAGTATCCGGCGAATATCCAGTATTTTGAATATTTCTAAGTCCCCAGTTTTCAGGACGTTAAAGAAAGATCTCCTCCATCCATATCACCCCCAACTGGTACAGAGACTGCAAAAAATAAATACGGCCCTGGAAATTCAACGGTTGATTGAATAATACTTTATAATCGAGTAAAATGAACTTTCCTTTCCCACAATAAAATAGGTTTTAAAAAAATTTTAATTTCAGGTCCGGACTTAGTTTTTTTTAGATTTTTATTTGTTTTTTGAAAACAACACCCTGTAAGCCAGATCAGACAATTTTTATTTTTCTCACTTTAAAGCTTAAGGATGATACTAAGCAACAGATAAAAAAATTGAACGCGCAACTTTTTGTTTTCTGCAGAAAAAATAAAACTTTGAAAAATAGTATAATTTTAATGGATTCACATTCTTCTTATTACTGCTGCGGCACTAGGTTGATAGCACATCATCATTTTTCAACAAAAATCATAAGGAAAGTTCATTTTACTCGATTATAAAGTATTATTCAACCGTTGAATTTCCAGGGCCGTATTTATTTTTTGCAGTATCTGTACCAGTTGGGGGTGATATGGATGGAGGAGATCTTTCTTTAACGTCCTGAAAACTGTGGACATAGAAATATTCAAAATACTGGATATTCACCGGATACTTAGCTTCTCATTTTGATTTACCATTTCCAAAATACCCTATTTTTGGTCTTGTCAGTCGCTCACGACGTTCTGTCACAAACTGTCAAAGCGAATTCAAAGCCTACTTGCATTTTCACAATTATCAAAAGTAATAGTTTTTTCTTTGACGTTACAGAAAGAAACGGCCCTGGAATTTCAACGGTTGATTGAATAATACTTTATATCGAGTAAAATGAACTGTCCTTATGATTTTTGTTGAAAAATGATAATATGCTATCAATGTAGTGCCGCTGCAAAGATTTAAAAATCCTGGAGGAGTCCATCGTTGTCGATGATGGTGTTGTGTGGTTTTTCTGGGTTTTCCCACAACTGTAAAGCAAATGCGCCATCAAGCATCAGTAAGTCGCCCCAGAGCGCTACGGCAAATAATAATAATAATAGCCGTCCCTCCCCCGCACAAGCTGCAGAGCTTCTGGGGTTCACTCGTAAGGGAGTGAATTGCAGGGCGTATATTATTATTATTATTATTATTATCATTCATATGAAGAATGTGAATCCATTAAAATTATACTATTTTTCAAAGTTTTATTTTTTTCTGCAGAAAACAAAAAGTTGCGCGTTCATTTTTTTTTAACTATTGCTTAGTATCATCCTTAAGCTTTAAAGTGAGAAAAATAAAAATGGTCTGATCTGGCTTACAGGGTGTTGTTTTCAAAAAACCAATAAAAATCTAAAAAAAACTAAGTCCGGACGTGAAATTAAAAAATTTTTTTAAAACCTATTTTATTGACCTCAGTGTGACAAATTTGATTGGTCTGAGATTTTTACTTTTAGATATACTTAACGTAGAATAATTCACATATTTTCAAATATCACCCTGTATATCCGTCAAAAACGCAACAAGGCATTTTTTAATACCAGATATGAAATGGCCTTGGTCCATAGTACTTATGGTTGGACTGTGTACAGTACGTCGTGGGACACCCTGTATTCATCATTTTTTATTTATATACTAAATTCACAGATCTTATGGCCTTTGAAAATACAAAGAAACATTTGAAATGATTTCCAAAACTTGTCTTTACAAATATAGGATATATTGATAAAGTAATAATCAAATAATCAAACCATTTATTATGAAAAAAAAAACAAAATTCATGTAAACAAACCCTGCGAAGTATTGCTATTACTATTATATTTTGTATTTTGGAATATAAACTTGAATCTTGAAACGAACTACTAGATATACTTCGAAGAAAAGTCAACCACAGCTGCTTTTAATCTTATGCCGTAATTTGGAGCTTTTATATCATTCATTTTTATTTTTCGTCTGCTCCAAAATTTCAAAAATTCATGGTGAACACTCTCCCCAGCTTGTTCAGACCATAAGCCGAGACCTTCTTCTTCATCTAAAAATTCAAGCGATTCTTGAAGATGACTCAAAATTACATGAATTTTCAAAGTTTGACTCACATCGAGAGCAGCAAGAGCTTTTTTGAGACTTGATATGTGTTTATTAAATCTGAGTCAATCCTCGTTACTGATAATGTTGACTTTATAATTTCGTCCATAGCTCTAAATGCTGCTACAAATGGAAGCAGTGACAAATCTGCGCCCATGACCCTACAGAAATCAGGATCCAATAACTTCGCGGACTCCTGGAGTAATTTTCTGCTCGCATTCCCCTCAAACGCATCTCCATGGTAATTTTTCGAGACCAGACCCAGATGTTGGGGCCATAGAAGGGCTTTCTCTCTGCCCAAATGCGGCACAAGCCGTGTCCAGAACATATGGTTTACGAATCCTTGATTATTACTGTATCAATATATCCTATATTTGTAAAGATAAGTTTTGGAAATCGTTTCAAATGTTTTTGTGCATTTTCAAAGGCCATAAGATCTGTTAATTTAGTATATAAATAAAAAAACGATGAATATAGAGAAATTTCTATGCACTTTTTGTTCCATATAATTTTTCCCAAAAACCAATCAATTTTGGGTTACGAAGGTTTCTTCACCCCAGAAGGCGCCCACTTTACCCCTCATTTACACCCCTGGGGGGTTTGGTACCCCACGGATTGTACTGGGAATATAAAATATAATTGTATTATAATAATTTCTGGCAATTATGCCTGGTAGTGGACTCGGTCATTTGTCCGTGCTTCTTTTATTTTTACGTATTTTCACGGTTTGCACCACTTTTTCACCCCTTAGGAAGGGTTTAAACTCAAAAGTAATGTCAAATTCTGAAAGAGCGGACAATTTTATCCCAGGTATAGAATTTTCAGCCTTTTTTGACGTGAATAGATACTTTTTTTTGCGAGTGTCCGGTTGCGCCCGCACCGGCGTTAATGGGTTAAAGAAAGGAACCAAAAATAATGAATATCTCGAGCACATGAACCGTTATGATTTCAAAGCAAAGTTTTCCTGATTTCTGGGCAGTTCTACCATTCCAGTTTTTTTCGTTATCGTATGGAAACCTAAACAACCCTCCAGAGCACCGTGTGGACCTTCTTACCTCAGAAGTGGCTTCATAACACAGCTTAGTTAAATAACCTGATTCAATAATAAAGAACGCAGTGATTTAAAAGTTATAACACAAGTTTTCTTTATTTAAAACATACACAACATAACTGAAAGGAAAGAAAACAAAACAAAACGATAATAAATATTTATAGACAATAATCTTTTTAAACTAAGGAAAAGGTAAGTGCACTTTTCTTAAATTAAACCCTTTTTTCTTTTAACTAGCATAAACAAAAAGAAGAATTCTAACATTAATTTGTTTTAGGTTTAATAATTGTCTAAATTATTCTTTCTGTTTTATTTTTTTTAATATAGGCCTTTTTCTTATTTTAATGTTCGATGGTTCTAGTTCAAAAGAGCCTCGAAAATTCTGTGAAATCGGTTTTATTGTACCTTCATGTCACAGCACTCTTATGTAAAAATATCTCAAATTTCTTAAAATTTTACATCAAATAATAAAAATTAATTATTTTTAAACTTAAATTTACCAATTACATTTTGTAGTACAATTAAAAAAATAATTTTTGCTATAACTTTCAACTCATTTTGATTTTTCTTTATTTTATACAAGCATTAGAAGTTTTTCACCCTGTACTTTTTAAATATTGAAATTCGTTAGTTATTATTCATGTTCGTCAATATTTGTAATGAATTTTTTTGTAAATTGATTCTCATTATTTCGATTTCTAATGATTCTTTTATGCTAAATTGATTTTCCTGAAGGTATTGAGAGATGTGAATTTTGAGGTTATATTGATTTTTTAATTTGTAAATAATTTTCCAAAAATTATATTTGCTGTTGGTTTTACTCTTTCAGTCTTATGTCTGGATAGTATATTTTAGTTTTATTTAATTACTTTCACTTGTAATCTCCCTAGAGCTTGAATTACTATCGGAAATATTTCCGAAAGCATGAATTTTTTAAAAGGGATACTTTAAAAAAAATTCTTGCTTTAGGAGATATTTCCAGATAGTAATTCAAGATCGTGGTAAGAAAATTTCACACCAAGGTAATATAAAAAATTACAACATGACATTTTCGTAAGACCGGTGTATTTTTATAATTTGACACATGACAGAAATACTATCGCCAAGTTTTTTGGTTGCTACAGTAACGAGCTGAAACGGAAGCTTCTTATTGGTTAAAAAATGTATGTATGAAATTTTCACTTTAAATTTTTGACAAGCATAGACTGCGCAACATAGAACACGAAAATCCACTAATAAGACATCTCAACCAACAACCGATGATAGAAAAAAGACTACAACGAAGATGGCCAGAGGATTTAATAATATAGAATGCAGAGAATAGTCAATGGATCATTCCTGCCCAAAACCCTAATCTGTCAACAAATTTACTTATTACTCTTATTTGTTCGGAGTAGATTGTAAACAGCAATTAAAAAAAATTTTTTTTTTGACAAATAGCTTAAAATTGTATGTAAAGTGCTCTTATGGGACTTCAATGTTAAATTTACAATTGAGACTTTTCAAGTTTTCTTTCAAATGAACAACTTGTTGAATCCTTTTCCACAAAGTCTTCAAATTATTTTTAATTTTTTTATTTCTGTTAAATTTAAGTCTTTGTTTACTATATCAATATATAAATATTTATTTATAGTAAGTAAGTATATATTGTAATAATATTTCGATTATTATTACTTTATAATTTTAATTTATTATAAAATTTTTTTAATTTTGACTTTGATTTGCTTTAATTTTAAGTAAATGTTTTTGTTAATTTGTAGATTTAATTTGTTATATAATTTTTAAATATAATTTGTTACTATCGCCACGACTATGCTCAAATTGCTGTTATATATCCTTAAATCTTTTTTATCTCAGGGATTATTTAATTGTGAGTTCAAGTTCTTAGAGCTTCCTTTTAATCTATGCTACTGATAGTCCCGGTACTTTGCAAGAAAATAAAATGTTGGTTCAACAATTAAATGAGTTTATTTTAATAGAAAATATAGAAAAACATGAACAAAGATCAGACTAAATTTACTAATATGAGTTATTTGCACGCCCACACATTCATTCAATGATACCTTATTTCTAATAATGATTTGAATTTTGGCGCAATAAATTTCTTTAAAAATTAAGGTTGGCACACCGATTTACTAAGACAGTGATTAATTTGTCTGCCTTAACCACAAGAGACACGTGTCCCAGACTTTATTATTAGAATGAAGCACTTTGTAAATGAAATAATGAGTTTATACCTTCAACTATTTGTGCTTGTTCTTCTTCTAACTCGTACAACCAATGATATATTGTAACTAGAATTCTAGTGATGTGATATTTCCAATTTTGTTGATTCTTCAGGTGATATATGCTCGGTTGAGCAAATTGTTCAGAACACAATCCTCAGGATGCACACGAATAAGACCAATACCTTCCAGGCAAGTTTTTTGTTTGAATATTATTTGATAGTATCCACTTACTAATCATTAAACATAGTCGCAGTTATAATTAGACTTCCAGAATATAAATGCTTTTTATTTTATTAACTTCTTCTTGTAAAATTTCGATAAATAATTTCCCAAAATTTCTATACTAGACTCTCTCTACCATTTTTTAAAACCTACTTTCTTTTAAAACATTTTATAAACTAACTTAATTTTTGTAATTTTTAAATAAAAATTATCTTCTTAAAAATTTTTAGACCAGTCTCTTTCTACCATTTTTCAACTTCTTTTATAATTTCCTGGCATTGCACCTTTACTTCTATGTGTACATTTCCATCAACATTAGCATCAATTTGATGTCCCATCTCTACCAATTTGTCTTTCACCTCTTTATCCATTTCCTTTCGAATTTTAATCCCATCTTCTACAATCTCTCCTCTCAATTTCTCTTCTTGTTCTGTTATATCTCTTTTAATTGGTATACTTTCTCGTTTGACATTCTCAATTTCCTTCTCTGGCCCCACAACTTTCTTAGTTATTTTTCTTTCGAATTCTTCTAATCTTGCTTGATTTTCTTGTATAAATTCTTTCCATCTTCTTTGATCTTTTTGCTTAATTTCTTCCATCTTCTTTTATCTTCTTTCCAGTCTTCCTCAAATTTCCTCTTCATATCTTTATTTTGTTGTCTCAATTCTTTCCTCCATTTAATCACAAACTCTATTACCTGATCGAACTGACCTTCTTCTTCTTCTTCCTCCATTCCTACTTGTTTTTCATCCCGGAGTGTCATTCTTCTTTCCATTTTTACGTTCTTTTAATTCACTATAGTTATATAAATAATAAGTTCAATATTTTATTTAAATTTATAATGTTTTATTTATTTTATTTGATCAGAATTTATATGGAACCCTAAATTTTAGAGCCCTACGTTGGGCGCCATTTTGTAATAATATTTCAATTATTATTACTTTAGATTTTTAACTTTTATTTAATTTATTATATTTTTTTTTTTTGTAATTTTGATAATGTTAAAATTCCATTTCAAATCCCCCCACTTCTATCTTTGTGACTTCATCAACTTCACAATATATCTACGATAAAGGGTGGGCCCCCTCCGAAAAAAATTGTTGGCTACGCCACTTATATCTTTGTTTTCTCCCAATTTATAACAATCTACACAATCTCTTTTCCATTGGAAACACTATAATGTTTTTCCATAAATACAATATTGATGAAACCTCTGGCGTACAATCACTATATTCTTCATCGTATATAAAACATCAATGTATCGTCCATTTCAATTAGATCATCAATATTTTACTGGGATAACAAAATGGGAAAGAGATTCCGTATATTGTTATAAATGGGACGAAAACAAAAATAGATATAGTTAATAAATTAGTGCATAGAGAAAAACAAAGAAGGGAAGATAAATTACTTTTACGTTATACAAATGAAATGAAAATCGCCCCCAGAAAATTAGAATAATTCACTGCCTAGGGCTTCACACGAGACGAAATAGGACGAGATATACGAAAATCTCGCATCAGTTTTGTTAGTTTTGAAAAAATTAGTCTCGATTTTCGAAAACGTCTTTTTGTAGAAAAATCGATATAAATTAAAAAACAAAAAAATCATTTGATTGTTTTTCAAAAATGTATGTTTTTGTATTGCCATTTACTGTAAATGAGCCGTCTAATTGCAAACCCCGCCAAGTGCAAACGAAGCAGTTTCGAGAAGACGCCAAAAAACTGTTCTGCTTAAAACTATCGATCAAATAATGTACTTTCTCCACGACTATATAATAATGCACAAATTATTTTTACATATTTAGCTGAATAATGACATAAATTCTTCACACCAGTGAATAATGAAAAAGAATTCACTCTCGTTAACCAATCACATTCTAGGATTATCAGAAATCACGCTAAAATGAATAAATCAAATCGTCTCTTTTAAAACGTCAAATACCTAACTACGGAAATCGCTTCTGACAGCGCGTCGTTTGAAACGTCAAAATAATCATATAATCATAATTTTACGTATATAGAGAGAACAAAATGGACAACATTAGCGATAGTGAAGAGTTAATATGTACGCCTCCCGAAATTAAACAAATTGCGCAATCATCCACAATGAATTTGCTACCGGAGAGATCAAAGCAAGACTATAATAAGATTTATGAAACATTTATGGTATGGAGAAATTCCAATAAAGTAAGTTCATTTTCGGATAAAGTTCTCCTAGCATATTTCACAAAACTTTCCGAAAAATATAAACCTTCAACTTTATGGAAAATATACTCTATACTAAGAAGTACGTTAAATATTAATAATGAAATACACATTGAAAATTATTCAAAATTGCGGGCGTTCCTTAAACGAAAAGGAGAAGGATTTCAAGCAAAGAAATCGAAAACGTTTACCTCAGAAGATATAAATAAATTTATCACAGAATCTCCAGACAATATACAGGGTGCGCCAATTATTTCCACTCGATCTCTAGCACCGAAACTAAAAGAGATATCAACAAGATTTTTTGTAGGGGTAGACAGTGTCACTCGGACTACAATTTTAAAATATTTTGATGTATACAGGGTGGTTAATTTTTGTGGAATGAAAATTAATTTGGTTTTTTTAAATTGAACGATTATGTCTTCTGATTCTACTTAATATTAGATTTACGGTATTTTTTTGTATTTGTAAATCCGACGCGGCGTTGACAAGTTATTCCTATTTTAAGCAGATTTAATGAAAAAATAGCACTTCAGAAATATTAGCACAAAAACCACATTTTTTAACAAAATCCTCAAAAAAGCTACTATGATGTAAATGAAACATGCACCTATCACAATAATCACACAACATCTTCACCTGTTGCACAGGATGTTTGCCGATGGCGTGCCAATAGTCTAGTTTTCAAATGGCAATAACTTAATTTTTTCAAATGGGACACCCTGTATATTTTTCTTCAGTTAGAAGCTCTCCCTAATACGCATTAAAAAAATATAGGGTTTTGCACATCTAACTTTACTATTTACTTTAATAATTGACGTTAAGTGACAGACAACATATTTTACACAATTTTTAATAAGAAATCAAGTTACCTATGAAAATGACAGTAGGTATATTTTGTTATGGCATTAATTGTCAACATAAAATTTTGTATTGTATCACGTCTACTATATTTAATCGGTATTGTGTTTAAAAAATGGATTTTAATAAGAATTATAGTGTTCAAGAAAATATTGATATGATATGGATACTGGGTGAATGTCAAAAAAATGCGTTTCTTGCTAGTAGGGTCTATCGTCAAAGATACCCAAAAAGACGTCATCCACAAAAGCATACTTTTAAGAATTTAAAGAATAGATTTGATAGAACAGGAACCGTCAAGTATGAAAAACATTCACGTGAAACTACAGCTGTTACTATTGACAACGAATATAAGGTAATGATCAGTATAGTTGAAGATCCCAATATAAGCACAAGGCAATTAAGCAATCAGTTAGATATTTCCAATACCACAATTAGACGCATAATAAAAAAGAATAAATATCACCCCTATCATATCCAGCTTCACCAAGAATTGTTACAACGTGATTTCGCGCGTAGAGTGGAATACTGTAGATGGTTAATAAACAAGATAAATACAGAGCGTAACTTTTTAAACAAAGTTTTATTCTCCGACGAAGCCACGTTTCATAAGAACGGTTGTGTAAATATACACAACTTCCATTATTATTCGGACCACAATGAACATTTATTTAGAACCACATCACAGTATCGATGGTCTTTGAATGTGTGGGCGGGAATAATAGGTGATTATGTAATTGGTCCCTATTTCTTTGATTGAACTGTAAATGGAGCTATATTTTTAGATTTTTTAGAACATGATTTTCGCAACTTATTGCAAAATGAGCCTCAAAATTATCGCAACGGAATGTGGTTTCAATTAGATGGTGCCACACCACATTACCTATTAGATGTTCGCAATTGGTTAAATAGGGAATTTCAGGATCGTTGT
This sequence comes from Crepidodera aurea, assembly GCA_949320105.2. Lineage (NCBI taxonomy): Eukaryota > Metazoa > Arthropoda > Insecta > Coleoptera > Chrysomelidae > Crepidodera > Crepidodera aurea. The sequence goes on along the minus strand of OX439473.1, from coordinate 89,637,048 downwards.
ATAGGAAGGGGAGGACCTATAAATTGTAGTTTTCTTACGATTAAACTTTGTAAAATTTTGTACTTATTAAAAATTGTGTAAAATATGTTGTTTGTCACTTAACGTCAATTATTAAAGTAAATAGTAAAGTTAGATGTGCAAAACCCTATATTTTTTTAATGCGTATTAGGGAGAGCTTCTAACTGAAGAAAAATATACAGGGTGTCCCGTTTGAAAAAATTAAGTTATTGCCATTTGAAAACTAGACTATTGGCACGCCATCGGCAAACACCCTGTGCAACAGGTGAAGATGTTGTGTGGTTATTGTGATAGGTGCATGTTTCATTTACATCATAGTAGCTTTTTTGAGGAATTTTTTAAAAAATGTGGTTTTTGTGCTAATATTTCTGAAGTGTTGTTTTTTCATGAAATCTGCTTAAAATAGGAATAACTTGTCAACGCCGCGTCGGATTTACAAATACAAAAAACTACCGTAAATCTAATATTAAGTAGAATCAGAAGACATAATCGTATACAGGGTATTCAATATAAAAAAACCAAATTCATTTTCATTCCACAAAAATTAGCCACCCTGTATACATAAAAATATTTTAAAATTGTAGTCCGAGTGACACTATCTACCCCTACAACAAATCTTGTTGATATCTCTTTTAGTTTCGGTGCTAGAGATCGAGTGGAAATAATTGGCGCACCCTGTATATCTCGGAACTAAGGTAACAAATTTAATTGTTTCACTTAGACGCAAAAGTTTGAAAGTAGTATTTTTTTAGGTTGCATTAATCATAGGGGTTGTGGGTGCTTGCCGTAATAACAAAATGTATTTAATGAAAATGGAAGACATTCAAGACCTTAATTCAGACCTTTTAATAACCATTCCTAACACTAAAACAAAGATTGTTAGAAAATTTACAGTGACAGGTGTATTTTATAAAAGTATATAGCACTATATACGCCCAACTAATGTAACAAATACTTCTTTCTTCTTGAACTACCAACGCGGCAAATGTACTGTTCAGAGAATTGGCATCAACAAATTTGCATCAATGGGCCGACAAATAGCAACCTACTTAAACTTACCAAATGTAAATCTGTACACAGGACATAGTTTTCGTATATCTTCTGCCACACTATTAATTGATGCGGGGGGAGATATTACGGCTCTCAAACGACACGGTTGCTGGAAAAGTACATCTGTAGCTGAGGGACAAATAAAATGAACACTGCGAACAAAATACTGCAGACGATAAATCAAACCGGAATCACCCGACTACATACAGCACAGACTAGCAGTACTAGCACTGCTAGTTTTAATCATAATTCAATACCATGTAATGAATCTATTTTTCACTGATTAAAGAATTTCAATAATTTTGGGATTAAATGAAAATTTAAGTAAAAATTAAATAAAACGTTCCGATTTTGATTTGGCTCACCGTGTACATACTTTTTTATTTCGCTCACCGGGAACTTATTTCTAAGTTGTTTACAAGTAACACCGTTTAAGGATTGATTGCGCATGCGTGAATTAAGGCAAGTGGTAGGAAAATTTCTAGGAAGGAGGAAGGCTTCAGACCTTACACGTAGAATAATTTGAAAATAAGAATTCATTCTTTTCCTGCGATCCGAAACCAACAGCCACATTTAAAATTCGTTAGCTATTCCGCAGTTCTAAAATTCCAAGAAATATTCAGAGGTATAAATTATTAGAATTGTTTTCCGTAAATTTTTCATTTGATTTTGCCGTGTTAATAAAATAGATTAGAATCGCGTTAGTTTTGATCCGAAATCACATCCGATTATTTTAATAGATAAGACGCCGTATACTGTTTACTTTTTTTGTACCGTTCCGACTTTCTTTTTTTTTATATATCATTTGCTTTTCGTTCGATTGTTTCGCAGGTATTAATTTGAGAATAATTTAGTTATTAGTAAAAGATTTCATTTAATTATTACAAAGAGTTATTTAGATTTTAAAAATCAAAATACCGAATTGCGTGAGATTTTATTTTAGTTCTCGTTTTTATTTCTTGAATAATTTTGCTGAAATAGTTTGATCATTTTTCCGGTTTTATAATTTAGTTTACTTATAATTAAATTTTCATTCTCAGTGGCGTACCTGGTTTAATTTAATTTTAAATATCATTACTTTTCCGAATTAGTAAACAGGAACAGTTTATTCATTTTAGGGACCCGTAATTATTTTAAAGAGAGTTATTTAGACTTTCATTCCAATTTCATTTTTAATTTTGTTAATTATTTTCTTTTCGTGGCCAAATTTTAGGAGAGTTATTTAAGTTCTCAGTTTAGAATTTTATTTACGATTGCATTTCTAATTTTGTTAATTATCTTTTCCGAAAAATTAACCGAAATTGATTCATTTATTTATGGTTTTCTTGAGTTAGTTTGTTTTTAATTAAATCTCAGTTAGCTTTGGTTTCCTTTTCACGTCCGAAATTAAATACTAGTTACCGCATTAATTGTTCCGACTATCGCGTAAATAAATTCAAAAGCATTGGGATCAGATCTTATCTTCGTGGTGGCTTCGGCAAGAACCCCCAGACAATATCTGCCCAATTGCAGAGTTAGTTCGCCGTGAAGTAGTAGCTTTGGGATCAGATCTTATCTTCGTAGTGGCTTCGGCAAGAACCCCCAGACAATATCTCCCCATAGCTAAGTTAGCTCGCCGTGTAATAATTTTCAACGCTTTGGCACGGTTAGGTTGTCGTGAAATAATTTAAAAGCATTGGGATCAGATCTTATCTTCGTGGTGGCTTCGGCAAAAAACCCCAGACAATATCTCTCCAATTGCAGAGTTAGTTCGACGTGTAGTTTCTGAAATCTTGGGACCAGATCTTATCTTCGTGGTGGCTTCGGCAAAAACCCCCAGACAATATCTACCTGAGTTTCGGCCGGTCTGTATTAGTATCACAGCTTCGGGACTGATCTTATCTTCGTGGTGGCTTCGGCAAAAACCCCCAGACAATATCAGATTCTGAAGGCTTAGGTCCGTAAATTCAATCCCCGCGATTACCTTGTTTATTTCATAAAATAAGAAAGCTAACTAACTCACCCGATTTAAGTTAATTAATTTAATAGTATTAATTTACGTTTTCGGTTAATTAGCATTTTAAGAAAGAGAGTCATAAAATTGTTGCCGATTTTACTTTCCGAATTAGACAAGTAAATTTCGTAATTAATAAGGTGTTTTAATTTAAGGTAATAAAAGTAATTGAGAATAAATTTATTAACTTTCTTGTTAATTTTGGAACATAATAAGTTTTGACAAACCCTGCCGATTTATTTCATAAATTAATTAGGCTAAATAACTCTTTCATAGTGATTTAGATATTTAATAGATTTTATTTTATTTTTCCGTTTGCTTCCGTAATTTGATAAATTTAAGTCTGATTGAGTCACTCCGTCACTATAAGGCCGAATCGAACGTTTCTTTTAAACGTAGTATTTTTTTGTTCAGGGTTAAATAGGGTTGGGCTTTGAAGTAAAACGAATTTTATTTTGTTACACTAGCTAAAAACAATATATGTGTCACGTTTATTTCCTGGTTTATATTCACCAACCTTACCTCTTTTCAGGGATATTAAAGGTATATAATAAGTTAAAATTAATTAAGTCTGAAGTCAACAAGACCCCTGGAGAATACCGTATCTCCATCTGAAGTTACCTGTGCCCCTGAGAGGCCGTATCTAAGGGTTGTGGAGCTTACCACATAAAAAAACTGGCGCTCGAGCAATCTCCGTACTAAAGCGTCATCTTGTAAGGCAATATTTTTCTTAGTGGCAAGAAAAAGCCTTACAACCAACCACGTTAAATATAAGCAATTGTAATAACTTTACCATAAATTTTGCAAAAGAATGAGTCTAAATTAAGTACCTATATTTATGTTATTTCTATTATTATTCCTAATAATGTTATAATTTCATTTAAAAATGTAAAGGTTTCTACTAAAAATTGAGTTACCTATAGGTATCTATGTTCTTTAAATTTTCATAAATAAATGTGGTCGAAAGCTGGTAGAGATACTTGACTCTTTCGCGGGCGATCGAGGTTCGATTCCCAATGAAAGATTTTTTTTATACATAGTCGTGGAGAAAGTATAGTCTTTTACTTGTGTAGAATGGCTATTATTCTACACTCGTTGAAGAATATACTATTAATATTTTCTTTCTTTCTTTCTAAATGATTACTATTTATCTTATAAATCAGAGAGGACGCATAGCACCACCGTAAATTAAAAAAAAATGGCTTTTCTATTGTTTACTAACAATTCGCGGTTTTTGCAAATAAATAAATCTCCACTTGGCGACATTTTAAAAGTAAACTGATTTTCAGATAGCGAATATTAATTGAAATAGCGAGTTTTCATAAATAATATTTTAACAGAGTATAAATGTTAGCATTGTTTATAAAATGGCAGTGCTATCTCATTTTTTTTTTATTTTTGCACTTGGCGGGGTTTGCTTGTATGAAAAATTGAAAAAGCTGTAGTAAAACAAAAAATAATGATTTTTGACGGTGTTTTGATATATCTTTTACTATTTTTCTATTCAACGAGAAGTTTCTTTTTTAGGGGAACGTGGGGGAATATCGATCGACGGGGAATATCGATCACATTCAAATCTCAGAAACTTGGCACCATAGCACCCCACTACTACATCCTACCAACAGACAAGTTCATCATAACAGTATTAATTATGTTTAGTTGAGAGTTAGAGTGGGAACTGAGCGTTCAAGTTCTATTGTTTAATTATATACGCTGTGTTATAATATTTTAGCCATCGTTAATAAGGTAAGTTATTGAATTTATTATAAATAAAATGGATTTTATGACTTGACTGGAATTGGTAGGGGACTGTGTATATTATATGTTGGATTTAAACCATTCTTTCAACGTTTAAGGTTGGTAATGAATTAAAAGTAGTGATGTGTATTGTGGGGTAAAATCAACCAAAGCGGTCGATATTACCCGAAATAAACCAAAGCGGTCGATATTACCCGAAAAAGGAATTATTTTTTTTTCTCTTTTCAGATGCCAAGAAAATATATTCGAAGGACTACGCGGAGCTCATGGGATGAAGATTCCTTAAAAAGAGCAATTGTTGAAATTACAAAAAAAATATTTCTATCAGAGCTGCAGCCAGAATGTTTCAAGTACGCTTTGAACAAAAAAAAAATTTACTGGGTAGAAAACCAGTTTTTTCAGTAGAGCAGGAAAAAGAAATTGCTTCTACAATTTTGTCAATGTCTAAACAGTTTTATGGGTTGACAGCCGAAAGTATCCGTTCTCTGGTATTTCGATTTGCAGAATTAAACAACGTAGTGCACCGTTTCAATAAAGAAAAAAAGATGTGTGGCAAAGACTGGCTGTATTCTTTTATGGCTCGAAATCCTGAACTTGCATTCAGAAAACCGAAAGCCACGAGTATTAATAGAGTAACTGGATTTAATAAAACAGAAATTGACATATTTTTTAATAATTTGGAATCACTCTACATTATCCACAAATTTGAAAGTCATAGAATATATAATGTTGACGAAACTGGCGTCACGAATGTCCACAATCCAGGTCGCATAGTGGCAAAGAAAGGACAGAAACAGGTGGGAGCTATTACTAGTGGAGAAAGAGGCCTAACGACAACTACTGTTTGCTCTCTAAACGCATCCGGTCAATATATCCGTCCAATGTTCATTTTTAAAAGAAAGAGGATGAAGGAGGGGTAGATAGAAATGGACCGATTGGAGCCTTACATAGGTGTTCAAAATCAGGATGAATCACCGAAGAGCTGTTCACAGAATGGTTGAAGCATTTTGCCAGATTTTCTCATCCCACTCCAGACAAACCTGTTCTTTTACTCCTTGATAATCACTCGACACACTGTAGTTTAGTTCAGCGATAATCATGCTATCTATTCCACCCCACACGTCTCATCGTATCCAGCCATTAGATGTTACATTATATAAGCCACTGAAAACTGCTTATCACCAGGAATGCGACAAATACATAAGAACAAAAAATTATGAGAAGATCAACCAAACAGACATAGCTGAACTTTTTGCGAATGCTTACAATAGGGCAGCGCCTATTGAAAAGGGAGTAAACGGGTTTAAAGTGACTGGAATATGTCCTGTTAATAGACATATCTTTAGTGAGGAAGAGTATGCACCCATAGGAGAGAAAACCGATGAAACAGAAAATAATGTTCATCCTACATCGAACACCTTCGGAATCTAATGCTACAGTTTCACAGAAGTTAAATAGTAAGTCCTCCCCCGTACACTTGGTCGAACTTCTTCACCCAAACCTGGACCTAGTGGATTGAGTTCCAAAAAACTGAATCATCCTATACAGCACCGAACTCCTTCGCCGTCAGAATCTAATGGTACGGTTTCACAGAAATTAAATAGTAAGTCCTCTCCCCGTAGTCTTGGTCGAACTTTTTCACCCAAACCAGGACCTAGTGGATTGGGTTCCAAAAAACTGAAGCCCTAGCCTTAGCCTGGAAGAAATTTTTGAGGACAACTTAACCGATGATGAGGAGAAAACGATAAGTGATTGAAAAAACTCTTAATGTGTCATTTAAAGACCTATGTCCCAGGCCAGTCTTGCAACCAAAAATCTCAAATAGAAAAAAGCAACATTCTGCGTTGTTAACTGCCACACCATTAAAAGAGGAATTGGAGTAAAAAGAAGAAAAAAAAAACAAAAAAAATTAAATCAGGAAAAATTGAAGAATGCAAAAAAGAATATCAATACTATTGCTAAACTGAAAAATAAAAAGAAAACAGTTAACGTTACAGAAAGAGAAAATAAGGAAAACGATATTTGCTCTGTTTGTGAAGAATTTGGATCTAATAACGAGATTTGGTGGCGATGTTTTCATGCGGTTCATAGGCCCATTCTAAATGTACTGGTGCAGGCAAAGCATCCGAATATATGTGTGAAGACTGTATATAATGTTACAACTTTCTTTTTAATAAAAAAGTTGTAAAGAAGATTAGCATTTTCTTTTTTAATAACATCGGTCGATTTTGCCCTATTGATCGATTTTACCCATTTTTTTCGGTTATTTTTAAAACTAAAAGTTAAAATATATTTTTTCATTTTTATCAACTTTTTATTATCACACTAAGAACTGGATATACTAACAAGCATCTACACAAATATGTGAATTTTTTGAACGATCCCTAAGCCTACAATCAGCAAAAGTTCTTAAGTACCTAGTCGATATTCCCCCACGTTCCCCTATTTACAAAAACGTAACAGTTACAGTAGAACCCACCGCTTTATGAGAAAGAAAAAACGCTATAAAAACAGCAAAGGATACCGCCAATAGAAGAAATACTGATTGATCTGGACATTTTTGAGTATTTTAATGTCGAAAACACCGTACACTGTCCATATACATAAAAATAAAATGATATTTTGTCTATTAGGACCACTGTGCAAAGATTCAATAACCAAGTTACTGGAGATCGTTAGGGGTAATTTGCGTAAAATTTCTATATTGATTAACTTTCTTTAATATGAATTTACATTTTAATTTCCATAACGCATATTAGATTTGAATAGAGGTTGACCACTCCACCTGGCGTATAGCTTCAATTTCTGATCTCTTGTGAGATTCAGAAACGTTGCTAATTAAAATTTTGTCTCAAATTGTAATTCTAAAATTAAAAACACGGTGAATAAAGTCATAAATATTATAAATTAATTAAGCCTACCTACCCTATCTCAACCCTCTCCATCGGAATCACTGTCATCAACATTGATAATAAATTTGGTCGGACTCGTTATATAAGAATTTTCTTCTTTGATTTTCTTCTTTTCTGCCAATCAGCTGAAATTTTGTTAATTTCTTCTTTTACCAAATTTGCTATCAACCCATCAAATTTGGGGAACACGTTATGACGCCTTATTCTTTTTTTAAGTTGTCCCCAAATTATGGGGTTAAATACACAAAAATAGGGCGGAAGGCGCAATACCTCGTGGCCCCTTTTTGATGCCAGGAATCTTTGGGACTACAACCTGATACCACATAATCCATTGGAATACCATTTAGTGATTGTTCCGATTCTTTAGATCCACTTAAAAAAAACTGTATTTTCCCAAGGACGAAACATATTGAAATTGACACCGAATAAATAAATAAGAAGTACACTGTAACAATGTTTCGAAATAAAAAAAAGTAAGTATATAAACGGAAGCCAAAAATAATATTAATTGAAATAAACTAACGCCACGAATCACCTACCACCTACTATTCACTAAATCAAAAATCAAGTGCGAACACAAGCACACTGTATCACTGTATGAATATTTTCCTAGCCCTCACTACTGAAGACAATATTTGTCTAATTTCCTACTTCCTACTTTACTTGCAGAACAAAATGATCCCGCTTTATACAAGTCGCTAATACCGACAAAGTCACTTGTCGGCACATCTACATGCCGCTAATACCGACAAAGCTACTTGTCGGCACATCAACAAGCCGCCAAAGTAACCTGTCTGCACATCTGAGAATTTTGTTTCTGCAATTGAAAATGTAAAAAATATAACCACACTTCCATTGTCGCCTCTTATGAGTGTAACCTCACACCCCACAGTTTAGTTAAATTAATTTAAGACAAAATTTTAATTAGTAATTCAAATCTAATATGCGTTATAGAAATTAAAATGTAAATTCATATTAAACTCATAATTAATAATTATACGCCATTCTCCCCTATAACGATATCCAGCTAAGTTGGTTATTGAATCTTTGCACAGTGGTCCTAATAGCCAAAATATTATTTTATTTTTATGTATATGGACAGTGTACCGTGTTTTCGACTTTAAAGTGATCAAAAATGTCCAGATTCATGAGCATTTGTTCTATTGGCGGTAATCCTTTGCTGTTTTTTCATTCTCATAAAGGATTGAGTTCGACTATACTTGGCGTGGCATCCACAAATTGCCAAAGAGATGGGGAGAATGTGCATTTTCATACAATAAACATGTAGTTTCTATAAAACAATTCCGGTTTCATATTTACAGTCCTGATAGTAACATTGTAAGTCAGGATTTGGAACCTTTGAGATTTTTTAAGTAACTTGAGAACTAGTAATACCATTTGGTTTCTGATGAAATTTTGTAACCAGGATTTCTTTATCTACATTTTAAAGAAAAGTAATTTGTCTTTATAACTCATTCCATCCGATTGTTGTAATCCCTGTATCTCGTTCGTGTCGTCTGGATGATCTCATTTATTTTTTTTTAAGGATTTTATGGAGCTTACTAATAGAATTTTTATACTTAGAATGTCTGATGCGTTGGACAACACAAGATTACCAATATAATTCTTGATGAGATATCCAATAATACAAAGCCAGCAAGAAAATTAAAAAGAAACGTTGAAAACAAAAAAACCGGACGAACTTAATCCCGTCGGATTTATTATTGTGACGTTGTGGCAATAACATTTTTCGAAACTGTATTGTTTGGATGAATAAAGGAAATCCCTACAACATGATCAGGAGATCTATTCTGAATTCTTAAAAGGAAATGAAAAATTTATATGGATTGGAACTACTAAGGATTAGTTACACATTATCTGCAGATGACACTGTCGATAGTAGCAGCATCAGTAAAGGTGTAATAATTAAGAATAGATAGAGGTATAAAAATATTACCGTCTGCTAAACAAATTCTGTAAATTACTTCCGGTATGACCCAAAATGAGTCTTTATCAATTTCAGAAAAATCCGGAATTTTGGTGCAGTAAGTCGAATTGAGATGGGTTTTTTTTCATTCGCTTCGTTAGCTCGTCTAAAAATTTTGTGCCATATTTTGATCTTGTACTTTTTTGAAATTGCATCGCTGCATCAAAAAGTGCATTCTTCTCTCCAAGTAGTAAAGAAAAAATTCCTATCTTGCAAAGAAAACATCCGAACCATACGAATTTCAATACCCGGGGGTGTTTTGAATTGCTTAACCTGAATATGATGGCCAAATGAGTCCCCGGTGTACCTATTAACTCATCAAAAATCTATCGAAACACCTCACTCGGGAGGTTTTTCGAGTCGCTCGTCGCAGATCTGACATTGATATCGTCCTTCGGAGAGCCTGGTACACGCTACCATATCAGATCCAACAGATTGGAGCTGAAAAATGTATAATAATAATTTAATCCCCATAAGGGCACAAACTGCGATACACCACAGAGAAATAAATGCAGCCCAGAATGACACTCTCGAGGAAGAGAATACCTACCCACTTATAAGTTGATGATGCGGAAGATATTTAAAATAAGTTTAGAATTCAGATTAGTTTTTTTGGATAAGTCAATGTATTTGTACTTATACCTTTAAAGGACAAAAAAATGTCCATTGGCCCAGAGCGATCCTATGGCTAGTTTTCGAAGTACAGGGTGTTAAACATCGGAAATACCACTTTTTTGTAACCAGATTTCTCATAACGGATCTGTTTTATTGGCGTTTGTTGTAGAAAACATGAATTATAGATTATTTAGCATTAATATTTTATAAACAATCACCGTAGAATTTGGTTAGTTACAAAGTGGTTCGAAAATAAGTAATACGGCTTTTTTGAAGAAATTATTTTTTTTATAACAGCTTTAAACATACGAGCAAATGTAATTGCATTATGAATATATAGTTTAAATAATGACTTCTTGGTGATGAATCATATTTTATACAGGGTGACTCAGAAAATGTGGTTACAGTGTTTTTAGCTTTAACCATTCACCCCGTATAAACGATGTGTTATAAAATGTTTGTATTATATTAAACAAATGTACGATCTGCCACTCTATGTAATACACGGTGTTAAACTGATTAGAAAAACTTTAAAAATTAGAAAAGCTGTGTTTTGTGCTCTGTACCCTGTATTTTAAAAGTTTCTCGGTCAACTTTATAAATTAATACGTTTTCATATTAACAAAAGTTTAGTATTTAACTTAACAAAATTTTGTTGTAATCCTATGACCAGTTTTCCTAAAATATGTACCCATGGATTTAAAAACATATTTCAACTAGTAAATATCTATCGTATTTCTATTATTTTCTTATTGTATAAAACTTACAGCTTTATTTGAAAGATCGGTATCTATGGTGGTTAAAAGCAAACATTTTAAAATTATTTTCATGTATACAGGGTGGTCCATTACTAAATTAAGCAAATTATTTAATTTTTTTCAAATGGAATGCAATACTTCATTTTTAAAATCGACAAAGTTAGTACTATACTTTTCTTAGTAAGCTTGCTTACCAGCATAATGTGTAAAAAAATAAAGGTAAATAAAAAATAAATAAATCGTAAAATTACAGCTTTATATAGATCACCAGCAACCAATGATAAAGAATTTATAAATGGACTATACGATTACCTTTGTAATAATGATAAGGACAAAATTACACAACAAGTGCTAAATATTCAAATAAGATAAAAACCCCCAAAGCTAATAAAACAGTGGGTACCAAATGTCTTGCGTTTCTAGGACCAAGAAAGTTACCTTATCAACGTCTCCAATTCTGAAACGTATTATAGGAATAAGGTCAAGTCATTTTTACTAAGTAATCAGGGACAACTTATACATTACTTCTTTAACTGAAAAAGCCACACAATATGCTGGTAATCAAGCTGTGCAGGTAAGCAGGCTTCCTAAGAAACTATATAGATTCTAAAAATGAAGTATTGCATTCCATTTGAAAAAAATTAAATAATTTGCCTAGTTTACTAATGGATTACAACGAAAGTTAAATACTAAACTTTTGTTAATATGAAAATGTATTAATTTATAAAGTTGACCGAGAAACTTTTAAAATACAGGGTAGTGCACAAAACACAGCTTTTCTAATTTTTAAAGTTTTTGCATTCAGTTTAACACCCTGTATGACATAGAGTAGCAGATCGTTCATTTGTTTAATATAATACAAAAATTTTATAACACATCGTTTATACGGGGTAACTGGTTAAAGCTAAAAACGCTATGTGCCCCCTGTAACCACATTTTCTAAGTCACCCTATATAAAAAGAAGTCATTACTTAAACTATATATTCATAATGCAATTGCATTTGCTCGTATGTTTAAAGCTGTTATAAAAAAATAATTTCTTCAAAAAAACCGTATTACTTATTTTCGAACCACCCTGTAACTAACCAAATTCTACGGTGATTGTTTATAAAATATTAATGCTAAATAATCTATAATTCATGTTTTCTACAACAAACGCCAATAAAACAGGTCTGTTATGAGAAATCTGGTTACAAAAATTTCCGATGTTTAACACCCTGTACTTCGAAAACTAGCCATAGGATCGCTTTGAGCCAATGGACACTTTTTGTCAGAGCATCAGAGTTCTACAACATACCAAAGTTTCAGAAAATTTGACCGGGACGTTTTTTACATTTAAATGGTGCGGGGTCCTTTCATCTCGAATAATTGCAATTGATTCAACCATCCCAACTCCGGGGGAAGATACTGATCCCAGATTTGAGACGTGCGACCCGAAAAAACCCCGTGTTAGGTGATTCTATTGATTTGGTAAGTAATTTCCGTAAAACTCCAGGAGATGATGTTGTAGAGGTTGCGTGCACCAGGTCTTCCGGAGGACGATGTCAGATCTGGGATGAGAAATCCGAAAAATCTCTGTGTTTCGATCGATTTGGTAAGTAATTTCAGTAAAACTCCATGTGTCTAGCCAGGTTGCGTGCACCAGGTCCTCCGGAGGTGTCAGAACTGGGACCCCCTGGGTAAAGGGTTTCGATCGATTTTTGATGAGTTAACAGGGTATAGCAGAGCTCATTTGGCCAACATATTCAGTTTAAGCGACCCAAAACACCCCCGGTTACTGAAATTCGTATGGTTCGGATGTTTTCTGTGCAAGATATGAATTTTTTCTTCAACACTTGGAAAGAAGAATGCACTTCATTGGCAGAGGTGCAATTTCAAAAAAGTACAAGATCAAAAGATGGCACAAAATTTCTAGGCTAGTTAACGAAGTGAATGCAAAAAACCCCATCTCAATTCGACTTACTGCTCGATTTTGGGCTATTTTTGTGTTAAATTTTCTCGACTAATATGGATGTCAAGCTTCCTGCATGCTATTTCCGTCATGTAGGAGTTTTTCATGAAACAGGTGTCATTTGCATCATTATGATGAATAAATGCTGGGAGTGCACCGATGGCATGGCCCTTTTTTTTCATTGCCTATTTGTGTGTAAAATTTCCTACCCTCAAGATACGACCGTATAAGCTTTACAATGCAGATAGAATATTCTGACAATAGCATTTTAGCTATTAGTTAGTATTTTAGTTACTAGGCTTTTTCGATATCTAACGCAACTAGTAATGTATGGTGGCCTTTTTGAAAGTTTTGTCTTAGGTATATTGTTAAATTGGGAAATTGGAACCTTTGGTTTATCAACTAAGTTGAAACACTATCGTCGACTCAACCAAAACACAATTTTAACACACTCTACGCGCGTTTCGCCAACTATGTTGGCATCATCAGGAGTTGATGATAGACTAAACAATTAACTATTTCTAACAGCTATTTATACTAAATGACTAACATCCCCTCCCCCCGGCGGTGCCGGGCACCGTCATGCCCGGTGACCTAATCAGCCAAGGGTGACTAATCAGCCAAGGATGACTAACCCGCCCGTATCTAATCCCACAACTAATTTCGTAAATATCACTTTTTTCCAAATTACTGTTTTTATCCTTGGGATTACCTAATAACTGTTTTAAAGTGTTGTTAGACTGAAAAACTAAACTTAAACCCGCTTTTTTGAACACGCTGGTAAGTCCTTTGGTGTAAGAGGGATTATACGGTATTGAAATGAAATTTTCAGTCTGTTTTTCGTGTTGGAAAAACGTGCTGTCACGTAGGTTTTTCATAAATTTAAGTTTGTTGATTAGTTTGTCAACTAAGTTTTCGTCATAATCGTTTATTGCAGCTATATCCTTAATCAAATTCTTTTCCTTATTAAATCTTTCTTTACTTAGTGGGAAGTTAAATAAACGATATACTAGAAAATGTAAGCTAGCCATCTTGTGTTGATTAAAATGAAAAGAATCTGATGGGATATACCTGCTTGTGGCGGTATCTTTCCTAAAAATGTCAAATTCTAACTTATTCTCGTTCCTGATAACCAGTGTCTAAAAATGGTAGTTGTCCATTGTTTTCTATTTCATAGGTAAACTTTATGGATGGAAATTGAGAGTTTAATTTTGTCACGAGGTCAACTAAGTTAGTTTTCTTAGTATCGAAAACAGCAAATACATCATCCACATATCTGTACCATATCCTTGGGAAATACTCAAATTCTTGACTAATCTTGGTTTCGAATTTACTCATAAAGAGATTTGCCATGAACGGTGATATACAATTGCCCATAGCAGTTTCTTCATGTTGTTCAAAAAATTAAACTCTCAATTTCCATCCATAAAGTTTACCTATGAAATAGAAAACAATGGACAACTACCATTTTTAGACACTTTGGTTATCAGGAACGAGAATAAGTTAGAATTTGAAATTTTTAGGAAAGATATCGCCACAAGGAGGTATATCCCATCAGATTCTTTTCATTTTAATCAACACAAGATGGCTAGCTTACATTTCCTAGTACATCGTTTATTTAACTTTCCTTTAAGTAAAGAAAGATTTAATAAGGAAAAGAATTTGATTAATGATATAGCTGCAATAAACGGTTATGACGAAGACTTAGTTGACAAACTAATCAACAAACATAAATTTAAGAAAAACCCAGATCATGCTCTGTATTTGTCTGTCTGATTTATTGGCTTATGCGAACCTTATTTTTAATCTTATGAACAAACATAAAGTTAATTTTTTTTAATTTTAATCTTAACCATTGCTTATACATGTTTTGTAATTGAAAATATGGACAAAAAAATTATATCCTCAATTTTAAAAGACTTCCAAAAATTTGAACTTTTTTTTTTTAAGAATTAAAAAAGAGTCGAAGCAAATATTTATTAAAAATTAAAGACCACATGTAATAAGATTTTATCTTCCTTGGCTCTCTAAACGTTTTCCAAAATTGAATTTTAGAATTATTAGTCGATCCATTCGAAAATAAATTGAGGCACGCACACTCTCGGGTTCGAAATAAAATCACGTAAGAAAAGACATTTTTTCAAACTAAATAAACTGAAAAAGCACTCCAAACCACTTTGAAGAATGTATGGAGAACTTCAAAGAAAACATATCCAAGTGGTACAGGTATACTTTTAGCGAGAGTAGAATAGGGTTGAAAAATGCGTAGGTATAAATTTATAAATGTAGGCCTAAAAGAAGTTCTATAATTTCTATAAATTTGTTTCAAGCGAAGACCATGGTATACTTATTTAGACGAGATGAAACATCAGAAGCTATTTTTTTATATTCCCCTTTTAAAATCGTATACAGCATATTCCTCATAAGTAAAATTTGTTTTTCGACATTTTCCAACGTTCATATAATAAGAATTTTTTTAAATGAATAATATTCCTCAATAGATGTAAACTTTTATAAGAAAGTGAATACATTGTCTGGACCTGTCAAAGTGTATCTTTATAAATTTAATTTCCCACGATTTTCACTGCATATATTTCAGTAATTATTTTCGGACGGAGGTAGGTTAGAGCCTTATTTTAGGCTTAAGAAAATATTTTTTTTATTCGAATATGTCAAAAAACGTCAAATTCGATACAGTACACAATAACAAGAAGAAGCACTTTTCGGCCTAGGACTCTTTTCGTTCTTACCTTTGTCTTTTAACTTTAAATTAATAGTTGTGTTCAATAATATTTGGTGTATTTTATTATCGGAATAACATATTTACTTGCTGTGATATGTGTTTTTTTTTAAAACGCTGTGACTAGCCGCACGCTAATCGTCACACGTTAAGACGTCATTCCTGACGTCATCGATGTTTGCCTACTCTTTGATACCTAACCTTACTATTCATTTGCGCGCGAATTTCGAATCTCTTCTTGACGTCTTAATGTGTGACGTTTAGCGTGCGTTTTAAAAAACCAAGTGGTTGTTGTCGCCAGGGATTTCGTCAACCCAACTACACACCTTTTAGTTAGTTTTATAAATTTTTCTTCCTCGAATAGTGGACGTATCACACAAAAACGCCGTAACGTTGAATTGAAACACCTTGTAATCATTTAATTTAGAAATACAACGAATCGACTTTACAAACACTTAAGAATCGGTAGATCAGTTCTTATTTTAAGGAACAAATAAGCGTACTTACAATTTGTGAGTATTTCACCTAAAACTACACAATACACTTAAAAACTAGCGTACAAACTTTTAAAACATCTCAGAGGGAAAGGACAGAAAAAGGAAAAATTACATGTTTACTCGCTAAAATCAAAACCGGAATCGGAAGTACTTAAAAAATAGACTCGCCCAACTTCTAAACACGCGTTGCTATGCACGGGGAAGGGGTTAAGTAGGGTAGGATTCGCCGGCAAGTCATCAGCGGAAGGTGACATAAGACGGACAGGCCCGGCTTACGACTTTTAAAGGGGGTTCAGACGTGTTCTGAACAGTGATATTTGTAGGTTATGTTAAAATTTCAAAATAGTTATAATGTTTGTTCGAAATTTAACACTTCTTACACTTGTGATCTATTGCTTTTTAGTGTACCTAGTCTATATTACACTGTCAGAACCGATCAGCTATTCGCATCCTTCAAATTCAATGAAAAAGTTCTAATAACACTGGTTTAGTTTATCATAACTCAAAACTTTGTGTTTATATATTCTACATGCTATTTTGCTTCGAAAAGTATTGTGTATATTTTATTTATTTTAGTACTTCTTACACTATACAAATGCAATGAACCGCGTTTTTAAAAATTCTACTACACTTTCTCACACAAGCTCCATTGACATTGACAAACTACAAAACTATAAGTAGAACTAGGTAGAATTTTTCATTTTATTAATATTTTTATATTCGACAATTTAATTCATGTATAAAAAATCCCATAAGCCGCGTGATTTTGTCATTATGACAGCGAAAAAAGTTTGCCCTAACTTTTCCAGCGACAATAACGGAACCTAACTTTTGAAAGCATGACAACCAGCATTGTAAACAAATTTTTGATGACATTATGTCAATTTTTCTCAAACTTGCGTTGTCAGAAAAGTTTTCATTTGTGGAAATGTCGCGATTTGGAGAGTCTTCGAGTGGAGAAATTGAAAAAGCCATCAATGATAATGTGCCTCGCAATACTGTGAATTCAACTACATCAATGTGGCGACAATTTGCGATGTTTTGTTTGGAAAAAAAAATATGAACTCATTGCAGAAACTTCCACTGAAGAGTTAGCTTCTATTTTATGTGACTGGGCATTCAACATGAAGAAGAACAATGGAGAAGATTATAAAGAGAATGTAGTCAAGACGATTTGGAACACGGACATGCAGTTTAAGAAAGCGAGAAATGCACGCGACACAAAACCCAAATTTTTACAGGCAATCCCAGAATGCTCTCACAAAACGAGAAATTTTTGAAATGGCACTATCCTGGAGTGAAGAAGAACCTGTAGGCCTCCAATGAAAATTTTATCACATTGCTGCGTATGAATTGGCTTGGAGAGGTGAAGAAGCAGCAAATTGTAAGGTATTTTATTTTAAATTCGAGACAGACAACCGTTGAAGAGAGACCGGAAGAGTTGAATATAACCCAGTATTTTCGAAGACAGCACAAGGGGGAAATCAGAAGTTGGCCGACAGTAAATGGTTGGTATTAAACACTGCAGAAGATTGTGGTTGTCCAGTAAGATTGTTTAAACAAATTATGGGAAGAGGGGAAACCATATCACATGTGAAAAGTTTTTTTAACTCCAAATCCTTTCTGGCAAAAAACAAATTCGAAAGGATAGTAGACTAAATCTTCGGCGAAGAATATTGGACTTGATATCAAGCGGGTGAAAATTACGAACCATTCTAATCGAGCTGCCGCCGTAACTGAATTGTCCAGGAGTGGTATAGGTGAACAAAAACTTGTGAAAATTACGGGACATAGCAACCCATCGACATTAAAACCGTACCTTTAGTCAGATGAAGAACATCATAGAGAAATCATTGGTTCCATTCGTACTACCCCAGGAAACAGTTACTACCACCGCTCAAAATACTAGCATGCAGCAAAATATTAACAAAAGTAACGAAAGTTCTGAAAATCAAGCTATTTATGATAATTGTGTTTTTAAGAATTGTACTTTTCCGTTAAATTAAATAAACTAATTTACATCTCATTTTTTAATATATTGATTTACATATTCATTAAATCGTCTTACCGAATTACACTCTAGCTTTTTTTTTGAGTCGAAGTAAACTTGACATTTATAATTCGAATTTTGTTGCCATTAGGTAATTCAACTCAACAAACTGCCAGAAAAAATTACTCGTCCTACGGACTCGTAATTTTTTCAGAGGCAGTTTTTTTCGTTAAATTGCCAGGCAACAAAATTCTTATTGATACATGTCAAGTTTATTTCGATAAAAAAAAGCTCTCGTGTAAATTATAAGTGAATAAAAAATATTGTATGATAACGCGGACGAGAAGTTTCTTCTTCGGACTCTTATGGTCTAACTAACGTCTCAGCCGGCAAACTCCATGATCGTCCGAAAAAAGTAACACTTCTCGTCCTTGCATCATAAACTACTATTCTAGTTTTATAGTCTGATATTGAGACCGGAAAGTTATTAAAATTTAAAATGATCACAAACAAGAAAATATGTTATTTTGGTTAATGTGAAAACTACTAAATAAACAGTGTAAATTATTTATGGAATTTTTAAAATAGTACACTGTAAAAACGAATCCCGGAAATTCCGGTTAAATGAATTTCTGTTACCACTGCAACTAAAATCGCAGTCACTAAAAAATTTTAAATTTCATGTCAAATCACTTTTGTTAATAAACCAGATATAGTAAATTCAATTCAATTTTTAGTGTCCTAAGTATGTATATAATCGTTTCCTTTTTAATGTTTTTCTTATTGTACCTATTGAAACGAAATGTCAAAGTTTTTTTAAATTTTATTGACTACCAAAAATAAATTGTCGAAAATTGTAAATTATAATGACTAATCAACACTCACACTAATTCACTCATTAAAACTATTAAACAATAAAAGAATCCGACAAAAATACTCTATAACTAACACTAAAACTACCTTTGAACTGTGAATTTAAAGTCCTTCCTCTTCTTATCAAATTGTACTTCTTGTCTTCACGCCTTAACAAAATCAAGTCCTTCCTCTTCTTATTAAATTTACTTCTTGTCTTCACGCCTTAACAAACTCTTCAAATTCTTTTTTCCCTCCTCAAACCTTTTATCTTCTAAAAATTAAACCTTTGACATTCCCCTTTTTCTTTCTATCAAACTCCCCAAAAATCACCTGTCACTATTTTTTTGTTGCCTGGTTACCGTCCTTTTAATATACCAGGTGATTATTTCATTGCACTATATATTGTAAGAAGGGGTTAAGTAGCTAAGCTAGACTTCGCCTCTTTAAATTGATTTTGTATTGTATATTACAATACCTAATAAAGGCATTTTATTATTATTATTATTATTAACTATTGTTATTATTACAATAAAAATCTGTTCTGAGAACAATCTGTACTTGCAATCCAACAGGCCGATTCCAGTCGTATGAACAGGAAAAATGGTAAGTATAGCAGTAATAATGTACTGTTAATTTATCAGGAATATTTCGTGTGTATATAGAATATTATTTTGCTATATTTATAAGATATTACTGTAAAACATACGTAGATCGGAACCGTAGGTGCAATCGGAATAAAAGACCGTGAATGTTACAGGAATATCCTGTAAATGGTTGTTGGATACCCGTATGTGGTTATGTGGGTTACGCGGACGCCATTTTTCTATGCAAGTGTACTTGTGCAGTGATTGTGATACTTATTAAAATAATTATGTCGGCGTCAAGTGCTAATTCTAACTTTCTGTACCATTTGGGCCCGATTGTCTTAGATTGGGTCGATGGGGATGAGATACTATATTCAGTAATTGGTGAACCGACTGATACAATGAAATTAGCAGCCAGCGATGATGATGTCGCAGGCTATTTAAGAAGATTGGGTTTGACCAATTACACTGAAACATTCAGAAGTAAGTAAATTTCATTATTTCAAATTGTTTGGCTATAAAGTGTCTGTCACTAAAACAATGTTTATTGATGTAGTCGTCAATCAATGCATAAGCATTAAATGTTGCTAAGCTCAAATTATAAAAAAAACGTTTTAATGGTTTTTAAAATACATTGGTATTCTAATAATATGTGGACACAATAAAACACTATGATATACACCATATTCATAGAATCTATCCATAGTATTTTTTATACATAGGTCCAGATTGAAATATGTTTAATACTGTATCATCTTTTTTTCTTTTTTTACTTCTGTGTCAACGGCATCGACTACTATGGCCATTAGCCTCGTGTTCTGTGTAGGCTTTGTTACTGTTTCCCAGCGCCACTTTAGGAACAGCACTGTTAATTAGAACCCAACAGTGAATGGTCGAGTGAGGAATCACACCTGGTATATGAAAATCAATTTCTAAATTTTTAATTAATTAAAAATCAGAAAATGATTTCTGCCTTCGGTGTGATTCGAACCCACAACCCTTGGATTATGAGTCCAGTGCTCTATCGCTGAACTACCCACCACCCTACTGTATCATCTTTGTGAGCGAAGATAACTTTTTAAGATAGTACCTAATGATTTGTAAATGTTATCGTCTTCCTTTTAGTTGCTGACTGACCTCAATGTTATATACCCAGACCATATAGAGGCATTAACTAGGACATTTCCCCTGACAATGGAAAGGTTGTTAAATATCATCAAGACTCGCATAGACTCATCGTCAATGCGCGACATGAAGGCCAATTTGAAGAAGCCATTTTTGTTCTTCTATCATGTTCACATTATAACGATTATTGTTTTTTTAATAAAGAAAGGACCCCGCACTATTCTTATGAAAACGGGAGCACCGTCAAATTTTCTGAATTTTTGATACGTCCTGATCAATAGTGTCCATGGGCCCAATCGATGAAGTTCAAGATACCGAAATTTTAAAATGTGTACCAAAAGTCCCTGTAAAATATTTTTAAAAGTTTCTGGCGGATATATGTAGTCAAAATACATAATAAATAAAATCAAAATATATTTCCTTACAGTGCGATACATGTTTCCACAGGCCTTTTTGTTCAAATTATGTATTTTTAACATGCAGATATAGCCTGAGATATCGATAAAAAAACTGTAAAAATATCAATTTTTATCAATAGCAACTTTTAATAATAAAAAATAAACGAAATATTGTAAACTAAATATTTTTACACACTGTATTAGATTATTATTATTAATAAGGCAGTCTAAAAATTCATACTTACAGGGTGATCTCACTTGAGCTTGTAAGATGACAAAATCAACAAATCTAAAACAGCTGCCAAACAATTAAAAGGTTTATTGTTCCAATAAATAAAAAAATAGGTCGGTATATTTGAGTTTTTTTATCGAACCCATAATTCATATTTTAAGTTTCTACAACACAAATGCGTTAGAGCCCTAGCGTAGTTAGGTAGTTACAAACAATCCACTATGTATGCGATATGAGTTTAAAACTTTATTATGATATTAAAGCTGTTTCAAGGACCATTATTTCATTTTTTTTAATTATCAAAGTATCAAAAAAAATATACTGAGCAACCCTCTATATACAGGGTGCTTGATTATTGTGACAAAGCTCAGTAGATCTGTTATAATAAAAGATACGGAAAAATGTTACTTACAAGAATTGTAGGCTTTACATTTTAAAGTTAGTTACAATGTTACAGGATGTTTCATAACACCCTTTCAGATCAAAGTTATATTGTTTTTAATGGAACGCACTATGTATTTTAACATTTTTAAAATCTCCTCAATGAGCTGATTTCAACGATATATATCACACTTATTATCTAAGGTAAATAGTAAAGGATCTACAGCTACTCAAAAATCACATTTTTGTAAATTCTGGTGGCTGCTGTAGCCAAACAGTTGAAAATCTAGAAAAACGGATTACATGTCCCTATCCTAACTTTATTTAAGAGAAATTAAACGGTAACCACCATCAAATACCAAACAGGCCAACAAACCATCAGATACCAAGGAGACCAACATTAAAATTATTGAAATACTCCAAAACAAAGTACAGAGGAACATTATAAAAGCATGGTACTGCAGAAACAGTGACATACATCGGGACCTAAACATGGAAAATGGTAACCAGCACCATCAAGAGATTTATTGATAAGAACCATAAATAGAGACCACCAAGTTATGAACGTCGAGACCCTCCAGCTCCTTGACAATATAGAGAGTTAACAAGGAGGCTTAAAATAGTTGCACCGTTTGAGTTAGTTAAATAACATTAAACAGCAAAGTATTAAAACGTATTAGTTTAGGTTATAATTAAACTGCTTATTAATCCTAAAGACCAGGTAGCATTGGTATAAACACTGAAAGAGTCTTACAAAAACAACATCAAATATTTTACTACTTGACGTTGTCGCCTTGTTTCAATTGCGGGAGTAATTTTTTTTATTTACTTACCCTTTACTTGGACTTTATTAACATTACCTGTTCAATTTTCAATCTAAAATTGAACATAAATCGTAATTTGCATAACGATTATTAGTATTGCGTAAATCCGACAACGCCGTGAAAACACGCCACCTCGCACAAACCGTCGCAGTTTAAATAACAATAAAAAAACAGTCTAGACACTCAACCTTGACTTCGAACGTTAGAATATTAGCCAGGCGAAAAACAATTTTTTTTATCCAGCTTCTTGTTTGGATGATTCGTTGCAACCGGCAAAGCCAGGCCACAGTAGATACAGTAGTTCCACTTAGCGTCGGCACCTTTGATATTGGTGTCCAGCAGTTTCATTTTTTATATTCGCACTGGTATTGACACTATTGATAGTAATGACATTTCTCCCCGCCACGATCCCTAACAATGCTCATATATACACTGCTCGATATATCAATTATTGATATAAACTGCTCGCTAAAATTCAGTCTATGCAAATAAAGTTGGAAACATGGAAAAGTAGTAAAAATTAATTATGCAGTTTTCAATGAGGTAAAATTCATTTAATCGGATGCACCCGAGATAAAAAAAAATGTTTGGTGATTCTTACGTATTTTTGTCTCCTGAACACGAATTTGAAGTCAAAAAGCGGAGGTCTCGAATGCTTTTTGAGATATAGGCCCGAAAAGTATGAAAACTTGTTTCTAATCTCACGATTATCTTTATTGCCACACTTATATTAACTTCATATGTACGTTTATTAGTACAAATTTGAACCATTTCTAGTCGAGTTGAGATTTGGCATATATTTTTATATGAACAAAAAATGAGTTTTATGATTATGGGTCGATGTTATTCAAACGTGGTTTAAAGGAGTTTTTGGGAATGGAGTTTCTGCCAAAATTCAATATGGCAAATACAAAATTGTGGTTGAGTTGTCTGCTTATATAGGTAGTTTGATTCTGTTTAAAAAAGTTAATACAGCCATTCTATATTCATTGTTAAAAAAAATGCAAGAGATTATTACGAAAATATTTATTTTTCCCATTTCAGTTAACCATTCACATTCCTAATATATAAGAAAGAAATTTATTGCATACAATGTACATAGTCAATACAATTTTTTTTAAGAAAACAAGAACCAAGAATGCATGACACCTAATAAAAACATAGATAGATATTTATTAATATAAAATTACAAGAATTTTACACTCGTCACAAAACATTACAATTATTACAAGCTTAAAACTATAATTTACAATAACAATAACAGACAGACACCCACACATCAAAGGATATTCCCAGAATATCCTCACAAGATACCAATGTTCTTTTTGCAGAATATTCCTAAGCAAATATTCTGAGAATGATCATAGAATGTATTGGATATATTAAAATATTTAGCACATCTATAAAAAATATCTTCAGTTAGTAAAGAAGTTCAATATTGTTTCAGAAATTACTCACCTTGCATCATCTTTGGGAAACCTAAAAAAACTTAATTGGGGATTTTCCCTCGAATTGCTTCGACATACTACACAAATTGTACATGGTTTTTTAAGCACAAAATCACCAACAACTGTAGACATTTCGCTTTTACTATTTCGCACAAAACAAACCGAAAACACCACTAAATAATACAAACGAAAACGAATGAAATAATAAATTCAGCAACACAATTAAAAATGTTTTCATATTGCAATGTTGCCAATGTGAATTGTTAAATTATCATAATTCGAGATGCTATTGTAAAATTGTCACAAAAATGATTACTTTTCAATGAAATAAGTGGAACATACATAGGGATTGACGCCTCATTGATAAAATATCCTAAAACCAGAATTTGATGAAATAAGAGACTACTTTATGAAATGTTTATAACACTTCTAATATATTACACAGTAGATTGGATGAAACTTTTTAAATCCCGCAACTATGGAAGAGTGCCGGTCGGTCTTAAACTCGTCGTTTGCGCATTAGCCAGGAGTCGCAACTCCTGGCTAATGCGCGTTGAAAACTTACAACCAGAAATTGGCCGAAGTGGAATTACTGTATCTACTGTGGCCAGGCTTGTAGATTTAGTATTGCTCAACATCTCGTCTAGTTCACATCGTAATTTAGTATCGCTCAACATCTCGTCTAGTTCACATCGTAATTTAGTATCGCTCAACACCTCGCTCAGTTCAGATCGCACAAAATCGATGCGATCGAATATTTGCAACTTCAATTTCCAAATTCATTTTTTAAACATTCACTTCAGTGAATTGCTCAATTAGTTGAGATATTACACTAGTTATTTATAGTTAAATTATACCTATTATTACCTGTTTTTATATGTTGTTCTTATTCTTCGTTAAAGAAATTTAAATAAAAGGTGTTATGAAATTCCTGATGTTTTATTGGTAATACTGGAGAGACGGGGAACAGAGTTCTTGTACGTTCTACACATACAGTCCACATTATTGAAAGCAAAAATCAAACAGGGTTTAAAAGGTCAGCAAGACAAGGCTGTACCGGGAAACCGCTGCAAAGGTGCTCAAATCACTTCATTACCTACCTACTATGGTTTTTATGATCGCTTCAGTTTTAGCCTATAAAATTTATTTAATGATCCTACAGAAATATCAGTGGAATAGGCCTAAAAGGGGAAACTATTTTAAAAAACGCGCCTAGGGCTCTGCTACCTCACGGGTGGTGTGGAAACGAGCTTAAAATCTGAACTATGGATTCAATAAAAAGCACAAATATTTGTCAAAGCAACTGACCTGTAATTCTATCTCATCTTTTTTTGTACCTAATGGAATAATGAATAACCCTATATGATCATCATACGTACAACCCGTTCAATAAAATAGATTTTAAAGGTAAGATTAAAAAATAAGTAAAAGCTGTTTTAGATTTGTTGATCAGGGGAACGTCAAGATCTACATTATATCCAATATTCAGAAACTTTGACGGTGACTTTTTTTATCGATATTTCTGCATGTTAAAAATACATACTTTGAACAAAAAGGCTTGTGGAAACATGAATCGCTCTGTAAGGAAATATATTTTGATTTTATTTATTATGTATTTTGACTACATATATCCGCCAGAAACTTTTAAAAATATTTTACAGGGGACTTTTTGGTACACATTTAGAAATTTCAGCATCTTGAACTTTAACGCCCTGTATATGGACACTATTGATCAGGTTATCAAGTACTATCACATATCAAAACTTCAGACAATTTGACGGTGCTCCCGTTTCCATAAGAATGGTGCGTGGTCCTTTAAACATTCTGAATTTCATATTTTTTATACCCGACCTATATAGCACTTGAATACTGACAGGAAGTACCCTAAACTACAACAGTAGAACCAACTGGAAACTTCCAGTAAAATTCCATGGAAATTAAATAGGAAATGCAAGAAATTCCAGTTAAATTCTAGGTAACTACAGGATATTCCTGTAAAATTCCTATTCAGCATCGAATACAATTAACTAGTACTGTAATGTACGAATAAAAGATTTTCAATTCAACGGAAAATTCCTGTTAAATCGATACTACAGTTCTGAAGTTCGAAGCATCGAATAGAACTATCTAGTTTGTTTATTAAACAGGAAATTCCTGTTAAATCGAAATTACAGTTCCGGTAAAAGTAAGGTAGTTTATTAAAATAACTGGAATATTCCAGTTAAATCAATGTAACGATTCTATAAATAGCACAGCATATTCCGGTTGTTTCAAGACGAATTAAAAGACCGGAATCGTCACGTAAAATTAACAAATATTCCTGCTGTCGCCTTATATAGGGGGAATTTCCTGTAGAATTCTCCGAATTCCTGTTATATATACTGGTAAATTTCTTTGAGTGTAATTAAGAAAACGAATTTAATTTTAGTTTGACGTTCCAGAGCGCTTTTATAAGGTGTCTTGCTTTTGATAACAAATTAATTTTCTTCTTAACTTCCTTCATAGTTTTTGTTCAACTCGCTCAATTTAATAAGCTATTCGATAAAATTTTCTTTCAACAAAAACGTAATTTTAAATATAGTCAGTTATGTTTTATTTCTGGTAAATGTTTTTATACACGCAAATTAGGAAAAAAGTTTCAAAGAGTACCCAGTAATTTTTTTGAATTAAAATAATGAATCGTGTACCCTTTAGAGACGTTTGAAGTTACTGGGGTTTCGGACACCCGGAGTGCGTAATATGTAATTTCTTAAAGGTTAACTTCTGGTTCAGGGGCGGATCCAGACTTCCGTTTGGGGGGGGGGGTCACGAAGTTTTTATGGTGGAGGGGCATATGAGTATAACTGAACATCGAAAAATACTTTCTTAATTCAGATGCTAAACTCAACCCCAAAAAATCAGAAAAAAAAATTAGTTCGTTCGGTTCAAATAAAAAAATTCTAATAAGGATATTATAAAGTACACAAATAGACAACAAAAATGGCGTATTTATTTTTTTACTCACACGATTACTTACTCAATTTCTAATAAAAAAAAAACAAATTTGACTATAAATTAAAAGTTTTGCAAAATGAACCATGGATTTCAAAAATATAACTTTTCCTGCAAAAATTTAATTTTTCAAAAAGTGAGGGAAAAAAGAAAAAAAATCGATAAATTAATGTTAAACACAATTTTTCATGAAAAAAAACCACTCTCGAGTTATATGGCCTAGAAAATTACGATTTTTATAACAAAAATCGTACATTTCTAAAAAGTTTTTTAAATATAACCGACAATCTGTTAGTGTTACGTAAAAATTGATCTAATTTTATGGCCTTGAGCTAACAATTAAAATGATTTTACTTTCCCGGCCCCTCGCAAAGGGAAAGTATTGTGAACGCGCTAAAAAAAAATTGAGATAACGACGGATATATCCATTTTGAGGTCCCCTGAGACGATTAAGGGCGCGGTCTTCCTGTGTATAAAATCCTATGCTGCAGACCAAAAGTTAAATCGACTGATTTCCGAATGTAATGGGATTTAAAATATAATTTTCAGACAAATTAAAGATAAAGGTCTAACTTAGGTAGTCTTACTATTCTAAATCGATAAATTTATTATTTTCTATGAAAACGACAGCTTCAAAATCATCCAATTTTTTTAACCTTAAAAGTGGCATTTAACAATCTATATATCTTCGATTCTGAAAAAATAAGAAAAATAAACATTAACTTGACCTAAGTTAGACCTTTATCTACAATGTGGTTTAATCAGAATACATCAAAATACTTTAATTTATGAAATCAGTCGATTTGAAATTTTGAAGTTATTTCAAATTAATTTGAAAGTTTGGTCAAACAATGGCGTCTAAAAATTCTTGCTGCATCGCTTGGAAGTTTGTGTTAACAAGGGAGTTAACACCGGGGGGGAGAATGTTGCTTAAAAGCAAGATTTTGTTAATTTTTCGAACACTTTGTATGTTTTTATATGTTGACATTAGAGATGTAAATTTGACAAATAAATAATTTGGCTTGCTGTCAGTTTCTCCTAAAAAAGTATAGAATTTTGTTAAGAAGCGAGGTATTTCGCGACAAATTGTGGTCCTTCGAGTTAAAGAACTCAGCACGTGTTCATACAGTCTTTTACTTTGGAAAAAACCAAGAAGATTTAACTTCAATGAATATGCTCCGAGATATACCAGGTGTAGAAGAGAAATTGAAAAATGTTGACGAGAAATACATGCTGCAAAACCTTCATTTTGCATTATATGGAAATTATTTCAAAGGAAACGCAGTAAGAAGACGAATCCTTTCTTTTACTGGCTTTAGTTTTCCAGAAAATAGTCCAGAATATAGTAAGCACTATGAAATGGTTAGCAAATCTCTCAGTATTTTAGTTCTTCAAAAACTGTGTAATATTTTTGGGGAAGAATATTCAGATGATGTCAATGCTGAAGCTTTAACATGTCATTTGTTGAAAGCCGTGAGAAAATGCCTTAATGAACAAACCAATACAGATGGAGTACCTCAGAAGTCAAGAAACACACGTTCAGTAGCCAGTGCGAGATCTACAATATCTTCCGCTTCAAAAGCTAGAACGTGTGATCTCAAATCTAAAATAATTGAACTTCAGGATGAAATTTGTCATATTCAAGACAATATTCTGAAAAAACAAGAAGAGTATGTGATTCTGAGTAGCGAACTTGATGAAATGAGACTAGACGAAAATGTCTCGGCTGAAAATGTCGCCAGTAAGGAAGTGAAATTGAACAAATGTCAACAACTTCTACATCTCCAAGAAATTCGTCTGAAGAATAAGGAGAAAAACATTTCAAAGTATGAAGGTCTTCTCCAAAGGGAACATGACGAAGAGATAGGTGAAGAAATAGCAGATCTATCAAGCGACCAGGATCCAGACTTTGGTGAGATATCAAAACATTCCTATACCAAGAAATGGGCTGAAGATGCAGGTAATATCAATTTCCCTGAAATAAATCGTGAAGATTCATCTCACAATACTATGGAGAATTTGACCAAATCTATCAATAGAATGTTAGCAAGACAAACCATAGGTAATCAATTAATAACATTTGATGGTTCTTCCTGTTTAAAATGGCCAATTTTTTACTCACAGTACAAGTTATCAGATGATACTTGTTCTTTTTCTCCTCAAGAAAATGTTCTAAGACTCAACAAAAGTTTGACTGGAGAAGCCAGAAAAACAGTTGAGATGCTCCTCATTACAGCACAAAATCCATATGAGATTTTAGATATTCTTGAAAAGAAATACGGACGTCGAGAGCTTATATTAGACGAATTGTTATCGCAAGTTTGTCAATTAACACCAGTAGAAAGTCTCGAATCATTCATAGATTTTAGCAATACTGTGCGTAATATTTCTGCCGTTCTTGAAGGAAATCCTAACTATTTGGATGCTAGACAAATTTTAGCTAATTTTATCACTAAACTGCCACCTCATCTACTTACTCAGTGGGGAAGCTATTTGATAGAAAATAAAGTAAAAAATCAAGAAGAATCATTGAAAGATTTCTCAAAATGGATTCAACAAATGTCTGATGTTGTTTCGAGAATAACTTTTACTTCAAAAAATATTAATACTCCATCAATGAGATGTAATAACCTGATTGTCAAAGTCACTGATGAATGTCAAAGTAAACAAACAAATAGGCCAGTAAAAATGTGTAAAATTTGCAACCAAAATGAACATTCACTGGAAAAATGCAACCAGTTTCAGAATGCTGATGTTCGACAACGATGGAAAATGGTTAAAAAATTAAACGGTTGTTTCTGTTGTCTGAAATATCATCATGGTAAATGCAAAACACAGAAAATATGTGGTATCAATAATTGTACAAAATTTCATCATTCTTTGTTACATAAAAATTATGAAAATACAAACTCTACCGAGGTAACAACGACTACAAATGATGTCAATAATGAAAATCTATTGAAAGTTTTACCTGTAAAGATCAGTGGTCCAAATGGTATTTTCAATATAGTGGCTTTACTCGATGAAGGGAGTACTGCGACATTGTTAGATTCTGCAAAAGCTTTGGAACTTGGGTTGACAGGTCCAAATTCACCATTATGTTGTAAATGGACAGGTGGAATATTCCGCTACGATAATCAGTCCCAGATTGTACAGGCAGATATTGCAGGAAAAAAATCTTCAAAATTTCATAAATTAATGAACATTCGAACTGTAGAAAATCTTGAATTACCATATCAGATATACGACTTTGAAAAATTGGCTAAAACTTTTCCATTTGTTCAACAAGTAGCTTCTGACTTAGAAATCAAAGAAAAACCCAGTTTGTTGATAGGGCAAAATAATGCACACCTCATTGTTTCAAGACAAGTAATTCAACCACATCCAATAACTCCTATTCTATCAAAAACAAAAATTGGTTGGACACTTCATGGACCAATCAGTGGTTCCCGAAATGAAATGAGTTGTACAGAATCATCATTTATTTGTTGTCAAGAAGCAGACGAAACTTTACATGATTTATTCAGAAATTACATGACATTGGAAAATTTTGGTGTAGCAGTTGTGAAACAAGACAAACAAAGATCATTAAATGACGAAAGAGCCCTTTCCATTGCAAAAAATTCAATCAAACTCCAGAATGGTCAGTATCAAATCAAACTTCCTTGGAAAATGGAGGTATCTGACAAGCTTCCAGAGTCGAAAAAGTTAGCAATACAAAGGTTGTTCTGTCTTGAAAATCGTTTGTCGAAGGATAAAAGTTTTGCTCAAGCTTATAAGGCCGAAATACAAAAATTATTGGATAAAAAATATGCTATTCCAGTAACTCAAATACAACTCGAAACAGCTGAGAAAGTTTCGTTTTTACCCCATTTTCCAGTACGGAATCCAAATAAACCTGGAAAGGTAAGAGTTGTGTTCGATGCGGCAGCTAAATCGCACGGAACTTCTTTGAATGATTTCCTACTGACAGGTCCTGACTGGCTTACTTCCATTTTTGGCATATTACTGAAATTCAGAACACATAGAATTGCATTCGTAGGCGATATCCGCGAAATGTTCAATAGAGTCAGAATAGCTGATGAAGATACCTATGCTCAATGTTTCTTTTTGCGAGATTTGGATAAAACTATTCCACCAAAAATATACAGAATGGTAGCTATGCTTTTTGGAACAACTTCTTCTCCTTTTCTGGCCCAATTTGTAAAAAATTACAACGCAGATTTATATTCTGATTATTGTCCTCGAGCAGTACAAGCCATCAAAGATAATCATTACGTTGATGACTACTTAGACGGCGCTGACAACGAGGAAGATGCCATCAAATTGGTGAACGAAGTCATCCACATTCATGAACAGGGTGGTTTTGAGATCCTAAACTTCATTTCGAATTCTCAAGAGATACTTCAGAGAATACCAAACCATTTATTAGCAAATCAGTTGAGTACAGAAATTAATATACAAACAAAGGATGAAAAAATACTTGGTATGATGTGGAATTCAACGAAGGATTGTTTTCACTTCAAGTTGAAATTTCATAAAGTTTCCGAAGAGATCATTAAAGGTTTAAAAATTCCCACTAAACGCCAAGTACTAAAAACGGCCATGTCTGTGTACGACCCTCTTGGTTTACTGTCTCCTATCAGTATTAAAGTGAGAATTCTCTTACAAAATATTTGGCGCGCAGGTATCGGATGGGACGATTTCATTAGCGAAAATATGTTCAAAAAATGGCAATTATGGCTTAAAGAACTGAACGAAGCAATGAATATTGAAATTCCACGATGTTATTCGCCTACAAGAAGAGTGTTTTCATCTATTCAAATTCATGTTTTTTCTGACGCGAGTGAAGATGCATATGCCAGTGCAATTTTTCTTCGATTCAGCTCTGAAACCTCTGTAGAACTAATTCTGGTAGCTTCAAAAGCAAGGGTTGTACCAATCAAAAACTCGACAACTGTAAAATATTTAACCATACCGAAACTCGAACTTTTGGCTGCAGTTTTGGGAGCAAGACTCTGTGCAGAAGTCACTAAACATTTGGAACTAAAAATCGATACCAAATACTATTGGTCGGATTCTCGAACAGTCCTAAGTTGGCTCAATTGTGACAAAAAACTTCCTACCTATATGTCCACAAGAGTGAATGAAATCTTAGAACTCAGTAGTATCGACCAATGGAAATGGGTTCCAACAACCCAAAATGTTGTTGATGTTTGCACCAGAGACACAGCTAGAAATATGACTAGTTATGAAAATAGTTGGTTCAGAGGTCCCAATTTCCTTTATGAACCTGAGAGTAGATGGCCTAAAATTCCAAAAGATATTGTAAAAAATGAAAATCTTCCCGACGAAGTTGTCATGACAGTTGCATTTGACCCAGAAATTATACCAATCAAGTCTTATTATTCCTGGTTGAAACTCATCAGAATAACAGCGAGAGTTAAGCGATTTCTATCAAATATCAGATCACTTGACGAAAACAAACGACTGATGATATTTCTGACGAAAGATGAACTGAGATGGAGCGAGTGTTACTGGTGGAAATTGGTTCAAAAATCCTGTTTTGCAAACGACAAAATTAATCTTGAAAATAATGTACCAAACAGAAACGGAAGACTTCATAAACTGTCGATTTTTTTGGACAATGATGGAATCTTAAGAATGTCTAGCAGAATAATGAAGATAGAAAATGTCTCTATCATACAGAAGGAACCCATCATTTTAGCTGGTGAACATATTTACACACAAAAAATGATTATGCATTTTCATATAAAAAATGCTCATCAGGGTGTTGAAACACTCATAAATGAACTGAGAAGGAAATTTTGGATACCCCGAATTCGGACAACAGTGAAAAAAGTTGTCAAGCAATGTATGTATTGTCGAAGACAATCTGCACATCATTTACAACCAAAGATGGGTCTTTTACCGAAAGAACGATTACTGATAAGTCAAAAACCATTTTCAGCGACCGGAATTGATTATTTTGGTCCCTTTCAAGTGAAAATCGGAAGACGCCTCGAGAAACGTTATGGTGTACTATTTACCTGCTTAACAATGAGAGCGATACATGTTGAAATTGCCCATTCCTTAGATGCAGATTCGTGCATAATGGCTATACGTAGATTTCTTGCAAGACGTGGAGCAGTTAAGGTTTTTTGGTCCGATAATGGAACGAATTTCCATGGGGCAAATCGAAAACTTTTAGAAGCTCTAGACGAATTAGAAATGAATACTTTGGTTGATGATATGGCCAGCAGGGGCATCGACTGGAAATTCAATCCCCCTTCTGCTCCTCATATGGGGGGTAGCTGGGAAAGACTTATAGGGTGTTTCAAAAGGGCTCTTAAGGCGATTATGAAAGAAAGGCATCCCAAAGAAGAGGTTCTACAAACATTGTTTGCTGAGGTGGAATATATCGTTAATAGTCGTCCGCTGACTCATGTTTCTGAAGATTCCCAAGATTTAGTGAGCATTTCCCCAAATGATGTTCTCATAGGACAGTCTTCGACGATAATTGTACCTGGATTGTTTACAGAGAAAGATTTGTTTTTGAAGAAACAGTGGAGAGTATCGCAATACTTGGCAGATATATTCTGGAAACGTTGGCTTCGGGAATATATTCCTACTTTGATTAATCGTGGAAAGTGGAACAAAGATGAAACCAATTTGAAAGTGGGTGAATTGGTGGTGATAAATGATTGCAATATGCCTCGAGGAGCTTGGCCAATGGGAGTAGTAGAAAAGATCTATGAAGGCGCTGATGGCATCGTAAGGATAGCAGACGTCCGAACTTCAAATGGGATCTTCAAGCGTCCTGTTAGGAAGCTGCATCGCTTGGAAGTTTGTGTTAACAAGGGAGTTAACACCGGGGGGGAGAATGTTGCTTAAAAGCAAGATTTTGTTAATTTTTCGAACACTTTGTATGTTTTTATATGTTGACATTAGAGATGTAAATTTGACAAATAAATAATTTGGCTTGCTGTCAGTTTCTCCTAAAAAAGTATAGAATTTTGTTAAGAAGCGAGGTATTTCGCGACAATATATATATATATATATATATATATATATATATATATATATATATATATAATTATATATAGATCATATAGGTTTTAACACTGTAAAAAAGATGGTGCCCGAAGCAAATCAAATTTGCAATGGATGCCAACCCATCAGCTGAGATATTTAGCAGGGTGATACCATAATTAGCCCAGTTGTGAGAGACTTTGACCTCTCATAAAATGTGATATCGCTTTAGAAGGTGTAGAAAACGATAAAAAAATCTTTGCGGCTCTAAAGTGTATGCTAAATTCGAAAAACTAATAGCACAACCACGTGAAACAGCAAAAAATTTTACTATTATTTATATTTCAGATAACATTTGTTCACTTTAAATTTTATTTTAAAGTAATATACTTAAATGTTTCTTTTCAAATTATATTGCTAATTTTATATATTGTTTGTTAACTGTTTCATTTTATTCATTGAATTGTTTTCATTATTCTACAATAAATTATTGATATTTTATAAACTATAAACGTCACTTATAGCAAATTTTATCTCAAACTATAAAAATGCCATTTTTGGTTTTACTGTACAACTCAAGAAAATCAATAAACTCTGTAGATTTTTTTTATCTGTTATGGTTTAGAATATAGCAATGTTGGCACATAATAAAAGAAACATGCACTCAAAACACAAAAAGAACGCTGCAATTGTATTTATTGTCTTTGTAAATAAAGTAAAGTAAAGTTTTTGCTCTCCAAACATTTAAAAAACTTTAATCAGAAAGGAACATTCTAAGTACGCCGAATATAATAATATATCATGAATTTAAATTTTCGCAGGAACTTTGTCTTTGTAAATAAAGTAAAGTAAAGTTTTTGCTCTCCAAACATTTAAAAAACTTTAATCAGAAAGGAACATTCTAAGTACGCCGAATATAATAATATATCATGAATTTAAATTTTCGCAGGAACTCACAGCTGTTGTTGATAACAGTTCATTTGGCAACGTCGAACCAGTGGTTAGGCAACGTTTTGTCTGAAAGTTGACGAGATTTTAGAGTATTTATAGATATATTTTTTATTACTCGAGGACGAGATGCTTTTTGCGCATGTCGTTTAACTGTCATAACGCGGGAATTTTTAAAAAGAATTCAAAATTATTTGTGTATGTTATGCATTAGAATAAAAATATAGAAAGTATTTTAGAAAAGAATTAGGGAATATTATAAAGTAAAAGATAAGAATATATTCAAAATAACTGATATGTTGTATGACTTTCATAATAAATTAATTTTTACTTTTTAATAGTTAGT
The DNA here is from genome assembly GCA_949320105.2 of Crepidodera aurea. Lineage (NCBI taxonomy): Eukaryota > Metazoa > Arthropoda > Insecta > Coleoptera > Chrysomelidae > Crepidodera > Crepidodera aurea. The sequence continues at coordinate 89,601,615 of OX439473.1, read as the reverse complement.
ATGTGTCGGAATCATGATTTTTCTTTTTTAATCAGTTATAATAACTATTAAATTGTCAATGTGTCAAATTATTACTTTCCATGGAACTCTAATTTATCAAATTAAAAAAAATGTAATAATTTTGTGCATAGGCATAGAACTGTAAATTTTCACTTCTATTTTGTTTTCAAACATCAACTTCCTGTTGTCAAATTGGTTAAAAAAAAGTTCTGATTTTGGTAGATGTCGATCAATATGTAATCTTTCATATTTTATATTCAAATTCATTAATCTGAAAATTATAGAGATATATTTATTTTCAAATTGTTTGGGACTTCTAAATATCTTTGAAATGTTCACCTAAATCGTAATTCATCGTTCGCGCGGTTAATTTTTCTTTCGTTTCTCACACTTCATAAGGAAGAACAAAATCACTTTATACGGGGTAATTCATTGAGAAATGCGCATACAGAAAAGGTAGATGGAGAACACCGAGGTGCTTCTAAATAACCTATGGGTCTACCGTTCTTTATAACCAAGATACAGGGTGATTTATTAATTTTCCCCATTTTTTCAATTCATCATAACTTATGAACGACCCTATACGTTTTTGTAATATTTGGTTCGTATGTTCTTTGTCTACAGTGGTGTCGATTAACATATTCCAAGTCCGGCCTTAAAAAGTTAATGAGTAGGTTTCGAATCGAAACAATACCCAGTATATTAATATTTTAAAATTTTATTTGGAAAGAGCAGAAAAAAATAAGTAAGACTAAATATATTTGGTGCTTCCGCTTACAACTTTTTTACTTATTAACTTGACTTAAATCTAGATGTTTCGATAATGAGGTGGCACAAAAATAAAAAAAAAATTCTTCCCCAAATGGTACTTTTCTAGCTTTAATCCATAAAATCATCAACTATTTCTTATTCTCCTAATTTCTGGATCCCAACCTTATTGAAAAATCAAGAAAAAATATTATAAAGTATATATTTATAAATTTATTCATTTATCTGTTTAAGAATTTATTAATAAACAAATTCATTGATAAAACATATAATTTTTGTTTTCTTCTGTGTTTTTAGTACAATGCTTTTTGTGATCATTGTAGGCCCTTTCACTATTTATTTTTTATTATCCGATCGCTGGATTATAGCGATTACTTAAACTATAATCGCGATATGCCGGTACGTTAGAACTTTTTTTGGTAGCAACAAAGGCGCCGCTTTAAAGCTGTTAAATTGGGGCAACTTTATGTATCACACGAACTATACGCGTATTGCATTTGCCTTAGCGACCCGAGTTAAATAACGCCGGCGCCGTCCGATTGTTCGCGAAATCTCTTTCGACATAACCTCTTACTGTGATTTAATTGGAGATTTGGCATTTTTTAATTTTTTACAGTTTGTACTTTAATTCTTGGTTTTTATAGTTAAGCATTTTGATAAAACTAAAAATACAAATAGAATTGCTATAATTTTTAAATTAATATTTCTTCAAAACACAAAAATATAAGTAGATCATAAAACGCACTTTTTATTATATAAAATCAAGGATCTCGGGTTTAAATAGTCTTCAAGAAAAGTTCGGTGAAAAAAATTGCTAAAGCGGCTTACTCCTTTGATGCAATTGTCTAGGAGTCTAGGGCCACCGTGAGCTGAACCAAAGTTCAAACGATGCCTGCCCGCCTTGACTTAAAAAAACGATTCTTTGGTCTACAAAGAAGCGCCGACGCAACTTGACACGTGTCGATTCTGGAATAGTTGTCATAGCTATATACTAACTTTGAAATGAGCAATAACATCACTCTGTATACATTTGAAAGGGGCATTTTATTTCGAAAATTTAATACCAATTATACCCTAGTAAAAAATTGTTTCCTACTTGTAAATATCTTTGACATGTTTACCTAAATCGTAATTCATCGTAATAAATAAATAAATAAATCGTTTGCGAGGTAAATTTTTCTTTCGTTTCTCATATACTTCATAACGAGGAACAAAATCACTTCATATAAATAACTGAAAAGAAAATGTTATTTTGATATTATCAATGCCCCAGTAACAAATTATTAAAGAATTAAAAGAAAGACTTTATGGATGAATCGTTTTCATTGGAAGGCTCTGTATAAATAATATATACCTACAAAGAAAATAAATGAATAATTATTTATCATTATGTTCTTTATTGTTAGCTAACCACTTACAAAGAGCTATCGACCGAGGTCCTTCTGCCCATAAATGAATAATAAAAAGTTAAGATTATACATTTTGGTAATACTAAATATTGTTGTCCCCTTGTATTAAATATAGCAGACAATGAATTTCTCGAATGGTTTCTGTAATGAGAAAATTTCAAAGGAAGGTTTCTGTAACTACTTTGTTTAATTTAAGCATTTATCACGAGATACCAGCACCTCCCGGACAGCACCTTATTTGACATAATTTCGCTGACATTTGACGTACAAGACCGAGCCCTTAAAACGATTTCCAGATGGAAGTCTGTCCGTCTGTCTGTGTGTCTGTCTGTGCGCCTTTCTGTGTCTGTCTGTATTCTTCCACGCTTAATCCGATTGAGTTGAAATTTGGTATATGGGTTTCGGGTGATCGGGGATTGAACCCATTAGTTTTTGGTTGAAATCGCCCCATCAGGGGGCGCAGGAGCCCAATACACATCGCGAAAAAATATAAGATTTAAAGTTTTTATTTGATATTTAGATGCCTCACTGGCTTGTAAATACATCCTGAAATTTTCATTCCTTAATTTTGAACCTAACCTAAAAAAATTTTTATTTTAACTAAAAAATCGCAACCCGTAGCGTCCAAACGCTTGATCCGATTGAGCTGAAATTTGGTATGTGGGTATCGGATCATCGCGGAATGAATCCGTTTGTTTTTGGTTGAAATCGCCCCACCCGGGGACGCAGTAGCCCTATGTACATTACGAAAAAAATAAAAGAATTGGTATTTAGGTGCCTTATTGGCTTGTAAATACACCCTGAAATGTTCATTCCTTAATTTTAAAACTAAGCAATGGAAAAAAAATTAAAATTTAAAATCCAAATGACATTTGACATGTCAAAGAAAAAGTCAACAAACTTCCGATCCTAAAAAATTGTTTTACTTTTTTTGTGAAATGTTTTTCCTTTTCTATTTCAAATGTCATTCTTACTTTAAAAAAATTCGAAACGATTTTTTTTTGGGATACCAAATATCCTTTGATTTGGACTTTTTTAACACCAAATTAATTTGTTTAATTTTTATTTTATAACTGCCGGGAAAGTCTTGTGGCGACAAAACAGATTTTTTTTTATTTTTCTACGATTAATACGAAGAAAGATCAATTCAAAAATGGGTGTTTAAAGAAACTGGATCGTTCTAGCGTAAATATCTGGAAAAATATGACTTCCACAAAAAAATGTATATAACATCATAATGAGAGAACAACATTGGGAACATTTTAAGAGCATCCAGGACCGTTTAACATAAGCAGAAAAAAGTTAGGGACAAAATAAATTTTTTTTACGCCATCTAGACTGTGGTATATGAAAAAAAATCCTTTTACAGAAAGTCGTAATATACGTTTCTACAATTGGTCAGTAATTTTTAGCCCTTTGGGATAATTATTTTTTAAGTTTTGGTCTGTTAAAGTTGAGCTAAATTTTTGTTTTTATAAGACATTTTCAATTTTTGGTCAAAAGTAATGATTTTTGAAAAAAATTTAAAGAGGCAAGACTTTATCTTTTATCTTTTGTCTGTAATGTTTGAAATTGCATACAATAGCATTTATAACCGTCAATGTCATTTTTTCGGATCAAATATTGAAAAAACGTTCATTCCAATGAAAAAGTTTGTCATAACATGACATTTCGGCGATATCCTAAGCTTTAAAATGGTTTATTGTACATCTCGATATTATGAGCCAGAAAAAAGTTACTGGCAAAAAATATATTTTTTGAGAAATTACGATCGTAATTTTCTACGCCCTATTACTCGGGAGGAGTTTATTTTCATGAAAAATTGTATTCAACATTAATTCATTAAAAAAGGATAGTTTATCAATTGCGCGAGTTTTTTTCTTTTTCGTCACTTTTTGATGCCCCCTCTCCCCCTCTCCCCCATTCAAAACGCCACTAACGAAAGTTTTCTACTTCTGGTCTGGACACCTTTCCTAGCAATTTGCAAAAAATTTCAAGTCGATCTAATTTTGCTAAACTTTTCATTTACAGTCAAATTGAGTATATAATCGCTGTTGTCTATTTGTGTACTTTGTAAAATCCTTATTATAGTTTTCAAAAACCATATACAGGGTGAATTTTTTTATTTGAACCAAACGAACTAATTTTTTTAAACCCTGACCTGATTTTTTTCTAGCTTGAATAAATGAGATAATTAGGTGATAGTAGTGTAACGTTTTACCAAACTATGAGACAAATCGAACTTCATTACCGTTCAAAAGTAACGACCACAAAAGATTTCACAACTCCCCCTGTATATTAATAAACAATGGGAGCAGACACTTTTTAATGGTCATTTCCTCATTACTTACCCTGTATACCGACAAAATACTTATTTTTGTTTCTTTACTTATATATATATATATATATATATATATATATAGGCTATTCATTCCTGTCGGAATGGTGGCCGCTGATTTAAGCTCATCAGATTCATTTTTTGCGGTGAATCACTCCGCTGTTTTCTCTTTATTTATTTTTCTTTATAAATTACTTGAGTTTTTGCTTCTTCTGTTATCTTCTTCCATTTTTTTCTGTCCTTTATATCTATTTTCCATTTGTTTATATTCATTTTTCGTATATCTTCTCTAATTTGATCTTCCCATCTTGTCTTCGGTCTTCCTTTTGGTCTGCTTAGTTGTGGTGTCCAGTTTGTTATTCTTCTTATTATTGTTAATGGCTCCCTTCTAGTTACATGTCCATACCATTTTAACCTTTGAGCTTTTATGAACCTCACGATATCTTCTCATTTCATCTTTTCTCTAATTTCATGATTCATCATTTTTCTGAATTCCCCCTCTTCTATTTTCACTGGGCCAAAAATTTTCCTTAATATTTTTCTCTCAGCTATCCTTAAGTTTTCTTCGTTTTTACTTGTCAAACACATAGTCTCTGCGGCATATGTCATTGTTGGTCTTATAGCAGCTTTGTACAATTTCAATTTGGTGTTTTTACTTAAATGTCTGTCATTCATCAATTTATTGTACTTCCAGTACGCCTTATTTCCCGCTTTTACTCTTTCTGCTATCTCTACTTTTCTATCATTTTTCTCATTTATCGTCACACCTAAATATTTAAAGTTTTCTACTTTTCTAAATTTGTAATTCTGTATTCTTATTTCGTTTATATTCTCCGTTGTTTCCCTGCTAACTATCATGTATTTAGTTTTTTCTTCATTTATTTCCAAGCCTCTACTTTTCGCTTCTCCAGCCAAGTCGCTTAGCATCTTATCCAGGCTGTTTCTACTTCTTGCAATTAATGCGAGGTCGTCTGCATATCCTATTATTTGTGTCATATTCTGAGAAATTATAGTTCCCCGAGCTATCGCTTTAATCGCTCCGTCTAACGCTATATTGAACAGCGTGGTTGATAGTGCATCACCCTGTCTTACACCTTTTTCAATAGCAATTTCTTCTGTGTATCCCTCATCTGTTATTACTTTGGTTTTCGAATTGTTAAATGACATTTTTGTTAGCCTAATAAGTTTTTTCGGTATTCCCATTTTATGCATTTCCTCTAATAGTTTATATCTCTTAACACTATCGAATGCTTGCTTAAAATCCACAAACAATATATGCAAATTTATTCCATGCTCGTAACATTTTTCTATCGTTTGTGTCATTACATGAACGGCATCTATTGTCGATTTCCCGCCTCTGAACCCATATTGGTAATCTCCTAGTTTCTTTTCCGAGTATTTAGTTATTTTCTGTCTTATTAGCGACGTTAGTATCTTATATGCCGTATTAAGTAAGGTTATTCCTCGGTAGTTTTGGCACTTTGTTTGGTCTCCCTTTTTAAAGATAGGTTTTGTCAATCCTAGATTCCATTCTGTTGGCATTTGTTCTTCATTCCATATTTTGGTTATTAGTTCAAATATTTGTTTGTTTAGCTTCTTTCCTCCTTTCTTCACTAACTCGTTAACTATTCCATCTGATCCTGGTATCTTCTTCTGTTTGAGATTCAGTATTATTTCTTCGTATTCTTCGTATGTTGGTGGGGTTTCTTCTTCTTCTTCCTCTTCTAATGCCTCATAGTTTGCTTCTGTAACCCTATCCTCCTTAAACTGTCTTTTATAGTACGTTTCCCATTCCGTTTTATTTATTCTATCCGTTTCTGTCTTCTTTTTACTTTGTTTTTTTATAAGGTTAAATAATCTTTTGTTATCTTTGCTGTCCTGCTCTATATCCAACATCATTTTCTTTACCCACTCTGATTTTTTTGTCTTGCAACATTTGTCAGACTCTTTCTTTTTTTCCTTGTATTCTGCCAATTCTACCTCTCTTCCTGTAATAAGCCATTTCGCCCGTGCTTGATCTTTTTCCTCTTTTTTCTTCTCACATTCTTCATCGTACCAATCTTTACTTTGTTTTTTCTCTTTTGTTCCTAATATTTCATCTGCTGTTCTTGCAATACTATTTTTTATGCATTCCCATTTTGCTCTATGTTTTGGTCTGCTCCTTCCACTAGGTTTTCTCTTAATCCTTGTATATATTTTTGTTTCGTGGTCTCTTCCTCTAGCTTTTCAATGTTCCATTGTTTTAATTTCTTCTCCCTTGCAAAGTTCCGTAATATCTTCATTTTCATTTTTACCACTACTAAAAAATGGTCAGAGTCTGCATTTGCCCCTCTAAATGAGCGAGTATCTTCTATTATTTTCAGCCATTTTCTCGATATAAGTGCATGATCTATTTGATTGCCTTCATTTATTCTTTACTTATACAAAGTTTAAATTCACATTGGACATATTTAGAATAGCAAACCATACAATAGTTAAAAAAATATGTTCCTGCTTGGGGGGGTGGTCATGACTCCCGTGACCCCCCCTTGGATCCGCGTCTGTTCTGGTTAAAGATGACTCCCAAGTAATTTACATCTTGAGCAAATGGAATCTCTATCCTCTTTTAGTTTAATGCTCTCAGAACCCTCTTGTTTGTGAAGTTGACTATTGTGGTTCTGTTAAGATCTACTGTAAGTTTAGAACGATTTGAGTTTGAATTTACCTTTATGGAAGGGACTACTGCATACAACCGTATGTATTTTGACTCATTTAATCTTAATTTTGAATCCACGTGCTACGTTTTTATATACATTTCAGTATAAAACAGTTCCAGCAATCAATCATTATTGATCAAGTCCTTGCGAAAGGGTCGTTAATCCGGAAGTTTGGTTTCCTTTTACCCGACGATCGATTAATAAATTTGATCTTTTCTTTTTCCTCGCTCTATTTTATTAAGGTGGCTCAAGTTTACAGAAAAAAGCTAAAACATCCCATCTCAAATACCCTTTAAGTTTCAAACTATTTAATCCGATTATTATAGCACTGGTCGATTTAGTAATTAAGTGTCAATATTCGCAGAAGGGCCGTTGCAAATATGCAATTCAACATTAAACTAAACATTAAGAGGAATACAGTTAACTCAAAATAAATTCTCACAAAGAAAATATAAGAACAAAATTGTTAGAGATGTCAATTAATCTATATCTTTCAACAGTTTTCCAATATTTTTTTCAAGAAAAGTGGGGAAAAAAGATGGAAAAATCAGAAAAATAGTAAAAATGTGTGGAAAATTAAGCCAAATCATAAAATCAATAGTTTCAGATGGAAAAAGGTCGGAAGATAATGAAACTTTGGGATATTGTTCAGGGATGGTTAATTAATATTTTCTAAAGTTTTTGACTTCGAGGACCCTGTGCTAAAAGACAAGGGAGGGAAAACTGCAAGATTTTCGACCTTCCTCCGGTTTTTCCTTAATTTCTTTTTCCCTTACGTCCTACGGGAAAGATACCTCTACACTTTGTTGTAGTGTGTTAAATTTACTACAATTTTGACTATTCAAACATGTCTGTATGTCAATTCTTTACCGAGATATGGAGCTTCGAAGAAAAGATCATTTTTCAAATTTCGTTAAAAAACGCAGAATTCCACCTTATTTCTTCTGTTATACCCGAATTGTAATGAAATGGTGTAATTATGGTTCCTGGTTAAAACCACCAACTTTTGACACCTCTCCCACCCCAATCTCAATACACTAATGCTACATTTCTTCTCTGATGAAAGCCAACCATATTCACCATATCATGTTGGTACTGCTATTAGTTACTTCTCGGATCGATATCACCCCCCCCCCCCCACACAATCATTCCAGGGCAGGTTAAAAAAAGACGTAGTCCTTTCGTGGAATAAATTAATATAATTAATAATATTAAGTTATTCACAAGGTATTATTAGTTATAGAATATACGGGTGTCCCACGACGTACCGTACACAGTCCAACCATAAGTACTATGGACCTAGGCCATTTCATATCTGGTATGAAAAAATGCCTTGTTGCGTTTTTGACGGATATACAGGGCGATATTTGAAAATATGTGAATTATTCTACGTTAAGTAAATCTAAAAGTAAAAATCTCAGACCAATCAACTGAATGTGCTCCCTGAGCTCAATAAAATAGGTTTTAAAAAAATTTTAATTTCAGGTCCGGACTTAGTTTTTTTTAGATTTTTATTAGTTTTTTGAAAACAACACCCTGTAAGCCAGATCAGACAATTTTTATTTTTCTCACTTTAAAGCTTAAGGATGATACTAAGCAAGAGTTAAAAAAAATTGAACGCGCAACTTTTTGTTTTCTGCAGAAAAAATAAAACTTTGAAAAATAGTATAATTTTAATGGATTCACATTCTTCTTATGACTGATGCGGCACTAAATTGATAGCACATCATCATTTTTCAACAAAAATCATAAGGACAGTTCATTTTACTCGACATAAAGTATTATTCAATCAACCGTTGAAATTCCAGGTCCGTATTTATTTTTTGCAGTTTCTTTACCAGTTGGGGGTGATATGGATGTAGGAGATCTTTCTTTGACGTCCTGTGGACTTAGAAATATTCAAAATACTGGATATTAGCCGGGTAGTTGGCTTCTCATTTTGATATACCATTTCCAAAATACCCTCTTTTTGGTCTTCTGTCAGTCGCTCACCACGTTCTTTCAAAAACAGTCAAAATGGACATCAAATCGAATTCAAAGCCCACTTGCATTTGCACAATAATCAAAAGTAATAGTTTTTTCTAGTTATAAAATAAAAATTAAAAAAATTAATTTGGTGTTAAAGTCCAAATCAAATGTTATTTGGCATCCCAAATTTTTTTTTTTAAGTAAAAATGTCATTTGAAATATTATAAAAGTAAAAACATTTCACATGTTAAAAAAAAGTAAAACAATTTTTTAGGGTCGGAATTTTATTTACTTTTTCTTTGGCATGTCAAATGTCATTTTCTAAATAAGTTGTATATTTGTTTCTCTCTTTCCAATTTAACAATAAATCAACCTGGGATCAGAAAGGTACATCACTATTATGTCGAAGGTCATTTTTGAATAATAAAAGGGGGCATAAGGAAACTCTAGATAAACATTTAAAGGTGAAATAACTTACGTAAAATCATAAATTCTTATTGATTGAACACGTATAGATTTTAAATAAAATTAAAATCATTTCGTATATCTTTATTTTATTTATACCTAAATCTTATTCGTATTATATGTTGTCAATCGATTTCCTAAATTTCGTAGAAATTTGTCAAGAACCCACAAATGAACCTGAACCCTGAGATTTAAAATATTTGGTGCTCAACATAATATAAAATAGTACTTTTAACAAAACAGTATATACCAAATAAAATGTCTTTTTAATTAAAAAATCTGAAGATTGTTTTGCTTTTTCCTAGCGAATCATCTGTAAAGTTCAGTACCACCATAATTGATTTCATTTTGGCCAACATCTAGTCGCTTCAAAATAAAAATCCCACAATAAAATCGTACGAATTTTCACACAAAGGAAAGATTTTAGATAAAAAATAAATTGACATTCTTGACATTTACGTAAGTAAAAAAATATAACCACCTAACAATGTTAGGCGCTTCGTCTATTTTACTTCTAATCTACTTTATAAAAAAAAGCTTTAAAGCTGAATTTAAACATTTGCTGTACAAAAGATCCACTTTACCTAAGCGGTTTTTTTACTTTTAAAACGTTTTAGAAACGAACAAAGAGCACCTACGTTCTTTGATCTAACGAGACTAACAAAGTTTATAATATGAAAGAAGCAATTTAAATGTAGAAAAAGATCATTTTTCCACTACTCACATTAAATATTGTTCCTAAGAACAGTAAACAGCTAATTTGGCACGTGTGCGTACAAATTGAAACACTCTGTACATGTATCAACAAATCTGCTAAAAATAACAAAAAAAATCAGCAATAACTGTTAATTATTTCCTCCCTCTCTCTCTCACGAATTTTATAATAAAATCGAGTAGGCAGATGTCAGTTTTTAGTTTGAAAAAGTTCATTCACGATAAAATACCGTAGGAGTAGTTAGGTTTCTAAGTGGAATTTTCTATTTATTAACTTAAGAACTGTTCTAAAAAATATTACCTAATTAGTGTGTATTATTCTAATTTTTTAAAAACATTCGTGCACTTGAAAATAATTTAGGGTTATTAATCCAAGCAAGTGAGGGATTCAGTAAGAAAATTTCACACCTAGAAAATTCAACAATAAGATTATTTAAGGACATGAATAAGCAAAGGCTAGTTGGCCATGAGCGTTTGTTGGTATGTCAAAAACTATACCACGTCAAAATTTTGTATCTAAATAAAATCGTGAAAATAACAATAACAATGTCTCACTGATCTTAGTTTAATAAATTTAGTAAAAAATGTTTAAAACAAATTTATTTTAAAGTTATAACCTAAGTTAGGTTTCTCTAAAGTAGGTGGAACGTGTTTTTTAATTAATTTGTAAGTAAATGCTGAAATTGCCATTTCAAAATACCTAGATGAAACAAATAACAGCTAAAACCCCCTAAAATTGACAAAAACTACCCCCTAAAGTGGTTAAACGGGCAGCACATCATTTCCCTATAAAAAAAATGTATTCCCCCCGTTTTCGAGGATTCTGAGCACGGTGGTAATGTTCAATATCACTTCCGACCCCCACCAACCCCTCCACAGGTCACCACTGACCCATGAAAAGAACACTCGTTTTGCTGCTAATATAAAAAAATCATTCATTTCGCGGCTGAATTTTGCCCTGTGGAGGGGTAGGTGGGGGTCGGAAGTGATATTGAATCACACCATCGTATTCAGCATCCTCTAAAACAGACGTTTTGCCGCTGATATAAAAAATAAAAAAAAACCCCTTTCGGTCGTGACTTTTGGCGGGTGGAAGGGTTGGTGAGAGTAGGAAGTAATCTTCAATAGCACCACCGTGCTCAGCATCCTCAAAAACGAGGGGAAAGACATTTTTTACAGGGAAATGGTGTGCTGCTCGTTTAACCCCTTTAGGGGGGAGTTTTTGGCCGTTTTACAGGGTTCGGCTGGCGAAAAGAGAAATTCTGATACCGCCATAGTGTTCAGCATCCTCGAAAATAGGGGGGAAGTTAAATTTTGGTCCATTTTTCATGGTTTTTTCCGACTCACAGGCGTCACTATGTACCAACCCTGTGATCTCAAAGTGTATCACCCATATTTAAAATATTTGACGTACGTCATTCATGGATGTAGTTTGCAGTGCAGTTTATAAAATGTAGAGGAAAATATGTTTAGTACAATACGCCAACCCAGCAACGCTCAAAGCGACATCTTGCGGCGCGGCCCGTAAGTTAACAGTTCATGTTTGTTTACCTAAAATTCCGTTAGAGCGCCGCTCGTGTCAAGCGAAATCGAAATTGATAGGCGTATACTTGTCAAATTCACATTTTCTCTAGGGATTGCCAGATCGTCAACGATTCCGGGTTTTTACAATTACTAGAACCGGCGGATGTCATCATGGCCGATAAGGGTTTTCCAAAATTCGAACCGAGCTGGTCAATAGAAAGTGTATGCTTGTAATTCCTCAGTTTGTTGTAAATTCACAGATTACTACTTTAGGTGAATACGTGTTTTCATGCTTCCTTTTGCTTTCTGCACCAGGAGTTTCCCTCAAAACAGTACCGAAAATTAATCTAAACCCATCCTCTCTAATTTCTTCCCTAACATTACTAAAGACGCTCATATTAACATTTTGGAAACCTCACTTAATAATTCTAGGTTTGAATTTCAAAAAATTATACTGTTTGTTTACCTAAAATTCCGTTAGAGCGGCGCTAGTGTCAAGTTCAACACGCTCAAAATGTTATGTTTGTTTACCTTAACAGTTATGTGTGTTTACATAATGCGACATCTTATAGCGCGGCCCGTAAGTTAATAGTTGTGTTTGTTTACCTAAAATTCCGTTAGAGCGGCGGTTGTGTCCTTAGATCATATATGCTTCGCTAGATACGGCATCCTATAGTGTTTGTTTGGCTCTAGAGGGGTAAAGACGAGAGGTGGTGAAGGGGCAATAGCGTACCATGATACAGTGGCGTACCATTCGGAATATTTTGGTACAGTGTAATATATTGTCATATTTATACAACACATATTTCATTTTCTAAGGATTGAGTGACTGTAGGTTACAGTAAAATGGGAATTAATGTGAATCGAAAATAAATAAAATAGCATGCATACGAAAATTGTTTGGAATGGGAATAATCTGAGAGGTTGAATACCATCATCTTGCGCTTCTGTAAATATTTTTTTATAGCAAATTAAAAATCCCATTGATTATAAACTCGTTAATATAGAAAAAACAAAATGAAAAGTTGGTAGGTATATTAATACAAAAGATACCTACGTCAAAAATGAACCTTCATATAGATTAGGTTGAGTAATAAATGAAAAATTTACTGATAAACATGGTTTATTTTAATAAAACATAAATTGACATACAATAGATATATATTTAAACAATTCATTTACAATTCAAATAAAGTATACATAATTTACGTTTAGATCTTATTTTCACTTCCTGTCCTATCCAACAACACGCCTACGGAATACATACCGATGTCAGCACCTTTCTCAAATTTGATGTTGTACACTTAACAAGGCTTTGGCATTTTGTTGAGAAATGCGACCACTGTTCTCTAAACTAATTGTACCTAGCAAAAACTTTCAAAAAACTATAAAAATACACAAGATTGGCACAATAATTCCCAAAAAACAGAATATCTGACATCTGTCAAAATTTACGATATGAGCGGGTATCGTCGAAATTTGAAATCGACCAATCAGTGGGATGGTACTCTAACTCCCTCCTGTACACCACAACAAATAACCTGAATACCATATCTAGCGTAGCATATATGATCCAAGGTCGTGTCAAATCGAAATGGGTAGGCGTATACAGAAGAATTTACTAAAAGTGTCTACTAAGTTTTCTCGGATTTGTAAAGTTTAACCGAATTTTTTCAAAATATTATATTTATTTACTTAAGCATATATATTTAGTTAATACGAATGTTCTTCACCACTGAAGAAAGAAGATTTTTTAATTTTGATTTTAAAAAACATTTAATAGATGTAATTAATAATAAAAAAAACAATAAAAGATGTAGTAATTGTTTAATTTTGATATGCGCAAAAAGTAAACAAAAAATCTTATTTTCATTTAATCAAAATGTCAAGTCCATTACATGTGTCATTATTTTGACATAAAAATTTCAACATATTAATTTCGCCCAGGGTACAGGATAAACATTTCCGGAAACATTTTGGGTTTCCATAGTAACCAAACAAAAAAATAGACGATAGGCTTAAAAATCCCCCTTATTTTTTCAGGCTTGAAAATGGATAAACCATATGACATTAATCACCTGTATAACATGGCGAATTTAGCGCTCCTGACGATCATTAGACGATTCTGGCAAGGCTTTCGGGGTGTATCACATTAGTCAGATTGTATTTTAAGATGTTATCATAATATAGACCATCATTTGATACATTTTCATGACTGCGAAAATGAGGGAAATTTCACCTGCTAGATATATTAACCATATTCACAATTTTTTTTAATTTTACTTATTTTTTACTTAACTTCAGTATACCTCTTACAACTAGAACTATTTTTATCAAAGATAATTCCACAAGACCTCCAAATTTAATCTATAAAATTTAAGAGGACGACTTGTATTTGGAACGCCTATTTTTAAATCATTTTGTATTAAGAACCAGTGAATATAGTCATTTATACACACAAATGTTCAATATTTTCTTTAAAAATTTCACATAAATCTATTCGCCTCCATGTTATAAATGTAATCGACAAATTGAGACAGATTTAAATACAGCGCTCACTTGATTTAGGTGATTGATCTTATACTGACGTAATGCAAATTGCCTATCTAGAAGTATTATTTAAGATTATTATTTATGTAATTATAATGTAATTATTGTATGTAAAATTTAAATATATAATTTAGTTAAAGTAATGATTTGTGTTATGTGTTCAGAATTTTTTAAATTATTCTAAATCCAACAATTTATGTAATCTAGTACCTACAGAATTATCTACTACATTTTAAAATCAAGGCATGTGTGATTGTGTTTAGAGTTTGACATGTCATAAACGAAGCAAAGAAGAATAACGGATTTGTTTTTCTTAATTTAGCTAAAGTGTTTAGGCATTCAAAAACTCATGTTTAGAACAAAAAGTTTAGTGTAAAAGTGAGTTATGCAAAAGTGTTAAAGCGATTTGAAATAAACGAATAAAAACAGGTTAGTTTACAAATACATATTGAAATTTGGATATTAACATAGATTTGTGATACATTTTAGTATAATAATAATTGATAATACTAAATAAAAGTTGGTAAATCTTTATATTTGTCATTTCAAAAAGGTAAAAAAAGTTTTATCAAAAAACAAAAACGAAGAGGCGGTTTTATTAGTATAAATTTCAATGATTGCTTAGGATCGTGAGCTCTTATTGGCCGAAACCACAAAATCTGACTGTTTTGACAAATGAAAAAAATAATCACTAGAAATAAAGGGTCGTATGTTCTGACGCTTTTATTAACCTTCCGTTACTAACAATTCCTTTCGGCTGTTCTCAGTAGCTGTTTTTCTTAGAGTCATGAAGTCAGTGGTAAAATTATAGTGGTGGTGGATTGTTCTTGATCAAGTTATACATAATTTCGGTCTATCAGACGGAATTTAGTTGTGGCGTTACTGTCTGTGGGCCAATTTATAATCCTTTTTATTTAAAAAAAAAATGTAGTTATTCGTTTTTTTTAGTAATTTCTATAATTATGACTTGCCTAATTCCCTAACTTCCCTAACTCTTCTTAAAGAGGATCAAATAAGACTTCAACGTAGGTTTGAAGAAGAAAAAAATTCAGGTCTTTGGAACACTCATATGGTATTTGTATGGAGTGTGATGATGGACAACTTCTATAATTTTTATTCAGTTCATTACAAAGGTTCCTACATTTTTTTTTAATTTTTTATTTTTTTCAATGTTTTAGAAGCAACATACTTATTTTTATTGCCAAAAAATCTGCTTTTGTTTCTTGTCATAGATATTTTTAGAATATTATGTTTTTTTTACTGAGTTTCTTTGTTATTCTATATTTTTGTTAAAAAATGTTTAAGTAATAAAGTTGATTTCCATGTTTTGCTTATTTATATACATGTACCAAACAAAAAAAATATCCAAGTTAAATTTTCTCCAGGCACAAATAGCTTTTTTGATAGTCGGTCTCTAAGACGGATGTTAGCGTTCATGTTAAAAAAAATCATGTTAGTAACGGAAGGTTAACCCTACAATTCTATCCATATTTGTTGACTGGAAAAATAAGGACCGAAAATCGTCAGTCTCTCGGGCTATTATATTGATCCATTTTTGTACTTTACTTTGATGTGTTTCGATGCGATGGATTGTAAAAAAATTACCTCAAGACATATAAGCGATCTAAAAAAATATGACGTTATGGCCCTGACAACAAAATCGGTTCTTTCATGAAATAGATAATTTTTCATGGACAATCTGTCGAAAATGAATCATGACTAACTTTTTCGTCAGACTGTACTTCTCTACCTATATTTCAGCGTGTTGTAAATATACGGATCCGGATATTGTCAATTATGTAAATGGACTGTAAGGGTGTGGTCGAAGATTACTTTTAAACAAGAGGAAAATCCATTAGAAGAATTTTATTTCAATTTCGATATCGTTTTTATTGGTCCAATATTTGTTTTAATAAACATTTTAAAGTAGATTTTGTTTGTGAAATGTTTGTTTTAATTTAAGTCAATATTAAATACATTAGTTTGATTTCTTCGTTTTAGGTCGAGCTTTCGAAAACGTTTATGTTCTTTGTCAAGACTAATAACATGAAATACGGAAAAGTTACATATTTTTTTATAAATTGTTCAATTCTGTATTTAAGTGTTTTTGCAAAGATTTTTGTAAAAGTTGTTATTAAAGAAATTGGTGTATAGTTATTAATAAGATTTTTTGAGCCTTTTTTATGTACTGGCACAATAACTGTTTTTATAAATTGTTTTGTCAGTGTTTTCAGCTAGTGAAACTAAATTTAAGGATTATTTATTTTTTAATTATATACTAATTCTAACCTTAAAAATTCGTCTATAGTCGCTAATGTCAAGCTACGTGAGGAGAAAATCTGTGAAAACTGCTTCAACTGAAATATTTTTTTTTACAGTCTAATCAGCAATCAGAATTCAGAATATACAAATTCTATGAGCTAATCTGCTAACATAAATTGGCATGATAAGGACCCTTCCATCGAAGAGACCTCCCGCACTTCACTTGAAGTCTATTGGTAATTTTATTTTGAGTCTTCTGGTTTCTGGTTGATGTAGCATTGGGTTGTTCTTCCCTCTCGTGGTGTTTTTGACCTCTTCCTTCTATCAATTCTTTAAGTGTTGGAACCCGGAGGTCGTTATGTAGTGTGTCGTATTTTGGATTGTGCTATATTTGATTTGCTGGCACATCCCCATAATTCGATACCATGCATCCAAATTGGCTTTATTACAGTCTTGTATCTTAGGAGTTTGTTACCTAGCGATAGGTGAGATTTTCTACCAAGGAGCCAGTACAACTCTTTAAATCTGAGATCAATTTGTCTCATAGATGTATTTTTTTTCATAGTTAAGATAGATTTTATATTAAATTGTATGGTACACTCACGTGTCCCATCTCACTAACAAGTGAAAACTTCAGTGAGACATTTTATGTGCTTATTTTTTTGCAAATAAACACTTATTCTATTCTATTCTTCTCTTTTTTGTTATGTGCTCTTTCCAGGTGAGCTTTTGGTCTAGGTGAAGTCCCAGATACATAGTAGATTTAAGTCCAAGTATTTATATATTGTTGAATGAAACTGCGGACAATGTCCTTTTTTAGGGTAAACGTAATTTGTGTAGATTTTCCAGTCATGAATGAGATTTAGATGTTGCTGTAGGTGGTAAGAAGCGGAGATTGGATTTTCATGGCTGGCAATTATTTGTGTATCATCAGCGAAGGTACCAGTTATTGTATTAGGAGCTGTTGGTAGGTCTGATGTGTACAATAGATTGGGCCTAAAACACTACCTTGGGGGACTCCAGATTTGGGAAGTAATAGGACGTTTCACCTTTGACTCTTGTTCTAAATTGTCTATTAGTTAAATAGGATTTAAGTAGGTGGAATAGAGATGGTTGTGTATGTTTGACTTTGTAGAGAAGCCCTTCATGTCAAACCTGATCAAAGGCTTGGCTTATATCAAGATATACCGAGGAACAATATTTTTTGTCTTCTAATGATTTGTGTATTGAGTGGATTATTCTATGACATTGCAGGGTTGTTGAATGTGCTTGTCGGAACCCAAATTGATGGTCAGGAAGTTAATTTAATATTGGACTGATTCTATGCAAACGTAGTTTTTTAAGGAGCTTAAGAAATGGTAGATAAGAGACTAATCAGTCTATATGAGGCTAAATTATGAGGATTTTTACCGGGTTTAGGTACTAGTATGATTTCTGTCATTTTGAATGGCCCATATTGTAGCCTCAGAGCTGCATTTAATACATTAGTTAGCATAACAATCCCTTTTGTTGGCAGTTCTTTCAGCATTTTAGGAGAAATTTGGTCTAGTCCTGGAGACTTTTTATTGTTTAATTGATTGTTTGACTTCTTTTGGTGTGATTAGTGTTAATGGTTCAGTTGGTGGCAAGTCGCTAGCTAGAAAGTCGTTGATGTTCTGATCTGTTGCGTCATCTGGTAAGGTAAATACTTCAGAGATGTGTGGCCTTTTCTTCGTTGCTTTTTGCCCAAGGTCTTGGTGTAGGTGTTTCTTTTCGAATGGGGGGATTTATTTGTTGTGGCTAATTTTTGCTTTTACTGGTTTCCACACAGAATTATCGAATCGATTGAGGTTGGATATGAAATAATTATTGAAAAATTTGTCAAAGCTATTGTGGATATACGAAATTAATTACCAGGTATGTGTATTTAATATTTGCCACCGTAATAAACTTTTACTGTCTCATATTTCACTTTTCATTTATAATTTGCAGTAGAGGTAATTAAAAATAACAAGGTCCTTTTTTAATTTCATGTCAAGCGATACACACCATATTAGTTTGCAGTTTTTACGGTCAGTGCTTCAGTGGTGCATCAGTAATTTACTCACTCACAACGCAGTTTCATACATAACTCTTTGTTTGTTTTTTTTATATTTTGTTTTTTTCACGAGGTATTCTGGAAAAATTGCAAAACTACACAATTAAAAATGTAAAAGTTAATACACCGCAGTTTCTTAGATTAAAAAAACTTAAAAATAAAATGCGCAAATATATAAAGTAATTTTGAACTTATTTAATAAATGCAGTGACTAATAATGTCACTGGCTAACTTTCGATTTTCTTCCTATGTTCCTATTAGTTGAGTCGATTTGGATTTCGAAAACATGATGAAATCGAGAAAACATGATGAAATCGATGAAGTCATATCCCCCCATCATTGAATGAAATTTTCAACCCAGGCGACGGTGGGGGAGGGGAAAATCATATATCTAAAGAACTTGAAAACGGTTTTTCCAACAAATCTCAGCTGAGTTTGATTTCCACAAAAAAAAAATGTTCTTACAAAAATTGAAGAGCCTGACAAAACACGTAACCTAGTTCCAAGCTGAACCCGATAACTCAATTAGTTCGCGAAATATCGCGATTTGAAATTGCAAAAATGAAAAGAAATTAATTAATTATTTCTCGAGAGGCAGTGGAGATGGGACCTCAATTTGTGAATAAAAGGGTAATAACGAGTAGTTTTAGGTGCCGGAGGGTGGGGGTGGCGGAACAAGTAGGGGGGAAGATATTGGGGAAAAACAGATATTATTGAAACTTTCTTATTAATTGAGATGACGCAACCAGCCAAGCCTCAAATTGTTCACTTTTTCATCCGCTAAAAGATAGTACTACTTTTTTTCACAAATGCGGGCTTGGAGCGCAAAATAAAAAATGGATAATTTTTTGCCGCGATTTTAGGCATGAAGACGGGGGTTGGAAAAAAAAAATTCATTTGAGCCCCGCAGTAACTCAATTCGATAATTAGGAAGGGAGCTACAGGCCGGTAAAGTATTTGCTAATAGGGCTCAAAAGAAAGGCGAGAAAATTTCCTAACTATATATTCATTTTATTATTATACTATATCCGTATCTTGCCCGCCCGCCCGGAGAGAAGGGGTGAGCCTCCAGCTTCTTTCTGCGGTTTCTGTCCGTTTTTCCTGACCTGACCTGACATGGTAAAATAATAAAATAAATATATAGTTAGGAAATTTTCTCATCTTTCTTTTGAGTTCTTTAGATAGAGGATTTCTCCCTCCCCCACCGCCGCCTGGGTTGAAAATTTCATGCAAGAATGGGGGATCTGACTTCATCGATTGGAAAAAAAAATTTCACGATTTCATCAGTCTGTTTTCGAGCCGTTTTTTCCGCCAGATATACTCCATTATATGTTTTTTATGAAGTACTGAATTTGATATCTTTGGTACATAGATACTAGACACTATTTTGGATTGACAGACGTATAAAAACAAAATGGACGACTTCCGGTTTCGCCAGAAATGTCACCAACTTCGATTTTTTAAATGGAACACCCTATATATTAGATATTTTTTGGATTCTATGGCTCAAGTTACATATGACAGTGTTGCTAAATATTTTATTTTCAGTAAAAATTCAAATTCTCAGATTCTTTTTTCAAGAAATGATTATGTTTAGGTTTTAGCAATGTATATTGTTGGAATAAATTCTTTATCGAATGGCAAGATGGCTCTCGGTAGGTACCATTTGAAAAAAACAATTTATTCGTTAAAAATGAATTCAGAAAATTTAAATTCCTGCTGTAGGATTTGTTATTGATCTTCTCGATGAAATGACGATTACTATGAATTACTGATATCAATTAGACTAGATTTTGACCTGATCAAGGCCTCCTGTGCTAAAAAAAATATGAGAATTTGAATTTATTTATTAAAAAATAAAAAAATTGGCAATACTGTTATAGGTATGTAATTTGAGCCATAGAATCAAAAAATATCAAATATATAGGGTGTTCCATTTAAAAAATCGAAATTGGTGACATTTCTGGCGAAAGCGGAAGTCGACCATTTTGTTTTTATAATAATAAAATATAATAAAATAGTGTCTCATATCTATGTACCAAATTTTATTCAAATCGGTTGGAAAGTGAAGGAGATATATGCATATCCCTATAGTCTCATTGTCACCCGGTATTCTAGCGATCTTCATGAGGCACTCTATTAATTTTTGTTTGTTTCAAAAAGTAACATTTTTAAAATATATAGTAAAACTTTTAACTTTTAGTTTCCAAAAAAAAACCAAACTTTATTTATTTAAAATACACAAAATAGAACTTTTAAATTTGAAAAACAATGTATTACAAAAATACTGTTTATTGTATAAAGATTAAAATTAAAAGAACATTCATTCACTCTTTTTACTTATTTATAGACTCAGTTCAGGTCAGGACTAGCATTCCAGACAATGACCGCTAGGTTGCTATTACATTTCTATATAATTGCCTAACGTCAAATATTTTGGACTCTATGTAAGAGAATTACTGTAGTACAAAATATTTTTTTTGTAAATAAATCTTAATTTTTTTTGTACCACTTAGATATCGATATTATCGTAAACACCACGCCATCCTATAATTCCATATGACAAAATTAACTATATCAAAGAGAAATAATAATGATAATAATAGCTTTATTGCTTCTTAGACATTGTTTACAGCAAGAGATGTACATTATCCTCATTTTGAGTAAACAAATAGTGAGCTAATATAACATACATAGAAAACATTTAAACTGATACATTATGAACAACATATGAACGATGAAATTATAGTAAACGCAAGTGAATTATTTCCCTGTTAACGAAAGCAGAACAAGGATTTCAGGTGATTCTTGAATCTTAGAGTACAATTTCATTACAACAGCTATTAAAGGTTTTGACCATTCTGCAGATGGGAGAGTTTAATCCTGAGTTTGTTTTTCTGAAAGGCGTATTAAAAGTTTCATGGCTTCTTAAATCTCTGCTAGGTATACTCAAGGATATTTTGGACGACAGTCCGGAACAATCAATGCGGTTATTGAATATTTTATAAATCATTAGAAGATCTGACATCCTTCTTCTATTGGTGTGGGACAACATGGAATACTTTTTGAGAATTGGACTGTAATTGCTGTTTAATATTGGGATATCTGATTTACGAGCTAGTTGTTCTGAATGCTTTCGATTCTCTGCTGACAAGTCACATATTGGGGATTCCAAACGATTGATGATGATGATGATTGATTCAAGAGAGTTTTGGCATTCCTGAAGTGTCTAGTGTTCCTCAATATGAATCCCAATAAGCGATTACAGTTATTGACCATTTTCTCTATACGAGTCTTGAAAGTCATTTTAGAATCCATAATGACTCCAAGATCACGAATTTCTTTCACTGTTTTCATTATATGACCTTCTATTCTGTACTTATGGTTAACTATATTCCTATTTCATGTAAAGGTTATTGTGAGACATTTGTCGTAGTTCAAAAACAGACCAGATTTTTTGCATATTTCAACAAATGAATCGAGATCATCTTGTAGTTTGTTACAGTCTTCGGAATCTTTTATGGTAAGATAAACTTTCAGATCGTCGGCATACAATAGAAAGTTAGTGTTTTTGAAGCTTTCCACCAATATGGTTAATATAAATAATAAAAAGTAAGGGTCCCAAATGACTCCCTTGTGGCACTCCTGAGGTTACCGCAAAGGGGTCTGATTTATAACCATTAACCTTCATGATTTGAGATCTTTCTGTAATATAGTACCACAACCACTTTCGAAGATATAACCCTACGCCGACTTCAGCAAGACTTTCGATGAGCAATGTATGGCTGATTTTATCGAAAGCCTTGCTGATTGCCCTTGAAAATGAGCACGAAGCACGAAGTCACTAACCCTATCCGTTGCCCTTCTACAGGGCTAAACGCGTTTACCCCCCTCCCTGCCTTCCTGATTATCCGATCGAGTCCCTGTAGGGCTCAAATCAAAGAGAAAAAAATTCCGCAATCGATGGCGAATAAAAAATTTTCCCCACTTTATTTTTTCGTTGCGAAAATCGAAAAATAAAATTTGTAAAATCCAAAATTCGGTCGCCATTTGTCCGTTTTCGCGAAAACCATCATCTCCTTAATACATGCTGTAGCAATGTCCTTATGAAAGAGTTTGCCATTTTGCTGACCCGGATTGGTCAAGAATTAAAAAAGTTACCTCGATTCAAAAATTAATCAGTGTTTGCCCTCCCTATCCCTCCCAAATTAAACTAGCGGGTTGAAATTTGGACACAATGCTTGGTTCATGACTATCTATCGGAGGAAAAAAAATCAAGTTTCGAAGTCATTTTCTTCCATTCAAAAAACGCGAACACGGCTCTAGGTGTGTTCTCGCCGCGACGAAAATCCATATATTTTCAAATCGCAACATCTTAAGAACCCCTAGACCGATTTGGAATTCAGTTTTCGCGAGTTATATATAGAAGTCGTTTCGATCCGAATAAAACTCAGCGAGCTACGTGCGAAAAACCGATTTTCCATATCTTGTTAATGTTAATGTTATTTTACCCCCCCTCCACACCTCCCTTAGCTTTCATATAGTGATCACGTGAAAGGGGGACCTCGAATCTATGAAATCACAAAAAAAAATTTTCGAAAGGAGCGACTTCGTTTATCGGGTTTTTTTTTTCTCCAGATCGACTCCGCTAATAGTGAATATTAGAGAAGGTTTAAAATATATGTTACATAAAATAAATTTATTCTTGAAAGAAGGCACCAAACACATAATAATTTAGATATTAGGTTATATAGAGTCATATAAGGCTTTCTGATAATAAAATTATAAGGTTACTAATGTTGAAACCGCCACGATTGTTTGACCAAATATATTAGACGCTTCCATAATCTCATAATTTATATTCCGAAACAACCCAAAATGAATAATCACTTGTAAAAAAAATTACCCACTTCAATTTTGTGTCATACTAATAAAAAAGATTAACGAAATATATCAATTATAGTTTATTATTATTTCGTTGTTCATCATGTGAAAGGATAATTTTGAAATGATAAAAGGCCATACATAAAATAAATGTGCTCAAGAGAGAGAAACGTACAACCTATTAGGAATATGAGAGGATTGACAAGTGACAGGAACAGAAATATTACCAAGTTTTATAAGGTCTTCGGACACACACATATAACACTATATTAGATGACTAAAGGTGTTCAGCTGCGGTTATTTAGTTATTTTCAATTTTTTGAAAACAACTTTCGAAGTAAAGTCGAAACGTCAAATTAAAGCCTTTTTTCATTCAAATAAGTGGTTTTATTTCCAATAGAAGAGTAATTGTGTTAAAATATAAAAAAAAACTGCAACATGCTTTTAGATTTTTACATATTTCTAAATAAAAATTATTTTAGGTTGACCCTAACTTTTACAGTTCTGATTTCTGTTAGTATCACGTTGTACTAAGAGTTTAAATATGAATAAGAAACGAATGAAATATTTTAATATTTCAAGTTCTATTTCCGTCTCACAAATGAATTCATATAAAATTTGCATTTAAATCTAAAACTAGAACGCATTCGAGCATATACAAATAAATAATTGATTTTTCGCATGCTATTTAAAATGAAAAATCCAATCGTATTATATTCCCAGTCGGAAAATTTGATTAATGTTAACAATACGCGTGTAGCAGATATTAAAAGAATTAGGTCGGACCAATAAAATCTCTTTTTCGAATACATAGTAGGGGTAGAACTGTTGGAAACGTTTAGTATAATAAAATTTCGTTACATTTGTTTATTTATATACTGATCTCGAAAAAGCTTTCGACACGGTAGTTGGAAATGCATGTCATCTAGCGGTCGTCCTACGATTCTCTAAAGAATTTCCAGGTATTTGTCGTGGCCACTTTAGGCATTGGATTTTTTCCCCGAAACTGTACAGGGTGGCAAAATAAGAATGCGAGGTACTGTATCTGGGAAACTATCTATCGTAGAGGCTTGCGGCAAAAAAACTTATGACTAAAACGGCCGAGAGAAAAAACTGGAACATATTTTCAAGTTTCTCAAATGGCCGCTAGGGGGCATAACTGCAATCATGAATCTAAAAAGTGATGTTTCTGTGAACTCCGCTATATTAACCTAACAAAAAAATACCTAATCTTTAAAGTCTGAACCTTTTTTGTTTAATAATTTTTGCTGTATCTCTAACAATAAAGTAGTGGGGGGTATTCAAAGGTTTCAGTAAAAAACACCCTGTATATTCGAAACGGCTGATCCGATTTTAGCAAACTTGGGCTAGTTGAAAAGAGCTGTTCTTGGGCTACAAATTTTATAATATTTGAAGTTTTGTTAGTTTCAGATGTCGCCGATAGATGGCTTTTTTCGACATTCCGACAGAAAAGGTTAATTTTCTCAAAAAAATTAAACACTTTGGTATGATTTTTTTTTCATGAAAAAGTAGCTAAATGATGCGTAAACAAGCTCGCGAAAACCGTATCTCGATATCTTGTTCCTAACCTGGAATTTAGGCCAAAGAAAATTTTATACGGAAATCTTTTTAAACTAATTTTTCTGGAATCCTTTTTACTTTACCATAGGTAAAGTATTGTAATCGCAAAAAAAAAGTTCAGCTTTCAGTGGATTTACATGTTTTGAGACCCCCTAAGTCATTTAAGATCATTTCCAGAAAATGTATGTATGGAGTTTGGAGTATGGAGTATGGAGTATGGAGTATGTAGTCCGGAAAAATTTGTGTGCGCTCTAACTATAACTGCGATCGGAATTTCCTAACCAAATTTTATATTTAGCATTTTTACGATATGCTAATGAGCTGATTAGATTTTGGGCAAAATCGGACAACCGGAAGTGGGGGTTTACTCTTGAGAATTTTCAGATTTTTGCAATTATTATCGTTTCTATTAAGTTTATGTAAAAATATTAAAAGAAAAAATTTATTTTAAATTAAATTTACTATAAATTTTGTTTAAAAACTTTTTTCAAATTTTGTATTATAAGCGAGTTAAAAATAAAATATGGAATAACATAGTTGCATAATAGCGCAAACGCAGTAGAAGTGTTTTGTTTCATGGAGACAATCGTACGCTCTTTCCAGGCATGGCCTACCTTAAATATGTATGAGTAATGGGATTATGAGCCCGTAGGGCCGTTAAAGTATGGTAAAGTCATGTGCATGGCCACATCCGATTTTTTATTCATTAGAATAAAATCACCCTTTTTGAAAATATTACAAAATATCGCTAAAAGGTAAGTAATGCTAATAAAAGGCATATTTTTTGTTTAAATGCATATTCACTATGGGTATATACGAAAAAGACAATTAAATAAAAGCAGGCCATGGAATACAAAAGAAATACCTAAACTGTCAATAGTTGTCAATAATTTCGCATTTCTTTGAGAAATTTTTATGCTTACAAAATGCGTTTTACGAACGATGAAGCTGCTGATATGCTTGCAGTTTATTTTGAATGTTTTTAGAATGCCGCTGTAGCAAATCAGCGTTCTTGCGATGTGAGAGTTTATCCCGATTAGTGGCGAGCTTACGAGCTTTCGGCCTACGTTTCAACGACAAGGAATGGGAAGAACACAAGAAAATATTAACCACGTACTGGGATATATTGAAGGAAATCCTCATATTAGCACAAGAGCATTATCCCTTGAGTTGGGCATATCACGATCAACGGTTCAAAATAGTTTGAAGTACCATAAGTAATGTCCATGAAAATATAGGGATTTATTTAAATTGAACTTTTTTGTTTAATTACTTTTAGAATGCACCCATATCATGTCGTTTTGCATAGGCCTTGAAAGAGAAAGACTTTGATCGGAGGTTGGACTATTGCCATTGGATGTTAGGCATGATATCCGAAAATAGAGAATGTTTATTTCAAATTCTTTCGACCGATGAAGCCACCTTTAAAAGTGACGGGAGAGTCAATCTGCACAATATGCATTATTGTTCTGCAGAAAATCCACATTGGTTGCGTGAGATTCAGCACCAAGGTCGTTGGAGTTTAAATGTGTGGTGTGGCATACTGGGCGGCAGAATTATTGGGCCATATTTTTTCGAACAATCTCTAAGTGGCGATATCTTTCTTGACTTTTTGGCCAATCAATTACCGTTGTTGTTGGAAGATGTGCCGCTGGAAACACGGCAATACTTGTTTTTCCAGTTGGATGGTTGCTCAGCACCTTATGCTATTATTGTGCGACAGCATATTAATGCAATATTACAACATCGGTGTATTGGAAGAGAAAGTCTGTTTCCATGACCGGCGCGATCACCAGACTTAACTTGTCTTGATTTTTATTTATGGGAGCGGTTAAAGGACATCGTGCTTCAGACTCAACCTACGACCAGAGAAGATATGAAAAACGAATTCGTAATGCATTACATAACATACCGAGAGCCGAAATTGAAGATGCAGTTTTGTCTACCCATGAAAGGCTTCAAAATGGTTCAGATTATCCTCGACTTTAAAGATCAGGTATTTTTTTGTTAGGTTAATATAGCGGAGTTCACAGAAACGTCACTTTTTTAGATTCAAGATTGCAGTTATGCCCCCTAGCGGCCATTTCAGAAACTTGAAAATATGTTTCAGTTTTTTCTCTTGGTCGTTTTAGTAATAAGTTTTTTTGCCGCAAGCCTCTACGATGGATAGTTTACCAGATACAGTAACTCGCATTCTTATTTGGCCACCCTGTACAAACGGTTTCTGAGATAAGGCCGAAAGCAATTCTAACTGGGCCACCCTGAACGTTTTATTTTATTAATTTTCTCCATCTTGAATACTTATTAATCATTAAAAAAATATTATCTAAATTTTTGTTACAATTTTTACCGTTTTTATTTTCTAGAATATACACTTTTTCTATAAAATATTTATATTGTTGAAATACTTGCCGTGGGCGTTTTCAGGTTATTTAACAAAATAAGTGGACTGTATTTATTAATAACGAAGAAAAATGGACGTTTGAAATATTTCTGAATATTCCAATTATTTTTAAATTTTCAAATATTTTTATTGTATAACTTTAAATATATTTTCATGATTTCAAATGTAACGAAACTTTTCATTACTTATTCATTAGGATCGTCCTTCTTTGGCAATCCCTCTGCAATCTATTTTCCAAAGATCATTTGATAGAGGACATTTCCCACATCAATGGGAAAATGCTAGCCTAATTCCAATATTTAAAACAGGCGATAAAACCAACGTTGAGAATTATCTTGGAATTTCGTTACTCTCCGCTATTCCAAAAGTTTTTGAATCGATACTGACAGAAGAAATCTTCAACTGTTATAAACATCACATTATCCCTAATCAACAAGGAGCCTATAGAGGTCTATCCACAGCTACCAATCTTGCCATTTTCCAGGAATTTCTAATTAACTCTATTGAAGACGGAAATCAAGTAGATGTTATTTACGCGGATCTATCCAAAGTATTTGATAGAGTTTGTCATTCTCTCTTGATGGAGAAACTTGCCGATATTGGAGTGTCTGGGAGTTTTCTCATCTGGACCAAGTCCTACCTCACAAACCGACGGCAACGTGTTTCAATTTGTGGTTCAGTGTCACGCGAAGTGTTTGTAACTTCTGGTGTTCCACAGGGTTCGCATCTTGGCCCTGTTTTATTTAAATTACTTATTAATGACATTTCTTCATGTTTCAAGTATGCACGGTATCTTATTTATGCAGAAGATATAAAAATATTCCTTCCGGTCTCACGAGACACTAACTATCTGCAATTAGATATAAATGTTTTTGTCTCCTGGTGTGAACGTAAATTTATGAGATTCTATAGATGTACTCTGGAAGTGGTCTCATCAATTAACGACCTTGGAGTCCTATTCGACAAGGACATATCCTTTAATTTACACTTAGACAGAGTCATTCTCAAGGCTTTTGAGTTACTGGGCTTCGTAAAGAGAAATACCAACCACATTCAAGGTACTAGGGCAATATTGTCTATTTAACAGTTTGATGCGCAGTACTGTTGAATATTGTTCCATAATATGGTCTCCGTCTTATACCACACCTAATAATAGGCTTGAAAGAGTACAAAATAAATTTTTAAAATATCTCCTCTTTAAATTTCATTTTCCAGCTCAAGGAATTGCATACGAAACAAGACTATTACTATGTGGGGTTCAAAGTTTGGAACGAAGACGACAGGAGGCAAGACTGTTCTTTCCATATAAGTTACTCAATGGCCAGATAGATTGTGAAGATTTGCTAGAATTGGTCTGTTTCTTTATTCCTCAATAGAACTAATTACGGTAAAAATTCATTTATCAACAGGTTAAACTACAACGATAACTTTCCTAATATTGATATTTTCCAAGTATCACTACAAACTATTTTAAAGAAAACATAAGACTATAGATACTTTGTTTACTTAAATTATATTGTCTTTTTTTATTCTATTTCTTATGTGTTGTTAAATGTACTTTCTCCACGGCCACTACTGAATGTAGTTATTCTGAAACCACTTATAATAACAGAAAAGAAACATTCTCGCTCATGAGATTGAAAGAAAATTCTGAAACATTTGTCTCTTATGTATTTTATACGTATTTCATTCTTACTCTAGAGACAGAATGTTCCTTCCATAATTGTTTAAAAAAAAAGGTTTGCCATGAAAGTCAAATTAACTGTCAGTATTAGTTGTCGTGGTCTTACTATTGGTTTGTAAAAACTTTTAATTTATTAAAAAGGAGTAGAAAATCAAGCGATTCAGATGTAGAATATGAAAATACTCCTCCAGAAATAAAAAAATATGCCGATAGGTAACATAACTCAAAATCCAAGCTTGAATATAAAAATACCACACAATGTTGAGAGATTGAGGTTTCATTTTACTATATTCAATTCCTACTTTCTGTGGCCGTGGAGAAAGTAAAGTCTGTTACTCTGTTGAAATGAAAATTCGACACGAGTGGAGGATTCCGAACGCGAGCGATATCCAATACCACCACCGTGCTCAGCATCCTCGAAAATGGGTGGAAAGTGTGTTTTTCTACAGGAAAACCTTGTAAAGCCCGTTTAACCCCTCCATGAGGTGGTTTTTGGCCGTTTTGAAGGGGATGCCGAGGGTAAAAACTCAGATTCGGTTTCAGCGACCTCGAAAATGGGGGGGAGACTAAATTGGCCTTGTCTGGAAACAAAGGGTATGAATATTGGTCGGTGGAGGGGTTGGTAGTGGTCAGAAGGCGATATCTAACACCACCACCGTGCTCAGCATTCTCTAAAATGGGGGGAAAGTATGCAAAGCGCCTTTAACCCATCCAGGGGATAGTTTTTGGCCATTTTGAAGAGGACGCCCGGTTTCAGCGACCCCGGAAACGGGAGTGAAAGACTAAATTGGCCCTTTCCGGAAAGAAAGGGAAAATCACCTCAAATTCCGACTCCTGACATGGACTATAGAGAAGTCTTAAACTCAAAGTTTGTTTTCTCGACGTATCCCTTCACTTTAAATGTTTACCATATTCATTTTTCGATTTCCTTAATTTTGTTACAAATAAACACGAATAGTTAATAAACAATGATGATAAAACTTCAGCAACTTTCCAGCGTCGTCGTTTCCATTATCTGGCGCCTAATCAGCAAGTTTGCTATTCGATTTAAACGCCCTTTTCACACGCACTTTTCTAACAATCTGAATATTCGAAATACTTGTCAGGATTCGCTTCCAAATTGAATTCGTATCTAATAAAGGAAAATTGAATATAAATACATTATGCTTGAGTAGGTACTCATACGAGAACGATGAATAAATTGTTTTTCTGTTTGTGTTGCTCAAAATATTGTAGATATTATATAATTCAATCCAGTCTTAATAAAGAATTTATTGGTGGTTAGAGAACGATTTCCGAGAAAAAACTGGGCAGAACTATAAAGGAGAATTTCCAACAATGACGGAATTTGATAAAGTTTTAGTATATTGTAGATATCGATCTTCTGATCAGAAAGTCTTATGGGCCCAAAGAGATCGTATGACTGGTTTCCGGGATACAATGGCGGGTATGGGGTGTCCTGAAAAACACGAATTAAATGAAAAATACTATAAAGGTTGGCATTTTCTTTAAAAAAGTGATACAAGCAATTTAATTTGATCTTGGCCGGCTGTGTCGGATGTCATGGGCTGATTTTTTATGTACTCATAAATATTATGAATTTGAAAAACAAGACTTAGACGAAAAATATTATAAAGGGTGGTATTTTTAATTCATTTCTATAACTCATAGTGGCATTGTACTTCAAATACTCTTCTTAATGGATAGTAAAACCACTTATTTTATTAAAAAGTTTTTTAATTTTGACGTTTCGACTTTCCGTTCGAAAGTCGTTTTCAAAATGACATAAAAATATATATAATAAAAAATTTACTGTAGAAACAGAACACTTGATAATCTTACAAAAATATGACAGAAACATAGGACACGGAGAAAGATTTTGAAATTGAAGATGTCAAATTCTGTTTCCATCATATTCTTGAGCGTTTCCAAAATTGTGTGATATTTTCATGGAGGATTTTGAAATGGAAATTATAAATAAACAAAATTTAAGACCTTCTGTTTGGTTTAGATATGTAGATGATATCCTTGCAATTGATATATATTGATACATTTTTATATAATATTAATAA
Source organism: Crepidodera aurea (assembly GCA_949320105.2). Taxonomy (NCBI): domain Eukaryota; kingdom Metazoa; phylum Arthropoda; class Insecta; order Coleoptera; family Chrysomelidae; genus Crepidodera; species Crepidodera aurea. The sequence continues at coordinate 89,570,219 of OX439473.1, read as the reverse complement.
TTCGGTACCTACTATTAAATTTACAATTGAAATTGAAAATAATAAAACAAATTAACGTTCCTTGATGTACTAATACAAAATAATAACAGTTGTATTGATACATCAGTTTTTAGAAAAGAAACACATACAAATAGATATCTAAATTTTAATTCAAACCACTCAATTTGTGTTAAACGAGGTATTGTCAAATCTCTTTCCGATAGAGCAAAAACAATTTGTTCAAATGACAATATTTTAAATATTTTAAATAATGAATATCACTTGTTAAATCTGTCTTGATTAAGATCAACTACCAAGTAAATTTATAAATCATAAACTTTACCGAGACATCAAAAATAAAGAACAAAATTTAAATCCCCCAATACTTTATTCAAATATAGCAAAAATCGCTTATATTCCAAAATTATCCGAAAAAATTAGAAGGATGGGCAATAAATTTAATTTAAAAACAGTTTTTCAAACTAATAATACATTAAAATCTTTAATAGTAAATACAAAACCTTTTAATGAAATTCAATACACAAAAAATTATATTTACAAAATTCCATGCGAATGTAATAAATTTTATATAGGAGAAACATCTAGACCTTTTCATATTAGACTTAATGAACACCAATCGTACATTAAAAATAAACAATTCGAAAAATCAAAAATATGTGAACATGCATGGGATTTTGGTCATAAAATACAATGGAATTCTTCAACTAGATTAATAAAAGAACCGAATAATTATAACCGCAAAGTTAAAGAAGTAGCATTGATATTCTTAAACAATAACGAATGTGTTTCTAATTGTTCGGTCGATATTTCAAAAATTTGGATGCCTATTTTACAAAAAGAGTTGATTGCAAAAAGGATACCCTCTATTTTGAGATAGTATCAGAAGTTTTTATCTGGTTTTTTCTTATGATAATATTATTAAGAAAACTTCATTTATGACGAAATATAAATTCTCTTATAATATGCAAATGCGCTATCCTTCTTTCAAAATTCGTTCCCAGAAACGTCACAAAAATATGATGGAAACAGATTTTGACATCTTTAATCTTAAAATCTTTTTCTACGTGTCCTATGTTGATGTCATATTTTTGTAAGATTATCAACTGTTCTGTTTCTATAGTAAATTTTTTATTATACCGGGTGTTCCATGACGTTTTTAACAGCCTGTAACTCAGGAACTAGTGAATATTTTTTTTTGAAAATTGAGACATATCAATTGTACCTACAATACTATCATTAGAGGTATATTTCAGATCTGTGACGTTATCTGAGGCGATGTGACGTCATCGATATGAAAAAAATTAAATTGGTCAAGGGGGTAAAAATTAGCTCAAATGAAAGAGATTTTTATCCCAAATTCAACGGTGTATCATAATGTGGGTAATGTTTTTTTTTTTTTTTTGCGGAGGTGAAGGAAAACCCTTTATGGGGAAGTTATGAGCCTAAAATCTCAAGGTCTACTGTGAGACTCTCCTTTCAAATGTTTATTTTCGACAATAATATAACGTGTTTAAAGTGTGAAATAACGTTATAATAGGTGTTCAAAATGATGTTACTACATGATAAATGCGTAATTAAATTGACAATTTAGCACATCAATACCTACATTATAGTACACCGTCACAGCGCCTCAGATGACGTCACAGATCTGAAATATACCTCAAATGATAGTATTGTAGGTCCAATTGATATGTCCCAATTTTCAAAAAAAAATATTCACTAGTTCCTGAGTTACAGGCTGTTAAAAACGTCATGGAACACATGGTATATATTGTTATGTCATTTTGAAAACGACTTTCGAACAGAAGGTCGAAACGTCAAAATTAAAAAACTTTTTAATAAAATAAGTGGTTTTTACTATCCATTAACAAAGACTATTTGAGGATGGTATTTTATTAAAAAATAATAATAATACGTATAAACAATTCCTTATTATGTTGGTACAGGATGTCTCGTACCGTTTTTTATGTACAGGAGGTACTCATAGGTATTTCTAATACTATTTATTTCCATCAAACATTTAAATGAAGTTGTATCTTGTTAAAGATTGGTATATAAAATTATTTACCCCTTATTCTAGAATAATAAGAAAATATTTGCAAGTTGAGGTTGGACTTTGTCAGATTTTTGTTGAGAGTATGGAAATAAATAGTATTCATAATACTTATGAGTACCTCCTGTACATCGAACTAGGCAAGAACAACACTGTTACCCTCCTATGGGTTCCGGGACACACTGGAGTGGAGGGTAACGAAATAGCAGACGTGCTCGCAAAAAAGGGACTGAAACACCATTTCTGGGACCTGAACCCTTCTGCGAAATAAGCACCAGTACAATACTTGATGAACTTGAAAAAGAAGTAAATAACAAAAGATCCCAATACTGGATAGGACTACAAGGAATGAGGCAGGCCAAGGTACTACTGGGAAACTATAACCAGAAGAGATCTGACGACTGCGTCAGTAAAAGTAAAAATAAGCTCAGAATACTAACGGGTATCCTAACAGGACACCGTTGGCTAAAAGGCCACCTAAAGAAACTCGGATTAGTAGACAAAGAAGAATGCGAGGAAGAGGAGGAAACCTCTATCCACATTCTCTCATAATGCATTACCCTGCAAAATCTAAGACCTCGGAGAATCTCAAATGGAAGAGGAAGATCTACCTAACCTGAAGCCTACCGACATCCTGAACTTTTTGAAAGCAATAGGACAGGAGGAACTGCTCTAATCGTTGAGACATCCTTAACGATTGGGCAGCAGTAGGGGGCACAATAGATCTTACAGGTCGCAGTGTATCGACACCCCCATCACAGATAGATAGACACCCTGTACATAAAAGTCAGCACTTGACATCCGACTCAGCCGCCCAAGATGAAATTAAATTGCTGGTATCATTTTTTAAAGAAAATACCAACCTTTATATTATTTTTCAATTAATTCGTGTTTTTCAAGATACCCCATACTCGCCACTATATCTCGGAAAGCCGTCATATGATCACTTTGTTTTACACTCAAGCAGCGACATGACCTAAAGACATGACTTGGACTGGGAGTGCTTCCATCTACATGTGGTCTCCATCGTCCTAAAAAGTCCATAAGGTATAATACTACTATATTATCCTTATACAATGGGCGATAGCCTTAGCAGTAATTACATTTGAATACCTATATTTTTGATAAAAAAAAAATACAACAGATTCTATCATTGACTTTTACGATTGAAAATCGAGTGTTAAAGTGAAGCGTAAAAGCGGCGCGCGTGCCGACAAAACTTAAATTAATAATTTATAAAATTTATAAAAAGTTTATAATCTCAATAATATAAACTGAGGTTTTATGTCCAACTACAATAGTATATTATGCAACGATCAACTATTAATTTGACACAACAAGAATAATTTTGACATTAGTTTTTATGGAACTGTCAATAATATCTAATATCTATTGACAACCTACTTGATTAAAACGTAGAAATTTCTATTGGTGCAAAATCGGTGTTATAATAGAAAGAAGGTCAAAATCAGTTTTATAATGAAAAGTGTGCTATAATGAGGTTTAATATAAAACGGATTGAGATTAGATGAAGAGTGATTTTATACAATGTTTTATGCTCTATTAGCCTTTTTTTAATTGTATATAAAAACAATTTAAATTAATTAAAACCGTTTTGACTTCACCATATTTAATGGATTCTGTTATCAAAAGACTTAAAGTTATTATTCTATACCGAAGAAAATACCTTTGAATCACATTTTTGTAATGCACGATATTGCATGAAACTAATTTTGTTCGTTCCTTTGTGAACCTACAGAATCCGCAGTCAATATATTATAACTGCATACTTTTTCTTGTGCATGAAACATTTCTGCTTTTAATAATCTCTCAGAATGCTGTATTGGAGAAAAATATTGGATTGAGAAAAATATATTTGAAAGCTGTTTATTATACGTTATCCGTAAAGCTCAGCAGAATAAATGCAAAATAAATTAGTCTTCCAGGCTTCGGTGTAACATAAACAGTGAAATTTTCTTCGAACTGAACTAATATCAGATTTTCTTTAAAATACTGAATTGATACTAAATTTTTTGAAATATATTATAAATGAATTATACTTGGATATGTCAATTATTCAAGTTAATGGAAGTTAAATCTCAATCGATATATTCCAGTAAAGTTGGTAGTTTGACATTTAAAAATTGATCTAATCCTCCCGTACTACGGATTTTTAGTGTTGAGCAAGTTATTAATTACAGCAATATACAGATCTGGCAAAATGTTAACGGAACATAGGATATTCAATGTATTTTGGACAAGAGCTCATGTAGAAGTCGACCAGCACCATATATAAGAAATCTGCGCGACGACGTATCAACTATTCAATTGAACCACTCTACTTTGTTGTATCCCTACTCTCAGCTAGCAGAGCGCGTGTCTGCGTTAGCTTACTAGTATGAAAATGTTAGGAAAGGAGGTGTGTATGTGAGACTTTCAGGAACAGATTTTGCTACGCCACAGTTCCATTGTATGCGAGAAATTATTTGCTGGAATAAATGTAACAAATAATTTCTCTTCTGAAAATAAGTGCTGTGGTTCCTTTTTGCCATAACGGCTTTGAAAATAAATTACATTTTACGATTTAAAAACCAACGGTAAAAATAAAGTGGCAAGTATCACGTGGTTCAATTGAATAGTTGATACGCCTTCGCGCACATTTCTTAGAGTTTGTGCTGTTCGACTTCTAAGTAAGCTCTTGTCCAAAATACATTGAAAATCCTATGTTTCGTTAAAATTTTGCCAGATCTGTATAAAGAGGACTCATAGGCTTATCTATTTAAAAAATGTATAAAGTTTGTTTTATAAATAATGGGTCAAATTTTAACAGTAGATTCAGGAGTGAAAATTGTTAATAAATATTGTTAATTATTATTAATATTATCAAATTAATTTAATTAAGTTGGACTCTGAGTTCGCTGAGTTCTGGGAAATAGGGGCGTAAAGTTGCAAATTATTTTTCATATTTTGTCAATATGTTTCTTTTGTAACTCAAACAAGGCTCCTGGTGGCTTTTTGGGGGTTGCATATAGGTAGAGGCAACCAGGCAGTAAAAGAAAATTTTTAGACAAAAAATATAAATTAAATATTTTAAAATTGGAAGACTTCTCTATTTTATAATTCCCTTATATAATAATAATAATACTTTATTCATCCTTTTTGATCATAATACATGATATAGGACAGGTCAAAAATAGATTTTACATTAAAATAGCATGAACCTTGAAATATTATTTACATAGACGCTAGTTAAATTAAAAACGTTTGTTTAAAAACTCTGGTACATCATAAAAACATTCATCAATTAAAAATTTTTTAAGTTTTCGTTTGAAAACATTGATATTGCTCTCATATCTTATACAGGTAGGCAAAAATTGGAATTGAATTCCTTTATAAACAGGACTTTTTTCAAATACTGAGGAAACATGTTTTGGAGGCCTGATTAGCTTGCCAGACCTGGTTGGGTAATCATGGAAATCAGAATTTAGGTTAAAATCATTAAAATTACTTTTTGTGTATAATATGCACTTGTAGATGTAAATAGTTTATGTATAATAAAAATATTAGTGGACCTAAGATTGATCCTTGAGGTACGCCAATTTCTACAGGTTGGGGAAGGGACTTCTGATCTTCAATTCTAACAATAATTTTTCTAGCTTCCAAGTATGATTTCAGCCACGATAGAAATTTGCCCCGAAATCCTAAATCTCGTAGTTTATTTATTGTTATATCAGTACTAACCGAGTCAAAAGCCTTTGAAAGATCAAAGAAGAGTGCACCCACATACCTTTTCCTATCCAATGAGGTGTGGATAAAATTAAGTAGGGCTATGGATGTTGATGGTCAGATATAACATTGTACTTTTCAAGGAAAGAAAACATTTGCTTATAAATATTAAATATATTATTTTACATACAATAGTTTGGACTGTTATTGGGCGATAATTATCAAGACTAAGAAGGCTACCTTTTTTTATCTATTGGTGTAACAATTCCTATCTTTAGATTAGATGGAAACGTTTCTGTTTCTACTGAGTAATTAATAATGTCTGCTAGAGTGCAAGCAATTTGTGGACCTATACATTTAATAATCTTTGTTGAAAGACAGTCAACACCCTCGGCATTAACATTTTTCAGGCAATTAATTACATCCAACACATCTTCATGGATAACAGGATTGAAATAAAAAGTATTAGCGACATACATTGTTGTATAATTTTTTAGTGTTCGTTGCAAAGAAAGTGGCAAACAAATTAGCAATTTCGTATTTATTCCGCGTTATTTCTCCATTTAAATCCACGGCGTCAATTGTAGTATGTCTTGTTAATTTCAGTGACATAATTTTGCTTTAACCTTTTATAATTTAAATGATCATCGGGATTTGGGGAATATTTTGTTAACCAAAACAAATTCCTAAGATCATCACCCATCTGTATAAGATTGCGATCAACCCATGTTTTTTTGTTTAGATTACATACGTTTTTTGTTAAAATAGGGCAAATAAAATCAATATAGTAAAATATAGTATCTAAAAATTCATTATATATAAGATCAACGCTTGAAATGTTTGTATTATTTAGATATTCATAGACTGACAAGAAACGTTCATTTTCTAGATGAGTTTGTAAACTCAGTAAATTCGATGGTGAGATATTTCTAAAATTTATCTTTCTTTTATTTAGGTTATTTTTGCAATATGTACATACTATACTCGATCGATAATCTACTTGAATGTTAAGTCCTAAATGATCACCAAGTTGCAAATCAATCACGTTTTCGTTATATTCAAAAATCATATTAGTTAAGAAGTAGTCAACTTTAGTTGTTGTCGTTTTTAAATTTTTATTTGTGAAAATCCTCGTTGGATCACGATTTTTTTTTTATATAGTGTCATCCCCAAAGTACGCACCATGTGAGAAATTTTTTTATTAAGCGTTTTTCCACAAAAAGTTATTCTTGATAAAAGTTTGTGTATCTCCTAAAACTAAACATGCACCAACAAAATATAGTAATACACTCGTAATATACTAGGAGCCTTCAAAAATTTAATTTTGAGACAAGAGTAAAGTACCGTTATTTTGAAAAATCTCGGGAAATTTTATTTAGAAAAGTTGTTCAGCATTAAATTTGAAGTTATGGCTATCTAAGTGAACTTTTATTTTTTTACTACAACTAGAAAATCTCCAGAAAATCGATGAGTTTGTACCGAAATTCTTATTTTATTTTGATGTTTTGTGATTTGATATTATTGAATATTAAGTTCATGTTACACTACCGTATAATTTTGAGCAATTTTCGGTGTTCACAAAAAATAAAAATAACTTTGCACCAAAAACTTTGAAAATTATTTTACTCTTCAAAAAAATTGACCATAGTTAACACAATAGTTGTATAATTTGTAATATTACAGGCTCTTTAAATAAACCGTCTTAAGAGGATGTTGTCTATTTATCGTTTTATCAAATTTTTCTTTTCGTAGTCCCCATTTTAAAAAAATGGGTAAAAAAATAAAACTTCAAATCTATCAAATCAATATTTTTTAATGCTGAACAACTTTTCTAAATTACATTACCCGAGATTTTTCAAAATAATGGTACTTTACTCTTGTCTCAAAATCAAATTTTTGAAGGGTCCTCGTAGATTACGAGTGTTTTACTATATTTTGTTGGTGCATGTTTAGTTTTAGGGGATGCACAAACTTTTTGTCGAAAAACCCTTAATAAAAAAGTTTCCCATATGCTGCGTACTTTGGAGATGACACTGTATATTTTAAATTACTGAATTACTGTGAGTCGTTGAGAGTCCTCCAGCAATTAAAAAGTTTTTTGATGAATTTTTTACAAATAAAGGAATATTAAACTTCTTCATAGGGACCGCGTTAAAGTATACAAATGTAAATATTCCGAAAACAGTTATCATTTTGAAGTTAAAAAAAGTACTTCTTTTTTATACATAAATCATAATTTTTAGAACAATATCGAAAATAATGGCTGATTTATTAGCAATATTTGAAAACCAAAATTCAATTTCAAAGTGGCGACCGAAGGGGCGAATTTTATTAAGCAAAATATTAATATTTTTTAAAAATTGAAAATTATAATTTAAACTTTAAGTTATAGTGACGGATATTGCATATCCAATGCAATTGTTATTCACATTTTGTTTGTGTTTTGTTTTGTCTAGTAATTTATTTTTACGATGATTAGTTTTAAATTCGCTTTGTCTATAAAATTTTTGTAATTTTTCTATGAAAACAAAGCATATTCTCTCTCTCTCTCTCGTTCTGAATCGCCAATTGTTTATTACTTATCATCAAAACCCTTTTTTGGTAAGACTCAGTAAATCGTTTACAAAGCAAACAAGCATACTGTCTTTTCAATCAATATGATGATTGGTTCTTTGTCAAAAGTAAATGAACCAATTAAGACCTTTCATAGACGTTTCGTCGAAACTAAATGCCTTTGGTAATTAACGCTTGAGTCATTAAACATTTATTTCTGAGCGAATACGTCATATTGACATAACTCTTCCTTCGTATTTCTACCTCGAAACTTTAAGAAAATATTAACTTAGGATTGCATGAATTTAGTATCACTACTTAATCTGGCTTTACCAAAGTAAAATACGGAAATGAAAACTTAAGTTTTGGTAAATAAATTTACGTTGAGCTTTAAATTGGTAAGAAACAATAGTTGTTTCTTTTTACTGCATTATTTCTTTTTATTTTTCTTGTAAAATAGTAAAAAGTCTCTAAAAATTTGTTATTTATACCCCTGTTTTTAAATTCACAATTTAATTTCCTATGTAGTTTCGTCAAAAAAGACCGATTTTACTTTCACTTGTAATCTCCCTAGAGCTTGAATTACTATCGGAAATATTTCCGAAAGCATGCATTTTCCAAAAGTATCCCGAGTCGAAGACGAGGGATACTTTTTTAAAAAAATTCATGCTTGAGGAGGCTACTAAAAAATGATACCTGTACCAAATATGAAAGAAATCTACCAGGAATTTCAAAAGTTACTGCTTGTGAAAATGAAAAAAATGGATTTGATGTAATTTGTCGTTAAAACTTCAGTAGTAGAATGGGATGTGCACTTAAAAATTTTTTTCACTTTAACTCATTTTTTTCCGTTCTTTTCAAATATGAATCCCAATTTTAAAAAATCTGATATACAGGGTGTTGTTTTGTAAGGCTTTTTCTTGTCACTAAGAAAAATATTGCCTTACAAGATGACGCTTTAGTACGGAGATTGCTCGAGCGCCAGTTTTTTTATGTGGTATGCTCCACAACCCTTAGAAACGGCCTCTTAGGGGCACAGGTAACTTCAGATGGAGATACGGTATTCTCCAGGGGTCTAGTTGACTTCAGACTTAATTATTTTTACTTTATTATACCTTTAATGGCCCTGAAAAGAGGTAAGGTTGGTGAATATAAACCAGGAAATAAACGTGACACTTATATTGTTTTTAGCTACGTTACACTATAAAAATTTGTTTTATTTCAAAGCCCACCCACTTTAATCCTGAACAAAAATAATAATTTTTTAAAAGAAAACGTTCGATTCGGCTAGTGTCTGACGGCGGTTACTGTCGGAACGACTCAATCAGACTATAATTAAATTTACCCAATTATTAAATTACACGGAAGAATTTAATAAGTTAAATATTTACAATAAAACAGAGTTATTTAACCTTATTAACTTACACGATGAAACGACGGAGTTTATCAAAAATTAACGGGAGAGTTAGTTAACTTCATTAACTTTAAAAATTAATCAAACTACAGTAAATGAATTAATTCCCAATTACTTATGTTCAGAAAATAAATAAATTAATTCGGGAGAGTTATTATATTTAAAATACAGTCTAACGGGTGACTTTATCCTACTTTTCTACTTTGATTTTAAACGGGGACGCGACCGATTCCTGGACTTTCAGCTTAGCCGACATTGACAGTCAACACGATTGACGCCAATGCCCAACTAGCGTGAGTAAGGGATTGAAATTGCCTAAGTGGTAATGGGGAGCCTAAATAGAGCTAGATCAATCCGAAAGTTGTCGGAGTTTAAAACGGATTTACGGACGAACTCCTAAACTTTCAGCATAGCCGACATTGACAGCCAATACGATTGACGCCAATGCCCAACTAGCGTGAGTAAGGGGCTGAAATTGCCTAAGTGGTAATGGGGAGCCTAAATAGTGCAAAATCAGTCCCAAAGTTGTCGGAGTTTATTAGCGGTTCACGGACGGATTCTTAAGACTTTCAGCTTAGCCGACATTAACAGTCAATACGATTGACGCCAATGCCCAACTAGCGTGAGTAAGGGATTAAAATTGCCTAAGTGGTAATGGGGAACCTAAATAGGGCTAGATCAATCCCAAAGTCTTAGAATCTGGAGAGGTAGCTTGTTTTAAAATATAAAATAAATAATTGAAAGCAAAAATATAATTTCAACTTTCAATTAAATAAATCAATTTCAAAACCACTACGATCAAAAACCAAAATAACTCAAATAACTAACGTGAAATTAAAAATGCAGAAATAATTAACTTAGTTAACGGAGAAATACTACTATCCGGTAATTATTATCAAAGATTAAAATTATATTTTAAAAGAAAATTCTGTATTTAACGTAAATAACTCTCCAAAAGAAATTAAGATGTTATGGATCACCAATTAAATCAATTATTCCCAAAATTACTAATCAGTAAAACAAACGGACTGAATGCAAATACTGAATCTAAATTACTAAAAAAAATTACAAGTAAACTAACTCATAAAAGAAACATTTATAAACCGGTAAACAATAAAATAAAAAAAACTAAAAATGAAAATCTTAATTCCAAACTTTAAATAACTCTCCGTATAAAATAAAACGAATATTATTCCCCACGAAATAAATTTTCCCAAAGAAAATGAACGGAAATCAAAAAGATTAAAACTAAAAGAATCTTTTTCGGCTAAAATATTTAACGCGTTTCTAAGCAAAAATAAAACGATTCGATTTAGTCCCAAATTAACACAGTGACAAATTAAATTCAAAACACTGAAAAAAACAATCTTATCAGTTGTATACCTAAGGTTTTTATAACGGCGGCGGAAAAATTCGGACTACTGAATATTTTGATCGACTGTATAATTTAGATCGGAGAAAGCAAATCAATTCTTATTTTAAAATTATTTTTCACCTAAGCTCTCAAGAAGTTTGTGAAAAGTAACTTCATTACAGTTTTGGAGATTTTCAAATTTTACAAGTTCTTTTTAATCCGGATCTGGATTTTAATTGTAGTTCTTACACTATAGGATTCGGCTATTAACACACTATACCTGTACCAAGTATGAGAGAAATCAACAGGATGGTTCTAAAGTTACGGCTTATCAAAATATTGGCCGAAATGGATGAAATCTGAAAATATCTCGGTTAATAAAGACGTTAGACCCATTAACCAAGGTTATTTGGAATCACCTAAGTTCCCTCTATTTACAGTTAACGTATGTCGGTTTAACTATGAAACGCCCTGTATAAGTGAGGTATCATATGATGGCTCATTTAAAAAAAATTAAAGGTATGACTGCCACGGGAAGCGAGATTATGCAAGAGCAGTTTCATGTCATCGAGGTTTCCACATCGTTGTGCCTCATCGTAGGAAGTAGACCGATCTAGGAATGACAGCTCCTTGAATAACAAAATCAAAGGGTTGGACTGTGCTATTGTATAGCTTCCGATACGCGTCTGGACCGTTGTAATTCAACCAAAATTTATCAGGATTGAGAGTACTCCCCCCCCCGTTTTAGAGGATGCTGAACACGATGGCGGTATCAGAATTACTGTTTTTGATTAATGAACTCCCTAAAACGGCCAAAAACTACCTAAAGGGGGTTAAACGGGCAGCGCATCATTTCCCTGTAAAAAAACGACGTCTTTCCCCCCGTTTTCGAGGATGCCGAGCACGGTGGTGGTGTTAAAGATTACTTCCGAACCTCACCAACCCCTCCACCGGCCAAAATTCACCCCCGACCGAGGTCTTTTTTTCCTTCTTTTTAACAGCGACAGCGAACCCCTAAAAGTGCCAAAAACTACCCTCTAAGGGCAGGACATCATTCCCTTTAAAAAAACCTCTTTCACCCCGTTTTCGAGGATGCTGAGCTCGGTGGTGGCGTTGAAGAAAAATTCTTAAAGTCGGTACCAACAAATAATATAATAAAATTATATTGTAATCCAATCGCGTCCAAATCGAAATCAACTACTCCTGGGACAAAAGCCCCCACAGGCGTTGAATTACATCGATTTAGACGCGAGTTGGAAGGTTGTTAATTAAACCAACAGTTTGATTTTGTTATTTGAGGAGTTTGTCATTCCCAGACCGGTTTCGGTATTTTTGTGCCTCAACAGTGAGAAGTAGACAACCTCGACATCGTATTTTTAAACGATGTCTGAAGAATGCATTGGATTCACCGTGTACTTATAGCCCCTGAAAGTGACGAAGTCGGTGTGTAGTTATCCAACGCCCTCTTCACTCAAATAATAAAATAAAAGTTTGTAGGTATACAACCCATCAAGCAGGTTAGGAAAATAATAGCCAGACTAGCAGTTTTTGAAGCAAACATTTTCCATATTTTCTATTTTTCAAAATTAAATACCAAAAAAATTCGAAAAATTCTAAAACTCGGTACCAACAAATAATATAATACAATTATATTGTAATGCAATCGCGTCCAAATGGAAAACAACTACTCCTGGGACACAGGCGTGCATTACAATATAATTTTATTATATTATTTGTTGGTACCGACTTTGAGAATTTTTCGAATTTTTTGATATTTTGATTTTGAAAAATAGGGACACATTTGAGATATGGAAAATGTTTGCTTTAATTAAATACTTGCCTGACATTTAGACTTTAGGTTTCTCAGGCTGTTGATGTTGCCACGGTAACTTTAAAACGCTAAGGCGTACTTTGCGGCTGCCTAACGGAGAAAATAATTACTCCATCTGGAAGGATTTTCAAAAGAAGGTTCTACTTGATGGCTTATATCTCCGTCATTTTTAATTTAATTATATTTGTAAAATAAAAATTATTTTATGTATTTAAGCGTCAATTCTTTTTCTTTTTATACCTATTTTTCCGAGCGCCAAGGTGATGTAACCCCTTAACGAAATTATAGACCACTGTTAAAATCATATATCTCTACAAAGTAACTAAGTACTTGTTATAGAATGATTTTGTGAATATAGCCAATCTGGATAAATATATCTGATTACTTTAAGAACTAAGTAGAAAGTATATAATTCTCTAGAGAGAAAATGAATATTAACTGTAAAAAAGGATGTTATATACTCCAAAAAACGTGAAAAATCATCCGCGTAACATTCATATAGTACACGTTTTACTTTTTGGTATAAGAAACTCAAAAATTCCTGAATATTTCAATCCATTCAATATAACTAGGTTCCGAGATGGAAATCTAAGCGCCCTGGACTATAAAATAGTTGGGTTGAATATAGTAGAGACCAATATGGGATTTATTTAATATATCGGTTAACAAATTGTTTAAAACATTTGTTTTATTATGCAAAAACTCTACGGTCCCAACAGGACGCCGATCTGCATACGCTTGTGCTTTTAGCTGATTACCGCTTTATAACTTCAATTGTCAAGAGGGCTTTGGCAAATTCAATGGAACTTCATCCGTCTAAAATGCCAAACGAGAATTCACGGGTAAACCCTTGTCGACAGCTTTTTCATTGGAATTTTTTTCTTTCTCTTTATTTTTCAAATTTGCGTCTAATCTGATGTGAAACCATTATTTCTCTAGCCTGGAACGGAAATATTTCAGGGTTTGAGAAAGAAAATTGTTGAACATGGTGCATTGTTTGATTTCCCAAGAGAAACAAATAGAAAGTTTCCATTTTTAAATGGAGTTTTTTTTGTAGAATGCCTCAATTCTTAAGTATAATGGGTTGTACTAGCTACTTTAAATATACCTGTCTGCATCTGACGTTAAAGCCCAAAGATAGAATATTAGACGCCACGGCGGATTAGAAGCGTTTGAAAATACATAGTAAATAACTATATTTCTTATTTAGTTTATTGTGTAACGTTCTAAATTACCGTTAAGGGTTTTATATTTTAATTTACAAATTATTAAATTTTCTGAATAAAAATAATATTTTTCAAATTATTAAGTCTCATAGCTTTTTAGGAAATGTTATTAAGAAAGTAGACAAACAAATTTCTTTTTTTTAACTTTGTTTTTGCAATCTTTAGCTGTATAAACATTAAACATTAAGCAAAATGTTTGACTTCCGTTAGGAGGCACGAAGGAGTTTAGTTCAGTGACTAGTCCTTATAGTAATTTAGATGAGCTAAATGGTTGGATAGTAAGGTAACTTAATATAACTAATTAATTGATTACTAACTAATAACTTAAATGGCTTAAATATCTTAAACTTAAGCTTAAATCTAAAGCTGATAACTTATCTGAAATGATTTGTTAAGTCCAAGGTTTTATAGCGATGTTTGGTAGACTTTGCTGCAGGTGCTTATTTCTTTAACGGTAGGTACCTTTAGGTCTCTATGTATTATTTCATTGGCGACGTACCATAGTGCACATACAATGGATCTTAACATTTTTGATTGGAACCTTTCAAGGATTCCGATGTTTGAGGTGCTACCCAGTTAGCACGAGACGTCATTTCACGTCACAATCACGTGGAATTTTGGTGAAATACGTCGATGTGAATTTTTACCGTAAAAGTTACGTAATATGACGTCATTTTAAGACTAATTTGTTACGTAAACAAAGAAGTTACGAATAAAATAAACCTATTTTTGTTATCAATTAATTGTGACTTATTGTTACTCATTGTTAAACAAAATAGAAAGATATTGCTACAACATCGTTTTTCAGTAGTCGCTGTGACACCAAAATAAGACGTACTATTATGTCATTTAGGGACCAGTTTGTCACCTGTCAAAATGAGGAGTTGATCTGGGCTTAAAACAATTATTACATTCCGTCATACTAAAATTTATTTTGTCAACACTCAACACTGTTTTATGTGATTATTCCCGCCTGCCGCCCAGCGTTGCCAGGTCAGTACAAACGTACTGAATTCAGTACATTTGAATGAACTTTAGTACTACATTTTAAGTTTTACGATGTCACTTTTATTTTCAAGCAACTGGGACTGGCAACATCACACTCGGTCCGCGCGTGCGCCTTTACAAGTTATCTATTACACCGCTATCCGCGCATCACGCAATCGTCATTCCATTGGTCATCGCCATTTGCAATAGTTGCACGAGTTGAAGTGTATAGTGTGCTATTATAGTGTGGTTGCAATATTTAGGTTGCAGAAAAAGCCATTTCATCTGTGGATCGTACGTTTCAGCTGGTTGGTTTTTAACGATTTAAAGTGTATAGTGTGTTAATTTAGTTTATTTATAGGCACTTTTATTAGTATCCCTTTAAATCAAGTGACCTTCATATTTTTATTGTCTCTGATTTAAGTAGATCTTTAGAAAGTTGGTCTGTTTCTGAAGTAATTGGCAAATGTATAATTTTACTATTAAACAATAATTTAGTCTCTATTCCCTTATTTCACACTTTGAATAAAAAATAATTGTAAAAATAAACACATGGAAGAAAGTTAGGGATACTCATAAATTGTAAACATATCATAGATTTTGAAATTTACGAATTATACGCCACTGTATCTTTGAAAACGTTTTTTATAAATTATATATTTTTATAGAAGTATTATCGTGTTTTTTTTAAAACTACACGTCACCTGGTGACCTATTTATCACGTTGCCATAAATACGTCACCATTGACGTGTTTATCACGTTGCCATATGACGTCTTTGATCTGTGACATATTGCCGTCATAATCACGTCACCAGCACGTTATATATTTGGTGATATCGAAGTGAAAGGTGACGTATATTCCACGTGATAATCACGTTCTGTGCTAGCTGGGTAGTGGTTCCCATACAAGTTTGTCATAGGTCCAAATAGGTTTCAGTATGACCTTGTATAGCAATAATTTGTTTTCATAGCAGCCCGGCTAAAACCATACGGAATCGATAGATTACATGACTGTGTACGCAAAAATGCTATTTTCAGACATTTTGCGCGTATGTCAACAAATCTGACCTAAGTGTTGTATAGCAACCCGTCTGATTGCCAGAATGTAGTTAGATAATAGCCCTGAGATACCGAGAACACAGTTTTCATACAACGAGATTGTAAAAAAAAAATGAGACAAAAAAAACTTAGAGCAGCCCATCTGAAAGTCACTTTTATAGATAAAGTCGGGTCAGTTGATGCGGAAAAATCAATTTTCAGTCACTGACCCATAGCAATATGTTTGAAATTGGTCATAAGTGATTAAATACATTGCCCAGATGTCGAAAAAAATGATATCAGACAAATTGAATGTAGCATGTAATTAATCAGACTACTTTTCGATACAGCTATGCTCATTATTAACGTATTTCTAGCACCAAAGTGGATTCGGCGTCTTCTTCCAGCAAATTATATCTTCCTTCCCGTTTTCGAGGATGCGGCACATTTTTTCATTATAGGCGTCACTTAAAATGTCTGAAAACAGTATTTTTGTAATCTGGGCATCCACACGAATGATTTGAAACAAAAATTAACCGAGCTGCTATGAGTCACTTAGGTCAGATTTTTTGACATTTTTGAAAATACACTCAGATTAAACTCTACGCGCAAAATGTCTGAAAACGCAAATTTTAGTACTGAAATGACAAAATCTATGTACATTTTCAATATCAGACAGGCTGTTATACGATAGTCGACCAATTTTTTTTTACACAGTAGAAATGGCCCCCCGCGAATATGCTACACTTCTGGAAGATACTACTCACCAGTCGGCTCTAGGGTCATCTAATCTATCGATTTTACACGGTTTTAACCGGGCTGCTCTGAAACATGGTTTTGGTTGCCATCTCTCTAACTAATATTTTACTTCCTACGAATAATAATAATAATATTTTGAACTTAAATTACTACTTCAAATTTCCTATTCACTTATTAGTGTTCTCATTAATTGAAATCGTCCTATGTTAAACTTCCAACTGCTTTTGTTTGTTGTAATTAAGTACATTTTAATAACTTCCGAGTCCTTTCATTTCGTCTATAAATAGTAAACGTTCAATTCAGAACAATTTCTGACGTAAATTGAGAGAGGCAGAACTTGGCCTGAGAAAAATGGGGCTTCACTCCCGTACAACATTTCTATTACAACAAGTTGCAAAGTTATTTTGAAGAAAGTTAAGAGAATTTTTCCAGGATCGTATCTGATATTCTCTAAATGAAACCAGATATGATCTTAATTTCTTTAGCAGGGAAATGTCCGAATTATGGTAATCTAATAAATTATGAGTATTTTATGTGTTAGGAAAGAAAACTAAGACGGCGTGAATAACAATTCGTAGAATGGAGGTGTAATTTTTTTCTGGTATTAAAAATGTCCTCTACGTAACGCTGTGCTAGATTATCCAGAATACCTGATAAGTAAGCGTTAAAGACTTTCTTAGACTAAGGGACATAAGCTTTAAACTGTACCATTATTGAAGGCTCCAATGGCGATACGTAACGCATAATTGCCAATATTTGTTTTTGTTAAATTGTAAACCATAGAGCCATAGTCATCTAATTTTATTAGATTAAGTTCAAATTGACAGTTTATTCGAAGTATGTTTAAATGTAATTTATAATCCAGCGACTTGCCTAAGAAATGAATACTATTGTTGAGGTTTAAATGTAATTTTTGTTTTTACAGAAAACTATAGATATATCACCAAAGATTCTCATCTTCCTCAGACTGTAAAAGAGTTTTTAAGAATATTTCTCTCTGCCAGTACAAATAAATATGGTTGCGCGAATGGACATACAGGGTGACCCAGGGGTGTGTGCTTGCTTTTCTACCCATGTTTTTTTAACGATATGACCGACAACGGGGCACATTCTAAAAATATTTCTATTTATATACAGGATGTCCCAAATAAGATACACAACTAAGTTCTGTTTTTTTAAATGGCAACCCCCCTTTTTAGATTCGCCATTAAATTGTCGATATAATGCACTAGGTTTTTTCGACTTATTTGCAATAGTTTTTGACTTATGTCAATTTATGTGTCAAAATAGCGTTGTGCAGAGATCCAGAAAAAAATTCAAAACTTCAGAGCTGTTCAAGATAATTTAATCAACTTTTTTCCAGTCGATTCCTTAAGCTTTAGCGCATCTTTCGAGATGTAGAAGAACTCAGAGTCGATGTTCTATCGCCTACTACCATTTTTTGAAAATGACAAATTACAAATAGCAATAACTCGACTTTTTAAAATGCATCACCCTATATTTTATTAAATTATTGCATGGCATTTTTTAAGACCTTTTTGCTGATATAGGGTTTGTGGGGTTTATTTTGTGAAACTTACGAGATTTATGCAAAATAAGAAATGTTTAACGGTTTATTCGAGGAAAAAAGGAATCGAGTAGGCCGCTGTCGTAAAATTTGACAGATTCATACAATTTTGAAAAGAAAATGTTTCAACAAAATGAAATTGTAATAGAAATAGAAATACATTACAAAGTAAACAATTTTAGTAATACAATTTGCAAGAACATGAAAGAATGATTCATAGGAAACATTATAAACATTTTTGCTCGTAGGTCACCGTCACCATCATGTTCCACACAAAAATCATTACTTCATGTTCTTGTAAAGGGCGGATGTAATTTCGGCCGGAAAAAGGGCAGGTACTAAAAGCCGCCTCAGACATCACAACAACAACAGCCTGCGGCTATTGATAAAAAAATTATACCTCAGCGGGCTACGCAGTCCTTTGCTCCGGCTACGCAGTCCGGCGTTGAAGCTGACGGCATTGAGGGCCCAAGTCCTAGTTACTCCCCAATGATTGATGAAGGAATTGATACAGTAGACGCCTCGGCCGAAATTACCCCTGTCATAAATGGTACCCCTTGATTTATGCAGGTAGGCCAAGGGATTACCGGCCGAAATTACGCCCGCCGCTTGTAAATAGTAATGAAATTGCAATATAAACAGAAATACATAACAAAGGAAACAATTTTGGTAATACTATTTACAAGAACATGAAATAATGATTTTTGTGTGGAACATGATGGCGACGGTGACCTATGAGCATTTGTTGTAAATCAAAAATGTTTATAATGTTTCCTATGAATCATTCTTTAATGTTCTTGCAAATTGTATTACTAAAATTGTTTACTTTGTAATGTATTTCTGTTTCTATTACAATTTTATTTTGTTGAAACATTTTCTTTTCAAAATTGTATAAATCTGTCAAATTTTACGACAGCGGCCTACTCGATTCCTTTTTTCCTCGAATAAACCGTCAAACATTTCTTATTTTGCATAAATCTCGTATGTTTTACAAAATAAACCCCACAAACCCTATATCAGCAAAAAGGTCTTAAAAATGCCATGCAATGATTTAATAAAATATAGGGTGATGCATTTTAAAAAGTCGAGTTATTGCTATTTGTAATTTGTCATTTTCAAAAAATCATAGTAGGCCACAGAATATCGACTCCGAGTTCGTCTACATCTCGAAAGATGCGCTAAAGCTCAAGGAATCGACTGAATTTTTTTGTGGATTTCTGCACAACGCTATTTTGACACCTAAATTGACATAAGTCAAAAACTATTGCAAATCTAAATATGTAACAAAAATGAGGGGTTGCCATTTAAAAAAACAGAACTTAATTGTGTATCTTATTTGGGACATCCTGTATATAAATAGAAATATTTTTAGAATATGCCTCATTGTCGGTCCTATCGTTTAAAAAAAACATGAAATCGATAGCTTGGGTAGAAAAAAGGTTATGGAGCATGCACACACCCCTGGGCCACCCTGTAGTTGTCGTCCGTAGTTAGTAACACAGCCTCACACACAAGAAACTAGTGATACATTTTTTAATCGATTAATACGAGTTTCATGTAATTTTCCTGTAAATATTTGTATATAATTTAAGTTTGGAACAAACTTGGCTACGGCCTTGTATGTTTGAGTTCTTTAGATACGAAGGCTTTGAAATAATAAAGCAAATTTCGGGAAATCATAATGGCGTATAAGTTTATAATAAGAACAATTTGCTTTCCCACAACGAATAAATTAAACATAAACAAACACGATACAATTCTAATTTATCTTCCGCGTGAAAGACGAGTAATTAAATAAAGTTCTTAAACAGAGAGTTGAGATCATTAACAAAGGTTTTTTTTTTAATTATAAGTATTATAAAAAAGAAATATTGGGAAGGCCATACTCCATTAACACCAAATTTTATTTACAGTCCAAAAATTCATGTTTAAGCAAATACGCAGGGGAGCTCAAGCGGGGGTTTTGCGCATTTTTCGAGCTTGTCAGAAAATCATATGGGGAGAAACCCTGTAATGTACCCTGTAATATACCCTACCATATATGAACCCTTAATGTAGTGGGGTGCATTGAGTGCAGTCAATTTGAGTGTGACATAAGGAAATGAGCGAGTCACAAAGTTGTAAAAAAAAAACGTCACCTCGAAATACTCAAGCACGATTGAGTTTTTTTTTTATTTTGAAGAAATTCTATCAGGATTACGAAAAACATATTTCTCTCTCTCTCTCTTCACTGGATTAAAACCACTTAGTTGTTGAAAAAAGTTTTTAATTGACGTTTCGGCTTTCCTATCGAAAGCCGTTATCAAAATGACATAACAAAATAAATAAATTTACTATAGAAACAGAACACTTGATAATCTTGCAAAAATACGACATCAACATGTACACTTAGAATAGATTTTGAGATTGAAGATGTCAAAATCTGTTTCAATCATATTTTTTTGGTGACGTTTCTGGGAACGAATTTTGAAGGGATAGCGCATTTGCAAATTATAAGAGAATTTATACTTCGTCATAAATGAAGTTTTCTTATTAATATTATCATAAGAAAAAACAAGATAAAAACTTATAATACTATCCCGATATAGAGGGTAGGTATCCTTTTTGCAATTAACTCTTTTTGTAAAATAGGTATCCAAATTTGAATTTGGGGATTAACATAGATTTGCAATACATTTTAGTATAATCATAATTGATAGTACTAAATAAAAGTTGTTAAATGTTCATAATTGACATTTCAAAAAAGGTAAACAATAGTTTAATCAAAAAACAAAAACGAAGAGGCGGTGTTATCAGTATAAAACTCAATGATTGTGAGCTCTTTTTGGCTGAAACCACAAATTCTGACTGTTTTGACAGATGAAAAAAATAATCATCGTAATTTCCAGATTAGTAATTCCATTAGATATGGATGCTGGTCAGTTTAATCGTAAATATTTCATTTTTTGTTACTTTACTATTTCTATTTCGTTTTCTTGTTGGCTGTAGTGTTGCAATTTATTGTGTAAGTAAGAGGAAAGGTTAAAGAGAATGCTACTTGGACAAAATGAGAATTTAGTGTGCAAGCAAAGGAAAAATACAAAATATATACGTTTAATAAGAGCAGCTAACTTATGGGATAACATTCCGTAAGAGTCAAGACATTTCAGTCTTCTCGATATTAGTTAATATTTTCTTTATGTCAAATCTATGTCGCTCTGTCTAGAGTGAAACATTTAAATGAAGTAAGCGAATTTTAGTCTTAGCCAAGAAAAATGTTATTCTGGAATGCATTTGAGAAAAATCGCATTTTAAGACAGGGAGTAGATTTTACACCTGGTTCAAACATCAAATAGATCCTTAATAAAAAAAAAACAAAAATAGAATACCAACACCATTTGATAAGTACAAAAAAATAAAGTTCTTATGACAAAATAGGCCAACTTCTGGCCAAATTACAAAAAAAAAATTAAATTCTAAAAAATCCTAGTTAAGTTACTTTTCTTGAAACTAACTCATAATCCAGTGTGACCGGAATGAAATCAGTTTTGAAATAAATTCTTAGGCTTAAACTTAAAATAGCAATCAAAACAATTTTAGCTATAAGTTTATAGATTTTACTGTTTACCCTAAGAGCACAAACTCATGTAAAGCCTAGAAGATTACCAGGGAAAACCACAAAAGTTTGTGAAAACTTTGAAAACTCTAGAACCCGCAAACGGCGCACTTTCATATTTTATACATTAAAAAGGAATTTCAAAGTTTTTACTCTAAGATCCTTGTCTCTTGTCTTGTTTACATATACAACGACAAATAATCTTAAAAGTGCTTTTTTTCACTGTAAATGTTCTCAAGTGAACTTTTCTGAAATTTTGGAGTTGACTGTTTTTCCCTAGTAGGGTTCCTGGTAAGCGACCTATAAATGTTTTAAATATATAGTGAGGAAATATAAAATGCTTTTTTCCCTCTTTCTGTGTTTGTCTGGCCTAAAATCTCCGATATCGCTGAAGCCTACTTATTGCTTAGTGCGTTTACTGCCCATTTTGTTACTCTATCCAGTCCAGTATTTTTTTTACGGCGTCGACTTCTGGGTCACTGGCCGTTTATTCTATTTGCATCTACAGCAGGAAAGATGTTTGAACATCTGAATCAGGTAATGTACAATATCTGGTGACCGAGCTTCGCTCTTAACATTCAAATCTACGTTTTTAAGCAGCCCAATGAGTATATAATTTAAGTAATATCTGGTCACCGAGCTTCGCTCTTAATATTCAAATCTACATTTTTAAGCAGCCCAATGAGTATATAATTTAAGTATAGGGAGATAAATAAAAAGTTGATTGGCGATTGGCTTGAAAGTAGGCGGGAAAATTAAAAAAGCTGTCAGTTAATTTTCATTTGGCTGCAGCTGTTGTTGACGTTTATCAACTGCTTGTCACAGAGGTTAGTTAAATGCATTAAAGTTGCCTAGTTTCTGAGGATTTCACCCTTTTAGAGGGCAACATCTACTGACGCTTGATCTTCGCGAATAGTCACGGCGGACAGGCCCCGTTTCCGGGACGGACAACAGCAGCGTGTAGGGCACAGGTCCCGTCAACAGAAGATCGCTCAGCTCACTCTATTTATC